>OZ026515.1:106537770-107811699 GCA_964019695.1 Loripinus fragilis
CAGGTCAAAAGTATTGCAGAATGCTCCAAGGGGAGCATTTTGCAATACTCTCAACCTTCATTAAGCTACCATTTGACATTAAGATCTGTGTTTGTCTATTTTTGAGTGGCAGCTTAAGACAGGTTTTACTGTACTTTCCATATTGCAAATCTGAAATTGACTCTTTGTCAAGATGATCTTAGATACACATGATTGACAATGTTGGGCCAAATTAGCTAGAAGCCAGATTATCAGGGACCACACAATTATCCACTCTGCATGTGAATTAATTGTAAAGTTTGGAATCCTGCAAAATTCTGCAAAAACACAAACCTTATAAGGCTGTCACATTACTTTAAATGCATGACATTCATAATTCATAAACCCTTGAAAAAAGAATTTTATCTCTTAAAGGGATAATTCACACTTTTTTTTCAAATGCGTTTATTATAGAGTTTACAGTATGGCAGGAATAATTCCTCATTAAATGTTTGTGAATGCCCTTCTATTAGCCCTTATAATTAATCACTTTTGCTTCTTAATGGGAGTCTGGTCATTCTCAGGTCAATGATCTCTACACACCAAAACTGGAATCACTTCCACCTGCTTACACACTACCAAAGCAGAATTATAAATCAGTCAAAAGGCAAAAAATAACAATGTTTCAGAGTAATGCTTTTAGCAGTGTGTGCATTGATGAGTATATTTTGATACTTGGCCCGTATTTAATAATTAATTCTAAAATTTAAGTCTTAAAGCACTAATTATTACTATAGCAGACGACATATTTTGTAACAATTTTCTTCATTTTGCTAACAAAAAGACAGAATAAAATCAAATGACACTTATTGAAAAACAACTGTCAAACGATTGTTACATTTTAATTTGCATTGATTTGGCTGTTGATTGTAATTAAAAACGGAGTACCTATTATCCAATATTGAAATAAAGAAATTGACTGAAAGGTGCCGCTTCAATCATTTGGCAGACCAGCATATTGAGGTTAACTCAGGTTAATGTGTGCCAATAGCTGTAAGATGACTGCTCCCAGAAGATTAGATACATGGCTATAAAAGCTTCTGTAATTAACTAATGAGATGGATAATGATCTGTGAAAATAAAATTAATCCATAACGAAATATTTATTTGTGAATAAAGTAAAATGTAAAAAAGCATGAACATACACTTTAAAGTTACGCTTTGATTCTACATCGTTTTAGTTCATTTATTCATTTGTTTCAAATTAATATTGTAAGATTAGCCTTTGAGAAACCTTGCTAATAGATATTTTTGTAAATAAAATTGAACAGCCAATTCTCATTGATATGGCATTCCTCCGGAGGATCAATGTTTGGCTTGGCGAGGCTTGTAGGGTGATGACGATGATCTCAAGGTAGAGATTTTTCTATCCCGCCCTCACAGGAATAATGGATTCTTTTTCTTGCTTACCATTTAATACCGCAAAACATCAATAATTATGTCATGATTGTTAGTTTGAAGAGTGAACCAACTTGAAAACTGATAAATAATATATCAGGTTTGCCTCTTTTGATATCAAGTTTACCAGGCACGGCTTCAGGAACACATGTTGAATCGCTTGGCAAGCCTCATGATTCAACAAGCGTTCTGGAAGCCTTGCCTGATACACTTGATATTAAAAGACACTCACCTAGTATTCTCTATTTATTAAACTTGTTGCGATAAAAGCGATAAAATGCTAGACAATCCTTGCATTTTATTATCTCTTCCCCAACAAGCTTGATAGATTCAGTGGTACATGAGCACTCATATAAGATCCTCTATATATCAGGCCTTTAGTTAGTGCGTACCAAATAATTAATTTTCTCATTTTTCAACCAAAACATATGTTGTTGGTACTCAAAAGAACCATCTCAATGAGACGGTTCTTTTGAGCACCCAAAACATATGTTAAAACTAATGGGTAAGAAAATATTTACAATGTTACGCTCAAAATTTTTGTTTATCTAAACCTGTGATGTGTACACTTATTAGGTTGATTATGTTAACATTTTCTTCAGATGGAACAGAGGCCTCCCATATGCACACTAGTTGGGAGGAAAACTATGAGAGAGGCTATGAGTGGTGGCTCATGGTCGAGGCCAAGAAGGTACATGTAATCTCTATTCTTATATAATCAGTCCATCTTTACAAGAGAGCTGTCAGTTATTACACCTCATCTTTTAGATCATTGTGTTGATTGTTTAACTTATTTAGTATCCCCACATCAGTGATTTTATTTGACCATTTTACCGCCATATATGGGAGTCATTCCCAATCAAAAATGGCCTTTATTTTCCCAATTTCATGTATTTTAGTACATGTACTTATTTTCCCATTTTTTATGATATATTTTCCTAAATGTGAAGGAAAAGGTAGCTTCCCAAATTCCCAAATAAAATAACTGCAGTATACCATCTCAGCTATATACTGAAAAGGACTATGAAAAACTCAAGACAGCTGTCATTACACCTCTCATCTTTTAGAGCATTTTGTCAGCTGTTTAAAGCTGCATAGTCTGTAACTTTTGATCTTTTAGTTTTAGAACTAATGTTTCTATTTTTTAAGAACACAGTAAAAAAACTAAAATTCAGGTATACATTTTACCAATTTCGTAAATCTTAACAAATTATCAGTATCAAAACAACAGCATTTATGTTAAAATTACCTGTCTATAATAATTGGAGGGACGCAAATAATTACCAACAAGAGAAAACACACCTGTTTTATAAGATAATTCACTTTTCCGTGCAGTTTTCAGCTATAGTGAACAGATTTATTGTGAAAACATAACTTAATTCTACTTTTACAAATGAGTTAAAATGAAAATAAAAAAAATCGAAAAATGTTCATAGTTGCAGACTTAGTCTCTTTAACTTATTTAGTATCCCCACATAATTATAAAGCAACAGGGATGTTGTGAACTTGTCATTGTCTCCATCCATTTGTCTATTAAGCTATCTCCTGAACCACTGGACCGGATCCAGCCAAATTTGTTGAATGACTTGCTTGATATCTCTGTAATTTTGTGGAAGAAATAAGCAGACATTCTTGGTGATGAAAAAAAGAGATGCATAAAGTACAGTATAACCTGTGTAAAACGGCCACTCTCAAAAAACAAATAATGGTTTTCAAGACCAATTATCGTTTAATGCAGGTCAAAAGTATTGTAGAATGCTCCAATGGGAGCATTCTGCAATACCTTCCACCTTCATTAAGCTACCATTTGCCATTAAGATCTTAGTTTTGTCTATTCTTGGGTGGCCGTTTTACACAGGTTTTACTGCACTGTCTTGTACTTCTAGTAGTGCTCATATTTCATAATTGAACATGTACATTTTACAGAAAATTAAGATATTATAAAAAGATGAAAATCTGCCGAAATGACAGGTTCATGAAGCTAGCCATTGACTGAACAACATGGGTCCAGATAAGCCGGCTTATTATGTATAAAATTGTGATCCACCAGTTTTAACATATGTTTTAGGTGCTCAAAAGAACCAACTCATTGAGACGGTTCTTTTGAGTATCCACAACATATGTATTGGTTGAGATTTAACAAAATGATTTTGATTTTTCACTTTTACCTGGAGGCCTGGAACAATAAGTTTTTTTTTCGAGAAAACACAAATATCAAGATAGCATGATTCCCAGGCTCTCAGATTAATTTCTTATCCATCAGTTTAAACATATGTTTTGGGTGAGAAGCAACACAATTATTTTTGATTACACACACTTATCTAGAGGCTTGGCACAATATTTCTTTTTTTGTAGAGAAACCCCAATATCAAGATAGCAGGACTACCTTGGAGCTTCCCAGGCTGGTTGAACTCGAAGGACCAAAGAAACCCCTATGAGAACCCCGGCAGAACAGCAGACTACATCATCAGATGGATTAAAGGAGCTCAGACACATTATAATATAACTGTGGATTTTATCGGGGTATGTTTCAGAATTTTAGAATGTTAACTCTTTGAGTGCTAGCTATAATTTGGTCTCAACACGAGAAAACTTCTTTAGGGTTTGTGAACAACATCTGGGCAGTCTGATCAGCACCTTGTTATTCCATGGCAGAGAATCAGTGACTTTAGAGGATTAAAAATGGCAGATACTTTTCAAAAACCCTCGATTCAGGCAAGAATTTCTTTGATATTTCCATTAATACTGATCAGATTGGCATGGGGTTTGAAGCAGAAACCCCCGAAAAATGAAAACAACATGTCCATCTTAGTGAATTTCTGACAAAGATCTGGTTAAAAAGTTATTGACGAGCAACCAAATTTTTCAGTTGCTTGTCAATAACTTTTCAACAAGATCTTTGTCCGAAAGTCTCATAGGATGGGCATGTTGCCATCATTGTTGGGGGCTATCTGCTTCAAACCCCATGCAAATCTGATCAGTATTAACAGAAATATCAAAGAAAGTCTTAATTGAATCTGTATCCGCCATTGTTGTTTTGAAGTCACGTGGTTCTCCGCTGTGTTATTCACTTTTTGGAAAATATCATATCTAAGCTTGCTACAAGTGACTTTTCAATTTTCTAGCTAGTCACTGTAGCTGCGCAGACTGGTTTGGGTATTACCTGATCAGAAACCCCATGACAGGTTTTCTCGCATCATGGCCCGTTTGTAATTATAGAAGTCTTAAAAAATAAAACATTTCTGATGGGAGCAATGGCTCAGTGGTAGCGTGTTAGACTAGGGATTGATGGGTTGTAAGTTCCAGACTTACCGGTAGCACTGTGTTGTGTCCTTGAGAGACTCTATCCTCTGCTTATTACAGGTTCAACCTAGGAAAATTGTGAAATGTCCCGACATGACTCTAAATTTTATTTACTGGAATGTAAAGCATCAACCAGCACAAACAGAAACTTATCGCAAAATGCTCCAAAAGAGAATTCTGCAATACTTTTGACCTCCATTAAGCTACTATTTGTCTGTAAGACCTTTGCTTGGCTATTTTTGAGTGGCCGCTTTAGTTAGGTAGTGTGCAAAGAAAGCCGTAAGACTATTTTTGTCTTGGTAAAGATTACAGACCTGTTGTATCTAACATGTCATCTGAGTCTACAATATTTGTCAACATACCCATTAACTCTTTCTGTGGTAGTTCCAACTTTTGTCATCTGCTGAGACCCTTTGCAAATAGATTGGACCCAGATCAGGACCGACAGAACATTATAAAATCCTATTTGCAAAGGTTATCAGCAGACAGCACCCTAGATAAGCTGCGTATTTGCGTAAATACGCAATAAAAATCCTCAAAAAAGCAATTAAAATGAAATGTGTGCGTACCGAAAAGCAATTCTAACGATCTGTATGCAATTACATGCGATGTCATTGCATACCATTTGGTCCATTTCGTTTCCATTTGGGTAATAAACAAATGCCAGTCGGGTATTGATTTTTTTTACCAGCGAGCGCGCAATATAACTCCAGTTAATGAATAAAATATCGGTGCCCAGTCAAGTATTTTGCGGAAAAACACTATGATGAAAGTGAAACTTTGCAGAGTGTACATGCTCGAATGTCAACAAGGGGATGAGATTTGCTTCAGGTACAATAGAATCTGCTAGTTTGATACTTTAGAAAGGCAGACAATGGGAGTGAATAAATATGCAAGCACATTCCCGATGGCTTCATGCAATAAGAAAACGTGTAATCACAGAAAAAAAACGTGGCATAAAAAAAATATGAAAATACGCAATTGTTTTTGCAAGTACGCAATTGAGGATAACCAGGTTGCGTAAATACCCAATTGACCCAAAAGCTTATCTAGGGTGCTGAGCAGACGACAAAAGTTGCTGCCGTTTAGTTTGTTTGAAGATAGTTGAGAGTTTAGTAAAGATAATTTTGTTCTGACTAACAGTTTGGTATATTTTACAGATCTGGAATGAGAATCAGTATAACATCACCTATATTAAGGTAAGATTTTGTTGATTCAGGAAAAAAATAAACTAGATACCGTCATAGGTGCAGATAAGGAACATTTTTGAGCTTAAAACTGTAACTATTTTCCTAACCATCGATTTTAACATGTATTTTGGGTGCCCAAAATTCACATCTCACTGAGACAGATCTTTTGCGTACCCAGGACATATGTTTTGGTTGAGAAATAAGAAAAATAATGTTCAAATACTCACTCTTATTTGGATGCCTCACTGTATTTGAACAACCGGGAAAGCCCGGCACAATCCGGGAATCAATCCTCTGGTGTATGTAAGGCGCATTACGTGTAGTACTATGTACGAAAAAGCTCCATTTTTAGTTGGAACTGGCGTAAGGAAAATAAGTTCTGTAGCATGTTGTTTCAGCCCTATTAAAATCCATTTTTCTGATTACTGGAAAAGTTTAATCAGCAGAATAAATGAATTTTATGCATTTTATTGAAAAAAAACATAAATTTCATTTATAACCGTTTGAATTGCTGCAATCACACTTGTTATTGTGTTGGCATGGTTTCTGTGACATCAGCGTCACGTTATGTAACGTCAGCTTCAAGTTATCAAAGTAGTTCCTCAATTTACATCCGAAGTCTGATTCCACGGAATTGGCTGAGGCAGTTCCGATTGTCTTTTTTAACTTACTCCTCTAATTAGTGCACACTGAGTAGTTTTAGTGTTGTTTGCGCTAAATGAACTGAAGCTTAACAGTCAAACTATAGGTGTAATTGGGCTGTGTCGGTATTATGGTATCATAGACTCATGATGAGGATGGAACTGTCGAATCCTGATTAGCTGGGTTCATTAGAAGCCAACTCATCCATATCTGCACTGTATAGAATTTTCAAGAAAAAAGAGAGGAGGAACCCAGTGGTAGGGGGCTCAGCTTGATATTAAGGTGTAGTATCTTGCAGAATGGCAAATAAATCTGCACATAAGAAGGTGGTAAAAACTTAAGAGTTGATGTCAATATGGAAATCTGCCCTTTTCAGTAAAGTTGGAAAATAATACTGAAAGATTTAAAAAAAAACACTGGCTACATTTTCTGCCAAAATTGTGATTTTCAACAATAAAAATACTATCCTAAAAATTGACTATCACTGGTACCAGTTAGCTTAGGCCTTTAGTTAAGAGAGTGTAACAGAAAAATAATTCTTTTATTTCTCAACCAAAACATGCTATGGGTACTCAAAAGAACCGTCACAATGAGACGGTTCTTTTGAGCACCCAAAACACATGCTTAAAATTACGGGTAAGAAAATATTAACAGATTTATGCTCATTTTTTTTATCTTCACTTGTGATATGTGTAAAATTATCCTTCTTTACAACAGTGAAGTAGAAATCCAGATCCTTGTTAGCAATAATTTCCAGAATGAGCTGAATAAATGATTTAAATAGAATTACTTCAAATACATGTGGCGTTTCTACTTTGCTGTTACAATAGCGGGAAACGTACAAAATATGAAACCCGTGCAAAATTGCACAGGTTTCATATTTTGTACATTTCACATGGCTGTACATGTACACCTTGTTAGAATTAACAATGTTAGGATAGGGTCAGTTGAGAAAAAAAAAAAATTCAGCGTAAAATTGTAAATATTTTATTATCCATCGGTTTAAATATGTGTTTTGGGTGCTCAAAAGAACTGTCTCATTGAGACTGTTCTTTTGAGTACCCACAACATATGTTTTGGTTTTCAGTTACACACTCTTATCTGGGGGCCTACGTTAAAAAATCTTTTTGAGTCGGTAACATGTCTGACTATAGATGCATGTGTGGCTGCAGATCCAGGGGTCGCGAGTTCGATCCCTGCCCGGTCCTATACTTTCATGGAGATTGATCGTGATACAATTTCTACTGTCATTCTCCTCCCTTTTACTGTCAGATTCATTCAAGAAGGGTTGTTGTCAGTTTCAAGCGAAAGTATGTGCACGAAGTACTGGTTAAACGCTTGTTCAAGCTTGCCCAGGAAAAAGTGTGGTTAGGTGAACTGACCATCTTCACATGACCATAGCTGTTGCGTGGGACGTAAAGCAACAAGCCAAACCAAAAAATCTTTTTGATTGTGTTACTTTTTGTGACATTTTTAATTCATCAATGTTAATTAATATATAGAGGATATTCAAATTTTTGGAATGAATATGCCATTTGTTTCATCGAGTGAAGCGAAAAATGCATATTTCATGAGTGGCGACGCCACGAATGAAATATTCATTTTCTCGCTTCACGAGATGAAATAAATGGCATATTCATTCCAAAAAATTGAATTTTCTTTTTATTATATACAATTTCAAGCAGGATAGATTTTTTGCACTGAATGACGTCATACGCGGTCGCACATTACGTCATATTAAAGATGACGTTTGATAACGTGCAATGTCGGCCAAAGCTGAAACCATAGGAGCTGGAGTAGAAAAAGTGAAAATTTCAGCAGATCGCGACAATTTAATTACCAAAATATTCCTTGCGATCTAACTAAGAAAATGAATACCCACACTTTGTGTTTTTGTCCACTTATAAGAAAGTTACAGGCGTTTGAAATTCTGAAGTGGGTTAAGGAAAGTCAATGGACAAAGCAGAGGACATCCAATTTCACCCGTGAAATACAACTTATATTTTCACTGCAGTGAAAATACAGCTTTTTCTATTTTCATGGCTGTGAAATACAGCTTATTTTTAAATATGCATTATATTAAATCAATATTTTTCTGTATTTCATTACTTTGTATATAATAAAAAGATTTATGTTTAAATTTTTGAATTTTAATAAAGTGTCTGTCAAGTCTATTAACACTTGTCCAACAGAACCAGGATTTTTCTTTTTTAAGAATAACAACACTGTAGATCTTGATCAGCTGGCTACTAACAAAGCCAGCTGATCGGGATCCACACTGCTTTCCACTCTGATTGAAAAAAGATGCTAAGCATTTGAATGCTGCAGGCTAACATGATAAAAACTGGGGAGAAGTGTAGTACATAAAAACATTCAGCATGACAAAACTGTTAATCTAATGTTTTAACCTTTAATACGCCAATCGCAACAAATCTTGTCTGCTGAAATGTTTAAGAAGCCTCTATGGCAAACAGTGTGCACCCAGATCAGACTGCTCCTGTTCTGGGTTCACGCTTTTTGCTTCTATACTTAATTCTTAATTCGTCAGTAATATTAGGCAATTATTTACAGTAGACGGCTTCGGCAAGCGTCATTTTTCAGATGCATTTTTTCATGGCACTTAAAGGGTTAACCATGCATTCCAGGCTATCCAGTTAGACTATATACCCTCCTGCACTTGTTAACATGAACTGTCTTTTCTCACACACCAGATCGGGTTTTCCATTGTTTTTACCGTTTTTTTTAGTTAATTCTATCTCACATACCCGTACCAGCTTGTGGAAAAGATAAAAATGAACAGCCGCACACTGGTCGCACGTCAATCTGTGACATCATTAAAATGTTAAAATGATGTCAC
This sequence comes from Loripinus fragilis, assembly GCA_964019695.1. Lineage (NCBI taxonomy): Eukaryota > Metazoa > Mollusca > Bivalvia > Lucinida > Lucinidae > Loripinus > Loripinus fragilis. The sequence continues at coordinate 106,547,179 of OZ026515.1, forward strand.
CATTTCACATTTTAGCCTATTCAGGTTTTTCTGGAAGCTTTTTTCATGTTTTTCCATTATAAAATGAGGTATTTAGTGGTGAGCAAGAAAAAGAATCCATTATTCGTGTGAGGATTGGATAGAAAAATCCATCTTTGATCACCGTTTGTCATCACTTGGCAAGCCTTCTGATACCAATTGGTGATCCTCGGGGCGGATTTTTCTGTCCAATCCTCACACTCATGATGGATTCTTATAATCTTCTACCAGATAGTGCCTGCAAACTGTGAAGATTATGATGAGACTGTGCAGATACCCAGTCATACCTGATCCTTCACTATTTGGCTATTGCCTTATTGGATGAATACATTCTACCTTATGCATAATATGCATGACATGCCACATGTGATTTCGACCAATGTGGTATTTTGACAAGTGTATACTCAAAAGAGCCTGTGCAGCCGCCGTTTAAGCTTAGAAACTCCAAATTTTGTCCGGTCAGTAGCTTAACAGTCATAGAATATTCAAGCCACTAGCAAAGGCTCTGATCAGACTGCGTGTATGCGCAGGCTGGTCTGAGCCTTTGCTAGTCGCACATACCACATTGTTGGAAATCTCATGCCATGGCTCATATGAACAGAAGGCTTTTTTATTAAAAATTCAAAATTATCACTCATCTCTGATACAGATCAAACATGATTGCCAGAGTGTACATAGATAGAACAGCCAGTTTTTTTTTTCAGACCCTGCGAAAATCTTTAGACAGTGCCAGTCTACAACATGTTTTAGTTGTGTCCCCTGATTCACCTTTGGCGAGTGGTGTAGAGTGGAAAATTTGTGAGGATATATTGAAGGACCCACAGTTGGCAGCTGCTGTTGATATAGTGGGGTATGTAATTGAATGATGTACACATAGCTAGAATGCTTTCTATGGCACATTCAGCCTCAGCTAGAAGAAACCATGAAACAATTCAAAGGTCACGAAATAACATCATTGGAATAAAAACACATATTTGAGAAGAGATAATAGACTGTTAAGTCGATTTTCCTTTCTCCCAATGATCTCGCGTCTCAGTGTCACAGCAAGAAAGAAAACTCATACAAATCTAGGGCAAAATGTATAACCTCAACTGTAATTTATCATCAATGCAGCTTGCCCTTTCTTGAAGTTCAGTCTCGGCGAAGTCAGAGCAGTACAAACTGATTTCAACTTACATCTGCTTTGCCTTGTTATAGGTAAATTTTCTGTATATTTCAAATTAAGAGTGACTAGGTTTATGTTTATCCAGCATTTTCTTTGAAAAAGTTCTGCACTGCAATGGGCTTTTCTTTAGGGTGTCTTAGCACTCAATGCGCCAATCACAACAAAAGTCACCTGCTTTTCTGGTCTACTGACATATTTAAGAAGCCTCTATGGCAAACTGTGGACCCAGATCAGACTGCTCCTAGGAGCAGTCTGTTCTGGGTCCACGCTGTTTGCTTCTACCGGGTATACTTAATTTGTCAGTTGTAACATGTATGGTGTTTATCTATTCATATTTTGTTTACTTAGTTTCTGATTGACCCAGATATTGGAAAAATTGATGGTAAATAAGTTATTGTAAACAAGGTATTTATTTGGTTATAAGAATTTTCTAGAATGATGACTAATCATCTAGAACCTAAAGAAGGTACTGGAACCTTGGAGAAAAGACCAGAACTTACTAGAATTTTCTTTTCCATGCAAATAGAAACTTTGAGTAGGTTCTGGAATTCAGTAGAAGTTTGTGGAATTTTCCAGAATAAATAAATATAGCATATGATATAATAGTCTTTCTTGACTGTTCTAGAACTTTCTTAAAGGGTATATATAAGAGTAAGTTTTTCATAAGGGCATCTTTGAAATAGTTTCACCTTTTAAAAGTCTAAACCTTTTGTGCTGGAATTCTATATTGGAATACATAGTGCTTAACTTATTCATTCTGGATTACTTTGGATTATTCAGTTTTGGATTCAGACTTCATGTTTATTTGGATTTATCTTCAAAATCTGGGATCAGAAACTGCTGAAAGACTTGTGTTGATAAATATTCTGAGGGACAGTTCGGACATACAAGGTATTGTAAATTAGACTTTCTTTGATTGTATAACTATTTTCCATTGCTTATTGTAAATGATAATTTTGTTTTTAATAAATTTTGTTAAATTTTAAAAGTGCTTTTTGCTGACTTTCCAAATAGCAAAATTTTGGTTTCCTGAATTTGTTTCTTGTTACGCCTGGCACGTAACACAGTAATGTTAGGCAATTATTTGCAGCAGGCGACATTTTCAGATGCATTTTTTTGGCTCTTTAAGGGTTAAGGTCAAAATAGAAAAAAATGAGCAAAGGAGAGCAGAGGAGCGCAGTGGTAGAGTGTACAACTTGGGATCCAAGGGTTGATAGTTTGAGACTCTCCAGAGCCACTCAGTTGTGTCCTTGAGCAAGACACTTTATCCTCTGTTTAGTACTGGTTAAACCCAGGAAGACATGACTGAAAAATTGTTGACTTGGATGTAGGTATCAACACCACAAAGCAAGGGGAAACAATTTATTTGCAGTGTCTTATCAGGACTTTAGTTAAGAGTACTAAAAAATCTTATTTCTCAACAAAAACGTATGTTGTGGGTACTCAAAAGAACCGTCTCAATGAGACGGTTCTTTTGAGCACCCAAAACATGTTTTAAACTGATGGGTAAGAAAATATTTACAATTTTGAAAATCAATAATTTCAATGAGACGGTTCTTTTGAGTACCCAAAACATATATTAAAACTGATGACTAAGAAAATATTTACAATTTTACGCTCAAAAATTCCAATGAGACAGTTCTTTTGAGCACCCAAAACATATGTTAAAACTGATGGTAAGAAAATATTTACAATTTTACACTTAAAAATTCCAATGAGACAGTTCTTTTGAGCACCCAAAACATATGTTAAAACTGATGGCTAAAAAAATATTTACAATTTTACGCTCAAAAATTCCAATGAGACGGTTCTTTTGAGCACCCAAAACATATGTTAAAACTGATGGTAAGAAAAAATTTACAATTTTACGCTCAAAAATTCCAATGAGACGGTTCTTTTGAGCACCCAAAACATATGTTAAAACTGATGGATAAGAAAATATTTACAATTTTACGCTCAATAATGTTGTTTATCTAAACCTATGGTTTTATGTTTCAGTGTCCACTATCCTGGGACAGTGTCAACATCAGACTGTATCAAGACGGGGAAAACTTTGTGGGCCTCGGAAGATTACAGCACTTTCAATGATATAGTGGGAGGAGGATGCTGGGCTAGGGTAAGCTATCTACAAGTTCATATACAGTAAAACCTGTTTTAAGCGGTCACTCAATTAGAATACCAAAATTGGATTTTATGCCGATTATTGCTTAATGCAGGTCAAAAGTATTGCAGAATGCTCCAATGGGATGAGCATTCTGCAATGCTTTTGACCTTCATAAAGCTACCATTTGTCATGAAGATCTTTGTTTTGTCTATATTTGAGTGGCTGTTTTAGACAGGTTTTACTGTATACATGACTTCTGATGAAGCCATCTGATCAGGAACCACACTGTTTTACACACTGATTGGAAAATACATGCTTACCACTGCTATTACCTAAAATATTCAGCATGACAATTGTTAATCAAAAGTTTGTTAAATTATCAGTGCAGCAACTTACCACACGATCAATTGATTGATTGATTGTGCATCAACCTGTCTCACACTCAATCAATTGCCTGAGGGAGTACAGTGGCTCAGTGGTAGGTTGCTTGACTCGAGACTGAATTGCCCGGGTTCCAGACTCACCGGCGTCACTGTGTTGTGTCCTTGAGCGAGACACATTTATCCTTGCTTAGTACTGGTTCAACCCAGGAAGACCCGTCCCGACATAACTGAAAAATTGTTGGGATGTAAAGAATCAGATCAAACAAACAATCATTGATTTTGACTGTTAATTTATCAGTGCAACAACTTAGAATTGATTTATTGTGAGGTAGGTGGCGGCACTGATAAATTAACAGATATTCAAAAAAGATAATTTGCATTTGAATGATATTGTTAAAGGATTTCAATATAAATGTCATACTTGAAAAAATTCTTGACAAAGCTCTACTTCCTAGACTGTCTTAACTCCTGATAACCTTCTTATAAAAGGTGAGCTTGATTGAAATTTAAACGACATATTTTCTACAAATCCATCCATCTTGAACAGTTGTAAGCACTATAAATAGAGTTGTGTTCTAAACAGGGCGTGGTGGTCAGGTACCATTCATAAGAAATTGTAAGTAACACTGTATTTGTCATGCTAGTTGTTTTGAGCAGACTTTGTGATTTAACACGCCAGTGTCATCTGCTAATTTAAATCATCTTGGCAAACAGTTTGGATCCAGATCAGGCCCGACATTTTGTCGGGCCTGATCTGGATCCAAGCTGTTTGACACTGCAATGGTATTTCTGAAAAAAAGAAGTTTTTTTTTAAAAAAAAATCAGCAGATGACAATCATAGGGCTAGTTGAGCAAAATTTTTGAGTGTAAAATTGTGATTATTTTCTTATTCATCAGTAGAAACATATGAGCCAAGATCTGACAAAAGGGACCTTCTGGCAATAAAAGTAAAAAGTGAGATATTTACAGAGAAAGAAAGACCTAGCTGTTGTGAACAATTACAGAAAATTTGAAGAGATTATCTTTACATATAACAAGGATATGAGCGTTTAAACTCGTATATATTATGCGTTTTAAACATGACGTCACTTAACGTAGTTAATGACGTTCTGACGTCAACGCCATTGTGTTAACATATGACGCTAATACAAAGACGCTAGGAGCAATATTTAAAAAATGCTTCGTGTTTCTGTAAATTTGATGTGTATGCAATTGCATTAACTGCACAAATAGCCCACATACGCACATCCTGTGTTTACAAAAGCATTTGAAATGAGATATCCTGTTTTAAAGGAAGTGTGTAGTCCATATGCACAGCTGTTGCCATGGCAACATACATTATACGTACCACTTACTTTTATCAGAACTGTTTGCGCATTTGATTGTATTACATGTTAGAAGCAATTTGAGTCTATTGTAAGAACATGCAAAATCTTGAAAATTTAGACGTTTTTAAAATTTTGATTACATTAAAACTGCTAAAATGCCCGAAGGACCCTTTTCTCAGATCCGCGCTCATATGTTTTGGGTGCTCAAAAGAATCGTCTCATCAAGACGGTACTTTTAAGTACCCACAACATATGTTTTGGTTGAGAAATAGAAAAAATATATATTACAGCTATGCACTCTCAATAAAACTGACAATAAAATTACCCAGCATGTAAGGAAATAATATTTGTTTCTTTTACAGATTATGAACCAGAATTATGTGAATGGAAACATAACCTCGTAAGACCTTATTTATTTCTTTATTTTTCTCAAACAAACTTCATCCAATTAATCAATGGACCAGCCCGCATCATAGTGCTAATTATTGTATGTACATAAAGTGTTCCCTTTGTATACTAATGGATTCATCTTTTTGGTTTGATACAATAAACTTGGGGTAGTCCATTGTACATATCTAGGGGTATCAGGTTATACTTTTCAAAAATATTTTATTCTTTTGTCTGAAGATCATTTGTACCTTTACAAACATTGCTACCCAGTTTGCATGTACTGTTGAGTCCTTATCTTTGCTTTATCTCCTTTTTATATCTTGATTTATTTATTTTTGGAGATGATGCATTGATAAGCTCAAACCAAACATCTATGTGTCTTGATGCACATCTGAACTAAGGGTGGGGTTGGGGCCATAAAACCGGTTTAAGCCCTCCAGTAAAATATTTTTACTGACCATATTGGGAGCGCAGTGGCTCAGTGGTAGAGTGCTTGACTTGAGACCTAAGGGCCACGGGTTCGAGCCTCACCGGCGTCACTGCCTTGTGTCCTTGAGCTAGAACATTAATCCTAGCTTAGTACGGGTTCAACCCAGGAAGACCCGTCCCTTTATAACTGAAATATTGTTGATGGTACGTAAAGAATCAAATCAAAATACTGATCTTTCCAAGGCGGTACTTGTTTTGTGGATCACTTGTATTTTTTGTGTCTTGTGTTTCTCATGCTTGCGCGTCTCTTCATTGCTGCCTTGTGGTCACCTGCTGTGAAAGGGCTGACCTCTTGGCTCTTGTTTTACAATTAGACAGGACTGCTTATAAATCAAATCGTCAACAGCTCTAGGTACTAGCAGACAAGAATTAAAATGTACATAATAGACAATATTTATGGGAACTGGAGTTATAACGATCCCCGATAAAAACAAATGCCAAGTGATAACCTCGAAAACATTAAACCACATTGCAACAGCGTTATTAGGATCTGGGTGCTATATTGGTCCCCATAGTATTAGAGCAGGGTTCACACAGGCTTGAAAAGTACTTGAATTTAAAGGACTGTCTTGAATAGTCCTTGAAAATTAAATTTACCTTGAAAAGTACTTGAAAAACACAAAAAGGCCTTAAAAATGCCTTGAATTTTACCATTTACAGGAGGTTTCAACACTGGCTTTGGGGACCTAAATTAGTATAAATTTATGGTGCCTTTATTTGGTGCAGCATATGCTGCACCAAATAAAGGCACCACAATTTTATAATAATTTTCTAAAACTTATTTCTTTAGGAAAGCAATCTAGCATTTCGGAAGTAGAATTTTAACATGTAAATCAGTATTTTTCATAAGTTTTCAGTCCTTGAACACAGTAGGAAAGTTCTTTAGAAGTCCTTGAAAAGTCCTTGAATTATACATGAACCTTGTAGAGTTCCAGTATATATAGAAATGCAGGTTTTTCAGAAAATTTCACTGATTGCCTATGCCATGTCTATCAAATTCTTGTAAGCAGGCTCAATTGTAATTTATTCATTAACCCATTGCTGCACTTATCAATTTAGGGCAAACAAAGGAAATACAGATTTTTTATAATCCTTGTGCTGATATTTTTGGGAAAGATTCCAAATTTAGATTGTTAGTGCCAATGATAGATATTGCTATGATAGGTATGGAGATTTGTAATTGCTAAATGGATGAATTGCAGCATTAACTCTTTATCTCCTAGTGTCATCTGCTGATAATTTTGGAAAACAGTTTAGATCTAGATCAGGCCCGACGTTGTGTCGGAGGCCCGACGTTGTGTCGGACCTAATCTGGATCCAACTGGTTGACACTGATCGTATTCCTGAAAGAATTTTTTCGAAAAAGTTGATTTTGACAAAATGTCAGGCCTGATCTGGATCCAAACTGTTTGACACTCTGATCATATTTATGAAAGAATTTTTCGAAAAAGTTGATTTTGAAAAAATCAGCAGACGACAAAAAAGCGGGAAAAATTTCCCAGCGGGCAAAGAGTTAAGCGAAGTATTTTCTTGACACTCCTTGTCATCACAGACCTATGTGATGAGATTTTACCATGATTGGATTAACTTGTTATTGCAGAACAATATCTTGGAATCTAGTAGCAGCCTATTATGACTCACTGCCATATGCCAGAGATGGACTTATGACTGCAGAAAGCCCCTGGAGTGGCAACTATGTTGTAGAAAGTCCTATTTGGGTCACAGGTAAGTTAAATTACTCTCCTTACGTGTTGGCTGGGTATCATGAATGTGTTTCCAATCCTATGTCGGTCCTTTAACCCTTAAAGTGCGCACAAAAATGATCTGAAAAGTGTCTGCTGAACTTGTCTGTTGCAAATATTTGCTATCATTACTGACCATTGTAAGCTATGAGGCAAACAGTGTCGACCTAGATCAGACTGCTCCTATTGGAGCAATCTGATCTGGGTCAACATTGTTTGATTAAGAGGACTAAAACATTTTAGCAGACGACAAAAGCAGACAAAATCTGTTGTGAATGGCGCTTTTAGGGTTAACTCTGCATGCTGGATAATTTTGTCATCAGCCATTTTTTTTTCTTTTTAATTAACATTTTTCATAAATCTAAAAATATCTGGAATACGGTAAATGTTTTAAAATTTCGAACACTGCTCACTTTCTTTTCACAAATAAAATGTTGGTTATAAGGTCTGGAATTCATAAAATGCTTGTCAGAATTACAAACCCGGAAGATCCTGATCAGACTGCTTCTGAAGAAGCAGTCTGATCTGGGTCTTCACTGTTTGTCTAGATCTTTGTTGGTAGGCTGCTAGTGTTGAAATGTTTAGAACACTCACCGTACCTAGTGTCAAACTGTTTTGGATCTGTATCAGGCTTGCCACATATCAGGCAAGAACTGGGTCAAAACAGCTTGCAAATTTTATCAGGAGGCATTTTTTCCTCACTAATAGGGAAAGAGTAACTCCCTCCCTTGAGATTGCTTTCTTTTTAATATGTTGAGAAAGTACAAACAATTATGAAGTCTGTTGATATCATGAAGAGCTAGTTTAGTATCATTGAATTTGTTAATTTTTGTTGCACCTGCTTTACCAGGGTGTGACATAGGAGTTGGAATTTCTGTCCATCTCTTTGTATCTCTGTCCATCTGTCACCAATTCATATTAAAGTACAGTTCTGTAGCAGTAGTAGCTATGAGTGTCAAATATTGCATAGTAGGTGTCCTCTTCTTACTCTTTGTCCTTTATTTTGCTCTGTATGCAGTAAAGTGTGTTTTACAGCAGCAATGAATGCAAGTGTCAAATTATGCATCTTTATTGGCCTTGGTGTAGATTTCAAAAATATTCTGACCAGAACACCTTGATCTACATTTAACACTCCAGTGACTTTGTCACAATTTTATGTGTAAAGTATATTCTCTACAGCATTGGTAGCTGCAAGGAGTGTCAAACTTTGCATAGTAATTGTGTTTTGCTGTCTTTTCTAGCACAATTGTGTAAGCTGGTGACCTTGACCTACATTTCACACTTTTTTTGACTTCGTCAATATTATATGTGGCAAAGTCCTTTTTTTCAGCAGTGATAGCTACAATTAGCAAAGCTTGCCTAGATTTTGTCCTCAGGGTAGTCTTTATCGCCTAGTGTTGTCTGCTAATAACTTTTGCAAACAGTTTGGACCAAGATCAGGCCCGACCAGAAGTCTGGCCTGATCTGGATCCAATCTGTTTGATACTCAGATAGGTATTCCTGAAAGAATTTTTCGAAAAAATTAATTTTGAAAATAATCAGCAGACAACAAAAAAGCATGAAAAAATACACAGGAGGTAAAAAGTAAACCATGCACTGTGTTCCAGTCACCTTTACCTACAATTTCATGCTCCAGTGACTTTGTCATGAATCAACACTGTAAAGTGCATTTCTCTACCACAATAGCTGTGAGTGTCAAATCCACAGCAGACTCTTAGAGCTCTCTCTGTGAGGTGATTCATCAATTGAGCCCAAATGCTCATCAATTGAGCGCAGAAAATGCAATCAATTGAGGGCAGGATTTATATAGAGTTCAGAAACCCTGCTCATCAATTGAGCGCAAATATTTTGGGAAGAGCTCTTTGACAACATTATGCAAAATACGGCAGGTGTCTGTTATAACTGTCCACATTTTGCGTAACAGGCAGTATTCTAATGGCATATAATGTCCATTCACCGTACCATGTATTGTATAGAGATGCATGAAAAATGTTGGGCAACACTTAAAAGTTCCATCAATAAGCATGCCGTCAAATGCCAATCCCCCATTCGAATAAATTCACCCGGTTGAAAATAGCTGCAAGTCTCAAATCTTTAGTAAATTATGAAACCAAATGTCAACTATCTTTTGCAGCTCATACTACTCAGTTCACTGAGATTGGTTGGAAGTACTTAAAACATGGACAAGGTGTTGGACATTTTGTCTTTGGTGGAAGTTATGTATCTCTAGTGAGTCCTGATGGGAAGGATTTAACCATTGTCATGGAAACCATGGTATGTATTTCATTCATTCTGTAAGAAATGATAGAGAAAAAGAACAGGCCACGTAGCGCAGTCAGTAACATGTCTGACTGTAGATCCAGGGATCAACTGTTTGATCCTACTCCGGTCACATACTTTGGTTAGGTGAACTGACCGTCTCGACATAACCATAGCTGTTGACTGAGACGTAAAGAATCAAAACAAACTTTTGAGAGAAAATGCCCAAACTATAAGACTATTAGACTTTTATTAAACTCTTGCAAGAAATTCAAGACCATTGCTGCCAATTCACAAAAATGTTGCTGCTTATCCCTTAGATGACTATCGAAGGCTCAGATGAGCCTGTCCAGTCTGGCTAAAGCCTTTACAGCTCACATACACACAGAAAAGAAGTTGATAAAGATTAAACTCAACTATTAGGTCTCTAGTCCCACTAGGTAGCTGTACATGTAAACCCTTTATATGCTTCTCACTCCTAAATACATACTTTGGCAAACATTGAAGACCCAGATGCAGCATTTCATCAGGGTCTACATTGTTTGCAAAGACAAAAACAATCTTCGGAGAAAGAACATACAGTGTTTAATTGGAAATTATAACCTGTTACCCCTTTATGACTATCCTAAGTTTATTGTGTCAGACCAGAAGGAAAAGAGTGATTTATGCATATATATATGCAATGAGTACTTTTTTTATGTGCTGACCAGTTACTGCATAAGTACCTAACTCCAGTCTACAGGTTGCATCTTCAATGTAATATGTTACAATGATGTTTGACGGGTCCGTTATATTTTTTGAGGGGGACTGGGCTAAGATTTTAAAATTACATTGCATATTTGTCCATGAAGATAGTTTTTATCTCAGCCAACAGTATAGACTTTGATGAGATGACACATTCTGTGGCATCACTTCAGGGTATACACTGATAATGTATCTTAGTCTGCCCTGTTTGCCAGTATTCTTGTCAGGACACTGAACCAAATGTTTTAAGTAAACAAATAATCCCTTCAGAGCAAGAATGTGTTAAGCAGATAAATTTTAAAACTCTGTAGACCGAAATGGGATGATATAGTATGCAGCATCTCACCTGGGCCTGTAAGGATAAAAACAGTTTATTTAGAACACTGTAGCATAGTTTATACAGTGCCATACTTATGACAAAGAGGTTCGAGGATCAAATCTGGCGGTGTGGTGTTGTGGTCATGAGAAAGAACTTAATCTTCAGTGCATAGTACTGCTTCAACCCAAGAAAATGTCCTGACATGACTGAAAAATTGTTGACTTAATCAAAGTCTGGTACAGCAGTGTTAGAAATAAGCCGCAAAACTCAACTTGTCCGGCGGGCAACCTGAAGACAAATGCAACTTGCCCCCCACAATTTTAACTTGCCCTGCACAATTCATTCATAAAATTCCTAAAAATGCTTATAAAATACGTTTTTAGCTTTACTTCCCCGTTAACAATAATTCAGTAATTTTAGGACAGCTGCATGGGTTTAAACAGTACTAAGCCACTGGGATAAGTGCCTTGCTTAAGGACACAACATTGCACCCGGGGTGAGAATCGACTCGGCGACCTTGTGATCAAGTGTCTGACCCTCCCACATTTTGTTTGTTTTTGTTGCTTTACGTCCCATGTCAACAGCTATGGTCATTGCGGGACGGTCAGTTCACTTAACCACACTTTTTCCTGGGCAGGCTTGAGCAAGCAGTTAACCAGTAATTTGTGCACATACTTTCGCTTGTAACTGACAACAACCCTTCTTGAATAAATCAGCGGAAGGGAGGAGAATGACCGCAGAAATTATTTCATGATCAATCTCCACGAAAGTATGGTACCGGGCCAGGATCGAACTCGCGACCCCTGGATCTGCAGTCAGACATGTTACCGACTGCGCTGCGCGGCCCGGTGACTCTCCCACATGAATGATTGCTGTAATCAAACAGTGTACTTTTAAAATAACATATAAGCACTTTGAGTATTTCACATGAGAAGACAGCACACGGAGGCGATTGGCAGCATATATAGTGCATATAGTGAAAGGTTTTTTTAAGATGGCAGCATGGTAACTTCTTATTATTTGAACATGCAATACTTTAAAAAAGACATGAAACAAATATTATTTCAAGTCCTAGAATTTCAGGTTGTCCAGGGGGCAACCTTCTGAGACACTCAGCTTGCCCCCAGAAAATTCAACCCGTGGGGGGCAAGTGGGCAATTGCTTATTTCTAACACTGTACAGAAATAGAATAGAGTATTTTTTATTTGATTTGATACTTTATGCCCCAGCCAACAATTTTTCAGTTATGTCAGGACAGGTCTTCCTGGGTTGAACCAGTACACAGTAAGGAATAATATGTCTTGCTCAAGGACACAAGGCAGTCATGCTAGTGAGGCTCGAACCTGCAACTTCTCTATCACGATTCAAGCACTTTAACACTGAGCCACTGAGCTCCCATAATAGAGTATGGAAAGTGTTTAAAATATATGATGGACCATCCAATTTTTATCGTATGAAGCCGCATGGAAGAGTCTATTGGTCAATAATGGGGATTTTTTTTTATTTCTGCATGCCTCTAGATAAGAGTTAGTAATTATTAAAAAAAAGTCTTATTTCACAACCAAAACATATGCTGTGGGTACTCAAAAGAACCATCTCAATGAGACGGTTTTTGAGCACCCAAAACATACGTTGCAATATATGGATTAAAAATATTAACATTATTACGCTTAATTTTTGTCTTGATGTAGACCTATGTATGTGTTTATTTCAGAGTCATGACCATTCTAAGTGTATTAGACCAGTGCTTCCTAAGTACGATGTGATAAAGCAGACTGTTACTTTAAAGTTGAATGGAAGTTTTGTAAGTGATTGTTTCTCCCCAAAAAGAGAGAGATATAGAGAACACTAGGTGAGTGTCTTTTGATATCAAGTTTACCAGGGAAGGCTTTGAGAACGCTTGTTGACATCGCAAGACTTGCCAAGCGATTTGACATGTGTTTTCAAAGCTGAGCCTGGTAAACTTGATATTAAAATATACGAACCTGGTATTCTATTTATCAGTTTACCAGTTGTTTCACTATTTAAATTAGCGATTATGAAGAAATTTTCGATTTTTGTCATTAGCGATATCATTCAAAAAGTGCAACGTCATCATGACCTGATAAAGACAACGTTTATCAGGCAACGTGCAGCAATGCAGTTAATATGAGAGGTAACTGATAAAATCAGTTATCCATATAAATGTTGGGATTAAAATGAATGAATGATACAAAACCATGCCGAGTGGAAAGGGCAATTTTTAGGAAGACCAGTTAGATATACCCAACCCTTGGGTGATGCTGCTGCTGCTGCTGCTGCTGCTGCTGATGATGATGATGATGGTGGTGGTGGTGGTGGTGGTGGTGGTGGTGGTGGTGGTGGTGGTGGTGGTGGTGGTGGTGGTGGTGGTGGTGATGATGATGATGATGATGATGATGATGATGATGATGATGATGATGATGATGATGGAACAAAATATGGACTTTACAAAGAGATATTTCAGCTGATCAGAGGATTTCTTTCTTAACTCTTAGACCGCCAATATTTTTTGTCCTGTAAATGTTGTCTGCTTTTTACTTTTCTTGCAAATGTTAGGGCTGCTACGAGTATCCGAGTACTCGGTTATTCACGGATCTGAATATAAAAGCCAGTATGAATATTCGTCACTGCGTTAAAAACACTTCATTGGTACAAGTACAAATAAACAGAGCCAAAAATATCATCAAATGTCAATTATCAAATAAATTTCAAAGGGTTCTTTTTTTCTTTGAAGTTTTTTTTTGCCGACAAGGCGACAACTGATTAGTTCTACGTGACCCAGGTCATGTTATCCATGTGTGTACTTCAGGAAAAAGGGCCCTATACTGAAATCAGCACACTTCCGGGCACTCTTCTGTCAGAATATCTGGTTACCCAAGTTCAGGAAGGTATAAAATCAAATTTACAAGTTGTGTTGCATACCTTGATAGTTGTGAGTGGAAATGTAGTCTTATCTTCTTTGATAGCTAACTTTGTACATGTGGTACTTCTGGTTTAACAGAAAGGGCTGATTTACTAAGTAAATAGACCCAACAATAGATGTTTCATGACAGGAGTCTTTTTTTTTTTTTTATTAACCAGTGACTCGCAGTTCGATCTGTGAATCGTAACTCATGAATCATGGACCAGATCAGATCACAACTTACCTAACGATCCACAGCCCTAGCAAATGTCACCATTGTTAGATAGGATCCTATTTAATGATAAACACAAAACCCAGTAAGTGAACATATGGTTTAAGTAGGCAGCATCCATGACATCAAATGAGCCTCGTTGCGAGAAAACTTGTCTTCGGGGTTTCCGATAAAGTGAGATTCAAACCAGCCTGCTCAACTACAGAGACTAGCTAGAAAATTTAAATTATTCTCGTAGCAATTCTAGATATGATACTTTCCAATAAGCGAATAATAAAGGCCCTGATCAGACTGTGCAGGATGGGCAAGCTGGTCTGCGCCTTAGTTAATAGATCCACACAGTCTGACCAGTGCCTTTGTTGTTCGCAAACCCCCAAGACAGTTTTTCTCCCATTGAGGTCCAAATAATCCAGAACCTAGAACAATAACTTATAAAATATATTGGACATAATCTTGACAGAAAGTATAGAACTAAACTGAAAAATTCCCCTTTGACAAATGTAAATCATATAGCATATCTTCCATAATTTCACACAAAAAAAACAATGTATATTTGATAGAGCAAAATAAAACAGAGTACTCTAATTCGAAGTCAAGAGGCAATTATCAGATAAGTACAAGTTACCATTTTCCGTTGGGCAAAGCCTATGGGGGACTTTAAAGACCACAACCGAAAGGAAGTGATGTGGATCAATAGTGAGAAGTCTTTAGAATTGCCAAAAAAGTTTCATTATCGTATACTGTTCTGTTTCCCTGTATATGAAAAAATGCCTTTAAGCCTTTACCTTATAGACACCTTTTCACACTTTTGCAAAAAAGCAGACCCAGATCAGGCAGCTCATGTAAGAGCTGCCTGATCAGGGTCTACTCTGTTTGCTAAAGGAAAAATGATTAGATATGATCCTACACCAGAGTTGATTCTAGGCTGCGGGAGTGTGATAATTACGCTTTTTTTGCAATATTGGCCCAAAATTTCAAGTTCCCTGGGTAGCTATTTCCGCACTGTGCGGAGCTTTGGCGCATTTCCGGTAATCTTGTGCGTATTTCTGGTCATTCTGTTTACATTTCGGTCCCTTAATCTATTCCATTCGTCTAATTTCGTTGATTTCTGCCGATCTCGTCCTCTGGCGAGACTTGATTTCTATTGGTTGATACTGAATTGGGCATTTCTACTTTCGTTTTTAACAAAATGGCTTTCTCATTTTTGCGAAAATGAGATGCAGAAATCTAATAATGACAGTGTGCAAACGTGCGCACAGGAACCTGAATCTACAGCTGTACCTCGTTTGGCCCACAGCAAAAAAGTTTGAGTGTATCATGATCTTCAAAGACGATGAATGGCCTGGCAGGAAAATGACCATTTCTGAGGAAATTGGAATATTAAATTGTCTTCTACCAACCATGGTCATATAAGGTGTGTGCCATTTAGTTAATATATCTGTTTTCCAAAAATCTATCATTCTGGAGAAGAGGGTGCTCTGATTCCATTTGTTTATATTCCAATCAGATTCCCCTCCCACTCTTCTCCATACTCTGTCTTTTCCCAACACTTTTGAAGGCCAGGGTTATTGTGGTTGGGGGGTGAACAGAACAGGCCTAAGGACGACCCCTGCTCGATTTTTTAGTTTTTTTTAAGGGGTGCAGGGTTGTTAGTTTTTTTTAAGGGGTGCAGGGTTGGTCAGCAGTGTTTTTTAAGAGATGAAGGGGTGGTCGGCAGTGGGTTTTTTTTTTTAGAAAAATACCATTACCCATTTGATTTGCAGGTTGGCCCCCTTTTGGGAACACAAGGGGGGAGTTGACCCTTCTGGAAAAATCCTAGAATCAACTCTGCTACACTAGTGGACCTGATAAGTAATTTCATTGTTCTATGTACAAACATGAAGGTTTATTTATTTATATAATTATTCATAGTGGGTGGAGCTAAGCATGAATATTCATGAAGGAAAGGGTTAAACATGTTTTTGTTTATCTTTCAGGCGAGTATAAACATGATGTACATGTGGAAGAGTATACTGAAACATAACGTCACATCATCCTCACTATTTATCGAACAGAATCCTCTCAAGGTACAGTAAAAACTCAAAAAAATTGAACTCCAATTCTTCAAAATACTAATTCAAAATAAATTTGGGACACACTGGATTCAGAAAGTAGAATGTATCTATGATATGTTTTAATAACTGTCAATAAAAACATATGTCTTGGGTGAGTTTGTTTGTTTGATTTGATTCTTTACGTCCCATCAACAATCTTTCAATTAAACAGGGACGGGTCTTCCTGTGTTGATCCAGTACTAAGCTAGGATGAATGTGTCTTGCTCAAGGACCAAAACGCAGAGACGCCGGTGAGGCTCGAACCCGCAGCCTCTTGGTCTCGAATCAAGCACTCTACCACTGAGCCACTGCGCTCCCTACAGTAAAACCTTAAAACAATTTGAACTCCAATTTTTCAAAATACTCGCTAATTCGAAATAAATTTGGGATACACTTGATTCAGAGAATCGGATGTATCTGTGATATGTTTTAATAACTGTCAATAAAAACATATATTTGAGGTGAGTAAAAGAAACGTCTCTGAGAGACGTTTCTTTTATGCACCCAAAACATATGTTTTGATAGGAAAAAAGCTTATACAAATCATTTTTTGGAACTATACATGTTTATGGTTACCTACCTATAATATGAACAACTGATAATTCCAAATAAAATCTCCAGTCTTTTTGTTTGGTTTGGTTCTTTACATCCCAGTCAACAGCTATGGTCATATCAGGATGGTCAATTTCACCTAACACTTTTTTCCTGGGCAAGCTTAGCTAAGCAGTTATGCCGGCTAACCAGTACTTTGTGCACATACTTTCCCTTGTTACTGACATATACTTTCACTTGTAACCGACAACCCTTCTTGAATCAGCGGGAGGGAGAAGACTGGCTGTAGAAATTATTTCTCGATCAATCTTCACGAAAGTATGGGACCGGGCTAGGTTTGAACTCGCGACCCCTAAATCTCCAGTCAGACATATCTGCAGTCAAACACGTTATCAAGTGCACTGCGCAGCCCGATGGAAAATCTCCAGTTGCGATGAATTTGAATTAACAAGATTTGAATGTAATTGAATAAAAATACTCTACTTTTCACGCACATCACACTGCATCCATTTCTGAGCCAACATACCGGTCAGATTTGCAGTAGTTGTATCCATTCTCTGCTTTTAGAATGCTTATCAAATTTTTAAATCATTTTTCTTTTGTGTCCACTTTGATGAGATGATAAGAGCCATGACATGAAATTTCCAACAATGTAGTATGTGCGACCAGCAAAGCCTCAGATCAGCCTGCGCATACACACGGTCTGATCAGAGCCTTTGCTAGTCGCTTGAATATCCTATGAGTGTTAAGTTACTGACTGAACATCCTTTGGAGTTTCTAAGCTTAAATGGAGGCAGTACAGGCTGGACTGAGTCTACACTTGTCAAAATGCCACATTGTTGGAAATCTCATGTCATGGCTCATAATATTTCACTCACATCTCCCATGCACTTGGTCTGATGTTGAACCTACATGCTGATCAGCACTAAAAATATCATACTTTTTTTTCTTGAAATGACTAGGGGGAGACATCCGTTTTAGCTAAAAACAACATTTAATATTTGTACGAGACAGAAATATCTTCAGGACTTAAGTTAAGAGTGCCTACCAAAAAAAATAATTTTCTTGTTTCTTAACCAAAAAATATGTTATGGGTACTCAAAAGAACCGTCTCAATGAGACGTTCTTTTGAGCACCCAAAACATATGTTAAAACTGATGGGTACGAAAACATTTACAATTTTACGCTCAAAAATTGTGTTTATCTAAACCTATGATCTTTGAAGGTAGTTATGATGCAGCTGTTTGTTGTTCTTTTCAGGTTGTGAATGGCTCAATTACCTTAACCTTGGATGTTGATGAGGTCGTCACTTTGACAACACTGAACCAGGGGTTAAAAGGTCAATACCCTGACCCACCTCCTGAAAAACCTTTCCCACTACCTTATCAAGAGAGCTTTGATGGTAGGTTTATCCTTCGACATAATGCCCTCTACCAAAACTGCACAGATGGTCCCTGCCTGCTGAACAAAATGGCCACCAAAGCTAAAAATAGAACATCTGCACCACTTACTGAAATTAAAAATTAATTTGCACAAATGATCCACATAATACCCCTTTCCAAAATTGCACAAGCATAGCTGCTCTGCCCATCTGACATGACTGAAAAATTGTTGATTATGACGTAAAGAATCAAAACAAACAAAATATCTGCTCCACTTAATAAAATGGTCCCAAGAGTTAAAGATAGAAAAATTATTGATCTCCTGATTGCATGACCCGAATTAGAAATAACTCGCACGAAATTAATGTTGTCCATAATGTCTTGTATTTTGTTTATGATACAGGGCTTGCACAGGCTTGAAAAGTACTTGAATTTAAAGGGCTTTCTTGAAAAGTCCTTGAAAATTAATTAAAATTAAGTACTGGAAAATCACTCAAAGGCCTTGAAAAGTCCTGAATTCTACTATTTGCTGTAGGACTTAGCACTGTTGATAGAGACCTAAATCAGTATAAAATTGTTGTGCCTTTATTTGGTGCAGCATATGCTGCACCAAATATAGGCACAACAATTTTATACTAATTTTCCAGTACTAATGTCTCCATTATCTCAGTCTAGCATTTCTGAAGTAGAATTTAACACTTAGATCAGTATTTTTCATTAACTTTAATATCTTGAAAACTGTTGGAGAAGCTTATAGAAGTCATTAAAAAGTCCTTGAATTTTACTCATACTTGCTGGTATGAACCCTGTGATAAAATACATGCCTCCAGATAAGAGGTGGAAATTAATTTGTTAATTTTCCTGATTCAACTCAACCAAATATATGTTGTGGGTACTCAAAAGTACCATCTCACCGAGACGGTTCTTTTGAGCACAAGAACCGTCTCACTGAGACGGTTCTTTTGAGCACCCAAAACATATTTAGTGAGGCCATTTCTCTTGAGCACCAAACATATGTTAAAAGTGATGGATAAAATAATGTAAAATTTTTACGCTCAAAAAATTTGTTCATCTAGACCTATGTAATACATGTATGTGGGCCGCGTCGTGAGAAAACCTGTCTTCGGGGGTTTGCAAACAACAAAGGCGCAGACCAGCATGTGCATCCACGCAGTCTGATCAGCACCTTTGTTATTCCCTTTTTGGAAAGTATCATATCAAGACTCGCTACGAGCAAAATTTCAATTTTCCAGCTAGTCTCTGTAGCTGAGGAGACTATTTTGAGTCACGCTTTGTCGGAACCCCCCGAAGACAGGTTTTCTTGCAGGATGGCCCATGTATGATATGTATAAATTGATGCATAATTTAGTAATCATATTTTACTAAAAAAATGTTTTTAAATTATGGACCTGATGTTCCATTATAGGATTTAAAGCTCATGAAGAAGCTGCCAATTTTGCTCAACAGACCGGATCATTTGAAGTGATGGACAGCGGTGAACCGGATCATAAAATGGTCATGAGACAAATGGTGCAGGAGAGGCCTGTTTGGTGGTGTGCTGCCGAGAAACTAAATCTAGCCGCTAACCTTATTGGATCTACAAAGTGGTAATGATCATGGTTTTCCCTGACACATCCCAGACGCACAAAAATGGGCCCCGAAGCGTGCTCAGTAGCATGTCCTACTGCAAATCCAGGGGTTGTGAGTTTGATCCCAGCCCGTTCCCATACTTCCGTGGAGATTGATCGTGAAATAATTTCTACAGTCATTCTCCTCCTTCCACTGATTCAAGAGGGGTTGTTGTCAGTTACAAGCGAAAGCACTGGTTAACTGCTTAGTCAAGCTTGCCCAGGAAAAAGTGTGGTTAGGTGAACTACATGATTCATGACCATAGCTGTTGACTGCGACGTGAAGAATCAAACTTCAATGAAAACAAAAAAATAGACTCACAAAACCCTGTCTGGGATCCCCTGTGAACAAATCATTACATCCCTTTGGACTCTAAAAAGCAGCCAATAAAAATTTAATTAATTAAAAATATTGAATTTTGGGCCATTTTAATATGTAGAGCATTTTAAGCACAATTTGCTGTAGAAAAGTTTTGGTTTATACTTTATACATGTAGTCTTATGTGGATATGAAAAAATATTATCTTTTTATGAAAAACTGTGAGTGGAAAATCTACTCACAGTTTTTCATAAAAGTAACAGAGTATTTGATGTTTTTCCTCGCAAATTCAAAAAAATTATGCACTACATTATCATATTTGATAGCACTGATTTGATGTGTGAGCCAAAGGAGGTCCCAAATATTTGAGCCACAGCATGATATTTCCAACAATGTGGTATGTGCCAGCAAAGCCTCAGATCAGCCTGCACATACGTGCAGTCTGATCAGAGCCTATGCAAGTCGCTTGAGTATTCTGTGATTGTTAAGCTACAGACCAAACAGCATTTGGAGATTCTAAGATTAATAGGTGGCTTCACAGCCTCGTCTGAGTCTATTCATGTCAAAATGACACATTGTTGGAAATCTCATGTCACAGCTCTTTTGCACTTCAGAAGCCTGAACACAGGGAGGTGAGAGTCACAGGGTTTCTTACGAGGAGGGAGGTGGCTCAGTGGTAGAGTTCTTGACTCGAGATTGAGAGGTTGGGGCTCAAGCCTAACTGGAGGCACTGTGTTGTGTCCTTGAGCAAGACACTTTATCCTCTGCTTAGTACTGGTTCAACCCAGGAAGACTCATCCTGACATGGTTGAAAAAATGTTGACTGGGACGGTAAGAATCAACACAAAACAGAGTCTCTTAAAATACTCATTATTGAGGGAAAACCCTGTAATGATGGTATTTTGTGTAAATGCTTGAACACAGTAACTTCTTCCATATTTATCCTAAATACTAATGAATACACTGTAACTTCTGTTGGATTTATCCTGTTACTTGAACTTATTAATTTAACCCTTAAAACGCCAATCACGACTTCAGGAGATTTCAAATTTTGCGACATCTTTCCTAATTTTCAAAAAAAATAAGGCATGATATTTCATGAGAATTGTCTGCCAGCAGACGATTCTCATGAAATATCATGCCTTATTCATTATTTTTGAAAAAACGGCAAAATTTGAATTTGTCGTCTGCTGCAAATTGTAGGTGGTGCTTTATGGGTTAACTGCATGTTAGGTAATTTTTCATGCTATTGTTGTCATCTGCTGACTGTTTTCAGATTTAATTTTTCGAACAATTCTTTTAGGAACACTATCGGTGTCAAACATTATGTTGGTCCTGATCTTTGTGCAAACTGTTTCAGGACTTTAGTTAAGAGTGCGTAACGGAAAAATAAAATTCTTATTTTTCAACCAAAACATATGGTGCGGGTACTCAAAAGAACCCTCTCAATGAGACGATCTTTTGAGCACCCAAAACATATGCTAAAAATTTTGCGTAGCAAAGACTGTCATTCTCTGGACTTTGGTTAATCAGGACTTAGTTAAGAGTGCCTAACGAACATTTAATTTCTTATTTCCTAACCAAAACATATGTTGTGGGTACTCAAAAGAACCGTCTCAATGAGACAGTTCTTTTGAGCACCCAAAACATACGTTTAAATATTGAGACAGTTCTTTTGAGTCCCCACAACATATGTTTAAATTGGTGGGTAAGAAAATTTTTACAATTTTACCCTGAAATTTTTTGTTTATCTAAACCTGTGCTATTTGCTAATGTTATCAGCAGATGACAACAGTCCCTGCTAGCAAGAGAATGGTTAATTCCAACTAATGCTAACTCAGAATGAAAACTGTCATTCTCTGGACTTTGGTTAATCAGGACTTAGTTAAGAACGTGTAACGAAAATTTAATTTTCTTATTTCTCAACCAGAACATATGTTGTGGGTACTCAAAAGGAACCGTCTCAATGAGACGGTTCTTTTAAGCACCCAAAACTTATGTTTAAATTGATGGGTAAGAAACTATTTACAATTTTACGCTGAAAATTTTTGTTTCTCTAAACCTGTGGGTTACTTACAGTCAACTTTACTTAATTTTCAGGACCAATATTTATATAGAAGCAGAAGCTCGTGTGAGTAAAATCAATGGTAGTCATGGTGTTTTTGTGGGGTCCAGAATCTACCAAGGAGGTTGCCCAATTCTTGCAACATCAGGAGTGTTCTTCTTTGTCTACCCTGCAACATCAAGCTATGTTGTGTCTGGAGATCTAGGTGAGCTGTTGATCTCCTGAAATAAACCTAAAAGTGCTACCTAAAATTTATATACCTAAAAAGACCTGGTCTGAGTGTGTTAAGACTGCCATGAAAATGTGCAGCCTTGGCAGCATCTATCCACTGAACAGAGAGGCGTGGGGATTGGGTGTTAGACACTCTAGCCACCTGCTGCCTACCCCAGTACCTGGGACACCCGCAGCAGTTGAAAAATAAACTCAGGATCAAGTCAAAGTCAAATAATCCCTTTGTAATTCTAATTTTACAAGGCCCCCAGATAAGAGTGCGTAATTGAAAATTATTTTTCTTATTTCTCAACCAAAACATATGTTGTGGGTACTCAAAAGAACCGTCTCCATGAGACATTTCTTTTGAGCACCCAAAACAAATGTTTAAACTGATGGATAAGAAAATAATCGCAATTTTACGCAAATCAATTTTGCTTTGCTGACCCTATGTTTACACTTACTTATACCTATCAATGACAAACTGTCAATGGCATGACACTGGGATACTGGTAAGGTGATATAACAGGAGGCCCAGGACTTTAGTTAAGAGTGCATATCGAAAAACTAATTTTCTTATTTCTCAACCAAAACATATGTTGTGGGTACTCAAAAGAACCGTCTCAATGAGACGGTTCTTTTGAGCACCCAAAACATATGATAAAATTGATGGGTAAGAAAATATTTACAATTTTATGCTCAAAAATTTTGTTTATCTAAGCCTGTGAAGGCCTCAGTGTGTTTAGTAGTCAGAGCTTAAGGCACAATCATTTTGAAATGCTTATATATGCAAACTTCTGAAATAACCCTAAAAATGCTACCTAAAATTTGCTGTATTCAACATTTTCAAAGGGCAACATGGAATAGAGAGCCATTCCTCAACCCCCCATCCCCCCCCCCCCCCCCTCCACGCCTAACCCCTCTGAAACCTATATATGAATCGTTGCTTTTCACCAGTATCATCTCATTGGTTTATGACAACAATTATGACCTATGTGTAAAAGTCTGGTATTTATTTGACTTTAACTGTTGCCATATATTGCCATATAAACCAAAAAGGCTGTCTACATAAGTTAAAAATAGGAAGTGGTAATTTTTTTTATTAAATTTGAGTCATTTGAGAAGAAAAAATGTGTTTAACTTCTTGGGACAATGAAGGTTAAGTGCCGCCATATAAGAAAGTAGTACTTACTGCATTTGTTCAATGTTGATCTTTTAATACATGTGCATGTTCAGCTAACAAGTTTGGAGACCAGTCCAATTTAAGGATTGACAGGGACGTCAAATCAAATCAAACAAAGATCAAGAAAGATATCCCAAAATGTCCCTGGTTGATTTTGTTTTTGTTTGATTTGATTCTTTACGTCCACTCAACAATCTTTCAGTTATGCGGGACGGTCTTCCTGGGTTGAACCAGTACTAAGCTAGGATAAATGTGTCTTGCTCAAGGACCACAACGCAGTGACGCCGGTGAGGCTCGAACCCGCGGCCCTTCGGTCTCGAGTCAAGCACTCTACCACTGAGCCACTGCGCTCCCTGTCCCTGGTTGAGAGGTTCATTAAGATTATTTTACCACTTAGGCAATATGTATGTATTTATTTCAGCTCGCACTAAGATTCTTCACTCTGGTGATACTGGAACACTTCCAACATATGACTGGCTTCATCTGGGACTACTTGTTCAGGTTAGTATTGGGGAGTTCTACCTTTTTACTCCCCTTGACTCTTTTAACTACCCAGCAGTGATGTTGGCATGGATGGAAAAATCATTCCAGCTAAAGCATTTTACCCCTTTTTAATGGAAATACCTATGGAAAATAGGTTCATTGATGAAAGTGAAGACCCAGATGAGATGCATTAGAATACAGCATTTCATCCTGGTCTGCATTGTTTGCTTAAAAGCTTTGAAAAGAACAATCCTACGGTTCAGAAACACAGAATACTTTATAAATTCTAAAATATGGCCACTCATACTATAATTATAATCCATCATAGAATTCTGTATCAAACTGGATGGAAGATACTGTCAGACTTTCTACCATTCTTGGTTGGTGCAAACTGTTGTCTAGGGTTATCAGCAAACAACAAAGTTGCCACTAGCAAGGAAAGAGTTGTTTTCTCCATTCAAAAAGGGGTGTTTATTTATGTAGAGAGATAATAATTTTAAAAGATTTCTTTTCTAATCCTAATGAACTCAGAAGGATGAAAAACAGATGCCATCCTACTGAATGCAAACATAATGGATGAGTTTACTGATTTCAATACCAAATTAAATTGTATTTTTTATAAGATAATTTAAATTTTTTTTATCCATCATATAGTTAGTTTTGGCTCTAATGGGTGTAATACAGTTAGATGAACATGTATTCTGAGCGCCAAAACTATGTTTGTGCAATAAGTTGGGTGATAGAAAAATATCTGTAGTGCCATGTCTCCAGATAACAATGTCTAATTGAAAATTATTTTCTCTTGTTTCACAACCAAAATGGAACCGTCTCATGTTTTACCCATTTAAGCCAAATGAACTTTCCTACCCTTATTAGTAGTACAAGCCTATTTCCAATTTTAGGGGTGTTGGTTGGTATTTTTAAAGTTTATTCAAATTTTGATAGAACATTATGTAAACAAACAGTGAGACACTGATCATTCTGCAGCATCTGATCTGGGTCTGCACTGTTTGTCAATGTCCCACAAAAAGGATGCTAGGCTTAAATGGGTTAAGCTGCTGGATAAGAAGATGTTCACAATTGTACAGTTTTACACTCAAAAACTTTACTTATCTAGACCCATGAAGTGCAACAGGCTAACTTGTATTATTGTCTCTTTCAAACAGCAAGGTAATATTGTGGGTCTTCTGAACAAGAATGTCCTGTTCAACATTGAGGCACCGACGTCAAAGAGGCATGGTTTTGTTGGCCTCGGTACATCATCTTTTGGACTGGCTGACTTTGATAATGTCAAGATAATGGATTCCAAGATGGCTGAGACGTACATCAAGGAACGATATCAAACTGTTGAAGTATATACTGAACAGATTGAACTGGATTTCCAGGTGGTAGAAAATGTGCAGCAACATGAGATACTAAACTAAACAGCAACATATGAGGGGCATTTGGAAAGTTCTTTTATCTCAGTAATCGATTTACAATCCCTATCATGTTTGGTATCATTTTAAAGAACTATCTTTCCTCTATGTTATGGCACAAATTTCATGAGGATATTATAGTGCAGACACGAAAAAATATTATTTTGAATACATATTCTGTTTGTATACTAGAAAACGCAAAATTTCAGTGGAAAATATTTAAAAGTGTGCAGAACATTAACAATGGTTCATGATTAGATAATTTTTTACCATTTTGTAAGCCACAATCTGGTACAGTTATTATACAATTGATGACCGAGTTTGATGTTTCTATAACTAAATACCAGAACAGCAATACCAAAACCGTCTAGAAAGCAATGCAATGCGCTTATTTTTTTGACAAAAAATAGCATGTCACAATGCACATATTTTGAAAATATATAACAGACAAGAGTTTAAAAATGCTGTGCATTGGTATTTTTGTCAAGCACACTTTATGCTCTTTGTATTGAAAGCAAAAGAATTTTTGTAAACCAAAACAAAGGGACGATAACTCTTATAATCTTCCCATGGGGCAGAGTAAGTTTAGCTAAGAGTTGACATTCTGGTTCATTTTAATTGAAAACCGTGGCAAGCAAAAATGTAAAAATATATTGAGAGTAGAAATCAATCAATTTTGTGATGGTCTACGCGATACCATGAGAAGATCTTATGCCATCGACAAAATGTGAGGGGTTAAGTTACCCCACCCACTTCTTGCAAAGTAGGGGTAGTGTTATTAGGAATAATTTTCTTGAATACAGAACTAAACAAGCCACACTTTTTGCACGATGAAATAATTTTAATGCGTTGTTCGCTACAAATAAAGCAAAGCATATACTCAATAGGCATTTTTCGTGCTCCTGAAGTGAAACAAGTTATAGTAAAAGTAGAAGAAAAATCTAAAAAGTCCCATTTTTGAAAGTTTACCATTTCTCTTTTAGTCAACATTTTCTGAATGTAAAGGTGTAAGTCATGCAAGCAGTGATCACATAATATATTTTAATAAAAATTAAGTGGCACCAAATTGTTAATTTGTCAAACCGTGATCGTAATAAGGTCCCAAATTTTCCTGTTTTTTACAAATAATTTGCTTAAAATTTCAGCCAGTGTATAGACCCTACTCATTTGGAGCATGCGCTGCACTTGCACCCGGAGTCCTTTTTCGACAAGAATTAGACCATCAAGTAGCAATTGAATTCTAGTTTCCAAAAGTGTATTATTTGATAGCATTTTATTAACCTATTGTGGAGTTATAATGCTAGATTGACTTTCTCCCAGTCTTATCTTTCTGCAATCTTGAAACATTCTAAAATTTCGAACACTAGCTGCCAGCCAAAAAGCCTAGACAAACAATGCAGACCCAGATCAGACTGCTTGGAAGCAGTCTGATCAGGGTCTTCACTGTTTGTTAGTCTTACAAGCAATTTGGTATATTCCAGCCCTGAAACCCCACATTTTATTTCAGAACAGAAAGAGAAAAGTGTTTGAAATTTTAGAACATTTATCATTGAAATACCCTTATAACATATGTGCCCTGACATGAGATTTCCAACAATGTGATATGTTCGACCAGCAAAGGCTCAGACCAGCCTGCGCATACGCGCAGTCTGTTCAGAGCCTTTGTTAGTCGCTTGAATATTCTACAACTGTTAAGCTACTGACTGAACAGCATTTGGAGTTTCTAAGCTTAAATGGAAGCTGCACAGGCTCGTCAAAGTATACATTTTTGAAGATGCCACATTGTTGGAAATCACATGTCACAGCTCATATTTTCAATGTACGACACTAGGACAGAGGTTGCTATGTTTTAGTTATCCCCCAATGAAGCCTGAAGAATATAGTTTTGGGTGTGCTTCGTCTGTCTGTCCGGCACTACATTTCAGTACCCATTGGTTAGAGCTAATGCATTTTGGGTATAAATGATTAGTACCATGGAAGGTAGATATTCTCTACATTTTGCCTGAATCAACTAATTAACACTTGAATTATTGCCCTTGCACTTTTATAGAATATGGTCTCCCTTGATATTTCTTGCAAAATACATTAAAAATCATGATGACTATGTTCAATCTTGAAATCCTCTGCAAAGTTCATGAATTTTTCGTGGGGCTGTAGTCAACATTGATATTCCATGCAAAGTACATGAATTACCATGATGAAAAGTACATGAATTATGGTCAAAATTGATATTTCATGCATGGGACAATGATCTATCTTGATATTTTATGCAAAACATATGAACCATCTTCTTGGAACTATATGCAATCTTGATATTTCATGCAAAGTACATGAATTATTGTCATCAGACTAAGCTCCATTTTGATTTTTGTTTGTTTGGTTTGAGGTGTTTCCCAGTCAACAGCTAGGGTCATGTCAAGACAGTCCTCAATCTTGATATCTTATGCAATGTACATGAATTTTTCAATGGACTAAAGTCAACATTGATATTCCATGCAGTGTACAGTGCTGATAAAGAAAATCAACATAATTGAGCCGTGACATGAGATTTCCAACAATGTGGTATGTGAGACCAGCAAAGCCTCAGATCAGCCTGCACATACGCGCAGTCTAATCAGAGCTTTTGCTCGTCGCTTGAATATTCTATGACTGTTAAGCTACTGGTCAAACGTCATTTGGAGTTTCTAAGTTTAAAGGGAGGCTGCACAGGCTCCTCAGAGTCTACACTTGTCGAAATACCACATAGTTTGAAATCACATGTCACGGCTCATATTTCTTGCTTCTGGGAGAAAAAGGCTTGCGGTAAATTTTCTGTGTTTGGGAGGAAAAGACAGACCAGGAAGAAATTTCTCTGAGAAATTTGGCGTTTCTCCGGGAAAAAGCTATCATAGCTTGAATATGAACAGGTAAAATTGAACTTAACTTTTTTTTCCAAACAAAATTTTCTCCTTTTTCTATGCAAGCAGTGGTCATTTTTAGGTATAGAAAGGGAATGCATGTCGTGTTTAGATAATCTTGATTTCGCAGAAAAATTTTCGGAAAAGAGCAAAATTTTGCGGCATTTTGTGGCAAAATCGAGATTATGGAAACATGAAATCGGTTCTGTTTCTCTGGGAAAAAATGGTCACCGATTGGGGAGAAAAGTGAATAAAGGTTTTTTTCTTTACCAGCACTGTACATGGATTAGCATAATAGAATTATGTTCAAGCTTGATATTTATGCATAGCACATGCTTTGTTGTAAAGGGACTCTTCTCAACCTTGATATTTCATGTAAAGAACATGAATATATCATGGAACTATGTTCAACATTGAAAATTCATGCAAAGTACATATACTTAGCATGAAATATCAATGTTGAACATGCTTCTATGTTTTAACAAGCATAATAAATCAGTCTTGCATAATACAATCACAATCATTAATTTATCAAAATACTTCTTAGAAAATAGTTAATCCAAAGTCTTTATTATAAAGCCTCAAATTTAATCCCTATTGCAACATTGAGATGTCCCTAATGCTGACACTAAGTGCCAGTATTACTAACATGTTAAAAGTGTTATCCTCGTCGAACCATGATTGGCCATCTTAATAATCAAACTACAAAACAATGTACTAAACAATAGTGAGTATGATATGATCAGGAAATACCACAATCACAAACTGCAGAAAAAACCCTTGGCACTGCAAGGAAGAGCCACACAACAATCACAAGACACCAGGAAGACAAACTAAGCAAAGCCACCAGCTCTCTCTTCCCAGCCAAGATGAAAGGGCATAAAGTAACATACAACAAAGCATCAAACATTTACAGACTCTCACAATGGGAGTAACAATCAACAATGAATCAACAACAACAGAACCACCGCCTTAGAACAGACAACAGCCTAAGTCACCAAGGGGCTTAAAATGCATTTTACTGGTACCAAACCTTCGCCCTAGATTCTGCTGTTGTTGGAGTACAAAAGTGTTAAGCTTGCATGGATGCCTCTAACTAATGCAATATATCATCATGGAGAAACACACTAATCAAATACGCACACTATGATGAAACAAAGAAAAGGGCTCACAGATAGTCAGAGCTAAAGAAAACCTCCAGTTAAGCCATGTTGGGCCCAGCTACAGATAAGCATCAGACCCAAACCAATTATTAAAATTGAAAGTGCACATTAATAGTTACTTACTTAATAAAAAAAAATTATTCCGTTGTGATTCCAATTATTATCCAACAATTTAGTCCATTCAGTAATTAATGAGAGGTCAGAAAGTAGAACTGTCAAAAATTCCCGCCATTTTGAATGTGGAACTTTGGATTCCCAGATGTGACATCATAAGCATAAAGTACCTTCAAGGCCAATCATAGGATAATTGGTCAACAATGGGTACTGCTCAATAATTTTTTTTCAAGTACATGCATTTGTGGTAAAAATGGCCTTTTTATGATGGAAATATTAGAAAAGGTAAAAAATTGCATGTTTGAAACTTAGCAGTGCTTAGCTGATTTAACCTCATTTTTCCACTTTGAAGGCTGGATACGCTAAATTGTGTCATAGAGAATTTTTCCCACAGTGGCACTTGGGCAGAAACGAGTTTCACGCACAATGACATGTAAACAAAAATAGCTGCCAATCAAGGCAAATGTCGCGATTTTCGGTCTGACGTCGATTTATTAATATACATGTACTTTCCGACTTCAGAAGTGTTGCATATGTGTCAAGTAGTTCAGATGTAAATATTTAGTGATGTCCTAAGAAATTCTGTTTTTGATGTATGTGAACATAAAAGGCACCAAACAGCCTGTCAATCTGCACAGATTGATCATGGTGTCTCGACAATATCGGCCTCGACGCGAGAAACCTGTCTTCAGGTTGTTGCAAATAACACAGGAGCATACCAGCCTGCGCATCCGCGCAGTCTGGTCAGCGCCTTTGTTATTCACTTTTTGAAAAGTATCATATCTAAACTTGCTACAAGTGAAATTTCAGTTTTCTAGCTAATCTTTGTAGCTGAGGAGACTGGTTTGAAACTAGATTTGTTGGAAACCCCGAAGACATGTTTTCTTGTGACGAGGCCCATATAATAGATTTACAGGCTACTTCTAAATTTTCAAGATTCTATTAGTCTCTGTAGCTGAGCAGCTTACTCCCAAGTGTTAACTTAATGAAATCCTTGAAGAAAAGCCTTGAGGTTTAAAAACATTTTTCATGCTCAACAGTGACAACTCAACTGAGCATGAAATTTCAACTGCTCTTAAAAATTTAATTGTTTTTTTTCTTGCTTTTAAACTCTCAGATGTATTTTTCCTGCTTATAAATGTTAAAATGTCAATAATTACAATTGTTGGTTTAAACTTTATTTTATTTGTATAATATATGACAAGTATACAAAGCAGGGATCACAGTGGCTCAGTGGTAGAGTGCTTGACTCGAGACCGAGAGGCCGCGGGTTCGAGCGTCACTGCGTTGTGGTCCTTGAGCAAGACACATTCATCCTAGCTTAGTACAGGTTCAACCCAGGAAGACTCGTCCTTGCTTAACTGAAAGATTGTTGATGGGACTTAAAGAATCAAATCGAACAAACAAAAGTATACAAAGCAACACAGAATACGATTACAATACAACAACTATACAAATGGGATTCAGAAGAATTCAAATGACTTATTTGAATCTGTATCCCAACAATTACAATTGTTGCATTTTAACATTTATGAGCTTGATTAATTTCATACTCGCTTGAGTTGAGCATGAAAAAGTTTTATAACCTTGAAGTCTAGTTTTCTTGTATTGAGTCCCATAAAAATACCTTTACTTATTTTAACTTTTTACCTCCTAGTGTCGTCTGCTGATAACCTTTGCAAACAGTTTGGACCCAGATCAGGCTAGCTGAATTGTGGGCCTGATCTGGATCCAGACTGTTTGACACCTTATGGTATTCCTGAAAGATTTTGATAGTTGATTTTGACAAAAAAAATCAGCAGACGACAAAAAAGCATGAAAATTTACCCATGAGGCAGAGAGTTAACTTCTGGTCTGTTTATGCTCACTGTTACTATATGTTGTGATATTTAAATATTTTTGTTATATTGCTTATATACAATATTTCAAAAACATTCCAGTTTGTACCATGTTTTGATAAAATTTTATTGTATGACTGTATTATATTGGCTATGAGCTGTCAGAATTTTGTTAATTAACCCTTAAAGCACCAAGAAAAAAATGCATCTGAAAATGTTGTCTGCTGCAAATAATTGCCTAACATTACTGACGAATTAAATATAGACGCAAACAGCATGGACCCAGAACAGACTGCTCCTATAAGGGCAGTCCTGATCTGGGTCCACACTGTTTGCCATAGAGACTTCTTAAACATTTCAGCAGACGAGAAAAGCAGACGACTTTTGTTGCGATTGACGCATTAAGGGTTAAATATTTTGTTATATGTGCCGAGCACAGTGGCTCAGATCGAAAGTGTTAGATTGGGGATCAAAGGTAATTAGTTCAAGATAAGATTGACATAAAATTTAGACAACAGCTTTATCAAGCACAATTTTCAAAATAGGAGTTATTCAGAATGCAAAATTCAGGGATAAATGACCAGGTCTCACTATAACTTGTTTATTGAACTAAAGATATATTGATGTTATTTAGAATATGACTTTGTTATTTCAAAAAGAAAAGTTATTAGAACATTAGTCAAGTATGAGTGATAGATTTTTATGTGTTATATACAAATCAAAGAAACACTGGAAAGTATTATTTGAGTGTAATGCATATTTCACAAAATTATAGCTTCACTTGTGAAAAATAAATTGAGCCAGTGCATGAGATTTCCAACAATGTGGTATGTGTGACCAGCAAAGCCTCAGATCAGCCTGCGCATATGCACAGTCTGATCAGACCCTTTGCTAGTCGCTTGAGTATTTTATGATTGTTAAGCTACTGATTGAACACCATTTGGAGTTTCTAAGCTTAAAAGGAGGCTGCAGAGGCTCGTCAGAGTCTACACTTGTCAAATGTCAAATTGTTGGAAATCTCATGCCGCGGCTCGATTATGAGTCAGTTCTCAGATTTTTGTACCAATCGCATGTGTAAAGTCAACCTTTAAACATGCATGCACAGCTATCTAGTGGGGCTAGAGGTGTACATTGAGGCATGAACCTTCATCTTTGTCCCTACTTGCGTGAGAGGAGAGAAGGCTCGGGAAAGATGGCTCTTATATGTTTGTCTGAGCCTTCACTGTACTCATATATGATTAATACTGAAATCTCATGCATGCTCATTTGCACTTTTTCACAAGTGAAATATATAATATCCACAGACATGCTTTTTCATTTGCATTTGGGTAAGGGAAATTTGATTTGTATAAATATTTCATGACAAGCTTCAAATGTTTTCTATGTATTATATACTCAAACAATAAAGTTATGTCCGCTTGACGTTTATGTCTGCCAGTTCCAAATGCATAAACGTATTTTATTCAAATTTTCACCTTACAAACTTTGATTATTTAGAAATGATTTGCACCTAAGACTTATCCATTTCATTATCAGTGTAGCTGCTGACAAAGCAGCGAACACGAGTACCCTCAAAATCAAAAGTCACAACATCAATAGCCTGTGTGTCTGTCATAATCCCAAACCGTTTAAGCACATGTAAACACCACTGAACAAACTCTCTAGTAAGATAAGCTGGCTAGTTGTACGCATTGCTTTTACGGCCACAGCCATTAAACTGTAACATACTCTGACATCACAAAATATCGATCACGAGCGTGCGCAAAAACACTCAGAAAATTCATTATTGGTCCAGCATTCTGATAATCAACAAAATCGAATAAATTTGATGTTTTTTCGCCATCACAAGCATTTTAACATTAATTAAGACTAATCAGCATCAAAACAATTGGTAATGGAAATTCTCTGATGATTTTGCTGTAAGGGGTGGGGTACAAAACACGGATTTCGCAAACCTTTGATGCGCGACATCAGCCATAGTTTTTTTTTTTTTTCTATTGTGTAACTGTTGTCATAAACAGACATAACAAATTAAAACAAAAACGGTCTCAAAATGATGTTAGGCTAAGGAGATTTGAAAGTTCTTAAATTGTTATTTGTTTAATTCAAAGGGAGATAATTTCAGTCAATTTCGTAAATGAAAGATTTGGAACTGCAATTGCGCTCGTTCAGTAAGCAGACTTTGGATTTTTAGATGTTTTTTCATCGTCGGACACTTCTGGTTGCCATTTAACGTAAAATTTGTCACGTTTTGATGATTAACTTCCTGATGATAATGGAAAAAGCTGTGTGCACATTAGGTTAAATAACTCTTCAAGATATGAAGATAAAATCAAATAATAACCATTTTTTGTGTGTCGGACGTTTGATAAACATTTTGGTTTTATTTTTGTTGCAGTATTTTAACTGGATCGAAAGAGACGGTACCATGAAAATCGGACGTTTCCTTTTTGTTTGAGTATATATAAGTTATCGGAGTTGCAAATCCTAGTGTATTGTAAATCTTTGACTCTTTGCCTGCTTGCTTCATCAGTTTGTTTTTTTTTTTTCAAAATTAATGTTTTTTAATTTTTGAGAAATTCTTACAAGAAAACCATCAGTTTCAAACAGATTAGATCGAGATCATACCTGACCTTTTGTTTGACCTTATCTGGGTCCAAACTGTTTGCAAAGTAAAACTACAGACCACACTAGCAGGCAAAGAGTTGATGTTATATATTTTTGTAGAAATATACGAAGTATTTATCCTAGTCATCTGACATGGGCTCTATTTCTTATATACAAATAAAAACATTTATCCTTTGTCTTGTTACAGTTTTTATCAGTTACCTCACATATTACCTTGTTCGTTTGTTTGTTTAATGCTTAACAACTCATCAACCCTTGTGGGTCATTAGTGTCAGACGGTATTAAATTAAACATGATTATGATGGAAAAAGTAAAATTTTGTTATATAAATGATGTGAATGATGATGATTATGATGAGTCTGTATAATGACATTGAGTTGCAATATGATTGTTGACAGGAAAGATCATGTACAATATCTGACAGTTTCAAAGAGTTATTCAGACGACCACACATGCTCTTTAAATGAGTAGAATATAGCATTAAATGATCTGTATTATGGGCTAAAAATACTGTTTAAATAGATGAAAAGCATATAGCATGTTATAAGCTGATACAAATATAAAACAAAGCAGGATTTTAAAAATAACAAGATTTAATTTTGTTAAAAAGATTAATTTCTTTTAAAAATCATTATTCTATCAATATGTATATCTCGAAATAACTGTTTCATAATATCAACACGGAAAAACTTATTTCTTACCTGTGGAAAATCGCCACACTCCAAAGGGAAGTGACATACAGTAAATGGTACATAGCAACCAACACATTGTCGCTGCTCTTCACCTAGTAGTAAGTATAAATGTGTAACTCTAGTGTGACCTAAACAGGGTTGAGACAAAACAACTTCCTCTTTTCTAATATTTCGAACAACTGATTGATATTCACCAATAGTTGGGTCTATCTAAAGAGGGTTATTTCTAGTGCTGTTATTCCATAAACTTTGCCATTCATCTAAGATACGAGGGGGATTTTTTATGTTTGTAGAACGGTTTATTTATTGATAACATCGAATGTCAACACAAAAATTATGTATATATGAGGATGGGATCAAAAGTAATGCCACCGGCTAATTTACACTGCAACTGCTAGCGGGAAGACAGAATCCACACTTTGTATGTATTCTCCATTCTCTCACCTTTTAATCAATGTATCAGCTGCACATGTAGACAGACACAATATCTCGCGTGAAATTTACTTTTGCATAAACCCTACTCGTAGGATCTTTAGCAAAAGGTTGGGAGAATCGCCATTAAGACTCATGCATTACTCAGCAGAGGTTCAACAGACATTTATGCTGATATCTGAACTGTTTCTGGTAGTAATTTAATGTCATTTTCCACAGTTTTCAGATGGGATAGAAAATTCAGTGCAGGCGATCGGTCTGTTACAAACTCGTGTATCTGTGAAAGGATGGTATTATGGCAGTTTGAAATAAACAAAAATGTAATTCCACCTTTAGTTGTCATTTAACTTCATTGGTTGCATTACTTTTGATCCTGTCCTTGTATTTGGAAACTTTGAGCTTTTATTAATACATGCAACCTAAAACTATTGCAAAATGTACATATTCAATGACTTCTAAGAGGCAAAGAAACACCTATATACCGGACACTGGAAATATGGTAGAAATCTGACAATGGTGGACTTTGTCTCTGACAGGTCATTAGAAACGATTGCATTAAATGGGTTGATTTCCATATATGGCTTTTGAAAATTTGGCTAGAGATAGAGAATACTAAGTGCTACAATATTATTTGACCATTATAGCATTTAGGCAACAAGTATAAGATATGGAGAATTTATTTGAAACCTAAGCAAATTGTAAAGTAGGCATATTATCATTATTGAAAAAGTGACAAAAATGTAGTTGGACAGAGGCTTTTGATTTTGACTTATTATGTTAGGTGTAAAGTACTATTATATTTTTTTCTCGTTTATAAGGTAGATGGAAGTGTTATGGTAATTTTTTTTCAAAAGAAAATCAAACCTCTGTTTTTATTAGAAATGAACTGCAAAATAAATAGCCTTTGATATATGCTAAAATCCCTTTCTTTGTACATAAATGACATCATAAAACATTACTATGTTTAGAAAATATATTAAAACTGATCTTGTACCTCTTAACAAGCGTTGTCATCACTGCAATAAGAAAATAATGTATATTTGATTGTTATTGTTTTTTCCACATGGGATTGATTTACCCCACCCACTTTTTAAAACATAGGAAGTTGTGAGGTACACGCTTTAATCAATATAGCAATATAATTGCTGGCGAATGATCACATATATACATGTATTATGGACTATGCAAAGTAAAAAAAGTTCATAATTGTAATTTTAACAGTTATCATGCTTATAGCTTTGTTATACATGTCTATGGTTAGCTCTGGACCTAAAGATTTTGATGGTGGAAAATAAAAATCGGCCTGGCAAATACTTATTTTAACATAACCAATGAAACTTAACATCATCTTATTTCTTGCTGACTGCACCCTTGAAATGACACGAATTTCAGCCAGTGTCCTTTACCATGGTCTATTCAAAGCTATATATCCTAGCTGAATTAAACGCTAATGATGTAAAATTTATATCAATTGATAGATGCTAGACCTTTCAAAAGATGTCTACTTATGGTACCATAAAGTCTATAGCCCTATTCTACGAACATAGAAAAATGACCCGCGTATATTTATTGATAGATGGTTTAAAATTGGAAAACGGGATCTTAAAAGAAGTTGGTTCTGATGTAAGAGATTCTTTGCTTGCTGGTCTACCATTTCATTTCTTGGGATGCCTATGTGACTGTAAATCGAACAGAGAACAATTTCTTCATTTGCTCAAAGCTTGTGGCATTTTTTTTTTTGAATCTGTGGATTCTTTGAACTTGTATGGTTCATAGCTTTCAATACTGAAAGTGGGTCAGAAAATATAATAAACTTATTGTTAGTATCACAACTTCACAAGTTCTAATGAAATCTAAAGTCTGATCAACTGCTTTTGCTTCAGCAGTGAAAATTGATGAACCATCAGGTATATGTTGCATATTACTATGGCTGTCTCATATAACGGCACAAACCAACATTTGACTCCTCTTTTTACCCATCTGTATAAACTTGCTGATAATTCTTATAACGAGTTTGTAGCTTCCTGAAATCATCTTTTAATATGTGTGGAGTTTATTTAGATTTTTTCCTAGTTTGTAAGTCAAAAAGTATTTCAGGCTGTTTCAAACACCAAGCTGGAATGTTTGGTGTGAAATGTTCTTCAACATCTTTAGGTTTAATATTAGCAGGTTTTAAGAGTGGTAAAACTGATTCCAAATGATTTATTAGATTGAGGTATCTTTTCAACGTATTTTGTTGGTGGGATGAAACCTCATGAGCAGGATGTGATGGGTTTGCAGAAAGTCTTATAGCATATTGCAAAGAGAGCTTTCTGTATGAGTATAATGATGGTTCATCTGTTTCCACATAGAGACTAGCAACAGGAGAAGTTCTAAAAACTCTTAAAGCTAACCTTAGTCCTTGATTATGTTTGTTTGTTTGATTTGATTCTTTACGTCCCATCAACAATCTTTCAGTTAAATAGGGACGGGTCTTCCTGGGTTGAACCAGTACTAAGGCTAGGATTAATGTGTCTTGCTCAAGGACCATAACGCAGTGACGCCAGTGAGGCTCGAACCCGCAGCCCTTCGGTCTCGAGTCAAGCACTCTACCACTGAGCCACTGCGCTCCCCCTTGATTAGGTATAGGATCAAGCATTTAAAGATATGATTTTCTTGTAGAGCCATATATAATACAGCCAAAGTATAATTTTGACCAGACTAGAGAACGATAAAGCTTGAGAAGTGTAGTTAGGTCTGCACCCCAGGGGAGGGGGGATACTCTGATATTTTAATACATACGTAGGTCTTCTTCTTTTTTTTTTGGGGGGGGGGGGGGTCAAATTTTGAATTTCAATATTTTTGGGGGGTTTCAGAAAAATTATTTTTTGGGGGTATGAAGATTTTTGGGGGGTCATCACGAAATTGGACAATATTTAGGGGTCATTTCTATGCATTTTAAGATCTTTTCTTAAGGTCAAGGTACAGAATGGGGGATATTTTTGGGGGTAGGTAAAATTTCAAATATATTTTTTGGGGTGCTTGAAATTCGATATAATTTTGGGGGGCTAACGGTAGATGCTGGGCCCGAGCCTACATGTAACCCCAAGAAGTATGGGAAAGCACTTTTAAAAGATTCAATGCTTTCTAGTACTTAACCTCGTGTCTTACAGCTGTTAAAACATGTTATTAAGTACTGTGAATAGGTATATGAAAGATCCAGTAAAAACCTATTTTGGTCTATTAAAAATTCAGGTGAAATTTTAGATAAACTTAAAGCTAGAGATTTCAATGCGACCAGTTTGTCTACTTATGATTTTTCTACTCTTTACACTACTTTATCTCATAATTTAATTAAAGATAACTTATTGATCTTATTGGAAGAACCGGGAGCGCAGTGGCTCAGTGGTAGAGTGCTTGACTCGAGACCGAAGGGTCGCGGGTTCGAGCCTCACCAGCGTCACTGCGTTGTGGTCCTTGAGCAAGACACATTTATCCTAGCTTAGTACTGGTTCAACCCAGGAAGACCCATCCCGTATAACTGAAAGATTGTTGAGTGGACGTAAAGAATCAAATCAAACAAACAAACAAACAAATTATTGGAAGAACCTTCCAGAGAGAAGGCTCTCATTCCTTACCTTGCATGTAATGACAGAAACGCATTTTTACTTCGTAAAAACCTTAAAAAAACATCATGCATGGTCATGTCAAAATGTATGTGATGCGCTGACCTTTTTGTTGGACAACATTTTTATTCGATTTGGCACCAAGCTGTATAGACAAGTAGTTGGGATTCCTATGAGTACTAATTGTGCTCCTCTGGTTGCCGATTTATTCCTGTTTTGTTATGAGAGGGACTTTATGATGTTGATAAGCAGGTTGATTTTATTGATGCATTTAACACTACATCCAGATATTTGGACGATATTTTAAACATTGATAATATTTATTTTGACAATATGGTAAGTCAAATATACTCCTCAGAGCTCCAACTTAAAAAGCCAATACCTCTGATACCGAAGCCGCATTTTTAGACATGCATTTGTCAATTTCTAATAATATTGTTTCTACCAAAATTTATGATAAACGTGACGACTTTGATTTTGAAATTGTCAATTTCCCATTTTTAGATGGTAATGTTCCTCGCTCTACATCCTATGAAGTCTATATCTCTCAACTCATTCGTTTTGCTAGAGCATCTAGCTATGTTCATGACTTCAACACTCGCAATAAATTGTTAACCCAGAAACTTCTTAAACAAGGCTGTCGGTATCATAAACTTTGCAAAAGCTTTTCTAAATTTTATAGACGGTACTATGATTTGATATCTAAATTCCAAGCTGGACTTAAATCTCTCTTGGACCAAGGACTTTCGGAACCTGAATTCTATGGTGACTTGGTGTATAAATTGAAGAAGATTGTTGGCTCTAATAAGTTTTCAGCGTAGTTCATTAAAATAATTTCCCATTATAAAGAGATTGGCTATAACACTAATGTATTACAACAGACTGCATGCTTGGTGGTCAACCCAATCACGGTTGGCAACTTTCCTTTCCTCTTTAATTGCACGCCGGTGGGTTGGACTTCAGACTCTATGACGGTTCCTACTTAAAAAACTTATCTATTGATGAGATGGTGGGGGCCTGATGCTATGGCTGTTTGTTGGGCCCATCGGGGTTTACCTGTTGGTTTCTTTTGCTCCTGTATTCAATTTTATTTACTTTTGAGTCCTTGTATTTGCTTTATCTCCTTGTTATATCTTGATTTATATGTTCTAGGAGATGATGCATTGATAAGTTAGGGGTCTTTCGTGCAAACCAAATATCTATGTGTCTTGATCCACATCTGAATTAAGGGTGAGGTTGGCGCCGTGAATCCGGTTTAAGCCCTCCAGTTAAATATTTTACTGACAGTTCCAAAGTGGTACTTCTTTTGTGGATCTTTTATGTTTTTTCTGTCTTGTGTTTGCTATGCCTTTGATCTGTCTGTTTATATGTGCCTTGTGGTCACCTGCTGGGAAAGGGCTGACCTCTTGGCTCTCGTCTGTGGTGTCTAACTGTGAGTTTGTCACTTTCCCATTGGTATCCTGGGTCAGGTGTGGTACTTGATTGTATCGATTGCTGATCTTTGCACCCTTACTTACTTTAAACATTTAGCTTTGAAATATTTTATATGGGGTATAAATTTGAGCTTTCTATAAAAAAAAGATGCCAAGGGATTTAGTCTCCTCAAAAACAGGAATAAGTGATCCTTATAGATGTAAAACAGGATCATCGTGTTGCCTGTGCAACTGACAGAAAGGCACACACTGTGTTTGTGATTTGAAAAACTGAAAACCTTTTTGCCCAATTTTCAATTATTCAAATTTTGTTGCAGTTGACTTTCAATCGTCCCCATGCTTTTTGAGCGATAACAGACACAGAAGTCATCAAGATATAAAGAGCAATCAATAAGATCACCTAATCAGTAAGATCAACTTAACATTTCACAATGACACTAAATAGTGTTGTAGACAGAACACCTCCTTGAGGTACACCTTCCTCTTGACCATAATGACCAGACAGAGAGGAGCCAACTCGGACTTGCATGACGGGGTCTGCCAGGAAGCTTTCAATGAAGGCAGTGGCTAGAGGTACGGATCCGTACCCCTAGCCTGGGAGGCTAGGGATACGGATCCGTACCCCTAGCCTGAGAGGCTAGGGGTACGGATCCGTACTCCTAGTATATTCTACCATGTCAGGCTACAGGTACAGACATATAACCTGATGCGAAGCTATCATGATTTATATAGCTTAATTAAAAAAAACTCGTGTTGAAGTTTTACATTTGTTTTGTCCGCCAGCTTTGATCGATAAATTGAAGCTACTCTATTTACTGTGACGTCATATGTCATATATAATTCAAACAAGTATAAGCTTATACAAAAGGGTTAAAAAATAACCGTAAAGTTAAAAAAAAAAGAACATAATTCTATATATATTTTTTTTTCTTATCCTTAACAGACCATGAGTAAAGGAAATTAATCACCTGTAACAAATCAATTATCTTCTCACCAGCAATTATCTTCTCATTTTCAATTAAAGTAACCAATTAACCACTCGTTGGCAGCTGATGAGTGAGATGAGTGAGCAGTGTCAAGTAAGCTCACCTGTACTTAACTAAGTAAGTGTGCTGGCTGGGTTTATTTGTTAGGACCTTTAGACGTATGGATAAACTTTTTTTTTTTTTTAGATCCTTAAGGTACTTATGTTACTTCTAAGCACGAAAAAAAAATTGTACGGACTGACGAACGGACATATGGACGGGTGGTGTGTAAAATTGTATTTTCTATCACGTTTAACGTAAGTTTTT
Organism: Loripinus fragilis; assembly: GCA_964019695.1. Classification (NCBI taxonomy): domain Eukaryota; kingdom Metazoa; phylum Mollusca; class Bivalvia; order Lucinida; family Lucinidae; genus Loripinus; species Loripinus fragilis. The sequence continues at coordinate 106,588,702 of OZ026515.1, forward strand.
GGTGCTCAAAAGAACCGTCTCATCGTGAAGCCAAAACTAACATCAAAACTAAACATAAAAAAGCGGGCCAGGGTCGGCCCGCCAGCGAAATACCATTTGAATGGCGTTTTGCTAGCGGAACGATATTGGTCTGACATTGTGTGCTGGCTAAGTTTATTTGTTATGACCTTTAGATTTATGGACAAACTTAATATTTTTTTGACCCTTAAGGTACTTATGTTACTTCTAAGCACGAAAACAAATAATAAAATTGTACTTATTGACGGACGGGCGCTGTGTAAAATTGTATTTTCTATCACTTTTAACGTAAGTTTTTGGCGCCTAAAGAATTGAACATTTTCTTCCTTTGATACTGCTGGATGGCAATTTCTAAAGAGGAAAAGTCCTCAAATTTTTCCCTATGTTCAGCGTTTTATCCATTTTGACAAAGTGAGACTGAACATGCATGTAATTTTCTTGGAAGTTTTATAAGTGAGCAGCGAGAATGAGGCGGTTACATCAAATAGGTATTATTATATGTATAATTATAGGTCTAGATACTGTTTGTACGGATTAGGCTAAGTAAGGACGTTCTTCTGATGTCTGTGAGGTTGGTCATTAAAATATTCAGCCAATCATTGTAATTTGTTCTTTTAAGTTTAAAAATGCCTTTGTTGTACGTCATGCCGACAAATTAATCACAGAATGTTGTTCGCACCCTCGCTAATTAACAAACCGATAGTGAAAACAGCAAAAACAAATCATTAATAACAAGTTTAATTTGATTTAATAATAATAATAATAATAATAATAATAATAATAATAATAATAATAATAACAACAACACAACATAAATCCCGCACCACTTGTTCCAATTCCGAATTCGTGTTTCGTTTTTATATTTACTATACAGAGTTATCCCACATTGCAAATGGCGACTTACTGGATTGCTATTTCATAACACAACAAACAAGGTACTTTCTAACACTTATCATCATGATAATTTAGAATTTCTCATCAGGGTTATATGTCTGTACCTGTAGCCTGACATGGTAGAATATACTAGGGGTACGGGTCCGTACCCCTAGCCTCCGAGACTAGGGGTACGGATCCGTATCCCTAGCCTCCCAGGCTAGGGGTACGGATCCGTACCTCTAGCCACTGCCTTCAATGAATGTAGGAAGTCTACATCTTAGTCCTAATTTGTGGATATCTTTTAAGATATATCTCCAAGTGGTACCATAAGCTTTTTCCAGATAAAAAAAACACAGCGACTACATGTTACTCTTTAATAAAGACACCATATATGAGAGTTTCCAATCTTACTAAATTATCAGTTGTACTGTGGTCAGTTCTAAAATCAGACTGGAACCACGATATATGATTATTAGATTCTAAAAACCAAGTAAATCTTTTATTAAAATCTTTTATTAATTATTCATTCAAGCGTTTTACATAGACAGCTTGTCAAAGCTATGTATCTATAATTATTAGGTTCCGCAGGCTATTTACCAGGTTTGAGAATAAGAATTATATTGTTGCATATCGACAACTTTCTGGAAATTTACCAATAGTCCAAATGTTATTTAATATATTCAATAAAATGTTTAGAGAATGCTTTGGAAGATGTTTAAGCATTTTTATAGAGGATCTCATTGGGACCCGTTTCTGAATCATATGATAGTTGAATAGCTTTAACCAATTCATCTAAATTGAAATCTTTGTTAATATTAACTAAGACGCTACCTTAACCGTGCAAAGCAATCAAACAGATCCATTCACAATGATTATGCACGTATAATTCAGTACGTATCAGCGGATCAGGGTTAATGTGGTACATCTCTCTCAGTTTTAAAACTTATCCTGATCAGTGTCCTATAGTATGTATATTGTATATGCCACTGGCGATTGTAAAGGACATTCTTTACAGTACTGTCTTATCTTCTTTGATTGAGAAAATTCAAAGGCCAGTAGCCCGCTGAGCATGCGGGAGATGGCGAAACACAAGTAAGACTTCACCAGTATCAGTGACAAGCTTGATGGGCTTGAGTGACTATCTTTTGTGGCCCTTAGTGATGGACCCATTTTTGCTTCTCTTTCACAAGATTTATTGTTGCCCTGTGTCTGTTGAAAAAAAGAGTTCTAGACCCCTGCTCACATTTCGAAAGCCATACTCACCAGGTTATCACACAGTGCCCAACATTGTAGATAGCAGACATAAAGAGGTGCCCTGAAAATTGTGCTTTACCCTGTACTATATTCCACGTCGGAACAGTCTTTTATGGTCCTGTTGTTGTTGACTTAGTGTTTATTGTTACTCCCATTGTGGGATTCTGTTATTGTTCTATGTTTTGTTGTACGTTTCTTTATGTCCCTTCTAGTTTTGCAATCATCTTGATGGAGAAGAGTGAGCTTGTTGCTTTGCTTAGTTTGTCTTCCTGGTGTCTCGTGATTGTTGTGTGGCTCTTTCTCGCGGTGCCATGGTTTTGTCTGCAGTTAGTGATTGTGGTACTTCCTGATCATACTCACTTACTATTTTTTCTTTCAACAATCAATACCAAGACTACAGAAGAGTTTAGGGTCTCCTCATTTAGTCAGAAACACAGCCAAAAGATTTTTTTGCAACTTACAAAATAAGCACTGCCTGGCATAATGATCGAAATTGGATTGAACCAGCAGCTATGGTAGGGTATCGTAGTTGGTTTCTCTTCCTCATTTTAAGATATGTGTGGTAATCTGTTTGCTTTTTCTCAAACATTTATCCTGTGTGGGAACAGACTGTCTTATAAGTCAAGAAAAAGTGAGTATAGCCAGGAAATGCAACAATTACACACTATACAGGCCAACCCATATGGTACCGTGAGGAAGTGACAAAGAATGACAACAGAAACATTACATACAGAAGACAAAATAGCTTATGACAGTGGCAGGCTGGTTAGCCAAATGTCATAATAGACCCACCAGTGAAACATCATGCATTGAAATGGTGTCAGCAGACGAGTCGGTAGTGGCCTGCTTAACCGTGCTATCATTTGGCAAAATTTAAACAAATGATTGTGTTTCATGTTACATTTATTTTCAATGGGGACCGAAATGAAAGGAAATACTTTAAATTCCATGGGGAAAATGGGGAAACAATATGGCCAAACTAGGAAATCCCTTAAAAGTGCTTAAAATTTAGGGTTGGGGGGCAAAAAATTAGGCACGGTCAAGCAACCTTGAACACACATTTTTTTTAATTTTAGGCCCTGAGTACTTTGTATTTATTTTTTTCTCAAACAAATGTGTCCTGTGTAAGAACATATACCTCATACAGGATTGTCTTATCGTGTAAGAAAAAGTATGTGACTTTAACCAAGAAATGCAACCAGAGACAGAGGGATTAACGTTCCAGCCTCACCGGAGTTACTGTGTTGTGTCCTTGAGCAAGACACATTAATCCTTCCTTAGTACTGGTTCTACTCAGGAAGACCCGTTCTGATATAGCTGAAAATTGTTGACTGGGGCGTAAAGAATAAGATCAAAACCAAACAAAAGTATGCATGTATATGTTTTAGGAGTGGGGGAGCAAAACTTTGGTCAGTAGATTAAATCCACCTGTTGGCTGAAGCAGAAGGGAACTTTGCTGTTGCTTGTCCAATGTTTGTTGTTGACCCCTTTGTGTTTGGTCCTGCTTTTGTGATAAAATTGTATGCATCCTTTCTAGTCTAGGAAGAAAATATTGATTATTTTACAATATGTTTTTTATTTTCTGTTTGTGGTCTTAATGTTAGGATATCTGTGGGCGAACGGTGAAGCTATCCTTCCTTTCTTGTGGCTTCAATGGGTGCGCCAAACAATGGCGGGAACACTAAACAACGGATGGAACTACACACTGCTGGGGAGTTGTACGGGCGGCAGTGACGTTAGACTGCTTCATTGACCCTCGTATGAACAAGTTGGCTGCTTTTTAAAAGCCGCCAATAGGTTAGGTTTGGCAAATAGGTTGTTTTTATGACAGCATTGCTTTACTTTTATTATTATAAAAGGTCTTGTTTAACAAAACTTAGAGTCAGCAGAATCTATATATATATAGGTGTTTGAAAAGATTATTTGATATTCGTACATATTGCATTATCGATGCTAGTTCTGGGACCATAATCTTGTTTGTAAGTTTCATAATGGGACATAATAGAAAAATCCATTCTTAGGCCTAATCTTAGACCTATATCGATGCATAAGCTTTTGGGAATGAACCTTCAGTACGAGAGGAAATGTCTGGCCAAAAAATAGACCTTAAGCCGCTGGGTAGGTCTTTATAGGGTTTTACCAAACAATAAAGTACCAAATTTGTGTGTGCTCCCTAAAAATATTGATGTTTTTCAATTAACCACACAACGGACTGACATGCCTATGGTAGAGAAGATTCATCAGCCTCTCACATTAGCCAAAGACTAATAATCTATCTCATATTTCACAGACCAAAATGGAATAATATAGGATTCGTGCTTGTTTCCAACCTGCACTGGGCAGTTCTGCTTCAATGCGTGTTTCTTGCAGATACAAGATACAAGATACAAGAAGCTTTATTTTACGTCGGTTACATATATCAAATAACATTAGCTACAAGAGCTATTTTCCGACAAACAAAGTATAAAAGTTAGTGTTAACGAGTGTTAAAAGGCTGTAAAAAAATACATATTATATGGTTAAGACATAGTTATCAAGTAAAACAAGACAAGTATTACCCATGGTTAAACAAATCTAAAATAGAACAAAAAATATTAATAATATTATGATAATTTAAAAATAGCGATAAACCTATGAAATAGAAATAATATATAAGAATAGCATGTCATAAGAGTTTAATTACAGGCTGATAAAATAGTAATAAAAAATATAGTGATAGATCTGTGCAATAAAAATAATATATATATGAATAATTCGTCATATAGTATTTGATCACATATTGGGAATCACAGATAACGGTAGATATATTTACAAATATATACATGTATTCGATTGTAAAATCATGTTGCTTAGCTGCAATACTTGAGCGTCATAGCAGGGAAAATGACGTCTTAATAAAATAAGGATATAGAGGGCTTGCTCTTTAAAAAGAGAAGGGCTTACTGCCATGGAGAGAAATGCGAAAAAGAAAATGCAAGAAGCATGGCGAATTCCTATGAGTTCCCCATAGCTTCTTGCACAAGCGAAAATCGAAAGCAGCAGAAGAATTCTCACAGAGAATAGCCCAGCAGTATTATGACCTTGAAATTGGAGCTTCACCAGACAATAGTATAACAGCATGCTTGGGGTAATCAAAGTAGCCCTCACTCTGTGAAGGCTACCTTGAGCACTCCAAACACATGTTCGCCTATCATGCAGACAAGCCATAGGCTTGAAGTGAGAATGTCTATTAGTTTTACCAGATTATAAAGCATGAAGCTCTTATCAGGTTAATTATTTGAAATTGTACATAAAAATATATAATTATAAATAAATAAATAAATAAATAAATAAATAAGTTAAAAATGTTATACACTCATCAGGCTCATTATGAGCCACGACATACAGCGCATGAACAGCTAGGGCCAGTCCAGGTGCGGATCAACCTCTCGAACTCCCTGAAGTTAGATACCAGTGTCACCAAACCACGTGGTGTGTGACGTAAATTTTTGGTACCAACGGCAGCTAAATCATCAACAAGAAGCATCGCCTCGGAACTTCAATCAATCGTAAGTATTTTATTTTCCAGCCGATTTCAACGACATATAGCCTATTCTAAGGGGAAAAGTGAGTTCTTTACAACGGTGTTAATGGATTTGTCACCAGATTAATACTTTAGGCCTGAAAACGAGGCAAATGTCCAGAAAATGTGAAAAACACCGTGCAACCACGGCAAGCCAGTCCCAAATATTGCCAAGACATTTGCCTCGTTTTCAGGCCTAAAGTATTAATCTGGTGACAAATCCATTAACACCGTTGTAAAGAACTCACTTTTCCCCTTAGAATAGGCTACATGTCGTTGAAATCGGCTGGAAAATAAAATACTTACGATTGATTGAAGTTCCGAGGCGATGCTTCTTGTTGATGATTTAGCTGCCGGTGGTACCAAAAATTTACGTCACACACCACGTGGTTTGGTGACACTGGATACCTTTCTCAGATTGTTCGGGAGGCCATTCCACACCCTGGCAGCTTCGAATCTGAAGGATTTCTGACCATATGTCGTGGTTCTTACTGAGGGCACGTGTAGGGTGTTCTCATATCTCAGGGAATAGGTGGACTGTTTGACATTTACAAGGTTTCTGATGTAAGGAGGGGCAATATTGTTGATGAGGGCAATATTGTTGAAAACTTAACAAAGGAAAATGTAGCAACCATTTGACACATTTTATAAAGCCAAAATGAAATATGTACATTTGGCTTAGTGCAGATCAAACTTATTTTCAAAAGGGTCCATTCATAAGTTTCCGATGAGAATTTTGTTAAAATTTCCCAATACATGTTTATACAGACGAAATACTCTGGCGGCAAAGTTTTCAATGGACCAATATGATTTGAAAAATCTTGGCCAAGGATCATCAAATATAATATAGTATAATATATAGTGCCAAATTATTATTGTTCTATTCAGGAATACCATATCACATGTACGTCTTTTTGAATTCTTAACAAAACAAAGAAAAAGACATCAATTTTCCATGTTTTGATTTTACCCATTGAATTTTCTGGGACGGTACATTTTGAGGTAGAGCATTAACATGCCTTTAAAAGTAAAAAATAATCCAAAATTACATTTATTTCCTAATGTATAAATATTGATGTGACATCGCTTTGAATTTTTGAATTTTACTTAAAAATGATCTAATTCTATAGCCCTTTAGGCATATGGCATGTTTTTCTATATAGTATTTACACCACTATCTACCACTTCCAGTCTTTGAAGTACCGGCAATACGCGTAAATACCACCAAATCGACGTATACATTTACCAGTGTGAAATTGTTCCATTCCACTGAACAAATTAGTCATTATAATTGTATCTATTAGCACACTCGAAATGTTGCAGTCATTTAGTAAGAGTGCTTGAATGGAAAATTGGGATTTTTCTGTCTTAACTGGGGCCAGTCTAATACCTCCAACTGAAAATAAAAGGTGCTCTTATTTTTTTCTGGTGTATCATTTTTTTCAGGACTGAGGCCAGTCTAGACTTAAAGTACCATCCAATACCATTCTTATGTCAAAAAGTTTGGATTTGGATGACAACCAACATTTTGCTAGTCTCTTTAGGGTCTGAAAGGTTATCAGTAAGACTAGCATGCAAAGGGTCCATACATTTCATCTTGTACATGACCTTAGTAAATGGACCTTTTTTTCTAAATCAAAGGAGATGTCAGACTTAATGCATTTGCAAATCATCTCTGGGTAAGGTGCCACATAAAGAATTTACTTGACTATTTGCCTCTTCAAAATCCATGCATCGTGTAACTTGTATAATTTCATGTTATCTCTGCTTTAATAAGCTCCCTTTTTACTTTGGATTTCTGACTGACACACTGAGTACTCCTTTCGTGAGAGATAAAGGCAAACAGCACAGACCCAGATGAGATGCTGCACAATGCTGCATCTGATCAGGGTCTCCACTGTTTGCTGAACAAAATGGTCTTTTAACAAAAAACAAAAAAAAAACACCACCCTAGAATAATCCTTCTGATAGGTCTGCTTAAATGACATGAAGTGCGTGTGTAGTAGTGACAATAACTAAGTATTAAAACTATGTTAATTGTTGATAAAAAGGGAGGGAAAGTGTGAATATCACCTTACAATCAATGGAATTCCACTGAAAAAGTCATTGTTTTTAGAGGAGGTTGCCGTTGCACTTGGCAAAGTCATCATTATTGCTTATTTGCTCTGAGCATTATTCTCTTCAGCAGAACAGTGGCTAAATGTAATACCAGGTCAGCCTAGGTCAATCTTTGAAGAACATGATGCAATCAGAATTTCAAAATAGACTGGGAAACCAGAAGTCTATATTTACAAATGACAAATCTATATTTACAAATGACATCAGTTTAATTTTAGAAGGAGGTCCCATGATTGGTTACATTTGGTCACATGCTCCTCCATGCACCAGCTCCAATTCTCACCTTATATATTGTGGTTAGGTGCTCAGGCACCTAACCAACAATACCTGTATACGAGGTCGGTGAAGCAGTATACAGTGACGTATTTATGACATCATTCAACTGCATTATCTTGCACGGGCGCGATACAAAAGAATCAGTATTTGATAAAATGCTTCCTGTCGATGACAATGCATTCAAATTTTTTCTTTCCCTAGACTGGTTCTCTCCCTTTAATAGCTTGTCAGCCTAGATGGGTAGATAGATGGGCACTCTCGCGAGACCTGACGATATCTCGTCTAGATCTCTCGCATTTCGCCCTTTGCATCAATGTGGTTTTCACAGATAGAGTCTGACACAAACACAGATAGTCTGGGCTGTACAGATAGAATCTGCTCTGCACAGATAGAGTCCGATACGGTAATGCACCGTGCCAACGTTCGGGGAAAGAATAGACTGGTTTTCTCCCTTTGATAGCTTGTCAGCATATTATAGACTGGTTCTCTCCCTTACATAGCTTGTCACCATATTTTGACAGGTAACTACAAGCCGCCATTGTGCCTACGTATAGCATACACACGTACTGACGTCATGAGTGACGTGGTATTGGAAAATGCCCTTGACATAAAGTGCATTTTTTAACGCGCAGTTATATTAAGTTTATTTTGTTCTGTGAGTTTTTTTTTCTTTTACTTAATTATCAAATTATAGCAACTCTGAAGTTTGCGTTGAAAATTTTTTTCTGGAGCATGCGCAGTCAGATGAGTAGGATTCTCTACTTGTAATGAAATAGGCGTTACAAGACTTGTGCCTGTCATGATGGCCCACAATTACCGTGTTGCTCTCCAGTGCCTTAACACTTGTCATTTATTTACAAACAAGGTGCAAATTTCCGTCAAGGAGTCACTATCAGAATTGAAAATCAATTTTGATGTCCAAATTATATCAAAGTCATGTGCGAATTCAAGTAAGTAATGCTATAAACAGCAGTCAAAGTGGTCACTGGGCTACACTTTATCCTCAATAGTTATTCGAAGTGAAATAAAACCCTGTTATGAACATTAGGCTAAATACACACATTAACTGGTAGAATAGAGTTTCGGAATTTCCATGCACAGACTGCCTTTACTAAATAAGATGTATTCAGATGATTTTTTTTTGCGTTTCATGTACCCCCTCTTACATTTGCCACAGATAGAATCGGATATTAGCACAAATAGAGTCTGGGAAACACAGATAGAGTCCTTTCTGCACAGATGGAGTCCAATATGGTTAGGCACCGTGGTTGGGGGAAAGACAAAAATCGGCATCGAGGCCCATTCAGGGTTCATACGCGTCAGGGAAAATTAATGTCAGGGAAATTTGATTTTTTTCAAGGTCAGTGAGTTGTCAGGGGATTTTATGTTGTGTCAGGGGAAAATGAATGTTTGCTTAAGTGTCAGGGGAAATGTCAGGGAATTTTACAGTTGACAATTTCCAATTTGTATCAAAATATTAGGAACCATAAAAAAGGCTACAGCAGTTTTCTAAACATTTTGGGAATAAACTAAAACATTTTAATAACTCTAAGATTGCTTTAAACATTAGAAGATGGAAGGATTTGGCATCCCTTGCCTCCTTAGCTGCCTTTTTAGCTCACCTGAGCCAGTGAGGTACTGGTATGTCAATGGTCAGGTATCCCCATTTATCCATATGTCAGTTATCCACTCACGTTTTCAAAGAAGCATTTTTCTTATGTCAGATGGCCAAATGTGATCAAATTTCATGTAAATCATCATCATGTAGGGAGAAAGGCAGTCAAAGGTTTATGTGCTGATTGGATAGGGACTCGGCTTGCCATGGATGATGGCAGCAAAGCTCCTATAGACATAATGGGAAAATCTTTAAAAACCTTCTTCACTGAAGCCATAAGGCCAACATATTATATATTAAGTATGTTGCAATGTCTAGTGGTCCCTTACATAAATCCTGCCGATCAAGTCCCTGGGATCAAAACTGGCCACATCCTGGGGATCAATAGCTCCCATTGAGTTATTGTGGGAAAAACTTAAAAAATCTTCTCTGAAACCATAATATATATATAGCAACATCTAGTGATTCCCAACATAAATCCTGCCAATAAATCCCCTGGGGTCCAAACTGGCCTAGCCATGAGGATCAATAACTCCCATAGCCGGACTTGTGATGGAAATAAGATAAAAAAATCTTCTGAAAACACGAGGCCCACAGCTTATATATTTAGTATCTTTGTCTAGTGGTCCCTTACATAAATCCCTTTGACGAAAACTGGCCACGCCCATGGGGATCAATAAATCTCAGACATATAATGGGGAAAACTTAAACACACAGCTTATATATACAGGAGCACAGTGGCTCAGTGGTAGAGTGCTTGACTCAAGACAGAGGGTTCGAGCCTCACCGGCATCATTGCGTTGTGTCCTTGAGCAAGACACATTTATCTTTGCTTAGTACTGGTTCAACCCAGGAAGACCCATCCCGACATAACTGAAATATTGTTGACTGGGACATAAAGAATCAAATCAAACAAAATCAGCTTATATGTTTAGTATAAAGCAATGTCTGGGGGTCCTCTACATAAATTGTGCCAACCATGCCCCTGGAGTCCAAATTGGCCACATACACCCTGAGTGTCATTGGCTTCCATAGACTTAAAATGGGGTAAACTTTAAAAAAAATATGTTATGAAACCATGAAGCCAAAAATATGTAGCAATGCATAGTGGTTCACTACATAAATCCTGCCAAACATGTCCCTGGGGTTCTAATTGGCCACCAGGGAGGAGGGGTCATTTGCTCCCATAAAATAAATTTCTCTGAAACCATGAAGTCAACAGATGAGGTGTGCAGTTTAGGTAAGCCTGTTGTTAGCTCACCTAAGCACTTTATGCTCAAAGTGAACTGTTGTGATCACGCAGTGTTGGTTATGCATCATCCGTTGTCAACGATTTGCTGTATTCAGGGTTTTAGACTTTATTGGATTTTTATCGAAAACCTTTTCTGGTGTAGCATTTATAGTGAAATCATTGTCTGCGCATGCGCGATATTCAAAGGATGGACCTGTTTGCTATGGGACATCACGACTGAAAAGTCGGGTTTGTGTCAATATGCGGTATGCATTAAAAAGTAACAAGGAATAAATGCCTATAAACAATCCATCTGTAGAGATATCTAGTCATCTTTGATAGCAAAATTTAAAAAACTTTTGAAAAACATTAATTCGAAAAAAGCATGTGGACCTGATATAATCTCGAACATAGTTTTGAAAGAATGTGCAAATGAATTAGCGCCTGTGCTTAGTCATATCTTCCAATTAAGTATAGATACTGGAAAACTACCCAAAGACTGGAGAAACGCCAATTTAAGCCCTATCTTCAAGAAAGGCGACCGCCACACTGCCTCAAATTATAGACCTGTCTCATTAACCTGCGTGTGTTGCAAACTTCTTTAGCATATCATCTGTCGTTAAATTTTAAACCACCTAGAACAGCACAACATACTAACACATCTACAACATGGCTTCCGCAGTGGACATTCATGTGAAACGCAGCTTATAACTACAACAAATGATATTATAAAAACATTTGACAAAAAAGAACAAACAGACCTTGCAATTTTGGACTTTTCAAAGGCCTTAGACACAGTCCCCCATCGCAAATTATTATACAAATTAGACCAATATGGCATAAACGGAAAATTTAATATCTGGATCAAGGCATTCCTCATGGAAAGACTACAACAAGTGATAGTCGAAGGTGAATTTTCTGATTCCTGCACAGTTGACTCGGGTGTACCTCAGGGCACGGTGTTAGGACCCTTACTTTTCTTGTGTCATATCAATGACTTACCTAGCAGAGTGAAATCAACAGTAAGATTGTTTGCAGATGACTGCTTATTGTATAAAACTATCAGAACAATTCAAGACCTAATTCAGCTACAAAATGACTTGAAATCTCTTGAAGAAAGGGCAAGTTTGTGGGGCATGCGATTTAATGCGTCTAAATGCTACATCATGTCGATCCACAGAAATCAAAATCCATTAACCTACACATATACTTTGCACAACCATATTCTCGAAAAAGTGAACAATAATCCTTATCTTGGAGTCTTAATAAGTGATGACCTCATATGGGCTTCACACATAAATAAAATCTGCAACCGTGCAAATTCTACACTCGGCTTTATTAGAAACTTAAAAAATTGTGACAAAAAATTCAAAGAATCTGCCTACATTTCACTAATTCGTTCTGTTTTAGACTACTCTTCTACCATCTGGAACCGGTATCAACAAAAGGATATTAACAGAATCGAAGCAATTCAACGCAGAGCAGCTAGATTCGTACAAAAGGATTACAAAAGGACTAGCAGCGTTACATCTATGATGGAGGAGCTAGGATGGAAAGCCCTGCATGAGCAGAGACGAGACGTGACACCTTACTCTGCTCTACAATATTGTCAACGACCTGGTAGCTATCCCTGCCGATCAGCACATCACATACAACAACAGAAGATCAAGACACGGATATAACAAACAACTGAAAATAGAAAGTGCTAATTCTGAAGTATACAGGAATTCTTTTTTCCCAAGAACTATTAAAGACTGAAACATATTGCAACAAAGTGCTATAGACTGTGAAACGGTAGATAGCTTCAAGCAAATTATTTCTCGCGACAAAGTAACATCAGCGCACACCCACCCTGGATAATTTATGCTCAGCGAATGAGTCCATTTCCAGTAACCTACAGATACAGATACAGCAAAACCATAACAATTTTACGCATTAGGGTATTTGGCCATAGACTGATCATATTTTATGCGCTAAAACATTTTTTAAAACATTCTTCACGTGGCCATTTCAAAAAATCAGGTTCAGTGATACGTGACAATGGTGATGACGCTGCTTGATCAACAACATTGAATCAACCAACCAATCAGGCGAATCCCATGACTTTGTGATGTCACAAGTTCCCACAATGCTCAAATCAGACAGGTCAATATTTGACAAAAATCTTTCTGTCAAGACAATGAAGTGAAATATTCCACATGGAGCTAAAACTGCTCGCAGATCTGTTCACTGCAGCTACATACGCAAAGGTTTGAATAAAATCCGAAGTTTCTCCGGCAAGTATTGTTATGTCAGGGAAATTTGGATTGCCGTCAGGGAAAAGTCGGGGAATTTTGTTTTGTAGGGTCTGTATGAACCCTGAAATGGGGTCTTGACCGGAAGCATTTTTCAAATACTGACATGTCTGATTTGAGCATTGTGGATATATGGGACATATTTGTTTACCAAATGCGTCACAAAATCATGTGATTCGCCTGATTGGCTGATTCAATAATATATTGTTATCAAGCTGCGTTATCACGTGTCGCTGAAACCGTTTCATATGGAAAATGTTTTCAATAATGTTTTAGTGCATAAAATATTATCAGTCTATGTCTAAATAACGTAAAACCTATCATTGTTATGGCTTGGCTATCAAAGCTCACTAGATTTCTCCACAGAAAGATTATTTATAGGCATTCAGTGCTTGTTACTTTTTAACATAGGTGTTTTGAGTAATGCATACTGTGTATTGACACTGTAAGCCCGACTTTTCAGTCTTGATGTCCCATAGCACATGTCATACACATGGTTCATAATATTAAATACTGTGAGCTTCAGGTCTGGTGAGGCACTAATATATTGACCATGTCTATATTGATTGTTGGTTGCCCGTCTGTCGGTGGTCAGTTAGGTGACTACAGGTGACCATTACCCCCAAATATTTCCTGGTTTTTGAGGTAGGGTTCTGGTTTGCCTGTTTGATTTTTATTTTATCAAAATTTCTAAATTAGCACTCCCTGGCGTAATGCTCAAGTATGAGCGAGCCAGTAATGATAGAAAGAAAGAAAGCTGCTGCTGGCTGCTTGTAGGCTGGGGTCTGGCGGTTGGTGTAAGATGGGGATGGGTCGTGTATTCACTATTCATTAAAATTTAGCCCATTATTAATCTCATTAAAATATTGGGTTATTCATTTAAATAAGACCAATTGTTCATTAAAAGTAGGAAAGGTGGCAAAGAAATCTGATTATTCACTATTCATTAATTTTTCCTTTAATTCATTAAAAAAAATAGGATTATTCATTAATTTTTAGGCCCTCATTATTCATTATTCATCATTTTTTGGCTGATTATTCACTTTTCATTATAAAAAAGGGCCATTATTCACTAATCATATACCCCATCCAGACCCTCTTGTTGTGGATGTGGTCTGTATGGGTTGTTCAGTTTGACCACAGGAGCTTGAAGTTCTATCCTTATATCGCTTCTAAACCCTAAAACCGAATATCTCATAATGTCATTACGTAATGACATTGTGAGCTTTTGGTTTTGAGGCTATAGGGGTGATTGAAGGATCGAACTTCAAGCTCCTGTGGTTTGACATGGATGATGCTTCAGATTGTCAGTATATTGATTATTATAGTATATATACGTTCAACATACATGTACCTTATCTAATTATTTTTGACTCATCAGAATCAAGCTTTAATTACTTAATGTTTACATGCCTATCTTAATTTTATTAATTGTGATTTATATGCTGCCTACTGGTGGCCCATGATTGGAAATGAACTTTATTCTATTCTATTCTATTCTAGAAGACAGGTCGATATCGAGGCCGGGCACGACTGAGGTCATACAGGCGCCATGTTGGACAACTTTTGAAAGTAAAAAGAACATTGCTATAAACGTGTACGTATGTGTTATTTATAGGCGTGCTTCGCACGGTTTGGCCCCGCTTTGCACGTATAATTTCTTTATTTTGAGGTGTCCGAACACGCTTTCTCTAGTGTCATTTGCAGGGATGTTGTTGTGAGGGATCCAGCCTGGTTAGGCTCAACAGCTTAGTTCATTGTCTGCGCATGTGCGATACTAAAGGATCGACCTGTCTGCTATGGGACATCACGACTGAAAAGTCGGGTTTGTGCTGTTACGCGGAGCGTATTACTCAAAACACCTACGTCAAAAAGTAACAAGCGTTAAATGCCTATAGATAATCCTTCATTGGAGATATCTAGTCATATTGGGTAGCCAAATCATAACAATGATAGGTAATACGGTATTCAGCCATAGACCGATCATTTTGTTTGCACTAAAACATTTTTGAAAACATTCACCGCATGGCATTGTTGTTGTTTCGTAGAGCTCCGCCGCTGACTTATCGGCGCACCCGGATAAACCGGTAAAAAGGGGGATAATGGATAAAAATGTTCTAAACACTAAATGTCACCAACACCAATGTACAATATAACACAGTGAGTAATCAATTGAATAAATCTTCCAACACCACAAGAAGTTCTATGTACAAACCCGACTTTTCATTGAAACCGTTTCAGTGACACGTGATGACGTGCTTGATAAACAATAATGAATCAGTCAATCGGGCGAATCACATGACTCTGTGACGCATTTGGTAAACAAATATGTCACATGTACCCACAGTGCTCAAATCAGACAGGTCAGTATTTGATAAAATGCTTCATCTACATCTATGATTTACGCGCCGTCCGTCACTCTTGACTGTTATAGCGCGGGGGTTGCGACTTAAGAAAAGAAAAAGAGAAGAATCGATAGGAAAGTTAGAAGCAAAGAAAAGGCATGATAGGAAAGTCAGAAGAATTTAGAAAAGTTGTGCCGAATGCATTTTCAATCCTTCGGTCTCGTCCAATCTAGCTACCTTGCAGGTACCAGGGCACACGAAGTCCCCGCCAGCACAGCACAAGAAGTCACTAGGATTTACTTGCATTCGACGGGCCCTAAACAGATTAGAATGACATGGTGCTGAGCTCCCGTTTGAAAGATACCAAACTGGGAGCGTCTGCCAAGGAGGCTGGCAGGGAATTCCAAAGAACAATGGTTCTTGGGAAGAAGCTGTTTTTGAAATAGTCACTAGAAGCTGGGACATGTCTGAATTTGTGAGAGTGATGTGACCTGGTTCGTGTTGAGGCCTCCGTTAGATACTGATCCGGTGGGATGTCTACTAGGTCGTTGATTATCTTAAACAACATAGTAAGCTGACACTTGACACGTCTCGATTCCAGTGATTCCCATTCTAAATGTTCCAACATGGAGGTCACGCTGCTGGTGTTGTGGTATCTGTTGGTAACATACCTAGCCGCTCTACGCTGGACCATTTCAAGCTTGCTGATGTAGTCTTGGGTGTAGGGGCTCCAGACTGTGCAACAGTACTCCAGTATGGGTCTGACG
The DNA here is from genome assembly GCA_964019695.1 of Loripinus fragilis. NCBI lineage: Eukaryota > Metazoa > Mollusca > Bivalvia > Lucinida > Lucinidae > Loripinus > Loripinus fragilis. The sequence goes on from OZ026515.1 coordinate 106,605,058, forward strand.
AGAGAAAGATATGCAGCTGTTTTTGTTGATTCGTTGCTGACCTTCAAGTTTCGTCTCAGGAAGCCTATCATACTGTTTCCCTTCTTTATGGTCTGGTCCATATGCTTATTCCAAGCCATGTTTGTTTGCATCTCTACACCAAGATATCGCGTTGAATCCTCTGATGTGAGAACATGTCCCTTCAGTGAGTATTCTCTAACAACAGGATTTCTTGACCTTGATACTCTGATGGTGCTACACTTGTCTGGGTGAAAGGACATACCCCATTTCTTCTCCCATGATGCTAGCTTGTCTAGGTCATCTTGTAAGATATCACAGTCTCTCTGGTTCTTCATCTTTCTATAGAGAATACAGTCATCTGCAAAAAGCCGAGTATTTGACTGGACGCTGTCTGGGAGGTCGTTTATGAATAGAAGAAACAACAGTGGTCCCAAGACTGTTCCTTGCGGCACTCCACTTATGACTGGTATACTGTCTGAGGTTGCTCCTTCAACCAGCACCTGTTGAGTCCTGTCGGTTAGGAATGATCTTATCCATCGGTGTACATTGTCCCTGATACCATAATGCTCCAATTTCTTCAACAGACGCTCATGGGGGACGCGATCAAAGGCTTTTGAGAAGTCTAAGATGATCAGGTCGTGCTGGTGCTTCTTGTCTAAGCCTTGGATAAGTTCATGGGCTAATGTAAGCAGTTGTGTTTCGCAGCTTCGCCTGGCTCTAAACCCATGCTGGCAGTCTGTGAGTATCTCATGTTCATCCAGGTGTTTGAGGACGTTGCTGGTAACAATATGTTCCTGAATCTTGCAGCAAAGACTGGTAAGGGAGACTGGTCTGTAGTTTGATGCTTTGTATTTCTCCCCTTTTTTAAAGATGGCAGTTACGTTAGCTGTTCTCCAGTCTTTTGGCACTATCCCAGTATCAAAGCTCTTTTGGAATATAATGGTCAGGAACGGTCCAATCTCTGTGGCCATCTCCTTAAGAACCCTTGCAGGAAGCAAATCTGGTCCAGAGGCTTTATTGGGGTTTAGTTTAAGCAGAAGTTTCACCACACCTTCATTGTTAACCTCTATCTCTGGCATTGACGGGAATGGTGTGCCGTCCGGTGATGGTATGCTGCTCTTGTCCTCCTTGGTCCACGTTGACTCATATTGTCTGTTGAGGATATTTGCTTTATCCTTTGATTCAGCATGCAGTCGTCCATTTTCTTTTAGGGGTGCAATGCCGCTGGAGTCCTTTCGTAGAGACTTGATAAATGACCAAAATCGCTTTTGTTTAGGCTTATGCTCCTGTTCTGGGTCACCTTTGTCTATGATATGGTCCACAAAGTTCCAATATGACTGGCGTTCGGCCTTCTGTAGTCTGGCTTTTGTTTCCCGGTAGTGTCTGATGTCCTGTGTTCGACCGGTTTTTCTCTGCCTCTTGAACAGCTTGTCTCTCTTACGCATCAGGGCCTTAACCTCTCTTGAGATCCAGGGCTTTTGGAGCTTGTTCCCGCGTAATAGTTTTGATGGTACATACTGGTCCATTAGAGATTGAATTTTGTTCTTGAAGATTGTCCAGAGTTTATTTACGTCTGCAGTAGGTGCCTCTTCCTCAAACTCTTTTTGGAACGACTTAAGCTCCTCTTTCATACTCTTGTAGTCTGCTTTCCTATATTGATAGACCTTTCTTGCAGGAATATTCACCTTCATGGGCCTCAAACTTGACTCAATGAATACAGCCTCGTGGTCTGAGATCCCCGGTAGTATTTCTACTTTGTTGATGAGGGTCTTGTTACTTGTGAAGAAGAGGTCAAGAGTGTTCGAGGTAGTTTCTGTGATTCTTGTAGGTTCCATCACAACCTGGTCCAAGAAGGAATCCCTCATCACTGTTAAGAGTTGGTTGGATAGCGTGCTATAGGATCCATAAGGGGCTACAGTTTCCTCCTCCCAATTAATATCAGGCAGGTTAAAATCTCCTCCAAGCCACAGGTGGGCCCCTTTATCTGTGGGGATACGGTTAATGGTGGTTTGCAAGCATTGGAGATATTCAGGATCTGTCTTGTCTGGAGGCCTATAAAAGGATCCTATGTAGAGGTCACTGCTTCCGGTCAATGACAATGCAGCTTAGTTAAAGCTGAATTTATAATGGGCTGACCTCTTGGCTCTCGTTTGTGGTGTCTTCTGTGAGTTTGTCACTTTCCCATTGGTATCCTGGGTCAGGTGTGGTACTTGATTGTATCGATTGATTCGATTCCTGATCTTTGCACCTTTACTTACTTTTAAACCACGTTAAAAAGCGTAATAATAGAACTCTTGTAGTAGCCATAAAAGTTAATATAAAAATTCACATTACGCTAGCTATAGATAAGTGCATCTTCCTTCGGATTGGGACGTTAACTGGATTCTCTTCCTAATCATTTGGAAGAATTTACAGTTTGTGTTGATACATCCTCTTATAAGACAGGATTCCACATAGGTCCACTATATTGAATAGGTCCACTATATTAAAGTATATCCCTCTAATATCTAATTAGGGAACAAGACAGTTCACCGATAAGACAATTCACCGACACGTTTTTGAAGACAGTTCACCTACAGAATTGAAGACAGTTCACCGACACTTTTGAAGACAGTTCACCGACACATCTGATTTATAAATTATACTAACTGATCTATGGCTGGAAAATAACTTTTAATTTTGAAGGATTATGGATCGCTTGTGATTTGAAGTAAAAAAAAAGTAGATACATTTGGTAGAGAACAATTTAAGAAAGAGGGCAAAGATCAGGAATCAATACATCAAGCACCACAGCTGACCTAAGATACTAAGGCCAACCTTAAAAAAAATTTGGTTTGCTGTGCTCCTACCTACCCATTCAAAACTGGCCCTACCCAAAAAAATTTATTGCCTTTCTGAGAATCTTTTTTTTTATAAATTTTCTCTAATTCTGTTAACAAACCCATCTTTAAAATCATTAAAAAGCTGTATTTTAATTGAAGAAACTGTTACAGAGACTGTTATTATATGCATTCTTACCGGGACGCGTAGCGCAGTCGGTAACGTGTCTGGCTACAGATGCGTGTCTGACTGCAATTCCAGGGGTCGCGAGTTCGATCCCGGCCCGGTCCCATACTTTCGTGGAGATTGATCAGAAATAATTTCTACGGTCATTCTCCTCCCTTCCGCTGATTCATTCAAGAAGGGTTGTTGTCAGTTACAAGCGAAAGTATGTGCACGAATTACTGGTTATCCGCTTGTTCAAGCCTGCCCAAGAAAAAGTGTGGTTAGGTGAACTGACCGTCCTGCAATGACCATAGCTGTTGACTTGGGACGTAAAGCAACAAAACAAACAAACAATATGCATTCTTACCTTATTTACAGCTTTTGTAGACCTCTAAAAGTGATAGCAAGAAAGTCATAAAATTATGCTGAATTTCTAAAAAAAAAAAAAAAAAAAAAAAAAAGACCTACCTACCTACCCAAACTGAAATTGATGGGTAGGAGCACAGCAAAAGAATATATCTTTAAGGATGGCCTAATGGGAAAGTGACAACTTCACAATTAGACCTCACAAATGAGAGCCAATGTCGACTGCTGCCAGTAAAGAAGATATATAGAAATGTTTCTTCCTGCTAATGAGAGAGTACATTTATGTTACTGCTGTGCCGCATCAGTGGGATCATAGACTTTGCATTTTGTTGGTTAAAAAGGCGAATTTTGTTTTCTTGATCAACAAATAATATGCAGATCTTTTGATGTTACATGAAACTAAACTATTGTTGTTTTCTTTTCAACTCTGACCAGGACAGTATATACAGATAATCGATAATGTAATGATCACTCTTATATGCATTAGGCATATAGATGTCTTATAAAAAAATTGAAGTGCCACAGAAATCATTCAACTTCAATAATTTTATATTAGGCTTAAATGAAATGTATGTGTGGTTTCTGTTGGCCTACCCTACCTACCCTAACTTTTTTTAACCCTACCCTAAACATTAAAATGGTCTTTGGAGAAAAAATACCTAAAATGGGCACTTTTTCAGATTTTGTCACGTTTTTCTCTGTTAAATGTTATAACAAAATGTAATAGTTTCCCTACCTACCTACCCTAAATTTTTTTAGTCTGCAACAGGAACCACACATATATTTCATTTAGGCCTTAGTCATGTGTTTAATAGTAAAATAATAGTAAAATATGTGACATTCAATATAAATACAATATAAAATTTGTCGGTGAACTGTCTTCAAATGTGTGCAGTGATTTTATTTTGCCTATTTTACAGCCGAATGCAGGCTGCTTCCCAATCCAAAAAAGGCCTGTATTTTCCCAATTTTGGAGATTTTTTTCCCAACCTGAGGATTTTATTGGGATTTATTCCCAAATTCAAAAGGCACAGGCTGTATCCCAAAAAAGGCAATAAAATCACTGGTGTGTCTGTGAACTGTCATGTGGTTGAACTGTCTCGATTCCGAGTAATTGCGTGATGATGAGTTGTTTAAAAAATTTCTCCTAAAGTGTCAGCAATGTCTGTTTTTGAGGTTGCTTTACTGCCAGCATTTACTCTGTTTAAATGTGTATAATTGGGGATTTGTCTTTTCCAGAGATTTTTCTTATCATATCCCAAACTTTTTTAATAGCTAGCTAGGCGTTATATGATTGATTTTCGAAACATAAGATCTCCATGACTTACGCTTCGAAATTTTAATTGTTCTGGGGGCTTTAGCTCGAAATACTTTAATGTCATTAAAGTTGTTGGAATTTGGATCTTTTAAAGAACCTCAGACAGTCTTAACGAAGAATTGCCCATAAAAATGGTCAGGTAAAGTTTCAAAGAAAATCATATTCTTTCCTTTGTAAAGGTAGTTTGTTCAGCCCTCGAACTATCCGCAAAAAATCACATTGGACAAGTGCTGATTGGAAACTCTGTTTCTGCTATTCAACATAGGAAATAGATAAAGTTGGGTGGACCAAGCTAATCCTTTTTGCATGCAGCTTTAGTTTTACATTAATAAATGGCATGCTTGGTTAAAGGGGGGAAGGCTGTCAAAATGCTCAAAAATAGATTAATATAAATGCCCATTAGTCACTAATTCTGTACAAATCTGTAGCTTAATATCCATTTACAATTCAGGGCATATAGTTATATGCGACAGTTTGGGTTCGTGCCGCCAATTGGGCTTTGAACCACGAGGCTGGGTGTACACAGAGATTGCGGGGTGCAGGGTTACCGCTAGTGCTGCTGTTGCCGAATGGCCACGGCAGTCCAAGCGATGTCTGCTACGCTTCGGGGACAGAAGCTATTTATAGAGTGTTGTAATAAGTGCCGCTAAGTACATAGCCCTGTTCTAGAGCCAGTATCGAATTCGGCCCTTAATACCACTGCTGATAGTCCGGTTCCCAAAGCGTCCCACAAGCCACAAGCACACCCACGAGACTGGGGATACCAAATGTTGCAGATTGGGGGAATTAGCTCGAACTGGTATCCTGGGGTGTCTCCTGTCACGGGGTCCGGTCTAGTTAAACTATTTCTAGAATACTCTAACTAGACACGTAAAGACTTATCTTCTATAAATCACAAGTCCAAACACAGTTGTAAAAGTTCCCAAAGTTTATATAATAAAGGTTTGCCGAAAGAGTTTCCAAAAGTATATTTTCTTTGTATCAGATCTTTTATAGGTCTTTAAATATTTTCAGTTCATAAATACATGTATAAATTTTCATATATGCAATACAGTTCTAATATCTTCTAAACAATAAAGTAGTTTTCCTATCTATGATTCTCCTGTCAGTTCTGCTCATTAAATTCCTGTTCCAAAATCCGATATTAATACTCTTACTTCAAAGTCTCATTAACTCAAAGTATATTTAATTCAAGGTCTCTTTAATTCAAATTCTATCTAATTCAAAGTATTTTTAATTCAAAGCTTTATTCATTCAAAGTGCTATTTATTCAAAGTCTTGTTTATTCAAACACTCCTTAATTCAAAGTATATTCTGACTCAAAGTATCTTTAATTCAAAGCTCCATTAATACAAGGTTACTGTATGCGTTAAATATTTCTAAGTCAATTCAGCCTTCTAGTTTCTAAGTTCTATTTCCGTAGATAAAGTTCAAAGTTATAAATTAAGATTTACTTCCCTTTTATTCCTCTTTTCCTCAGTTTGAATATTCCAACATAATCCAAGTTCACAATATTAAGCTATCTCAAAGTTGGAGAATAGCTGAGTCCAGAACCTGTATTAGGATAAAATTCCTTAGCAAGACTAGATCTTATGCAAGACTTAAATCATATCACAGACTAGACTATACAGGACTAAATCCAAAGCAAGACTAACGTACCACTATTTTCGCAAAGTATTTATATGTTTCGACCCAAAGAAGTGACATTACTCAATTGAGGAAGCCATCCTGCCAAAATCTAAGTTTGACCAAAGAGAGTGATTATCTTTAAAGATAAGTGAAACATTTCCTGTGCTCAAAGTGACAAACATCATTTAGCTGTCTTAGATCAATCAGTTAATTACCAAGTTTCCTGTCAAACATCCAAGCTACTCAGATCTAAGTGATTAGTATCAATCATTTCACACCTGAGCATTCCTGCTAAACATCTGTGACACAGAGTTGAGATCATGCCACCAATTAAGTTCCAATTAACCAATTTCCTGAGTGAACAATAAACAATCAAAACTGACATATTGTTATGAGCAGAACGTGATCAGAACTCTCATCAAAATTAATGTACTGTATCAATAACATTTTGCAAACAGTGTTTCAATTAAATTTCAATTATGAAATCTTAAAATATTTCAAATATACTTTTTTTTTTCTTCTATTTTTCATGATTATTTATATTTTCAACATATATATTTTTTTATTATTTATTCATTTTATTTTATTATTTTTATATACAAAATGGGCAGAATTGTCACACTGTGACAGATTCCCCCTACCTTTATAAAGTTTGTCCCCAAACTTTTCATCATCGGACCAACATGCAATCATATGATATCTACAATATATACACCCATGGGTTTCACCTTTTAGACATCTGTGCATTATTTTGATTCTTCTTTTGACCTCAATATGCAAGATGGACTAGTCAATTATATGAACATACCAAAACTTAATATCAGAACTAGAATGCAATAAAATCAAACTTGAAAAGCTGAAATACATGTAAGGTAGTAAATGTGATTGCAAAGAAATTCTATAGCTTCTTTGCAATAGTGTCAAGCACTGTCTTTATTGTCTATTTTCACATTTTAGTCTATCACTAAGCCAACATTGGATTGTACAGTCATCTGCTAACATACAACTTTATACATCTGTTTAATACCAAAATGTGACCTGTCTATTCAGAAATTTTCTAATATGCTAGTGCATGTGTGTTTGTGTGTGTTTCAAAAGTTCTATCTTGAACAACAAATACTTAACTGTTGTATGGAATTTAGAAGGTGGATGTAATTTAGACATTTCTGATGTGTAAGCACTAAACAAATAAATACTGTCAACCAATATCTGACAAAGTAAGGGCAGGGGTTGAAATGTACAGTGCGCACTTCTGTACAAATCATAGCACTATTAAACACCAAAGTAATACTGTGGTAAGGAAATATGCCCTTAAATTATCAAAGATTAGCCCACCAATAGTAATTCTAAATCATGAATAATACTTAGTCCAAACATAAGTTTTATACTCTTTTGAAAGGAATTTCCTGAAGTTGTCTGTAATGCCTAGAGGCACATTGATCAACTTTAGCCATTCAGGTGGAATTTCAGATTTTGTAAAGCTGAGCAGACAGTACCAGTGGCCATCTGTACGTAATTCCATTTCATGAATGTACCGTACAGTTGGGCAATGGACTGGTTGTTTAATTTGAGATTGATTGGATTCTTTTGCTTCTTGAATCCTTAGGTTATATAGCAGATCTTCCCTTTCTTGATAAATCTTGGTGATAATATCAGTTGCCAGATCATGGGCTGTACAAATTGGTTGCCACTGTGGAGTGTCATTACCAATTTTGACCAAATAATATGATCTGCCATTTAATATTTTCACTGCCAAAAGAGTAGGGTCAAGACTGGCCTCCGATTTAGACTGTTTAGCTGCTACATTGACCTGAGGGTCTGTTTCAGTGAAGAATTTGTGCTGCTTATTATGTAGAGGCTTTTTACGTTTCTTACCTGACATTGTTCTGTTCGCATGGTACTCCCTAATCATGTGACTTGGTATTTTGCATGGGAAATACCAATCTGTACTATTATCTTGCCATTTCAGTTTATAGTACAGAGCACCATTACTCCTCTGAGATGCAACTATAGCCTTAATGTCTGTTTCCTTTATAGGCTTACAGTTACCAGCTTTACAATCAATGCATGAAGGAATAACCACTTTCTTACCTTCCTGCTTTTGTTTTGACCTGCCTGCTCTTGAACCTGTTACCATTTGCTTTTGATTGGCTTGCTTGTTTTCTACCTTATTACCTGAATTGGATGTAGCTGTTTTCTGAGCTGATATTTGCTTTTTATGCTTCTGTTTTGCATTCTGACCTGATTGTTTACTACTGTTTTGGTTTGATCTACCTAAACTACTTTCCTGTTTACTTCTACCTTTATTTACCTGTGTTGTTTCTCGATTTGATTGGTTATCATGATGAGACATTTTTCCATGAACGTTGCGACGGCAAGCAATGGACTCTCCATCATTGATACGTGAACCTGTTTGCTGGATCTGACGAGATGCAGCGGTCCTACCACCTTTTCCTGAATTCTTGTCGTTGCCTTTCTGAGGTCTTACTTGCTTATCTTTTACTTGTGAACCATCTCTTGGTCTCACTGATTTATTAACGGTTTTACCTGTTTTGGTTTGTTGAATGGAACGCTTTGGTTCATTCTGCCTTTCAGGCTGAGATCTTTGATCTACATTCTGATCTACATTTCTTGGTCTAACGACTTCATTACCTCTTTTTGTTTGTTGATTTGAACGCTTTGGTTCATTTTGTTTTTCAGGCTGAGATCTAAGATCTACATTCTGGTTTCTGTTTACATTACCACCTTGTTGGGTATCTGCATTGTTTGTCTTACCTTGTTTTTGTTGCCTAGGCTGATCCAATTCTTCTGGATCTAGCTCCTCCTCATTGTCAGCTAACTCTACTGGAGGATTAGTAGGCCTATCCTCAGGGTCATAGTATGGTTTCAGACGTATTGCATTTATCAGGGTTTTAACCTCTAAGTTTGTTCGAACGTTTCTTAACCTAAAGGTGTGATTTGGGCCTATCATCGTGATGTAATAGGGCCCTACCCATTTTCGATGCAATTTGGGTGCCTTACCTACTGGTACCTTAGTACAATACAGCCACACTCTTTGCGCTGGCCTGTATTCAGGAAGCTTAGACCTCTTGTCGACTGATACTTATACTTATCCTGAGCATCTTTGATATTTTCTCCTGCTATTTTCCTGCAGACCTCTAAGTTTTGCAATATCCTGCTCAAGTGTACCTTATGATCCTGAGGGAGATGACCCTTTGGTTGCAACACAGTGTCAATCGGCAGTCTCATTTCCCTGCCGTATAGCATGAAAAAGGGACTGTACTGAGTTGACTGTGTTGCTGGCGTTGACCGATAAGCCATCATAATACCTGGCAGCAGCTCAGGCCAATCATCTTGCTGTCCTTTGCAGTAGGCCCTGAGAGCTTGCAAGATATAAGAGTTCTTTGATTCGGTCAGACCATTAGACATGGGGTGGTATGGACTAGTAAAGTGACGCTTGATCTCGAACATTTCAGCTAAGGCTTGTACTAACCTACTCATGAAGTTCCTACCTCGGTCACTAAGAATGGATCTCATAGCACCATACCTACTAATTATTTCTCGAAAGATCACAGAGGCTACCTCAGTGGCTTCTTGTGTTCTCAAGGGAAACAACTCTACCCTCTTAGAGTAACTGTCAGCCATCACTAGGATATGTTTGTACTTATCCTTAGTTGTAGGCAGACCACTCAAGATATCCATCTGCCACCTACCAAATACATCATCTACAGCCTGGGGTTGCAAAGGAGGAGGTTTAGCATTAAAGGCTCTTTTGGACTGCTGGCACACCTCACAAGTTCTTACATACTCCCTTATGTCAGCATACATAGAAGGCCAAAAGTACTTGTTGCGGAGTGCCGAATATGTCCGTTCGAAACCCTGATGCCCACCACCAGCTATGCAATCATGATATGACTTCAGCAGCTCATCTCTCAGGCATTTTGGTATTGCTGTTTGTTTTACCAGACGCTCGTTCAAAGGTACGTTCTTACTCCTCTTGGAGTAGAAGTGCTTTAGCACCCCTTCCTCCAACTCATAGTTGTAAGACTCTGCAACCACTGTGCGTGCTAGCTGTGGGTCCTCTGGCACCTCCTGATGAGCAAGATACCGATAGATGTGCTTGAAATCAGGGCAGTCGCGTTGATAGACAAACAGTCCAATGAAAAGGTCACTGTTTGCATCAATGCCGTTCTGCTCCTGTTCATCAGCTGCAGCAGCCATCATCACATCAGCATCTTCTTCACCAGGATAGACCAGAGTAGTCTGAGTGTAATCACCAGAATTGAGATAGAAAATATGATCGGCCAAATCATTTGATTCTATTGATGTTGAATTGCTATACCTTTGCCTTGGGAGAAAATCTGCTGTGCAATTTTGTGAACCAGATCTATGCTTTATTTCAAAATTGTAGCCTTGGAGAAGAAGTCCCCAGCGACCTAACCTACCCTGACTATCTTTCAGTTTCTGCAGATACTTCACTGACACATTGTCAGTGAAAACCGTAAACTTACTATTTGCAAGGTAATGTCTGTAGTGCTGAATACCTTCTACCAATGTTAGTCCTTCTTTATCAGTTATGTGCCACTTAAGCTCATTGTCCCTAAGGGCAAGTCCACCGAAACAGATTGGATGCTGCTTACCTTCATGTTCTTGGCTAAGCACAAACCCAATGGAATAGTCTGAACTATCAACTGATAGTGTGAACTCCTTATCAAACTGAGGAAACCTTAAAATTGGTGCCTTTGTGAGTCTGTCTTTGAGCTCATTAAAAGCACTTTCACATTTTTCTGACCAAACAAATTTAGTATCCTTCTTCAGTAGGTCATTTAATGGCTGGACTATCTTTGCATAGCCTAAAATAAACTTTCTGTAATATCCCATCATTCCTAATGCAGATCTTACCTGTTTGACATTAGTGGGTCTCTGACAGTTTCTGATCTTATCAATGTTTTCAGGAAGAACATTCAGGCCATTCTTCGATACTATATGACCAAGATATCGGACCTGTTTTAAAGCCAGTTTGGTCTTAGCAGGGTTCAATTTCAGATTTGCAGCTCTCAAATTGTTGAATACCAAGTTTAGATGATGCAAATGTTGATCAAAGTCCTTTGAGAAGATAATTAGGTCATCAATGTAGACCAAAGCAATTTTGAAGTTCAAATTTTTCAAGACCTTGGTCATCAGAGCCTGAAATGTCATAGGAGCATTGACCATTCCAAAACTGAGCCGATTGAATTCAAAGATTCCCTGATGAGTTATGAACGCTGATTTTGCCTTAGATTCCTTATCAAGGGGCACTTGCCAAAAGCCACTACGTAAATCGAGAGTTGAGAAAATCTCTGCCTTAGACTCGGCCAACGTATCAAAAACTTCAGTCATGTGAGGTATGGGGAAGGCCATGAGCTCAGTTACAGCATTCAACTTCCTATAGTCGACACAGAAACGCCATTCATTGTTGGATTTTCTGACCATAACAACACCACTATGCCAGACCGAATTACTTTCTTCTATGATGCCATGCTTTTTCATCTCTTCAAGCTGGCGCTCAAGCTCAGCCCGCATTTTGGGGGTTTGCCTATAGGGTGCGGAACTAACAGGGGGAGCATCACCAGTCCGAATTGTATGAGTATGGACATTTGTAACACCAAGCTCTGAAATATCCTTAGCAAAAATATCCCTGTTGTTCCCAAGAAAATGATACAATCTGGCCTTTTGATCTTCAGAAAGATCAGTATTGTCCAAGTTTATACCTAAATCTTTGACAGTTTGCTCATGATCAGACTGCTGAGAAGTTTCACCCATGCTAAATACATGCGCCTCATTAGGCTCTTGCATATCAAACACCGAGTTGTTGTCAACCAAACAAACTTTTGCCAATCTCTGACGAGAAGTTAGAAACACTGGCAGATTAGTAGGATTCATCAGCCTATAAACACCCTTTGAATTTTCAACTGTACACAAGTTCTTTCCACCAACCAATGACAAATCACTTAAGTTCAACCTTGGCTCAATCAGTACTACTGAGTTATCTGGGAAACCTGAGAGTTTAACGGGGACTATCGCCTCACTATGGGGTGGTATGATCACCTCCCTTGTAGTGTATGCGAAACTGGTATGATCATAAGTAATGGGTGTCACTGGAACCTTAACAGATGCTACTGATGCTGACAGACCTGAAGGCACTTCAATTTCTGCTCCACCAAAAGTTAATGTCACATTTTTTGCATCCATGAAATCAAGGCCAACCAATACAGACACATGTAAATGCTCAAACACATAGAAAAGCTGACTAAAGAACAAGCCATCACATTTAAATTCAAGTTCAACCTTACCAAGAACCTGGTGAATTTCACCACAAACACCGACAATATTTGACAAAGAAGCTGGCTGTACCTTAGCCTCAGGAGCTACTTTATTAAGTAAATGCTTACTAATTGCTGATATGGTTGCACCACTATCCACTAAACACTGAGCACTATGCTTACCAAATCTGATGTTCATCTTGTTCTTACTGAGCTTGGGGGTAAAGTTTAAGATTGGACAATCTGGGTCTACCTTACTATTTGACTTACATGCTTTCCTGGAACATAGCCATTGACTTCTGTTCTTCCGACCTGGAGCCATTTTGATAAAGCTATAACTTGTTAACTATGTACTAAACTGCCTCTGTTTATTTGTGTTTAGCTGTGTGTACTTGGTTTTATGCAGTACACAATGTATGTGTATACTGTATTTACTAATGTGTGTGTGTGAAAACCTGTTTTGAGTAATTTTGTGTAGATGGATTTTAAATTTATATGTAAAATGTATATAACTAATTTTGGGAATGTTTTAATCAGTGGTCACCTACGGTCACATATAAAACAGACATATAAAGAAACATGCACACAATAGACTGCACTCACCAATCTGTGATGGTTTATGATACAACTTCTTGTTGCTGTATTCTTCCTCGTCTGTTGCTCTGTGACTTCTGGTCCGCTGTTGATTCCCTGCTGATCTGGATCCACCAGTTATCCTAAGCGAATTGATTTCTTCACTGAATGACTTATTTAAAAAAAAAAATGCTCTGCTTTGAATTGCCACAAAAACACTTCTTGAACACTCTTCTTGAACACTTCTGGATGCTAATTGAACACTACTGAATACTAATTGAACACTTTTTAATACTAAATTGAACACTTCTGAATGCTAATTGACACTAGATATTTCTTAGCACTGATTATAATTGCCTAATTAACACTTTAGATCTAACCTTTTGTATACTGTCAACTGGAAAAATTTTGCTTGACAAACAGTGAAAACCCAGATGAGACTCTGTTGTGAATTATCAGGGTTTGCACTGCTTACAATGATGGAAATAATTTCCAAGGGCCGTAATATAATAACAGTTGTTGTCCCTTAAAATTTATGCAAAAATACACTGAGTCAAATTGTATTTTAAGATTCCACCAGTATACAAAGTGCTAAAATTGCCACTAATTTAATTTTTATTCAAATAATAGTGAAAACACTAGCTCTTAAATGCACTTGAATTTTTCCACAAATAGAATTGTGCTGAATTCCGATCGATTTTACCCGTGTAATCTCCACCACTTGCGACAGTTTGGGTTCGTGCCGCCAATTGGGCTTTGAACCACGAGGCTGGGTGTACACAGAGATTGTGGGGTGCAGGGTTACCGCTAGTGCTGCTGTTGCCGAATGGCCACGGCAGTCCAAGCGATGTCTGCTACGCTTCGGGGACAGAAGCTATTTATAGAGTGTTGTAATAAGTGCCGCTAAGTACATAGCCCTGTTCTAGAGCCAGTATCGAATTCGGCCCTTAATACCACTGCTGATAGTCCGGTTCCCAAAGCGTCCCACAAGCCACAAGCACACCCACGAGACTGGGGATACCAAATGTTGCAGATTGGGGGAATTAGCTCGAACTGGTATCCTGGGGTGTCTCCTGTCACGGGGTCCGGTCTAGTTAAACTATTTCTAGAATACTCTAACTAGACACGTAAAGACTTATCTTCTATAAATCACAAGTCCAAACACAGTTGTAAAAGTTCCCAAAGTTTATATAATAAAGGTTTGCCGAAAGAGTTTCCAAAAGTATATTTTCTTTGTATCAGATCTTTTATAGGTCTTTAAATATTTTCAGTTCATAAATACATGTATAAATTTTCATATATGCAATACAGTTCTAATATCTTCTAAACAATAAAGTAGTTTTCCTATCTATGATTCTCCTGTCAGTTCTGCTCATTAAATTCCTGTTCCAAAATCCGATATTAATACTCTTACTTCAAAGTCTCATTAACTCAAAGTATATTTAATTCAAGGTCTCTTTAATTCAAATTCTATCTAATTCAAAGTATTTTTAATTCAAAGCTTTATTCATTCAAAGTGCTATTTATTCAAAGTCTTGTTTATTCAAACACTCCTTAATTCAAAGTATATTCTGACTCAAAGTATCTTTAATTCAAAGCTCCATTAATACAAGGTTACTGTATGCGTTAAATATTTCTAAGTCAATTCAGCCTTCTAGTTTCTAAGTTCTATTTCCGTAGATAAAGTTCAAAGTTATAAATTAAGATTTACTTCCCTTTTATTCCTCTTTTCCTCAGTTTGAATATTCCAACATAATCCAAGTTCACAATATTAAGCTATCTCAAAGTTGGAGAATAGCTGAGTCCAGAACCTGTATTAGGATAAAATTCCTTAGCAAGACTAGATCTTATGCAAGACTTAAATCATATCACAGACTAGACTATACAGGACTAAATCCAAAGCAAGACTAACGTACCACTATTTTCGCAAAGTATTTATATGTTTCGACCCAAAGAAGTGACATTACTCAATTGAGGAAGCCATCCTGCCAAAATCTAAGTTTGACCAAAGAGAGTGATTATCTTTAAAGATAAGTGAAACATTTCCTGTGCTCAAAGTGACAAACATCATTTAGCTGTCTTAGATCAATCAGTTAATTACCAAGTTTCCTGTCAAACATCCAAGCTACTCAGATCTAAGTGATTAGTATCAATCATTTCACACCTGAGCATTCCTGCTAAACATCTGTGACACAGAGTTGAGATCATGCCACCAATTAAGTTCCAATTAACCAATTTCCTGAGTGAACAATAAACAATCAAAACTGACATATTGTTATGAGCAGAATGTGATCAGAACTCTCATCAAAATTAATGTACTGTATCAATAACATTTTGCAAACAGTGTTTCAATTAAAATTCAATTATGAAATCTTAAAATATTTCAAATATACTTTTTTTTTTCTTCTATTTTTCATGATTATTTATATTTTCAACATATATATTTTTTTTATTATTTATTCATTTTATTTTATTATTTTTATATACAAAATGGGCAGAATTGTCACACTGTGACATATATATATTAAAACCTTTTAATGAGATGTTATCATCTGGTTTAAGAAATGTCTCTCTAGAAAACAAATTTATTGACACAAAATTCTCTTAATTGAAAAATTGAGGGCTTACAGGCTAACCCCGGAAGCTATTAATCTTCTTAGCAGCTACTTAAGTGACAGAGTGCAGCAGGTTAGGCTGGGGTCACACACCAGCACATGGGAAAAGATTTTAAAGGGTGTCCCCAAGGGTTCATTCCTAGGGCCCCTTCTTTTTAATGTATTTTTAAATGATATATTCTTTTTTTATTAATCAAGGAGTCATCTACAACTATGCAGATGCAAACACACTGTCTTTTATTCATACCAACACTGATGACTTGAAAAAGGTTTTAGAAGAAGAAAGTTGTTACCTGATTGATTGTTGTTTTTTTTTTATTAATTTTATGAAAGCAAATCCCACAAAATTTCAGGCAATTTGTATTGGGAAAAGGGCACATGATGATATTACTTCTTTTAATATTGACTCAGATGAAATTAAGTGTGAAGATAATGACACTCTTTTAGGTATAAATATAGATTTTATGTTGCGATTTGATGACCATGTGTACCAAATTTGTAAAAGAGCTTCAAAGCAACTTGTAGTCTTGAATTGCGTTGGTGGTTTTTTAACTAAACAAGGCAAGATGACTATTTACAATTCTTTTATTGTTTCCAATTTTAATTACTGCCCACTAGCGTGGCATTTTTGTAGTTCTTCTAGCACTAACAAGTTAGAAAAAATTCAAAGCTCTGTTGACCTAAACGAACAATGCCCCCTAAATGTAAGGAGGATGAAGCAAATGGCTTCAGAGGTCTACAAAATCGTTAATGACATTGCTCCTGACTATATTAAAGATTTAATCAACATCAAAAAGTCAACTTACAATTTCAGGAGAGAAAATCAGACAAGTCTTCCAGCTGTGAAGAGCACAAGGTATGGTCTAAGGTCATTCCCCTATGAAGCTGCCCGAATATGGAACTGTCTCCCAAATGACCTGAGGCTGGCTAAGTCCTTCCATCAGTTCAAGAGACTGCTCCATGCATGGGATGGTGACATTTGGGGATGTCCTTCATGTTAAATTTAGGCTTTGCTTTTGCAGTTCAGTTTTAACTCCTTTGCACTCCCTTTGCTTACAAGCTTTCACATTTAGACCCCCCCCCCTTTTTCGCTTTCTTTCGCTTTGTTGCAAAGGCTGTGTTTCTTTGGGTGTCTGCTCACTGCAATCTAAATGTCTAATAATTCTGAATCTCATCAACCAAATTTTTTCCCCAGCTATAGTGCAGTGTCCAATAGTTCTCGTCAGCAGTGGGTTCAATGGTTCATCAATCCCCCTGCTGATGTTCTCTATTGGTATATACATTTTACCTTCTTATATCTTAATTGCTTTCTGCATGCTGTGATATATTTTGTACATTGTGCTTCGTCTCTTATAATATTGTTTTATATATGTACATGCTGTGATATTCGTTATTTTAAAAATGTTTGTTTATTCTTGTTTGTCGATGTAAAAACCCTACTGGGCTTATGTTGCATGTTGTACAATATTCGCTGCAAATAAAATGACTATGTCTATGGATTATATTCAGAAAATTTGAGAAACTTCATTATTATTAGGTATCAAACCTGACAATTCCATTGTAAAATCAATACTTGAAAATCATATTAAAAGGGGTAATAAAACAATAGGTTCATTAGGTTGGATTGAAACCCTCCATTATTTAAGTTATGGTAATGTGGCAGTGTGCCTTTTTGGGAGATGATCACTGGAAGAAGAGTCCGTGAAAACCACAGAATCTTCCTCCATGTCAACTACCTCATCATCTTAAATGCAAAACAGAAAATGGATTTTTTGAGCTTGTTCTGCTTTTTGTGTGTGCTCTTGTTCTTTTTGCGCTTGTTTTTTGCCATTTTTTTTTTCAGTTTTTCTTTCTCTTCTTTTTTTTCTCATCTTTCTACATAATTTCTAAGGTAACGCTGCCTTAAGGGCTGGTCCATGAGGAGATGAGTTATTTTTCTTTGTGTACCTTTTGTTTTTCATGTGTTTTCTCAGATGCTTTTTGTTTTGTATACTGAACAAAAATAGAAACTTTACACTTTTTGAATAGAAATTTAACCAATTTAACGCAATCTCATTACTTTAAAAAGTATGCGTATATATAAAGGCCACACGTCTGACAAGACAACATGCAAAAAAGTTTCAAACTTGACCAGGCGTTCATGGATAACATTTAAAAAACGTCAAACTGCATTTTTAAGTCTGGAAGATTAATATTACAATTTTTGAGTATGTAAACACACTATTTTGGAGTATTTCGAGTAAGAACATGGAAAATCAACAAATAACATCTGCGAAGTTTACTGTACTAATCCTATTTGTACGTCAAAATTGGCATAAGAAGGTTTTCACCAGGTCGCCGCCGTACCAAGAGTACAAGACCTATTTCATGTTTATTTGAACAGATTTGAATTTCACATTTTGCGGTTGAATATAAATTGAATAAAATTTTGCGTTTTCATACATAATGAGCTTGTCCCTGGTATTTTAGTGTTAACCCAAGAACAAAAAAGGGCACAGTAACTTTTTAAAAAAGGGCACTTTAGGCGCGCACTGAATGATCCAAAAGGACACTTTAAGCGCTAGTTGAGCGATCAAAAAGGGCACATCTACTGTCTTTCTTCCCCTCCTCCTCCCCCCCCCCCACTAACACCAGAGATTCTTATATTTGTCTTTCTCCCCTCCCAATCCAACATTCCTTCCTTTGTTCCTCCAAAAATGGATGTCCCTTTTTAAAAAAAAACAGCCTAAAAAGATCTTATAAATGTTCTCTGTTCACTTATATGATCTTTGTTCCTCTCAAAATCTAGAATTTATTTTTGTTCTCTCATTTCTAAAAAAATAGATGTCCCTTTTCCCCAAAAAACCTTGGGAATCAGTGCATTTTGTCAAAGGGAAATACATGTTATTGTAATATTAATATTTTCAAGGGAGATAAGTTGATAAAAAAAAATGAAAATGATTCATTTATGCAGAAATAGGATTTCTTTTTCAACACAATTAAATTGAAATTTACTTAAAAGGTATTAACATATCATTTTTATTACATAGCAAGCAATAAAGCATTAAGTTTACAAAAAAAAACCTATGGACTTAAAGGCACAGTAGGAAGTACTACAAACGTTTGATAACACAGAAGAACTATATATATATACCGTCAATGTGTAGCCAGTATGATTACGATGTCAACTTGTCAAGTACATGTACACCTCCTGTCAATATACAACAGGTGCCTATTTCTTACGTAATCAGGCCACATGTTGATCAAAACACTCAAGAATCCAGGACTACAGCTAGAGTAACAAAGGAAAATGGACTTTTCACACCAAGAAAAGGGACTGTTCTTGTAAAGAAAAAAGGCTATGGTCGGTCAGAAAAAAGGCATGGCGCATAAAGTCAGGAAAAGGGCAGGGCGCTCCAAGAAAAGGGCATGGTGTAGCGCCAATCTAAAAGGGCATAGGGGAAACACTATATTTCCAAATAGACACAAGGATTTTTTTTTGTGTCCTCAGGGGCCGAAATTTGGCCCCTTTCCCAATGGGATTTAGGTGACTTTTTTCGCAATTTGAGAAAAAAATTTCCAATCTCAAAAAAAAAAAAAACATTTTTTTTTTTTTTTTAGAATTTTCACACACACACACACACACACACACACACACACACACACACACACACACACACACACACACACACACACGCTACATAATGACAATCTACTAGAATTGCATCCTATTTTTCTTCAATTTAATGGCAATAGTATGTGTAATAGCTAATTTGTTTTTAAACTGACCGAAAAATGCTGTTCTTGTTTGTTTAGAAAATTTACCAATTTAGTGGTTTACCGCGCTAATTTTCCCAATCTGAAAGGCCCTAGGGCCCCTTCCCAAAATTGCAAAAAAATCCCTGAGACAAGATGGCAATTTAAAGCATAGCCATAACGCAATGGGCCTAAATATATCCCAGCCCTCCCTTTTAACTGATTTTAAGAGCTAAAACGGGTGTGTCTTCTTAGAAAATATGTATTTAAGTGTGAGATTTTCTTTTAAGTTTAGAGGAACAGTCAGTCTATTATTCAAACGAGAAACAGCCTATGAATGCTTGTTTTTGCTTGGAAACTTGGCTTAATAAGTTCTTCCATATAAGTGCCCAAATGGGACTATCTCATGCATAAAATGTGTCTTGGAAGAATTTTGAAAAAAAACAACTCTCAAAATTCACAGCCACCTCAATTTCTTAGATATTTTAAGTGTCTATCTTCGATAAAACTGATCACCAAATTGCACTTTAGTATTTTGCATACAATTTAATGTTGCTATGGAAACTGTAAGCCCTAAAATTTGATGTTCAAGTTGCTTCCAAAAAGCAAATATCCAGCTGGAATGCTTTATTTTCTAACAGAACACACTTTAATCATTTATGTACAATATATAAAAGGCTCCAAGAGAAAAACTTCATGTCTTTTAGAGAAATTTTTCCAGAAAGATTTAGTAAATTTTGTTTCAAACATCATTTTTAAACGCTTAAATTTGACTACTCATGTTCAGAGACTGTTTAAAACCAGAAAATAAAAATTAAGAACTATTTTCTTGATGACTGCGTCTTTCAGAAGATCAGACTAACCTATGGAATCAATTATTACCGAATATAATGAGAAATAAATGCGTAACATCGCTTATAAATATGTTCAAATAAACATGAAACACCTCTTGTAATACTCATGGCAAAGATGTTTGGTTGCTCTCACATTATTGGTCATAGCCTTGTGAGGCGGTTTGAGCAGACAGGAATGTCTGTCGATGCACAGAACCGACGCCATGTAAGAAAACAACGCCAAGACAAGACTGAACTGCCACCAGAATTGTTTTGCCAAACCAGTTTTTGGCAAAACGACCTAGCACTTTCAAAGACATAGAAAATTTAGCAATAATACTGGTACCACTCATTATGATTCTCTCCATACTGGACAGATCAAAGGCTAATCTTTATTAGGTGATTATGACTTCCTTACAGGGGGTAATAAAGTGGTCCCATGAAGGGATTAGGCATTTTCTAAATAAAATATTGATCTTTGTCTTAGTGAAAGAAATTGTGTTGTATGTATCAGGTAATTCCCCTCTTGAGGCCCCTTTAAGTTTGTGAGATACTGAAACTGTCCCTTATCAGTAAATTCACTAATGATTCCTTATTTCACAAAATATGTGCCTTTAAGTGACATAGACACCTAAAGTGACTTATTTCCAATAGAATAGACCATACTTAGGAAATTCTATAGTTTTTTGGCTTAAAATCTATAATGACCTAGAAAATATTCCACGACAAAAGTCAAAATCACTGCGGGGAAAATATTTCCCCGCAGAGATTTTTCACGATTCCCGCGGGGATTTTTCCCCATGCAAAAAATTTCCCTGCAGGGACTTTCAAAAATCTAAAGTTCATCTTTTTATTCAAATATGACATGATCAAAATCCCCGCGCGGAAAAATTTCCCCGCAGCGATTTTTCATGATTCTCGCGGGGATTTTTCCCATGCGAAAAATTTCCCCGCAGGGACTTTCAAAAATCTAAAGTTCATCTTTTTATTCAAATTTGACATGATGTCATTTTAAAGGTGTGTTAAGATGAATGTCCACCAGTAATAACAATTTTTCATTTTTCCCCGCAGGGATTTTTCCATCAACCCATGCACCACTTTCCAGACCACTTTTGGCCAGATCTGATAATAACATGATATCATATTATTCTCATAAAAGTTCCTACTTTGGGAAAACATTCAGTCAAAAAATGAAGTGATATTTGCCAAGGTTTACTGAATGGACGATATCACTGAAAACTTTGCTACAGCATGTTTGATCAAAGTACAATCCTTTTTTGAATCAAAATGCGGAAACATTCAGCTGGAAAGTAGTATATTGATGGATGGATGGATAACATTACCAAAGATGAGAGAAAATACGAATGTAGTGCAGTGTATCAACACAAAAACAACAGCTGAGTAAGATATCTGTATGCTGCAGATGTTCGCTACCATCTTGACTGCTGGTTGGGTGTAACTGTAAAATACAGGCCTGCTGGTCCGGTGCAATTGTAACAACCATTACCATGATTACTTCTATACTCAGGTCTGGTGCAAGTGCAACAGACAGCACAGATGGCTGGATATTGCTATAACAAAAATAAATGCTGGTCCAGTCCAAGTGTATCAGACATGCATGCTTGTAGGTGCAAGTTTAACAGACATGGCTGCTGGTTAAGTGCAACTGTGAAAGACTTGACAAATGGTCAGATGCAATTGTTACAGCCATGACTGATGGCCGGGGTCAAATGTAATATACATGGATGCTTATAAGATGAAGCTGTAACAGATATGTTTGCTGAATGCTGATAGTATGCAACTTATACAGACAAGGTTGCTGGTCGGTGCAACTGTAACATACATGCTTGATGGTCTGGTGCAGTTGTGCTTACCAACCTGTTGGTTTGGTAAGAGCATGATTAAAGGGACAACTGTGGGTCTGGGGCAAGTGTAACATATCTGCTGATTAGATGCAACTCTTACAGACATGCATGCTGGTCGAGTTTAATTGCAACCAACGTGCCAGGTGGTCAATTGTAACTTATGTGCAACGCCGTCGAGTGCAACTGTAGCAGACTTGCCTGCTGGTTAAGAACAAAGTTTAAAACATGGGTACTGCAACAGGCCTGCTAGTCTCATGGAGCTGTTACAGAAACAAACTGCTTGGTTTCAGACGTATGTGCTGGCCCTGTGCCACATAATCAAACATGCATAATGGTTAATATGTCTGCTGACCCTGTGGAAACGATGGCTGGGCTGCTGGTCTGGTGCATATATAACAGGCATGCACATTGGCTGGATGCAACTTGAACAGACGTGCCTTCTGATCCAGTGCAGCAGTACCCAGCATTCCTGTTATTTGGGTGCACTTGTAATGTACAGTTTTGCTGGTGCAATGTAACTAACACACATGACTGCTGGCCCCGAGTCTCGTTAACAGACATGTGTGGGTTCAGTACCACATAATTAAACACATGTGATTGTAAGGATGTCTGATGACCTGGTGGCAATACATGGCTCCTGTTCAGTGAAAATTCAACATATATGCCTTCAGAATTGGTACCATTCAATCAGACATGCCTCCTGGTCCATTGAAAATCAATGAAAAATAAGCTACTCGACCGAAGCCCCTCCATCAGACATGCCAACTAACACTGTGAAACTTTATCAGACAAGACTGTTACATTGTCAATACAACATACATTTCTGCTGGTCCAGTGCCACTCTGTGAAGAGAGTTGCTATGTCGCTGCAGCTGCAACATATATGCCTGCTGGCCTTGTGTAACTGCCAAAAACACCGCTGCTGTTCAAACATGCCTACTAGTTGAGTGTTGCTGCAAGATGGATGCCTGCTGGACCATTGCCACTCAATCAGCATGCCTGCTGATCTTTTTACCTCTCAATCCTGCATGTCTGCTGTTGTTGTGCTTCTCTATCTGCCATACCTGCTGGTATGGTGTCTCACTGTCAGCCATGCCTGCTGGTGTGGTGCCTCACTATAGGCCACGCCTTCAGGTGCAGTGCCTCACACTATAAGCCATGTTGCTGGTGTGGTGCCTCATTATAGGTCATGCTTTCTTGGCCAGTTGGGTGGTGCCTCACTATCAGCCATGCCTGTTGGTGTGGTGCCTCACTATCAGCCATGCCTGTTGTTGTGGTGCCTCACTATAGGTAATGCCTTCTAATGTGGTGCCTCAGTGTAGGCCATGCTTGTTGGCGTGGTACCTCAATAAAAGTCATGCCTGCTGGTCCGTTGCCACAGTGCAACCGAATTTAGACTAGTTGAGTGCAGATGGGAGAAGGATGGTTACAAGTCTGGTGCTACCTGTACAGAGGTGCCATTACATCAGAAATGTCTGCTGATCCAGTGCCACTCTCATATATGCCTGCTTGTACAGTGCAACTCTATCAGATATGCACGCTGTGTTCATTTATTCAGATCATATGTGTATTTGTAATAAGGCATCTGGTCTGTTACAAATCCATCAGACATGTCTACAGGTAAGATGTTGCTCCCGCTGGTTTGTAAACTTGTTGGCTACCATCCTGGATGCCATCCAAAATATATCAAATATTGCATGATGCATGTTACAAGGATGATATCTGTAATTCAAGAATCATTAAAATTAGTATTTTACATGCAAATCCCTGGATTTACTGGTCTCTGGGAAGACTTTCTTATATTTTTTTTTGTAATAAACTGCCATCTTGGCAACCATATTGTCTGCATTCTTATTTTATGTTTTATTTGGTTACAGGCTAAGTGCCTTCAACTAGATTCTAACTTCATAGCTAACAATTTAAGAAAGCAAATGGGGTTGAGACATTTTTTCCATATCTCACAAATTTTTCACTTATAATTGTCCTCCATTTTGGACGCCATCTTGGATACATCGAAATGCTCAATGATGCCAGAGTGGCATCACTTGGATTCTTCAAAGACAATGTATGCACTACCAGAATCAACAAAGAAAAATAAGTTTAAAATCAAGTTCCAGGTCCTCCTAAAATTCGCCCAAATTCTGCCGGACTATAACAAGGAGATAAAACAAAGATAAGGACTAAACAGTAAATAAAACTGAATACCGGAGCAAAAGAAATCCAACAGGTTTACCGCTTTGGGCTCGACAAACAGCCAAAGCATCAGGCCCCTACCATCACATCAAAAGATAAGTCTTTAAGTCAGAACCGTCATAGAGTCTGAAGTCGGACCCACCGGCGTGCAATTAAAGAGGAAAGCAAAGTTGCCAGCCGTGATTGGGTTGACCACCATGCAAGCATGCAGTCTGTTGCAATACATTAATGTTATAGCCAATCTTTTTATGCCCCCAAAGGAACTTTGGGAGGCATATAGTAATCGCACTGTCCGTCCGTCCCGCTTTCGTGTCCGGTCCATATCTCCTATATTCTTTGAGGTAGAAATTCCAAATTTGGTGTGTGGATACATCTTGGGATGGCAGAGTGTCGCGTACCATTTTCAGGTCACTGTGACCTTGACCTCTGACCTAGTTTTTAGAATAATCATGTCCGGAGCATATCTCTTATATTATTTGAGGTAGGAATCTCAAATTTGGTGTGTGGATGCATCTTGGGATGACGAAGTGTCGCGTACCATAATTGGGTCACTATGACATTGAACTTGACCTTAAACCCGTTTAAGCCCTCCAGTAAAATATTTTACTGACCGTTCCAAGGCGGTACTTCTTTTGTGGATCTTTTATGTTTTTGTTCTGTCTTGTGTTTGCTATGTTTTGTGCGCGTCTGTTTATATGTGCTTCGTGGTCACCTGCTGGGAAAGGGCTGACCTCTTGGCTCTCGTTTGTGGTGTCTTCTGTGAGTTTGTCACTTTCCCATTGGTATCCTGGGTCAGGTGTGGTACTTGATTGTATCGATTCCTGATCTTTGCAACCTTACTTACTCTGACCTAGTTTCTAGAAACTGCATTGAGTCTGGTGCATATACCCTATATTCTTTGAGATAGGAATTCCAAATTTGGTGTGTATATGCATCTTGGGATGACGGGGTGTCACATACCATTTTTTGGGTCACTGTGACCTTGACCTCTGACCTAGTTTTAAGAATTATTGTGCTCGGAGCATATCTCTTATATTCTTTGAGTTATGAATTCCAATTTTGGTGTGTGGATGCATCATGGGATAGCGGAGTGACATGTACCATTTTCAGGTCACTATCACGTGTGACCTTGACTTCAGACCTAGTTAGAATAATCATGTCCAGAGCATATCTCTTATATTATTTGAGGTAGGAATCTCAAATTTGGTGTTGTGATGCATCTTGGGATGAAGAAGTGTCGCATACCATAATTAAGTCACTGTGACCTTGAACTTGACCTCTGACTAGTTTCTAAAAACTGCATTGAGTCTGGTGCATATCTCCTATATTTTTTGCCATAGGAATTCCAAATTTGGTGTTTATATGCATCTTTGGATGACAGGGTGTCACATACCATTTTTTGGGTGACTGTGACCTTGACCTCTGACCTAGTTTTAAGAATTATTGTGTACGGAGCATATCTCTTATATTCTTTGAGTTAGGAATTCCAAATTTGGTGTTTGGATGCATCTTGGGATAGCGGAGTGTCATGTACCATTTTTGGGTCACTGTGTGTTTTGACTTCTGACCTAGTTTTTAGAATAATCATGTCCAGAGCATATCTCATATATTTGAGGTAGGAATCTCCAATTTGGTGTGTGGATGCATCTTGGGATGACGAAGTGTCCAGTATTATAACTTAGCCACTGTGACCTTGAACTTGACCTCTGACCTAGTTTCTAGAAACTGGTGCATATCTCCTATATTCTTTGAAATAGGGATTCCAAATTTGGTGTGTAAATGCATATTGGGATGCCTGAGTGTCACAAACCATTTTTGGGTCACTGTGACCTTGACCTCCGACCTAGTTTTAAGAATTATTGTGTCCAGAGCATATCTCCTATATTATTTGATGTAGGAATCCCAAATTTGGGGTGGTGATTTCTCTTGGGATGGCGGAGTGGTGCATACCATTTTGAGCCACTTTGACCTTGACATTGACTTCTGGCCTCATTTCTAGGTTTTTCGTGCTATATTACAGCTAACTTTCCTCAAATATGTCTTATGCTAGACCAATTCCTTTGGGGGCATTCGTCACAAGTTTGTGACATTTCTTGTTATAATGGGAAATTATTTCAATGAACTGTGCTGAAAAATTATTAGAGCCAACAATCTTCTTCAATTTATAAACTAAGTCACCATAGAATTCAGGTTCCGAAAGTCCTTGGTACAAGAGAGATTTAAATCATTAATCATAGTATTGTCTATAAAATTTAGAAAAGGTTTTTTAAAGTTTATGATACTGATAGCCTTGTTTAAAATGCTATAAAAATTCTTCACCAGATCTACCTGTAGAAAGCTGATGATCTTGGGATTTGATTTGTTAATGTAACATTTGGGATGTTGGGCCTACCAAGTTTGTTCAAATGATAATCCTAGGTTGACCTTGACCTACTTAACATCAAGGTCAAATTTGCTTCCTAATGCATTTAAATTGGGAATTTTTTGAAAAGTTTTTTTAATACTATTCAAGCCAAAGTCATTATTCTCACATGATATGTTAGTTTAAACATATTTTATTGCCAATATGATACAACACTGGGGTTGGGTCACCCTTCCCCTATATGATATGTTAAACATAATGAGACAAATGCTATAAATAAATTCCAAAGATCAAGGTTGACCTTTCAACCAATGTAGCTTATATTGGAGTCCCAGCAATATATTGAAACATAGTTTTCTCAGAAATTACAAGGCCAATTGAACTCAAATTTCCCTAAAGTTCAGGGGAATAAAATATAAACAAAAACAAATGATCACATGACCATGATGGCTGCAATGCCCATATAAGGTAAACATTTAAATATCTTCTCTTCTGGAACCAAAGGCCAATGGCCTTAGGACTTGGTATGTAGCATTGGGAATGTAGGCCTACCAGGTTCTCACAAATTATTAATGAGGGTTAACCTTTACTTTTTTTATGGCAAGGCCAAATTTGATTCCTAATGCATTTATATTGAGAAATTCTTGAAATTTTCATTTTTCTATAACTGTTTAAGTGGAAATCACAATACTTGCGAGCAGTGTTAACCTATTAAAACTCTGGTTTTATATAAGTACCAAAGGTCATGCTGACATTTGACCTTTCATCCAAGGCCACTGATCTTGGACTGCCACATACATATCTAAACATCTTTTTCTCAGAAATCACATGGCTGTTTGAACTCAAATTTCATATGAAGTATTCAGTAGATAAAGCAATGCAAATATGATCTTTATTTTAGACCAAATGGCCACCATGCTCATATATAGTAGATTCCAACATACCTCGCCTATAGAGACAATGTTAAAAAGTGTGATATATCACTAGGGGTGTAACGATACATCGATAGTCTGGTGCATCGTGATAGTTACTGCTCTGATAGTGCTATCGTAAAACGTGATAGTGTTTTCAACTATTGATAACTATTGCTGATAGTGCACCCAACTACCGATAGTTTAGATAGCCATGCAGATAAAATAACCTTTGCAATGGTATTTTAGTAGATTCATATTCAGACACAGTAAAGACATGTGATAAAACTTAAAGCAGCTGTTTTGTAATCACTTTGGCTGTTACATGGTCTTTGCAGGATCAAACATCTTCCACATGAAGATAGATGATAAAAACAAGTTCTCTGTTACCAGCTGGTATAGTGGTTTCCTTGGGAGATATATTCTCACTCCCTATTTGACAAATAAAAAAAAGTATCATGAAAGCTAAGCATAAAGAGATGACTGACAAAAAACTAGCTAAAAAAAGAGAAGACTGAATACATGTATAAACTGAGTGGAAACCCTTGATAAAGTAGGCAGGCATAAAGAAGTTAAAGCATAATTGCACGATTATTAACAGGTTCAGGATTAAGATTATTACCAATGTTTTTAGCTCACCTGAGCCGAAGGCTCATGGGTGAGCTAATAGTATACCGGTCACTCCGCCGTCCGTCCACAATTTCAAACATCTTCTCCTCTGAAATCACTGGGCCAATTAAATTCAAATCTCATATGGAGACTTCTTAGGACGCAGGAACGACAGTTTGTTCAAATGGTCCTGGTCACATGACCAAGATGGCTGCCACGCCCATATATGGTAAAAACCCTTTAAAAATCTTCTTCTCCAGAACCAGAAGACCGATGACCTTGGGACTTGGTATGTAGCATTGGGGATGTGGGGCCTACCAAGTTTGTTCCAATAATGATCCTAAGTTGACCTTTACCTACTTTACATCAAGGTCAAATTTTCTTCCAAATGCATTTAAATCATTTAAATGGGATTTTTTTTTGAAAAGTTGATTTTTTGAATACTGTTGAAGCCAAAGTCATTATTCTCACTTGATATGTTGAAACTAATGAGACAATGGCTATAAATAAGTTTCAAAGGTCAAGGTTAAAAACTTTTCAGCCAAGGTCGCTCATATTGGAGTCCCATCAACGCATTAAAACATAGTTTCCTCAGAAACCACTTGGCCAATTGAACTCAAATTTCACATGAAGACTCCTTATGATAGGTTAGCCAAAATTTATACCAACTGTACTGGTCACATGACCAAGATGGCCACCACGCCCATATATGGTAAAAACCCTATAAATATCCTCTTCTTTGGAACCAAAAGGCCAATGGCCTTGGGACTTTGTATGTAGCATTGGATATGTGGGCCTTACCAGATTCGCGGTAGATTTGCACAAATGATGAATCTATGTTGACCTTGACCTACTTTATGGCAAGGTCAAGTTTGATTCCTAATGCATTTATATGGGAATAATCTTGAAATGTTTTTTTTTCTATAACTGTTTAGGCCGAAATCATAATACTTGCAAGAAATGTTTAACCTAATGAGACCACAGTTTTATATAAGTACCAAATGTCAAGCTGACCTATGACCTTTTATCCATGGCCACTAATTTGGATTGCCACATACCTATCTAAACATCTTTACTCAGAAATCACTGGGCTGTTTGATGGAGTATTCATTAGCTTGTTTTATGTCACTTGACCAAAATGGCCGCAACCCCCATAAAACAAAATATGTTTCATAATAAGCCATTGTTGATCTTGACCTATTTAATCATTATTAAGGAGATCAGGTGAGCGCTTCAGGACCGTCAGGTCCTCTAGTTTATTTAATTAGTTGTTTAGTTTTTTTTATCACTGGCTACAACAAATATAGACTATTTTCTAACCAAGAAATTTGTTAATTCCAAGAAATTTGAAAAGAGGAATATCATGGCAGGTTTAAGACAGCTATTTTTTTCTACATGGGTTTCCAATACTAGGGATTTTTGACAGTTGATCACTGCCACACCAGGGATAATTAGTCAACAATTTTACCCCCTTAACAGTCACAAGGGAATTAGACAGGCTATATACCAAATTGTCCAATTCCCAGGTATTCTTGCCATGCCCCCTTTGGACAAAGATATTGATTGGTGTACCCTGCATTAGAGTATGGTTCAAAATTAATAATAATCAAAATGTAAAGCCATTTTAGTAGCCAATTAACATACACAATTCAGACAGATTAAATCAAACACATTATACAGACAATTACTACCAGCTGCTTTGTTCAAAACTCATTCTTCTACTCTTAGCCATGTTTAAGGATCATTGTTGAGAAAACATGATATTAATGTGATAGTATCATGATAGTATGCCTCGATAGTGATAGTATCTTGATAGTGGTTTCTGTGATAGTGATAATATTGTGATAGACAATAGTGACATCGATAGTCACCCCTATATATCACACAATAATTCACAACGAAAGTGTATGAAACTGGAAAATGATGTCATTCATGGCGTCAGACGGTGTAACGTCTTTTTTACGCTTGAAAGACATTACAAATACATGTAAACGTATGCGACATAGTCTAAGTATTGGGGGGAGTTCTTTAGTGCAATGGCAGAAAGTTGGAAGAAGCTGAAGACTTCAAATGTGTTTTTGTCGTTTATTGTGTATTAGAATCAAAAGAGATCAGCTCCAGTGCGTGAATTGATGAGTAATAATTCACTGTCATTCAGTTGTACGAAGATAAATCACTCGCTCCACACGCTCGTGATTTTATCTTCTTTACAACTGACCTCCTAGACCTTAAAAAGTTCGCCTTGACCTATATTAACATTATAAAGAAAATCAAGTGAGCGCTTCAGGACCTTCAGTTTTGCTGATTGTTTAGCCGTGCTAGTTTAATTGAAAGATTCATCCTCCATGCTCCCCACCCACCGTAAAGCCCAACAAAGGAACACTTTAATGGAATGGATTTCCAACCTCCAGTGCTAGAGATACATAGAAGGTATACTTGCACAAATAATATCTGCACGATTGACCTGTTTAGCCACAGCCTACCAGGAATATTTTATTAAAGAAAGAGTATAAGGTAATGAACACATGGTTGGCATCAGGACGATACTACCATATTAGAAGTATTTTTTATATCTTCAGCTTCCTAGGGTTTTGTTTTTTTGTTTGATTTGATTCTTTACGTCCACTCAACAATCTTTCAGTTATGCGGGACGGTTCTTCCTGGGTTTAACCAGTACTAAGCTAGGATAAATGTGTCTTGCTCAAGGACCACAACGCAGTGACGTCGGTGAGGCTCGAACCCGCTACCCTTCGGTCTCGAGTCAAGCACTCTACCACTGAGCCACTGCGCTCCCTAAGCTTCCTAGGGCTCAGCATGACAAAGCCAATTTGAGACACTGAGTTTAGCCTCCACTTGGTCTACCCCTTCAAATCGGCCATGTTTTTATTCTTTGCCTGTTGGGTAATTTTTCATGATTATTAGTCGTCTGTTGATTTTATTCCAAATCAACCTTTCAGCCTGTTTGGAAAAGTTATCAGCAGACTGCACTAGTAGGTAAGGAGTTTTGAAATGGTGAGAACAAAGAAAACTCACAAACGGCAATGTATCTTCACTTTTATTAGAAAAATGTGTATATAAAATGATAGAATTCTACAAAACATTAAGCATAGAATGTATTTTATACAAGATTTGATGAGCCTTGTGAGAAAACCCTTTTTCCTGGTATGCGACCAGATCCTGCTCAAAGCAGCCTGCTCAGCTACAGAGACTAGCTAGAATCTTGGTATTTTGCATGTGCAAAGTTTAACTATCATAGTTTTCCAGAGAATGAATTCTCTATAAAGCATCACCTATAATTTCAGCAGTGGACAATTTCAAATTTTGCTGCTTTTTCAAATATAACAAATCAGGCATGCTATTTCATGAGGCTGGCAGACAATCCTCCATATTTTTTTCAAAAATTATGAAAGATGTCGCAAAACTTGTCTGCTGCAGACTTGATTGGCACTTTAGGGGTTAACAAAGACGCTGCTCAGACTGTGCAGATGCGCAGGCTGGTCTGAGCTTTTGTTAGTCCCATGCAGGTTATCTCGCAATGAGGCTCAAATGATTTCTAGAAACGAAAGCACATGTGATATTTAGGCCTAACTTTAAGCAGTCTTTTTTTTAAGTACATAATTTCACTGACTGAAATGCAAGTTCATGGTGTATTTCTTGGGCCAGTATTTTTGTATATTCAACTATTTCCTGGTGTATGGCACATATTACAAATTAGCATCCATTTCACTTAGCACATTCATTTCTATTTAGAGTGCAATCCCTTAATAACACAGATTTTGATATAACAAGGTCTCATTATGGCTCCAAAATCTTTTGACATGGAACTTACAAAGGAATTATAGGAATATGACCAAGATTTTTTTCTTCTATAATTCCTTTGTAAAATTGTCCCTTTCAGGGGCGGAGCCAGGATTTCCAGAAAGGGGATTCAGATGTATAAAGTGTGTTCGATTTGCTGATTTTACCTCATTTTTCTTAAATATCCCCATGAAAATGAAAAAATTTGGTCTCAAAAGGGGGTTCAAAGGAATCGCCTCTGGATCCACCACTGCCATAACAACACAATTTAATTATGACATGTTCCATTCCTATGGACCCCAAACATAGCGTTATAATGGAACTACTTTCTTTTCTTTCTGTTCTCAAATAAAATGTTAGTTACCAGGACTGAAACTCACAAAATACTTGTCGGAAAAGCAAACAGGAAAGACCTGATCATGCAGTCTGATCTGAGTCTGCCCTGTTTGTCTATGATTTTGTAACAGAAAACTACCGTAAAATTTCGAACACTTTTTTCATTCTGTTCTAAAAAAACTGTAAGTTACAAGGACTGAAACTCACAAAATGCTTGTTGGAAAATCAAACGGGGAATGCCTGATCAGGCAGTCTGATCTGGGTCTGCCCTGTTTGTCTATGATTTTGTAATAGAAAACTACCGTTTGTTTGTGTTAAATATCCCACCAACAGCTAAGATCATATGCAGACAGGACCACAATTTATTCTCATCAGACAGACTGGGGATTGAGTCTATAACCCATGGTTTACAAGGTGAGTGGCTTATCCACTTCACCACAGCTGCTCCTGCAACTGTTGTTCGAAATTAAAGGACGATCGCATTAAAAGTCGTCTGCTTTTCTCGTCTGCCGAAATGTTTAAGTAGCCTCTATGGCAAACAGTGTTGACCCAGATCAGACTAGAGCAGTCTGTTCTGGGTCCACGCTGTTTGCTTCTATACTTAATTTGTCAGTAATGTTTGGTAATTTTTTGCAGCAGACGACATTTTCAGATGCATTTTTTTCTTGGCGCTTAAGGGTTAACTGCGATATGAAATTGATACTTTTCCCTCAAAAGATCTAATCAACCATCCAACCATTATTGTATGAGGCCCAGTCTATGAATATATGAGTCAAGTAAGGAAAGGATGGACGCAATACAGCCAAACCCCAATGGTTTGAACACCTTTTGGTCCATTGAAAAACTGAGTAAATTCTAGCACCAGATCTCAAGCAAAATGAGTAAAATATTTTGGTATTCTATAAAATAAAGATATGCTGTTGGTAATTATTAGAATCGCCTCATTGAGGCGATTCTCAAGATTACACACAACCTACCTTTGACAAACCTGTCAAGATCATCAAAAACGTTCAGTGCAGTCCTTTATATAGTACCTTGTTATAACACAGATTCATATATAACAAGGTCATGTTATGGCTGATATTTTTTTCATGGAATTTTACAAAGAAATTATTGGTCATTTTCCTTTGTAAAATTGTCCCTTTATAACACTGTCCATTAATATGGGGACTCCCAGTAAAGTGTTATAAAGGGACTTTACTGTACAAGAATCTGTTACTATGGAAATAATTTTCTAGGGAATCGAGAAGGAGTTTAATCCTTTTATCCATAATAACGCTTTTGAAATACAACATACAGGGTTGCCACGGCCAGGGAAAAAGTTCTGGAAATTGAAAAAATTTTCAGGTCAGGGAAAAGTCAGGGAATTACATTTTCAGTCAGGGAAATTTAAAAAAATGAAAAAAGTCATGGAAAAGTCAGGGAATTTCAAAATTTTCCTAAAAAGATGCTTGTTAATCGGCTTCTGGAAATTTTAGTTTCCATAATTTGCAAGCAATATTAGAAAAGGAATGTTTCCGAAAATAAAAATTGCAAGCAATTTATGGTCAGAAACATTCCTTTTCTAATATTTATGGATTAAGATTTTTCTTTACAGATTAAATCAGCAAGTTCAAATATTTGTGCATAATCTTCGAATAGTCGATGGATGAAAATGGCTAAAATTGGCCTTCTAAAAGGGTCTGGAAAACGGTTGAAAGTCAGGGAAAAGGCAGTGAAAAGTCAGGGAATTTTAAAATGGATATTGAGTGGCAACCCTGACATATTTGAAATTAATATGGAAAATGCTCCTTTGAAGCAAATTCTCCATTTTCCATAATATTTTCAGAAGTAATCAAAACTTTACATTAATTTTTCTTGATTTTTTTTCAATGTTGTTTAAAAATAGAAAATGATGTCATGATCTAAAAATAGCCTATGAGGTAAAGGGTTAAATTCTATAGGTAGACGAAACGGTGGTGTTCAAGCCATTGAAAGTTTTGCTGTACAACAAAGTGTTTGAGAAGATACATTTGTATACATAAATTGAATATAGAATGAGATTCTGGTTATCATATAAAGAAATGTGATCAATGAGGTATATAGAAAATAACAAAACTGAAAGTAAAAATGAGTATTGAAGAAAACTGAGCTATTTCATGAGAAATTGTTACTTATCGCATATACCAGCAGTGAAGGCTATGACAAGCCTGCACATTCACATACTGTATTCTAGAGCTCTCCCAGCTCACACACAAAGAGTAGGGATGCACAGATCAAGATTCAGGACAAAATTTAGGCATTTAGCCCCACTAGATAGCTGGGCATTAAAATAGATTCACATACATATTCAACCATTTCTCTCATTGAGACCCCTGTTAACACTTTTGCAAACAGAGCAGACCCAGATCAGGGTCTACTCTGGTTGCTTATGGAAATATGATCCTACACTAGTAGACTAGACAAGTAATTTCTTTGTTTTCTTTGTTCTATGTACATTGTACAAATGTGAAATTTTACTAATTATTTATAGTGGGAGGAGCTTAGCATGAACATTCATGAAGGGTTAAAGAGTGAATTTATGCATATATATATATGGGCCTCGACGCGAGAAAACCTGTCTTCGGGGGGGTTGCGAACAACAAAGGCGAAGACCAGACTAAACTTGCCACAAGCGAAATTTCAGTTTTCTAGCTAGTCTCTGTAGCTGAGGAGACTGTTTTGAGTCTTGCTTTGTAGAAAACCCCGAAGACAGGTTTTCTTGCGTCGCGGCCCATATGTGATAAGTACCAAAATCTCATGAAGTGGCCAATTAAAAGTCATGGATGAAAGTCATACTACAAGTTCACAGTCATCTGCAATAAGCTAGCACTGAAATGCCACACTGTTAGAGGAGCAGTCTGATCTGGGTCCACACTGTTTGTCTGAATGCAAATATAAGTCCTTCACATAAGTATTTACATGCAGCAGATGACTTCAGACAACATTTTCAGATGCTTTTTTTGTAGCAGGCAGAAGGTTAACACTGAAATTTTCTACATACAAAAATATACTTTACTATGTGTATATATAAAGTTGTCTGGTGATCAACACCAGATGATATGTACATGTATAATTAACATAGTATATTTGGTACTTGATTATGTTAAAAATTTGGAAGAATCTTGAGCAGAATAACATACTGAAATGGGAAATAAAATGTACTTTAATCCTTTAAGGACAAAATCAGTGAATCAGGTCAATAATCAAATATATCTCATTCAAAAAGATGAGGGAAAGAATCTTAACTTTTACTGATAATTTTGCCATCAACCATATTTGTTTGGAGTAGGCAATGGTGCATAGGCAAAGGTATGTAGGCATTGGTGCAGAACAGAGGAAAATGATATTGTTCTTCTATATCACTGCTAGCACACCAATCACATCTACTTTCAGGATATCTTCATTTTGTTTTCATGGAAAATAAAGTTTGATATTTCATGTGAATCATCTGCTAGCAGATGATTCACATGAAATATCAAGACTTATTTGGTTCCTTTAGACAGGGACAAACATTGAAAATGCCTGCTGCAAATTTTGTGTGGGGTTCAAATCTATGGAAAGTCAGCCTCAAAATCCTGAATTCAGGAATAATCCTGAAAACTTTCACCCATTCTATCCCCAAGTCTTATAGCCCAGGGATGGGTATCTTCAGCCTTTTTGGCCAATTTAAGCTTTTGGTTTCCAACTTTTGGGGCCCACTGATGTGGTAGATACCCCTGTCCCTAAACGTTCATAAAAAAAATCTGATTATGATATTATTATAAAATGTTACAGATTCAGACTGATCTGTTCAGAACTGGTGTTTTGCAAGGGGTATTGAGGATTTCAGTGTTTTTCTCTGAGATTTATTCTTATCCCTCTACAGCCAAATAATAAAGGTAGCTCAAATATAGTGTGCTCTTGAGCTGGTCAGATATACTTGGAACCGATTCTATTATCTAACACTTGAGTATTGTCCTATAAAAATATACTGATTTAATAATACATTTTGTAAAACAGAAAGCAGGTAGCAAGCTACAGGGGGAAAAAAGAACTATACTACAGAAAAAAAATATACATATTAAAGCACTACACTAATCATGAACATAAGTTTCTACATAATATAATGATCAAGACTTGAAAAAGTGGTCACGGTTGAAAAATATAGTCTTGACAAATAAAAGATAAAAAATACACATAAAAACTGTCGTCATTTTCTTCTGGAAGTATGTTGTCAGGGTCTAGCACATCATCAGAAGTTTAATCTGAAAGAGAAAATTAACATCGTTGTATGATATATGTCACAAGAGACCGGGGCCTTGAGGTTATAAAACTTTTTTCATGCTCAACTGAGTATGACATTTCAATTGCTCACAATAAGGTAGAATGGCGTAAAATAAGACTTCTCTTGCTTTAAAACTCTCAGATGTTGTATTTATCCTCCTAATAAATATTAAAATGTCAACAATTGTTGTTGGCATTTTTACATTAATGAGCAGGATACAGTTGAGCATGAAAAAGTTGTATAACCTCGAGGTCTGTTGTGTGCGCCTAGAGATGACTAGGATTAGCCTGAGCATCCACCCAGTCTGATTAATCATCGCAGTGTACTCACTGGAGAGTTTGATTTGATTTGATTCTTTACGTCCTAGTCAACATTTTTTCAGCCATATCGTGATGGATCTTCCTGGGTTGAACCAGTACTAAGCTGAGGATAAAGTGTCTTGCTCAAAGACACAACGCAGTGCCTCTGGTGAGGCTCTAACCCTCAACCCCTTGATCCAGAGCCAAGCACTCCACCACTGAGCCACAACACTCCTGCTCACTGGAGAGCTAAAGGCCAAAGCCTCCCCCATGTGAACAGCGAACTCTGATCAGAATGGCTTGTCTGAGTTTTTGGGGTCTGCAAATAACACATTGTTGGTTTGTCAAGCTGCAGCTCATTTTAGACAGTACATGACAAAATATAAATGACTTGTGCACCCAACAAAGACAATTTCCTAACAGACACTCACGAATTGCCGGGATTGTCAAGTATACAGTAAATGTTCTAAAATTTTGAACACTAGTTAACTGCCAAAAAAGCCTAGACAAACAGTGTAGACCCAGATCAGACTGCTTCTGAAGAATTCTGACAAGCATTTGATGAATTCAAGCCCTGATAACCAACATTTTATTTGAGAACAGAAAGAGAAAAGTATTTGAAATTTTAGAACATTTACCGTAACATTGGTTTGTAAACTTCTGCAACAGGGCAAATCAGAGCCAGTTTTTTTAAGGTGATTCAGTTTATAAATTTAAAATAATGCTTGGAAATTATGCCACAGCCTAAATGTCTGGTTATGAACTCATTATTATGGTTTATAGCTCTTTAATTGCAAGAGAGTGATCAGATCTCAGACATAGTGACGACCCTTACCTAAAACATATCATTGGGTAGCTGCCTTGATATTTGTCTTTGGCTGGGCCTACTATGGCTCAACTAGTTGTTTTCTTTAGCTTTGACTGTCTATTATCAAGCTTTGACTGTCTCTGGATTACAAGTTATATTCTTTATTTCATTAGTTAATCAATTTGATTTGTGATTTGTTTGTTTCTACCATGACTTAACTAGTGTTTTTCTTTAGTTTTAACTGTCTATTCATTAGTTTTGACAGTCTCTGGATCACAAGCTATTTTCTTTATTTCATTAGTTAATCAATTTGATTTGTGATTTGTTTGCTTCTCTGTGATATTACAATGAATAAGTTAGGAAGTCCCCATGCCAGCTAAACAATGTATGTGATTTAACAACAGCAGAATCTTGGGTGACGATTTATCCAGTTAAATATATTTAAGCCACTCGATGGCTACAGCTGCTATCTGCTCTAAGGTGGTGATGCTGTTCTTGTTAGTTCATTGTTGTGCCTAATGTGTGTGTTGTGCGTGGGGAAGAGGGGGGTGGTGGTGTTATGTTTAGTCCTGTTTTTGTAATTTGAGCCGTGACATGTGATTTGCAACAATGTGGCATTTTGACAAGTTTAGTCTCAGACGAGCCTGTGCAGCCTCCTTTTAAGCTTAGAAACTCTAAATGATATTGAATCAGTAGCTTCACACTAACAAAATAATTAAGCGACTAGCAAAGGCTCTGATTAGTCTGCGGGTATGCACAGGCTGGTCTGAGCCTTTGCTGGTCGCACATACCACATTGTTGGAAATCTCATGTCACGGCTCATTAATGTTTGTCCTTTCTAGTTTGGCAGCAATCCTTTCACTAGGGAAGAGATAGTTGCTTTCCTTTAATTGAATTTTTGTTTTTATGTGTCATATTTGTTAAAACAACTCACAGAGTGACAAATACTTTTGTCCACCATCTCTAATTCCAAAGGGTCTGTTCTTCAGATTATTTATTAACTCTTTCCTTGCCATTTCTTGATAACCTTTGCAAACAGTTTGGACCCAGATCAGGACCGACATTTGTCGGTCCTGATCTGGATCCAAACTTTTTGACACAATCTGATAAATTCAGAAAGAAAATTTCGAAAAGGTTAACTTTGAAAGAAGTCAGTGGATGACAAAGAAAGCATGAAAAATTACCCAGCATGCAAAGACTTAATATATAGGGAGGAGCAGCCTCATCTGGAACTTTTTTGTTTGTATAGGTTTTTCATGTTTGAGTAATTAGATTCAGTATAGTCCGACCAGTTAAGAGAGACTGGGCGGTTCTTAGCAAAGACACACCCATGGACATTTCCATTTAAAAATCGGTAAGACAGAGTGTGATTATTCACCTGTGAGACGCTTTACAGCTGTATACCTGTATATACCTGTTGTAGTTTTGAGCCCATTGTGAGAAAAAAGGCATTTCGAATTAATTTGGATAACAAGGAGACTGACTACTCTAGATATATGGGCTCTGACAATCTTTCGAAATTTTAAAAAATTCAAATTATAATACTGAATTAGAAAATAAAATAATGGTCCGCAATCAAAAATTAATACTATAAATTGGTCAGCACACGAGATGATGGCTCTGATGATCGGCGTGTGGCGAAGGCTCCGACGAGTCTGCATGTACGCATGACCTCGCCAGGGCTTTCGCTTCTCGCATAAACAAAGTATGCAAGTTGAAGAAGACTCCAAACAACTTTTAGACATCTAGTTTCTCTGGACACGCCAGAATGAGCGATTATAAGAGGCTTTTTCGGATATGCGATAAGACCAAATCTCATGTTTGTATGCCCTTTTCTCATGATCAAGATACTCAACCCTTGTCCCGCTTAATTCTAATTGGTGATTTATCATTATTGTATCAGGCTTAAACATCAAACCAGTTTTGCCATACAGACAGAATTTGAAGAAAGTGCAAACCTACCCTCCCCCAAAACTTTCACAACATATCCATCCCGGAAAATGAAATGCAGTAGGTCCCCAGCGACATACTAAAGCCTAACATTTACCAGGCATGCTAACGTATAAAGTTGGTCACCCTTGTCGTCTGCGCCTCAGTTGGTTGCACGAGTAAAGGGTACATAGGCTATTACACCCGATTTACTGTAGACTAGTCTTATTTGACAGTGTATGACAGCGCTCTGTCTGACACGCCCAGTCTCTATACCAATTTTCTCTGAGAGTGTCTAACAGTTCACCAAATTAGCCCATCTAATCAATTTGTCATGCTTCCTGCAGACCACATTTATTTCCAGGAGAAATTGTCGAAATGGGCTGTTTATGGCCAGTTGTACAATATGGGTCATGTCATGAGAAAAGGTGTGAACAACAAAAGCTCAGACCAGCCTGCACATCCATACAGTATGATTATAGCTTGAAAATTATATTATGGAAAGTTTCAGCTAATTTTAAATATTTGCTACACACAAAATTTAAACAATTTAGCTATTCTCTGAAGCTGAGCAGGCTGATCTGCCTGGTTGCATACAGCTTTTCTTGCGCCAAGGCTCATCACAATGCCCATTTGTAGGGTATTTTAGATGTAGTTTATTCTCATTGACTGTACACTGAATAGTCCAGATACCCAATCTGATACTCTGATCAGACTACAAATGCTCTGACTGACCAGAGTCTTCACTTGGCACTTAGAACAATACAAGTACGGTTCAAATTATCCAGTGTTTTGCAAGTGGGACTTCTGTCTTGTGCTGTCAAAAGTGCAAATCGTTTGGACACAGATCAGGTCCAACAAAACGCTGGAACCTTATCAGACTCAATCAATTTATTCATTTTTGTTTTAATTTGGGCCAGTGGTTCTGGAAAGGGCGTGGTTTTAAGACATTTCTAATCTAGAGCTTCCACATTATTTAAAGCTGAGCGAAACCATTTGAGCAATTTTGGCATAAGCCATTTCGGGAACACTTTTATGAAATTATTTTAAATTGGGTCCAGTGGTTTAGGAGGCGATATCATTAAAAGGTTTTTTTCTAATCTAGAGCTCTGGAGGCCTTTTTGTTCAGCGCAGGGGAACCGTTAGTGCAATTTTGGTAAAGTGCATTATGAGGAACAATTCTATGAAATTATTTTGAATTTGTACCAGCGATTAAAAGACATTTACTACAAGAGCTCTGACAGTCCCTTTGTTTAGTGGAGCAGAATCATTTGTGCAATTTTGGAAGAAAGCATCATGCGGAAGAATTCTGTGAAATTATTTTGAACTTTAACCAGTAGTTCAGGAGGAGATGTCATATATAAGATTTCTTATCTGGAGCTCAAGCTGTCCTATTCCGTGGAGCAGAATTATTTATGCAATTTTGATAGAGGGCATCATGGGGAACATTCATGTGAATTGATTTTAAATTTGGACCAGTGGTTCAGGAGGAAGATGCCGTTTAAAGAAAACGTTTACGGACGCACGATGCACGAAAGACGAAGATTCAGCTCAGATGAGCTGAAAATAGATGAGAAAAAGAGGAAAAAAAACAGTCCACAAAGGTTATCAGCTGCCCTTAGCAGAATAAGTGAGTCAATTAGATGCATGTATGCTATGCAAATCTAAAATAGCAAGTTTCACACTTTGCTTACAGGGTAATATTTCATTCAATATTGTCGTCTGCTGATATTTAAAAGAATCTTTTGGGATTATCATCTGAGTGTCAAACAATTTGGAACCAGATCAGGCCTGACACAGTTAATGAGAGTGGAGGGCTATATTTGCTACTTCAATATGAGCTTAGTACCAAAATATCAACTGTGGAATAGAGCCTATGCCATTTATTGTATGTTCACTCTTTGCTCACTGGGTAATTTTTCATGCTATTTTGTCGTCTGCTGAAAATTTTAATATACTTCTTTAAAAAGAAGTCTTTCGGGAATACCATCTGAGTGTCCACCAGTTTGGGTGATTGTTGATGGGCATGGTTGTCATACAGCCCTACATTTTGGTGTCAAAGCTAAAGAAAATCAAGACAAAGTTCCTACGTTGTACTGGTTACCTAAACTCCATAAAAAACCCTATAAAGCAAGATTTATTGCAAATTCTAGTTCTTGTACAACAACAGAACTTTCTAAATTGTTAACCTCGTGTCTTACAGCTGTTAAAAAACATGTTATCAAATATTGTGAAAAGGTATATGAGAGATCTGGTAAAAACCTATTTTGGTCGATTAAAAATTCAGGTGAAATTTTAGATAAACTTAAAGCTAGAGATTTCAATGCGACCAGTTTGTCTACTTATGATTTTTCTACTCTTTACACTACTTTACCTCATAATTTAATTAAAGATAAACTTATTGATCTTATTGAAAGTACCTTCCAGAGAGAAGGCTCTCCTTACCTTGCATGTAGTGACAGAAATGCATTTTTTACTTCAGACAAAACCTAAAAAATATCATGCATGGTCGTGTCATAATGTATGCGATGCGCTGACCTTTTTGTTGGACAACATTTTTATTCGATTTGGCACCAAGCTCTATAGACAAGTTGTTGGGATTCCTATGGGCACTAATTGTGCTCCCCTGGTTGCAGATTTATTTCTGTTTTGTTATGAAAGGGACTTTATGATGTCTCTTTCTGATGATAAGCAGGCTGATGTTATTGATGCGTTTATCACTACTTCCAGATATTTGGACGATATTTTAAATATTAATAATGTTTATTTTGACAATATGGTTAGTCAAATATACCCTTCAGAGCTCCAACTTAATAAAGCCAATGCCTCTGATACCGAAGCCGCATTTTTAGACTTGCATTTGTCAATTTCTAATGATATTGTTTCTACCAAAATTTATGACAAACGTGACGACTTTGATTTTGAAATTGTCAATTTCCCATTTTTAGATGGTGATGTTCCTCGTTCTACATCCTATGGAGTCTATATCTCTCAACTCATTCGTTTTGCTAGAGCATCTACCTATGTTGCTGACTTCAACACTCGCAATAAATTGTTAACTCAGAAACTTCTTAAACAAGGCTATCGGTATCATAAACTTCGCAAAACATTTTCAAAATTTTATAGACGATACTATGATTTGATTTCTAAATTCCAAGTTGGACTTAAATCTCTCTTGCGCCAAGGACTTTCAGAACCTGATTTCTATGGTGACTTGGTGTATAAGTTGAAGAAGATTGTTGGCTCTAATAATTTTTCAGCGCAGTTCATTAAAATAATTTCCCATTATAAAAAGATTGGCTATAACATTAATGTATTGCAACAGACTGCATGCTTGGTAGTCAACCCAATCACGGTTGGCAACTTTGCTTTCCTCTTTAATTGCACGCCGGTGGGTCAGACTTCAGACTCTATGATGGTTCCGACTTAAAGACTTATCTATTGATGAGATGGTAGGGGCCTGATGCTTTGGCTGTTTGTCGGGCCCACCGGGGTTTACCTGTTGGATTTCTTTTGCTCCAGTATTCAGTTTAATTTACTGTTGAGTCCTTATCCTTGCTTTATCTCCTTGTTATATCTTGATTTATATGTTTTAGGAGATGATGCATTGATAAGTTAGGGGTCTTTCATGCAAACCAAATATCTATGTGTCTTGATCCACATCTGAATTAAGGGTGAGGTTGGCGCCGTTAAACCGGTTTAAGCCCTCCAGTAAAATATTTTACTGACCGTTCCAAGGCGGTACTTCTTTTGTGGATCTTTTATGTTTTTGTTC
Source organism: Loripinus fragilis (assembly GCA_964019695.1). Classification (NCBI taxonomy): domain Eukaryota; kingdom Metazoa; phylum Mollusca; class Bivalvia; order Lucinida; family Lucinidae; genus Loripinus; species Loripinus fragilis. The sequence continues at coordinate 106,648,583 of OZ026515.1, forward strand.
TGTCTTGTGTTTGCTATGTTTTGTGCGCGTCTGTTTATATGTGCTTTGTGGTCACCTGCTGGGAAAGGGCTGACCTCTTGGCTCTCGTTTGTGGTGTCTTCTGTGAGTTTGTCACTTTCCCATTGGTATCCTGGGTCAGGTGTGGTACTTGATTGTATCGATTCCTGATCTTTGCACCATTACTTACTTTTCAAATGTTATCAGCAGACGACAGTTAATGAGAGTTCATCAGAAGTTTTTGACTAGAATAAGAAAATAAGGTCTAGCTTTGATTTTTTCCATAAAAAATCAACAACCAATCTAAAAACCAACTAAGCCATATGTAAGTTTGGTTTGTTTGTTGCTTTACGTCCCAAGTCAACAGCTATGGTCATTGCGGGACGGTCAGTTCACCTAACCACACTTTTTCCTGGGCAGCTTGAACAAGCAGTTAACCAGTACTTCGTGCACATACTTTCGCTTGTAACTGACAACAACCCTTCCTGAATGATTCAGCGGAAGGGAGGAGAATGACCGTAGAAATTATTTCATGATCAATCTCCACGAAAGTATGGGACCGGGCCGGGATCGAACTCGCGACCCCTGGATCTGCAGTCAGACGCGCATCTGTTGCCAGACACGTTACCGACTGCGCTACGCGGCCCGTATGTAAGTGTGTATCTGAGTAATGTGTATTGAATTCACTCTAAGACTAGTTCAACAGGTAAAAGAATATTTGATCTGGAACCAGAGAGATCTTTACCTGCTAGACAGACTAATGGCTATTTTATGGCCCTTGTTTAGCTGCGCTTGACCAGTAGAGTAATTGAAATCATGTTTATGATGATAAGTCTAACTGTAGTTGTATCCTCAGCAGTGAGAAAAATTCAGGGGCTTTGGGTCGGATTGGGCAGGAATTATATAAACCTGAAAGAATGTTTGAAATCTAACATCAGCCAAGACAAATACTATTTTTTGTTTGCAAACCATCATCATTGCGGATTTTTCTGAGGGTAGAAAAATGGGCATTACTTTTTTCTGCTGAATGTCAAATATGGTATCAGAATGCTACACATTTACAACATGACATACAAATGTCAAAGAAGTTATCTCAAATGCTACTAATTTACAATATGCCCTACAAATGTCCATTAAGTTATCTGAAATGCTACTCATTTACCATATGCCATACAAATGTGAAGCAAGTTATATGAAATGATACTCATTTACCATATGCAACACAAGTGTCAAATAAGTTATCTGAAATGCTACTCATTTACCATATGAAACATAAATGTCAAATGAGTTATCTTAAATGCTACTCATTTACCATATCCAACATAAAAAAATGTCAAGTTATCTGAAATGCTACTCATTAACCATATGCAACATAAATGTCAAGTAAGTTATCTGAAATGCTACTCATTTACCAAATGAAACATAAATGTCAAATGAGTTATCTTAAATGCTACTCATTTACCATATCCAACATAAAAAATGTCAAGTTATCTGAAATGCTACTCATTAACCATATGCAACATATATGTCAAGCAAGTTATCTAAAATGCTACTCATTTACCATATGCAACATAAATTTCAAGCAAGTTATCTGAACTGCTACTCATTTACTATATGCAACATATATGTCAAGCAAGTTATCTGAAATGCTACTCATTTACCATATGGAACATAAATGTCAAGCAAGTTATCTGAAATGCTACTCATTTACCATATCCAGCATAAATGTCAAATAAGTTATCTGAAATGCTACTCATTTACCATATGCAACATAAAAATCTAATAAGGAATCTAAAATGTTACATAATTTACATAAGCATATTGTATATTGTTGAAAATTTTGGGAATCCTATTTGACACCAAGATGCCAAGAATGAAACTAGAAATTTTGCTTGGGAAACACTATACTACCATGATAACCATCATATGGGCCAGGGTGTGAGAAAACCTATCTTCAGGGCTTGCAAACAATAGAGGTGCACACCAGCCTGGGTGGATCCTGCACATCGGGGCAGTCTGATCAGCACCTTTGTGATTTGAGTGTTGTCATATCTAAACTTGCTAATTTCCATAATATATAGTAAAAGAAAGAAACAATGTTACCTTTACATTCTTGTAGCATATCTCCGGTAAATCTTTCATAAATAGCCTTTGGATTTGCAGCTGGATTATATTGGCATTGACCATTTTCAAATTTTGCTAATATATCACTAGCACATTTACTGAAGCTAAAATATAAAAAAAATATTACCCTCAATTACAAGATCTACATGTGCTAGACACCATGCTGTAGTGGATAAACTGCTTGTCTTGTAAACCAGGGATAGCATGTTTAATCCCCAGCTTCACCAGTCTGTCGGATGAGACTATAAGCTGTGTACATGTCTCCATATGACTTTAGCTGCTGGTGGGACATTTAAACACAAACACAATAACAACAGGTACATGTATTGAGAGAGTGTAGAGAACAAAATTTTGTAAGAATATTCTCTCTTCATCAGTCGTGTTCAAGGCCCTTAGCCAGTGGACCCATCTCCATATGAACTTAACTGTTGTTAAGACATTAAACACAAACATAACAAGATGTGCTAAAATAACAGGTACTTGTATTTAGAGAGTGTGGAGAACAAAGTTTTGTAAGAATATTCTCTCTTCATTGGTCGTGTTCACTGCCCTTAGCCAGCTTCTGTGCACAATGTTAATCACTTTCACATCATGATTGCTTAGTGATTAGTAGAGGCTACAAATAGCCAATGACACTTGGACCCTGTGTTGATCCTTAACCCTTTTATTTGTCACAGTACCCATTTAGGGGTTTCTGGTCCACAACAGGTAATCTCAATGGCAAACTAACCATCATCTATTTGCATGGTAAAACCTTAGTAAAACATTTCTTGCTTAACTCTATACATGCTGGTGAATTTTTTTCATGATTTTTTGTCATCTCATTCTGCTGCTGATTTTTTTCAAAATCAACTCATTTCGAAAACTTCTTTCAAGAACACAATCAGATTGTCAAACACTTTGGACCCAGATCAGGCCCGACATTTTGTCGTGCCTGATCTGGGTCCAAACTGTTTGCAAAGGTTATCAGCAGACGGCGCTAGTAGGCAAAGAGTTAACAATGCATCAACTCTTGTGAGTCATTAGCGTTAGGCAGGATCAAATTAACCCTATGTATACAGGATACACTAAAACGGGTACTTTTACAAACAGTGAAGATCCAGAAGAAATGTGGCATAATGCGGCATTTCATCAGGGTCTACACTGTTTGATAAGGTAAAAAAAGATTTTCAGACAAAAAAAGCAATATTTTTTAAAACTATAACCTGACACCCCTAGATATACACAATGGACCATCCCAAGCTCATTGTATCAAATTAGAAGGAAGAATCCATGATCAGTATACCAAGGGTTAAACCAGGTAATCTATAAACTTACTCGCAAGTATAGGAAGAAACTTCATAACACTTTAGCCATGTGAACAGCTCTCTAGCATCACAGACTACACTGTCAGAGAGACCTTAAATGAAACAAGACACCAAATAAATATAGAAGTTCAAAACACTTGTACACAGGGGTTAATGTATCTGTAAGGGCAAAATTATTGCATGCATCATTCCCTTTAATTGGTATGCTACATGACCACTTTCAGAAAAAAAAACTGGTTTGACCTTTTGACTCCACCCCAGGGGTATGTAAGGGCAAAATAATGGCATGTATGTTATTGTAGGTTTCATTCCCGTTAATTTGATATGCAACATGACTATATCCTGAAAATTTTAATTTTTAGCCTCGGACCAACCCCCAAAGTCCGCCCATGGGATAGGACCCAGACCTTCAAACTAAAATCCTGTTTGATATGTTTCATGTCTATTGTTCAACTGTCCGCATGCAAAAAATTGGTTAAAATGTTGACAGATGACTTATGACAAAAATTAAATATTTGACCCTTGACCTTGTCTAAGGGACCCCGTCTAAGAGGTCAGGTGGGCAGGGTAAAAATGCTGACATTGTTGTGCTTATCTACAGGCACTGGGCAGCCATGGCCCATAGTGAAAAATTGCTAGATATAATAGCTTTTGGGAAATGTGAAGTTCATTTCACAAAAAGCTTTCACATTATATTTGCATATTCAAACTAAATCAAGGGCGATAACTAAAGTGTTAAGGAGTGGATTTGATGAAACTTATAGGATATCAACTGCCCATTGTACTTATCATTTATACCAAGAATGCATCAAGTCGGACCATTAATTACTGAGATATGATTCCTGACAAACGGACACACACACACAGACAACACCAAAACTATATCCCTCCCACTTCTTTGGGGGATAATAAACCAATATCCAAAGATCAGATAAAAGAAATTCAATCTAAGAGAAACAGATGGGTTCCGATTTATTATGGATTTCTATTTCTGGATCAACCTCCGAGAAACAGAAGGGTACTGTTTTATTCAACCCATCTACACTACAAATAAAGTCCAATGAAAATTGGCCACCTGATTTAGAAGATTTGTTTGTTTGATTTGTGGTTTACAACCGCGCAAGTAGCAAGTTGGCATACCACATCTGGAGTCACGTCATCCCAAAATCACATTTCAAAGACTCGCCGAACATGATACGGCGTAATAAGTGACAAGCTTCTCAAAGTAAAAGAAACCGCAATCCATATTTAGTAACACCAATTTATTTGATAAATAGTGAACATTTCCTCTTTTAGCTAGCAGGTGGGGCTAAACGGTTGTCAAAATATCTAGATTTAGTCAGGAGGCAGAGTGGAGCCGTTGTAAACATTAATGTTACGCGCAAGACATGACTGTCAATCTTCTCTGAAACCAGCCCAGGAGCACCTGATAGGCAGTTCGATAAGAAATTTAACTCTCTTTAAACTGAGAAACTTACCGCTTTTGACGAAAACAGTTGGTCAGCGTGTCTTTGTTTTTTGACAGTTAAAACGTTTTATGAACAAATCACAGAAGTCGTTTTGCTTACTTGCTACTTGCGCGGTTGTAATGTGCAAGTCAACATCTATGGTCATGTTGAGATGATCAGTTAACCTTAGTCCCAACCACACTTTTTTTTCCAGGGCAAGCTTAGACCAAGCTATTAACCAGTACTCAGTGCACATACTTTCGCTTGTAACTGACAAAAGCCCTTCTTGAATCAGCGGAAGATGGAGAATGACTGTAGAAAATATTTCATGATTTATCTCCACAAAAGTATAGGGCCAGGCCGGGATGGAACTCCTGACCCTTGGATCAGCAGTTGGACTAGCTACCAATGGTGCTACAGGGCCAGGCATTTTGAATATTAATAGCGTTTGAAATTGTAAGCATGACAAACAAATGGGTGCATAACCAAGCCTGTACTATAAGCTCACCTTGTAAGTATTCGGCTGAGATGAGCTAAAAATTCACAAAATTAATTTTAACCCCTTTATCTCATAGAGAAACCTTTTAACACTTTTGCATACAGAGCAGACCCAGATCAGGCAGCTCTTGTAAGAGGTGCCTAATCTTGGTCTACTCTGTTTGCTTATGAAAATATAATTAAAGTACTGCCGCATTAATAAGAAACGCGAAAAATCGACTTTAAGTGTATCTTTTCACGTTATTTTCTCTTGGTCTTTTCGATATGCGGGAAGAAAAAGCTGCAGTATTTTTTGACAAAATTTTCAACCTGATGGTTGTGCTGTGTTTTTCTGTAATTAGATGACATAATGGCAAGTTTTTGGTTCTTTTCAATGGGGGAGTATTACTGTTGGTAGAATGGACATAAACTGACCCAGTTTATCACTAATATGCAACGGTTGACTTGTCGTTTCAGGTCAGTGATCGCCGTGTAGGTTATATACTGAACAAAAGTGAAAACGCTACACCTGAATTGTTTGCCAGAATTGCAAGCCAGTAAAGCAAATGAAAGTGTTTCTAAATGTTCAAAGACTGGGTTATGCATGAAGTAAAAGGTTTACGGATGTTGTCACGACAAAACATATGAAAGTCATTTAAATGTGACAGGGGTCCAATTGTTCAGGTTACAAATTTGAAAAGAACTCGCACACAGTTTAGGCCTTAAGAAATCCACTGCCAACCAGATAGGACTGAACGAAATGGTGGTCTTAGACATGTGTCAAGCAGAAAGTGTTTTGATCGTTTAGAAAAACAACCTTAGAAAAGTGGGGTTTTCATAAAATTGGCCAAGCTTGAAATTTCATCGCTGAAAGCTCCTTAAGGAAAATCAATGTGTTGCTGCATCTTAGTTTGGGCATATTACTGGCCGAGATATGGTAGGAACAATGTGCTGAATAGGTCTACCTGATTTGACAAAAGAAAGAAAGTTATTGAAAATTGTGATAAATCGAAGATTACCAAATATTTAATATTCCCAATTTGTTTTTGTAAAAGGGAGACATTTTTCAATTTTGATAAATTCGAAATTGATTTCTGAGCTTGTTTCAAGTGGTAAGACAGTTTTCTTAATATCTTAATGCAACACAAGTATGACGAATTCTGATAAGCATAACAATCTTTTTTTGCGCATGCCAAATTGCAAAACTCAGTGAATAAAACTTTAAACACAAAAATGAACATAACACAGACAAAAAAGCGACAAATTGGTGGAGTTTCGACGAATCGCTTGCTGGATATCTGGAAAACATTATTAATCTTTAGAAATACTTTTTGTCCAATACTTTCTCACAAAATATAAAATATTACAGTGTAGCGTTTTCAATTTTGTTCAGTATAGCATAAAGTGTATCGTGCATGTAAAGTACTGCTCCATAAGTTATAACCTCGAATAAATGACTTTAGAAGTACGTTTTCAATTTATATCACATTGAGCATTCAACAACCGTGAATCATTTCAGGCAGTATTTTGACAAAAAAATATTGCCTGGTATTATCGCTAATTTTTGCTCTAATAATTCTGACGGTAGAATTTGGGCATTTTATTCCACCTTTTTGACACTTGAAAGGGATAATTCTGGGAAAGACCTAATCCATTTTGTGAGAAATTATTATTGTTCTGCTAAAATGGACTTTATTTTTAGCTTGGCCCCATATATAAGCTATTCAAATCTCATTTCAATTATGCTCTAATATAGATATTAAGGATTCTTGGGCCCATCAAAGTTTGCAAAGGGCCCATAGTAATTCCAAAAGGCCCATTAAAATTATGAAATTGGCATGTATTTGAATGGGATATGGACCATTTGCCCATTTTAAAGGCCCATCATCAGTTTGGTCCAGGATTATCCCTGACATAAGTGTTACCATAGAAAGAATGTATGTAAACAACTCAAATTAACTAATTACAGAAAATGAATGATTGACTATAAAATTACATACGTAGTTGATAATGTTTAGGCCGTTTACTACTGTTAAAGTTGTTTTTATAAGAGTGTCCATAATAGCCATATCACGCTGTTTTAGTAGAAAATGTCCTTACAAACATAGCAAACAGTATTGACCTGGATCAAATTGATCGTATAGGATCAGTTGGGTCTGTGTCTACGCTGATTGAATCGGTACGTTCAAATGAATGGCAGTGTTTAAAAATAAAATGGCATGTACAAAGCAATCACGATTTTAAAATGTGTGATGCTTTTGACACTTATCTGTAGAAATTTAAGTACAGATATATAGGCCGTCACATGGCTGTTACACCGTTTAAATTCCCCCCGCTTTTCAGAAAGCCTAAAATTGTCGAAATTCCCAAGAGATTAGGGGTCAGGGCAGTGGTAGTAGATTCTCCAAACAATTTTCTTCTGATACTGCAGGATATTCTAAATCAAGATTTGAACTTTATGTTCGGAAAAATGCAAGTAATAAAATAATATTCCAGATTTTCGCGTTTCTTATTATTGCGGTAGGACTTTAGATATAATTCTACACTAGTGGACATGACAAGTAATTTCTTTGTTCTATGTACAAACACGAAAGCTTATTTATATAATTATTCATAGGGGATGGAGCTTAGCATAGATATTCATGAAGGAAAGGGTTCAATTCCATATTTGAAGATTCTATATTTTAAAAGCTTGTTTTACTACCTGGACACATATAAGTGTTGAATGGCAAATCAAAAAGAATGTCTCGTTCAATAAGATAATTGTAAAGCATAGTCATGGTCTGCTCTTGGCATTCTGGTGCTGTGTCAAATAATGTCATATTTAGGCAGTCAGAAACCATGCTCATCACCCTGAAATATCAAAAAAAAAAATAATATACAGTAAATGTTCTAAAACTTGGAACATTTTTCTCTTTCTGTTCTATGAATAAATATTGGTTTTCAGGGCTAGAATTCACAAAACGCTTGCCAGGAGAAAGCCTGATCAGACTGCTTCTAAAGAAACAGTCTGATTTAGGTCTGCACTGTTTGTCTACACCTTTTTGTAGCTAGCCCCTGTTCAAAATCTTACAATATTTACCCTTAATTTCATGTAAAACTGGTTGACAGTAAATGCACAATAATTTGGAACACTTTTTGCTATGATAAAGGTCTGCACTGTTTGTCCAGACCTTTATTGTAGCCGCCAACTAGTGTTTAAAAGTTTACAACAATTACTTTTAATTTCATGTAAAACTTTAAATACAGTAAAAGCTCATGCAATAATTTTGAACACTGTCTTTCTAGACTATCTGTTCTTAAAAGAAATGTTGGTTTTCATAGCTTGAATTCGCAAATTGCAAAATGTTTGAAAGTGTGAACAGAGGCACAATACTCCGCTCAAGTCCAATCCTATACTAATTATGGAGTCTATCTTGAGGCCTGAAGTTCCGATATATTTTTCGCATTTGTGGAAAATAAGGTGTAATATTGGTGCAGATTCATATGAAATATCAGGCAACAAACCTTAAAATCTATAGATATGTCTACTGCTAACTTTTTGTGGTGGTCTGAGGATAAATATAAATTTCTCGAGTGCAGAACTTATCATGGCAAATGTGGTAAATGGTTAATCCTTAAAGCCCCTAAGAAAATTTTCTGAAAATGTTGCTCCATACATAATTTTGCTATGATTATTTGACTAATGAAAGTTTAGGGGCAAACCGTGTGAACCTTGATCAGAATGCTCCCATAGGAGCAGACTGATCTGGGTATACACTGTTTTTCCAAAAGGTTTCAGACTCTATCTATGATGGTTCTGACTTAAAGACTTATCTATTGATGAGTTGGTAGGGGCCTGATTCTTTGGCTGTTGTCAGGCCCACTGGGGTTTACCTTTTGGATTTCTTTTGCTCTGGTATTCAGTTTTATTTACTGTTGAGTCCTTATTTTTGCTTTATCTCAAATTTATATCTTGATTTATATGTTCTAGGAGATGATGCTTTGATAAATTAGGGGTCTGTCATGCAAACCAAACATCTATGTGACTTGATCCACATCTGAACTAAGGGTGAGGTTGGTGCACCGTTAAACTGGTTTGAGCCCTCCAGTAAAATATTTTTACTGACCGTTCCAAGGCGGTACTTCTTTTGTGGATCATTTTTTTATTTCTGTATTATTTTGTTATGCTTTCATGCGCGTCAGTTTATTGATTCCTTGTGGTCACCTACTGGGAAAAGACTGACCTCTTGGCTCTTGTTTGTGATGTCTAATTGTGACGTTGTCACTTTCCCATCGGTATCCTGGGTCAGGTGTGGTGCTTGATTGTATGGATTCCTGATCTTTGCCCTCTTTTTTACTTCTAAAGTTTCAGCGGATGACAAAAGCAGATGACATATTGTGATCGGTGTTTTAACCCTTTGTATTCTGATGGAATTTCCCATATATATATATATATATATATATATATATATATATATATATATATATATATATATATATACTGACGGACTTTAAAAACGCAACACTTGGAAAACAGCTTTAATTTATGTCTCAAAAAAGAAGGCAGAACAATAATTTTGATTGTATGTTAATGAGCACTCATTTGTAAGTAAAACATGGAAAACTTGTCCAACTAAGATTAACTTAATGCATTATATTGTAAACTTTTTGAGATAGGGGTCAACTTTTTAATGTGACCAAATGTTATGAATGAAAGATTCCCTAATTCTTTAAATAAAGAAGCACTAGAAGCATCAAATTTGTATCCTGGACTTTATTAGTCATCGAGGAATCACTCTCATATTGATTGGAAGGTCTGTGATACAGCTTATTTGCGTATATGACGTTTATCTGGGTGTACCCTTTCATCCAATAGTTTAAAATCGCCTCTACTTAAGAAATGTTTAAAAGGCTAAATTCATACGTAGCAAATAACGTCGTCAAGTTTAGTTGTACGTTTAAAACTAAAGTGTTTGCTGAAGAAGCCAACTCAGATTGACATCATCAAAGCAAAGAAATTTTAAATACAGCTGTTGTTTGGAAGATATAAAGGGAAGTTAGTGTTGCGTAATTAAAGTCCGTCAGTATATATTGATACAACTGCCCATTTTGTACTTTCAGTGGTCACACGTAGAAGTTAATGAATTATGATGTATTTCTATCCCTGAAGGTTATTTGAATTTTAGCAAACAATGCAATCCTTGATGAAATGCAGCATCATGCTACATTTCATCTAGGTCTTCACTGTTTGCCAAAGTACCCATTTAGGGGTTTCTGGTATACAAAAGGTTACGTTTAAACAATGAGTCCATTTTTTTAAATACATACCCACAGCCCTTATCATTAATAATGGCATTATTTGAACAATGCGTCCATTTTTTAATACATACCCACAGCCCTCTTCATTGGAAATGGCATTATTTGAACAATGAGTCCATTTTTTAATACATACCCACAGACCTCTTCATCAGAAATGGCATTATTTGAACAATGAGTCCATTTTTTAATACATACCCACAGCCCTCTTCATTAGAAATGGCATTATTTGAACAATGAGTCCATTTTAATACCTACCCACAGCCTTGAACAATGAGTCCATTTTTTAATACATACCCACAGCCTTCTTCATTAGAAATGGCATTATTTGAACAATGAGTCCATTTTTTTAATACATACCCACAGCCCTCTTCATCAGAAATGGCATGGTTTGAACAACGAGTCCATTTTTTTAATACGTACCCACAGCCCTCTTCATTAGAAATGGCATTATTTGAACAATGAGTCCATTTTTTAATACATACCCACAGCCCCTCTTCATTAGAAATGGCATTATTTGAACAATGAGTCCATTTTTAAATACATACCCACAGCCCTCTTCATTAGAAATGGCATTATTTGAACAATGAGTCCATTTTTTAATACATACCCACAGCCCTCTTCAACAGAAATGGCTATATTTGCAATTGGAAATACTGATGTATTCAGAGCACTCAAGAAATTCAGAGCGGGATGTAAGCAGCTGTCTGGATCTGGTTCTATCTTTAACATACACCTTGATGCCTCTGAAATTGAAAAATGGTCAACATTAACCCATATAAGCCAAATGGAATTTCCAATTATTATCAATTGGACCAGTCCATTTCTATTTGAAGGATTTTATATTGCATTTTTCATTTTAATCAAAACCACCATTTTGTTCACTAGAGTAGAATCATTTGTGCAATTTTGGTTGTAGGTATTATGGGGAACATTCATATGGAATTATGTTAAATTATTTTAAATTTCAACAAACAGGTCAGGAGAAGATGACTTTTAAAGAAATGACTATTCACAACAGAGGATAAATGATAAATGCTGGTGGAACACTGATCACAATTCAATGTGAGCTAAAAATTAAGACAGCAAGAGTGACAGGTTTTTTTTTTTTTTAAATCTCGTCGAGTGACAGTTTTTTTGTTTGCAACACATGGTCTCCTGATGCTTCATCCACCTGTTAAATTTAACTGTTTACCTTTTAGTGACATCTGCTGATAACCTTTACAAACAGTTTGGATCCAGATCAGGACCGACATTTTGTCAGTCCTGATCTGGATCTAAACTGTTTAACACTGATGGTATTGCTGAAAGAATTTTTCAAATAAGTTGATATTGAAAAAAAACAGATGCCATAAAAGCACTTAAAATTACCAAGAAGGCAAAGAATTTACTGTGAAATTCACAAAATTTTGAACACTACTTGCCTGCCAAGAAGTAGGGCAGACCCAGATCTGAATGCTTCAGCCTGAACAGGGTCTTCCCTGTTTGCTATTTAGACAAGCACTTTGTGATTTCATGAGCTACCTGCATTTTATTTTCAAACAGAAACAGATATGAGTTCAATATTTTAGAACATTTACCCAAGGAGGAAAGTAATACCTGTACACTCGGCAAGGGGTATATTAGTCACTTTCAAATATCCGCTCTTTGCATGCCTATCAATCTCAACATCACTGAAAGCATCACTACAATGTTCTTGTGATAACTAGGAGGAAAGTAATACCTGTACACTCAGTAAGGGTTAATTTAGTCTGGTTGAAATATCCGTTCTTTGCATGCCTATCAATCTCATCATCACTGAAGGCATCTCTACAATGTTTTTGTGCATAATCTTTGAAACATTCAAGGTATCTGAAAACAAAAATTTTCAGCCTAAAATTGTAAATATTGTCTTACACATAATTTTTTAGTATATGTTTTGGGTGCTCAAAAGAACCGTCTCATTGATACATTTGAGCCATGACTTGTGATTGTTGGTACTTTGACAAGACTTCACTCAAACTAGCCTGTGCAGCTTCCTTAAGTTTCGAAACCTAATTTATGTTCAGTCAGCAGCTCAACATTTGTAGAATATTCAAGCGACTAGCAAAGGATCTGGTCAGACTGCGCTTATATGCAGACTGGTCTGAGCCTTTGCTGGTCACACATAGCACATTGTTGGAAAGCTTGTGTCAGAACTCATTTCTTTTACGCACACAAAGCGTATGTTTGATAGGGGGGATTTTTTTATGCCTACCACACTAAAATCTCAAATTTTCGATACTTCAAAATTAAACCTCTAGTCCGTAGGACTTTGAATTTAGGAGATTCAACTGTATTTATGTTATATATTTAACTCTTATCCCATCAATATTTTTTGTGCCAAAAATGTTATCTGCTTTGTATACTCACAAAGCATGCTTTGTTTAGAGGGGTGTCTAAAAATCAATATTATGCAATCTACGACCCAATCTCTGGGCCAAAACACCCAATCTACAGAACTATGTGTACAGTATGAAAAGCTCGAATAATTTTTAAAAAAATGCTCTGACCTTAGACTTCGAACTTGTGCACATTAAAGGACTGGTATTTTGCGTTTTATCTAAAGTTGGCATAAATTCCAGAACATAAACAAAAATGCCTTTCATCCTCTTTTCAGGAAAAAAAAATCATGAAAAAATCACATTTTTGGCATAACTCTGGCGCTGTATCGACTATCACTCAACTCATATAAATCTTGATTAACAGATACATAGCTGTATTTAAAAGTGACAATAGTTAGAATATTTTCAGAAGTAAAATATTGCCAAATATATTACCCTCTTTAACAGCTAGGTACACTATTCTATGCACTCGTGGACTGCAACCAACATGCAATGACTAGCACGATGTACACACATGAAAGTTTATTTATATAATTATTCATAGCAGGAGGAGCTTAGCATGAATATTCATGAAGGAAAGGGTTAAAGGTTAATGATCTTACCTGCAAGCAGCAGTCATGATACCATAAGTCTTTGATGTCCAAACATCTCCACAAGCAAAAAACCCATCATGTTCAATATTTAAACAATCAGGTTCTGGGGCTGAAAAATACAAAATAAAGCTAGTTATGTTGGCTCTTGTTTGCTATCTTCTGATAATTACCTTAACCCTTAAGGGCCAAGAAAATAAATGCATCTGAAAATGTCGTCTGCTGAAGTCGTCTGCTGCAAATAATTGCCTAACATTACGACAAATTAAGTATTGAAGCAAACAGCATGGACCTAGAACAGACTGCTCCAGTCTGATCTGGGTCCACACTGTTTGCCATGGAAGCTTCTTAAACATTTCAGCAGACGAGAAAAGCAGGCGACTTTTGTTGTAATTGGCACATAAAGGTTAAGTTTGCAAACAGCTAGGACCCAGATCAAGACCAACACTCTAATAGTGCTTGTGAAAGAATCTTTTGAAAAAATTTATTTTGAAAAAAGTCAGTAGACGACAACAAGAATTGGCTGCAAGCAAGGCTTCCAGTATAGCCCCTCAACATTAGACCTGTTTGCTGAATATTTACATTATCAACGCAAGCCTTAAATGAATCTTTAGATTTTTGCAACCATTCATAGCCTCATGAACCACAAAAAATTGATCGACAGCTGCCAAGCTCACGCCCGTGCAATTCGCCTTTAACATCAAATTCATTCGTCAGATGTGACATTGGTGTTGTGATTGACAGCAAGCCACACCTTCATGTTAACTTTGCTAGACACCCGAAGTATTCATGATTCCATGAACCTTCCAAAAATTGAATTTATTACTTATATTTACATTTTATCAAAATAACTAGTATATAGAAATTATTTATTTATTAGGAGATAAAACAATTTTGTATTTTATATTTAATCGTATTAACGGAGTGCAAAACGGAACAGCCAGTGTGAACACAGACAGCCAATGGAGAAAACAAGAAGCTTGTTTTGCATGTGCAACTCAGGTGTGCCTGGCTGTCAATCACAACACCAGTGTCACATCTGGCCAATGATTTTAATGTTCGAGCTTGGCAGCTGTCAATCAAATTTGTGTCATTCATGAGGCTATGAACGGTTGCAAAATTCTTAAAATTCATTAAAGGCTTGCTTTGAAAATGAAAATATTTCTGAATAAACCTTGCAAATAGCTTATGCCAAGATCAGGTCAAACGACATTGGACCCATTCATAAACTGTTTGATGCTGAAGACATTCCCAAAATATTTTTTTTACACACGATGGCCAAGTCACTCTGGATCACTCACTTGAGTTTTATTTTATCCTTATATAGGTATCTGTAGGAAAAACTGGCCACATACCATGGTGAAATGATTTTCAACAGATCAAATGAGCCATGGCATGAGATTTTGTGCAACTACCAAAGGCTCAGACCAGCCTGCGCATATGTGCAGTCTGATCAGAGCCTTTGCTGGTCGTTTGATTATTCTATGAGAGTTAAGCTACTGATGTTTTGGAGTTTCTAAGCTTAACTGGATGCTTCACAAAGCTTAACTGGATGCTTCACAGGCTTGTCTGAGTCTACACTTGTCAAAATGCCAAATCGTTGGAAATCATGTGTCACGGCTCAAATTTGATTATGCCAATTTTGTAGGTCATCTACTTACCATTTCTGCCAACTATTAAAGTCTATTTGATAGCGCTAGGTCTGTCAGATAGTGCTAGATCTTTTTGAGTCTATTTGATTTGTTATCACTAGGTCTATTTGATTTGTTATCACTAGGTCTATTTGATAGTACTAGGTCTATTTGAAAGTACTAGGTCTGTTAGACAGTGCTAGATCTTTTTGAGTCTTTTTTATTTGTTATCACTGGGTCTATTTGATAGCACTAGATCTATTTGATAGCACTGAAAAGATGTGTCCAGCAAGGAGCCTGAAGGAGGTCCCTGAACCCTTTATGTACTAATGGATTCAATGTTCTGATCTCATACAATACACTTGGGATGGTCCATTGTATATATGGAGGTTATAATTTCTAAATAGAATTGTATTTTTTTTTATTCTGAAGATCAATTTTGACTTAGAAAACAGTGTAGACCTTGATGAAATGCTGCATTATTTCACCTGGGTCTTCACTGTTTGCCAAAGTACATGTATGTATTTAGAAGTCACTAGTATTTACAAAGGGTTAATTTATACATTTGGAACCCACAATGCAAAGTATGAGAGTCAAAGGAACTACTTACTTAAAGCAACAGCCTTACATGAGGGCCTAGATGGGGTATATAGAAAAGCAATTTTTGGCCAGATTTTAAACTGATTAGCGATTTTTAACCCCCCCCCCCCACCCCACCCAAGAGTTCAGTGAATTTTTGTCTAAAATTTAATGATTTTCTGCATAAATATAAAGAGGATCAAAAAAAGTTGTGATTACTGATTAAACATATTCTAAAATTGAACGATTGAGCGAAAATGGCAATTATAGGTTTTACTGATTAACAATAACGGTGAACTTTATCGATACTTCAATATTTTATCGTAAGCAATTATGTGGCCAAAATTATAATGATTTACTTTAGTGATTTTTCGCCACCCACCCCCATCCAGGCCCTCTTGCATCTATAACACTGCATCTATCAGTTGCTGCATTTTGTTTACTTACTGACAATGTTACAGGTTTCAGCATCAAATCCAAGGTGATCATCATTCATGGTTAGTGATGTCCATAAATAACTTTCTTCACACATGCCAATATTACCAGGAGGTAACAAAGGAATACAGCTTTTTAATGTCCTGTATAATCAGAGAAAATAAATGTTAACTCTTTGCCAACAAGTGTCATCTGCTGATGATAACCTTTGAAAACATTTACATTTACGGGGTTTGTTGGCTATAGACAGCTCACGTTACATGGTAGCAGTGTGGGATAATGTCAACTGCCAGACCAGAGTTGCCTTACCCATTTATTTCCCGGCCAACCCATCAAAATGTAGTGTAATCCGTCTAGCAAACAAACTCTGTCAGTGGAAAAGCCAGCATAACGGCCAAGGGTGTTTATTGCTTATATATGCTGCCTCTTAACACAAACTACAAGGTTTATAATTTGTATATTCTAACACACCTCGCTTATATAGCCAATGGTAAAAACATGTTATATCAAACAATAATGTCAGAGTTTCGAAAGCCCAAGCTAGCAGACGTCAATTGTTAGTGCAAAATGACGTTTGTCAAGGCTTTAGATGGTGTAACATGGTTTTTATGCAAGAAAGACGTTATGAAGACAAATCTCTTGCTGCACACTTGTGATTTGATCTTTACAATTGACATCCAAACAGTGAATTATTACACTGCTAGATCTGATTTATTTCTTAGGTACATCTACCAAGACATCTTGTATGTTGTAGCAATGTATTATATTCATGACTGCACTTTCCCCTCCTAGAAGTTCCTAACCAAAACTTGGCCTGGGAAATACATGGGTAAGGCAGCTTAGGTCTGGCAGTTGACATTATCTCACTGATGCCATCAGCGTTAGCAGACAAGCCTTCAAAGTAATGAAGGAGGCAAAGATCAGGAATCAATTCAATCAAGTACCACGCCTGACCCCTTCAGTGGAAAAGCATGCTCAACCACCAATGATGGTTTATTGCTTATATGGGATACCTTTACTAGCATCACAATTACAGGGTATTTAGTACACTTATAACATCTAGTACATTGCACCAACATATTATACACATGACTGCATACCATCACACTTGCCTACCTAGGGCAAAATCTTGAACTTTGCAAGACAAAAACACAATTTCAAAGTTCTGTTAACCCTTAAAGCGCCAATCACAACTGCAGCAGACGACAAATTTTGTAGTGTGCTGCAAATTATAGGAGGTGCTTTAAGGGTCAATGTCATGTGATAAATAAAGTGTAACATTCATACTCCTGTATTATTGAATTTATTAAACTCCTTTGGAAATAGTTAAGCCACATATTTTACTTTTCTTTCCTCAACTTGTTTAATAAATTCAATAATACAGAAGCCCTCATGTAAGATTGTCTATTTCTTTGCCATAAAGGGAAAAAGTTGTCATCTGCTGTAGCTTTAGCCCTTTCCTTTCTAGCCGTGACAAATTCTGTCTGCTGATAACCTCGCAAACAGTTTGGACACAGATCATGATCAACAGATCATCAGTCTTGATCTAGACACAAACTGTTAGACACTCTAAAAGTGATCTTTTGAAAATGTTAATTTTGTAAACATTCAGCAGACAACAACAAAACAATGAAAATTATCCAGCAGGCAAAGGGTTACTTACTGGCAAGGATCCACCCCAACTAAATGAAAAGAGAAGCCGCACAGTCCATACATCAGATCAGCAATTTCATAATCTGGAGGGCATTCCATGATGGGCATCGCTGTACTAATAGAATCTGAAATTGAATTAAGTTGAAAACCATCATACTGTTCACCTTTCCGAAAAACACACTTACTTTTTGTCTACTAGCCTCGCCTGCTGGAAAGCTTTGCAAACTGTTTGGACCCAGATCAGGCCCGACAAAAGGTCAGGCCTGATCTGGATCCAAACTGTTTGATACTCTGATGTTATTCCTGAGAGAATTTTTCAAAAAAGATAATTTTGTAAAAATGCTACATGTAATTGTGGGAGATTGAACATGTGCAACTTTGTGGACTATGTCACATGCTAAATCTTTGCAATGATCAGTTATACACTATCAGATGTCTTTAGCATGGCATTCTGGGCCTGGTTCGGAAATGTCTATTGTTTTTAACTCTTTTCATTCTGACGGATTATCTCGGATAAATTGATACAATAAGTACGTAATGGTTTATTTTGTATTATAAGGGGTTGCTGGTCAAAATTTCTATATAAATTATATCTGACACAAAAGATTGTTTTTTTTCTTAGCAAATAGTACAGACCTTCAAGTTGATAAAATACCATCTTAAGCAGCATTTCATCTGGGTCTTCACTGTAAAAGTACCTGTTCACGGATAATCTGCTGAAAACCTTTGCAAACAGTTTGGATCTAGATCAGGCCCAAGAAAAAGGTCGGTCCTGATCTAGATATAAACTACTTGACACTCTGAGACTGATGGTATTCCTGAAAGAAATTTTTGAAAAATTTGCTTTTGAGAAAAAAGTTGCTTATCATTACAACAAAAATTGAGCAAAATTACCCAGCATGCAAAGATTTAAACCAAAATATGCCAAAATTTTCAATATTTCTTTCTGAAAGTGGTTGCTGGTGGCAAATGCGGCTTTGAGTCTAATAAGTAACAGCAGTAGCATAAAGGTAATGATCAAAGCTCAATTTTTAGGAAGGTCAGCAGACAGCCACAAAAGTATGAAAATTCACCAAGCATACAAAGTTAATGTCAAACTTACCTAAGCATTGATCATATTGGAGTTCATCGGCCATTGGAGTCCCAGTTGGCATAAAAGATGACAATATCTGGTAGTACATGTGAAGAGCGTCAATCAGATATGGAGCTAGGACAGCAGGGGTACAAGTCTGCCCTTCTCCATTACTATCTTCTGTTGGAGCAGTATTCAAGTAACAGTCAAGCATCTGCTCAAACAGGCTGGAAAATAGGAAAGAATGAATAATGGTTCAAAATGTGAAGAGCGTCAATCAGATATGGAGCTAGGGTCAGTAGGGGTACAAGTCTGCCCTTCTCCATTACTATCTTCTGTTAGAGGAGAATTCAAGTAACAGTCAAGCATCTGCTCAAACAGGCTGGAAAATAGGAAAGAATGAATAATGGTTCCTTGCTAGTGGTGAGTTTTATCATCATGCTGATAACCTATTTATTCAGTATAAGTTTGATGAAATTCCATCCATTGGTTACCTTGTTATGGTTGAGGACATAAAAAAAATCATTGACTTTTAGGCAATCAAAGGGCAATAACTCCTCTATAATTGATGATGACTTGTGAAAATTAACTTGCACAACCACACCATGATCATATACATTCAGTGCAAGTTTCATGAAATTTCATCCATTGACTACCTGGCAGGGTCTGGGGGCAAATAATTCTACGAGATAAGCTATGTTTAGATTCTTGAACAATAAACACAGTGAGCATAATTTACCCCATCTTGTCCTACCAAGAGTTGTGATTCACTAGCTTAACCCTTGGCCCTGATAACTAAAGTTTTAGCTGAGAACAGAAAGAAAAGGGTCTGCTCTGTCTTGGCAGGCAACCAGTGTTCGAAATAATAGAACATTTACTGTATGTCTACTGCATATATTCAGATGTTATCAGGACTTTAGTTAAGAGTGCGTAACAGAAAAATAATTATCTAATTTCTCAACCAAAACATATGTTGTGGGTGCTCAAAACCTTCTCCATGAGACGGTTCTTTTGAGCACCCAAAACATATGCTAAAAATTATAGGTAAGAAAATATTTAAAATTTTATGCTGAAAATTTGTGTTTATATAAACCTGTGCATGTACTCCAGACTAAGTTTATCACAGAAGCAAACATTATGAGCCCTCATAAACAGTCTGATCTGGGTGCATATTGTTTGCAATATAGACCACAAATGTGCATATGCAGGCAAAAAAACAGTTGCATAAAAAGCGGGAAAAGAGTTAAATGGAGCCACTATCTACCCAGCAATGATGATATGCCATTTGAATAGTGTTTCACTAATGGACCAATAGTGGCCAGAGACAATATGGACCACCAAAGTACATAAGCGGAAGAGACAACCATTGACGTGAATAGCGGGCTACTATCAGCCTGCCAATGATGGCCCGAGACAATCTGGACCACCAAAGTACATAAGTGGTGACAATTGACGTGAATAGTGGGCCACTAACTGCCTGCCAATGATACACCATTCGAAAGGAACACTGGTGGGCCAATAGTGGCACCCAGACTGTATGCTGACTTGTGAAGTCTTCTTTACCTGCATTTCAACTGGGTACCATCTCGAGCAGCACTCTCTTTATTTCTGATATCATCCTCAGAGATGCCTGACAGATATGTTGCATACGTTGCCTGCCCCACGAAGGACTGTAAACTGTAGAGAGGTTGAAAACATGCTCCAGCATCATAACCATTATAATAAAACTGCTTCTCACATTCTGTTTCATAATCATATTGGACTTCTGAAAATAAGAAATCAGGCCCTGAGGTTATAAAACCTATTTCATACAACTCAACTGAGCACAAAATTTCAATTGCTCATAAAGCCAAAAATGCTGATTCAAATATAGATTGTTCATGCTTTTAAACTCTTAGATGTTGTATATATCCTTCTATTAAATGTTAAAATGCCAATTATTGGCATTTTAACAATTATGAGCAGTATAAATGACACATTGACTTGTGTTGAGCATGAAAAAAGTTTTATAACCTCAAGGTCAGGCTTTAAGATAAATTGCCTTATCAAAACCTAAATTTATTATTTCTCAATGAAAACCTATGTTGTGGGTATTCAAAAGAAGAAGGAATAAAAGAATCTATCAATGTTGGAAACTCACCACATTCAGGGTCTATACTGTCCAAAAGGCCTTCTCTCACTTCAGGTTGGTTTGATATAGCAATCACTTCTTGTAAGGTACATGGTAGTTGTGCCTCTCTAAGTACCTTCAGGACACAGTGTTGCATGGTTGTCAAAATTCTGAAACATTTTAGCATTACACAAAAACTAGTTATAAAGCATAGTCTACATGACTATAACATAAAATGGGCCTTAACTTAGAAAACCTGTCTTTGGTGTTTTAGAACAACAAAGGCGCAGACCAGCCTGCAAATCTGTGCAGTCTGATCTGTGCCTTAGGTATTCCCTTATTCAAAGGTATCATATCTAAACTTGCCACAAGTAAAATTTTAATTATCTAGCTAGTCTCTCTAGCTGCAGAGACAAGTTTGAGTCTCCCTTTGTCCGAAACCATAAAAGCTGTGTCGCATGCTATTAACAGCCCTGTTTTAATTGGCAAAACCTCATGTATTAATCAGGCAATTCTTGTGCTGTTGATGCACGGCCTTTGAACTTCTAGGCAATCACAAAAATTAATGTCATCAACAGTAACGTCTTGGAAATGAACGTAATTTAGTGACGTTAGGATGAAGTATGTCTTTTTCAAAACCTACGAATCCTTTTTGCTTTTGCGGGCCATTATAGTAATATAAAAATGAACTTTTTGAAGCGTTTTTTCAAAGTTTTCAAGTGACAAAATGACTTTATGCAATAATAATGATCAAACATGGTTTTCTGGTACGCTAACATCTGCTAGACCCCTCAGGGGTCGTTAAAACCCTTGCCTTTCATACTCTGGTGTCAACACCACCCTCGGGGTCCAGCAGATCTTAATGCATAGAAAACATGTTTAATCCCTATTTCCGGCTGAATATTTTAATGAACAAGTAAGATATTTATATTAAATTATTGTTTTTTAGAACAACCCCTCAAGTGATTAGTGAGAAATAGTCAGGACATTATTTACGCAGTTTTGGGCATGCTAGTCTTACATTTTGAAAGACTGTTGCACAACTTCACATCCATATCTACCATTTCCCCAAATTTCAGAACAATCTGTCCATCAGCTACCGAGTACTCGTTCAGACAAAATTTGGGCAAAAAGAAAAAGGAAGCGAACACAATAAGTCTCTCCACATTTTTTGGAGGCCTAATAAGTAATGTTGGCAGTCTCAACTACACCCTGATCATATGTTGATCATGCATGCTTCAATGTCAAAAGGAGACAATTCCACATCATTTGACTGACCATATGTTGATCATGCATGCTTCAGTCGAGTTCTAAGGGAGACAATCCCACATCATTTGACTCCCCATGTGTTGATCATGCATGCTTCAAAGTCGAGTTCTAAGGGAGACAACCTCACATCATTTGACTTACCATTTCAGAATTAAGGGTGAGGTTGGTGCCGTGAAACTGGTTTAAGCCCTCCAGTAAAATATTTACTGACCGTTCCAAGGCGGTACTTCTTTGTGGATCTTTTATGTTTTTTCTGTCTTGTGATTGCTATGCCTTTGTGTGCGTCTGTTTATATGTGCCTTGTGGTCACCTGCTGGGAAAGGGCTGACCTCTTAGCTTTCGTTTGTGGTGTCTAACTGTGAGTTTGTCACTTTCCCATTGGTATCCTGAATCAGGTGTGGTACTTGATTGTATCGATTCCTGATCTTTGCACCCTTACTTACTTTTACCATATGTTGACCATGCATGCTTCAAAGTCAAGTTCCAAGGGAGACTATCCCACATCATTTGACTTACCATATTATGTTGATCAGTTGAGTTCTAAGGGAGACAATCCCACATCATTTGACTTACCATATGTTGATCATACATGCTTCAAAGTAGAGTTCTAAGGGAGACAATCCCACACCATTTGACTTACCTACAGCGATCTTTAGGATCTTTCAAGACCTTGGGGTCAAAGGTCAGACAGTTGTACTCCAACAGATGACGAATTACAGCCGGAGCACGACATATGTCCTCTCTAAAAGTGGGAAACTTAATCTCGAAATCCCAGTAAGGATCTGAAAATTAAGAAAATA
Organism: Loripinus fragilis; assembly: GCA_964019695.1. Lineage (NCBI taxonomy): Eukaryota > Metazoa > Mollusca > Bivalvia > Lucinida > Lucinidae > Loripinus > Loripinus fragilis. The sequence continues at coordinate 106,671,736 of OZ026515.1, forward strand.
AATCAACTGAAAATGCTGTCTGCTGCCTGTAAATGCTTACGTCAAGAACTAATCTTGGCATAAAGAAAAACAGTCTGACCTGGCCTCGAGGTTCTAAAAACTTTTTCCATGCTCAACTCAATTGAGCAATTTTTTTTTTATCATACTCATAAATGTTAAAATGCCAACAATTGTTGGCATTTTAACATTTATTTGCATGATATATTCAATATCAGAGAGCTTGAAAGCAAGATGAGTTTTTTTATATTATTTTTCATCATTTTAAGGTTTATGAGCAGTTGAAATTTCATGCTCTGTTGAGTTGAGCATGAACAAAGTGTTGATCATGCATGCTTCAAAGTAGAGTTCTAAGGGAGACAACCTCACATCATTTGACTTACCATTTCAGAATTAAGGGTGAGGTTGGTGCCGTGAAACTGGTTTAAGCCCTCCAGTAAAATATTTACTGAACCTCTGCGCCTGGATCCATACTGTTTACTACAGTCTGCTTGATCTTTACAAGCGGACGACTCACAGCAGACGACATTTAATTGCAATTAGCAGCAAAATGTATCATTTGTACATTGGATATTTATGTTAAACTGAGTATAGACAAACAAGATAACCACCACTCCTCCCCCCCCCCCCCCCTGTAAGTTGACACAAACAGACTGTGACATACAATATTATCATACTTTAAGGCTGACACCAACAGGCATAGACATACAATATTATCATACTTTTAAGTTGACACAAACAGGCATAGACAAACAATATTATCATAATTTTAAGTTGACACAAACAGGCATAGACATACAATATTATCATACTTTTAAGTTGACACAAACAGGCACAGACATACAATATTATCATACTTTTAAGTTGACACAAACAGGCATAGACATACAATATTATCATACTTTTAAGTTGACACAAACAGGCATAGACATTTGATATTATCATACTTTTAAGTTGACACAAACAGGCATAGACATACAATATTATCATACAGCACTTTAAAGTTGACACAGACAGGCATAGACATACAATATTATCATACAGTACTTTAAAGTTGAACCAAACAGGCATAGACATAGAGGAATACCATAATTCCTCCTGTAATTTGCCACAAACAGATACAGACATACAAGATTACCATTATGCCTCCCATCAATGATTCAAACAGGCATCAGACATACAAGCCCTGTAATTTGCCATAAACAGGCACATACATACAAGATTACCACCATCCCCCCCCCCCTACCTGTAATTTACCACAAACAGATACAGACATACAATATTACCATTATGCCTCCCATTAATGATTTAAACAGGCATCAGACATACAAGCCCTGTAATGCGCCATAAACAGGCACATACATAAAAGATTACCACCATCCCCCCACCTGTAATTTGCCACAAACAGACACAGACATACACAATTACCATAATGCCTCCTATCAACGATTCAAACAGGCATCAGACATACAAGCCCTGTAATTTGCCACAAACAGGAATAGATATACAAGATTAGTATAAAAAACCATGGAAAGTTGACACAAACAGGCATAGATAATAAATTTACATTTTTTAGAGAATTTTGCTAGTGTTGTCTGCTGGTATTGTTTCCATTCGTTTTAAAATTCAGATCAGTCCAGAAGAGTTGTTGTACCTGATCTGTTTGGCAACTGTTTGACACTCTTATTTTGTATTCCTGGAAGAACTCTTTGAAAAACTTTGATTAAAACTGTAACAGTCGGACTCCGACAAAGGGCCCCACATAATGCCCTGCAGTGAAAAGGGGATATCTGTTTTGGCGCCAATCTTGGACAAAATTATATTCAGAGATGATTAATTGTTTGATGAAAGTAGTTCATAGATGAAATTTGGAAGAAATCAGGTGATAAATGACTAAGTTTAAGTGTCCATAAGTGCAAACTGACAGGTGGCGGCCATTTTGGTTATAGGACAAAGCCCATATTTGAACTTGGGTGAGAATTTGATAAAAATAATCCGTATATGAAATTTGGAAGCATTCTAGTATTAAATGACTAAGGTAGAGTGACGACAAGAGCAAACTGATACATGGCAGCCTTTTTGTCAGCCATCTTGGTTATCCTTCGTCAGACAAAACCCATATTCGAACTTCAACTAGAGCTTGATGGAAGCTATAGTCATACAAGATTACCATAACGTCCCCTGTAATTTGCCACAAACAGGTATAGACATACAGGAATACCATAATGTCCCTTGTAATTTGCCACAAACAGGAATAGACATACAAGATTACCATATTGTCCCCTGTAATTTGCCACAAACAGGCATGGACATACAAGATTACCATAATGTCCCTTGTAATTTGCCACAAACAGGTATAGACATACAATATTACCATAATGTCCCCTGTAAGTTGCCATAAACAGGCATAGACATACAAGATCACCATAATGTCCCCTGTAATTTGCTACAAGCAGGTACCATAATGTCCCCTGTAATTTGCTACAAACAGGTATAGACATACAAGATTACCATAATGTCCCCTGTAATTTGCCACAAACAGGTATAGACATACAAGAATACCATAATGTACAAAATAAGTTGCCACAAACAGGTATAGACATACAGGAATACCATAATGTACAATGTTATTTGTCACAAACAGGTATAGACATACAGGAATACCATAATGTACAATGTTATTTGTCACAAACAGGCAGGGACATACAAGAATACCATAATGTACAATGTTATTTGCCACAAACAGGTATAGACATACAGGAATACCATAATGTACAATGTTATTTGCTACAAACAGGTATAGACATACAGGAATACCATAATGTACAATGTTATTTGTCGCATACAGGCAGGGACATACAGGAATACCATAATGTACAATGTTATTTGTCACAAACAGGTATAGACATACAGGAATACCATAATGTACAATGTTATTTGTCACAAACAGGCAGGGACATACAGGAATACCATAATGTACCATGTTATTTGTCACAAACAGGTATAGACATACAGGAATACCATAATGTACAATGTAATTTGTCACAAACAGGCAGGGACATACAGGAATACCATAATGTACAATGTTATTTGTCACAAACAGGTATAGACATACAGGAATACCATAATGTACAATGTAAGTTGTCACAAACAGGTATAGACATACAGGAATACCATAATGTACAATGTTATTTGCCACAAACAGGTATAGACATACAGGAATACCATTATGTACAATGTTATTTGTCACAAACAGGCAGGGACATACAGGAATACCATAATGTACCATGTTTTTGTCACAAACAGGCAGGGACATACAAGATTACCATAATGTCCCTTGTTATTTGCTACAAACAGGTATAGACATACAGGAATACCATAATGTCCCCTGTAATTTGCCACAAACAGGCAGGGACATACAAGATTACCATAATGTCCCCTGTAAGTTGCCATAAACAGGCATAGACATACAAGATTACCATAATGTCCCCTGTAATTTGCTACAAGCAGGTACCATAATGTCCCCTGTAATTTGCTACAAACAGGTATAGACATACAAGATTACCATAATGTCCCCTGTAATTTGCCACAAACAGGTATAGACATACAAGAATACCATAATGTACAAAATAAGTTGCCACAAACAGGTATAGACATACAGGAATACCATAATGTACAATGTTATTTGTCACAAACAGGCAGGGACATACAGGAATACCATAATGTACAATGTTATTTGTCACAAACAGGTATAGACATACAGGAATACCATAATGTTCAATGTTATTTGCCACAAACAGGTATAGACATACAGGAATACCATAATGTACAATGTTATTTGTCACAAACAGGCAGGGACATACAGGAATACCATAATGTACAATGTTATTTGTCACAAACAGGTATAGACATACAGGAATACCATAATGTTCAATGTTATTTGTCACAAACAGGCAGGGACATACAGGAATACCATAATGTACAATGTTATTTGCCACAAACAGGTATAGACATACAGGAATACCATAATGTACAATGTTATTTGCCACAAACAGGTATAGACATACAGGAATACCATAATGTTCAATGTTATTTGCCACAAACAGGTATAGACATACAGGAATACCATAATGTACAATGTTATTTGTCACAAACAGGTATAGACATACAGGAATACCATAATGTACAATGTTATTTGTCACAAACAGGCAGGGACATACAAGAATACCATAATGTCCCTTGTTATTTGCTACAAACAGGTATAGACATACAGGAATACCATAATGTCCCCTGTAATTTGCCACAAACAGGCAGGGACATACAAGATTACCATAATGTCCCTTGTTATTTGCTACAAACAGGTATAGACATACAGGAATACCATAATGTCCCCTGTAATTTGCCACAAACAGGCTGGGACATACAAGATTACCATAATGTCCCCTGTTATTTGCCACAAACAGGCAGGGACATACATGATTACCATAATGTACAAAATAAGTTGCCACAAACAGGTATAGACATACAGGAATACCATAATGTCCCCTGTAATTTGCCACAAACAGGCAGGGACATACATGATTACCGTAATGTACAATGTAATTTGCCACAAACAAGTATAGACATACAGGAATACCATAATGTCCCCTGTAATTTGCCACAAACAGGCAGGGACATACAAGATTACCATAATGTCCCTTGTTATTTGCTACAAACAGGTATAGACATACAGGAATACCATAATGTCCCCTGTAATTTGCCACAAACAGGCAGGGACATACAAGATTACCATAATGTCCCTTGTTATTTGCTACAAACAGGTATAGACATACAGGAATACCATAATGTCCCCTGTAATTTGCCACAAACAGGCAGGGACATACAAGATTACCATAATGTCCCTTGTTATTTGCTACAAACAGGTATAGACATACAGGAATACCATAATGTCCCCTGTTAGTCGTCATAAACATGCATAGACATACAGGATTACCATAATGTCTACTCTAGTTTGCCACAAACAGGTATAGACATACAAGATTGCCATAATGTACAATGTAATTTGCCACAAACAGGTAAAGACATACAAGATTACCTTTATATCCCCTGTAATTAGCCACAAACAGGTATAGACAAACAAGATTACCTTGATATCCCCTGTAATTTGCCACAAACAGGTATAGACATACAAGATTACCATAATATCCCCTGTAATTTGCCACAAACAGGTATAGACATACAAGATTACCATGTGTTGTCTGCTGGTATCATTTCCAAACATTTTGAACCCAGATTGGGCCAAAAGAAATGTTGTCCCTGATCTGAATTAAACATAGCAGCCTGATCGGGGTCTACATGCTTTTAAAATATTTCAGCAGATGACAAAAGCAGACAACTTTTATTTTGGTCGGTGTTTCAAGAGTTAATTGCGATATAGTAAAAATACAGTATAATTAACTTACTATTATGGAAATTTACTTCAGTTGTCCTCTTATAATTATGCATATTAAAGGCACCACTAGGTGTAGAAGTTCCACGAGCAAAATGGATGTTTTTATGGGAAGTTATATTGACATCTCTTTCGTCGGTGGTATTTATAGGACGCATGAAGTGCACAGTTGCTGTACCATCTTCCATAGAGCCATATGTATCGAATACATTGTCCATGCCTCCCAGGTCAATATCAAGGGGAGGTGTACTTTTACCATCTGCATATCTGATATAGACAAGAGAGAAACCCATATGAATATCATTTGTATTGTAACCTTTTACTCCATAGGCTATTTAGGTCATGACATCATTTTCTATTTTTAGACAACATTGAAAATTATCAAGAAAAAATTAATTTAAGTTTTGAATACTTAGGAAAATATTATGAAAAAAGAAGCATTTGCTCCATTAGCAAATGATCCATTTTCCATATTTTTCAAATACATGATATTTCAAAGGTGTCAAAAGGCTTTAGTATGAGGCCAAGGGTTAAGTGTTTGCTTGAAGTCACCTTATTTGGATCTTACAGTACTTCAGATCTCTTAAATTAAAACAATACAGTACTTCAGATCTCTTAAATTTAAACAATTGTATTGCAGGATTTTGATGCTCAGACTTTGAATGGACTCAGATATCGGCATACCATATTCAAATTTATAAGCATACATGCTGCTTTAAGCATGGGTTGTTTACACTATTTGAGTTTCTGTTTTTCAGTTGGTCCGATGGGGCAGTGGCATTGGTAGCTTTGATGAAAAACTGCAATCTTGATAGGCTGGCTTCTTCAGAAGCAAACTGGTCTGAATTAACCATCTTTTTAAGGAGGCTATGGACTTTAAAATTGAGAGAATACTTATTAGGTTGAATATGGTAAATTATAATTTATTTGCAGCTTATTGTCAGAATAGGGAACAGGGAGGACCATGATCAGTCTGAGCTAGGTCTGTCATGTTTGTCTAGGCCTTTATGTCAGAATAGGGAACAGGGATGACCATGATCAGTCTGAGCTAGGTCTGTCATGTTTGTCTAGGCCTTTATGTCAGAATAGGGAACAGGGAGGACAATGATCAGTCTGATCTAGGTCTGTCATGTTTGTCTAGGCATTTAAGTCAGAATAGGGAACAGGGATGACCATGATCAGTCTGATCTCGGTCTGCCATGTTTGTCTAGGCCTTTATGTCAGAAAAGGGAACAGGGAGGATCATGATCAGTCTGATCTAGGTCTGCCATGTTTGTCTAGGCCTTTATGTCAGAAAAGGGAACAGGGAGGACCATGATCAGTCTGATCTAGGTCTGCCATGTTTGTCTATGCCTATATGTCAGAATAGGGAACAGGGATGACCATGATCAGTCTGATCTAGGTCTGTCATGTTTGTCTAGGCCTTTATGTCAGAATAGGGAACAGGGATGACCATGATCAGTCTGATCTAGGTCTGTCATGTTTGTCTAGGCCTTTATGTCAGAATAGGGAACAGGGATGACCATGATCAGTCTGATCTAGGTCTGTCATGTTTGTCTATGCCTATATGTCAGAATAGGGAACAGGGAGGACAATGATCAGTCTGATCTAGGTCTGCCATGTTTGTCTAGGCCTTTATGTCAGAATAGGGAACAGGGATGACCATGATCAGTCTGATCTAGGTCTGTCATGTTTGTCTAGGCCTTTATGTCAGAATAGGGAACAGGGATGACCATGATCAGTCTGATCTAGGTCTGTCATGTTTGTCTAGGCCTTTATGTCAGAAAAGGGAACAGGGAGGACCATGATCAGTCTGATCTAGGTCTGTCATGTTTGTCTATGCCTATATGTCAGAATAGGGAACAGGGATGACCATGATCAGTCTGATCTAGGTCTGTCATGTTTGTCTATGCCTATATGTCAGAATAGGGAACAGGGAGGACAATGATCAGTCTGATCTAGGTCTGCCATGTTTGTCTAGCCCTTTATGTCAGAATAGGGATCAGGGAGGATCATGATCAGTCTGATCTAGGTCTGTCATGTTTGTCTAGGCCTTTAAGTCAGAAGTGGGAACAGGGAGGATCATGATCAGTCTGATCTAGGTCTGTCATGTTTGTCTAGGCCTTTATGTCAGAATAGGGAACAGGGAGGACCATGATCAGTCTGATCTAGGTCTGTCATGTTTGTCTAGGCCTTTAAGTCAGGACAGGGAACAGGGAGGACCATGATCAGTCTGAGCTAGGTCTGTCATGTTTGTCTAGGCCTTTATGTCAGAAAAGGGAACAGGGAGGACCATGATCAGTCTGAGCTAGGTCTGTCATGTTTGTCTAGGCCTTTATGTCAGAAAAGGGAACAGGGGGGACAATGATCAGTCTGATCTAGGTCTGCCATGTTTGTCTAGGCCTTTAAGTCAGAAGTGGGAACAGGGAGGGCCATGATCAGTCTGATCTCGGTCTGCCATGTTTGTCTAGGCCTTTAAGTCAGAAGTGGGAACAGGGAGGATCATGATCAGTCTGATCTAGGTCTGTCATGTTTGTCTGGGCCTTTAAGTCAGAATAGGGAACAGGGAGGGCCATGATCAGTCTGATCTCGGTCTGCCATGTTTGTCTAGGCCTTTAAGTCAGAAGTGGGAACAGGGAGGATCATGATCAGTCTGATCTAGGTCTGTCATGTTTGTCTGGGCCTTTAAGTCAGAATAGGGGACAGGGGGGACAATGATCAGTCTCATCTAGGTCTGCCATGTTTGTCTAGGCCTTTATGCCAGAATAGGGAACAGGGATTACCATGATCAGTCTGATCTAGGTCTGTCATGTTTGTCTAGGCCTTTATGTCAGAAAAGGGAACAGGGAGGACAATGATCAGTCTGATCTAGGTCTGCCATGTTTGTCTGGGCCTTTATGTCAGAAAAGGGAACAGGGAGGACAATGATCAGTCTGATCTAGGTCTGCCATGTTTGTCTGGGCCTTTATGTCAGAAAAGGGAACAGGGATTACCATGATCAGTCTGATCTAGGTCTGTCATGTTTGTCTAGGCCTTTATGTCAGAATAGGGAACAGGGATTACCATGATCAGTCTGATCTAGGTCTGTCATGTTTGTCTAGGCCTTTATGTCAGAAAAGGGAACAGGGATTACCATGATCAGTCTGATCTAGGTCTGTCATGTTTGTCTAGGCCTTTATGTCAGAAAAGGGAACAGGGATTACAATGATCAGTCTGATCTAGGTCTGTCATGTTTGTCTAGGCCTTTAAGTCAGGACAGGGAACAGGGAGGTCCATGATCAGTCTGATCTAGGTCTGTCATGTTTGTCTATGCCTATATGTCAGAATAGGGAACAGGGATGACCATGATCAGTCTGATCTAGGTCTGTCATGTTTGTCTAGGCCTTTATGTCAGAATAGGGATTAGGGAGGACAATGATCAGTCTGATCTAGGTCTGTCATGTTTGTCTGGGCCTTTATGTCAGAATAGGGAACAGGGATGACCATGATCAGTCTGATCTAGGTCTGTCATGTTTGTCTAGGCCTTTAAGTCATAATAAAGAACAGCGAGGACCATGATCAGTCTGATCTAGGTCTGTCATGTTTGTCTGGGCGTTTAAGTCATAATAAAGAACAGTGAGGACCATAATCAGTCTGATCTAGGTCTGTCGTGTTTGTCTAGGCCTTTATATGAGGTAACTAGCTTTTGAAATTTTAGGACATTTTTTATATAATAATAAAATACGTTATATATAACTAACCTGTCATCAGTAGTCCATTGGCCATCTTTATACTGCAACATGTAGATATCACTTTTTTCCTAAAAAAAAACAGTATTTACACAACTTAACCCTATTGAACATAGACTGGAGAAAACTCATCAGGTCTTAGTGCAATTGAGTTGAGTGGCTGTGGTATAGTGTATAAATCAATGTCTTGTAAACCAGAGGATGCAAGGTCTATCCTGCTTCACCTGTCAGACAGATGAGTCTAAGCTAAGCCTAGTCTCTATATGACCTTTGCTGTTGATGAGACATAAATGCTATAACCAACGCACACAGGGCTTCATAACAAATTTGGTGACAGTGTAAAACTAGAACAGTTGAGGTCTGACATACGACCCTGCAAAAAATGGGAATAATGCATTATGAAGATTGTTATTGTGACCACAAGTGCTATGTCACTGAGCAGTTTTATATTCTTAGACAGAAAATAAAGGCCTGCTTTAAATAATGATGGATGGTGTCAGTAATTATGTCTTTTAATTTTTCTTTCAAGGAGTTTTTGTAAATTGTATTCAAGTTCCATGACATAAAAAATTGAAACTAAAGACTATATGCTCTTTGACAAGTGGAGAAAATGCAGATATAAGTAAATTTAAACACAGAATATAGGTGTTTAAGGAATGAAGGCAAAAATTTGAAGGTTACCTTCACTTCTGATATTATTTTTAATTGTAGTGCCCCACTATCTACACACTCATGTGGGTGTGAATGCCTGGTCACTTGCAGGTATTTTTCTACAACCAGATCCCTAGTGATCTGAGTAGGGAAAAGTAGCGGTTAGGGGATAGTGGCTATTAGATGGCTAGCTTGTATAGGGCCAGATACGTTTTTAAACTATACAATTTAGTTTTGGCTCTTGTTTGGTTACCTTTGTAAATATATTTGTCATGGTAAATACGAGGGCTGTTCAAATATGAATGCAAGTAGCTTCATAACTTTCTTCACATATATGCAACGACAAAATGTCATACCGTTCTGGAAAGAAATATTTTTCCCCTTTAAAATGGCACCTAACATAAAGAAACACTCACTTTATTTCTCGAGTTACAGACTTTTCTATAAAGGCCATTCCTGTATACTGAAGTTTTTCTGAAGCAAATTGCAATGCACATTTTGTGCATGTGCAGATATAGTGTCATATATTTGTAAGTTTTAGACAAAATGGCATCAAAATTTAGATGCATGTTTAAGTAACAATCCAAAAGTTGCTTGCAGGATTTTTTTTTATAATCATGTTTCAATCTCGAGGGTATAGGCACGTTTGTGATGTCATTAGTTTTGTGATAAACGTCATTTTGAGTTATCTACTGGTTATGTAATAATGAACATTGCTGTGTCGTTTTCTTTGCATTTTGCTGAAAACATGCTAAATATGTCATAAGGGAGTTTCCAAACGCGCCGTCCTCAACTTACAGAGTAATCACATTTTAAATCATTTTTCAAGCATTTCTCTGCTTCTTAATGACTTGTTTACATTAATTAAAATATTTCAATTTGCCTAGTCCTCAAGACCAGGTGAGTAATTTTATTATAAATAATGCCTATAAGGGTCAAATTTAAAGTTTACGTTCAAATTTAGAATAAAGCCACACTTTTATGACAAAAAATAAATATAATTCTATAACCCCTTCACTTAAGGCATTTTTTGACTTAATAAAAATGCTTTTCAGCGATTAAAATTACCCACTGTTCATCAATATTCTGTAGCAACAACTCAGTATGAGCGATCAACATATTGTCTTTGAGTTAAAACTAGTTTAAATGTTGCTTCCTGCATTTTGTTAGAGATAAATTTAACTGAAAACTGAAAAGTGGTGTTTTGTTTACCATTTATTGCAAATAGAGAGACTTCATAGAAAACTATTCTAGTTGTAATTTAATAAAAGCATGTCGGATTTTCCCAACTTTCACAGAATCATTATATAAGAATATGGAGATACTTTCTAAAAAATTTCAAGAAATTTCACCTGGTCATCGAAGAATTATACGCTTGTCTATATCACTGGTATATGTTCCAAGCATTGAGTTTGTTAGTATACTAACGTGACCCTCATTCAAAGTACTATAGCTCAATAAGTTGACTGTATTTTTCTTTAGATCTGGCGCCAGTGTAAAGGTGACATATAGACCTTTATAGAAACATTACCATTTTGTTGTAGCCTATATGTGAAGAAAGTTATGAAGCTACTTGCATTCATATTTGAACAGCCCTCGTAACCTAAAACTATCTTACAAAAAATCATCCCCAAGAAAGCAAATAGCAGAGGTGCATATGCCCAGGCTGTCCACGCTTTCATTTTTCGCATCACGTGGCAAATAATGAGAACTATAAAGAAACTGACATGCAGATAATAAAGGGGTGCAATTGAACTATGAAATCTTTCTGCTAGTCGCCAATTTTGTCTATATAGGGCATAAATAGAGAGCAGATTTTTTTGAAGGACACATTTCGTCACACTGTAACAGTGTAACACACTATAACAGTGCACACTGTCCAGATCAAAGCAATGATAACAAGATTGTAGCACTATACTGCAGAATTACTTGTAAATGCAAAATAAAGATGAAAGTGAAAATAATTGGCACATCATCCACTGAAACAACTGTATCAATGAAATTAAATGGATAACTAATGTAACAGACTATAACGATAAGTAACAAGCATTTTGAGAGAATTTTTGTAGGTCAAATCTGCCAAAAACTGCTGTAACGAGTGTAACAAAAAAATGGACATCTTCCACTGAAACAACATGGTGAAGAAGGCCATCTCAAAGTTGAAGTTGGTGGTATTCATGAAAGAATTTTTCGATGAGATTTTCAAAAAAAAAGTCAGCAGATGACAAAAAAGCATGCAGAATCAGCCAAGTGTAACTTACCATTTTATCATCAATGGAAACTCCAACTCCAAGCCACTCAGCACCTTGATTAAAGTTGGTGGCTTTTACAATAACTTCTGCATTCTTGGTCAGGAGATCTACATGAATCTTCACTTGTGAGCCATCAGCCAAATACCACTTGTAATCAACAGCTAATAAACAGAACAAAAAGTACATAAGAGTTGTTTTTCTACAACAAGATGGCCCTAGGGCCCTGGGTCACTCACCTGAATCCTGGGATATGAGGAGATGATGCATTGGAATTTGACTTGAGTTTGAAACGGAGCTACATTTTACATCATCTAAGCCCTTATTGCTCTTACGTATGACTTAAGTTCCTAAATATCTACTTATTCTGATTCGGTACATGCCCACTTGGGTTTTCTCTCTCACCAAAGTTTCTCTACTGTAGGTTAGTTTTTCTTTTACAATCACTTTAACCATATGTTTTCGGTTCTCAAAAGAAATGTCTCAATGAGAGATGTGTTTTTAGCAGCCATGACCTATGTTTTTTGTTTAATATTAAGAAGAATAAATTTCAGTTATGCACTTTATAATAGAGGCCTGATATACTTACATTGACAGATTCTGTACATTCTCACTGAGGTCCTATCTCTCACCATCCACTCAAGTTCTTCAATTGGACAGTGTTCAGTCTCATCTCACACTCTCTATTTATCTGGGGGCCTGATATACTTACATTGACAGATTCTGTACAATCCCACAGAGGTCCTATCTCTCACCATCTGCTCAAGTTCTTCAACGGGACAGTGTTCAGTCTCATCTTTCAATAAAACATGGAACCGGATGCATCCAAGGAACCCAACAAAATGCCTGAAAATATTTTATTGACTAATTGATTGATTGATGAAGGCTTAAAGTCCCAGTCAACAATATTTCAGTCATGTCTGGACTCCTCCCAGCGAGTCAGAATAGAAGAATGTGAAAGACTAAAAGGCCCAGACCCCTACCCAAATTTGCCTCAAGTGAAGCAAATTACATCCTGCCAACAAACAAAATATCACATGGCCATCTCTCTGAAAGTTGCAGTAGAGAGCACACCACCCTACCACCCAGAAGAAAATATCTCCTATAAGTGTCTGACAAGCCAGAAAACACGTTTGCATTCCAATTAGAATTACATTCACATTTTAATGTTTTCTTATATACAGTAAGTGTTTTCGAGTTCGATCCCGGGCCGGTCCCATACTTTCATGGAGATTGATCATGAAATGATATCTACAGTCATTCTCCTCCCTTCCACTGATTCATTCAAGAAGGGTTGTTGTCAGTTACAAGCGAAAGTATGTGCACGAATTACTGGTTAGCCGCTTGTTCAAGCCTGCCAAGGAAAAAGTGTGGTTAGGTGAACTGACCGTCCCGCAATGACCATAGCTGTTGACTTGGGACGTAAATCAACAAAACAAACAAACAAAATTTTGAATACTTAGTGTCTGCCAAAAAAAAGTCTAGATGAGCAGTGCAGGCCCAGATCAGACTGAAGAAGCAGTCTGATCACGGTCTTCCCTGTTTGCTATTCTGAAAAGTATTTTGCAAATTCCAGCCCTGAAAACCAATATTTTGTTTGAGAACGAAATGAGAAAAGTAGTCGAAATTTTAGAACATTTACCGTACCAGATTAACATTAGTAGGTCTTAACTGAAAATGTATTGCGATACTTTTTCTGAAGATAATAACTGCTTTGGAATTTAACTGCTTGCTTAAGACAGGTTTCTTGCCTAATACAGGTGACTGTTAAGAAAAGTTTTACTTTAAATTTATTACAGAATACAGCCCAGGTGTTTCACAGACAATTCTAACATTCAATCATCAATAATCTATTTCATGCAAAATATACATAAATTAAATTTTCATTGTAAGTTCATGCTTTATTTAGTTTTTAGTCATATAAAAATCATCTAAAAATGCCATCTGCTCACCATCTGTTGCATATTTTTGCTGACATTATCTGACTTAAGGGTGAGGTTGGCGCCGTGAAACCGGTTTAAGCCCTCCAGTACAATATTTTTACTGACCGTTCCAAGGCGGTACTTCTTTTGTGGATAATTTGTGTTATGTATTGTGTTTGTCATGCTTTCACATCTGTTTATTCCTGCCTTGCAGTCACCTGCTGGGAAAGGGCTGACCTCTTGGCTCTTGTTTGTGATGTCTAATTGTGATTTTGTCACTTTCCCATGTAATATCCTGGGTCAGGTGTGATGCTTGATTGTATTAATTCCTGATCTTTTCCGTCATTCTTACTTTTATGTAAGTAGGGGGCAAACAGTGTGACTGATCCTTCATCTGGGTCAATACTGTTTGTCAAAAAGCTTCTAAAACATTTCAGCAGATGATAAAAGCAGACGACTTTTGTTGTGGGTTAAATCTAAGACATACCTGCATTTATCATCATCCTCTATGGATTCTTTCATTTTATTGTAAGGCAAGGAACACTCCCATAGTTTAGCTCTCTCAACAAAACTTGGTGTACACAGCCCATCTGAAACTAAAAGATCAGAGAAATCACCACATTTGTCATCTGCTCTCTTCTGGTTATGTTCTTAGGTAGCCTATATTGCAACCAATATGAACCCAGAGCAGACTGCTGATCAGACTGCTACCAATGGCCTAGTCTATATATACAGCAGATGTAACATGGCAGACACACATTTTCAGGACAAGACATTTGCAGGATAAGGTTTAAAAGTGTCTTTGTTAATATTATGTGTATTTGTGTTTAATGCCCCATCAACAGCTAAGGTCATATGGAGATGGGACCACAGCTTAAAGTCTCATCCAACAGACTGGTGAAGCCACGGATCAAACCCGCAACCCCTAGTTTACCAGGCTTTGTTCACTTCATGGTTTCAGAGGGTTTTTCCATTGATTTTTTATAATGAGTCTATTGGAGCAAATGACCCAACCTCTCGGCGTGGCCAATTTTCGAAAGCTGCAACCCCATGAAAAATCAAATTGAACCCCACCTTCAATAAATTCAAATTAATAATCCAACCAAGCAACCATAAAATATTTCTCAGCTACAATATTCTCTTAACTCTTTGCCTACTGGTTAATTTTGCATGCTTCTTTGTCTTCTGCTGATTTTTTTCAAAATAAACATTTTCAAAAAATTCTTTCAGTGTCAAACAGTTTTGACCCAGATAGGGCCCGACATTTTGTGTGGTCCAATCTGGATCCAATCTGTTTGCTAACTGTTTAAGGTTATCAGTGGATGAAAAAATTAAGGAAAGCGTTAATTCACCTTGCAAATGGAAAAGATTTGACCTCAAAAGTATGTTTTGTCATGACCAATCTGGATCCAAACTGTTTGCAAAGGTTATCAACAGAGGGCACTAGTAGGCAAAGAGTGAATCTCTCTCTACTTTGACCTACCATCACAATCATTATAGTAGTTCCAGTCATCTATATAACTCCATGTTTGGAAAACACCTGCAATATTCATCTTCATTTCATCAACGTCACACTGTAGATTATCAGGTTTTAAATCCTCAACTATGCAGTATACCAGATCTTCAAAATTCCTGAAAATAATGAGGCAAATAAAAAAAAATAAGTGTGTTTTGGGTAACAAGTCTGTATATATTAGGTAGGGTAAGCATACCTTATTTTTTTTAAATCATTTTTTTCGACAGAAATGCCTTTCAAAATGCACAAAATTATATTTTTCCAGAAAACTGAAAACAAAAATCCCAGGTTCCACCAGTAAAATTAGGTAAGGTCTGGTTACCCTAAACATGGGTTGTTTTTTTTAATTTGGCCTGATTATAACTCTTTGTATGCTGGGTAATTTTTCTTGCTTTTGCTGTGTCTGCTGACTGATTCAAAAATTACTTTTTGCAAAAAAATATTTGAGAACACTATCAGAGTTTCAAACAATTTTGATCCAGATCATGACCAACTTTCTGTGGGTCTCCTGATCTGGGCCAAAGCTATCAGCAGTCGAGAAAAGTGGCCACTGGCAAGAAATGAGATAATATTCTTATGAGATTCACAAATCATGACAAATGCAAACCGTTTTTACTTTCATTATTTCCAAAAATAATGTTAACCCTTAAAGAGCCAATCCCAACAAAAGTCATCTACATTTGTTGTCTGTTGAAATGTTTGAGCAGCTTTTTGACAGTGTGGCCCCAGATCAGACTGCTCCTTTGGGAGCAGTATGATCTGGGCCAACATTGTTTGTCCTACTACTTACATAAGTCCAATAATGTTTGCAAAAATATACAGCAGGCAACTTAAGCAGATGGCATTTTAGATGAATTATTGCAGGGCTTTAAGTGTTAAGAATACACTTAACCCTACTCCTGCTGAACTTGGATTTATCCTTTTTTGAGAACACTGTAGATCTAGATTTGCTGGCTTTTGAAGAAGCCATCTGATCAGGATCCACAATCATTTAAACGTTTTTTACCTTATATGGCATGGTGGTCATATTGGTCATGTGACCATAAACATTAATACATTTACCCACCTCAACTTAAGGAGTCTCCAATCAGCCCAATGTTTTTTGTTGTTTTGTTTTTTGATAGAAAACTATGGCAGTCAAAAATGAGCGAGCATAGATGAAATGTCAAAGGTCAGCTTGACCTTTGGTTCTTGTTTATAACCAATGTCTTATTAGGTTAAACATATTTAGCAAGTATAATGATTTTAGCTTTAACAGTTATGGAAAAATGAAATATCAAGGTTTTTCCCATATATATGCATTAGGAATCAAATTTGATCTTGCCGTAAAGTAGGTCAAGGTCAACCAAGAATCATCATTTGTGCAAACTTGGTAGGGTCCACATCCCCAATGCTACATACCAAGTCCCAAGGTCATCAGCACCAGGCTGCGTAGCGCAGTCAGTAACGTGTCTGACTGCAGATCCAGGGCTCACAAGTTTGATTTCAGCCCGGTCCCATACTTTTGTGGAGATGGATCATGAAATAATTTCTACAGCCATTGTCCTCCCTTCTGTTGATTCAAGAAAGGTTGTTGTCAGTTACAAGCGAAAGTATGAGCACTAAGTACTGGTTAACCACTAAGTCAAGCTTGCCCAGGAAAAAAGAAAAAAAGTGGTTAGGTGAACTGACCGTCCCAACATGACCATAGCTGTTGACTGGGATGTTAAGAATCAAACCATACCCCCCCCCCCCCCCCCCCCCTGCAAAAAAACCACAACAAAAACAAGCAAACAAGGTCTTCAGCCTTCTTGTTCCGGAGAAAAGATTTTTAAAAGGTTTTTACCATATATGGGTGTGGTGGCCATCAGAACAATTCATATAAATTTTGGCCAACTTATCATAAGTCTTCATATGCGACCTTGACTGAAAGGTCAAAGGTCAAGGTGACCTTTGGAACTCATTTATAGCCATTGTCTCATTAGGTTTAACATAGCAAGAGAAAATAATCACTTTGGCTTCAACAGTACATGTATTAAAAAGATAAACTTTTCTAAAAAATGTTTCATTTTAATGCTTTTGAAAACAAATTTAACCTTGATCAAGGACAACCTAGAATCATCATTTGAATAAACTTGGTAGGCCCCACATTCCCTGTGCTACATACCAAGTCCCTAGGTCATCGGCCTTCTGGTTCTGGAGAAGATTTTTGAAGGTTTTTACCATGTACAGGCATGGGGGCCATCTTGGTCATGTGTCCAGAGCAATTTGTACAAATTTTGACTAACTTATCAGAAGTTTTCATATGAAATTTGAGTTCTATTGGCCTAATGATTTCTGGGAAAATTATGTTTTGATATATTGATGGGACTCCAAGCTGGACGACCTTGGATGAAAGATCAACCTTGATCTTTGGAACTTATTTATAGCCATTGTCATTAGGATAAACATTGATATCAAGTGAGGACAGTTTCAAAAAATCAACTTTTTAAAAATTTTCCAGTTGTAATGCATTACGAAGCAAATTTGACCTAGAGGTTAAGTAGGGCAAGGTCAACCTAGGATCATCATTTGGATAAATTTGGTTTAGGCCCCACATCCCCAATGCTACATACCAAGTCCCAAGGTCATCAGCCTTCTTGTTCTGGTGAATGTGATTTTTAAAGGGTTTTTACCATATATGGGCATGGCAGCCATCTTGGTCATAAGATCAGGACCATTTGAACAAACTTTCTTTCCCGCATTCTAAGGTGTCTCCATATGCCATTTGAGTTTGATTGGCCTAGTGGTTTAAGAAAAAAAGATGTTTGAAAATGTTGACGGACGGACAACGGACAGACATTAGAGTCACTGGTATACTATTTGCTCACCCATGACACTATCACTCAGGTGAGCTAATAACAGCATAGACAACAATGATATGATATTCATCACGTGGGAGTACTCAGCATGCAAAGAGTTAAAATCTTTTAAGTAATTTTCTCCTTTTGCTGAAAATCCGTGAGTTATAACAGTGAAATGTTTATCTAAGAAAAAAGATCACCTGCATCTTTCAGAATCATAGCTAGTCTGAACTCTATTCATTTCATCTTGGCACTTTGGCAAGTTGAACATTTTGATCTGTTCCATGTTGTGACACGACAACTCAGGCTCTACAGGAAAAAAATTTACTACAGTAAAACTTGTGTTAAACGGCCTTTTCCGAAAAGACCAAATATTGGTTTTCAAGACAAATTGTGGCTCCCTAAAGGTCAAAAGTATAATTTCGACAATCAGTAAGCCACAATTTGTCATTAAGGTCTCTGTTTCGTCTATTTTTGAGTGGCCGTTTTATACAGGTTTTACTGTATAATCGTGTCAATGTCCCTGCCTTAGCATTCATCCAAAAGTCAGCAATGCCCATGCAAACAATACTATATAGCTCAGTCCCTTTATAACCCTATTTTTGGGGTCCCTAGGACCCAAGTATATGTACATGTAAATCATATTATAAAGTGACAATTTTACAACAGAATTTAAAGGTCATATCTCTATAACTCCTTTGCAAAATTCCATGAAAAAAATAGAAGCCTTAAAAATCCATGTACATATATATAGCTTTGCTTTAGGTAAGGGACATAACCTCTGTAGCTGTCAGCAGATTTCAACATTGTATAAAGCTAATTGGTTATTTGTATGTCTACCATCATATTTTAAAATTGGGCAAGGTTGATCTACAGTTTGAAACTGAGTAATGGTCAATGTCCAGTAGGAACTTTATGGTTTCCAGATAAATTGTGGTTGGGACTGACAGTGTATTTCACAATAGAAAAGTTGTGGGAGGGGAAATAATAAACACTCCACTGGCATATAGTGTTGAAATTAATTGACTATATTTTGATAATGTTAGGTTATGACTCCTGTGGGGAGCAATACAAGGTAGGAATAGTTGATGTGCCTTTTTGTTGAGAATTTTATCAAGATTTAAAAAAAATATGTGGGCTTAAAATGCTCAAAAGAACTATCTCCTGATGCCAAGAGCTGTGTATTCTGAACATCTTGTTTTCCAACATGCAGTTCTGGCTAATGATTTTAAATGTCTGAGTAGTGAACAAAGCATCAACAATAGAAAGATGGAATGATTATCATTTTCCAAGTTACCTGTATTGCTTTAAGAGCAACTCCTTACATTTTACCGGAACAAGGCACTGTACTACTTACATGTATATGCACAGCTTGCAATAACAACAACGGTGTACACATGCTATGAAAAACTGACAAAGACAGGATTTACCATTTCAGATGTAGTTTAAAGGCTTCAGAAACATGATTACAGTTAAACTTGTCCTAAGTGGCCACTCAAAAATAGACAAAGCAAAGGTCTTAAAGACAGGTGGTAGCTAAGTGCAGGTCAAAAGTATTGTAGAATGCTACGCATTACTCTGAATCTGCATTAAGCTATTATCGGTCATGAAAACATATTTTTGGGTCTTCTTTTGAGTGACTGCTTAAGACAGGTTTTACTGTAATCAACATGTGATGTACAGACACCTGGATGCAAAGCCGTTTTACTGGGAAAATTTCTTCCATTAGTCCTTGAGATACCTAAAATCTGTCCTTCAGTGTTGGTAAAAAAAGTTTGGAATTTGATTGATCATACTACACTGCAATCTTTTACTTCATTCGAAACTTTGGGGCAAAAAAGTGTGACATCTTTCTACATTATTTTGAAGATACTCATTCAAACCACAACATGAGATTCACAAATCACAACATGAGATTTTGGTACTTACAAAAACCTTTTTTATTCTTTGATGCCGATATATTCAGAAGGACTCTAGGTGTTTATTTTAGTCCATGTCATCTAAATCCATATTTTTGGTATTTAAAGCTCTAAGGAATTAGGTGATTTACGCTCGCTTCTCTGAGCCTGCCTTGCTAGACATTGAGAAAAATGCCAAAATCTATGTCCATATTTTGTGTTGTTTGAAGCAGCTAATGTAAGTGTCAAATAGATTGGATCCAGATCAGGCCCAATAAATTGTCTTCCCTGATCTTGGTCCAAACTGTTTGAAAAGTTATCAACAGATGACACTTAAGGAGTAAAAAGTGAAGCTCCTTGACAATGTTGCAAAATTTCAAACACTAGTTGCCTAAACAAATAGAGTGCAGACCCTGATCAGACTGCTTCTTATCAGAGTATTCTCTGTTTTCTATTTTGACAAGCATTTTGTTAACTCCAGCCCTCATAACCTACATTTAGTTGAAAACTTGGAAAGAAATAAAGTGTTTAAAATTTTAGTACAATTAATGTTAGTGCCAAAATCAAGTGTACTATCTCGTTTAATTTTACGTACCCACACTGTCACAGGTTCCAGATTCAAATTTTAGCTTGTCAGCATGTTGATTTAAAGATGACCATATGTTATCATGTTCGCACATGTGAATGTTCAGTTGCAACGTAGCAAGACAACTCTGTAATATCCTGTAAATATACAAGCAAAAAAAGTTTAGACAGATGATCCTTTTATTTTGTTTTGTTTGAGGTTTTGCATCCCAGTCAACAGCTATTGCCATGTTGAGACGGTCAGTTCACCTAACCACACTTTTTCCTGGGCAAACTTGACTAAGTGGTGCACATACTTTCTTTTACCAAATCTGTAAACCACGAGTGATTTACCAACTTTAATAAAAGCCATTATTTCACTCCTTAATTATAACACTGAAAAGACTGGAAAAATGAATGATTGCTTCAGAGTCTATAAAGATTTTGCCATCTTGAACAGAGCATTAGAAATTCACTTTAATTCTAACTTTGAAAAAGACTGAAAATATAAATGATTGCTTCAGAGGCTATAAAGATTTTGCCAAGATTTTGCCATCTTGAACAGAGCATTACAATTTCCCGCAAATTCAAACATTGAAAAAGACTGAAAATATAAATGATTACTTCCGAGTCTTTAAAGATTTTGCCATCTTGAACAGTGCATTAGACAGATGCAATTGGACACCCGTCGAAAAATCTCTGGATCCTGCCTGAAAATTTTGACCAAAAAAAAACAAAAAAAAAAACCAGCAACATTTGATTGACAAAAATTTCTGCGCATGAAATAGAATTGTTTGTGGGACTATGTCACATGCTAATTCGTCATTGCATCGGTCAGTTTTACACTATCAGGTCATTTTTGAGAGACATTTTGGGTGTGGAAACATCTAGTTTAAATTTTGGTACATACATACTGACTCAAAAAGAAACGATCAGGTAGAAGTTCTAAATTTTCAAACACTTGCCTCCCCAAACGGCCAAGAAATACAGAGCAGTCCTTGTTCAGACAGCTTCTGAAGAAGCAGACTGATCCGGGTCTTCCCTGTTTGCTATTATTACAGGCATTGTGTGAATTCCAGTTCAGATAACCAACATTTTATTTGAGAACAGACAGAGTTAAGTGTTCCAAATTTAAGGAAATATACCGTACATAGATATTATTCTACAAATGTTCAATATAATATATGTTTGCCAATTACAGATATGGATTTGTTTGTTTGTGTTGATGCTTTACATTTCAGTCAGCAAGTTTTCAGTCATGTTGAGACAATGATCTGTCCTCCTAGTTGAACCAGTACTAAGCAGAGGATAAGTATTAACAAGGACACAACACAGTACCTATGATTAGCCTCTTACTCATGACCCTTTCTCCCCATTTGAAAGCTCTACCAACTGAACCAATGTGCTCATAACAGATATATATTTATTGCTTGGATGAAAAACAATGTTGTGTTGGGAAGGGTCTCCCTGGGTTGAACCAGTACTAAGTAAGATTGTCTTGTTCAAGGACACAATGCAGTGAGGCCGGTGAGGCTCAAACCCGCAACCCCTTGGTCTCAAGTCAAGCACTCTACTTCTGAACCACCACACTCCCCAAGAGCTTACATGTAACTCTTCGCATGATGGTTATTTTTTCATGCATTACTTGTCTTCTGCTGCCTTTTCAAAATTAACTTTTCAAGTCATTCTTCCAAGAGCACTACCAAAGTGTCAAACTGTTTGGGTCCAGATCAGAACCAGCATTGTGTCTGATCTGAGTTATTACTATTTGCAAAGGTTATCACTAGATGACAAATCACTGCTTGCATTGTAAGAGTTAATGTGACATAAGTTAAAAAAAATGTTGTTTCAACATACTCGCAAGCATTCATGTCCATTGCCGGGGAAAAGATGGAGGTGCCACATGCACCATACATCATATCGACTATTACATATCCAGCAGGACAGTCACCAGTTGGCATCTCTGAGCTCAAACTTACTGAAATTATAAAAGCAAACACATGAGATTTTGAAATATATGTTGCAAAATGTTAATACTTTTCAAAGTAACTGATAACTGGCATATAAGTATCTCAGTTATCAGTTAATTTGAAAAGTCAACAACAGGAAGAGAATTACCTCCTTGAAAGTATGTGGTTAATCGGAGATAAAATCTTAGGATCTCACTATAGCGGTCCTTAAAGAGATTTCCTTCACCCTAACAACTACTGTACGCTGGCTAGTAACTGATTTTGAAACTGAAAACCTAATCACAACATAGTCAGGGCATCAACTCAACAGGAAGAGAAGTATCTCCTTGAAAAGTATGTGGTTAAACTGAGATAAAATCTCAGGATCTCACTATAGCAGTCCTCAAAAGATATTTCAATCACACATCCTTCACCCTAACATCTGCTGTAAGCTGACTAGTAACTGATTTTGATTGTTAACTAACTTGGCCAGAACATGAGATTATGGAACTTATCCTGTATGTGATCAGTCAAAACTCAGGTGAGCCTGTACATCTGCCCTGTCTCCGCAGAGCCAATTAATATTATTACCCAACCTACTATATTCAGAGTTATTAAGCATTTTTGACTGTTTGGCAACTTTTCCGTCTCTTGTCGGTTCAATCCGATTTCAAGGAACTGTTTCATGTGAGAACATTTTTAACTGTTTCTCAGTCACTTGACAACCTGAACACTGATGACGTCAAACATATTACTTAGCAGCGTCACGCTATAAGAAAGTTTTGTTTGATTTGATTCTTTACGTCCCAGTCAACAATTTTTCAGTTATGTCAGGATTGAACCAGTACTAAACAAGGATTAATGTGACAACGCAGTGATGCTGTTGAGGCTAAAATCTGTAACACTCAAGCATTTTACCACTGAGCCACTGCGCTCTCTACACTGTATGACATGCGAATTTGTTGCAAAACAGAAAATTTGCCAAATCTGTTCAATTTTGGTTTCAAAGTGTTCCGCTCATTCTAACTAAGAAAACAAGTACCCACACTTTATGTTTCTGACCACAAACAACGAAGTTATTGGGAGTTCAAAGAGCCCATCCACCATGGTCTTCCGTTCGAGCATCAGCCCTTATTATTACCCTTTGTAAGTTCTGAGTTGGGCAATAAAATACTATTTCATACCTTTCTTTCGCCCTCTTGCAACAGGGCCATCGGGTCATCCAAAGCATCTTGCAGTGATATTTTTGACTGTTGCACAGAAAAGTATGAAATAGTTGTATACTGCTGCCAAATAAACAGCAGCAAATGACTTTAGCAGACAAACAATACCAGATGCATTTTTGCATACACTTTAATGGTCAAATTTTGCATTGGGCACACTTCCACTTATTAGCACTTATATTTGACTGGTACTTTTATTTTGCGCTATTCGCAGTATGAACAAAAAATATGCCAAAATATGAAAAAGCAAAAGAAGATTCAAATTCAGTTACACAATTAATGGACAAATGTCCATGGCATGTTGGTGTCAATATCAATAAACCATCTTTTGAAAGTTCTCTAGAGTCAGTTTTCATGTTCAGAAAACCACATCTAAAAGGGGTTACATTTAAAGGAAAAATGTTCCCCATGGGGCAACTATTAAAGAATTCTTTCCTTTAAGATTGACCCTAGGAGAACAGAATTTCACTTTAAATGGCATTAAATTGAGAAATCACCAAAATTAGAAAGTATTAAAAGTGCCAAATGATTAAGTGTTTTCTCACAAAGAAGCCAAAATGAAATGAAAAAAGTCAATAAGCAATGCTTATTAGATACCCCCCGCACAGTAAGAGTCAGTGAAAAAACTTGGCAAGTTATAGTTCAAACAAGAAGACCTTAGTTTTGATAAGAAGATTTCAGTAGAATCTGTGCAAACAAAAATTATAAACTCCTTCGTGCATATGTTCAATGTGTCTACATTGTGTCGGCAAAGTATCAAATTGCTCCATCAAAAGCTGTAGTAGGACTTGATCTGCCCATAAAGGCACTATCCATGCATATACAAAAGCCATATAAGGGAATAATTGTCTAAGTTCTCATAGCTGTCATTTTGTCAAAATTATTTTTTGTGAACCAAACTCCTTCATGCATATGTTCAATGTGTCTACATTGTATCGACAGAGTATCAAATTGTTCCATCAAAAGCTGTAGTAGGAGTTGATCGGCCCATGAAGGCACCATCTATGCATATACAAAAGCCTAATAAGGGAAAAATTGTCTAAGTTCTCACAGCTGTCATTTCGTCAAAAATTATTTTTTCTGAACAAAACTCCTTCATGCATATGTTCAATGTGTTTACATTGTATAGGCAAAGTATCAAATTGTTCCATCAAAAGCTTTGGTAGGAGTTGATCGGCCCATGAAGGCACAATCTATGCATATACAAAAGCCTTATTAGGGAAAAATTGTTTAAGTTCTCACAGCTGTCATTTTGTCAAAAATTATTATTTCTAAACCAAACTCCTTCATGCATATGTCAAATGTGTCTACATTGTATAGACAAAGTATCAAATTGCTCCATAAAAAGCTGTGGTAGGAGTTGATCGGCCGATAAGGGCACTGTCTATGCATATACAAACACCTTATTAGGGAAAAATTGTCTAAGTTCTCACAGCTGTCATTTTGTCAAAAATTATTTTTTCTGAACCAAACTCCTTCATGCATATGTTCAATGTGTCTACATTGTATAGGAAAAGTATCAAATTGTTCCATCAAAAGCTGTGGTAGAAGTTGATCGGCCCGTGTATGGCCTATAATAGCATAAGCATAAAGCACTATATTAAAAGCCATTTAGAACTTCAAAGGGAAATTACTCTAATAGAATTGGCCCCTAGCCCTTACTTTTTTGTCTAAAGTATTTGTCTTGCATATATGAACATGTTTGCAAGGTTTGATGAAAATCCAGCAATGACTCTTCGAGTTATTAAGGAAACAAAGCGTTACGGACGGACGGACAGACGCACGGACGGACGCACGGACGGACGGACGCACGGACAACGTGAAAACAGTATACCCCCTACAAACAAAGTTTGCGGGGGGTATAATAAGTCTCAACCAGAATTGAGCCGCCGCATGAGATTTCCAACAATATGGTATGTGCGACCAGCAAAGCCT
This sequence comes from Loripinus fragilis, assembly GCA_964019695.1. NCBI lineage: Eukaryota > Metazoa > Mollusca > Bivalvia > Lucinida > Lucinidae > Loripinus > Loripinus fragilis. Next base: position 106,697,639 of record OZ026515.1, read on the forward strand.
CAGATTAGCCTGCGCATACACGCAGTCTGATCAGAGCCTTTGCTAGTAGCTTGAATATTCATTGAGTGTTAAGCTACTGACTGAACACCATTTGGAGTTTCTAAGCTTAAAAGGAGGCTGCACAGGCTAATCTGAGTCTACACTTGTGAAAATGCCACATTATTTGAAATCACATGTCACGGCTCATTTGTATTTATATTAAAATTGAAGTATGGCCGATGCTTTTTTCTTTGATATTTGCTGATGCTTAAATCAGACACCCTAGAATAACGAGGAAGGAGGAGCTTAAAACCGTACTCTAACTTCCGATTTTAGTTAAACAGTGATGTAGGCTGTATCTTCCTAAATAGCCACAAATTAACCCGTAGGTAAATGTTATATAATTGACAGCTTAGGCTGGATGCAGGGAGGAGCTAATGTAAATTTCGTCAGGTGTCAGTAACACGTGTTAATTTGCGCCTGTGCCATACTACAAGCTATATAAAGGATTTTCCTCGGTTTTCTGTTTAAACAGCTCGGTGGGCTATGCCCACCTTGCGGTTTAAACAAGAAAGCCACGGAAAAGTATCCTTTATCTATTACGTAGACAGCTCAGCTCTTGTGCAGTAGTCTCCTTTGATGGTGAACCTATTTACTAGTATGATAACTTACCTGTACACTGATCGTAAGTTATTTCTTCTAATTGTATATATGGTGGCATCATAGATATCAATATCTGGTAGTATATGTGGAGGACCTCCATAAGAGCTGTACCTAGGTCAACAGGGGTACAAGTCAGCTCCTGCCCTTCACTGTCCTTTAAGTCCACAGTATTCAAGAAACAGTCCAAAGTCTGTTCAAACAAACTGGAAAACAGAAAAAAACAAGAAATGTGTCACAATGTGACAAATGGCCCCAAAGAAACAAATTTTCTAGAATTAAGGCCAGAGGTCAAGGTTAAGGTAACAGTGACCGGAAGACAGTATTAGACACTCCAAGACCCTCAAGTGTATAGACACACCAAATTTGGGATCCCTACCTGATAAGCAAATGTATGATTGATGGACAGATGGATGATTAATGAACATTGAAAACTGATAAACAGAGGAATGACTGGATGACTGATAAGCAGATGGATGACTGATGAATTGATGGATGACTGATGGACTTGATGATTGATAAACAAATGAATGACTGAGAAACAGTTGTATGAGTGATAAACATTGATGACTGATACGCAAATGGATGACTGATAAACAGCTGGATGACTGATAACCATTAATGACTGATACGCAAATGGATGACTGATGAACAGATGGATAACTGATGAACTTGATTGACAAACAGATGAATGACTGGGACACAGTTGGATGAGTTATAAACATTGATGACTGATAAGCAGATGAATGAGTGATAAACAGTGATGACTGATAAACAGATGGATGACTAATGAACATTGACAACTGCTTAAGCATATGAATGACTGATGAACAGATGGATGAATGGTGATTGATAAACTGACGAATGATAAACTGACGAATGACTGAGACGCAGATGAATGAGTGATAAACATTAATGACTGAGAAGCAGCTGGATGACTGATAAACATTAATGACTGATAAACAGATGGATGACTGATAAGCGGATGGATGACTGATAAACAGCTGGATGACTGATAAACATTAATAACTGATAAACAGATGGATGACTGATGAACAGATGGATGACTGATGAACTTGATTGACAAACAGATGAATGACTGGGACACAGTTGGATGAGTGATAAACATTGATGACTGATAAGCGGACGGATGACTGATAAACAGCTGGATGACTGATAAACATTAACAACTGATAAACAGATGGATGACTGATGAACAGATGGATGACTGATAAACTTGATTGACAAACAGATGAATGACTGGGACACAGTTGGATGAGTGATAAACATTGATGACTGATAAGCGGACGGATGACTGATAAACAGCTGGATGACTGATAAACATTAACAACTGATAAACAGATGGATGACTGATGAACAGATGGATGACTGATGAACTTGATTGACAAACAGATGAATGACTGGGACACAGTTGGATGAGTGATAAACATTGATGACTGATAAGCGGATGGATGACTGACAAACAGCCGGATGACTGATAAACATTAACGACTGATAAACAGATGGATGACTGATGAACAGATGGATGACTGATGAACTTGATTGACAAACAGATGAATGACTGGGACACAGTTGGATGAGTGATAAACATTGATGACTGATAAGCAAATGGATGACTGATAAACAGCTGGATGACTGATAAACATTAATAACTGATAAACAGATGGATGACTGATGAACAGATGGATGACCGATGAACTTGATTGACATACAGATAAATGACTGGGACACAGTTGGATGAGTGATAAACATTGGTGACTGACAAGCGGATGGATGACTAAATAACATTGATGACTGATAACAGATGGATGACTGATAAACATTGATGACTGATGGACAAATGGATGACTAAAGAACATTGATGACTGATAAATAGATGTATGACTAATTAACATATTAACTAATATTCATATGAATGACCGGATGAATAGCAAACAGATAGATGGTTAAGGGCAATTAATGTCATATTTACCTGCATTCCAAAGGTTTATCTCCCCCAGCACTCAATGTATTTTCGAAATCAGGGACATCTTGCATATACGCAGCTAGTGCCCTGAACCCTTGCCAACCATAGATAGGTTGAAAACATGCCCCAGCCTCAGTACTATGCGTAAAAAACTGTTCTTCACATTCTGATCCCCACTCTAGCTCTGAAAATAAAACGAACAAGTCGTTGAGATGAGCATAAGTTATTGTTAGATATTCCATGGGTGTAAGCAATTACAGTACCTTTATTGCACCAGCATGTATCTGCAGGGGACAAAAATATTTAAATATAGCACTTGTCCTGAGGGACGAGTGACTTACAATTTTCACTCGTCCTGCAAACACATGCACCTGTCCTTTAAAAGCGTATGCAATAAAGAACATAAGGGCAGGGTGCCCACTCTTAGTCTGAAATGAAATTCCCTGACTTTTCACTGACTTTTCCCTGACCATTTTACCGCGCTTTCGCGCGCGCCTCCTCCCCTTCCAGCCGTCTGATATGCCCGCATTTTATAAATACTGACATAAATCAAACTAAAGTCTTAAAATGTATGATTTATACATCAGAAATATGTGTTTAAATAAAAAAGAAACGTGTTAGAAAAGAAGATTACATAACTTTGTGTTGTGTAAGATATTTTGTTAATATGTTATACAGCTTACTTGAGCTGTTATGGGGAATTTTGCCAGGTGTAAATGGGAGCAAAAGACTACCAGGACATGGCCAATTTTGACCCCGGGGACATGGTTGGCAAGGTTTTTGTAGGGGATCACTAAACATTGCTACATGTGCTTAATATATAAGCTGTGGGCCTCATGGTTTTAGAGGGTTTTTTTTTAATTTATAGACAACATAAGATAATGGCCCCCAAGGTGTGGCCAGTTTAGACCCCAGGGGCTTGATTGGCAGGAGACCACTAGATATTGCTACAAATTAAATCAACAAGCTGTGGGGCTTATGGCTCCAGCCACTTCAGAGAAGATTTTTAAAGTTTTTTTCCCATTATAAGTCTATGAGAGCTTTATGTTACCCATGGCAGCCTTTCCCCTTAAACTGCCGTACATGCTTAACATTACATTTGATCAGAACTGATATATACTCCTTTGAAAATGGAAGCAGCCAACGACAACAGACCATCAATATACTCATTATCATATCTAAGTTGAGCCTTTAACTCAGGTGACTAAAAATTAGGTTTTAGATTATAATAACAGTTCCTAGCCAAAAGATTTTAGATTTTAATAACAGTTCCTAGCCAAAAGATTTATATATATTAGAACAACTGGATTGGATATTATATTCACCCTAACACTATTAAAGTCATCATCTTATATTTGTTTGTTTAATTTTTGAGGGGTTAACCAAGCATGATTGTAAAATTCCCTGACTTTTGAAGATTTTCCAATTTCCCTGACCATTTTACAGAATTCCCTGACTTTTCCCTGACCTTGAAGAAAAACCAAATTTCCCTGACTTTTCCCTAACGGGTGGGCACCCTGAAGGGAGTAATACATAATATGACTTCCTCGAGTAATTCTTCCCAAAGCACTCGTCCTGTAGGACAAGTGCTTTGGGAAGAATTACTCGTCCTGTCTAGATTTCACTCGTAGTTATGAGCGGACAAGTGGAATTTTTGTCCCCTGATCTGTACATTGTGCATTGTGAGATATGTGGTATTTAACCTTAAAACAGGTACAGGTGTAAAAATGCATCTAAATGTTGTCTGCATAAGCCGTCTGCTGCATAGATTTGATAACATTATTGACTGATGTAAACAGTGCTGACCTACAGTCTGAACTGGTTCTACACTGTTTGACCAAGAGGCATCTTTGATATTTAAGCAGGTGACTGTTTCATTGATTGGCACTTTAAGAGCCAACATTTGATGCAATAATAATTCTTATGGCATATAAATAGACAAACTCTGCAAACCCGGTGATTTTGCTTTTTTTTTAATTTGTCATCTGCTGATTTTTAAAGTCAACTTTTTCAAAATATTCTTTCAGGAATACCCTCAGACTGACAAACAGTTTAGATCCAGATCGGGCCAGATGTCTTGAGGTTGAGTTAAAGGTATCAATTACATTGGCTTTATTATTTTCAGAGACATCATGAAGCCTCTCTCAGCAGCACAGGGGTTAAAATCAAAACAAACTGATGATGATAGCTGACAATGCCTATGGCTGACATAGGTTTAGATAAACACAAATCGTTATCGTAAAATGGTAAATATTTTCTTACCCATCAGTTTTAATATATGTTTTGGGTGCTCAAAAGAATCGTATCAATGAGAGGGTTCTTTTGAGTGCCCTTAACATATGTTTTGGTTGAGGAATAAGATAAATATTTTTTTGATACACACTCTTAACTATTAAAAGACCTGGCTGATCAGTCGAGCTAAAATGTCAAGTCGGAATGGGTCTCAACGTGAGAAAACCTACCTTCAGAGTATGAGATCAGGTAAGGCTCAAAACCACATACACAGCTACATAGCCTAGCTAGAATATTAAAATAAAGCAGATGTGCTGGCTGGTCTGCATTTTGCTGTTCACATTCAAAAAGGTCAGGTTTTCTTGAGTCAAGACATAAATGCAGACAAAGCTCTATTAGCTCTTAGTATGCGGGAAACTCCTAAACGGGTACTTTTACAAACAGTGAAGATAAAGATTAAATGCTGCCACAAAATGTGGCATTTCATCAGGGTCTATACTATAAGTAAAAAAAAGATCTTCTGACAAAAAAATATTTTTTGAAAAGTATAACCTGACCCCTGTAGATATGTACAATGGACTATCCCAAGTTTATTGTATCAAATCTTGAGGAAGAATCCATTATTATACACTGGGTTAATTATAATAAGCTATTCATGGGGAATCAGGAAACTCACCACATTCAGGGTCTACACTGTCCAAAAGACCATCTCTAAGTTCGGGTCGCTTTGATACATCAATCACATTTTGTAAGGTACAGGGAAGTTGTGCATCTGTTAGAATCTTCAAGACACACTGCTGCATGGCGGTCACAAGTCTGAAATATTTAATAACATACAATTCTATTTTCTCTTGTCATGTTCAATAGTTTTCTGTACTTCACTCAACCCTATTTTTATCCTGTTAATTTGCAGCAATTCTCTTGTAAGCATTATTTTTAATCAAAGTGGAAAACAGTGTGGATCCTGATCAGATGGCTTCATCAGATGGTTCAAATGTTAATGTTGACCTTTGATCCTGATCTGGATCCAAACCATTTGACACTCTGATAGTGTAATTGAAAGATAAGTCTTTTTGAAAAAAGTCTTTTTTTTTAAAAAAAAGTCAACAGACAACAACATAAACATGAAAAATTACCCAGCATGCAAAAAGTTAGGGAAAAAAATGAACAGCTCTAAGACTTATGAAGAAATCATCAGCACAGGTTAAGATAAGCAAAAGTTTTGAGCATAAAATTGTAAATACTTTCTTACCCATCAGTTTTAACAGCTCAATTGAGACGGTTCTTTTGAGAACCCACAACATATGTTTTCATTGAAAAGTAAGCAAATGAAAAAAGTCAATAAGCAATGCTTAATAGATACCCCCCGCACAGTAAGGAAAAGTGAAAAACTTACATTATGGCAAGTGATAGTTCAAACCTGCAGACCTTAATTTTGAAAACAAGATTTCAGTAGAATCTGTGCAAATGATCTTAAAGCATGCAATCTTGGTCAAATACACAAAAATATTCTCACCTGTAAGTTCCATATATCAAAGCTTATATCGAAAAAATAGTCTAGTTCTCACAGCTGTCATTTTGTCAAAAAAACATTTTTTCCGAACCAAACTCCTTCATGCATATGTGCAATGTGTCTATAATGTATAGGCAAAGTATCAAATTGCTCCATCAAAAGCTGTGGTAGGAGTTGATCAGCCCATGAATAAACGGATGGCTGAGAATGGGTTTGCTCCCCCCCCCCCCCTAGGGAATTTTGCAGACATATCCTATCTTGTAGAGAATTGAAAGCCGAGTCTTTTAAGACATGTTTGCACTCTGTGCGTTGGGGCGTTAGTCTGTAAGAGCCTGTAACATACGTTACTTTATCAAATTAAGAAAAAGAAAATTGAAAGTTTGAGCTACAAATTAAAGACATTAAAATATTCATTTTTCAAAATCATTCATATAGTCTGCATACTGGATATCTTAACTACGTATGACAGCCATTTGAACAAAATTGTGGCTTCCTAAGGTGTCATATGCGTTACATAAATCAGATAACCCATTAAAATTTGCAAGTGTTGCTAACATCATTTACATTCACAATCTCTCTGTGTGTTTTGTAAAATGTTTAAACCATGTCTGACTAGCTTATGCAATTGGCTAACAGAAAAATTAAAGTTTGTCTCCCTAGCTTAAATAATTTTTCTGGAATAAGCAATTAAACAACCCGACCCCTACCCAGTTTTAAGGTGAAATGTTTGGTATTAAAACTACCGTAAAAATAGTTAAATATTTGCAGTTGATGAATGTGTTTCATTGTTTGGGATTTATTTACTTATATGAAAAGACTCATAAATCTGAAAGTTTGTTGCAAAATTTTTAATATCAGAGGCTGTAAAATATGTTACCTGATGTAATAAATGGGCAAGCTCATTGTCTTTACGTAAGATATGACTAAAAATGTTTTAATCTCCCAGAGGGAATTTTGCAGACATATTCCTTCTTATAGTACAACTCAAGCTGCATAGAATAAGGGATGTTTGCACTCTCTACGTTGGGGCGTTAGTCTGAAACAGCGTGTTACATGCGTTACTATATCAAATAAAGGAAATGTAGTTTGAAAGTTTGAGCTAAAAATGTGAAAAAACTTGCAGCTGTTTGATATTTTACATTGTTTAGGGATTTTAAGCTGGCTGGTATGATAAAGACTTATGGATCTGCTAGTTGGCACCAAGTTTTAAAGATCAGGGAGCGTTACATATGTTAGCATGATAAGTAAAATCATCAAACAGTATTTTGACATCAAGCTGAGTAAGGGCCTGCTCCATCTCAATCCCCTTTGGAATTCTGCAGACATATTACATCTTATGTAACCAGTCAAGGTGCATTTAATAAGAAATGTTTGCACTAGATGTAAGTCAGGGTGTTAGCCTGTAACAGCTTGTTACATATGTTACTATATCAATTTGAGAATAAGAAATTTGAATGTTTGAGCTACCGAAAGAAGACATTAAAATTATCTAATAAATTGACATCTTATAGTCTTTATACTGGATGTCTTTACTACATATGGAAGCTGTTTAACATTAATACAGATAACTGTGGTGTTATGTGGCTTACATGAAACTAATTATAAATTAAAAGCTATAATTGTGGCTATCGTCATTTAGTTAAACAACTACTATGACTTGGTTTTAAACTGTTTTATTAGATTTTACAAACATATACTCAATTGATGAATAGGAAAAACCAAGTTTGCTTTTCTATCTAAAATATATCGTCTTATAGGAGGTAATACACAGCCCTACTCCCAGTTTTACAGAGGACCGAAGTTTGTTATTACTTTTTAAGTAAAACACATGCAAGCGATTACAGCGTGTGGATATTTTAAATTTTCTTAGTCTGTCTTGTTCATATATCTGCAAGATGTCATTAAGTTTATGATCAGGACACTTAATGTGTACTTATAAGTCTTAGGTGCCAAAACACTAGAAATTATATTCATTTCTTATTATCAAGCCCATGGACTGTTGTTACAGATGTTAATGACCTTTTGGACACATTTCTATAATACTGTGCATACAATGCTAAATATAGAGCCACAAATATAAAAGATTGTTTTACATTTGTACAAGAAAATAAGATAAATGAAATGGTCCGAATTATTTCTCATCGATTTAACACTCAAGTTAAACGTTTGTCGTTGTCTGCTTCTGTGGTAATCACTATTATCACACGCCTCCTTGCAACTAGTAGAATCATCACACAATATTTCAATCATTTACTGTAATACAAATTTTACCACCAGTCCACTCAAAATTGATGAGCCATTATCAACTTTCCAATTTTGCCATTCATGGCTTGGAACATTCGGAAACTGATATGAATTCCTAATAGTTGGCTCTTTGAGTATGTGTTTCAAGTTATACTCTGCACGTAGGAGAAAGACTAAAGCTTTACAAGGAGGAAAACCGTGCCATTAAAAGCAAAGAGTACATGGACTGATGTACCTTGGTATTTCTGTGATAAAGAAACATATCTTAGCTGGTTAACTTTTATAAATGTAGCCTTTCCATACATGTAACAAACATTTTTTCATCTAATAATGTCTCTGCACTTATTATCTTTCCCCAAGCATTCAAAAACTTATTTGAAGCCTTTGTACTTCTGAAGTGCTGAAACCGAGGTAACTCTCTCCCTTCAGATAAACGGACTAGATGTATCACAGCAGGTAAAGCAATGACATGCAGGATGAACAAAGCGTAAATTAGACCCTTTCAATTCAATCATTCACTAAGTTTCTAAGATTAGAGCGCTTATTAAAGGACGTAACATATATAACTCATCATAAAAAAATTAGCAAGGGCATTGTCGTGACATCCTTTTTGATTACACAGTCAGAGGCAAGTGTTTTCAATTTCAGTGTCTTCAATGGATCATGAAATGAGGCACCTTATCAACTTGTTTACTCTGTGTAAATCTTCAATTGAGCATAATATAGAACTGCTGGTTATCCTATTCTACCTATAGTCCACTTTCCTTCTTTTGAATGCAACAGCTAATGATATAGCTGCAAAAACTGTGAAATCATAGGTTTTACATTATTTTAAGACTTGCTTCAATGTACTGACATAAAAAAACAACCAGCTACAAACATAATTGATGGCAATGTCCAACTTCATGTTTTTTCTCATATACCAGATAACTTTCAAGGTGTAACAGAAATTGTTTCAGACAGTCTGCCAAAACCATCAAGTCAACCATCAAGTTCTTTGGGCGCAGCAAAATACTATTGATCTAAGACCTGAGGACTTAAGCACCAAAGGACTGGATAGGTTCCATGGCAAATGATGCAAAAAAGCAGCCTATCAAATTTCTGTTTGACCAATGTCAGAAATCTTAAAGTATTCTTAGAGGTACACGTTAGAGACATAGATTTTGCAAAATCAGAGCAAAGTTATCATTTGACTAGCAAGGATGCAGAGGCAGTTGCAGTAAGATTGCTTTTGCCACTTCACAGGAAGAGACCTATACCAGAGTCATACTCCATTGTATGCATATATGTGAAATGGCATTAAACCCATATTTAATCAGGTGTTTGATCCCATGACACTGACATGCTGTTTCTGCTTTTGAAGAATGCTAAGGATTCAAGTTATAGCTGAGTCAATTTGTTTGATGCTGGCACTGGCCACACATACAAAGAAAATTAAGTCTTTTGATGGCAAAAGAGGAGGATCACACGAAATGCTTATAAGTGATGTTTGTCACAATTACCAATTTCAAAAAGTAATCTTAATTAATGTAACACATATAACACCATAGGAAGCTGTATATTTGTTAAAAAAAACTTTCTTATTTATCAAAGGTATTCAGCCAGCATGCAAACTACATGAATAATTCAAATAAATAGATAATTTTATGTCTTCTTTCTGTTTCTCAGACTTTCAATTCATTTATTCTTAAATTGATATGGTAACATATGTATCATACCATTACAGGCTAACCCCCTAGTTGACAGAGTGCAAACATCTTTTATTTGATGCAGCTTAAATTGTTCTTCAAGGTAGGATATGTCTGCACAATTCCCAAAGGGGTGGAGAGGAACAGGATTGTACTCAGTTTGCAGTCCTAATACTATGTGATGATTCTACTGGTTGTGATGAAATGGAAGCAGACACAATGATAGACATTGTGAGGTTGACTTGAATAAAGATTGTTTTAAATAATTTTATGTAATAGGAATATTTATTAAATTGTGTCATTTAAATGAGAACTATTATTTTCTATCTCTTTGTCTATATGTTTTAATATTATAGGCATTAGGCAATATGTGATAAAAAGATTTTCAAAAATGGCGGTAAACATGGTGTAGTCACGCTAGGAATGCTTGATGTATATATTATGTCTTTCTATTTGTTACTTGAAATGCTTTATTGTATTTTGACTATGTACTCTTTTATCTCAATTATTTTCTTTGACTGCTATTTACCCCATGAGAACAAGTCTTTACTTAACCTTATTTGGTTACATGTACAGTACAAACAGAAAAGCTGTTGCCTAGATCTAATGCTTATATGCATGTCTTTTGTTTTGATAATCTTATATCAGCATAGGTAATAGTCTGGATCAATGGCGTGCAAGCATTGGTCTATTCAACAGCAGGTGTGTCATCAAACAAAGAGTCAAGGTAAATGTCTCAATGACCTTTATTTTTTATTATATCATTCATTTACTGAAATGGGCGGTTGGTGCTAGCAACTTACTATCAATAGTACAAAGAGTGTGGATGGTTAACTCTATCACAAAGAAGACAACAACATAAACTTTCATTCATGTATAATGTTAATGCTGGCTTAGTGCCATCATATATCTCAGATTTAATCCCTCCATTAGTCAATGAAATTTCAGATTATCCCTTGAGAAATAATAGAAACATCTCTCTTCCTTATAATAGGACGACCATCTCACAGAAATCATGTATACCTTCATCCATTAGATTATGGAATGGCCTTGAAGATGATTTTAAAAACTTATCAACTTTAACTACCTTCAAAAAACATGTAATCTCTAAGTTCAACAAATCATACATTCCATCATACTTTACCTTTGGAAATAGATATATATCAGTCTTACATGCACGGCTCAGAAATAGGTGTAGCAACCTAAATAATGACCTTTATATAAATCATATACGTGATAACCCTCTTTGCGACTTGTGTGGTGTGGTAGAGGACGCCATTCACTACTTCTTTCATTGTAGAAGACACACAATTGAAAGACAGGTTTTCAACGATACAGTGGGAATGTTACAACCCCTAAGCATTAATTTAATACTTTTTGGCAATGAAAACTGGAATCTGGAAACCAACATAGTCTTGTTCAGAGCAGTCCAAAGGTACATACAAGTTACTAAACGTTTCAATAATATTTAGACTCCTTGTTTGAAAACATCATAATACGTGAATACCAACTAAACTATGTTTTATTGTTGAGCCCATGGGGTAGTCATAATAGCAGTCTTGTATTTTTTTTCCATAGTCATTATTATATTTCTTACATTAATATAAACTTATCTACTTACTATTGTATCATCCTATTTCATTTGTCTTTAGTATACTTAATATACATAGTTATTTTTGTTATTTACTTCTGTATACTCATATTATTCTTTCTGTCTACTATTTACTTATTTATTTACTTATTTATTTATTTATCTTTTTTTTATTATTTATTTTTTTTATTTATTTATTTATTTATTCTGATATGTTTCCAATATATGTTCCTAACTTATTTGCTTTGTTAATTAGGTGTGTATAACACAAATGTATTTGTATATAAATAGCCATGTTTATTAGCTATTATGTATGTTTAAAATGTAGGGGAAGGGTCGTAACTAATGTTGTGAGAACTTGTGACCCAACCCCGTTGCTGTATATATTTGGCAATAAAATATGTTTAAACTAAAAAGATTATATATAACATAGGTAACACAATTCCATGGGCTTTTTATCAGCAATGACTTAATTACTAAGACTAAGGCACTAGAGGCTAGAGATTAATAGGAAAACATGTGAAAAATGGTATTTTTTCTGAACTTTCATCTCTTATTTCCAAGACAATTTCCTTGCTCATTTATTATGCCATGTAACATACGTTACATACTTTAGTAAGCGCTCTGAACCTGATGTCATTAACTTGCAAATGTATGATTCTTTATTGCATTAGCAAGACAGTGCCAAAAATGTAAGATATCTACGAGTGTCAAATATTTTCATATATTTTTCTTCAATAATAGATACCAAAATTGGATACTTAAAATTGGGGGTAGGGTTGTTTAATAGCTCATATAAAACAATGTATTTGAGTTAGAAAAGCAAACTTTGTTTTTTCTATTAGTCAAATGAGTATTTTAGTAAACTAAGATTAAAAATACTTGCAAAAATGCACAAATCGTCTGTAAAATTAAATGATGTTAGTCACGACTTCAACTTTCAAAGGGAAATTTAATCTATGTAACGCATATAACACCATTGAAGGCTGTATTTTTATTCAAAATGCTGCTTTTATGTAGCTGATGCATCCAGCTTGCAAACTACATAAGAAATTTGAATAATTAGATGGTTTAACGTCTTCTTTCTGTAGCTCAAACTTTCATTTTGATTTTTTTCCTTAGTTTGTTACAGTAACATATGTAACAGGCTGTCAGAGACTAACGCCCCGGAGCACAGAGTGCAAACATCTCTTAAAAGATGCGGCTTGAAATTCTCTTCAAGATAGGATATGTCTGCAAAATTCCCTAGGGGGGGGGAGCAGGACCTTTTTTAGCTCGAAGTCTAGAAGGCACCATCTGTGCATATACAAAAGCCATATAAGCGAAAAATTGTCTAAGTTATCATAGCTGTCATTTTATCAAAAAAATATTTTTTTCAACCAGACTCCTTTATGCATATGTTCAATGTGTCTATATTTTATAGGCAAAGTATCAAATTGTTCCATCAAAAGCTGTGGTAGGAGTTGATCGGCCCATGTACAGACTATAATAGCATAAGCATAAACCCCTATATAAAAAGCCATTTAGAACTACAAAGGGAAATAACTCTAATAGAATTGGCCCCTAGCCCTTACTTTTTGTTTAAAGTATTTGTCTTGTATATATGAACATGCTTAAAAAGTTTGATGAAATTCCAGCAATGACTCTTCAAGATATTAAGGAAACAAAATGTTACGGACGGACACACAGACGGACGGACGCACAGACAACTTGAAAACAGTATACCCACCACAAAGTTTGCAGGGGTTATAATTATTTTTTTGTTGCACACTTTTAACTAAAGGCCTGCATCAGCGTGAAATTGTGGTAGCTGAGTTCATTTTTCATTTTAAGAAACAAGTAGTAGTCGGGAGGTACCAAATCAGGTGTGTTTGGTGGATGTTTGACCTACTGGAATTCACATTCTTGGTTGGCAGTCATGGCAACAACAGACTTGTGAGTTGGAGAGTAGTCCTAATGGAGAAGCATTCTTTCTGTCCGCTTTCTATGACAAATCCCCTTGATTTAATTCATGGAGCTCAGGGTTCAAGCTGAGCCCTGACAGTAGGGAGAATGTAACTTCTCCCTCCAGGAAAATTAGGGAGAAGTGATAGTCAGATAGGGTGAATAGTCAGGAAAAAAATCAGAAAAAGACGCTTAATTAAGAAGGTACAGGCATTTTGTGAAGAAAATGTTTTGGGATGCCTATTAGGGGTATTTTGGTATGCTAAATCCAAAAACCAATGTTGGCAAGCTGAAAAATGGCGTCTTCACTATCTAATTTGCATATTTTCAAGATGGCCGCCAAATTGAAGAAAAATCCATAAAAATCTGTAGAGTAACGTGTTAAGGATGCCAAACTGGTACAAATCAATCAAAAACATCTTCTCCTGATTAAGGGTCTACACTGGCATCAATTTATGCAATTAGAATTAAAAATATGATCAAAAGGTATTCAGGGGGGACAACTTGAGCAAAATTTTGCTTCTGACTTAGTTAAGTCTTTTTATGATAGTCCATGCATATTATCTTGCCCAAATGTGTCAGGAAGGATTTCCTTAAAATGAGAACTTTAAAAAAAGTACATCCCAATGATATCACTATTGTTAGTAGGAAACTATGGCGATTAATACAAAATTCTGTAAGTTTTAGCTAGGGTATGGAGTTTAATGCGATTTTAAAGTAAGTGGGCCTGTACCTACACAATGATGACTCGTATCGCATCTGCAACTCACTCTACACTATTAAACTTGCTAACAAATTAAAGCTTAGATATATTACTTTCATCTGATGGGATGGTCTGATGTGCAGATTAACTATCTAATTTGCATATTCATCAAAACTGATGTAAATTTCAGAAAATTATAAAAATGCAATTATAAACTGAATTCTGCCCCAAACTGTCCTTGTTGCATGTTGATACAATTTGACAAGTCCTTTCATCCAATAGTCATATATATAAATTATCTCATTTGCATATTGCATATTCATGAATATTAGTGAAACAAATAAAGGGGTAAAATCATTAAATAACTATTCCCCCGCCCTCACCCCCACACACACCTCGGGAGGGGAGGGTTTTTTTAAACTTACTTTGCACCTAAGGGAAATTACTCATGGATGCGAAATTGTTCAGTGGGACAACTTAATACCAAAAAGTCTTATGGTCTCTGAAAATAAACCTGTTTGGATTAAATAAAATTGCACGGTGTCCATGGTAACCCATTTGGCACTGTAGCTGGGCCATTTGCAAGCAGACCCAAAATTGACACTTGCTTGCCGCATATTCTTTCGTGGATTTTTTCTCTCCAATTAATTCAAGAAAAGCAAGTTGTCAGCTACCTGTGAAACAAAATGGTCATTAAATAATAATAAAAACTGGCTCAGGGAGTCTTGCCAAGAACAATTTACCCCCCCCCCCCCCTCATAATGTGAAAATCCACAATATAATTCTAAAGAAAGTGGTAGTACCTACAAAATGATTCATGTCTAAGCAGCAACTCATCCTAGACTACCCACCTTGGTACCAAATTAAAGCCCAGACATAGTTTTTTTTAATTGTGCTGATATGCAAATTTTCATTTTTGCATATTCATGAGCATTAATAAAAAACATAGAAATAAAAGAAAATTCGTTGAAAAAAGGGGGTGTACCTTTACAAATTACCCATATGGCAAGTGCTTGTTATCATAGACTATCAAACTAGGTACCAAATCAAAGCCTAGACAAAGTACATTTACCCAATGGTTCGATATGCAAATGATCTAATTTGATATTCATGAATATTTATGAAAACATGAGAAATAAGAGAAAAATGGTCGAAACAATAAGGCGGGCACGTACAATATTACCTAAATGTCAGCTGCTAACTATTCTAGACTACCAAACTTGGTACCAAATAAAAGTTGAGACATTACACTTTAACCCAATAGTATGATATACAAATGATCTAATTTTCATATTCATGATATTTTAATGAAAACATTAGAAATATGAGAAACATGTTAGAAAATTAATAGGGGTGTACGTACAACATAACCCATATGTCAGTTGCTAACTTTTCTACACTTCCAAAATTGGTACCAAATGAAAGGTGAGTCATAGTACTTTAACGCAATAGTCTGATATACAAATCTAATTTACATATTTGTGAATATTAATGAAAACATTAAGCAAAGAAAGAAAAATTACAGAAAAAATAAAATGGATATATCTACAAAATTACCTATATTTCAAATAATCTTCATTTATATTCCATAGGGAATAATGATAAACACATATGATAAATTAACTCTATTTCAATATTTCGGCCAAAGGCCTTTTTCAAGAAAAAACATGCACTTTAGTATCAACTACATAGTCTCTGTTCCACCATTTTGAATTTGTATATATTGATGTGTGACATCACGTTGACATGAACGTAACGCCACGACGTCGCACCGCTTTTCCCGTAAAAGTGGCAAAAAATACATGTTTCATGCTCACCCTTACCAGGCATGAAATCCATCATGCTCACAAGTACCCAAATTTGTATTCTCATACTTATTTGCATGACAACACAACACTCGGAGCCCGGAAACAAACCCCCTCATCTTTTAAGCGTATATAGTTTGCATGCGCAGTGAAACAAGGGTGAGCATGAAAAAAAAAAAAAAAAAAAAAAAAAATTAGTACATACTTAGTTATAAACAGTATGGACCCAGATCAAGTCTGACACTTTGTCGGACCTAATCCTGGTTCAAACCATCTACCATTAATGAATAATAACAACAACTAGCAAAGAAAAATCGCACAAAAAGATTTTTAATTTTTTTTTTTTTTTTTTTTTTTTCATGCTCACCCTTGTTTCACTGCGCATGCAAACTATATATGCTTAAAAGATGAGGGGGTTTGTTTCCGGGCTTCGAGTGTTGTGTTGTCATGCAAATAAGTATGAGAATACAAATTTGGGTACTTGTGAGCATGATGGATTTCATGCCTGGTAAGGGTGAGCATGAAACATGTATTTTTTGCCACTTTTACGGGAAAAGCGGTGCGACGTCGTGGCGTTACGTTCATGTCAACGTGATGTCACACATCAATATATACAAATTCAAAATGGTGGAACAGAGACTATGTAGTTGATACTAAAGTGCATGTTTTTTCTTGAAAAAGGCCTTTGGCCGAAATATTGAAATAGAGTTAATTTATCATATGTACCTATATTTCATCTGCTGATTTTCCTTGACTAACAAGGTAGGTGCCAAATAAATGCTTAGACATAGCACATTTTATTCTATGATCGGATACGCACATTATTTTATGTTTATATTCTTGAATATTGATTCAAATATTAGAGGTGAGAGAAAAATGGTAATAAAATTAAAGGTACCTACAAAAGTACTCATATCGTAGCTGCTAATAGTCTTAGACTACCATAATTGGTACTGATTTAAAGATAAAACATTTTACTTTACTCGATAGTCATTATGTGAAATTATACATTTTTCAAATTTATTAATATTAATGTAAACATTAGAAATGAGAGAAAAAAAACGTAGAAAATTTAAAGGGGGACAACTTCTAAAATTACTCCTATCTCAACTTTTTATTGTTCTAGACAATTAATCTTAGTATCAAATTAAGGTTGAGACATAATATTTTATTCCAACTGCCAAATATACAATCATATAACAAAGGTATTCATGAATATTGAAGAAAACTATAGAAAACTAAAGAAAAATTGAAAACGAATCAATAAGGTTGTATGTTCAAAAAATACTTATTAATAGATAAAATAAATAATTTGCATACCAAACAACACTACAATAGAACTATTTCTGAACTTGGATTTGGGAACAAATTTAGAAAGTGAGTAATATGAAATATAGAATAAATAGCAGCTGAGATATAAGTAATTTTATACGTACATTCTATTAAATGCTCTCTACTTTTTTCTCATATCTAATATTTAATTGATATTCATGAATACATATTCAGCTAATTTCCATATTGGATCTATTAGTAAACATGCTATGTATTATCATAAAATTGGCATCAAGGCTTGTAGCATAGGATAGTAAGCAGTTGAGACGTACATAAATTTGCATATACACGGCCTTATTTTTTACGATTTTCTTTTATTTCTAATGTTATCATTTATATTCATTGATTATGAAAATTTGATAATTTACATATCTGAATATTGGATGAAAGTCCTATGTCTTAACATTTAGTTGGTCCAAGTTTAAGTGTTTTGGATGAGTTGCTACTGGGATATGAGTACTTTTGTAGGGACATCCCCATTCTTTAGAAGTGCATTATGTGTTACCATGGAAACCATGCAATTTTACGTAGCTCAAATGGGTTAATTCTTTAGGCAATATTTTCCCCCATTTAGGTGGTCTCCATAAAACAATTTGACACACATTAGAAGTTTTCCTGATGGTGCAAGGTTGGTCTAATTAGACCCTAAGGTACTAAGGAATGTGCATGCTGTTACTTTTTAGAGATACAAAATGTACCACATATTTGGACATAGACATTATGACATATTTATTTTAAAACAAAACAACTTGTTGACTATCAAAGTTTCTTTCTCATTTATAACTTGAAAAGCTGGTAAACAGTTCAAAATCGTGCTTTGAATATAAAAACATATAAATAGCAGGATACTGATAAAGTTTAGTTTATATATGATTTTATAGACTAAACGGACTTTTGTTACCATAAATACAGTAATATCCTTGAATAATTATGTAAATTTCCACCAAAACCATGTACTCGAATGGCAAAATATTCTAAGGAAACAATACAAATGATTTCAGATAAAAAACATTGTCAAAAAATAAAATATTTCAGTAATATGTCAAATTCCATGATTTTGGCGGCCATTTTGAAAATATGCAAATTAGGTCATTAAGACGTCATACCTCAGCTTGCCAACATTGGTTTTTGGATTCAGCATACCAAATTACCCCTAATCAAGGTGTCAAACCCTTTTCTTCACAAAATGCCTGTACTTGTTATCTTTTCTGATTTTTTTTTTCCTGACTAGAAGTTATAGTGCAAAGTTACAGCATTTTCTGTCAGTTTAGAAGCAAATAAGCCAGAAGACATACTATTGCCATTAAATGGAAGGAGAAATAGGATGCAGTGGTAGTAGATTGTCACCACAGCTTGCATTTGTATGGTGACTGAATAAATGAGTCTCCCTTAATTTTATTTTTTTGAGGGAGACTCCCACTTCTCCCTTGGTAGGGCAACCTAGTCACCCCCTAGCTTATTCCTTGCAAAGCTGTCTCTGAGGGTCAGCATAATACCTTCTAGTTATAGAAATACCTCTTTTCAAATTTTCCAAAAGCAATACATCTCTTGCATTCCAGAAAACTTTTAATTATAGATAAATACCTCTTTCAAGGTTTAACAAAGCATCACAACTCTTGCCTTCCAGAAGTCTGCTTATGCCCCTGAAGAAGCAGTCTGATCAGGGTCTTCCCTGTTTGCTATTCTGACAAGTATTTTGTGACTTAAGGTCCAGATAACCACATATTTTTGACAACAGAAGGTGAAAATGTTTGAACTTTAAGAACATTTACTTTACCTGCATTTTGCATGAGAGGTTAGGTTCTTCAAGGCGTTGAAGTCAAAAGCAAGACAATTATACTCCCAAAGGTGTCGCTGTACATACACACTGAAACATATTTCTTGCCGATAATCTGGAAACTTACTCCTGAAATCCCAGTAAGGATCTGAAAAGTTATAAAAAGACTAAAATGATTAAACAAGAAATGTCACAGTAACGTGACAAATGCCCCAAAAGGAATTGGTCTAGCATAAGACACATTTGAGATAAGTTATCGGTAATAAAGGAAATATGCTCCAGATACGAGAAACCTAGAAATGAGGTCAGAAGTCAATGTAAAAGTGACCCAAAATGGTATGCACCACACCGCCATCCACAAGAGGAATCCGCAAACCAAATTTGGGATTCCTACCTCAATAAATATAGGCAATATGCTCCAGACATAATCATTCTAGAAACTAGGTCATAGGTCAAGGTCAGAGTGACCTAAAAATGGTTTGCAACATATCACCATCCAAAAATGAAACAATACACCAAATTTGGGACTTACCTTAAAGAATATAGAAGATATCTACCAGACTCCATGCCAATTCTAGAAACTAAGTCAGAGGTTGTCGCAGTGACCCAAAATTGGGATAGGACACTCCTCCATCCCAGGATGCATATACATACCAAATTTGGTATTCCTACTTCAAATAATATAATAGATATGCTCCGGACATGATTATTCTAAAAACTAGGTCAGAGGTCAAGTTTTAGGACACAGGGATCCGTAAATAGTACACAACACTCCAATATCCCAAATTGCATCCACACACCAAATTTGGGATTCCTATCTCAAATAATACAAGGGATATGCTCCAGACACAATAATTCTGAAAAACTAGGTCAGAGGTGAAGGTCAGTGACCCTAAAATGGTATGTGACACTCCACCATCCCAAGATGCATTAACACGCTAAATTTGGAATTCCTACCTCAAAGAATATAGGAGATATATTTTTGTTTGTTTGATTTGATTCTTTACGTCCCATCAACAATCTTTCAGTTATATTGGGACGGGTCTTCCTGGGTTGAACCAGTACTAAGCTAGGATAAATGTGTCTTGCTCAAGGACCACAACGCAGTGACGCCGGTGAGGCTCGAACCCGCGGCCCTTCCGTTGAGTCAAGCACTCTACCACTGAGCCACTGCGCTCCCTATAGGAGATATGTACCAGACTCAATGCAGTTTCTAGAAACTAGGTCATAGGTCAAGGTCACAGTGACCCAGGGATGGTACTTGACACTTCATCATCCCAAGATGCATCCACACACCAAATTTGGGATTCTTACCTAAAACAATATAAGAGATATGTTCCCGACACCATTATTCTAGAAAATAGGTCAGAGGTCAAGGTCACAGACACTCCGCCATTCCAAGATGCAATTACACACCAAATTTGGAATCACTATATCAAAGACTATAAGAGATATGCTCCGGACATAATAATTCTTAAAACTAAGTCAGAGGTCAAGGTCACAGTGACCCAAAAATGGCATGTGACACTCCCCCATCCCAAGATGCATTTACACACCAAATTTGAAATTCCTACCTCAAATAATATGGGAGATATGAAACAGGCTAAATGAAGTTTCTAAAAACTAGGTCAGAGGTCAGAGTCAAGGTGACCTAAGGATCATACGCAACACTTCTTCATCCCAAGATGCATCCACACATCAAATTTGGGATTCCTACCTCAAATAATATAGGTGATATGCGCCCTACAAGAAGCCCTACAAACAGCAGTGTGAATACTTTATGCCCCCCCCCCCCACCCTATGTTTCTTTGGGGGCATAAAAACTCTATCACTGGACATCGTGTCTCGGAGTGATTTATCACAATTTATTAAACTCTATAAACCACTAGAATTAACATATTTTGTAATATTATGTAATGACTTCCATAATAATGCTGCTTACATAATAAATTATTCGTGCCTAGTGTGCGAATCAGGAACCCCACCAGTCAGAGTTTCTGACCGTACAGTGGTCTTGGGTGTCAGTTGCCAGGCTGGGCATATACTATCCCCCTGCTGTGTGGCTTGTGGAAGTGAGTCAAATATGGCTGGTTATACTGATGCAATACAATTGCAAAATCTAAATTTTGCATGCCAAAAATGTGATTTCCAAATATTTTTGGGTTCATATAGAAATAGAATCTGACATTGGTGTTTCTGTATTATTGGATTTATTAAACTTGCTGCGAAAAAGCAATAAAATGCTAGGCAAAGCCTCACATTTGGTATCTGTTCCCCAACTCATGTTATAAATTCAATAATAACCAGAACAGTCATATTCCAAAAAAGGACCCCACATAATTTACTGCAGTGAAAAGCGGATGGCCATTTTGGTAGCCATGGTTAAATAAGTTAGAGTGGCAACAAGGGCAAACTGACAGCCATTGGTTATCAAACATAGGACAAAACCCGTATTTGAACTTGGACAATAGTTTGATGAAAGTAGTCCATAGATGAAACTTGGAAGAAATCTGGTGATAAATGACCAAGTCCACAAGTGCAAACTGACAGGGGGTGGCCATTTTTGCGGCCATGGTTAAATAAATAAGTTAGAGTGGCTACAAGCGCAAACTGACATCTATTTTGGTGGCCATCTTGGTTATCATACAAAGGACAAAACCCGCATTTGAACTTGGACGATAGTTTGATGAAAGTAGCCTGTAGATGAAATTTGAAAAAAATCTGGTGATAAATGACCAAGACCACAAGTGCAAACTGACAGGGGGAGGCCATTTTTGCGGCCATCTTGGTTATGGTTCATTAGACAAAATCCACAGTCTATCTTGGAAAGGGATTAAATGAAAGTAATCGGTTTATGAAAATTTGGAAAAGATCAAGAGATAAATTACTAAAAGTGTCCACAAGATGTAAACCAAGAGTCTACACTAGTGGGCCTGACAAGTTATTTCTTTGTTCTATGTGCAAACGTGAAAGTTTATTTATGAGTCATTGTCAAAATTCTTGTCCGTTTCATATCTTATGATAACCGCTGATGTGATCATGAATTTTTTTTCTTCACACAATACTACTGATCATACTTAATAAGGCTAGCTGATAAAACTGAAAAATATTGGTGTGTAAATATATTTTTTATTGGATTAAAACCCCATTTTTTGGCATTTTTGCCCGTCCAATGGAAAAAATTGAACTTTCAACAAGAATTATTAAAAAAACTGTTATTTTCTCAGGAATTTTAACTGGCTATTTTAATTAAAGCATTATCAAAGTAAATGTAGGAGGTTTCAATATGTGATTTTTCATTACATTTTTTGCATTTTTTTGCCAAAAAATCTCTGTCCCAAGCGTTTATGTCAAGACCGTAGCACTTGATAAATTGCAAAAATAATACTGGATCCCTAATTTGACACTTTCTGTTTACTAAGAATACATGTGTTTTGTAAAGCATCTACAGAACTGGCAAAAGAAAATACTGTTTTGGTGAGTGAAATTTTTTTAGTATATTTTTTTTGTGTCAAATGACCGTAACATAAAAATGGACAAAGGAATTTGATAAAAATTTCTGGTTTTAACATTTTGATCAAATAAAATTTCTCAACAAAAAATCACTCTTGTTGCAATGTTTTAGGGAGTAATCATTATTTTAGGCAAAAAACTACGTAGAATATATCAATACCGTAACAGTCAATACCGTAACGATGAAAATGTTGCAGTATTGACACATCTTGTTACGTTTTTGACATATGCTGTCAATAAGTACAGTTTTGAATGCAAAGATATTAGTTTTTAGTCAAGTTTATTATGTGAATTTATGATAAGAATGCTTTATCAAATTTAAACAGAAGCATAAAACAAAAATTAAATGATGAATTTGAGTATAAACAGTTTGTTACAGTTTTGTTTTCAGGCAGGGTTTGTCAATACCGTAACGGTTTTGTCAAACCCGTAACAATATTTTGAAATAAATGCAATCTACCATATGTTCCAAATTTCTTTCTGTGCACATGTGTCAAGATTATTGACTTTGCAATCTGGTCAACAGTGCTCTACACCAAATCTTAAACAGAAGAATTACGCTAGCATATATTCCTTAAAGGTCAATACCGTAACATTTTTGTCAAGTACCGTAACAGTGGTATTTTTGGGAAAAAAGTATATCAGACAGAGACAATATGTAGATTTTAAGTACCTGATCCATTCCTTTGGTTGATTACAATCATACCAAAGCATTGTAATTTTCTAGAAATGTGGTTTTTAAACAAAATACTGAAAAAATAGTATGCAAAATCACTTAAAAGATAAAAAAAATGCATTTGACGTTTGCTCATTGTCATAAATAATCATTGTTCAAATTTTACATTTGACACAATTAAACACATGATTTATTGAACTTGTCCAATCCAACAAAATAAATATCCATGACGAGATTTGAAGAAAAAACAGGAATTAAAGTTTGTTACGGTATTGACATTTTATCTGGTCATGTGATCTTTGAAACTTAATTTTAAGGATCTGATTGGCTGTTAAGGTTTCTTTTCGCTTTTCATAGTATTTTCAGAAACAACTTGTTACTTTCATGAAAAAAGAGTATCATTTTATTTTTATTCATATTTTTCCTTTTACTTCTTTCAAAATTTGACGAATTTTGACATTGACTCTTAAATAATTATTCATAGTGGGTGGAGCTAAGCATGAATATTCATAAAGGAAAGAATTAAAGGGATAAGCACTAAAATCGCATGTGCCGACTCATATACTATAAATAACCCTTTGTATACTGTTGGATTCTTCCTTCAGGTTCAATCCAACATACTTAGGATGGTCCATTATATACATAGGGGTGTCAGGTTATTGATCCAATACTTTTGGGACAATCCATTGTATATATCTAGGCTTGTCAGCATTTTTTTCTTTTTTTTAATATTGTATTTTTTGTCAAAACCTTATTTACCGCAATCCTTTCCATCATGAATATTCATGCTAGGCTCCACCAACTATGAATAATTATATAAATAACTTTGTACAGGGAACAAACAAATTACTTATCAGGTCCACTGGTGTAGGATCAAATCTAATCATATTTCCATAAGGTAACAGATTCCATAAGGTAACAGAGTAGACACAGATCAGGAAGCTCTTACAAGAGCTGCCTGATCTTGGTCTGCTCTGTTTGTAAAAGTGTTAAAAGATGTCCCTATGAGGGAATGGGTTGACACACAGTTTACATCCTAGTTAGATGCTGCATTTCTTCACTGTTTGTAAGGTAACTGTTTAGGGGTTTTCAGTATTCAAAGGGTTAACCCTTTAGCTCATAGACTCCTTTTAACCCTTTTGCAAACAGAGCAGACCCAGACTTGGCAGCTCTTGTAAGAGCTGCCTGATCTGGGTCTACTCTGGTTGCTTATGGAAATCTGTATATCTTATCCTACACTAGTGGACCTGACAAGTAATTTATTTGTTCTATGTACAAACATGAACATTTATTTATATAATTATTTATAGTGGGTGGAGCCTTGCATGAATATTCATGAAGGAATGAGTAAAATTCTATGTGTGTGCTTATAAGGTCAAATACAATTGGCCTTACCGTTGTGGAATTTTAGAATTGGTGATGTCCATCTAGATGTATGTTTATTGATTACACCACCACTGCGACTTCCTCTAACGAAATGGATGTGTCTATCATAGGTTATATTGACATCATAACTATCGGTTGAGTTAACGGGACGTGTGAAGTGTACAGTCGCTGTTCCGTCTTCCATGGAGCCAACTGTGCTGGTTACATTGTTATGGCCTCCCTGTGCAGTATCGAGAACTGGTTCGTAATTGGACATTGTGTTCGGTGCGTATCTGAAATATGTAGTGAAAAACCTCAAAATATTGCCAGAATGATCGAAAGACAAAACAATTTACTCACTAAAATGTGTGGTGGGGGTATAATTGCAAAGAGGATTCTTCAGTCCCCTTTTGACCAGACATGCCATGTCTAATGGTTATGGTGTATGGCAAATTAGATCAGAATTGGACAAAAGCTACATACATTAGTCAACAAAAACCTTGAAATGTTGACAGAGAGATGGAAAGACAAAACAATTTACTTAATAAAATGTATGTGTGTGTGGAGGGGGGGAGTATAATTACAAAGTGGCATAACTCTGAAACACTGATTCTTCAGCCCCTTTTTGACCATACATACATTGTCTTATTGTTAAGGTGTACTGCAAATTAGATCTGAATTGGAAACAAGCTACATTCATTATTCAACAAAAACTTCGAAATGTTGACGAAAAGATGGAAAGACCACCACAGTTTACTTGTTGACAATTGATACCTACCTATTTGTGGCTTATCTTCAATTATTGCAGTAAAAGTTTCTAAAATTTTGAACACAACAGTTGTCTGCCAAAACAGCCTAACCAAACACCACAGACCTTGATCAGACTGCTTCTTTAAGATCAGACTGCTTCAAGGACACAACGCAGTAACCCTGGTGAGGCTCGAACCCACAACCCTTCGGTCTCGAGTCAAGCACTCAACCACTGAGCCACTTTACTCCCTAAATAATGATTTAAGTTAATGGAATAGTGCATTATATAATGTACCTGTCTTCGGCAGTCCAGTAGTCCCCTTTCCTCTGTATAATGTAAACATCACTTCCTGCCTAAAATTTAAACACATTCATATGAACCCTGACATGTGATTTCAAACAATGTGGTATTTTGACATGAATAGACTCAGACGAGCCTGTGCAGCCTCCTATTAAGCTTAAAAACTCCAAATGCTGTTCGGTCAGTAATTTAACAGCCACAGAATATTCAAGCGACTGGCAAAGGCTCTGATCAGACTGTGTGTATGCGCAGGCTGGTCTGAGCCTTTTCAGGATGCATAAACAACATTGTTGGAACTCTAATGTCATGGCTCATAGATTAAATCATTGTGTACTGGGCAATTATTCATGCTTTTTTTTTAAGTCAGTTGATTTTATTTTTAAATTTTTTTTTTTTCGAAAATTCTTTCAGGAATAACATGAAGTGTACTTGTAAACTGTTTGGATCCAGCGCAACCCTTTTGTTGGGCATAATCTGGGTCCTAACTGTTTCATATATCATATCATAATCCGATTTTTGATTAACGTGCAGGTGCAGGGGCATCACCCACATCAGCGGGCCCCTTTCCAGGTAACTGGCTAGCTGCACGCATAGCAGATCTCACACCTGATCTCCAGGTGCTCCTTTCTTGAGGGTCAACTGTGGTGAGCTTCCACTCACGGCAGTCTTTCTCTGTCAGTTTCTTCCATGTTTGCTTGGGCCTCCCTGCCCCCCGCTTGCCGTCAATCTGCATATCATATGCTGTTCTGATTGCACCACTCGAACGCTCCACATGCCCAAACCAGCGAAGCCTTCTCTCTCTCTCAAAATGAGGTCGAGGTCCTCAAGCTGAAGCTTTGCCAGTAGCTCACTTGACCTTACCCTGGCCACATCCTCTCGCTTGATACTGCAGATCTGTCTGATCATGGCCCTATCATTGCGTTGCAAACGCTGCAGGTTCGTCTTGGTAAGTGGCCCAGTTTCACTGGCATGGAGCATGGCGCTCCGCATGCATGAGCTGTACACATGGCCACGGGTCATGTAAGAGAGGTGGCGGGATGTGAGAACTGGTAGTAGCTCCCTGAACTTCTTCCAGGCGGTTTTCAAACGAGTAGTGACCGCCATTTCACAGCCTCCACCAGCAGAAAGCATGTCACCTAGGTAGCAGAAGGAAGCTACCACCTCAAGCTTATCAGGTCCAACCTGGACTTCTCTCTGTGGTCTGCCGTCAATAGGGCGAGCATTTCCCATGCACCGTGCACACCTATAATCAGGATTTGGTGTCAGTCGTTGTAGCCCACTGCATTTCTTATGCACCCAAAGTTTGCAGCCATTGCAGTAGATGCTATTGTTGCCTACTCCTGTACGACAGACAGCGCATGGGTATTCGCCTGAACTCTGCAAGAGGTCCAGGCCTGTACCACAGATCATGACCTTTGTCTTTCCTGCATTTACCCTCAATCCCTTCTTCTCCATGGCTTCTTTCCATATCAAGAGCCTCCTGACACATTCCTCTAGGGAGTCAGCAATGATGACAAGATCATCTGCATAAAGGTCCTCCCAGGGAACACCAGCCCAAAACTCATGTGACAAGGCCTCCAGCACAATAATGAAGAGCAGGGGACTGAGTACGGATCCCTGATGGCACCTGTTTCACCTGCTGCTTTGATCATCTCCACCACTATGCCTGATGGACCTGCAGCTTTGCCCGACTTCATCTTTGCGATGGCCTTCTTCACCATGTCAATAGTGATTGGGATAGGCGGACCTTCTAACAGAGGTTCATTGGACAGGTGATCAGGGTCCCAGTCAAATTCAACGTTGAGAAGCCTTTCATAATGTTCAGCCCACGCATTCTGCTTTGCCTTCTCGCTCATTGACATTTCCCCAGTGTCATTCTTCACTGGCTTGTTGCCTACAACATCAACATTCTGTTTCCTCATCTGGTTGAAGATATCAGACGACTTGTGGTCAATACCCTCATAGACCACCTTGTCTGCTTCGTGGCGTGCATGGTGCACCACACGTCTGGCGATGCGCTTGGCAGTTTCATATGATGCTCGTGTGCATTTGCCAGCCTTCCATGCTTTGAAAGCTTGGCGCTTGGCTGTGATGGCATCATCTACTTCCTTATTCCACCACCAAGTTTCACGTCGCCATCGGTGGGGCTTTGTTGTGCCGCACACCTCCTCGGTTGTCTTCAGCAAACCTGTCTTGAGTTTCGCCCAGATTTCCTCAGTAGTAGTAGCCGCTTCAGTTTCCACAGCGGGCACATGTGCCTTGAAGACTTCCTGGAATCGGCTACATGTTTGAGGATCTCTGAGCTTCCTCACTTTTGGACGTGGGGTGAATTTGCGCTTGATTTGGGGCGGCATATCAATCATCATGTCGCACACAAGGAGCTGATGCTGCAGAGCAACCTCCTCTCCAGGAATCACCTTCACATCCATAACATGTTTGCGTAGGCTCTTTCGAAATAACATGAAGTCTATCTGGGTTGCTGTGTTACCGGACCTGTAAGTGATGAGGTGACTGTCACATTTCTTGAAACATGTGTTACCGAGGAACAGGTCATATGCTAGTGCATATTCCAGGATCCTCTCACCCTCACTATCAGGGTCTGGCTTGCCGTACCCATAGCCTCCATGAACTTCTTTGTAACTGGAGCCTTTACTGCCTACATGGCCGTTCCAATCACCACATGGGATAAGGAATTCCAATGCTGGGATCATTGCAGTCACAGCCCTAAGTTGGTCATAGAATAGATCCTTTACAGAATCACTGAGACCACACTGTGGGACATAGACAGACAGAAGACAAAGCACCCGCTGACCGACTATGATCTTCACCAGGATGATCCGGTCAGAGACTCGCTTGACCTCAAATACCTTCTCTGTCCACTTCTCCGCCACAAACACTCCAACACCAGCAGTACCCTTGTTGTTTCCAGATCAGAACAGTTTGTACCTTGAGTCTTTGCCCGTTATTATACGGCAATGACCACCCCGGTATCTGGTCTCTTGGACACAACAAAGGTCTACTTTTCTACGTGATAGAGTTTCCACAACCTCGCAGACCCTCCCTTTTAGAGTGTTCACATTAAGAGTGCCCACCCTGAAATTTCTCAGATGCTTGCTGGATTTGCCGCAATGGCCCGACCCTGCCCCCCACACCTGAGAGGGGGCCAAGCCAGAGACGCCACTGACAGAAATCTGGTTTCTGCCAGCATCGTCTAACGTGACTTCATTTGTTGATACTGCCATGATTGTTTTTGGAACTAAGGTTTTTCTGGGATCGCCTGTCCTAGCTGACATCCCAACTCAGATCTATGACGGCCTCTGAGATTCCGCCGTTCCCGCACTCGGGCAGTGTGCCTTGCCGTTGTTCTTATACAGAGTCGTCCGCCAAGGCCTAAATAGCTAGGATGCCAAACCATCGGTGTGTAGATGGCTGCCATCTAGCTCTGCCACCCAGGCTGTGGCAGCCTCTTAACCCAGAGGTGGGAGATGCAGTTTAACGTCATACCCAGGACTTTACTTTGCAAAGGTTATCTGCAGACAACAAAAGTAGGCAAAGAGTTAAATCTTACTACAACAAGGTTTTTAACATGGAATAATTAAGGGCATCAGTAAGTATGAGATTAATTTATTAGCTCCTTTTCGGTATAAGAAAATACTAGAGGGAGAACAATAAAAATTACTAGGTGGTTAATGTTCTAAAATTCCAAACTCTTTTCTCTCTCTCTGTTCTCAAATAAAATGTGGGTTATCAAGGCTGGAAGTCACAAAATGCTTGTCAAAATTTGAAATCTTAAACATGTACCACATCTATTAAATCATGCAGATTTGTGTGCTCTTTAAGTTGTCTGCTGATAACCTCTGCAAACAGTTTGGACCCAGATAAGGCCTGACAGAATGTCAGGCCTTATCTGGATCCAAACTGTATGGCACTATGATTTCATTCCTGAAAGATTTTTTCAAAAAAGTTGATTTGAAAAAAAAATCAGCAGACAACAAATAAGCATGCACAAATTTCTCAGTAGGCAAAGAGTTAAAGCTGCATATTCTGTAACTTTTGATCTTCTCATTTTGGAAATAAAGTTTCTATTACTCAAAATACAGTAAAAATACTCAAATTCAGGTAAACATTTTACCATTTCCATAAATCTTAACAAAGTATCACTATCAAAACAACAGCGTTAAAATCAACTGTCTAGAATTATTGGAGGGATGCAAATAATTCCCAACATGAGGAAAATCAACTGTTTTTATAAGATAATTCACTTTTCCATGCAGTTTTCAACTGTAATTAACATATTTATTGTGAAAATATAACTTGATTCTATTTTTGCAAATGATTTAAAAAGAAAATTTTTTTTTTCGAAAAATGTTCACAGTTACATATCTAGTCTCTTTAAGTTCAAGTCCATTTTCAGTTTTACCTCTATAACTATGCAAAATATATCAATCTTTGATATATGTGGAGCACAGTGGCTTAGTTGGTAGAGTGTTAGACTAGGGGTGGAAGGTTTGCTAGTTACTGTGGAGTCACTGTGTTTTGTGCTTGAGCAACACATGTTATCCGCTGCTTAGTAGTTTCAACCCAGGAAGACAGGAGGGGGGGGGGGGGGGGAAAGGTATAAAGTACCTGTGTTTAGAGTAATCCAACCCTACCTAAATTTACTGGTGCAACCTAGATTTTTTCAGGTTTTCTGGAAAATATATAATTTTATGGATTTTGAAAGGTGTAAGGCCTTTTAAAAAGCATAAAACAATATAATTTGAAAATTATAAACTGACACCCCCAATTATATAGAATGGAACATCACAAGTTTATTGTATCAAACTAGAAACAAGCATCCATTAGTATATAAAGGGGTAAAAACACACAATACATACCATTTTATCGTCATATGAAACACCAAATCCAAGCCACTCATTAGCCCAATCAAAGCTAGGGGCTCGTAAGGTTATAGTGGCATTGTTGGTAGGGAGATCAACATGTATCTTCACTCGTGAGCCATTCTCCAAGTACCACTGGTAATCAACATCTAATAAAACACAACAAAAATAAAACTAGTACTGTTAAACACTTAACCCTTTACCCCATATGCTACATGTATATTTAAAACATTGCATCATTTTCTATAAATAATTCAAATTTTCAAATATTTTCCAAAAAATATTTTTACATTCAAAGTTTTTTGAAAATATTATGGAAAATGGAACATTTGCTCCTCAGGAGCAAATGTTCCATTTTTCATATTTTTAAAAATCTTACATTTTAAAGGCGTCCCAAGGCGCTTGTGTGGAGTATAGGGTGAATATTAAACTAGAGGACCTGAAGGTCCTGAAGTGCTAACCTGATCTCCTTAATAATGTTAAAATAGGTCAAGGTCAACTTAGGCTTATTATCTAAACATATTTTGTTTTACCATATATGGGCATGGTGGCCATTTTGGTCAAGTGACCTAAAACAAATTTATATTTATATTGTTTTATCTACTGAATACTCCATTTGAATTTTTGAGTCCAAACAGCCCAATGATTTCTGAGAAAAAGATGCTTAGATACGTATGTGACAGTTCAAAATGAGTGGCCTTGGATGAAAGGTCAAAGCTAAGCTTAAACTTTGGTGCTTATATAAAACCAGTGTTTCATTAGATTTAACATTTCTTGCAAGTATTATAATTTTCGCTTAAAGTTATAGAAAAATGAGCATTTCAAGATTTTTCCAATATAAATGCATTAGGAATCAAATTTGGCGTTGGCGTAAAAAAGGTCAAGGTCAACCCAGATTCATCATTTGTGCAAACCTGGTAGGGCTCACATCCCCAAAGCTACATACCAAGTCCCAGGGCCATTGGACTTGGTTCAAGAGAAGAAGATATTTAAAGAATTTTTACCTTATATGGGGATGGTGGCCATCTTGGTCATGTGACCATTAACATTTGTTATCAATTTACTCCCCACAATTCTAAGGAGTCTCCATAAGAAATTTGAGTTCAATTGGCCTAGAGGTTTCTGAGAAAACTATGTTTTAATATATTGATGGGACTCCGATAAGCAACATTGGCTGAAAGGTAAAAGGTCTTAAAACTTATTTATAGCCATCGTCTCATTAGGTTAAACATATCAAGTGAGAATAATGACTTTGGCTACAACAGCATTCAAAAAATCAACTTTTCAAAAAAAATCCAATTTAAATGCATCAGGAAGCAAATTTAACCTTGATGTTAAGTAGGTCAAGGTTAACGTAGGATCATCATTTGAACAAACTTGGTAGGCCCCACAACCCAAATGTTACATACGGTTAATGTTCTAAAATTATGAACACTAAAAAATAATTATTTTTTCCGCTGTTTGTAATTTAAAAATTACGTTTATGAAAAAATGCTAGTATTCGAAATTTTAGAATGTGGGCTTTATCATGAGAAAAAGCGGTATATATACTAGCCAAAAGTTCTAACAGGCCACCTGCATTTCATTAATTTTCTTCAAAATGTAAAATGACATGACTACACTTTTTGCACCTCGAAATAGCCACACGTGTCATGTACCCCAGACAGTAAAGATATTGACAACATGTTCAACAGTACATGCAGGATGCCCATTTGATTAGTGGTACCCCCATTTTTAAAATTCGCATTTTGGCCCAATTTGTAAGTCATGACTTTTTGAAATAACCCACTTTCACGCACAAAACGTTTTCATTTCAAAAGCCAAACTCATATTGAACACGATCGTGCTGAAATGAACACTCCATCTGCATGAGACTCGTTGTTGTTGGCCAAAGTGTTGAAAATTACCCCACCATCCAATGCAAAATCGTGTGAATTTTAAAACTGAGGGTATGTGTATTCAGAAAAGCCTCCCGGATACAATTTTAAGACTTTTGCTAAGCCGTTATCTGGTATCATTTACTAATTGGCTGGCCTATTCGGAAATGAAAATGGAATCTATATTGTGCTTAAAACTTTTGAGAAAATCGATAAAAACACACGTGGTCGGTTAGAACTTTTGACTAGTATATGTATGTCAAAATGTGGTAGAAACGTGTTGAAAACACGGCGATATGATTCTGTGCTATCTCCTCTTTTTTCTTTTCTTTAATCTTATTGAAACCACCGCTAAATTCATGCGGACTGAGTCAATAAAATGTCCAGCGCGTGCAGTATTCGCCAAGTCAAGAGTCAGGCATATGCATATTATGTCACTAAATTTACTTACAAGTCATAAAAGTCCACTGATTTAAACTATTCGATATGACTACCGATGAATCACTATACTATATCGTTCTTCCTTCAGAAAACCGAAACGCTTTTGCTCGCTCTGCCGACTTCAAATTCCAGTAAATATTGTACTCAAGAATTGAAACTGCTAGACATCCCCTACGATCAGATTTTTTTGCAAAGATCTACACAAAACTTTAAAATACGTAGACAAGTTCCCAGAGTAAAAAAAAACAAACTGACGAAATTAAAAAAGAACACACAAACACACACATCTCTCTCTCTCTACTTGTCGATCCGCCGATGCAATGTTTACTTTGACATGCCTGCACCAGTCTCTCTCTCTCTCTCTCTCTCTCTCACTCTCTCTACATTTGCAAACACGGTTTGGATCCAGATCAGACCCAAATGGTATCAAGGATAGAATGTTTCGTCAATTTAAAAATGTGTGCATGCGATAGAAAGTACGCAAAGTTTTAATACTGTGGAATGGCGGACTCAAAGGGCAACTTTGTTGTACAAAAGCAGATGCGCATGCTAAGTTTGGGTTGTGACAGTTTGTGTAAGCAAACTTACTTAGCAAATTCACTCAGTTGTTTAACGCTTTCGTTTGCATGGCTTTTTTTTTTTTTAAGTTTTTTTAAAGCTATAACATCTACTGTTACTTGCAAATGTTCAATTTTGACGACCAGGCAGCGTATGACCTAAGTTCGTCATGGTGAACATAAGCTTAGATGGGCGTTTTCTTGCGGTAAATGTATTAAACTCCTAATCCTTGCCCGCGGCATGTCTGTTTAATGTCCGTGACATAGGAAATCCATGTTAATGACCATTGATGGATCGAATGCCTCTGATAGGTAAACATTTCGCCAATGAGGGGTTTTAAAAAATATTTGAACACGTTGCAGGTAGCCTGCACTGATGCATAGACAGCCTATACCAATAACATACATGAGCTCTGTAACGTTCATGTAGAAAAATCCGTGCTTTTAATGCGCTCTTGCCTTTGATCTTATCTGAAAGCATGTATCGCACATTTTAATTAGCAGACAAAAAGTATAGTCTTGCTCTCAGCATGCGAAAAAGAACGTCACATGCCATATCACCCATTTAAGTAGAATGGAACCTTCCAAATGTCGCTACCGCTCACGCGCTGTATGGTATAAGTAAACCGAGCATAAACGGACATCGATTTTCCGCCGAAAATAACTTATGTTCGTAATTTTAGAAATTCACTTTCCACAAAAAGGTCAGTGTTCGATTTTTAAGGATGTTTTGAAAATTATTTTCGGGGATAATTTTAGGTGTTCGTAATTTTAGAATGTTCGAAACTTTAGAATATTTACCAGGGGTGTGGAAATAATAAAATTTTCTATTTGTCCAAGGACAAGTAAAAAGCCAAAATGTACTTGTCCATAGAATCTTTTACTTGTCCAAAAGAACAAATTAGCTTATACCTTACTGTGCTTAAACTATTTATTCTTTCAAAAACAGTATGAAACCAGATCAACTCTTGTGAACAGTATGGATCCTGATCAGCTGGCCTCTCTTGAAAACAGTGTAGATCCAGATCAGGTGGCTTCTGCAAAAGCCAGCTGATCAGGATCCACACTGTTTTCACTGCAAGATGTGAGCTCGTAATAATTAATCAAAATATGAAATACAGAATTGTATTAATACATTTGTACTTGTCCAAGGACAAGTAAATAGAAATTTTCAACTTGTCCTGAATGAAATGGGACCAGGTCGGACAAGTTGGGCATGGTATTTCCACATCCATGTTTACCGTACTAAGTCCCAATGTCATCACCCTTCGGGTTCTGGAGAAGAAGATTTTTAAAGGATTTTTACCATATATGCAGATGTCGGCCATCTTGGTCATGTGACCAGAACAATTTGTTACAATTTTGGCTAACTTATCACAAGTAGTCTTCATATGAAATTTGAGTTCAATTGGCCCAATGGTTTCTGAGAAAACTATGTTTTAATACATAGATGGGACTCCAATATGAGCGACCTTGGCTGAAAGGTCAACGTTGACCTTTGGAACTCATTTATAGTCATTGTCTCATTAGCTTGAACATATCCACTGATTATAATTATAATGACTTTGGCTTCAACAGTTTTTAAAAAATCATCTTTTCAAAAAAATTCCCATTTAAATGCACTAGGAAGCAAATTTGACTTTGACGTTAAGTTGGTCAAGGTCAACCTAGGACAATCATTTAAACAAACTTGGTAGGCCCCACACCCCAAATGGTACATACCAAGTCCCAAGGTCATTGACCTTCTGGTTCTGGAGAAGAAGATTTTTAAAGGGTTTTTACCATATATGGGTGTGGCTGCAACCTTGGTCATGTGACCAAGACCATTTGAACAAATTTTTGTTCCCCCATCCTAAGGAGTCTCCATATGAAATTTGAGTTCAATTGGCCCAGTGATATCATAGGAGAAGATGTTTGAAAATGTTGAGGGACAGGCAGATGACCGACGGACGCCGGAGTGACTGATATACTAATAGCTCACCTCAGAGCCTTCAGCTCAGGTGAGCTAAAGACTGACATAATGATATAGCTAAATTTCGGTGGTTTCTATTGCACTTTAAAGTTATTTTCTATTCTCACATAGGCTACTTTTAACCTTTTACTCCATAGGCTATTTTTAGATCATGACATCATTTTCTATATTTAGACATTGAAAGAATTCAAGAAAATTTAAACTTAAGTTTTGCATACTTTTGAAAATATTATGGAAAATGGAGCATTTGCTCTTTTGAAGCAGATGCTCCATTTTCCATAATATTTTCAAATACATGATATTTCTAAGGCGTCAAAAGGCGTTATTATGAAGTAAAGGGTTAAAGGATATATTTCATTTAATAGTAGCCCCCCCCCCCCCTTTAAGATGCGGTTTCATGGGGAATAAAATTAAATCCTATCTAAACACAAAAGCACTGCCAAATTTTCCATAGATTGTTAAATGAGGAATATTTATCAATACATATCTTTTTGACGTTTTTTCTGTTAAGTGCGACAGCAGCCTAGATAAGAAACGTATTTGCATTAATACGCAATTAAAATCATTAAAAAGTAATTAAAATTAATTGTGTGTGAGCCAAAAAGCAATTTTGCGGATCGACATGCAAATGCGTGCAATTAAATAAGCTTAGGGTTTGGTCCATTTCGTTTCAATTTGGGTAATAAACAAATGCCAGGGGGGTATCGATTTTTTTTATAGTGAGTGCACAGTATAATACAAGTCTTATGAATAAAATCTCAGCGCTCAGTCAAGTATACTCCTCAAAATAATTAAAGGACCAGTGCAATCAATTATAAGATTGATGTATGTTGTGTTGAGCGTATTTTGAAAATCAATTTAACGATCTAGTCAAATTTTGGGACATCTTTTAGGCTCTCCTCCCAAGTGAAACAGCAAAAAGAAAATTGTAGAAAATGTTACTAACATGAATTTTGTGTCATTTTAAAACTTGACCCAACTGTATTGGAATGTCATTCCTTGTGTCTGATCCATGGACCACAGAACTGCATGAAATTAATGAAAAATGCTTTTAGATGTTGATATCTCTATTTTCGCATGATTCATGGTGTGACGATTGAGATCTGATTCTTGATGGCCCAGTGCAAACATTGTTTTCAGAAAACTAAACATTACAAAAAACCCATTGTCAGAGATAAAAATGCTGCTTCCAAGATTAATTAAACTGTTTGAAGAAATCTTTTGTAAGTAATGTGAATTGTTTAAAACAAAGTTTAATTTGATGTCACTTTTATTGATCTCGAATGACACAGAAGAATTTCTTTACCCCACCCATCACCTTTTGAAAGTGTAATTTTGGGGGTATGTGCATTTGAGGCACAGTTATGAAAGAATAAGGCATTGAAATCGGCCATTTTGATTCTTGATTCATGGGCATGAACTGTGGAAAGATTTGGGCCATGTTTTGCAGAATTTAGATATTCCCAATTGATAATAGCTACCTTTTTTCCCAATACCATGTCTGATTTTCTCAATTAAGAAAAGTAAAAAAAAAAAAAAAAATTTTTTTCCTTTTTTTAGAGACCATTTTTTTTACTTTTTTTTGAGACCACTACTAATTATGAAAAACAATGACCCATTTCAAAATGATACTTAAACACTTGTGCTTAAGTGGTATGCTTGACATAATACAATCTAAAATAACTTTTAAAATTTTGAGGATATATTTTGCTACCCTTAATATGTTCTATGACGTTAATTTCTCCCAATTTTGATGTTGTCGATCATTTTTTCCCAATTTTGGCCAGGGGCCTTTTCCCAAAATTGCTGGAAAAGGCCCTGTCTAGGCCTTCTGGTTTCAGACAAGAAGATTTTTTCACGTTATCGCTATAAAATATCCTATGTAAAACAAATGACCCCCAGCGTCCCATGGCTATAATTTGAACAAACTTGGTAAAGGTTCTCTAGGTGATGCTACACACCAAATATCAAGGCTCTAGATCTAGACCTTGTTGTTGCCTTGTTGTTTCAGACAAGAAGATTTTTTAACATTTTCCCTATGTAAGCCTATGTAAAACATGTGACCACCAGGCCGGGCCATTTTTGGCCCCACAGAGATAATTTGAAAAATGTTGGTAGAGGTCCACTAGGTAATGCTACATACCAAATATCAATATTCTAGGCCTTCTGGTTTCAGACAAGAAGATTTTTCCACGTTTTGCCTATATAAGCCTATGTAAAACATTTGACCCCCGGGGCGAGGCCATTTTTGGCCCCAGAGATATAATTTGAACAAACTTGGTAAAGGTCTACTTGGTGATGCTACATACCAAATATCAATAGTTTAGGCCTTCTGGTTTCAGACAAGAAGATTTTTTCACATTTTTCCTATATAAGCCTATGCAAAACATTCGACCCCCAGGGCGGGGCCATTTTTGGCCCAAGGGCTATAATTTGAACAAACCTGGTAGAGGCCCACTAGATGATGCTACATACCAAAGATCAAAGAGTCTAGGCTTTCTGGTTTCAGACAAGAAGATTTTTAAAGTTTGCATATTGCAAATCTATTTTCAGCCTCTATGACCTAGATATGCAACCATTTGCACAATTTTGGTAGAGGGCCACCCAAGGATCATTTGTGTGAAATTATTTCAAAATTGGGCTAGGGGCTTATGAGTTGTCGTTTAAGTCAATTGTTAACGGACGACGGACTAGGACCGATCACAAAAGCTCACCTTGTCACTTCATGACAGGTGAGCTAAAACCATGTGTAATCACAGAAAAAAAGTGAAGTAAAAATATAAAATTATGCAATTGTTATTGCAGGTATGCAATTGAGAATAATCAGGTTGCATAAATACCAAATTGACCCAAATGCTTATCTAGAACCCTTGTGCTAGCTTGCCTATTCTCAGATGTGTAGAGGGAGCAAAATTCTGTTGACTCTCTTTGGAGGTAGTGCCTCGGCTACAAGAATGCATGTTGAATGGGGAGGCAAGCCTCTAGATTCAACAAGCATTCTGGAAGCAGCCTTGCCTGGTAAACTTGATATGAAAAGAAGTTCACCTAGTATTCTCTATTTATCTCGGGGCCTGAAA
Organism: Loripinus fragilis; assembly: GCA_964019695.1. Classification (NCBI taxonomy): domain Eukaryota; kingdom Metazoa; phylum Mollusca; class Bivalvia; order Lucinida; family Lucinidae; genus Loripinus; species Loripinus fragilis. The sequence continues at coordinate 106,736,503 of OZ026515.1, forward strand.
TACTTACATTGACAGATGCTGTACATTCCCAGGGAGGTCCTCTCTCTCACCATCCACTCAAGTTCTTCAATTGGACAGTGTTCAGTCTCATTTCGCACTAAAACATGGAATTTGATGCATCCTAGGAACCCAACAAAATGCCTGAAAATATTTCATATGTGTGTCTGACAAACCAAACAAGAAGGCCTGAGGGCACCCCAGCCACTCCACTAAGTATACCTGTTTATAAGGTCAGGAGAATATAAACAAGTAACCCAATGGACAACGATCGCTCACCTGGGAGCCAGCATAATGTTTGGAGATACATTAATTTATGATGCTCAAAGTAAGTTAGCTCTGAACTTGAAACAGTGACCAGGAACTAATTCAAAAACATAAGATATTATGCCAGTCCTGGTTATCTGCAAGTATTAAAAAGATCTGAATAAAAATGGTGAAAGTATATTTTCAGATGCTCAAGGGCAGCTAACTCTGTAGTCAGTGATGGAATCTGACAGATCCATACTTTAATGTATGTCCTGATAATCTAAAAGGATTAAAAATCAAATGAAAAATCAAGGCGCCAGAGTGGTCACAACATTATACAGCTATATTTTAGACACTAAAGTGCATTGGTGGTCGGGTGTGGTTGATACTCTAACTCATTCAAGCTTTTATTAGTGTCCTTGATACCTGCAAATCTGAGGAAGATCCATTCATAAATGAAGGTGCTAGAGTGGTCATAAAAAGATCTCCCATTGTAGGTCTATGTAGATTTTTTTATGATGATCAAGGACAGCTAAATCAACAGTCTGAGGTTGGTTCTACTTAAGGTTCAAACTCATCTAAGTTTTCAGGTTGCCCTTGTTACCTGAAAGAATGAAGAAGATCCAATCAAAAGTGAGGGCACTAGAGCTGTCACAACATTATCCATCAGTTTTTAAGATGCTCAAGGGGAGCTAACTCCATAATAAGTGATGGGATCTTGGCGGAATTTTCAAACTCATCCAAGCTTTAATAGTTGTTCTTCTTGTCTGCAAGAATAAAGAAGATCCAATCAAAATTGAAAGCACTAGAGTGGTCACAACATTTCTCCCATTATCAGTCTATGGAGATTTTCAAGACACTCAATGGCAGCTAACTCCACAGTCCAAGGTCCAATCTGACCAAATTTCGACCCATCTGAGAATTTATGGGTTTCCATATTGCCTGCAAGAATGAAGAAGCACCAATTAAAAGTGATGGCACTGGAGTGGTAACAACATTTCTCCCATTAAAAGTCTATGGGGATTTTATAAGATGCTTAAGTGCAGCTAACTAAGTCTCTGGTCAGATCCTGCTGAATTTCAAACTTATCCAAGATTTTATGGTTGTCCTTGTTTCATGAAAGAATGAAGAAGATCCAATCAAAAATGTAGACGCAAGAGTGGTCACAACATTAGCCATCAATTTATAAGATGCTCAAGGGGAGCTAACTCCATAATAGGTGATGGGATCTTGGCGAAATTCAAACTCATCCAAGCTTTAATAGTTGTTCTTCTTGTCTGCAAGAATAAAGAAGATCCAATCAAAATTGAAAGCACTAGAGTGGTCACAACATTTCTCCCATTATCAGTCTATGGAGATTTTCAAGACGCTCATAGGCAGGTAACTCCTAAGTCGCTGGTCAGATCCTGCCTAATTTCGAAACCATCTGAGATATTATGGGTTTCCTTGTTGCCTGCAAGAATGAAGAAGATCCAATCAAAAATGAAGGCCCTAGAGTGGTCTCAACATTATTTATTGATTTTTCAGACACTCAGGGGGGAGCTAACTCTGAAGTCAGTGATGGAATATAGCCGAAATTCAAACTCATCCGAGCTTTTATGGTTGGTCTTGTTACCTGCAAGAATAAGAAGATCCATCCAAAAATGAAGGTACTAGAGTGGTCACAACATTTCTCCAATTATAAGACTATGGGGATTTTTCCAGACCCTGGAGGGCAGCTAACTCATAAGTCCCTGGTCTGATCTTGCCGAATTTCGAACCCATTTGAGATTTTATGGTTGTCCCTGTTACCTGCAAGAATAAAGATGAACCAATCAACAAGTAGCCCAATGGACAACGATCGCTCACCATGGAGCCAGCATAATGTTTGGAGAAATCATAATTTAAGATGCTCAAAGGCAGATAACTCTGAACTTGAAACAGTGACCAGGAATTAATTCAAAAACATAAGATATTATGCTGGTTCTAGTTATCTGCAAGTACTTAAAAGATCTGAATAAAAATTGCATTGGAAATCTGGTGAAGGTGTAGTTTTCAGATACTCAAGGGCAGCTAACTCCGTAGTAAGTTATGGAATCTGACCGAAATTCAAACTCATCCATACTTTTATGTAAGTCCTGGTAACCTACAGGGATGAAGAGAATCAAATGAAAATGAAGGTGCTAGAGTGGTCACAACATTATATAGTTTTATATCAGATGCTCAAGGGCAGCTAACTCTGTAGCTGGTGGATGGGTGTGGCGGAAAATCAAACTCATTCAAACTTTTATGGAAGTCCCTGTTACCTACAAATGAGGTAGATCCATTCAAAAATGAAGGTGCTAGAGTGGTTACAACTGATCTCCCATTGTAAGTCTATGCAGATTTTTTATGATGCTCAAGGGAAGTTAACTCCACAGTCTAAAGTTGGTTCTACTTTAAATTAAACTTATCCAAGCTTTTATGGTTGTACTTGTTACCTGAAAAAATGAAGAAGATCCAATAAAAAATGAAGGCGCTAGAGTGATCACAACATTATCAATCAATTTTTAAGATGCTCAAGGGCAGCTAACTCCATAAAAGGTGATTGGATCTTGACTGAATTCAAACTCATCCAAGCTTTTATAGTTGCCCTTTTTTATCTGCAAGAATGAATATGATCTATTACAAAATGAAAGCACTAGAGTGGTCACAACAATTCTCCCATCAGACCCTCAAGGGCAGCTAACTCCCAAGTCTGGTCTGGCAAAATTTTGAACCCATCTAAGCTTTTATAGTTGAACTTGTTACCTGCAAGAATGAAGAAGATCCAATTAAAAATGAAGGCGCTGGAGTGGTCACAACAATATCATCAATTCTTAAGATGATCAAGGAGAGCTAACTCCATAATAGGTGATGGGATCTTGACGAAATTCAAACTCATTCAAGCTTTTATAGTTGTCCTTCTTATCTGCAAGAATAAAGAAGATCCATTGAAAATTGAAAGCACTAGAGTGGTCACAACGTTTCTCCCATTATTAGTCTATGGGGATTTTTCCAGATGCTCAAGGGCAGCTAACTCATAAGTCCTTGGTCGGATCCTGCAGAATTTCAAACTCATCCAATCTTTCTTGAGTGTCCTTGTTAGATGAAAGAACTAGAGGACCTGAAGGTCCTGAGGCGCTCACCTGATCTCTTTAATAATGTTAAAATATGTCAAGGTCAACTACCACTTATATTAATAAAACATATTTTGTTTTATCATATATGGGGGTTGCAGCCATTTTGGTCAAGTGACCTATAACAATCTAATGAATACTCCATTAAACAACCCAGTGATTTCTGAGAAACTAATGTTTAGTTAGGTATGTGGCAGTCCAAATGAGTAGCATTAGATAAAAGGTCACAGGTCAGCTTAACATTTGGTACTTATATAAAACCATTGTCTCATAAGGTTAAACATTTCTTGAAAGTATTATGATTTGTGCTTAAACAGATATAGAAAAATGAACATTTCAAGATTTACCTGTTATGAATGCATAAGGAATCAAATTTGACCTTGCCATAAAGTAGGTCAAGGTCAAGCTTGATTCATCATTTGTGCAAACCTGGTACGTACCACATCCCAAATGCTACATACCAAGTCCCAAGGCCATTGGCCTTTTGTTCCAGAGAATAAGATATTAAAGGGTTTTTACCATATATGGGTGTGGTGGCCTTGACCTTTGAAAATTTATTTATAGCTATTGTCTCATTAGGTTTAACATATTAAGTGAGAATAATGACTTTGGCTTCAACACTATTCAAAAAATCCACTTTTCAAAAAAAATTCCCATTTAAATGCATTAGGAAGAAAATTTGACCTTGACGTTAAGTAGGTCAAGGTCAACCTAGGATCATTATTTTAACAAACTTGGTAGGCCCCACATCCCCAATGCTGCATACCAAGTCCCAAGGTCATCGGCCTTCTGGTTCTGGAGAAGAGGATTTTTAAAGGGGTTTTACCATATATGGGCGTGGCGGCCATCTTGGTCATGTGATCAAAATATTTTGCATTAATTTTGGCTAACTTATCATAAGGAGTCTTCATATGAAATTTGAGTTCAATTGGGCCAATGGTTTGTGAGAAAACTATGTTATAATATATTGATGGGACTCCATTATGAGTGACCTAAGCTGAAAGGTCAAAGGTCAACCTTGACCTTTGGAACTTATTTATAGCCATTGTCTCATTAGGTTAAACATATTAAGTGAGAATAATGACGATGGCTTCCACATTTTTCATAAAAATCAACTTTCAGAAATTTTCCCATTTAAATGCATTAGGAAGCAAATTTGACCTTGAAGTTAAGTAGGTCAAGGTCAACCTAGGATCATCATTTGAACAAACTTGGTAGGCCCCACATCTCCAATGCTACATACCAAGTCCCAAGGTCATCAGCCTTCTGGTTCTGGAGAAGAAGATTTTTAAAGGGTTTTTACCATATATGGGCGTGGCGGCCATCTTGGTCATGTGACCAAGACCATTTGAACAAACTTTCGTTCCCGTGTCCTAAGGAGTCTCCATGTGAAATTTGAGTTTAATTGGCCAAGTGGTTTCAGAGAAGAAGATGTTTGAAATTGTGGACCGACAGACGACGGACGGACGGACGCCGGAGTGACTGGTATACTATTAGCTCACCCATGAGCCTTCGGCTCAGGTGAGCTAATATAGAAGATCCAATCAAAATGTAGACGCTAGAGCGGTCACAACATTATCCATCAATTTTTAAGATGCTCAAGGGGAGTTAACTCCAAAATAGGTGATGGGATCTTGACCAAATTCAAACTCATCCAAGCTTTAATAGTTGTTCTTGTTGCCTGCAAGAATGAAAAAGATCCATCCTAAATTTAAAGCACTAGAGTGGTCACAACATTTCTCCCATTATAAGTCTATGGGGATTTTTCCAAACGCTCAAGGGGAGGAACCTCATAAGTCCCTGGTCGGATCCTGCTGAATTTCGAACCGATCAGAGATATAATGGGTTAACTTGTTGCCTGCAAGAATGAAGAGGATCCAATCAAAAATGAAGGAGCTAGAGTGGTCACAACATTATTCATTGATTTTTCAGAGGCTCAAGGGCAGCTAACTCTGAAGTCAGTAATGGAATCTTGTGGAAATTCAAACTTATCCAAGCTTTAATAGTTGTCCTATTTGTATGCAAGAATGAGGAAGATCCATTCAAAATTGAAAGCACTAGAGTGGTCACAACATTTCTCCCATTATAAGTCTATGGGGATTTTTCCAAACGCTCAAGGGCAGGTAACTCATAAGTCCTTGGTCGGATCTCGCTGAATTTCTAACCCATCTGAGATATTATGGGTTTATTTGTTGCCTGCAAGAATAGCGAAGATCAAATCAAAAATGAAGTAGCTAAAGTGGTCACAACATTATTCATTAATTTTTCGAACGCTCAAGGGCAGCTAACTCCGAAGTCAGTGATGGAATCTTACTAAAATTCAAACTCATCCGAGCTTTTATGATTGGTCTTGTTATCTGAAAGAAAGAAGAAGATCCATCCAAAAATGAAAGTACTAGAGTAGTCACAACATTTCTCCCATTATAAATCTTTGGGGATTTTTCCAGACGCTCAAGGGCAGGTAACTCATAAGTCCCTGGTCGGATCTTGCCTAATTTCGAACCCATTTGAGACTTAATGGTTGTCCTTGTTACCTGCAAGAATAAAGAAGAACAAATCAAAAATGAAGGAGCTAGAGTGGTCACAAGATTTTCCCCATTATAACCCTATGGGAGCTATGTGTTGCCATGGAAACCAGAGTTCTGATCCGATCAGGCCCAAAACCTTATGCAGCCAATCCCCCACCCCAATGATGCTCCAGATGAAATTTGATAACAATCGGCTTGCTGGTCTCAGAGATATTCATGTTTGAAAGTGTGGAGGCATTGACGCACACACGGACGGACACCAGCTCCAGTCCCATACTATAAGCTCACCCTGAGCCTTCGGCTCTGGTGAGCTAAAAATGAAGGAGCTAGAGTGGTCACAAGATTTTCCCCATTATAACCCTATGGGAGCTATGTGTTGCCATGGAAACCAGAGTTCTGAACCGATCTTGCCCAACACCTATTGCAGTCAATCCCCCACCCCAATGATGCTCCAGATGAAATTTGATCTTGATAGGACAGCTGGTCTCAGATATTCATGTTTGAAAGTGTGAACGGACGGACAGATGGAGGCCGGCTCGAGTCCCATACTATAAGCTCACTGAGAGCCTTTGGCTCAGGTGAGCTAAAATCTATCAGGGGTATGAGGGTGGGATAGAAAAATCCATCCCAATAATCATCTATTGGTTTCACAAGGCTTGCCAAGTGTTGACAAATGGTGATCGCGGGGGACAGATTTTTCTATCCCATCCTCACACAAATCATGGATTCTTTTCCTTGCTCATGATCACCACTAAATACCCCATTTTACATTGAAAAACTGGAAAAAGACTTCCTGAAAAACTGATTTCTATGAGATGACATGTACCATCCAGTATGCAAGATAAATATAGGCTTATCTCGACCAACACCTAGCTACAAATCTCTGATATAGATCACCAGTTTCCATAAGACATTACATGGAAAAGTTTTATCAACATTGAGGAAAATAAAAGGACATAGAGCCTAGTCGAAATTTTCATTTAAACCAAAAGTGAATCAAATATAATCAATGGATATAGATCCATGCCAGCCATGTTTTTCAACATTTCAAATTGATCTGAGCAATCTTAGTAGAGGGTCACTCTAGGACCATTTCCAAATCAGCCTAGTAATTTTTGCCAAGAAGACTTTATGTTTATTGTTATACATAGAAAAAAAGGCAGCCATTTCTTTCAACACATCAAATTTATTGAGCAACTTGGTAGAGTGTCACCCAAGGAACATATGTACCACATTATTTTCATACTGGGTCAGCAGCTTTTTTACTAGAAGTTTTTGGTTGCCATACAATTCAGAATTCGGCATGGAATGAGAATCTTTGAACAACTTTGAAAGGGGACCATCAAAGGATCATTCCTATGAAGTTGGATGAATTTCGCAACAAAATTCATCTGCTTTTCTCGTTTGCTTAAATGTTTAAGAAGCCTCTATGGCAAGCAGTGTCAACCCAGATCAGACCGCTCCTATTGGAGCAGTCTGTTCTGGGTCCACACTGTTTCCTTCTATACTTGATTCGTCGACGACTTCAGCAGACGACATTTTCAGATGCATTTTTTTCTTGGCGCTTTAAGGTTAAGTTGTTTGAAGTATTTTATTGAGATATCCCGGAAGATGGGCTGATGAATGACAGACAGAGACAAGAGAAATGAAAAAAGTCAATAAGCAATGCTTATTAGATACCCCCCACACAGTAAGAGTCAGTGAAAAAACTTGGCAAGTTATTGTTCAAACCAGCAGACCTTAGTTTTGAAAAGATTTCAGTACAATCTGTGCAAAAAAAATTATAAACTCCTTCATGCATATGTTCAATGTGTCTACATTGTATCGGCAAAGTATCAAATTGCTCCATCAAAAGCTGTGGTAGGAGTTGATCGGCCCATAAAGGCACTATCAATCCATATACAAAAGTCATATAAGGGAATAACTGTCTAAGTTCTCACAGCTGTCATTTTGTCAAAAATTATTTCTTCTGAACTAAACTCCTTCATGCATATGTTCAATGTGTCTACATTGTGTAGGCAAAGTATCAAATTGCTCCATCAAAAGCTGTGGTATGAGTTGATCAACCCACGAAGGCTCCATCAATCCATACACAAAAGCCCTATTAGGGAAAAATTGTCTAGGTTCTCACAGCTGTCATTTTGTCAAAAATTATTTTTTCTAAACCAAACTCCTTCATGCATATGTTCAATGCGTCTACATTGTGTAGGCAAAGTATCAAATTGCTCCATCAAAAGCTGTGGTAGGAGTTGATCGGCCATTGAAGGCACCATCTATGTATATACAAAAGCTCTATTAGGGAAAAATTGTCGAAGTTCTCATAGCTGTCATTTTGTCAAAAATTATTTTTTCTAAACCAAACTCCCTCATGCATATGTTCAGTGTGTCTACATTGTATAGGCAAAGTATCAAATTGTTCCATAAAAAGCTGTGGTAGGAGTTGATTGGGCTTTTTATGGCCTATAATAGCATAAGCATAAAACCCTAAATTAAAAGCCATTTATAACTACAAAGGGAAATAACTCTAATAGAATTGGCCCCTAGCCCTTACTATTTTGTCTAAAGTATTTGTCTTGCATATATGAACATGTTTGCAAGGTTTGATGAAAATCCAGCAATGACTCTTCAAGATATTAAGGAAACAAAAAGTTACGGACGGACGCACAGGCGGACGCATGCACGCACAGATGGACAACGTGAAAACAGTATACCCACCACAAACAAAGTTTGTGGGGGGGGGGGGGGGGTATAACAATCTTCTGGGTCCAAAGATCCACTAGTATAAATATCTATTTTGGGAGCTTGAAAGAAATTCCTCGTTGATACTATCGTCGGGGAATTTAGTAGCTTTTGTAACTGGTTTCTTCTATTGTTTTAGCTACAAGTAAACTTCAAGTCATTTTTCTGTACATCCGAATTTATTTACATAACATCATAGCCAGGGGGCACAGTGCCCCCTGCACACTGGAAAGTACTTTAACTTCACATATTGCTTTCTTCACAGTCACCAAGATATATAATTTCTAGATGTTCTCTCTTTAAAAGTCAAACCTAATCTGCCTTCTTTCTCAGAGCCAATTCATGTTTAACAGATCAGTCAATCATGCAATTTGCTCTGAGCAGTATCTTTCAAATCTTACTAAATTTATTTTTATTGAGGAAATAGAAATAACAGGTTTGAAATAATTATGTAGAGTATAGATTGTGTATTTCCTTGAGAATACATGTACCTTAAAAGCTGTACAATCTTTTAAGTGCTAATTATTATCAATGACAAAATTATAGAAGTATTAAAATCATTAAACCAAAATTTATGTAGAAAATCCCTGTGGTAAGACAATGCTTGTGGGTACTTTACCTAAAACAAGGGGCGTAGCTGAAAGCATTATAATATTTTAGCTCACCAAGTAAAATTGCAAAATTAAGAGAAATCTGACCTGGTTGAAAAGTAAATCAAGGGCGAGAAGCAAATATTTTCAGATAGAGAATAACAAATGCCTCAATCTGACTGCAGGACTAAGCCTTTGTCTTCATATGCGCCAAAGTCAGAATTTCTCAAGTCAAGGCCCATATGATGTCAAAGCCCAGACTTCTTAGCTTCTTAGCCTCCGCATAGCCTTGCACCTGCCCAAAACATTTGATTTCAGTTGAGAAATGAAGAAATTGAATTTTGTGCTTTTATCTAGAGACTTTGTATCTCCACCTTTAACATTATCCAACGATGGAGTGTATATATTACATAAACATGTACACTAAAATAAACTCAGAACCAGTGGGATGGGGGAAGAGAATAGTGTCACCTTAAATCATATTTATAGACAACATTGGAATGATGTAGAAAAACAGTTAACCCATAAAGCGCCAATCACGACTGCAGAAGACAACAAATTTTGCGACGTCTTCTGCTACAAAAAATAGATGGCACTTTCTGTTTTAAATGTACGACATACTTGCATTTATCCTTTTCTTCCATGGATTGGATCATCTTACTGTATGGTAAGGCGCACTCCTGTGTTTTAGCTTTCTCAACAAAACTTGGCGTACACAATCCATCAGAAACTACAAATAAAACAAAGATGTAATTCATCATTGTCATTGTATTTGCTTAATAGCTTTTGGTAGACAATAAAAAATATATCTATCATGCTCAGGGCTGCTAAAACTGTATGCAGCTCATGTCATTTTAATTCCAAAATAGTATATAGGTATACAATATAACAACATTAGCTTGAACAGGCTTGGGACCACGTAAAATAGTTCTAGCCAAGAGTAGTTCCAACCATTCATGGTGAATTATGCATAAAATGACCTGTGTTCTACTGTAACTTTTAAACACATTAATTTACTTTTTGCATTGATTGTAATCATTGATCTGCTAGTGTTTTTTTTAAATCAAATGGGCCAGTGCATGAGATTTCCAACAATGTGGTTTGTGCGACCAGCAAAGCCTCAGATCAGCCTGCGCATACGCGCAGTCTGATCAGAGCCTTTGCTAGTCGCTTGAGTATTCTATGATTGTTAGGCTACTGACTGAACATCATTTTGAGTTTCTAAGCTTAACAGGAAGCTACACAGGCTCGTCTGAGTCTACACATGTCAAAATGCCACATTGTTGGAAATCTCATGCACTGGCTCAAATTATAAGCTTATGGTTTAAAGATTTAATGTCATGCCTCTAGTAAAAGAGTGCTAATGAAAAAGATTCTTACTTCCCAGCAAAAACATTTATTTTGGGTACTTAAAAGAACCGTTCTTTTGAGCATCCAAAACATATGCTACAATTTATGGGTAAGAAAATATTTACAACTTTACGCGGAAAATGTTGGCTTATCTAAACTTGTGTATTCCTGAAGCTAACATACCTTGAATATTGCTCTTCACTGTCATTCTTATAAGCTTAAGGTTTAAAGATTTAATATCATGCCTTTAGTTAAAGAGTGCTAACAGAAAACAAAATTCTTATTTCTCATCAAAAACATATGTTGTGGGTACTCAAAAGAACCGTCTCCATGAGAAGATTCTTTTGAGCACCAAAACATATGCTACAATTTATGGGTAAGAAAATATTTATAATTTCGCTGAAAATGTTGGCTTATCTAAACCTGTGAATTCCTGCAGCTAACATACCTTGACAATCGTCATAGTAGTTCCAATTATACACATAACTCCATTCAGAAAACTTGTCTGAAATACTTCTCTTCATTTCCTCGACGTCACAATACAGCATATCATGTTTTAAGTCATTCACAATGCACTCTGCCAGCTCTTCAAAATACCTGAAATTAAGGGTTATCATATCCTGTAGACTCAGCGCCAAAAATGACTGCTCCATTCTCGGAATTTTTGTAGACTATAAGCTCTTAAATCTTCTTTGCGAGTAGCAACTTTTGTCATCTGCTGATAAGCTTGCAGACAGTTTAGACCCAGATCAGGACTGACAGAGCACCTCTCCTGGTCTTGATCCAAACCATTTGGCACTCAATATAATTCTGAATCTGATAATGTTCCTGAATTTTTTATATTTTTTTTGACAAATTCAATTAAAAAAAAAGTCAGAAATCCCACTAACATTTCCAACACCTTTGATACAGATCATGCCCAGCATTTTGTCACCCCTACTCTCGATCTAATCGGTTTCCAAAGGTTATTTATTAGCAGATGTTAAAAGCAGTCATCAGCAGGCAGAGATAAGCCGAAAAACTAAAACATTAAATCCTAAACTTGCATTAGCTTTTAAATGCACAGCAAAACTTAGCATACAATACTGGTTGAATGCCCCATTGCCAAAATCGACATAATTTATTGATCATGCAATTATGTATTTTCCCCTTCAAAAGTTTTCAGCCATTTTCTCTTATACAAAGTGTATGTGAATGTATACCTGTTATTTATAGAAAGACCCTGATATGGTGAACTTTCTAAAATTTTGAACACTTTTCTTTTTCTGTTCTCAAATATAATGTTGGTTATCAGGGTTTAGACTTGAGACTTGTAAAATTCTTGTCAGACTACTAGCAAATAGGGAAGACCCTAATCAGACTGCCTCTTCAGAAGCAGTCTGATCTGGGTCTGCACTGTTTGTCTGAGTCTTTTCTGCAGTCAACTACTGTTCCAAATTTTAGACTATTTACTAGTCTGATCTGGGTCTGAACAGCTTGTCTGGGTTTTTTTTGGCAGGCAGCTATGTTCCTAATTTTTGAATATTAACCAGTCTGGTATGGGTCTGCACTGTTTGTCTGGCAGGCAACTATTGTTCATAATTTATGAACATCTACTGTACTAGAAAAGCTCACCCGCATCTTTCAGAACCAGAGTAATGCCCAACAATATCCACTATATGTTGACACTTTGGCAGGTTGTTCCTTTCAATCTGATCTATGTCATGGCAGGACAACATAGGCTCATCTGAAAAAAATAGCATTGAACTCAAATTGTATCAATGTCCCTGCCACACCAACCATCCAAATTCAGCAATGTCCATGAAAACATTTTGTTTTGATTGGATTCTTTACGCCCCAGTCAACAATTTTTCAGTCATGTCAGGAAGGGTCTTATTTCCATCTCCAAGCTTCAAGCTGCTTTCACATATATATTTGGAGTCACTACATACATCTTACTACATTGTTAGTTTGTGTGGATTATTTACCTAACAATCAACAATTTTTCAGTCATGTTGCAGTTTGGATATTGTCCTGTCTTCCAGAGTTGAACCAGTATGAAGCAGCGGATAAAGTGCCTTATTCAAGGACACAACACAGTACTTCCAGGGAGTCTGGAACTAGCAACCCTTCAATCCCAGGTCTAACACTCTACCACTGACCCTATGCCCTCCTCTACACCCAACTACATATTAAGAAGACATCAAGATATGAGTCGCAAAATGAGATTTCCAACAATGTGGTATGTGTGCCCAGTAAAAGCTTAGACTAGCCTGCGCATGAGCACAGTCTGATCAGAGACTTTCCTAGTCACTTGAATATTCTATGAATGTTAAGCTACTACCTGAACAGCATTTGGAGTTTCTAAGCTTAAAAGGAGGCTGCACAGGCTAGTCTGAGACTACACTTGCACCTCTACATATAAAGGTCATAGAAGCCCTAGCCATATACCAGCCTTTCTCAATCTTCATTTAATTAGAAACAATATTTTTCTCTCTTTCTAAGAATCAGGGGCGGATTCAAGATGGTTCATATGTATAAAGGCGTGGGGATTTGCTTTGCTGATTTTATTTCATTTTTCTAAAATATCCTGTGAAAATTAGATAAATTCGTTTTCATAGGATATTTAGAAATGGGGGGCAGGGAGGGGGTTCAAGCCAACCCCCTGAAACCCCTCTGAATACGCAACTGAGAATCAACGTACCATCACAATAGTCATAGTAGTTCCAGTAATACACTCCGCTCCATTTTTGGAAGTTACTAGCAATACTTCTCTTCATATCCTCAAAGTCACAATGCAGGCTATCATATGTCAAATCATTGAGAATGCAGAGTACAAGATCATCAAAATACCTGAAAATAATGTTTAATGCTTAGCTGCCACTAGTTTTTGTCTGCTGCGTAATATATTAATTTCACTTTAGATTAGATTTTATCAAGGATGCAAAAACTATGAACCAAAGGAACAGTCTAATCTGGGTCCATATTGTTTTCAAAAAAGGCTACCTAAGACCATAAGCCGACATGAGAAGTAGCCAAAACAGTAGTGACTGGAGGGCAAAGAATTAAGCTTTATAAACTAGTAATTATGCTTGAGACACACTGAGCCTCCAACAATATAGGCTTGTCCATAATGGTCTTCTTAACCCATAAAGTGCCACCTAAAATTTGCAGTAGACGACAATTTCAAATTTTGCCACCTTTTCGAAAAAATAACAAATAAGGCATGATACTTCATGAGAATCGTCTGCTATTCTGCTGGCAGATGATTCTCATTAAATATCACACATTACTTTTTTCGAAAATCGGGAAAGATGTCGAAAAATTTGTCACCTGCTGCAGTCATAATTGGGGCTTTAAGGGTTAACTATTTGCTGTATCTCCATAAAATTTATTTTTTTAGGCTGCCAATATGGCAAACACTATGAGCCCTAATCAGACTGCTTCCATGATAAAATCTAGCCTGAATTGCAGCAGGCTTAAAAAAGGAAGCATGTTCAGGACATAAATTACTTGTCATGCTAGGGAGCGCAGTGGCTCAGTGGTAGAGTGCTTGACTCGAGACTGAGAGGCTGTGGGTTTGAGCCTCACCGGCGTCACTGCATTGTGGTCCTTGAGCAAGACACACTTATCCTAGCTTAGTACTGGTTCAACCCAGGAAGACCCGTCGCTGTTTAACTGAAAAATTGTTGATGGGACGTAAAGAATCAAATCAAACAAACCAACTTGTCATGCTACATGTACTACACTCCTCCCCAGTTTCTATCATGCTAACCTGCACCATGTATTTTCAATCAGAAATGAAAACACTGCAGATCCTTATCAGCTGCATCATCAGTTTTAAGCCAGCTGAACTGAATCTATTGTGTTTCCAAAAAGGATAAATACAGATTCAGCATGAAAAGGGTTAAAACTAGCATTATTCTTAACAAATATTAACAATTTCAAGCTTAGATAGTCAATAGTCTTTAGATAAACTCAAAATAACTCAGATATTGCTTCTTTCATTATTTGAGGCTGATTTTTTGAAAGTCAGCCTTAAAATCCAGAATTCAGGTTCATGTATAACCCTTAAAACTTCATAATGGCATGCACAATTTTCTTTCTGCTGTGTAAATGAAAACCCAAAAAGTGTCAGTGTGACAAAGGTGACCCTACAAGAAAACAATTTCTCAAACAGACAAAGGTGGCCCCCTCCCATTGACAATGATGGGGGCATAAAAAAACATACAAATGGATCAATCTTTCTTAGTGGAATGAGCCACTTATTTGAACTGGGGAAAATCCTGAACTAAGAAAGCCACTGTATATTGACTAGAAAATGCTCCTTTGAGAAAAGCTCACCTGCATTTGTCTGAATCAAATGTGTTCATAAAGTCTATTTCATCCCAGCACTGGTCCCAGTTGTGGTCTCTGATCTGTTCCATATCGTAGCAGGAAAACTGGGGCTCACCTGGAAACAATTATACAGTCCAGTCCCTTTATAATGCTATGTTTAGGGTCCATAGGAATGGACTATGTTTATGTTATAAGTGAAAGTATTTAAGAAATGAATTCAATTTTCGGAATGTTCATGGAATCATGAATACTTCAAGTTTACTTTGCAAGAGACCCGAAGTATTCATGATTCCATGAATATTCCAAAAATTAAATTTATTACTTATATTTGCATTTCATTATTATAATATCTTCTACATAGAAATTATTTATAATTTAGGAAACAAATTAGTTTTGTATTTAATATGTAATTGTATTAATGATTTTGTTGGAGTGTTAAACAAAAAAGCGGAAAAGCCAGTGTGAACACGGACTTCCAGTGGCGCAAATAAGAGGCTTCTTTTGCACGTGGGAATCGGGTGTGGCTTTCTGTCAATCACAACACCAATGTCACTTCTAGCGAATAAATCCAATGTTTGAAGTGTATTGCAGGGGCAAGTGAGCTTGGCAACTGTTAATCATACTTATGTTTTCTCATGAGTTTATGATCGAAGGATTGCAAAAATCTAAAAATCGAAAATGTAAATATAGGAAAATGACCATGGTCATGGTTATTTAAAGGGCACATGGTGAAAGGAAGATCAAAGTTTAAAAATGATCTATGGGAGTAAGTTTTAGTTGGGGTTTGAGTCATTATAATCTCATTAGATTTAACATATATTTTTGTACAGTTCTAATAAAAAAAAGAGCACTCAATAGTGCTACAGCATTGTTCAAAGGGAACTAACTCCTAACACAGTAAAGCAAATCTTTGTTGATATAGGTTGGTCTATGATCTGTAATTATGGCATTTCATGGTCCAAGGTTCATACCGGCAAGTTTGTGTAAAATTCAAGGACTTTTCAAGGACTTCTAAAAGAAATTCCTCCTGTTTGCAAGGACTGAAACTTATTAAAAATACTGATTTACACCTTAAAATTCTACTTCGGAAATGTTAGACTGCATTACTAAAGATATTAGTTTTAGAAAATTAGTATAAAATTGTGGTTGTCTTATTTGGTGCTGCATTAGCTGTACCAAATAAAGGCACCACTATTTTATACTGATTTAGGCCTCCAAAGACAGTGTTGAATCCTCCTGTAAATGTAAAATTCAAGGACTTTTCAAGGACTTTGAGTGTTTTTCAAGTACTTTTCAAGGCACATTTAATTTTCAAAGACTTTTCAAAACAGTCCTGTATATTCAAGTACTTTTCAAGCCTGTGCGAACCCTTTGATTATACATACTTATTTTTCAGACATAATGAGATACAACCAAGGTAATATTCATATTTTCAGTTTTATCAGCTGCCTCTCATATTAACTCAGGGATTTTTTTCGGGTGTCTCAGGGGCCGTTATAAGGCCCCTGTCCCAATGGCAAATGCCTACATTTTTTCCCAATTTGAACAAAAAAATTCCCAATCAGAAGGTCATTGTTTTGTAAATCAATATAGTTTACAAATTGCCTTCATTTTCAATGGACTTTTAATCAAAATAAAGCATATGATCAGAAATAAGAGTGAATCAATGCAGTTTAAGCGTCCCTGTTTAAGAAAATACTATAAAAAATGAATGAAGAAATTTTCCCAATTTCGGTTAAAATGCCGAAAAAAAGGCCCTAGGGCCCCTTCCCAAAAAGGTTGAAAAAATCCCTGTAACTGCATTGTTGAAGGTAGACCTGATAAATGTTGGCTATCTCACAATCAGGTCATGATGACGTCCACTTTTTGAATGACGTCACCAATGACACTAAATCAATACAAAAATCGATAATTACGTCTTAATTGCTAGTTTGTAGAGTAAACCAATGGGTAAACTGATAAGTAGAATACCAGGTTCACATCTTTTGATATCAAGTTTACGCATGTTGAATTGTGCTTGATATCAAAAGACACTCGCCTAGTATTCTCTATATCTAAGGTTGCAGCTGATCCATTAACTCAGATTGTTGTTCAGGTTGTTTGTGCTGGCCTTACCCATTCTAAGAAGAATGTATCAACATTACAAGTTTCCGTCTCTTATGATCTATGAGATGCATTAATAGCAAAAGTCCATTTGATAAAATTTTTACAAGGGCTACTTCTCCTGAACAAGATATGACAGTATCACCAACTGAAACCTAACATTGAAAATATGACACAATAATTACTTCACATCTAGCAGTGACGTATATTAGTGACTGGTAACTTCATTGAAATATCGATACTATACCAAAGCAGCTTAAGGTAAATGTTCTAAAATTACGAACACTAAAAAATAATTATTTTTTCCACTGTTCCTAATTTTAGAAATTACGTTTATGAAAAAATGCTAGTGTTCGAAATTTTAGAATGTGGGCTTTATCATGAGAAAAAAAAACGGTATATATGCATGTCAAAATGTGGTAGAAATGTGTTGAAAACACGGCGATATGATTCTGTGCTATCTCCTCTTTTTTTCTTTTCTTAAATCATATTAAAACCATAGCTAAATTCATGCAGACTGAGTCAGTAAAATGTCCAGCGCCTGCGGTATTTGCCAAGTCGAGAGCCAGGCACGTGCATATTATGCCACTCAATTTACTTACAAGTCATAAAAGTCCACTGATTTAAACTATTCGATAAGCCGGGTCTCCTATGTTCACTCGTCTCGGACTACTGATGAATCACTACACTATTTCATTCTTCCTTCAGAAAACCAAAACGCTTTTGCTGGCTCTGCCAACTTCAAATTCCAGTTAATATTGTACCTCTGACCCAGTAATTTTGGGTCCGAGATTGTACTCAAGAATTGAAACCGCTAGACATCTCGTACGATCAGATTTTTTTGCAAAGATCGACACAAAACTTTGAAATACGTAGACCAGTTCCCAGAGTAAAAAAATCTCTCTCTACTTGTCAATCCACCGATGCAATGTTTACTTTGACGTGCCTGCACCAGTCTCTCTCTCTCCACATTTGCAAACACGGTTTGGATCCAGATCAGACCCGAATGGTATTCAGGATAGAATGTTTCGTCAATTTAAAAATGTGTGCATGCGATAGAAAGTACGCAAAGCGTTAATACTGTAGAATGTCCGACTTTGCCATACAAAAGCCGATGTGTACAATAAGTTTGGGTTTTAAGTCCTCATCTGAAGCAGTTGTAACTTGATTGATTGACTGACCTAAACATTGTGTTTCGATATTCTAAGAAACCAAGCCAAAACAAAAGATTCCTGTGCAAACACCGTGCAGTCTCTCTCTCACTCTCTCTCTCTCTCTCTACTTTTACGACCTGCTATCAAAGTTTGCAAACAGTTTGGATCCAGAAGATCATCCGACGTGCCTGATCAGGGGCAAACAAGCATACCAAGAGTTATAATCTAGTCCGACTTTGCGTCCGATGAGCAATACTGATCTGGATCCCCTAAAAATCACATAGCTACCAAGCCAGCATTCAATGGTGGGCCATTGACGCGCCAGCAAAACGCCATTTCAAAGGCGTTTTTGCTGATGGACCGATGGTGGTCCATTTTCAGTGGCATTTCGGTCCTCTCTCACTACCCCCTCTGACAAAATGTTCTGGATCCGCGCATGCATGCATTGCGTGTGAACTGGCTCGATTGAAATTAAACTGTCAACGGACATAATTTTATGATATTTTGGTACTTACAACGTGCGACAAAGACTCAGACGAGCCAGCGCAAGTATGCATTCTCGATTCAGCATTGATGGCTCTGGTATGTCAAGCACAGAATGGATTAATTTTGTGTCTCACGACTCAAACCACAACTTGGAAAAAAGCCCTTTTGTATATAAGGTTGCAAATGGTTAATTTTGGTGACCAGGCAGAGTATGACCTAAGTCCTTCATGGTGAACATAAACTTAGAGGGGCGTTTTCTCGCGGTAAATGTAACTCCTAATCCTTGCCCGAGGCATGTCTGTTTAATGTCTGTGACCATGTTAATGACCATTGCTGAAGAATTCTGAATGATCAAATGCTTCTTATAGGTCCAAACATTTTGCCAATGAAGGGTTTTAAAAACATTTGAGCCTGCACTGTTTTCCGTCAATAGATGCATAGACAGCCTATACCAGTAACATACATAATTTGTCACGTTCATGTAGAAAAGTCTGTGCTTTTAATACGCTCTTGCCTTTGATCTTATCTGAAACCATGTATCGCACAATTAGCAGACAAAAAGTATAGTCTTGCGCTCGGCATGCGAAAAAGAAGTCACGTGCCAGATTACCCATTTAAGTAGAATGGAACCTTCCAAATGTCGCTGAACGGTATTAGTAAACCGAGCATAAACGGACATCGATTTTCCGCCAAAAATAACTTGTGTTCATAATTTTAGAAATTCACTTTTCCAAAAAAGGTCAGTGTTCGATTTTTTAGGTTGTTTTGAAAATTATTTTCGGCAATAATTTTAGGTGTTCGTAATTTTAGAGTGTTCGAAATTTTAGAACATTTACCGTAGTTGCACGTCTTACACAGGTAAATTAGGGAAATCGATATTGTTTATCTACAAGATTTGCTTTTATTGCCGTTTCCGAATACACAGTGTAATTTCACGATTGTTTACCAAAACTTTTAACACCTTTACAAACACCAAAGTTGATTAAATTTCAATAATCATAAACGACAAGGCAACTTAGTTTATGAAAATTAATAAATAAAGGCATAGACATATATAGCTATTTTTGAAGCTTTATTCGTTGCAGTGGAAGAGGTATTGTTGAAGCCGTAATTGACGAATTTGGCAACTTTCATAAAATTAGACGATATTTACATAGGATTAGTCTTAACATGCAGAAACATGTCAATTGTAAATATTCATATATCTTATTTCTATGGCCATTACCTAAAAATATAGCAATAAGAGATATTTAGGACGAAGTACGTGCTCTAATGTTCATATAAATGCAGTTGTTTCTCACGGCTTCATCACCATTTTGTGTATACGATGAACGGCACACCAGGTGCAATCATGTGACATATGCCCAGACAAACCAGTCTGGCTGAAAAATGGATATTCCAGTTACTCTTATATAGGTCACTGCATCTAGTGACTAGATATGATTTACCTCTGACGTTTAAGAAAACATCCTTGAATACATAGCCATGTTTGTTTGAAGCATTGCACTGTATGTTCATCCTATCATCTACTGTAACATTGGCGAGTATGATTTGATTATGATGGGGCTGGGAGAAGCGGGGGTTATTGTAGATTCTCCAATCACTTGGATCTGCAAAGAGAAATTTATACATAAACTGCTGGCTAACAAGTGGCTTTTTAGGAAAAAGTAGGAATCATTTCAAGTAAAAAGTAGGAAAATAGTAGGAAATTGATGATAAAAAGAAGGAATCTGAGGATAAAAAGCTGAAGTTATGAGATTTCCACTTCCCCCCAAAAGTAGGAAAGGTATGAAGTTTCTGAAGTATAGAAAGAAATAAGTAGTAAAAGTTAAAGAAAAGTAGAAAAAGTAGGACTACTTGTAAGCTAACATAAAGCTATGACTGAAGTCCTGATAATTGAAATTTTTTTGGGTAAAATTGCAAAAATTTGCTAATGCATCAATTTTAACGTTTATTTGGGTGCTCAAAAGAAACATCTCACTGAGACTACAACATATGTGCTGGTTGAGAAATTTTTATTACACACTTATATCTTGGGACCTTACTTAAAAGTTTAATTTAAGAAATTGATTTTGTTGCTTGGATGTTCATGAGAGAGTGAGCATGCATTTGTTGACGACACATGACGCACATCCAATGATCACAATAGCTCACCTTAAGCTTTTGGCTCAGGTGAGCTAAAACTAAATGGCTGTCATGGAAATAGCACAAACACATAAATGGGCGTGCACATGTGTGTGGTATGTGGAAAATTCAGACTTTGGACAATTTTGACCAAAAATAAAAGTGACTATACATTATTTTCTTATATTGCGTTGAGTGGAGAGCATAAAAAAGTTCTAGTATAAGTTGTCATCTGAGGGAGTCCTCAGCCTAGTAAGAAATGTCTCGATAAAACATGCTCTGCACGTTGCTCTTTCTCATAAACCAACAATTCAATTTGAAAACAAGTTACAGTTTTTCTTACACATTCACAAGCACACTTACCTTCCAGTGGCATCCCATAAATGTACCAGTGGGTGACAGGGCCAGGTATTCCATCGGTTAAATGTTGCAGTGTCTCGAAAGTCAGCCGCCACAGTCACAAGCACACTTACCTTCCACAGCAATGTTAGCCTCCATAGTCACAAGCACACTTACCTTCCAGAGGTAACCCATTAATGTACCGGTAGGTGTCAGGGCCTGGTATTCCATCAACTAAACAGTTAAATGTTACAGTGACTCCAATGTTAGCCTCCACATTCACAAGCACACTTACCTTCCAGAGGTAACCAATTAATGTATAGGTAGGTGTCAGGGCCAGGTGTCCTGTCACCTAAACAGTTAAATGTTGCAGTGTCTCCAATGTTAGCCTCCACAGTCACAAGCACACTTACCTTCCAGAGGTAACCCATTAATGTACCAGTAGGTGTCAGGGCCTGGTATTCCATCAACTAAACAGTTAAATGTCAAAGTGTCTCCAATGTTAGCCTCCACAGTCACAAGCACACTTACCTTCCAGAGGTAACCAATTAATGTATAGGTAGGTGTCAGGGCCAGGTATTCTGTCAGCTAAACAGTTAAATGTTGCAGTGTCTCCAATGTTAGCCTCCACATTCACAAGCACACTTACCTTCCAGAGGTAACCAATTAATGTATAGGTAGGTGTCAGGGCCAGGTGTCCTGTCAGCTAAACAGTTAAATGTTGCAGTGTCTCCAATGTTAGCCTCCACAGTCACAAGCACACTTACCTTCCAGAGGTAACCCATTAATGTACCAGTAGGTGTCAGGGCCTGGTATTCCATCAACTAAACAGTTAAATGTCAAAGTGTCTCCAATGTTAGCCTCCACAGTCACAAGCACACTTACCTTCCAGAGGTAACCAATTAATGTATAGGTAGGTGTCAGGGCCAGGTATTCTGTCAGCTAAACAGTTAAATGTTGCAGTGTCTCCAATGTTAGCCTCCACATTCACAAGCACACTTACCTTCCAGAGGTAACCAATTAATGTATAGGTAGGTGTCAGGGCCAGGTGTCCTGTCAGCTAAACAGTTAAATGTTGCAGTGTCTCCAATGTTAGCCTCCACAGTCACAAGCACACTTACCTTCCAGAGGTAACCCATTAATGTACCAGTAGGTGTCAGGGCCTGGTATTCCATCAACTAAACAGTTAAATGTCAAAGTGTCTCCAATGTTAGCCTCCACAGTCACAAGCACACTTACCTTCCAGGGGTATCCCATTAATGTACCAGTGGATGTCAGGGCCAGGTATTCTGTCAGCTAAACAGTTAAATGTTGCAGTGACTGCAATGTTAGCCTCCATATTCACAAGCACACTTACCTTCCAGAGGTAACCCATTAATGTACCAGTCGATTGTAGGCGCAGGTATTCCCTCAACTAAACAGTTAAATGTCGCAGTGTCTCCAATGTTAGCCTCCACATCTTCTAGTTCCTCTGTCCAGTATGGAGCAGCTGAAACAGTGAGCCAAATTCCATATCAGTATAGGATAATCTAAAATCATAGGTCCAGCTAAGCAAAGCATTTAAGTGTAAAATTGTGACTATTTTCTTACCCATCAGTTTTAACATTTGTTTTGGGTGCTCAAAAGAACTGTCACATTGAGACAGTTCTTTTGAGTACCTACAACATATGTTTTGGTTGAGAAATAAGAAAAATGATTTTTGATAACGCACTCTTATAAAAATGCAAATCCCCGAAAAATCTGGAGTTTGACAGCATTTCATGTGTCATGTATGTTTTCCCACTTCATGGCTGTTGACTTAACATGCAACCTAAATTTCTATGAATAAAAACTCATGGTTTGCTTTCACTTTGAACTTAACCAGCATGTAAATTGTTCTAATTCTATATATAGCATCCCTGTTGGGTGTCTGATAACGTGATTAACTTCTCCTGGTAAGACTCAATACAGCCTGCTAAGCCACAGAAATTTTTAGCTATATCCAAATTTTGAGGTTTAGCTATAATTATACTTTCTAGATAGAGAATAACGATGATGCTGATTAGAGTGCTTGAATGCACAGGTTGATCTGCACATTTGTTATTTCCATGCTACAAAATCTGGGTTTCTCCTGACAAGGTCCATATATCTTATTCTTTATAAAGTTTTGGAGTGTTATTGGGCATAAGGACAAGGCTAATATAGAGAATCCCCAACTAGACACCAATATCGGCTTGGGGTCTATACTGTTTGCAAATGTGTCCTATATATATACTCTATATTTATACTTTTGTATGGAATCTTAGTTTAAAACTTCAGTTATAAAAAATTGATGGACATGACACCCTTTTTCCGACCACCTTATCACAACTTTTGCGCATGCACGTTATGGCTACTCCCTATTTTTTTTTATCTAAGCAAAAAATATTAACTAAACATTTGTAACAAAGAAAAAAACGAACTTAACATAGCCAGCAACACAAAATTTGTAAACAGTGGTCTTTCATCAACATGATGTCATCGCTCTGGATCAATTAAATGCTTCCTGTTAAATCGGTTGCTCTGATTGGTCGGTTGCTAAAACCACCAAGGTCAAGCATGATATATGAATCTACAGTCCAGTTCAAATAATATGTTTCTTCTGAATGATTCCTAAACTCTAGTGCAGATTTTCACTTTTTATTATTTTTTATACCAATTCTTATTGGGCTAAAACCTTTTTTTTGAGAAGGTATTTTGGAAATATTAGACATAAATTATTATTTCTTGGATGAAATTGCAACTAGATCCAGCTTTTTCCGCATTTATCTTTACTTTATGAACTCTCGCTTCGATGCGTCCGGATTTTCGGACGTTCAAATTCTCGTCACGAGCTAAAATTCCGATTCACCATGGTGCTCGAACTGACAGGAAGGGTCGAATCGACAGGAAGCAAGCATAATGTAGAAAACAATTTGAAATGTGTTTTGTTTGTTTGATTTGATTCTTTACGTCCCATCAACAATCTTTCAGTTAAACAGGGACGGGTCTTCCTGGGTTGAACCAGTACTATGCTAGGATAAATGTGTCTTGCTCAAGGACCACAACGCAGTGACCCCGGTGAGGCTCGAACCCATGGCACTTCGGTCTCAAGTCAAGCACTCTACCACTGAGCCACTGCGCTCCCATTTGAAACGTGTTATAATCTCACTTATTTTTTATGAAGATTTTTGAATCAGCTTTAATCGTTTTCTATCAGATTTATATTTATGGAATTTAAGTGGTATTTCTAACCATTTGTCTTATCAGCATTACCTCGGTAATTGCGTAACCATGCATCATTTTATTCGCCAATGACCAGAGTAATGAGAAATGCGAGAAGTGTGATACCCGACCGACCGACTTTTATAAATAGTAAAAAAAGGGTTGGAGGGAGTTAAGTCTATAATGTACACAACAAGTTTTCAATAACTTAGTAAGCACTACATTTCTGTGAAAAAATCATTAAAATTGGACAATAAATAGATAAGTTAAAGATATTTTTATTCACATTTTGATTCAAAATTCATACATAACTACACTGCCAATTTGATATGGATCATTTTAAAATATAGATCCAGCTATTTGAGACTGATTCTAGTTTTCCCATTAAAGATGGTTCAATTGCTATTTTCCCTTATTTAACAGGTCCCTAGCCCCAACTTAAGAAATGTAGTAAAACCACTCATATAAAACAACTTACCTTCTATTCTCAACGTAATACTGTGGAATTCAGACCTGCTATCGGATTCAGTGTATCCTTTACATTCGTACAAGCCACCATCAGTTGCCCATAATTCTTGTATTGCAAGTTCCCTGCCGAAATCTTGGACCACTTTATCTGGATCTTCTTCACTTATCTCGATCCCATCTTTGTACCACGTGATTGCTGGTTGTGGACTAGAAAATGCAAATTCATTACGGTACATACAATTGAGGCTATTAGGTAAGAGTAGTGTAATTAAATTATTTTTCTTATTTCTCAACCAAACCATATGTTGTGGGTACTCAAAATAACTATCTCAATGAGATGGTTCTTTTGAGCACCCAAACTCATGTTTAAACTGATAGACAAGAGAAAACACACACACAATTTTATGCTTAAGAAATAGATTCAGGCTTGCAGTGATTTGTTGCTTAATATATCACTTCTGTCTGTCAGTCTTAAGTGGATAAAGCACTTTCTGAGACAATTTACCGTCACTTTTGTTCGAAGTCAATTGACCCGTAACTGATAATTATAATTGGTAATTATATGCAATTTAAGATAATCATTGATCAGAATGTATCTTGAATGAGTTATTTGTGACCATAAAATACTTATTGTCAAATCACATGCACTTAATCAGGGGGAAAGAATGAACAACAAAACATTTATCAAATTTAGGTTGTAAGAAATATATTGACATATTTTATTTTTCAATTAAATCCGGAGAAAATTTATATTTATACAAAATCTATAAAGTTATTTACCTTGTTTTTTTATCTCTACAGACCTTGCGTTCAATGCATAGTTGATAGAATTAAAATTGTTTATTATAATTATTATTTTATTTTATGTAGTTTGTTTTCTTTTTTAAACCTTGCATTCAATGTGTAAATTAAAAGATTTTTTTTTTCATTTCTGTCTAGTGTATTCATTTGTTAAGATAAAAATCATTTATGCTGGTGAATGGTCTTAAATTGGTTAAATTACATAAAATTAGTATAAAAATAATCAAAGGGCCATAACTCTGAACACAGTTACCCATAGCAACCATTAGTGTATGTGACACATTGTCCTGACCTAATGTACATTCATATAAAGTTTCACGAAGATATATCAAATGGCTACTGAATTATGGCATGTACAAGATTTTAAAAAAAATCAAAGGGGCATAACTCAGAAACTAATAAAGGGAGAACAATCATTCTTGTGCAGGACACATTGTCTTAACCTATTACACATTCCTATACAATTATATGAAGATATCATGAAGATTGTTCACGGATGGACAGGGCCATGCCATAATACGAGGGGTGATCAGAAAGTTTGTGGAAAATAGTTGCAATTTCTACATTGTTTGATCAATAGAGCTGGAATTACAGCAAATAATACTGCAACAATTATGCAGTTGATCTGTTATAACATGTGTGATGTTAGTCATCTACGTGCCTTACAGCTGTCGTCAAGGCAATGCTATATAGCACGAAGCGGCCCATTTTACGTTGCATTTTGGCATTTTACTAGACAACCAATTAAACTTCAACGTTTTGTAAAATTTTGTTATGCTGCGATAGCACATATTGCATTCCATGCATGTTTAACGACATATTTACTCCTCTTATATGCAAACTTTCAAAGATTTTTATCTAACTGATGGTGTTCTAAATCGAAACAAATAACAGTACTGTAAAAAGGCAAAGCATTCAACTTCTATGAATCCATTGCCTGTTTTGGCATGTCAATTCTTTAAAATAAACTATTTACACACTTCGTAAAACACGCTTTTTCAGGACAGTAGATCGAATATTGATAATTAAGTCCGGTATTATAATAATTGTGATGAGCACTGTCAAGAAAATAAGTTTTTATTTTAAATTTACAAAAACTCGAAAAATTGACGCATTTTAGGCCTGCCCTTCGTTCGGACTGAAACCTATTAATTTGAATACACAGTGCAGTGGAATAAGATAAAAACCTCATATTATGTTCAAAGAATGGCGGAATATTACTTTCTGTTAAAAATACCAATCATTTTAAACACAACTAAGAGTTTTAGCCCCGAGAAGCAACCCAGGGGTACAGATGGGCCGGTTCCAGTGAAGAGACGTCACAGCGGCGGCTCATGCTCATACGTCTGATGTTTCTAAATTTCAATTTCAGTCAACTTGCTATGAATGGTAGTTTCTATCTGTGAATTTTCATTGCAATCGATAAAGGCAATGTGATATAATAGCACTTTTCCGCGAATTCACTGATCACCCCTCCTACATCCGTTTTTTTCAGAGTGTACACAAACGGTATGGATTCAGATCAGGAGAATGTCGGTTCAAACTGTTGATCTGGGTCCAAACTGTTTGCAAATGTTATCAGCAGACAACAAAAGTTGCAGCTAGCAAGGGAAGAGTTAATATGAGATGAGCATGGGTGAAAGTTCAAACTTTCCAAAATCCTGAACTTTTCAAAATCAAATCTTAAAACATGCAGTATGCCTACAAATATCAACAATTTTAAGTTTAAATGGTCAATTGTCTTTAGATAAATTGAAATTAAATCAAAGAAGCCATAAGAATCTGCCTAATTCAGGATTTTGAGGCCGACTTTCTGTGGAAAGTCAGCCTCAAAATCCTGAATTCAGTTATAATCCTGAAAACTTTCACCCATGGGTGAGTCTGATAAATTAGGGTAAATTAGGTATCCATTAAGCATCTGTCAATAATATTAACTTACTTTCCTCCAAACAAGCATTGCATTGACAACGATTGTCCTTGTAAACCTAACATCTCAGATGGGGATGTCCACAATCTTTCCCAGGCTACCAATTCAGAGGCTGCAACAAATACACACATTAATAAATACAACTAAATTTCAGTAATTGAAAATTTTGCTCTTTTCTAGAAAGAAGACTTAATTAGAAGTTGTGTTTATGAAACACTGTGCCCCCAACCATTTGTTTGTCCATAAGGATGGTGTTCTTTTTTAAGACAAGGGTCATCTTAAGTTTGAAGCTTCTAGCTATACCACTCACCATCCTGTATCAGCTGACCAAGTTTGAAGCTCCTAGCAATAATAATTTTCGTAATAGCTTGATTACAATTTTCAATGTTCAAATTTGCAAAGGGCAATAGCTCTAAAAAAATAAAATAACTTTTTTTTAGATATTTCACCAGGTAATCTACTCATCATCTTCTATCAACTGACCTGGTTTGAGGCTGCTAGCTGTAATATTTTTCGAGATATCTTTATTACAAGTTTTCAATGACCAAAGGATCATTGACACTTGCTATGGGTAAATGCCTATGGTTTTCAGTAAAAATAAAAGTTTGTCAATTGTCCCTTTCTTCACCTTGAAGCTACACTGACCTGAGTACTTTATGGCTGTGAAATCCGTTTTCGATATTAAATGCTTCAAAGATGTTAAATTTTGGGTAGAATAATCAGTTTTACATTAAGATATATAGAAATCCGAAAACATTTTTTAAAATATCATTCCCCCCCGTGTGCCAGCAAAAGCTTTTGCATGTATGTGTGTTACCATATTTTACACATTGTATGAAAGTGGCTTGCTGGCACAAGGGGGGGAAAGATGTTTAGCAGCCCAAAAGCCCAGGGCCTAAGCCCATAAAATGCCGTTTCTACCAAATAAAAAATTAATGACAGTAATGAAATTCTCTAGAACCAACCTCCTAAATTGCTTTGTATTCTGTGCTAGTTTAATATTAAGTACTTGAAGATTAAAAGTAGAATTAGCAAGGTTTTATGCATTTTTCATAAGAAAAAATCTCTCTGTTATTAAATGATACATTATTTTGCAAACGTCCTGTACTTATCTATTTGCATGCTAGGGAATTGTTCATGTTATTATTTTCGTCTGCTGACTTTCTTCAAAATAAAGTTTTTGAAAATAAACCACACAGGACCACCATCAGAGTGTCAAACAGTTTTGATCCAGATCAAGACGGACATTCTGTTGGTCTTCATCTGGGTTCAAAATGTTTGCAAAAGGCTATTGGCAAACGACAAAAATATCCACTGGCATGCAAAGAGTTATAACAGGTAAATATTTTAGTGTTCAATATATTGTTTCCTATAGGGATATACATGCATATGTATATAATCCGGTTCTTGTTTACTGTAGTTGGCTCTCGGTACCGTTAGTTTAACAGGTGACCGGGCCAAGGGCGACGACAGTAAACATGATTCGCACTATACCATAAATATTCGGACACTTAAAATACATTCAACATGCTATGCCCTTTAAACAAAGCAAAAGTAATATTCAAAGGATCTAGTTAGAATCAGTTTTACTTTTCAATGCTAAATGGGACACTTTCATTCCTTCAAAAATATTTATTTCTTTTGTTGAGTTTTCAGTTTTGTATTATTTACGGTACAAGTGGTCAAAAATGTACAGGTAACTTCTAAATTATCTCCCCAAAATCATTTTATTACAAAACATATTTTGTTTTTAAAACAATTTCATCAATTATCGCGATTCGTTAATACTCTGCATATGGTATAATCAATAGATATCACCATGCCTACCAAATAAATCAAGAAAACGTGCAGAAATCCCGTTTTAAAGCACTTTTTATTTTCATGAAATTTCAGACCCCCTCCCCTTTCTATCCGCCATAACTCTCGAGTGCGTAGGAATTTTGAAAATATTTTGCTAGCTGGCACTTGCCATTAGATTCATCTATTGCACTGATACTACATGCACCACACTAGAAGCTCAAAAGCAGCGTTCTGTGAATCAGAAAAATAGGCGTATAAGGCTCAAACCGTCAATGATCCTTTCCAAAGGGTAATAACTAAAACAACTTTTTTTTTTAAAAGTTTCACCAATTAATCCACTCAGCTGACCAAGTTTGAAGCTCCTAGCTATAAAATAATACTTTTTGAGATATCTTGATTACAAAATTTCATTCTCACCCTTTAAAAGGGGCATAACTCCACAAAGGGAGATAATTCAGACTAAAAAAAAATATGGGCCAGCCATTTTGATGAGGAATCCATTTATGAGATTTCAAAACCCTAACTTTAATTTTTTTTAATGGACACATGGACGCACAAACAGACAAGCCCAAAGCAATATGCCCCTTCAACTTTTTCACAGTCGGGGGCATTACTAGCAAACTTTTGGAGTCTGCTATATGCTCCTAACATTAACTCTTTGCCTACTAGTGTCATCTGCTGATAAACTTTGCAAACAGTTTGGACCGGGCTTGATCTGGACCTGGATCCAAACTGTTTGACACTTTGATGGTATTCCTGAAAGAATTTTTCGAAAAAGTTAATTTTGAAAAAAATCAGCAGATGACAAAAAAGCACGCAAAATTACCCAGTAGGCAAAGAGTTAATCCTTAAAGCACCAATTACTACTGCAGCAGACGACAAACTTTGTCATGGAAACCAGAGTTCTGATCCGATCTTGCCTAAAACCAAATGCAGTCAATCCCCCACCCCAATGATGCTCAAGAAGAAATTTGATCTTGATAGGACAACTGATCTCAGATTTTCTCTAATTTGTTGCATAAATAATTTTGTATTTTCATAGAGCAATATGTAAGCCAGTTTTCCCGCTTAATTTGAGGGCTGAGAGTTGGGTAATGTGACCTGAAGGGCGTGCCAAAACAACTAGGGGTCAAGTATCTGACTCGAGACTGAAGGGTCGCAGGTTCTAGCCCCATCAGCGTGACTGCCTTGTGTCCTTGAGCAAGACACATTAATCCTAGCTTAGTACTGGTTCAACCAAGGAAGACCTGTCTGTCATAACTGAAATGTTGACTGGGATGTAAAGAATCAAATCAAACAAACAAACAAAAAAAGTTCCAAAATTTTTGGCATTTTATTTTTGGTAATGCATGCTAAAGATGCATTATGGATACCTTTTTTTTAAGATTTTTTTTGTGTACCATAATTGTTATTTCTAGGAGTTAGGGCTGTGACAAAAATGTAAAAAAATGACAAGATTCACTAAAAATTGACAAATTTTAGCCTCCCATTTTTGAAATTGAGGACAAAGAGAGGGAAACAAATTCTGAACATAAAATATTGATCAACAGATGCTAAAAAGCATAGCCATTGCATAATCCGTCATCTTGATATTAACTTGTAAAAATTGAAAGGCTACCCCAAATCTAAATATGGTTGTCTCAATAATACGTGACCAGACAAATCCTTGAAAATTTTATTCATATTGGCCGTGAGATGACTGCTAATTAATATAAGCTGTTTCAGGTTTATGACATTTGTTTGGAAAATGTAATAGCTTTTAATATTTGAATATCCGCTACTTTTTGTGAACAGTTTATACAGAATTGTAAACTGTGTTTCCTTGATATGAAAATTATGTCACTCAGGAATGGTGGTGATTCGGTAAATAACTCGCCCTGCGGGCTCGTTGTTTACCAGATCATCACCATTTCTTTCATAACATATTTTCATATCAAGGAAACACAGTTGGCTATTTTCTATATATAATAATGAAACTTCACTGGGTGCCAACATACAAAAATCTTAAAAACTATTTTTATTGCTTTTAATAGCACTATTTGCGATATTATATAAAAAGTTCCACACCCCTGATTAGGGATGAACATATTAATATTTTTTGTCACATTTACATACATATTCCAAACATATATAAGCCAGTACATAAGATTTCCAACAATGTGCAACCAACAAAGCCTCAGACTAGCCTGCATATACATGCAGTCTGATCAGAGCCTTTGTTAGTCGCTTGTACCATCAATGGCATACCAGGTGTGAGTGGTGTGACTATTATGATTATTAAGCTACTGACTGAACACCATTTGGAGTGTTTAAGCTGAAAGGGAGGCTGCAGAGGCTTGTCCGAGTCTACACTTGTCAAAATGTCATATTGTTGGAAATCTCATGCCGCGGCTCTTATAAAAGTTTCAAGTCTGCCAAGGAGAAGGTAGTTTCAGTCCCGAGTAATTCACTGATATTGGAAAAAACACTGCCATTTTTCCGTTGAAAAACTGTCCTATATCCAATCTCCATGCTAGCTGCTACTTCTGTCCTCTGCCGATAATTTTTGCAAACATTTATGACCCATATCAGGAGCTATCTGGATCCCAGCTGTTTGACACTCTGATAGTGTTCCCAAAAGAGATAACTTTAAGTCAGTGGACGACAAAAAAAAGCATGGAAAATTACCCGGCATGCAAAGAGTTAAGGTCTATGCAGTGTGTATAATGGAACTTTTTGCTCTGTGTAAAGGCGGTAACTTTAATATTCATATCTGGGCGTGGTTTGGCTATTTCATCTGCTAAACATGGGAAATCAGGTTCTATTTATAATTTGGTGAAGAATTAATAAGTTGTTTGGGCCGTACAAGCATATGTGCATTTCATGAAAATCCTGACTGTATACACACTGAACTCACATTTATTAACCCTTACAGCACATAATCATAAGATGTAAGGTTTTTGTTGTCCACTAAAGGAGCAGTCTGATCTGTGTTCACAATGTTTGCCTCTATGCTTATGTTAAATAGACATTTTCAGATGCAGTTATTTTCCTGGTGTTTTAAGGACTAAATAGTGTGTTTTGCGTCTATACTGAGAAGTCTATATCTGACAAGATGATACAGATACTTTTGAATAAAACCATGCCTAATGTTCAGCTTTTACCTATGTCTAAGGTTGACCAGTCCTAATTACGCATTCATG
Source organism: Loripinus fragilis (assembly GCA_964019695.1). Lineage (NCBI taxonomy): Eukaryota > Metazoa > Mollusca > Bivalvia > Lucinida > Lucinidae > Loripinus > Loripinus fragilis. Next base: position 106,769,016 of record OZ026515.1, read on the forward strand.
AGGTGCCGCCTTTACAGTAACAAAAAAGTCATATAATATATGTACTTACGTGTATTAACTATTAGATAGTGTTCATGACCTTTTACTTCCTTTCCCAGGAAGTCATTTCTGACCATGCATTTGTAATAGCCTTCAAGCTGGTCTTTTGTATCAACACTCAAGAACTGCAAGTTGCCTGAAAATACAAAAGTAGGACAAACTTAGTCACCACATTATAGAAACTGAAAATTTTACTGAGAATATCTAGCTAGTCTAGATTACGGTAAATATCCCTAAATTTTGAAGACTTTTCTCTCTCTGCTCACAAATAAAATGTTAGATACAGGGCTCGAACAAAAAATAGCATATGTTTTTCAAGCCTGTGCCAAATAGCTGTAATAGATGAGGCTATTCTAATTTTAGAATATTTAGACTTGTTTATCTTATGATGTTGTGTCTGGAAGTGAAATAACGCCATGCTTTAAAATCGATAAACCACTAGTGCTTTACAGATTTTGGTAACGTTAATAATAATATAATGACTTCCATAATAATGTTGCATATATATGGAAAAAAATCTGAGCATTTTTCACACAAAAACACGATTTAAAAAGAAGTTTTAGGGCCATATGATAAATAGAATCTAACAATTGTGCTCCTGTATTATTGAATTTATTTTACTTGTTGGGAAAAAGCGATAAAATATTATCGCCGTTCCTCAACTCTTTGATAAATTCAATAAAACATGAGCACTCATGTAAGATCCTCTATGTTTACCTTCCTTATCTTGGGCAGTTCTGTTACTGTTAACCACTGGCATTATGCCTCCTTGATTTTTGTACACCCAGTAGATATATGGTTCAGGAACACTTCTGGGTGGTACACAGCGAAGAGTGAGAGCATGTCCAGCCGTAACAATATGTGTCTGCAAAAGATTATATTGATACCTGTATAATAATTCATTTTTATTTATATAGCTACAGTAAAACCTGTCTTAAGCAGCCATTCAAAAGAAGACCAAAGATTGGTTTTCAAGACTGATTATCGCTTAATGCACTTCAAAAGTATTGCAGAATGCTCCAAGAGAGCATTCTGCAATACTTTCGACCTACATTAAGCTACCATCTGTTCTTAAGACCTTTGTTTTTCCTATTTTTGAGTGGCCGCTTAAGACAGGTTTAACTGTATTGACTGCTTACTCATTTTACATTGCCTAACATCCCTTTTGATGATACAGTAATGCAGTGACGTCACGCCAAAACTTGTCATGCACATGTGTATAATTTACATTTGGACTAAAAAAATTACACCATTTAAATGTTACAATCACCAGGAAACAAAATTAATATTTACAGCTATATAATAAAAGGGTTATCACACCAATATTGGTGAATATTGTCACACATCATTGGGATATCTACAGAGGCTTCCAAGCTCCCTTCCTTCTATCACCCTAACTCGAGAAAATATTCATCATATAAGTGCAATAACCCTATATTATTGCATAAAAATCTGTTGCACACTTTTAACAGTCATGCTTCAACCGACACAAACCCATGTATTAACAAGGCAGTTCATGTGCTGTTAATGCATGGATTTGGTACCTTAAATACACTAGTTCCGGGCCACTGCGCTAGAAACAAATGACAACACAAAGAACGAATCATTGCAAGTTCTTCAAAGACCAATAATGAAGGGACACATCAGGCAATTAGACACAATAAACTATATGTGCAACTACAGTAGCCGGATGTTTCGTTACCAATATTATACAATGACACTACATTTTATGACAGCTGATCCGTTCATCGCTCCTATATATGGCTTGGTCCTGGAACACGAATATTAATCAAAATGTCCAGCAACCTATTGACTGTGAAACGGCGACAAAACACAGTGCCATACTTTTGTAAATGTAGGTGAATATATTGTTGAATTTATTCAATATTGACGATCAAATATAGTTTTTCAATGCATAAATGTTTGCCAAGTCCCTCAGTTTTTAACATCTCCCGAGGGACCTGGCGAATGTTAAGGCATGAAAAACCATGTTTGATCCCTATATCATTTCTAGCAAGTTGCCAACGTCAACAGAATCCATACCAAGAAAATATGTTCCGCCCACTCCTTTGAAGGGGGGACATAAGTCTGTAATTTGATGTAGAAAAGTAATAAAATACAAAAGCTGGCCCTGGATTGCTCGCCTGATATGGTCAGTCTCACTGTTTATGGAACATCACATATACCATCTTGTCCTACCATGGGTTGCGATTCACTATCTTAACCCTTGGTTTCACAAATGGAGATTATTCCTATTGAGTATGTCCTAAGACACATGATGATTCACGAGAACAGGCCTAGAGGCTATAAAACTTTAATTTTCATGCTCAACTCAAATGAGCATGAAATTTCAACTGCTCATAAAAACAAAAATACCGATAAATAAAGAAGTTTCTTGCTTTAAGTCTTTCAGATATTGTATTTATCATGCTAATAAATGTTAAAATGCCAACAATTGTTGGCATTTTTACATTTATGAGCAGGATCAATTTCGTGCTCAGCTGAGTTGAATATGAAAAAAGTTTAATAACCTCAGGGCCGGGTCTCCAGATACGAGTGCGTAATTGATTTACCTGTTGGATTTCTTTTGCTCCGGTATTCAGTTTAATTTACTGTTGAGTCCTTATCCTTGCTTTGTCTCCTTGTTATATCTTGATTTATATGTTTTAGGAGATGATGCATTGATAAGTTAGGGGTCTTTCATGCAAACCAAATATCTATGTGTCTTGATCCACATCTGAATTAAGGGTGAGGTTGGCGCCGTTAAACCGGTTTAAGCCCTCCAGTAAAATATTTTACTGACCGTTCCAAGGCGGTACTTCTTTTGTGGATCTTTTATGTTTTTGTTCTGTCTTGTGTTTGCTATGTTTTGTGCGCGTCTGTTATATGTGCTTCGTGGTCACCTGCTGGGAAAGGGCTGACCTCTTGGCTCTCGTTTGTGGTGTCTTCTGTGAGTTTGTCACTTTCCCATTGGTATCCTGGGTCAGGTGTGGTACTTGATTGTATCGATTCCTGATCTTTGCAACCTTACTTACTTACATTCAATTTTCTTATTTCACAATTAAAACATGTTTTAAAAAGTGCTAAAAAATACGGTAACATTAAGATGGCTCTTTTGAGCATCTAAAACATATTTTTGAACTGATGGATAGAAGAAAAAGAAATAATTTTACGATCAAAAGTTTTGCTTATCTGGTCTTATGGAGACTAAACAGTCTGTGTATATCAGAGGCCTGTAGCTTGCTCGGATAAATCTGATTGGCAGGAAGGAATTTTATTCCAGGCGTTTTGATTGGTCGATTAATCTATGCTAATAATAGATCTTGAGGTCGTGAGGCGAAGTGGTTAGTTGAAAGGTAATTACCAACAAAACCTTCACTGGAGATGATGCACATATACATGAAAATGATAATGTGAGCCCCTGCTATTTGGTGTTTATACATAGTAGATACAGTAAAACCTGTCTAAAACGGCCACTCAAAAATAGACAAAAAAAAGATCTAAATGACAACTGGTACCTTAATGAAGGTCAAAAGTATTGCAGAATGCTCCCCTTGGAGCATTCTGCAATACATTTGACATGCATTAAGGGTTAATTGGTCATGAAAAACAATTTTTCCTCTTTTTTAGAGTGGCAATTTTAGTCAGGCTTTACTGTATAGACTTACATTTATATTCAATTTCTCATCTGCTAGCAATAACGTATAATGTCCATCATGTGAGTTGAACATTAAAAGTTTTATAACCTCTGGCCCCGAGGTTATACATTTTTTTCATGCTCAACTGAGCACGAAATTTCAACTGCTCATAAAAACTAAAATACCGACTAATAAAGAAGTTTCCTGCTTTAAGTCTCTCAGTTGTATTTATCATGCTAATAAACGTTAAAATGCCAACAATTGTTAGCATTTTAACATTTATCAGCAAGATAAATTTTGTGCTCAGCTGAGTTGAGTATGAAAAACGTTTTATAACCTCGAGGCCAGGCTGAGATTTATGGGCTTAGTCTTACCTCACTGACATGAAATAGAAACTCGTCCAACTTAGCTTCTTGCAGACGGAATCTCACATATGATGTCCCATAATCATTGTAGACAAAACACTCATACAGTCCCCCTGTGTTTGAATCTGTGGTGTTTAATTCAAGAGAACCATACTCTTTCTCAATAATGAATTCACCGTCTTTCTTCCACTTGTATCTGTATTGAATTAAATTAACTTGAACTCTTTATTTCGTCTGTTTCACTAGTTATCATTTTTTCCATTCATGTCTGGACATTTCAAGGGATGGCTTTGGCTGCTGTCCATTCTAAGGCAGTGAATCTATTGTTGTTGATTCATTGTTTATTGTTGCTCCCATTGTTTGTGGGGGTTTTGTTTGGGCCTCGTTTTGTTATGCAGTACTTAGTGTTCTGTGGCTCTTCCTCACGGTGCTGTGTGTTGCTCTGCATTGTGTGATTGTGGTATTTACTGGTCATACTGACTTACTTATTGTACCAGTACTTAGCAGAAGATAAGGTGTCTTGCTACCAATGAAATCTTATAGGGTCAACAAAATTTTGCAGTAGAGGACAGTTTTAAATTGCGTTATGCTGCATTTCATCTGGATCTTCACTGTTTGCAAAAAAACACATTTAGGGGTTTCCCAAATACAAAGGGTTAATTGCTCTTATGTATGGATTGGCCCTAAAAGACAAATATTAATGAAAACATCCATCCATGTGTTAACTGTGAAATGGTGACAAAATATAGTGCCATATTTATCGCAAATTTTGGTGAATATTAAATTCCATTGAATTTATGCAGTATAATAGTGATCAAACAATATTTTTTGTCACATAAATGTTTGCCAGGTCTCTCATGTTACTGTTGATAACCTCATAGCTTTTAACATCTCCATTGGGACCTGGCAGATATTAATGCATATGGTAAATGTTCTAAAAGTCCGAACACTAAAAAGTAATTATTTTTTCCGCTGTTCGTAATTTTAGAAATTATATGTTTCAGAATTTTAGAATATGGTCTTTATCATGAGCAAAAAAGGTATATATGCATGTCAAAATGTAGTAGAAAAGTGTTGAAAACATGGTGATATGATTCTGTGATATCTACTCATTTTTCTTTTCTTTATTCTTATTAAAACCGCCGCTAAATTCTTGCAGACTGAGGCAGCAAAATGTCCAGCACGTGCAGTATTCTACAAATTGAGAGCCAGGCATGTGCATGTTATGTCACTCAATTTACTTGCAAGTCGTAAAAGTCCACTAATTTAACTATTTGATAAGTCTACCGATGAATTCGGACTACCCATGAATCGCTACACGTCATTCTTCCATCAGAAAACCAAAACGCTTTCCCTCGCTCTCCATCTGCGCATATGCAGACTTCCACTTCCAAGTTAATGTTGTAATATAGTCACTCAAGAAATGGAACCGCTAGACATCTAGTACGATCAGAATTTTTGCAAAGATCTACACAAAATTTTGAAATATGTAGACAGGTTTCCAGAGTAAAAATAGCTGACGAAATTCAAAAAATCTCTCTCTCTTACTCTCTACTTGTTGATCCTCCGATGCATTGTTAACTTTGATTTTCCCAAAAGGATGTGCATACACCAGTCTCTCTTTGTCTCTCTCTCTCCCTTTACATTTGCAAAAACGATTTGGATCCAGATCAGACCAAAATGGTATTCAGGAATGACTGGTACGTCAATTCAAAAAGTGTGCATGCGATAGAAAGTACGCAAGGCGTTAATACTGTGGAATGTCCAACTTTGTCGTACAAACTGAGCCGATGTGCAAGATAAGATGGGTTTTCAGGTCCTCATCAGAAGCAGTAGTAACAAGATTGACTGACCCAAACATTATGTTTCGAGAGTCTATGAAACCAAGCCAAAACAAAAGATTTGTGTGTAAACACCATGCAGTCTCTCTCTTTCCCTCTCTCTCTACTTTTACAACCTGCTATCGAAATTTGCAAAGGGTTCGGATCCAGAAGTTTGTCCGACATTTTGCCGAGCCTGATCAGGGGCAAACAAGCATACCAAGAGTTAATCTAGTAAGCGCATGTTTGACTTTGCATCCGATGCGCACCACAGGCTGGGTATATTCATATATCTCAAAGAAAAGGAAAATCTCAGACAAGTACCACAAATCCAGTTCTTCTTTAAGATGCATGCAGCTAGCTGTGACATCCAAGTGTGAGCCTGCTCGATTGAAATTAAACTGTCAATGGATATAATTTCATATTTTGGTACTTCTAACATGCGACAAAGAGTAAGACTCAGACGAGTCTGTGCAAATCTGCATTCTCATTACAGCATTCACTACTCATCGTGACACACATTAAGACAGTTGGGGAGTTGATCTGGCCCTGAGGTTATAACACTTTTTTCATGCTCAACTCAACTGAGCATGAAATTTCAGCTACTCATAAAAATTAAAATATCGAAAAATGAAGACGTTTCTTGAATAACGTGTCTCAGATATTGTGTGTATCATGCTAATAAATGTTAAAATGCCAACAATTTTTGGCATTTTAACATTTATAAGCAGGATAAATTTCCTGCTCAGCTGAGTTGACCATGGGAAAAGTTATATAACCTCGGGGCCAGGTATGTCAAGCATCACCGCTTATATGTTGAATGGATGAATTTTATGTTTCACGACTCAAACCACAACGGGGGAAAAGGGTCTTTTGTATACAGTAAAACCTGTCTTGGGAGACCTCCTATGGGAAGGATCAAAAGTGGTCTCTCAAGGCAGGTGGTCTCTGAGGCCAGGGAATCAAGATTATTGATTTATATTTACAATTAATGCTGTTTAAAACAGCTTTAATCCTTAAAAAATCTATAAGAAATACAATTTGATTAAAAATAAAAATTATGTGATCATATTTTAAACCTTCAAACATAATCATCCGATCTTTTAAAAAAAATCACAGATCCTTGTTTGTTTGGAGTTATTTATGAGCATATCAGACAGGGACTCTTCTATTTAAAAACATTTTCTAGGATAGTCTGTTTTCCTGACTGCAGGGCAAACTGTTTCAATCCATGAGCAAAGTTATTGGCCTTTGACAACTGTATTCTAATAGCAATTAATGTAGATATGGTCAATGAAAGTTGTTCACACCCTAGTGTAAGCCATTGTTGATCATTATTTGCCTGTACATACTGTTTTGTGAGAACAATACAATCAACCCTTTCCAGTGTGAATGTTATTTTAGTTGTGTCAATTTGTGTTTTTCCACCCCCAAGTATGTCCGCGACCCGCCTGCACAACTTTCCACTTTCTAGTTGTTTAATAACATTGATTCTATCCACATAAGTTAGAATTTAACGCATTTTGGGATTCCCCGCTATCGTGGCTATGTTTTTTCTTTGTTCTCATGTATATGCCTAAAATTAGCCCATAAAATTTCAAGTTTTTGTTACTTAATATAGAATCGACATTGACCGTTTATTGCGGACATAAGCGAATGATATCGACGATTGATTCCGATTTTTGACGATATGGAATAGAATAGACATGCAGAGGTTTTCATTATTTTACATAAAGTGAATGTGTTGGGAGAATGGGTCGCGTAATTTTGCATTTCCGTGGCATTTTTAGCGATCACTGGACGCGTTAAACAGGGAGTCACTCACAGGGGGTCAATTTGCATTGAAAAACACACAGGAGGACCCAGGCGTGGTCTCCCAAGACAGGAAGTTGCTGAGAAGAGGTGGTCCCCACACCAGTTTTGACTGTATAAGCAAACTTACTTAGCAAACTCAGTTGTTTAACGCTGTGTTTTTTTTTTAAGTAATAACATCTACTGTTACTTGTAAATGTTTAATTTTGACGGACAAGAAGATCTGACCAGGCAGTGTATGACCTAAGTCCTTCATGGTGAACATAAGCTTGGATGGGCGTTTTCTTGTGGTAGGCCTAATTGTAACTACTCATCCTTGCTTGAGGAATGTCTGTTTAATGTCTGTGACAAAGGAAATCTATGTTAATTTTGGTTCACCATTGCTGAAGAACTAAATTCTGATGGATCATATGCTTCTTATAAGTAAAAATTTCGGTGTACGACAAAACATAGAAAAAGAGAGAAACGAAATTTAATAGATGCATCAAAACATAGAAGTGACATTAAATAGATCGATGAATAATAGAACTACCAATAATAGAACAATAAGTGTGAAAAACTATAATTAGTTGACCACTTGGTGATTAACATTCGCTCACTCGACCAAGCTATCCGCCATCTATTTGGTCTGTTCACTCAAATATTTGGATTTTTTAAAAATTCTCAAGAGAGAGCAATGCAACACTGAGTCGAGGAAACAAGCTCTGAGAAAAGAGTGGTGTCCGAGTTTGAGTTAAGAACCAATAACGGACATTCATGTATGGAGTACATGAAGGGCTTGGCCCACAACATTGCGTGATAACTTATTGCAAAACTAAAACTAGAAGTGATAGATTCAACTGCACTTTTAGGCTTAAAAAGTTTATTGGTCGCTAAATTAATCAATGTTCGCTAGGCCTACCTCAAATATCCAAAAATGTATTGTTATCGTAAAATTGATGGAAATAAATTTTCGATGTTTCTGAACTTTTTCAATGTTATTTCAAAGTTTTTTTGATGTTTTTTTTTCTATCTTTTATCTTTCTATATTATGTTTTTTCTATATTTTTGTTTTTCTTTGTTTTGTCATTCTATGTTTTATCATAGACCCAAAAATTTCGCCAATGAAGGGTTTTATTTGAACACCCTGGAGGTAGACTGCACTGTTTTCAGACTATAGATGCACAGACAGCCGATACCAATAACATGCATGCCCTTTGTCAATTACATGTAGGAAAGTCTGTGCTTTTTATGCGCTCTTGCTTTTGATCTTATCTTAAAGCACATAAACCACAATTAGCAGACCAAAAATGTAACACCGCGAGCTGGCATGCGAAAAAGAAGGTCACATGCCAGATTACCCATTTTAGTAGAATGCAACCTTTCAAACGTTGCTACCGCTCACATGCTGTACAGTAGAAGTATACCAAACACAGATGGGACAAACAGATAAACGGACGTTGATTTTCCGCTGAAAATAACTTGTGTTCGTAATTTTAGAAACTCACTTTTCAAAAAAAGGGCAGTGTTCGATTTTTTAGGATGTTTTAAAAATTATTTTCGGTGATAATTTTAGGTGTTCGTAATTTTAGAGTGTTCGAAATTTTAGAACATTTACCGTAATAAAATATATACCATATATTATCAAATGAACAGAACTCCATGTTCAAATCATGAGGTTCACATGCTATTTGATTATGGGTTTTAACTTGACAATGCTTAAAATGAGCCCTGAATTGTTAGCATGTGGTTACATGAGAAAGATTTAATGCCAGGAATGATCATATCCCTGATGCTTTTGTTCGCTATGAGGTTGTGACATTCTAAAGTTTGACACTGACACCATTTTGTATCGAGAACTCCAGGGTAAGAAAAGGGACATTTTAGTGTTTAAGTGGTGTCTTAACTCTTTGCCTTCTAGTGCCGCCTGCTGATAACATTTGCAAACTGTTTGGAACCAGATCAGGCCCGACAGAACTGTCGGGCTTGATCTGGCTCCAATCTGTTTGCAAAGGTTATGAGCAAGGACTATGGGCAGACAAAACAAGTTTTTGTTTGTTCGATCCTCTACGTCCCAGTCAACATTTTTTCAGTCATGTTGGGATGGGTCTTCCTGGGTTGAACCAGTACTAAGCAGGGATTTTAAAATGTGTCAAGTTCAAGGACACAACGCAGGTTTTCAGTTTTAATTACTGTTGAGTCCTTATTTTTGCTTTATCTCCTTTTTATATCTTGATTGATATGTTCTAGGAGATGATGCATTGATAAGTTAGGGGTCTTTCATGTAAACCAAACATCTATGCATCTTGATCAACATCTGAACTAAGGGTGAGGTTGGTGCACCGTTAAACCGGTTTAAGCACTCCAGTAAAATATTTTACTGACCGCTGCAAGGCGGTACTTCTTTTGTGGATCTTTTATGTTTTTTCTGTCTTGTGTTTGCTATGCCTTTGTACGCGTCTGTTTTTTTTATGTGCCTTGTGGTCACCTGCTGGGAAAGGGCTGACCTCTTGGCTCTCGTTTGTGGTGTCTTGCCTGTGAGTTTGTTACTTTCCCATTGGTATCCTGGGTCCGGTGTGGTACTTGATTGTATCGATTCCTGATCTTTGCACCCTTACTTACTTTGGAACTGGATTTCCCGTGGCAAGACTTGAAAGTCTGATGAACGTGCCAGGTTTGAAGTAAACCTCTTTTTCTTCTGTGAGGAAAATTTTCGGTGGCTCAGGTGTCATAACTACAAAACAAAATCATGAAAGTTTCAGCTTAGGCCAGAATTTTTTTATTAGTTGATTTACAAACCCTCCTACTGTAATTTTCCGGAAAGTAGAAAAAAATAAAATTTAATTTCTAAAATTATTTTTATATTTTATCCGCCGACTCTAAATATTATTTGTTTCGTTGAAAAAAAATTATATTTTTGAGGATATATCTGTGTATTTTTGAGAGTGACACTCAGTCTGTTAAAAGTGATTGTCCTCTCCAGATTTTTAGTAAAATGGTAAAATATTTAAAGATTTAATACAGACTGTTGGCTTACCTATTACTAGTTTTACTGTTTCTGGGGATATGAAAAAAAAGCCCTGAAAATATTTAAAAAAAAAAAAAAAAAAAAAAAAAAAAAAAGCTCTGAAAATGAAAAGAAAAAAAAAAGCTCTGAAAAAGACCAGTTAACTGGTCATTTTCAGAGCTTTTTTATTTTTTATTTTTTTTCACCCCCCTGACCCTAAATCTGAAAAAAATCCCGTAAATCAACTAATAAAAAAATTCTGGCCTTAGCTAACCATTCAGTCTTCCCCTACTGGGTAGTTTTGCATGCTTTTTTGTAGTCTACTGATTTTATTCAAAATCAACTGTTCTCAAAAAATTCTTTCAGGAATTCCATCAGAGAGTCAAACAGTTTGGATTCAGATCAGGCTGGATGTTTTATTGGGCCTGATCTGGGTCCAGCTGTTTGCATAGGTTATCAGCAAACAAAACTATAGTAGGCAAAGACTTAACCTGCTAATTGAGTTTATGTCAGGTGAGTAATTAAAAAATTAGTTTCTTTTTTTTTTAATCAAAACATGTGTTGTGGGTACTCTAAAGATCCGTCTCAATGTCATCCGGGAGGGGTTATGTCCATGGTGTAAAATTCATAGGGGGGGATTATGTCCACATTGTAAAATTCATATGGGGGAGGGGGGATTATGTCGGAGTTGCAAATTGCAAGGAGAGAATTATGTCCACTTGTACAAAAATGAGCAGGGGTGATTTTGTCCGGGTGGGATATTGTCCCCATCCTGTCAGCAAATATCATACATTCAAATAGAATTTCAACGCTGTGATAGTTTTTTTCACATCCCGTACAACCATATTTTACTGTATTTTTCCTCTGGTAGGGCTCACAAAAACTATCGTCATTTCGTTATTTTTTGGAATTGACTTCAGAAATTTTGCAATACTGTCAAATGGCACCAACCTTGATGACGATGCATTTCAGTAGATTTGAATCAGATGTTTTTGAAATTTTTGAATAATTTTTTAAAGCATGACATCAATGAATTATCGGCTTGCTCCGGGGTGGTGAACCTTGCACTTTTAAGGTGAAAACACAATTAATAAAAGTAGAGTTAGACTTAAGATATTTTACCTGGAAATTGATATTAGACCATAACTACTCATGTGAAAATCTGAAAACAATGGGACCTCAAATTAAAAAATCATGAAGAAATTCTACGTACTTTTTGCTCAGCCCTGGTAGCTGTTGTGTAAATATACACAATTCACCATATAGTGACATGTATTTTAGTACTGATTGGCAGCTTGACATGTTGTATAGAGGCAAAGACAGTGAACATGCTCCTTGATAAGTGTACATTTCAAAATAGTTTTCCTTATTCATGCAGTAACATGTTTTGGTACACATTGGAATTGAGGCAGAGGCAATTCCATTGAGTACCAATAACATATTTCTTTCAATGAATGAAAGTCTTTCACCATCAACTTTTTTCACAAACTTTTCAACTATTTTCATTGTGTCAGTGATATTTACATCGTAACATGTAGAAATCAACAAGTGTTTATATATAGAGGATCTTACATGAGTGCTCATGTTTTATTGAAATTATTAAACAAGTTTGGGAAAAGAGATAAAATGCGAGGCTTGCAGTGCATTTTTATCTCTTTTTCGTAACGAGTTTGATAAATTCAATAATACAAGAGCACGAATGTTAGATTCTTTTTATCATATGACAAATTCTTTGAAATCTTATTTCTGGCGTAAACACGTTATGATTTTGTCATCATGTACGCAACATTGTTATGGACGTAATAACGTTTCCCCTAAATCCATAAACCACTTGTGGTTTACAGATTTTATTGCATGGCGTTATTTCACTCCCAGACGCAACGTCATATGATAAAGTTTGGTATACAACTGGATGACAATAATTGACTGTCAATTTGATGTTTGTTTGGTTTGGTTCCTTTTGTTCTGGTCAACAGCTATGGTCATGTTGGGACGGTCAGTTCACCTAACCCTTTACCCCACTTTTTTCCCTGGCAGGCTTGACTAAGCAGTTAAACAATTAACCAGTACTTTGTGCTTGTAATGGACAACAACCCTTCTTGAATCAGAGGAAGGGAGGAGAATGGCCATAGATATTATTTCATGATCCCGCAGAAGTATAAGACCGGGCCGGGGTCGAAATGGAGACCCCTGGATCTGCACTCAGACACGTATCTGCAGTCAGACACGTTACCAACTGCGCTACATGGCCCGGTTGATTTGATGGTATTGCCAAGTTATCCTGTCAGTTTTCAGTAGCATGAAATGCTAAATTGGTACTTGCACAGTTGTAAATAGAGGATCTTACATGAGTGCTCATATTTAATTGTATTTATTAAACAAGTTTGGGAAGAGAAAAATGCGAGGCTTGCCAAGCGTTTTATCTCTTTTTCGCAACTTGTTTAATAAATTCAATAATACAGGGGCACTTATATGTGTAATTCTATTTATCACATGACTTAAAATTAATTAAAAATCACTTTTTTGGTGTGAAAACATCAAAATTTTGTCATCTTATACGCAACATTATAATAGACGTCATTATGTAATGATACAAAATCTGTAAACCACTATTGGTTTATTGATTTTATCGCATGCATGGTGTTATATCACTCCCAGACACTATGTGATGTGATAAAATGTTTTGAATAATTAAAATTACCATCATGACATTTGTCTGGATGAAAATCTGCCAGTAAACCGTGGTCTATGTGCCTATCTGAAGTCGGTGGGCTGGCTGCTAGAGCATTGGAGTGAAAGTGGAAGGCAATACTGCTGATGTGGTTTTCAAGGAGATTTCTGAGATCATACTCATAGCAGTAATATCCTGCAAAGAACTTGACACACTGATGAAGGCCCTCAAATAACCTGGAAGAAAAAAAAATTGGAGTCAGTGCATGAGATTTCCAACAATGTGGCATTTTGACATGTGTAGACTCAGACGAGCCTCTGCAGCATCCCTTTAAGCTTAGAAACCCTAAATGATGTTCAGTCAGTAGCCTAACAATCATAGAATACCCAAGCGACCAGCAAAGGCTCTGATCAGACTGCGCGTATGCGCAGGCTGATCTGAGGCTTTGCTGGTTGCACAAACCACATTGTTGGAAATCTCATGCACTGGCTCAAATATTACTGGTAATCATAAATAGGTTTAGATAGAGGGTAAAAAAGTGAATATTTTCTTAACCCTTTTGCTGCCATAGGCGACTTCTTTCAAGAGCTAGGCAGAGCACCATAGGCGACTGTCATTGACAACGTATAGAACTTTGGTAATGTAACTTTCACAGTTTGGCAGATTGCATGAAACACAGAAATTGGGACCGCCACTTTAATAAGAGCCTCTATGCACCGTGTAAACACAACCTTTCCACAAAAATGAAAGTAGGAACAACACAAATGAACTTTCAAAGTTTAACAAATATTTCTGTGATTTTTCTCAACCAAAATGGCGCCTAGAACTCGGATGTGATCTCTAGTTAATCTGTGCAAATGATCTTTAAGTTAGCAATCTGTAAAACCTAGCTGTAACATTTGGTAAGATAACTGTACAGACAATATCACACCTGAAAGTTCAAAACTTCTATTGGAAAAATTGTCTAAGATCTCATAGCTAACGTTTTGTAAAAGAATAGGGTTTTTTTGCACCAAACTCCTATGCATATGTTTAATATATCTATATTGTGTAGGTTAAGCATTAGATTAATTCATCAAAAGCTGTGGTAGGATGATATACAATTATACAGTAAAAATTGTCTAAGTTCAAATAGCTGTCATTTTGTGTGTTTTTTGCACCAAACTCCTTCATGCATATGTTGAATACGTCTACATAGTGTATGTAAAGTATTAAATAATTTCATTAAAAGCTGTGGTAGGAGTTGACCAGCCTATGAAGGCACTATCTATATATACAAAAGCCAATAAGAATTAAAAAGGGAAATAACTAAGACTACAAAATTTCCCAACAAGCAAAAAGTTAACCCTTTGTATACTAGTGACTCATAAAGACATATTTTGGAAAACAGTGAACATCCAGGATCTACACTATTTGCTAAGACAAAAAAATTCTTCAGAGAGATAAATATAATTTTTATTTAGAATTTATAACCCGTGAACCCTCGATATATATAATGACACACTGATAAATGTCCTCAAACAATAAATCTTCTATCAAACCAGAAGGAAGAATCCAGTAGTAAATGGGCCTCGTTGCGACAAAACCTGTCTTGGGGGTTTCCGACAAAGCCAGACTAAAACCAGTCTCCTCAGCTACAGAGACTAGCTAGAAAACTGAAATTACGCTAGTAGAAAGCTAAGATATGATACTTTCCAAAACGCGAATAACAAAGGCGCTGATCAGACTGCGCTGATGCGCAGGCTGGTCTGCGCCTGTGTTGCTCGCAAACCCCCGAAGACAGGCTTTCTTGCATCGAGGCCCAAATAAAGGGTCACTGAGTACAAAATAAGACTACTTACAAGCACTGTTGCTGCTGATCTGGCTGTGGTTGAAGAAGATGTGACATCCAGACGTCACATCTATGACGAATGATATGGTACACCAGATTATAATCACCACAGATATTACTGGTAACTAGAAATATACAAAATTTCATACATATTTAAGCCGCAACATGTGATTTCCAACGATGTGGCATTTTGATTAATATAGGCTCAGACAAGCCTGTGCAGACTCCTTTTAAGCTTAGAAACTCCAAATGATGTTCTGTCATTATCTTAACAGTCATAGAATGTTTAAGGGACAAGCAAAGGCTCTGATTAGTCTGCGCGTATGTGCAGGCTGGTCTGAGCCTTTGCTGGTCGCACTTACTACATTGTTGGAAATCATGTCACTGCTCATTTAAGGAATAACAAACTATTTTCATTTGGGGTCACCATCAGAAATCATATTTTATGGCTGCGCTGAGACGGAGCCATAAAACTGATTTCGGACCCTTATATTCAATAATATACCTCCCTTCCAAAATGAACATTTTAAATGTGATCATTCCAATTCTAATGCACCCATAGCATTTTTTCCATTAAAAAAGCAGTAAAAATATATTATATTGTGCCTGCCAGTTGTGTAAAACCCTGTTTCATTCACTGACAAGAGGACCCTGGGTTCATGGATGGCTCACCCAAGCACTGGCTTTTTGGAGAGGGCATTATGAGGAACACTTCTGAGTATTTTTTTAAATTTGAACCAGTCATTCAGGAGATGTTGTTTAAAGATATTTCATATCTACGGCTCTGGCAGATTTCGGGTTTGGCGTAGCAAAACCATTTGTGCAATTTTGGTTGAGTACATTATGAGGAACATTTCTGTGAAATTATTTTGAATTTGGTCAAGTGGTTCAGAGGTCCTGGAGGAGATGTTGTTTAAAGATATTTCTTATCTACAGCTCTGGCAGCTTTTCTGTTCAGCAGCGCAGGACCATTTGTGCAATTTTGGTAGAGGGCATTATGAGAAACATTTCTGTTAAATAATTTTATATTTGGACTGGTGGTGCAGGGGATGTCATTTTAAAAATATTTCTTATCTACAGCTCTGGCTCTGGCAGCCATTTTGTTTGGCAGAGCAGGAACATTTATGCAATTTTGGTAGAGGGAATTATGAGAAATCTTTCTGTGAAATTATTTTGAATTTGGACCAGTGGTTCAGGGGATGTCATTTAAAGACATTTTCTATTTTTAGATTTGGCAGCCATGTTGTTTGAATGATAAATTTGGACCAGTGGTACACGAGGAGATAAAGTTAAAAGATTTTTCTTATACAATTTTATATTTAGCACTGGTGGCAATTTTGTTTGGCGGAGCAAACTGTGCAATATTGGTAGAGGGCATTATGGGGAACATTCATGTGAAATTACTTTAAATTTGGACCAGTGGATCTGAAGATGTTGTTTAATGATTTTTCTAATCTAGCTCTGATGGCCATTTTGTTTGGCCAAGCAGAACTATTTGTGCAATTTCAGTAGAGGGCATTATGGGGAACATTCATGTAAAATTATTTTATATTTGGACCAGTGGTTCAGCAGATGTCGTTTAAAGATTTTTGGTTGCTGACAAAAATGACCATACTACATACTTTCCAAATGACCCTCGTACCATGCTGTAGATCTTATAGGTTTTGAGACAAGAGTATCTTACATGAGTGCTCATGTTTTATTGAATTTATTAAACAAGTTGGGGAAAAGAGATAAAATGCGAGGCTTGCCGAGCATTTTATCTCTTTTTCGCAACGAGTTTACAAGAGCACAAATGTTAGATTCTATTTATCATATGACAAATACTTTGAAACCTGATTTCTGGCGTAAAAGGTTATAATTTGGCATTATGTGCACAACGTTGTTATGGACGTCATAACGTTTCCCGTAAATCTATAAACCACTAGTGGTTTTTCGATTTTATTGCATGGCGTTATTTCACTCCCAGACGTGACGTCATATGATAAACGCTGTTACCTTCTCCTTGCTTGCAACAAATTTTGTCTTCTGCTGATAATCTTTACAAACAGTTTGGACCCAGATCAGGATGAACAGAGCATCTCTCCTGATCCAGATCAAAACCTTTTGACACTCTGATAGTGTTCCTGAAAGAAATCATTTAAAGAAAATATTGTTGACTAAGTCAGCTGACAACAACAAAAGCATGAAAAAAAGACAAATTTTTCAAATTTATATCCCCTGACAAAGGGCTATTTTAGAGAAATGTGTAAATCACAAAACATAAATCCCATTTCTCCAACCCCTAAGTTCCGCTTGGGTATCATTTAGATCATAACACAAGCCTGTCAACTATGCTTTAGTGCTTAGTTTAATATAATTTCAATATCTGACCTTTCAACCCAACCCAATAGGCCAGTGTAATGCTAGTCTACACTTCTTTCCCTTTAATTTGATTTGCAACATGACCACTCTGAAATGAAAAATATTTGACCTTTTGACCCCACCTCAGGGGTTGAGGGTGAGTATAATCCAGAATAATAGCTTTCATGGTGCTCTATGCTCCATTCCCATTAATTTGATATGCATCATGACTACTTACAGATTTTTTTCTTTTACCTTTTGACCTCACCCATGGGGTCGAGGGTGTTTCTGTGGGCTAAATATTGACTACTATGTTGCTGCATGCTTCTTTCCCTTCAATTTGATATGCAACATGACCATATTTTGAAAAAGTTGAATTTTGCCCCCACTCAGGAGTTGAAGGTGTGTGAAAGGACAGAATATTTGCTTTCATGGTGCTCTATGCTCCATTCCCTTTAATTTGATATGCAACATATGTACTACTTTCAGAAAAAATTCCAATTTTGGCCTCAGCCACAACTACTAAGTCCACCCAGGGGATTTGACCCAGGCCTTCAAACTTAAATCCTGTCTGATATGTTTCATATCTATTGTTCCTCTGCCTGCATACAAATTTCCGTTTAAAAAAAAAATGACAATTGACTTTCATTTGTTATTGCCAAATTTAAATATTTAATCTTTGACCCCCACCTAAGGGGAAAAGGGGGTGGGGTAAAATTTATGCAACTGTCATGCTTATCTACAGGCACGAGGCAATAATGGCCTATAATGAGAAGTTGTCAGACATAATAGCTTTGGGGAATTGTGAAGTTCATTAGACTAAATAAGCCAATACAACTTTTGTTAACTGTCAGCATATTGGCCAAGGGAAGCTACTTTTATATCAACAAAGAACATTAATCCATTATGAACTCTTCTATCATGGAGGTTATTTTACAACGTTATTATGACGTCATCGACGTCATAGCAACGTGTATAGCTTACTTGTATTGTGTATGACTACCATTGTCATGAATAAACATGCTGTACTCCATATTGAGTAATTATTGACTTTATCAAATGGTAGCAGAGCGAGGTTGGATCTGAGGATACCTCTACTGAAGAATACTGACATAAGAGGCTGTTTTACTACCTGAGGGTGGTAAATATATTGGTTTTGGAGCTTGGAGACATCACTGGAGTTGGAGTTGGAACTTTATGGTTTGAGATATTATTATGGCAACAAGAATTGATCCACCAACTTTAACATCAACGCCTTATGAATCATATAGGCAGGAGTTGTTGGCGTGGAGAGAGGTTACTGATCTTCGGAAAGAAAAACAGGGTGTGGTTATTGCATTATCCCTCCCTAAGGGGGATAAGGATCAAATACGAGAGAAAGTGTTTGATCAAATTTCTCTGGATGATCTGAAGAGGGAGGATGGGCTGGATATACTGGTAGCCTTTCTCGATAAACACCTGAAGAAAGATGATCTGGCTGATAGCTTGGACAAGTTTGGAGAATTTGAGGATTTTCACAGACATGATGGAATGAGTATATCTGAGTATATCGCATCATTCGATACCAGGTATAGAAAAATAGAAAAGCTGAAAATGACATTACCATCAGAAATACTGGCATTCAAGCTGCTGAGAAAAGCAAATATCAGAAAAGATGAAATAATGCTAGTTTTAACTGGAATGAATTATTCTAACAAAGAAACATTATATGATGAGGCCAAACAGTCGCTCAAAAAGTTTAAAGGAGACATAGCTGAGGGAAGTGCCAATTCCAGCACAAGTATCAAATTAGAACCTGCATTTTTGGCTGAACATGAGGAGGCTTTGTTAGCAGCAGGGTACATAAAACAAAACCGAGGTGGACGGTCTGGTAAAGGGGCATACAGTCGAGGTAATCAGCGAGGTCGAGCACAACAGTCCAGCAAGAAAGTAAACCCTACAGGAACAGACGGTAAGACTCTTACATGTAAATACTGTGGTTCCTTCAGACATCTTGTAGCAAATTGTCAACATACAAAGGAAACTATGTCCAAGGTGCACATCACCGATACATCTCCAAAGGATGAGCAAGAAGATGAGCATGTTGTATTGTTCACAGGTTATGATAAAAGAGAAATTGCACAGCTAGGCATTGATGCTCGTAATTGTGCTGTATTAGATAGTGCCTGTAGCAGCACAGTATGTGGAGAGACATGGCTGGAGAACTATCTCAACTCGATGAACCCTCAAGACCGGAGGAAAATGAAGCAGACTGTTGGCCAGAAAATGTTTAAGTTTGGTGGAGGAGAAATTATGAGATCTAAGGGAGAATACAGTCTTCCAGCTGTGGTTGCTGGGAAAGATGTCATGATCAGAACTGATGTGGTAGGGTCTGATATCCCTCTGTTTTTATCCAGAAGTGCAATGAAAACAGCAGGGGTGAAGATGGATATGGAAAATGATACAGCTAACATTTTTGGAAAAGATGTTGCCTTGAATCTCACGACATCTGGCCACTATTGTATCCCTATTGATAGAATGGAAGAGATACCAGTAGAAGAAGTGTTTTCTGTCAAATTAGAGGAGATGGATAGCAAAGACAGGTACAAAACTTTAGTCAAATTACACAGGCAATTCGCACATCCACCTCTAAAGAAACTAAAATCACTTTTACAAAATGCAGGGCTCTGGAGGAATGAATATGTAGATTTGCTTGAAGAAATAAATAAAAGTTGTGACTTATGTAAGAGATATGCCAAGACCCCACCACGCCCAGTTGTTGGTTTGCCCATGGCAACTCATTTTAATGAAACAGTAGCCATGGATTTAAAACAGTGGAATGGACGCTGGATCCTACACATTATAGATATGTGGTCCAGATATACTGTGTCAGTACTCATCAACAGAAAAAAGCCAAGCAATGTAATTGATGCCCTCATGCAGAGATGGGTCGCTGTTTTTGGAGTTATGGGGTCCATAATGACGGATAATGGGGGTGAATTCAGTTCAGATGAAACCCGAGAAGTGATGTCCATGCTAAATGTGAGATTATTAACTACAGCCGCAGAGAGTCCTTTCCAAAACGGACTTTGTGAACGAGTGCATGCAGTAACTGATATGATGCTGTTAAAACTAACTGAAGAAAATCAAAGTACTGATAGCCAGACATTATTGGGATGGGCTAATATGGCTCGAAATGCGCTACAAATGTGGAACGGATTCAGTAGCCACCAGCTAGTTTTTGGACAAAATCCCAATTTACCAGGCGTCATGACAGATGGATTACCAGCCCTCATCGGAGCAACAAGTAGCAAAGTTTTTGCAGATCATTTAAATGCTTTGCACGAGTCTCGCAGGGCATTTATACAATCTGAGTCAAGTGAAAGAATAAGGAGAGCACTACGCACTAAGGTAAGAGCTGCAGAGGATATTTATGAAACTGGAGATAGAGTATATTATAAGATAGAAGAGAAAGAGCGATGGCTGGGACCAGCTACAGTAGTGTTTCAAGATGGCAAAGTAGTCTTTGTGCGGCATGGAGGAATCTTTATCAGGGTGTCTCCCAACCGACTAAATAAAATACAAAAGTTAAAGGATGGAATGACAGGATCTGGAAACCCCGAACTAGACAGCTTTGACAAATATGAGAATATGACGCAGGTGACAGGAAATGGAGAAGAGTCAGAAAAAGAATCATCTTCTGAAGGTTCAAAGCCAGATTCTAGTATTACAGAATACTTGTCATCTGCTGAAGCAGCTCTAAATATAGAAAATCATACAGAAGAACGCCCAGTAAACAGAGACACAGGTAAACAAGCTTCCATTAAAATCAATGACATTATCAAATATAAAATGGATAACGAATGGTTCATTGGTACAGTAACAAGTCGTGCAGGAAAAGCTACAGGAAAATACAGAACCTGGTACAATATCAGGGATGAAAATCTGGAGGAGCGCAGTGTAGATCTAGGTCAGATAGAATGGGAGAAAGTTCCAGAATCTGAAATAAATATTACATCCATCACGGACAGCCTAGGGTCTGTAAGCAAAGAGATTATTATAGCCAAGGAGAATGAACTAAACAAGTTGGCACTATTTGATACATACCAAGAGGTTACTGACTGTGGGCAAAAGCCATTGTCAACAAGATGGGTTGTAACAAACAAAGATGGAAATACTAAAGCCAGGTTAGTGGTAAGAAGATTCGAGGAGAAAGATCTAGAAATACCTAGAGACAGTCCTACTGTTGGTAAGGGTGCCATGAGATTATTTCTATCAATTGCAGCAATTGAAGAGTGGACTGTGAAAACTACAGACATAAGATCTGCTTTTCTACAAGGCAAGGAATTGGACAGAGATGTATATATAAGACCTCCTAAAGAAAGTAAGGCTCCAAAGCATGTAATTTGGAAGTTGAAACATGGACTGTATGGACTTAAAGATGGAACAAGACAGTTTTATGAAAGTGTTAAAGAGAAATTGATAAATCTTGGGTTTATACAATGCAAACTGGATCCAGCTGTATTTTATGTTCATAAAGATAAGAAGCTCATAGGAATGATATGTTGTCACGTGGACGATTTCCTTCATGCTGGGGATAGTTCATTTGACATGCTTATGAAAAGATTACGAGAAAGATTTTCTGCTGGGAAAGTTGAGGAAAAGGCATTTAAATACATAGGTTTTCAAGTTAAGCAAAATCGAAGTATGATAGTCCTTGATCATTCTGGCTACATAGACAAAATGAAGAATTCCATTTTAGACCCAAAGAGAGCTTCCAGTAAAAATGAACCATTAAATGCACAAGAACAGACATTGTTTCGACAAATAATAGGTCAGTTAAATTGGGCTGTTCAAGGCTCCAGACCGGATATGGCATTTGAGATGATTGCATTAAGCACAAAGTTGCAGCAGGGTAAAATAGAGGACCTCATTAGAGCCATAAAGAAAGTCAATCGACTGAAGGATATAAGATCATTTATTTCATTTCCTGGATTGGACAAAACAAAACTAACTGTTGTTGTGTTTACTGACGCATCACTTGGTAATATAAATGAGGGTACAGGTAGCACTGGTGCGCATATAGTGTGGCTGATGGACAATTCAGGAAGATGTTGCCCAGTAACATGGAATGCCCATAAAATCAAACGCGTGGTTAGATCAACGTTAGCCGCCGAAACCTTAAGTCTACAGGAAGGCCTAGAAACTGCTTTTTACTATCGACAAATGGTGGAGGAGATAATGGGACTAGAATCTAAAACTATTCCAATTCAAGCATATATTGACAATAAGAGTGTTATTGAGGCCATTCTTTCAACAAGGATGGTTGATGACAAACGGTTAAGAGTAGATGTGGCTGCAATTCAAGAACTACTTAAGTTTCATGACATTAACAGAATACAATGGGTCCCAGGACATTTGCAGTTAGCTAACCCTATGACAAAACAAGGGGCATCCGGATTTAGCTTGCTTAAAGTTTTACAGTCTGGACAAATGATATCTGAAATTTCAAATTAATTGTGCCCTTTCAGTTTTGAAATGGCAATATATTTATACCGGACAATTTTTAATGCATCTTTTGGCTTATGGCTGACAGATTATTTTTTATTCTTCATTAAAAAAAAAAAAAAAAAAAAAATGAGGATAATAATATTTTATTAACTTAGAAAATTTTATTTAAAATTTTCCTTGTCATTTAATGATTTAATTTGTACGGTATATTATCCCATCTCTTTTGTTTTGATGAGATCTCTACTTTTACATAAATGATAATAGTAATTAAAAAGAAGAAAAAAAAAAGATAAAATATAATTAATGTTAACTGTCAGCATATTGGCCAAGGGAAGCTACTTTTATATCAACAAAGAACATTAATCCATTATGAACTCTTCTATCATGGAGGTTATTTTACAACGTTATTATGACGTCATCGACGTCATAGCAACGTGTATAGCTTACTTGTATTGTGTATGACTACCATTGTCATGAATAAACATGCTGTACTCCATATTGAGTAATTATTGACTTTATCAACTTTTGCATTATAATTGCATATACTAAGTCAAGGGCAATAACTCAAGTATTAATGAGTTGATTTTGATAAAACTTATAGGATATGGTAATAATCATTTATACCAATAATGAATCAAATCTCACCCATAAGTACTGAGATATGGTTCCGGATGGACAAAAAAGTGGACAGATGGACAGAAGGACGGACGACACTTTGTCGGAGGATAATTTCCGAACATGCAGAGTTAAAAATGTAAACATAATTGATGAAAGATCGGATGGAAGGACAAAAGGACAGACAAGCCGAAAGAAATATGCTCCCCTCAACTTTTCTAAAGTAGGGGGTATAATTTTACCTGATCATGTAAGTGGATCAACAAAGAATCCCAGCAAGAATTGTATCTCAATGGAGGAACACAAGTTGGGGTGAGCTAAAAATCTATAAGCTTACAATGTAATGGGGGATCTTACGAGACTCAAAATTTACGGAAAGTTTGTTAAAAATATTCGAAATTGTAGTTTCCATGGGCTTATTAATTAGCAAGCAAGCAAGTATTTTTTTCATGCAACTCCACTGAGCATGAAATTTATCCTGCCCATAAATTGTAAACTGCCAACAATTTTTTCCATTTTAATATTTATAAGCAGGATAAGTACAATATCTAGAGTTTTAAAGTAAGAAAAATCTTCATTTGTCAGGATTTAAAATTTACAAGAGTGCAGTTGAAGGACAGCTATAATCCCCCATCGCAAATAAACAGTCACTTATTTGTAACATTTTGTTGTAGAGGGAATGGCACGACAGCGGGGTTGGTTCTACATACCGTCACATCCAGATAAACATTTGATCAAAATTTAATGGATTTTTTTTCAAAGTCTCCTGAGATATGGAACAGACAAGAAATTCAAGGTGTGCCTTGACCCATACTCTGTGTAGTTGGATCAATGGCTCTGCAAACTGCCTTAATGAGATAAGCATTTGACAAAAACTTGATAAAAATCTTTCAAAGGGTTCGGAGATGTGGAGCAGACAAAAAATTCAAGGGTTAAGCCTTTGACCTTGAACTGTGACCTTGATCTTGAGTCTTTGTAGCTGAGTAATGGGTTCTGCACACTGTCTCACTAAGAGGAACATTTGAATGAAGCATAATGAAACTAGTTCAAACGGTTTAGAGCAGATACCATATTCAAGGGTTAATCACATGACCTTGAATTGTGACCTTGACCTTGAGTCTAGGTAGCTGGGTCATATGCTCTGTACACCCTCTTACTAAGAGGAACATATGAGTGACGTATCATGAAAATTGATTGAAGGGTTCAGGAGATATGGAGTGGACAAGAAGTTCAAGGGTAAATAATTTGACCTTGACCAGGGACCTTGACCTTAAGTCTAGGTAGCTGGGTCATGTGCTCTGCACACCGTCTAACTAATAGGAACATATGAGTGAAATTTCATGAAAATCGATTAAAGGGATCAGGAGATATAGAACAGACACAAAATTCAAGGATAAATCTTTTGACTTGACCTGTGACCTTGAGTCTAGGTAGCTGGGCCATGTGCTCTGCACACCCTCTTACTAAGAGGAACATATGAGTGAAGTATCATGAAAATAGATCAAAGGGTTCTGGAGATATGGAGCAAAATAAATATACTTCCCTCAACTTTTCTAAAGTAGGGGGTATAACTTTACCTGAACATGTAAGTGGATCAGCATCAAATCTCAGCTGGAACTCAAGTATGTATTGTAAACTATCAAGAATCGTATCTGAATGGAGGAACACAAGTTGTTTCATTCTTGCCAAACACTGTTCTTGGTACATTCGAGGCATAGTTGCATTCACCAGGCAAGTGAGTCCTTTCCAGAATGGACTGTGAAGAAAATAAAATTGGAGACAAGCCATGAAATTATTTGAGAACAATATCATTTCATTATCTTAACCCATAAAGGGCCATCTAAAATTTGCAGCAGACAACAATTTCCAATGATGCTGCTTTTTCAAAAATAACAAATCAGGAATGATATTTCATGAGAATCGTCTGCTGGCAGATGATTCTCATGTAATATCATGCCTTATTTTTGTTGAAAACTAGGAAAGATGTCGCAAAATTTGTCGTCTGCTGCAGTTGTGATTGGCGCTTTAAGGGTTAAACTCTTTGCCAACTTGGTAATTTTGCATGTTTTTTGTCGTCTGCTGATTTTTTTTTCAAATTTTGTTTTGAATTTTTCTTTCCAGAATACCATCAGATTATCGAACAATTTGGCTCTGGAACAGGCATTTTGGGCTTGATCTAGGTCCAAACTGTTTGCAACAGTTATCAGCAGACAACACTAGTAGGCAAAGAGTTTATCTAATTAGTTTAGAGTGAAATTTGATGCAGTTTTATACTCAGGCCTTAAGTTAAGAGTGCATACCGGAAAAATAATTTTCTTCTCAACCAAAACATATGTTGTGGGTACTCAAAAGAAGCATCTCAATGAGAGGGTTCAATTGAGCACCCAAAACATATGCAAAAAGCTATGGGTAAGAAATTATTTACAATTTTACACTGAAAATATTTGTTTATCTAGACCTATGTATACTTCAGTAAAATCTCCAGACTTCTTTTTACCTTAATACTTTCCTTGCTAGTGGCAACTTTTGCGATTTGTTGATAACCTTTGGAAACATTTTGGATCCAGATCAGGGCCTACAGAATGGATCCAAACTGTTTGACATTCTGAAAGTGTTCCTGAAAGAACTTTTGAAAAAGATAATTTTGAACTAGAAATTGTGTTTATGAAGCACTGTGCCACCAACCATTTGCTTGTCCATAAGGATGGTGCTCTTTTTAAGACAAAGGTCACCTTAACAGGGTTCCCACGAGCTCTGGAAATCATGGAAAACCTGGAAAATCACTAAAATAAATACCATGCATGGAAAAATCATGGAATTTAAAAAAAACCCTGAATAATCATGGAAAAATCATGGAATTTATGAAAAATTTGACGAAACCACCAGTAGCCAGAAAACTAGCTGTCGGACACTTATGTGTCCGACAACTAGTTTTCTGACTACTGGTGATTTCAAGTTTCCATAATTTCAAAATGCATGCATGGTCTGCAAGCATGCTTTTGTTGCTGCATATCGCATTTATGCTCAGCGTGGTGAAGAATCTGCTAAAAGGGGAGGTTGGAGGCCATGCATTTTAACTGGTCATTTTCAGAGCTTTTTTATTTTTTTTTTTTTCGTCCCCTGACCCTAAATCTAAAAAAAATCCTGTAAATCAACTAATAAAAAAATTCTGGCCTAATCTACTCATCATCTTCTATCAGCTAATGAAGATTGAAGCCCCTATAGCTATAATAATTTTTGAGATATCCTGGATTACAAGTTTTCAGTGGCCAAATTTGCAAAGGGCAATAACTAAAAAAAAAAATAATATATCTTGATTTCAAAACTTCATTCTGACCCTTTAAAAGGGGCATAACTCCGCAAAGAGAGATAATTCAGACTAATAAAAATATGGGTCAGTTTTTTTTTATGTGGAATCCATTTATAAAATTTCAAAGCCCTAACTTAATTTTCTTTTTGAACAGAAGCACAGATGAACGGACACACAGGCATCACAAGGCTTGTCAAGTGATGACAAACGGTGATTCTGAGGGACAGATTTTTCTATCCGACCCTCACACGAATAATGGATTCTTTTTCTTGCTCAACATAAAATACCCCATTTTCATGTTTAAAAAGGCTCCCAGAAGAGATGCGACATGATATGATGATGTCACTTTAACATAACAATGACGTCACTTGACGACTATGTCGCATGAGTTTCAATACAAGCATGGGTAAGATAAGAGTTTCTATCCCAGGTTAAAATATCAGATATCCTTCTCCCGTGTGCAAGAAAATGTAAGCAACCAATAAATTCTGGGTATTTACTTTAAAATGGGCCTCGACGCCAGAAAACCTGTCTTTGGTGTTTGCGAACAACAAAGGTGCAGACCAGCCTGCGCATCTGCGCAGTCTGATCAGCGCCTTTGTTATTCGCTTATTAGAATGTATCAATTTAAAAGATGCTACAAGCTATATTCCATTGTTCTAGCGAGTCTCTGTAGCTGAGTAGGCAGGTTTGTGTATGATCTGGTCAGAAACCCCCCCGAAGACAGGTTTTGTCATTTCGTGGCCCGAATAGTAGCGATACACTTATAAGTTATCAGTGTTTCTTTTTTTTATCAAAATAACATGTTCTCTTGTGTTTTGCTAAGTACCTTATTAATTATACTGATTTTGGTCAAGTCATTGTATTGCCGTATTTCTGAGTCACATGATTGATTCTACTTTCAATAAAAACTAGCTTTCTATCTAAAAAGTTAGAATGAATCTTTCAATAGGAAACCATGGCTTCTTAGATAAGGTATAGTTTGTTCCCTTTATAACAAACCTCGTTATAAGACAGATTAGGATATAACATGGTCATGTTGTGGCTTCCAAATTTTTTACCAAGGAGTTTTATAAAGGATTTATTTAAGAAATGAATTCGATTTTTGGAAGGTTCATGGAAACATAAATACTTCGGGTCTCTTGCAAAGTAAGTGAAGCCAGGGCTTTGCGTTATCTTTGCAAGACACTCGAAGTATTCATGATTCCATGAACCTTCCAAAAATTGAATTTATTGCTAATATTTACATTTTATTATTACAGGTACTGATGAATAATTGTCAATTTTGATCATAGCTTTATAAAGGGACTTGTTGTACGTTTTCCAACAGAATGAATTTCATATGAATTAAGGGTTGTAAGGGATAATATGCTTACTCGCAGAAAACTGCCGGGGATGAAGAATATACAGCATCTTTGAAGTCTCCATTCAGGCATGAGCTACCTCGATCCTGTAGGGCTTTCATCATAGCATCAACATCACCACACAACGTCATATCTGGAACAGAAATACGGTAAACATACAGTCAATCTGGGATTCAAGAGGTAAACAGAACTAACAATCATTATCATATGACGTCGCGTCTGGGAGTGAAATAACGCCATGCAATAAAATTGATAAATTACAAGTGGTTTAAAGATGTTCAGGAAACGTTATGACGTCCATAACAATGTTGCGTACATAATGACAAAATTATAACTTTTTCAGCCAGAAATGAGATTTCAAAGTAATCTTGATGTCATATGATAAATAGAATCTTACATTCATGCTCTTGTATTATTGAATTTATTAAACTCGTTGGGAAAAAGAGATAAAATGCTCAGCAAGCCTCACATTTTACCTCTTTTCATCAACTTGTTTGATAAATAAAATTAAACACGAGCACTCATGTTAGATCCTCTATGTAACAGTTATGCTTTTTTGTTTGTTTTGTTTGATGCTTAACATCCAAGTCAAAAGCTATGGTCATGTCGAAATGGCAGTCAGTTCACCTAACCACACTTTTTCCTGGGCAAGCCTCACTACATGTACAGAAAAACCTGTCCTAAGCGGCCACTCAAAAAGAAAACCCAAAATTGGTTTTTAAGACTGATTATCGCTTAATGCAGGTCAAAAGTATTGCAGAATGCTCTGCAATACTTACGACCTTCATTAAGCTACCATTTGTCTTTAAGACCTTTGTTTTGAAAGTTTTGTGGCCGCTTTAGACAGGTTTTACTGTAAGTGGTTAACAAGTACTACATACACAAACTCAAGATCCCTGCATCTGCAATCAGATATCTTACCGACTTTGTTACACAAGGGTTATGGTGACTGTTTATTGAAAGATCTACATCTTTTGGTATCTCTAATACCTTCATGCCTCTGTTACATACAGTTAATATTCTAAAATATCTTGCACAACGGAAAAGGATATCTGAGATTTTACCCTGGGATAGAAATCTTATCTTTCCCATGCTATCTTACCCAGGACGTCATTGTTATGTTAAAGTAACGTCACCATGTGAAATTGCATCTAAGCAAATTCAGGGACTTCTGGAAGCTTATTTTAAAATAAAAAAATAAGTAAACAAGAGGGCCATAGTGGCCCTGGATCGCTCACCAGTCTGTACTATGTGCACCAGTCATATAAGCTTATGGGACCCCTAGGGAGGCCCATTTTTGGCCCCAGGGGGATTATTTGAACAAACTTGGTAGAGATCCACTAGATGAAGCTACATACCATATATCAAGGCTCTAGGCCCTCTGGTTTCTGACAAGCAGATTTTTTCATGTTTTCCCTATATTAAGCCCTATATATATGCAAAATATGTTACCCCCAGGGCGCAGCCATTTCGTACCCTAGGGGCTTATTTGAACAAACTTGGTAGAGGTCCACTAGGTGATGCTACATGACCTGTTATCAGCAGACAACAAAATTTGTCGCTGAATTAAGAAACCATCTTATTAATTACCTGGTAAACAGGCTGATCCACAAGTACCGGTACCACTACAACATATCTCAGTTTCTTCACATTCTTTGTAGCCATATTCCCCGCACACCTCTACACAGGGTGACCCCATATCACTAGGGAATTTTGGACAAGGTTCATTCACAAGCACTGAAATCATAAAAAATTCAACTCATTTTTGCATGCTTTATGTCGTCTGCTGATATACTTTTTTCAAAATTAACTTTTCTCTCAGTTTGAAAAGGTTATGAGCAGATGCCAAAAGTAGCTGCTAGCAAGGAAAGAATTGATAACAAGCTGTAAGAATGACCGTATAAATGAACTAAAATTCCGAGAATCAGATGTGTCGCCTGGCAAAACACCTGATATAGACCTAGACTCCATATCTTTTATGTGTTTTAGGTAAAATAAAAAATAAATACAAGTGTTCCCTTATTTCCCTTGGTTCTGTGTATACCAATGTTTTACCTTTCTTCAAGCTTTCAAAGAAATTGATGCATCCCTTCAAAAGTTATGACTTGAAAACCAAAAGTGTGACGCTGCGGACGGCAATGACATCAATGACTCCGACGACAGAGATATGATCCCTGTGTGTATGCCATGCTTCACAGGGGACGCAAAAACAGGCCCTAACCACTTGTCTTCAATTGATTCAAGTGCGGTTGGCAAGATGATTACTGAAAATACGAGGGTCAGTCAAAAATAACTGAGCCCTACCTCATAACATTTTAGTTTGGTATTATAGACAACAAATGTAATTATTTTCTATAAGTATCATATGTCATCGATGTTTTGACCATGAAAAATTATCCTAGTCAAGCTTCTATCGTGGTTGCTAGGCAACTGCTGATCGTCAGTCAGATAGATGCGTTCACGTTCTCAGCCACCAGGAAAATACAGTATGTCTTTAAAAAGCTTGCTGGCTTGATAGTTTCTGTGAAAGACATATTTGGCATTTATTTGAATAACATGTATCATATTGTCTTTTCATTACACTTAGTTCATTAATGTTTAGGTGAACATTGATTGTATGCGTTGCCTAGCAACAAAAAATGCCAAAATTCCACAATTTTTCAAATACACGAGAATTGTGTTGCCATGGAAACAAAATTGTAAATTTAAATCAAGGAACTTAATAGGTCTGAGGGTTGGTTTGTGTATGCAGTACTGTTAAATCATTATTAGGCTAATATTTTATGTTTTCTATTAAAATTGTGTAAATATGAATGTGGGTGGGGTAAATTATAGGACGTTAGGCATGTTAAAATTTGATAAATTCTGAAATCAAACTACCACAGCATCTATAATTTGGGGTCAGTTGGTTTTAGTTCTGCGACACTGAATAGGTACATGTTAAAGATATCAGACGACGGTGAATAAAACCATGCTTTAACATTACTGTTTCCATAGCAACGCTTAGAAGTAGACATATCACAGCGTGAACGCACCCCTTTGACAGGTCACATTCTGTTGCCTAGCAACCGTTACAAAAAACCTGACAACAGAAATAAACTAGGTGATTAAATAGATGACATATAACTACTATGAAATATGATCTAATTATATGTCCATTTTACTTGATTCAAATGTTATGAGGTAGGGCTCAGTTATTTTTGACTAACCCTCGTAATAGGCCAATGATTCAAATAGCTAACATTTTAATTTAGAAGGCAAGATTCCTGATTAGTTTCCTGTTTGAGGCAGTAAGTAGGTGGAGCTTAGCTACTTCGAGATTAGAATTGATAAGCAGCAAGGTCCACACTGGTAAATGTATACGTCGATTTGGTGGTGTTTACGCGTATTGCCGGTACTTCATAGACCGGAAGTGGTAGATATTGGTGTTAATACTATATAGAAAAACATGCCATATGCCTAAAGGACTATAGAATTAGATCATTTTTGAGTATTCAGTATGTGCATGGCGATTTATGTAAGCATTTAGGAATAGATTAGAGTACCGATCTGGATGATCGGTACTCGAATCTATTCCTAAATGCTTACATAAATTGCCATGCACATATTGAATACTTTTCAAGGCAGATTTGATTTCCAAGTGCTTTTCAAGAAAGCCCTTTATATTCAAGTACTTTTCAAGCCTGTGTGAACCCTGTTTGAGCACATCTTATCAAAAATTGAAGAAATGAAAAAAGTCAATAAGCAATGCTTATTAGATACCCCCCGCACAGTAAGAGTCAGTGAAAAAACTTGGCAAGTTATAGTTCGAACAAGAAGACCTTAGTTTTGATAAGAAGGTTTCAGTAGAATCTGTGCAAACAAAAATTATAAACTCCTTCATGCATATGTTCAATGTGTCTACATTGTATCCGCAAAGTATCAAATTGCTCCATCAAAAGCTGTAGTAGGAGTTGATCGGCCCATAAAGGCACTATCCATGCATATACAAAAGCCATATAAGGGAATTATTGTCTAAGTTCTCACAGTTGTCATTTTGTCAAAATTATTTTTTGTGAACCAAACTCCTTCATGCATATGTTCAATGTGTCTGCATTGTATGGGCAAAGTATCAAATTGTTCCGTAGGTGTTGATCAGCCCATGAAGGCACCATCTATGCATATACAAAAGCCTAATAAGGGAAAAATTGTCTAAGTTCTCACAGCTGTCATTTTGTCAAAAATTATCTTTTCTGAACTAAACTCCTTCGTGCATATGTTCAATGTGTCTACATTGTATAGGAAAAGTATCAAATTGTTCCATCGAAAGCTGTGGTAGGAGTTGATTGGCCCGTATATGGACTATAATAGCATCAGCACAAAGCACTATATTAAAAGCCATTTAGAACTACAAAGGGAAATAACTCTAATAGAATTGGCCCCTAGCCCTTACTTTTTTGTCTAAAGTATTTGTCTTGCATATATGAACATGTTTGCAAGGTTTGATGAAAATCCAGCAATGACTCTTCGAGTTATTAAGGAAAAAGCACCATATTAAAAGCCATTTAGAACTACAAAGGGAAATAACTCTAATAGAATTGGCCCCTAGCCCTTACTTTTTTGTCTAAAGTATTTGTCTTGCATATATGAACATGTTTGCAAGGTTTGATGAAAATCCAGCAATGACTCTTCGAGTTATTTAGGAAACAAAGCGTTACGGACGGACGCACGGACGGACGCACGGAAGGACAACGTGAAAACAGTATACCCCCTACAAACAAAGTTTGCGGGGGGTATAAAAAACTAAACCTGACCATAGGATACATACCATCACAGAAATGAGGTTCAAATAGCCAAAGGGATTTTTCCTGATCTGATCCAGCAGAGTAGGTGAGATATTTCTGTCCTACCTCATGTATCTTAGCCAGCATGTACCTCTCAACCTCCTCGGCCTTACACTGGGTATTTTGATACTTGATACAAAGTGCTACATCATTAAATCGCCTGAAAAAAATATTTTCACATAAACATTGAAGGCACTATCCCTATTATTATAAGTGAGCGTTTTTTATCTGAGTCAAATTAACCCTTAAAGTGTCAATCAGAACTGCAGGATAAGACAAATTTTACGACATCTCGCCTAATTTTCGTAAATGATAAGGTATGATATTTCATGAGAATCTCATGAAATATCATGCCCTATTTGTTATTTTTGAAAAAGCAGGAAAATTTGAAATTGTCAGCTGCTGCAAGGTGGCGTTTTTATGGCTAATATTTGGGTCAGGTTATGAATTTAGAACTTATCGCAAACATGTTAAGTCAACTTGCATGAACGGTTTTATCATACGACGTCACGTCTGAGAGTGAAATAACGCCATGCAATAAAAAGGATAAACCAAATTTTCGGGAAACGTTATGCGGTCCATAACAACATTTACGTACATAATAACAAAGTTATAATGTTTTTATGGCAAAAATGAGATTTCAAAGTAATCTTAATGTCTGGAGATAAATAGAATCTAACAATCGTTCCCTTAAAGTTTATTATGTAAGTCAATGGGTCAATGGAAGCTATTGATCCCTTGGGCATGGCCAGCTGATGGACTTAATTGGCAGAATTTACATAACAGACCACTAGAGACTGCCACATATGAAATAATATATAAGCTGTGGGCCTTATTGTTTCAGAGATGGATGTTGTTTTTAAGTTTTTTCCACATTAATAGTCATTGGAAGGCATTGCTCCCTGGGCCCAACCGGTTTGGACCCTTAGGGGCTTGATTAGAAAGACTTCTGTAGGGGGATCACTAGACATTTCTACATATTCAATATACAGTGTGGAAGCAATAGGTCTGATGGTTTCAGAAGATTTTAAAGTTTTCCCCATTATAAGTCTTTGGGTGGGGGGGGGGGGGGGGTGGGGGGGGGGCTACTGATCCCCTGGGCATAACCAATATGGACCTCAGTGCCAAGATTGGCAGACCACTAGACCTGGTTGCCATACCCATTACATATCACCCACCTAGATTGCCAAGGTATATGGATTGTTATAGATTTATTACATACCAATGTCGTGTGAATGTGTACCAATTAACACTCGTTTTTCCAACAAACTGCTATATTGTGGAACCAGCTACCCAAATCCACAATCAACCTGGAGAGCTTGGACAGCTTCAAGTTAGCACCACCAACGCCTATGTAAACTATGTTGCTGATGTATAGTGTAAATAAACATTTGGTTTTTAATCCTCAAAGAGTCATATGATTTGGACCATCTGACACAGCAAAAGCACAATTTTAAACCCTTGTCAATATGCCTGCCTAGCGGATTAGGATAAGTAGCCACATTGAAGTTGAAGACATTGCTACATACTAAATATGAGCCGCGGCATGAGATTTCCAACAATTTGACATTTTGACAAGTGTAGACTCAGAGGAGCCTCTGCAGCCTTCTTTTAGGCTTAGAAACTCCAAATGGTGTTCAGTCAGTAGCTTAACAATCAAAGATTACTCGAGCGATTTTTTATCAACAAAACTACGAAAAAATAAAAATATAAAAAGAATTAAAATTGAACTCAAAAAATTCAAAATATCTCAGTTTGCAGATGATACAACCGTTATTTTAGATGGGTCAGATGACTCCCTTAATCATACCCTTGAAGAATTAGAAAAATTCTCAAAAATATCAGGGCTGAAGATAAATCATGATAAAACACAAATTGTATGGATAGGCTCCAAGAAATACAGTTTAGACACTATAAAAACTAAATGGAAATTGTCATGGGGGAAAGACACTTTCAAATTATTAGGAATAAATTTTAACACAGATCTTGACAAGATGGCTAAAGGAAACTACACAAAGAAAATCAAACTTTTAGAAAAAACAGCAACTCAATGGCAGCGTCGAATGCTATCACCCCTGGGAAAGGTGACAGTTATAAAAATAATGCTTATTCCGACATTAAATCATCTTTTTATTACACTCCCAAACCCTGGTGAATCAATAGTTAATGAAATAAATAATATTCTATTTACCTTTCCGTGGAATAAGAAAACCAAACTTAAAACCTCAATCTGAGTAAAACAGTATTCTGAGGGGGGACTAAAAATGATAAACATAAAAGCCTTTATTGATGCATTGAAGCTGACTTGGCTCAGACGACTCATTACCTTTGACAGTAAATGGCAACATTTTATTGTCCCCCGCCTTTTCGAAGAAAAGCGGAGGGACATAGTTTTCGGCATTCCGTCCTTCCGTCCGTCCTTCCGTCCTTCCGTCCTTCCGTCCCCCTAATATAGTAGGTACCTTGTGTGCGCAACTCCTCCTACAGTTTTATGCCGATTCTTTCGAAACTTTACAGATGTTTTAGTCATGGTCTGAAGATATGCATGTGGTTTGGATATTATCCTGAGATTATTTTTTGTCACTTTTTTCGCAATTTGAACTTAGTCATTTTTAGGCGTTTTTACTATCAAAGTGAAAAGATAGTGGGTACCTTGTGTGCGCAACTCCTCCTACAGTTTTATATCGATTCTTTTGAAACTTCACAGGTGTTTTGTACATGGTCTGAAGATATGCATGTGGTTTGGATATATTCCTCAGATTATTTTTTAACACTTTTTCCGCCAGTTGAACTTAGCCATTTTTCTGACATTTTTACTATCAAAGTGAATGGATAGTGGGTACCTTGTGTGCGCATCTCCTCCTACAGTTTTATATTGATTCTTTTGAAACCTCACAGGTGTTTTGGACATGGTCTGAAGATATGCATGTGGTTTGGATATAATCCTCAAATTATTTTTTATCACTTTTTCTGCTATTTTAACTTAGGCATTTTTCTGGCGTTTTTACTGTCAAAGTTAATGGATACTGGGTACCTTGTGTGCGCAACTCCTCCTACAGTTTTATGCCGATTCTTTTGAAACTTTACAGATGTTTTTGTCATGATCTGAAGATATGCATGTGGTTTGGATATTATCCTGAGATTATTTTTTGTCACTTTTTTTGCAATTTGAACTTAGTCATTTTTAAGTGTTTTTACTATCAAAGTGAAAAGATAGTGGGTACCTTGTGTGCGCAACTTCACAGTTGTTTTGGACATGGTCTGAAGATATGCATGTGGTTTGGATATAATCCTCAGATTACTTTTTATCACTTTTTCCGCTAGTCGAACTTAGCCATTTTTCTGGCATTTTTACTGTCAAAGTGAATGGATAGTGGGTACCTTGTGTAATTTGAACTTAGTCATAAATAATAAACAATAATGGCGGGGGACATAAATTCTCTGAATTTGCTTGTTAATTCATATATTGACTTAAACAAATTAATGGGTTGCCATTTAAATTACATAGAACATTGCAAAAAAGTCTCAAAAATCCATTCTGGGTGGATGTCTTAAACGCATTCATAAAAATTAACAGTGAAAAGGTCTTAAATGAAGACCAAGTCCTTAAATGCCCTTTATTTTATAATAATAACATTAAAGTAGGTGGAACACACATATACAAACTGGTATAAAAAAGGTATCAAATACATTGATGACTTAATCAAAGAAGATGGGGAATTTTACACTCTAGAAGAATTTATAGAAACGACAGGAATACAAACAAATCATTTACAGTATTATGGAGCACTGAGAGCCATAAAATTATATCTAAAACATTTCAATGTAAAAATTAATAGTAAAAATCAAAATCCCCCATTATACCATACCATATCCATCCACTCTTAAAGCAAAAAAAGGGTTCACAAGCTATGTATCATATCCTTAATCAAAATAAAGATGTACCAACTGGAAAATTAACCTGGAATAAGGCAAACAACTTCACAGATGAAGACTGGGCTAAAATATATGCACTTCCTTTTGAGACAACTAAACACTCTGCTGTCCATTGGTTCCAAATAAGTATCAACCACAAGATCTTGGTGACAAATAAAATTTCATATCGTAAACCGATTAGATATAGTAAGTTATAAAAGTGTTTACTCTCTCCGTATAATAATTAAACAAGCCACTTTAAAAGCCTCGTTTTCAACACTTCTCTTTCCGGCTGCCATTGAACAAAGACAATACAATTTTACTTGCCTACATTTTCTGGGTTGGTGTCATTTATTTGACGTTTTTGTCTTGTTCGTTGTGACCCCTGTCATCTTTGCACTTTCTTCCTTGATCGTAGTTTACAATTTTTCCCTTTTATTTGTGGTAAACGCCATTCTATTTGAACCGAGCCTTTCCAATGTGAAGGGTGGGTTCGTCTCCCCTAACGGGATTTTTGACCCGAGGGCGAGTCGTAGACAACGTCTACAGTTACCCTAGATCATTCTGCAGATCGGGTAACTCTTTTAAAAACATAACGTAAAAGATTTACTAAACTTTCGCCGCTCAAATTTGTTTATGCGGATGATTTACACGGTGGAAAATTTGACCTTGACACCGTATTACAAAGGGTACGCATGCGTCTAGAGTATACGACATGCACGCCCTCTAGTAGACAGTTCTAACGTCATTTCCGGATGAATATTCATGAGCTTATAAATAGTTACAGGGGCTAAACATATTTCCGTTGTTGCCTTTGGGTCAGCGATTCCATAGAGAAACACATTTACCGTCGAGTTTTGATACAAAATTATCGACTACATTACATAATGTAAGATTCTGGAATTGCACCTAATATCTACCTGTTAAATCAACTCTTAGAACAGCAAAATCTGATGGGCATCAAGAGAATCTAGCCGCACGACGGCCGTACAATGCGAATACGGCGCCCTAGCTTGTTACATCTCTGTTTACGAGATTTTTTAAACTAGTTTTGTTTTATTATAGAATACAATTACATGTTATGGTCACATAATTTTGTGAATAAAGAAATAACTGACCAGTAATATTGGGACTTTCAGGACAAATTTTTATAAGTTTTTTGGTCCTGTGTCTCACATTTGCACTATGTTTGAACCAGATATAATTCGGTTCAAGTAGATCTTATGTATTTTCAAGTTACCTACATATTTATTGAGTAAATGAGAAATGATGCTTTATGTTATTACTGCCATTCATGTGATGAATCTATTAACCATCTTTTCTGGAGGTGTGACCAAATCCAAACATTCATAAAAAAAAATAACAGGTTGGCTGAATGCATATGGCATTGACTGTTCACCTACTGAAAAATGGTTTATATTCGGTTGGGAACGAGGAAAAACTGAATCAAAAATACTTAACTTCATACTTTTATATACCAAATATTATATTTACTGTACTCGATGTAATCAACAGCCTTTATTCTTGGAAGTGTTTAAGAGAAAACTTTTATTTATGTATAAAACACACATGGAGATAGCCATTAACAATAAATTTGAGAAGGAATGGAGTCAATTTTTGCCACTAGTAAACAGTATAGATGAATAATTATCAGCCCAAAAACATTGTTTTATGACATTCTACGGTGTTAAAATAGAGTAAAGTCCTTTAAAAAAAATTGTAAGCAAGATAATTGTCAGCACAACAATCATTCATGCCTTGTTGGCGGGTCAGATTTTCCTTCCTTTTTGTTTTTTTCTCTCTCTTCTATTTTTTCTTCCTTTTTTACTCATTCTTTCTATCCATCTTTCCTTTTTTTTCTTTTTTTTTTACTTTATGTTGTTGTTGTTGTAACTTGCATATTTTTGTAATATCCCATACAGTCTCTCTAGTCTAGGGTGCAGGGGTGTGGAAATAGTAAAATTTTCTACTTGTCCAGGGACAAGTAAATGGCCATAATGTACTTGTCGAAAGAAATTTTACTTGTCCGATAGTACAAATTAGCTTATTCCTTTCTGTGCTTAAACAATTTACACTTTAGAAAACAGTATGAAACCATGCAGATATCAACTCTCATGTACACAGTGTAGATCCAGATCAGCTGGCTTCTGAAGAAATCAGCTGATCAGGATCCACACTGTTTTCAATGCAACATGTGAACTTGTAATAATTTATCTAAATATGAAATACAATTTTTTTTAACTATATAACAAATTTTGCACTTGTCCAAGGACAAGTAAATTTAAATTTTCAACTAATCCTGAATAAAATGGGACCAGGTCGGACAAGTCCGGCATGGTATTTCCACAGCCCTGCTAGTGTGTGTACTCTTGAACTTTTTGGTTACTGTAAAGGCGCCACCTCATGAATACATAATTAGGTCTGGTCTAATACAAGGGTAAAAGCTGAAAATGAGGTGTGGTATCTGTTTATTGTTTAACATAAATATAGACGCAGACAGTGTAGACCTAGATCAGACTGCTCCAATAGGAACAGTCTGATCTGCATCTACACTGTTTGTTAAAGAGGCTTCAAAATTGTTCAGCAAACAACAAAACCATACAACTTTTAGTGATGGGCGCCTGAAAGGTTAATGCTTAGACTTTTATGGAATGCCCGCACATTTATGTGGCTCAAAAAGCTTATTACCTCTTTACCAATTATTAACAAAACCTGATTTCCCTTCCTTATTAGAAGAAACAGCCGAGTCACGACCAGATATGAATAATTAAGTTGCTGCCTTAAAGTTTACAGTTAGCAAAAAGTCTATTAATTTATCATACATTGATTTTATTTATAAAAAAATTGAAGTTTGTAAGGTGTGAGAAGGGGATGGTCCTCCCCGACCCCCTACACACCAATGGACGGGGAGAATAAAGCAATAACAACTAAAAAAAAAAAAGAATACTCAAGCGACTAGCAAAGGCTCTGATCAGACTGCGCATATGCGCAGGCTGATCTGAGGCTTTGCTAGTCGCACATACCATATTGTTGTAAATCTCATGCACTGTCTCATATATAAGCTGTGGATTAATTAAAATATGTGCGAGATTTATGTTGCCACGGCAATCAGAATTCCAATCCAATCAGCCCATAAACCTTAGAAACTTTTCCTCCTACAGATTTAAACCAAAAGCTTTGAAGTGAGACTATTTACAATATTGATATCTTGTCCTAGAAATATAGCAAGAAGTGAGCGAAGCTCACATACCCCCGGCGGTAGCCATCAGAGGTTGTAACACTTTCAGAGAAAAGACAAAATTGTCAAAGACTTCATAAGCCTAAATCAAGTAGTTTCTGAGAAAACTTTGATGAAAAATGTCCATATGTGTTATATAAGAGTGACAGAAGGAAAAATTGAAAATTTGAAAAAAGAAGGCAAAATGAGGATTAGCACCTTAGTTTTCATTTACACAATACACTTCTCCTACACAAATAATTTCATAATCCTAAATCAAGTAGTTGCTGAGAAAACTCTGACAAAAAACGTCCATATGTGTTATATAGGAATGACAGAAGGAAAAATTGAAAAAGAAGCCAAAATGAGCTTTAGCATCTTTATTTTCATTTACACAATACACTTAGCCTACTTGAAGGTGTACACTAAATTTGAAAACACTGGCTCCAATAGGAGCCAAAAGATCTGCGACAGAAATTTTCATTGGAGAGAAAGAAAAATGAATAAATAAAGGGACTGATAAGCAATATGTGGCTGTTCTTTTGTTACACAATACAACTAATCAGTATCAAGCTTTGTACCAAATTTCAGAATCCTAACTCTAGTAGTTGCTGAGAAATCTTTGACAGAAAAAATGTCTATATGTATTATATAAGAGTGAAAGAAGGAAAAAATGAAAATTTGAAAAAAGAAGGCAAAATGAGGATTAGCATCTTAATTTCCATTTACACAGTACACTTTGCCATCCTGAAGATGTAAACAAAATTTGAAAACACTGGCTCCAATAGGAGCTGAGAAATCTGTGACAGAAATTTCCATTGGAGAGAAAGAAAAATGAACAAATAAAGGGACTGATAAGCAAAATTTGGCTATTCTTTTGTTACACAATACAACTCATCACTATCAAGCTTTGTACCAAATTTCAGAATCCTAACCCAAGTAGTTGCTGAGAAATCTTTGATGAAAATTTTTTCCATTGGAGAGAAAGAAAAATGAACAAATAAAGGGACTGATAAGCAATATGTGGCTGTTCTTTTGTTGCACAATACAACTCATCACTATCAAGCCTTGTACCAAATTTCAGAATCCTAACCCAAGTAGTTGCTGAGAAATCTTTGACGAAAAAAAAAGTTTACAGACAAACAAACAGACATAATTACAGAAAAGGCAAAAACTATATACCCCCTATATACTTCGTACCGGGGGTATAAAAAGGGTTTCATGTGTTTATTTACATTTACTATAAACCTTTGACATGCACAGATGTTCCAACCCGACTGGCTCATTTTACGGATACTGCATCAATCTTTTGAAATAAAAAGACCCAAAGGTCATTATTCAGAGGTCGTGGTACATCTATACCTAATGATTCTTTATATGAAATGTGATCTCAATTTTTTTGACCGACTGACTTCTTGTAAACAGACAACAACAATGATGGATGATGGACAATTTATAAACTAACATCTCACTTATGCTAAAAATGCATTTTTTCATTTAAAATACATTTTTTTTAATTTTTTTATTTTTTTTGGTAGGGGGGGGGGGGGGAGGTTCAAATAAACTTTGGCATATCTGTGTTAATCCTTTGTATTTGGGACACCCCTGTACAAGTACTTTTACAAAGAGTAAAGATCCAGATGAAATGAGGCACGGTGCCACATTTCATCAGCGTCTACACCATTTGTAAAGATAAAAATATCTTCAGACAAAAGAATACAATATTTTTTGAAAATTATAACCTGCCACCTGCAGATATACAAAGGACTATCAAAAGTTTATTGTATCAAACCAGAAGGAATAATCCATTAGTAAACAAAGGGTTAAATAAAAGTTTGATTTCTTTTGGTAGCATTCATGTTCCTATTCTCGCACACCAGATCCCGTACCAGCCCGTGGGAAAGATAAAAAATCAAATAGCCACATGTCGGCCGTATGTCGATCTGTGACATCATTGAAATGTTAAAATGACGTCACCATGTCCATTCTCAGTGAATTCAGGATTTTCTGGAAGCCTTTTTTATGTTCTTCCAATATAAAATGTGGTACTTGTGGTGAGCAAGAAAAAGAATCCATTATTCGTGTGAGGGTAGGATGGAAAAATTGGTCCCTCACGATCACCATTTGTCATCACTCGGCAAGCCTCGTGAGGCCAATTGGTGATCCTTGGGATGGGTTTTTCTATCCCACCCTCACACTCATGAAGAATTATTACATTACCATATTCAACCCTAAATAGCATATGAGCAGTGACATGAGATTTCCAACATTGTGGTATGTGCGACCAGCAAAGGCTCAGACCAGCCTGCGTATTCGGGCAGCCTGATCAGAGCCATTGCTAGTTGCTTAAATATTTTATGACTGTTAAGCTACCAATCAAACATCATTTGGAGTTTCTAATCTTAAAAGGAGGCTGCACAGGCTCGTTTGAGTACACTTGTCAAAATGCCACATTGTTGGAAATCACGTGTCACGGCTCATATGTGGTTCTATAAGCACTAGGGCTGCCACGTTTACGAAATTTGGTAAAAGTTTACACAAGTTCCAATAACCGAAACGATTCCGTTTACACGGAACTTTCAGTTTTGATTTTTTTCATTATGCAGATAGGTAAAATCGCGTATGTTTTTTGTAAAAAAAAACTTTGAAAAATGTACCATGTGCGAATATTCGAAATTGTTTGGTTGGGTGTTGTCTTAGAACTCATTTCAAGTAATTGGAAAGTGATTGCAACATGCGCAGACTGGTATATTACCGACATCTTCAGTTGCAAGTGTGTAATTAATGAGTTGACACGCGCAAGACATAAATGCCAATCATCACGTACGCATCAATTCACACGCCGACAGGAAGTAAACAACAAAAAAGTTTTAAGCCATACATGCGGCTCCACCAAATATTAACACATGCCTTTACATAACTGTTAAAATGCAGGAAGATGACTTAGTTAGACGATATTCGGGACATTTTTATGGCCCGTTGAGCCACTGTCTACACAGACCCAATACTCAAAGAATTTGAAAAAATGCTCCCTATCGTAAGATCACTTTCCGTTGAGCATGTCCTTTGTAATTTTAATTGCAGTAGATACTTTATCAAATACAGCTGAATCTGAGGAAACAAACAAACTGATTGATGATCCAGAGCGGGATGTTCATTAGGAAATGCTATTAATAAACCACGACGCTAGTCACATGGTTAAGTTGTGTAAACGGTAGGCCAATTTTGTAAATGTTTATTGCATAAACACGAAACGGTACCGTTTACACGTGTAAACGTGGCAGCCCTAATAAGCACCCACGGAGTACTTTATTGGCTGTCGATGCTTACACAATACACACTACTTCGAACTTCCAGCAGGGCTTAAGTTAAGAGTGTGTAACCAAAAAATAATTTTCTTATTTCTCAACCAAAACATATGTTGTGGGTACTCAAAAGAACCTAAAACATATGCTAAACATTATGGGTAAGAAAATATTTACAATTTTACGCTGAAAATTTTTGTTTATCTAAACCTGTGTTCCAGTCAATCCAGTGACACATTTCATTCTTATGGATTCATTATATGTGGCTGAAAAAATTCGTTGATCCCACTCAGATGACTATCAGCACCAGCTGATCTGGATCCACACTTTTTTTTCAAAAGAAGTCTTTAGTTTTGCTAAAAAAATTCTGTGCACAGTTCTCTGGTCAACAATATGGAAGTTACCAAATTAAAAATACCAACTATTTTTTGGTTGTTTTCAATTATTTAATAATACATGTTTATATGCCAGCAAACAATCCTTCGCAAGTTTCTTTATACTGTGTGTAGTTCCAATTAGGTTCATAGCTGGCATTTTCTGTATGATTTGTGTGTTTGTTTTGGTTTGGCTTGATGCTTAACGTCTCACTCAATAGCTATGGTCATGTCCAGAAGGCCCAGTTCACCTAACCACACTTTTTTCTGGGCAAGATTGACGAAGAGGTTAACCAGTACCTCCTGAAAATACTTTCTCTTGTAATGGACAACAACCCTTCGTGAATCAGTGAGAAGAAAGTGGCCGTAGAAATTATTTCATGATCAATCTCCATGAAAGTATGGGACTGGGCTGGGATGGAACTTGGGACCCCTGGATCTGCAGTCAGACAAGTTAATGACTACTCTATGTGGCCCAGCTTTTTTTCTTTATGAAACAGCCGACAGAAAGTTTCACAAAACATCTACATACCTGCACTTGGACACTGTTTCCATCTCATTTATGAACTCTGTTATATTGTTACTGCAGTAAGATAGATCAATAGAATTCCAACAGACATCCACATCACCTAAAATAAACCAAGAAATATCTTAACATCAAAGCACTGAGAGTACTGATACATACCAGCACTTAAACACTCTATGAACTCTGTTATATTGTCACTGCAGTAAGATAGATCAATAGAATTCCAACAGCCAGCATCATCTAAAATAAACCAAATGTGATAATGGTGCCTTTACATATGTGCAGATAAATAGTAAGAGGGCCCCAGAATGCTCATCTCCATCCTGTCACTTAAGGAGACGATGTTTTGGCCTGTGGTTAAAGAGATATCATTTAAAGATTTTGTTTTTATTTTTTAGCTCTGGTGGCCATTTTGTTCAGCCGAGCTAAATGGCCTGAGCAATTTTGGCAGTGGTCATCACCAGGAACATTTCTGTGAAATTATTTTGAATTCAGACCAGTGGTTCATGAGATGTTGTTGAAAATTATT
The DNA here is from genome assembly GCA_964019695.1 of Loripinus fragilis. NCBI lineage: Eukaryota > Metazoa > Mollusca > Bivalvia > Lucinida > Lucinidae > Loripinus > Loripinus fragilis. The sequence continues at coordinate 106,813,989 of OZ026515.1, forward strand.
TAGAGCTTTGGTGGCTCTTTAGTTGGGCAGAGCAGAACCAAATGTGCAATTTATTTATTTGGCATTATGGGGAACATTCCTGTGAAGTTATCTTAAATTTGAATATGTGGTTTAGAACATGTTGTTTTAAGAAAAGGTTTACAGATAGGGGCACAAAGGACCATGCACAATGGACAAAGATTAATCCCAATAGCTCACATTGAGCCTTCTGATTTATGGGAAGGGTTTACTTCATATTTATTACTAAGCATCATTCTTGATGGGACAACAAACTAAACATATCACAAATGTTCTTATTTTCAATTGCTCACTTACATTAAGGGTCGGACAGTGATCAATATTGCAGGGTGATTTACAGCTAAACATGTTGTGTTCCTTTTAATATTTTGAGCAAAAGAACCTGTCGGCTCAGCCACAATCAGATGCACTTTTTGTACCCACAGCTTGTTATATGCTCCTGTGATACAGAAAATAGTGTGAAAACACTTTATTTTTGTTTAGAGAAGTGCTAAGGGACTGTTTTAAGAGTACAAATAGCATTGAACATCATTGACAGAACATGTTTTTTCACATCAGAGCATAAAATGGTTAAAAAAAATGCTTGAAAACTACTGTTATGCTGTTTCATTTTTAAAAAACCTGTTTTTAACAAATGGCATGATAGATCTAAAAGACAAAATGCCTACTTTGTTATTGCTTTTTTCAAAATTAGGAAGTAACAGATAGCATAGCACCCTTAATTGTAACAACCATGTTTAAAATACAATTGGTTTAGTGAATTGTAAAGTATATTAACATACCAGCTGAGTTTGTATAACATTAAGTATCGCAGGAAACGAATAATTTTACAGTTTTCATTCGGCTGGTATGGTGTAAAATGGTCCAAAAATATGTCCAGTCGGTAGACATCCTTGTCTTTATTAAAGACTTTGAAAGATTTAGGTTGTGTTTATGTGTGTGATACAAGTGGGTGTAAGGAATAAGTTCACATATGACTAGAAGAATTGTTCGCAACAGAATGGATTTAGGAGTATTCAAATGCAAAAATGTCTTTTCCGTGGACGCATCCTGTCTGTAGTAGACACTAATATTTGAATTAATATTTGTTTTGGTAGTTGTCTTCTTAATAAGCATTCAGTGTTTGTGTCTACAGACAAGAAACATCTACGGACAAAGACTGATTAATCCCTATGTTGCGAACAATCCTTGCAATTCATATTTGAACTTAGTCTTTGCACCCACTTGTATCACATTAATCTTTCAAAGCCTTTAATAAGAACAAGGATGTATACGGACTGGACACTTTTTTGACCATTTAACACAGTATGAACTGCAGGAAAAATGGGAATCTTATTTGTATCCTGACATACTTAATGTTATAAAAACTCATTTACTGGTTTGTTTTTCTTCACAATATACTAAACCAATTGTAATCTTAAACATATCTGCTATGGTTAAGGGTGCTGTGCTATCTAGCACTCCCTAAATTTGGGAAATATATAACAGAGTAGACATTTGGTCTTTTTGATGCCAGTGAGGTTCTAGTTGACATAGCTTGATAATTTAATCTGTAAAAGAAAGAAGACAGTCAATTTTGTACTGAAATTGATATATTGATATCATATTTTGATAATTTTGAGAAAAGATTATGCAATTATTTGTTGAAAACAGTACTTTTTAAATGAAACAGTTTAACAGCACTTTTCAAGCATTTTTTTACCATTTTATGCGCCAGTTTTTGTTTGAATTGATTCTTTACGTCCCAGTCAATAATTTTTCAGTTATATCGTGAAGGGTCTTCCTGGAATGAACCAGTACTTAGCAAGGATTAATGTTTTGCTCAAGGACACAATACAGTGATGCCAGTTAGGCAGGAACCCACAACCCTTGAGTTGAGCACTCCAACACTGAGCCACTGCACTCCCTTTATGCTGATTTGAAAAAAACAACAGCATAATTTGTCAATGGCCTTCAGTGCTATTTGCCCTCTTGATTTAGTCCCTTAGCATTTCTCTTAAACAAAGCTTAAGTATTTTACATACTTTTGCCTGCAATACAGAAGTATATAACAAGCTCAGTGTAAGAAAAACTGCATCTTGCTTGTAGTCATGTATATTCTATCCTCTGGCAATATAACTTATTTTGTTAATAATTTTGAGACATGACAAAGAAGTTATCATGTATGCTTACAAAGTTTTATTTGAAACAGGTAACTAATGTCTCGTCTGTAGACATTTTGGCTATATTTCAGAGACCATTTATGAAATCCTTTAACTTTACAACTGAAGGCGATAGAATAAAAATCAAAAGCTCTCTGGATAAATTTTGTTGTATGCTCTAGTTTTTTCATTATGTATCATGTAAATAGGACCTTTCCTTTAAAAGAGATTTATAGCAACTAATAGGAATCATTTCTTCGAGTTTGTATAGAATTTCGTAATTTCACCGGCCAGAAAAACATGAAAATGAAAGTCACAAGATTTATTTTGATATCATAATTTTTCAAATGTTGTGCCTTTCAAAATAAAAGAATACTTAAATGTATGGATTTATCTTGAGTGAGAAAAAATACTTATATTTCGATAGTATGGTGGCTTGGTTTTTCCTTATATCATCTTTCAACCATAAATGTGCGAGTTAGTACTTTCGTTATTCTATAACACCAACTGGTTTAAGACAATATAAAGTATATAGAATGTGAAAATGCATGCAAAAAGTGGATTGAAAGAACTTTATTTTTGACCTCTAGTGAAACAAAAATTAGCTACTGATCGTGTCTGAGCCGTTTGCAATTGTGTGGCTGGAACGTTTTCAATTGTTGTAAATGGCAGGGATATGCATATATACTCTTGATACTGAATGTTACATAGAAGATTTGCTGAAGTCAAACCAGTAGTTACAGATAACTTGCACAGAGAAGATTTACAGGATTAAGTCTGGTCAAAATGTTGTTCTAGTCAAAGATGTATGTAGATAATGGATGACAATCTAAGAACATGATAAGACACTTTACTTCTAAGCTTCAACCCACCTTCACAATAGTCATGGTAGTTCCAGCTATGCACTCCACTCCATTCTGAGAAGACATTTGACATATCACTCTTCATTTTTTCCAAGTCACAATTCAGGTTGTCGTATTGCAAATCCTGTACAATGCATTCCGCCACTGATTCAAAATATCTGAAAACAATGTTGACCCTTATAGCCCCAATCACATCTGGAGCAGATGATAAAGGGGCTCTTACAAGGTATGGGAAATTAACCTGGGAGTCTGCCCACGCTTGGAATTTGATAATATTTCGTTGATTAATTGCCTGGGGTATGACTTTCATATTCATAGTACATTTGAGTTTTTATGCAATTCCATTGAGAATTTATGACGTCATGTATGATATCACTTCCACACCTTAGGGTACCCAGTTATAAACATTTCTACAGTAATTGACATATCCTGTAAAGGGCGTAGAAAGGTTTTATGATATAACAATATCATTGATAAGTTCCTTGATACTATATATGGCTTTGTTTGTATAAGGTTAGTGGGCAGGCATTCATTTTTATGCCATGGTACCCAAAGTTTCAACTGTACATTTTGTAGTCAGTCAAATTTGGAATTCAAATTTTAAGATGTTGCGATCTTTGTCAAGACACCATTTCAACATAAAAACTGTCCATATATGTAAAGAATATGTTGACCTAATTTCACGAAAATCAAGGGCCGGTAACATATCTTTTCAACTTGTTATAAACACATGGTCCTATTTCATCAAAATGTAAAAAATACAATTATGTATCAGTGTAAAACATACTTGAATACTGGCTTAGTTTGGATCACCATGGTAGTATGTTTATTGGTAGAAGTTGATATGTTCATTGTGTTTCCCTAATATATATGTGCAAACAAAAAAAACACTAAAATTTGATAGTATATTCCATGATTCTTATTTAATGAAGTGCTTACACAATAATACTACCCAAAATGACACAATATGGTGACAATTGATATTATTCTACTTACCACATCTAGTTTCTAACATTAAAAATACATCTGATCAATGTTACACTTAATATGTGGCATTATTTAGAATATAAATTCATACAGAAGAGAAAACTTATGGCAAGTCAATTCATACAGGAGAAGAACCTTAAATCTATGATTTCATAATTGTAAGCTTCATTAAAAAACCCAGTTGACAAAAGTAGCCACCTGACAAACCTTTTGGTTAAAATTAACCATTTTGCTCATAGATAACTCTTGGCTGCAAAATTATTGCTAATTCAATGCTTCAATCATCTCTGTTCATTCTGTTCTGTAAAACTGATGCTGATTTTCATCCAAGAGCAACATTTATATTTCGACTGGAATACAAAATTGTTTCAGGACCTTATTTGTTCATGTAGAATACTGTTCTATGATACCACTGACAAGACTGTAACACTTTATCCTGGTCCTGGCACCAAAATGTGGTTACTCTAGTTCACTTGTGATGTAAAGGAAATGCTTGGTCTTCTTGTTATGGTATTATGCTTCTTCAACAATATCATGCAAGACATGAGGTAGTGATATACAATGTCTTGGCCCCAACGTGCCATGACATGGGGCCATGACCTTAGGCCTTTCTGACCCTTGACAAAGACTAGAACATATCTATCTTTGAAATTGAATGTGGGCATTTTTGTAAAATTTTGTGAAAAAATATTGAAATCTTATAGGTACTTCTTCAGAAATAGTAAACCATAATTTATCCAAATGGTTTTGTGGTATAAATATAATGCCTGTGGTATTTGGAATCAATCTAGATGACAAATCATGGAACTAAACAAAACTTTGGATTTAGGACATAGAAATTTGGATACTGGTTCCACCTCAAAGTTGGAGTAGTCAGGGTGGCTTCCTAAGCCCTATTCTTAGCTATCTAATTCAATAAATATATTTTCATAGTTTGTATATTTGTTTGATTTGATTCTTTACGTCCAATCAACAATCTTTCAGTTATAAAGGGACAGGTCTTCCTGGGTTGAACCAGTACTAAGCTAGGATTAATGTTCTTGCTCAAGGACACAACACAGTCATGCTGGTGAGGCTCAAACTCAAACCCGTGGCCCCTCGGTCTCAAGTCAAGCACTCTACCACTGAGCCACTGCGCTCCCTATAGTTTGTATATGTTGAGTAATTAATATGCAAAGTCTAAAGAAAATCCCCGAGAAAATCTAGCTTGTGCACAGATGTAAGTACCCATTTTGCAACATCTTTCCTAATTTTTGAACAAAAAAAAATATATTTTTGAAAAAAGCAGCAAAATTTGAATTTGTCATCTGCTGCAAAGTAAAGGTTGTGCTTTATGGGTTGAAAATATCTATGTGATGTAATCTATTAGGCATCATATTAACTTTGCAGACTGGGTAATTTTTCATACTTTTTTGTCATCAGCTGATTCTTTAAGACCCAGTCAACAATTTCTCTGTAATGTTGAGACATTTCCCCTTCTTCCTGGGTTGAACCAGTATTTAAGTAAAGGATAAAAAGTCTTGTCTACAGACACAATGTTCATACAGGCAAGTTTGTGTAAAATTCAAGGACTCTTCAAGGACTTCTAAAGGACTTTCCTACCATTTTCAAGGACTGAAAACTCATGAAAAATATTAATTTACATGTTAAAATTTAACTTCGGAAATGCTAGATTGCTTTCCTAAACAAATACGTTTTAGAAAATTAGTATAAAATTGTGGTGCCTTTATTTGGTGCAGCATACGCTGCACCTAATAAAGGCACCACAATTTTATTCTGATTTAGGTCTCAAAAGACCTTTGAACAGCTCCCCAAGCCACTTTTGGAAGCCAGGAGCCGTTTTTGGCCTGTTATCAAGGAGCCATGTAGCCTCACTTTGGAAAACGGCTCTAGGAGCCGTATTTGGGAGCCTAGAGCCGTTTTTGGAGCCGCTTCCCACGACTATATAAAGAAAAAGTGATTGCTGTTCAGGCATCATTGGATTCTCGACCACAGAGTCCAAAACATAGCAGGAAACCCCTGAAGAGTCTTATTATAGACGAAATCTAGGTCGGGTTAGTCGTGTTCAAGCCATGGACAAAGCCAAGGAGTCCATAGTGGTGGCAGCCCTGGCTAGATTTCTCAGTCAGGTCCTTGTACATTTACCACTTCAGTCTGGTCAGGACCTGCCACCCAGTTGTCAAAAACGAGAAACACCATACATTAGCATGCGCTTCTCCTGTACTGCAGGCATAAGCAACATGTCTCTGGCCATGGAAGTTTCTGTCCCCTATACTTTCGTGGTCAACAACCAACATGAGCTAGAAGAGACTGCTTAGCAACCATTACATCAACAGACGTAAAATGCCAAATGTACTAAGCAGCTACAATCGCTTATATGGGTCAAGATGAGTTTGGATCAAGACGACCACCCCGCAGTCACTTTCTTCTTAAAGGCTAGAAAAGTAGAAAATGTTTGTGAAAACTGCTGATCAGAGAAAAGCTCACCTGCATCTTTCAAAATCATTATTGGCATTTTGAAATAGATCCATGTCATCCCAACACTTATTCAAGTTGTCCCCTTTGATCTTGTCCATGTCATAGCAGGAAGGCCAAACTGGAAATAGAGAATCTAAGATGACTGCTTATTCTTAACCCTTAATGCGCCAATCACAACAAAAGTCGTCTGCTTTTCTCGTCTGCTGAAATGTTTAAGAAGCCTATATGTCAAGCAGTGTGGACCCAGAGCAGACTGCTCCTATAGGAGCAGTCTGTTCTGGGTCCATGCTGTTTGCTTCTTTACTTAATTCGTCAGTAAATGTTAGGCAATTATTTGCAGCAGACGACTTCAGCAGACGACATTTAAAGATGCAGTTTTTCTTGGCGCTTTAAGGGTTAACTCTATTTTTTAGCCAATTTTTGTCTGTTGTAGTCTGCTCTTTAACCCTTAAAGCGCCAATAACGACTGTAGCAGACGACAAATTTTGCAATATCTTTCTTAATTTTCAAAAATAACAAATAAGGTATAATATGCCAGCAGACAATTCTCAGGAATTATCAGGCCTTACTTGTTATTTTTGAAGAAGTAGTATATAAAATTCAAAATTGTAGTCTGCTGCAAATTATAGGTGGCACTTTATGGATTCATATAGCCAAAGATAAGTTGGGCTTCGGTCCAGATATGCAAACATGTTAACCAGGTAACCTCCCTTGATTCCCTTGGTCTTTGAGGAAATTCAATATTACATTAATATATATATATATATATATATATATATATATATATATATATATATATATATATATATATATATATATATATATATATATATATATATATATATATATATATATATATATATATATATATATATATATATATATATATATATATATATATATATATATATATATATATATATATATATTATATAAATATTACATTCCCTGCGCGGGTGATAGTCGAAAATATCATCCCGAAGAATGTGATTATCAACCGAGGCGGAGCCGAGGTTGATAATTATATTTCAAGGGATGATATTTTCGACTAACACCCTAGCAGGAAATGTAATATTTATTTTATTATACCGAACAGAACATTAGATCCCTTATTTTTTGAAGTCCTTCTCCTACTCAATAGACCTAGCATGGTGAGGGGAGATTCAAAGGGAAAATAATGAACAGCCTCTAGATATATGCTTGAATGAAATGAAATATTTCACAAAAATGGTTCTTCTTTAACAATCTGAATGCTCGACCTGATTACTGACGTTCCGTTTAGCAAATTACGTCATAAAAGCTGATGACGTCAAACTTAATACCAAGCAGCGTCATTTTTAAAGGAGATACTGTACATGAGGCTATTTTGATGGAAATTTGAAAATTTCGCCTTATCTGCTCAAAAATTGTCTCAACGTGTTCCTCTCGTCCTAACTAAGCAAACAAGTACCCACACTTTATGTTTCTGACCATAAACAACGAAGTTATTTGGAGTTTAAAGTCGCCAAGACATGCGTCATGTCCGCCATTGCTGTTGAACGTCTCCTGACGTGAATGAACCGTACGCGCATCGGCGTTGCGCATCATGTGACCGCCCTGATATTTTATAATATCACCCGCTGCTATGGCAAACACGTGGCAGTATTCGCCGTCGCTGTAGCAGCGGGTGATATTATAAAATATCAGTCGTTCGTCTATGGAAGTTTTGTATGGGGAATTCACATGAGGTATAATAAATATATATATATATATATATATATATATATATATATATATATATATATATATATATATATATATATATATATATATATATATATATATATATATATATATATATATATATATATATATGAGCCACAATCTGTGAAAACCAGCCTTAATGAAAAAGTCGTCAAAACTTAGTTAATAACACACACTTAATCTACGAAGTGTTAAGAAGTTGTCCTGTAAATTTTATGAATTTATCTCCATTATTCATGAAAATGTGGTCTTTTGAAACTATACACGTCATGATGTCAAAGTTAACTTCCTGATTTGTGGGTTAGTCTGGTGCATGAAAAGCATGCTAGTTCTTTCTAACATACTTTTTTATTACCCTTAGCATGTTTGCTATGGAACTTGCAGAAAAGTTGACACTGTTTCATCTTTGCCTGAAGTTTGCATGCTCTGAAAATGACTGAGCATACTTTAAAATTCTGACAGTTGGTAAGGTAAAGTTGTTGCCATGGAAAAATATGGAACATCTGACAGAGAAATTAACATAGAGCACAAGCAAATACCAAAAAGATGTTTTAACAGATGATGATAGTTATCACGGCGCACAACATATTAAAAGTTTTTTTTGGTATTTAGCTGTGCTGATATCAAATTCTTAAAAAATCGGTGTCAAAAAGCCTTAAATTTGGTTCAAAATGGCGATTTCTCTATATTAAGCCTATTTGTGGCCCATTTTTGTAACCATAGCAACCATTAAATTAAAATAAATGCCAAAATTTGACACATTAGTTGTTCTTCTAATAAACCAATCAGAAGAAATTGGTGAAAAGCAACTTTCAGATTTTGGCCCCAGAGCTCATACCCCTTTCATTATGACTTTTTAAAAGAGGTATAACTTCAATAGTTTTAGAGATATCAAGTTTCCTATGTCCAAATTCGCCAAGGGCATTAACAAAGCAAAATTATTATTTTTTATTTGTACTAGGTAATCTACTCATTATCCTCTATCAGCTGACCAAGTTTCAAGTTCCTAGCTGTACTAGGTTTTGAAATATCTTGATTACAAAATTTCATTATCACCCTTTAAAAGGGTCATAACACAACAAAGGGAAATAATCCAGAATTTATAAAAAAAACATGCATCACATTTTTTGATGAGGAATCCATCAGTGAAATTACAAAACCCTATCTTAAAATGGATGGACAGACAAGCCCAAAGCAATACAGTAAAACCTGTCTTATGCTGGCCACTCAAAAAGAAGACCAAAAATAGTTTTTCGACCGATTATCGCTTAATGCAGGTCAAAAGTATTGCAGAATGCTCCGAGAGAGCATTCTGCAATACTTTGACCTCATTAAGCTACCATTTGTCTTCAAGACTTTTGTTTTGTCTAATCTTTGAGTGGCTGCTTAAGACAGGTTTTACTGTATACCCCTTCAACTGGTGCATAAAAAATGCCCAAGATGCAAAGAGTTAATGGATAACCAACTTACCGTCACATCTGAAGGGAGCTAACCATTTTGTTTTGTCGACACCTGACGTTCCTGTTTCATTGAATATGAATGATCTTGCTATTTCCTGGATGTTTTCGCCCATCATATTCGCAATCTCATCAGTCTCTGAACAAGGGTAACCAATAAAATGCTTGACACATGTTGTGAGGTTCTTCAATAAACTGTCAAAAAAGAACATGAACAATGTCACTGACTCACCACTAATGGATATCGAACTCATATTTTTTTTTCCACCTGAAGAAATCATTTTCAACCTGTTTCTGGTTCACCTACTTCGCTGACATAACACAGGTTTAGATAAACAAAAAATTTCAGCATAAAATTGTAAATATTTTCTTACCCATCAATTTTAACATATGTTTTGGTTGCTCCAAAGAACCGTCTCATTGAGACGGTTATTTTGAGTACCCACAACATATGTTTTGGTTGAGAAATAAGAAAATCAAATTTTCGACACACACTCTTAACTAAAGTCCTGCATAAGTAATGGTTTGATTATTATTTATGTAAACTCAGGTAGTCAAGAGACCAGACCTTGGCACTTGATATGGTGGTGATATTCCATTTGATGAACCAAGTGACTTCTTTGCGTTTGATTCTTTTCAAATACAGTAAAACCTTGTAAATTCTAAGTCTTATGGCCTAGAGGTTTTATTTTGAAGTAATGAAAGTTCGAATTATAGGGGCATAGGCATAAAATTTTATTATATACAAAGTAATGAAATAAAGGATTAAATATAATGCATATTTGAAAAAAAAAGCTTTATTTCACAGTAGTGAAAAGTTGTACATGTATTTTCACTGCAGTGATATTGGATTCACGCGTGAAATTGGATGTCCCCTGCTTTGTCCATTCACTTTCTGTAGCCCGCTTCAGAATTTGAAGTGCCTGTAACTTTCTTATTGGTGGACAAAAACACAAAGTGTGGGTATTCATTTTCTTAGTAAGATCGCAAGGAATATTTTGGTAGTTAAATTGTCGCAATCTGCTGAAATATTCACTTTTTCTACTCCTGCTCCTATGGTTTCAGCTTTGGCCGACATTGCACATTATCAAACGTCATCATTAATATGACGAAATGTGCAACCATGTATGATGTCATTTAGTGCAAAAAATCTGTCCTGCTACAAATTGTATATAATAAAAAGGAAATTCAATTTTTTGTCATGAATATGCCATTTATTTCATCTCGTGAAGCAAGAAAATGAATATTTCATTCGTGGCCTTGCCACTCATTAAATATGCATGTTTCCCTTCACTTGATGAAATAAATGTCATATCCATTCCAAAAATTTAAATATCCTCTATATATTACAATGCCACAAAAATGATTATCATCATTTTTCCCCTATTACACATATTGTTTTAGGTGCGTAAAAGAAATGTTTCAAGGAGACATAATTCTTTTATACATCTAAAACACATATAAAAAATATTCATTAATAGGTCCTCTTATCTGAATCCTGTGTGTCCCAAATCTATTTCTAAAAAATAGCGAAAAGTCTGAGGTCAAATTTTCGAGGTTTTACTGTATGTGTGGGAGCTTAGGTTGGTGGATATGTGGACAGCATGGTATTTGGCAGAATAATTTCAAGGACCGGATTATTAAAAGTGTAGGCTACATATAATTTGCAAACACTTCCAAGGTGTTTAATTCCATATCCTAGATATCATGCTTCCCACTGTAGTAGGTCCTTTTGGAAATTTACTGAATAATTTGGATTGTTATATGACTGTAGAGAATCCTGTCTCCTGATTGGCCTAATTTGTCTACAAAAATCTCAAATTCTACCTGAAAACTGGTCTTAACTGGCGTAGAAGGTGATATTGGATAAAAACCAGCTCAAACTAGTTTCCAGAAGTTAATATTTTTGACATTTCTGCAATATCACCCTCTAGAGAGCTAAAAATGGAGTGATGAGTATGAAACTAGCATGGGCTGCATGAAATTGACATGATTTGCTGTTTCACATCCCAATAGGTAAAAAATTAAAGACTTTAATGAACTTTAACAACAGTTTTGTTTTGTTTTGTTTTGTTTGTTCATTATTTGAATAAACAAAATGTAAGACAAGAGGGCCATAGTGGCTCTGAATTGCTCACCTGTACTATGTGCACCAGTTTTGTTCAGTGGAAGGTAATAATTTAAACCATTTGGTGGAGGGCAATCAAGCTGGTCTCTTCCGTAGTATAGTCTTTGAGCGCATAACAAGACCCTACCCCTCCCCCAACCACACATAAACATTTTCTGCATACCAAATATTAAGGTTCCAGCCCTTGTGGTTTCAGACAAGGTTTTTTCATGTTTTCCCCAGATGGGCCTCTGCGAAACATGTGACCCCCCAGGCGGGCCCATTTTGTGCCCCAGATTCAGAATTTGAACATACTTGGAAGAGGTCAACTATACTATTGCCCTAAAGTTAAGCATATTTTTATAACATCAAGATTTTTGAAGTAATGAAAAAAAATAATTTGAGTTTTGGGTTTATTTTGGCTACACACTTTGGATAAGTTCGATTAGTTTCATTCACTACTGTCCATGAACAGGAAGCTTACAACACAGTACTGTCCAGTTGATATGCAAGAATGAATTTCTTTTGCTGTTGAGTCCTGAAATAGCCTTTAAACACATATGTTGGATAAATCTACAAAGAAGAAAGAGGACCGAATGTGTCAAATTGCCATTAGGAATGCTGGTATGAAACAAGATGACATTGCAAGAGTATTAAATGAGTCTCAGAGTGTTGTAAGCAGACCTGTGAAAGAACATAGGGAGAGTGGCAGTATTAGAAAAACGAAACGGTCTACGTTGATTCTTGAGTGCAAGGAGTTGCTACTGAAGCATTATGGTCCGTGGTGCATTATCTGACGACCACATGATACAGTTAAAGGTGGTTACTGGGACTTTGAACTCTCAAAAGTACCTGGACCAAATCTTGGAATCTGGAGTTAGGCCTCCCTTGGACTCGCTAGATGGCTAGAACATGATGCTCTGAGATGACATAGCAAGACCTCAATTTACTTGCCTCATCGAGGAATACAAAAATCAACAGAATATCGCTAGTCTTCCACGGCCGAGCTTGTTGCAGGCCTTGAACCCTATCGAACAAGTGTCGGACAAGCTCGGCTGACATGTTTAAAACAGGGAACCAGCCGTATCAAAAACATTGTGAATTTTTGTAGACTCTACTGTAGGAGTGGGACAGGATTTCATGTCTTGAATGCATGTACCCAGTGAATTTAATGATGAAAATGTGCCAAGTTGTTGTTCAACAGTGTGAAGGCTATACACAACATAAATCGAAAGTAGTGGATTATTGTGAGCCAGTTCGTGACTTTTTGCACCAGATCCTAAAAGTGTATGCTCCAAAGAGAAAGTTTTAAAGAAATTACAACTATCACAGCCTTATTGTAAAAGTTTTGCTGACTCTTGGCCTCCATGGTGTTTTCATTGAATTTTGTAAAAATTTATGGGTAATTTTTGTAAAGTGTTTGCAGCCTATAAACAAGTAAGAGATATCACGGCTTTTCTTTATCAAATCGCTGGTATTCTGCTTTTGTTCTCTATCACAAAAATTTTTGGTATCTCTCTAAATATTCCGTTCTTACGGTTCCTAAAACTCTCTAAATATTCCGTTCTTACGGTTCCTAAAACCTAAGGAGTGTTATCAAATGGAATAAGCTTTAGATTATGTCAATAGTATAGGTGATGTTACATAACGAATATCAAGGCTCTAGGCTTTGTGGTTTCAGACAAGAAGATTTTTTCACTTTTTCCCTATATAAGCCTGTTGACCCCCCAGGGCAGGGCCATTTTTGGCTCTGGAGCTATAATTCAAACAAACTTGGTAGAGGTTCACTAGGTGATGCTAAATACCAAATATCAAAGCTCTAGGCCTTTTGGTTTCAGACAAGAAGTTTTTTTTTCCCAAAAAAGCCTATGTAAAATGTGTGACCACCAGGGCGGGACCATTTTTGGTCCCAGCGCTATTATTTAAACAAACTTGTTAGAAACCCACTAGGTGATGCTAAATACCAAATATCAATAGTCTAGGCCTTCTGGTTTCAGAGAAGAAGATTTTTTCACATTTTCCCTATATAAGCCTATGTATACACCCGGGGCGGGGCCACTTCTGGCCCAAGGGATATAATTTGAAGGAAATTGGTAGCGGTCAGCTTAGTGATGCTACATACCAAATATCAAGGCTCTAGGCCCTGTGATTTCAGACAAGAAGACTTTTTCACATTTTCCCTATATAAGCCTTTGTAAAACATGTGACCATTTTTGGCCCCAGGGCTATAATTTGAACAAACTTGGTAGAGGTCCACTAGGTGATGCTAAATATCAAATATCAATAGTCTAGGCCTTCTGGTTTCAGACAAGAAGATTTTTCCACGGTTTCCCTATATAAGCCTATGTATAACATTCGTCCCCAGGTGGGGCCATTTCTGGCCCCTGGGGTACAATTTGAACAAACTTGGTAGAGGTCCACTAGGTGATTTGTTTGTTTGTTTGTTTGTTTGATTTGATTCTTTAAGTCCCATCAACAATCTTTCAGTTAAACAGGGACGGGTCTTCCTGAGTTGAACCAGTACTAAGCAAGGATAAATGTGTCTTGCTCAAGAATTCCACTAGGTGATGCTAAATACCAAATATCAAGGCTCTAGGCCCTCTGGTTTCAGACAAGAAGAATTTTTCACATTTTCCCTACATAAGCCTATGTAAACATGTGACCCCTGGGGCTGGGCCATTTTTGGCCTAAGGACTATAATTTGAATAACTTGGTAGAGGTCCACTAGGTGATGCTAAATACCAAATATCAACAGTCTAGGCCTTCTGGTTTCAGACAAGAAGATATTTTTCTCATTTTCTCTATATAAGCCTATGTAAAACATTTGGTTCCCAGGGTTGAACCATTTTTGGCCCAAGGGCTATAATTTGAACAAACTTGGTAGAGGTCCACTAGGTGATGCTACAGACCAAATATCAAGACTCTAGGCCTTGGGGTTTCAGACAGGAAGATTTTTTCACATTTTCCCTATATAAGTCTATGTAAAATATGTGACCCCCAGGGCGGTGTCATTTTTGGCCCCAGGGCTATAATTTGAACAAACTTGGTAGAGGTTCACTAGGTGATGCTAAATACCAAATACCAATAGTTTAGGCTAGGTCTACTGGTTTCAGACAAGAAGATTTTTTCAAGTTTTCCCTATATAAGCCTATGTAAAACAATTGACCCCCAGGGTGGTGTCATTTTTGGCCAAAGGGCTATAATTTGAACAAACTTGGTAGAGGTCCACTAGGTGATGCTTCAGACAAAATATCAAGGCTCTAGGCTTTGGGGTTTTAGACAAGAAGATTTTTTCACATTTCCCTATAAACAAGTGACCACTGAGACCGGGCCATTTTTGGCCCCAGGGCTATAATTTGAACAAACTTGGTAAAGGTCCACTAGGTGATGCTAAATACAAAATATCAAGGCTACAGGTCTTCTGGTTTCAGAAAAGAAGATCTTTAAAGTTTTCATCTCAAAAATTTTATTTTTAGCCTTTGCAACCTAGATATGTAATGGACCAGAACCATTTGAACAATTTTGGTAGAGGGCCCCCCAAGGATCATTTGTGTGAAATTATTTCAAAATTATAACCAGGGGTTTAGGAGGAGTTGTCATTGAAGTCGACGGACGAACCGATCACAAAGCAAACCTTGTAACTAGGTGACAGGTGAGCTAAAAAGCTCTGGGAATCATGGTTTTAGAGAAGAAGATTTTTAAAGTGTTTCCCATTATAAGTCTTTGGAAACTCTTCTCCACAGGATGGGACCAGTTTGGGCCCCAGGGACTTGATTGGTAGAATTTATGTAGGGACCACTAGACATTGCTATATATACCAAATATATAAACTGTGGGACTCATGGTTTAAGAGGGGACGACTTATAAAGTTTTCTCTATCAAAGTCTATGGAAGCTATACATTGCCAGGGTAACCAGAATTCCAATCCAATCAGCCCAAAATTTACCCCCAATCTGGTAATGCTTTACATGGATCAAATTGGCCGACTGACTTTTGAGTTATATTACTTTGAAATTGTAGACGGATGACGACGACGAACCATTGCCATACTAATACCCCCTTCGTCTCAGGTGAGCTAAAAATAAGGTATAAGTTGAACCCCGGTGGTACACCTTGATAAGAGCTAAAATTATTTAGAGAGAAAATCAGAACATACACACCTGCATCTCTTTAGTTCACTGTATTCATCTATGAGGTTCCACATTTCAGTGCCACAGGACATGATGATCTGCTCTTTCACATGATCGTAACATGTCTTGTCATCTAAAATTAAAAAAAAATAGGCAACACAATGAGAAATTAAGTCTTTGTACACTGGAAATGTAACCACCAAACGGGTACTTCTGCAAACAGTGCAGACCCTGATGAAATGCAGCATGTTGCTGCATTTCATCAGGGTCTGCGCTGTTTGCTAAGATTAAAATAACCTTTAGGAACAGAAATACATCATAATTTAGAGAAGTGCACAATGGATAGCCCTATACATTTTGTATCAATATGTATGGGAAAATCAAACAGAATACAAAGAGTTGAATATGGAAATTACCTTTGATAATGGTTTGCGGTATGCAGTGTCCCGGTCTCTTGTAAAGCTAATGGAAATAGGAACCAGTTGTGCCTGGTTTGACAGTGACCTAATGGTTCAATAATACCATATTTGCCCTAAAATGCCCACATACTCTTATAAGTGCATACTGAGTACTTAAGGGCTACACTGTGTGTGATTTGACGCTTGACGTCCCAGGCAAAATTTTTCAGTCATGTCGGGGTGGGTCTTCTCCTAGCTAGGTTGAACCAGTACTAAGCAGCCGATAAAGTGTCTTGCTCAAGGACACAACACAGTGACCCTGCCGGCGGTGAGTCTCAAACTAGCAACCCTTCAATCCCCAGTCTAACGCTCTACCGACTGAACCACTGTGCTCCGCTATGGGCTACACTATATAAAGTGTAGTCAATTTTGAGTTGATGCTTTTAAGTCCCAGTCATCAATTTTTCATTCATGTTGAGATGTTTTCCTGGGTAGAACACCAGTACTAATTAAGCTATGAGGATAAGTGGCTTGTTCAGATACACTTTGGGATAAGAACCCCGTGCCCTCTTAATCACAAGTACAGCACACTACCAACTGCATATGTCTAGATAAGAAAATAATTTGAGTGTAATAATGTCAATATTTTCTTGTCAACTATAAAATATTAGTTTGAACATATGTTTTGGGTGCCCTCATTTTGACATTTTTTTTGAGTACCCACAACATATGTTTCGGTTGAGGAATAAGAAAGTTATTTTTCAATTACACATTCTTATCTGGTGGCCTGCCAACTGAGCTACTGTGCTCCCTGATTTGATATACATTTATAATATACATGGGTGAAATCCTGAACTTTTGAAATTAAATTTTTTAAACTTGCCATATGCATATAGAATGTTAACATTCTCAAGCTCAAATTGTCTTTAGGTAAACTGAAAAAAAAAATCAGAGAATGTATTAGAGTATGTCAAATTCAGGATTTTATGCCTGACTTTCTATGGAAAGTCCGCCTCAAAATCCTGAATTCAGGAATAATCCTGAAAACTTTAACCCATGAATATAGAAAGACTTGAGATAGAATTCTACATGATAAGCTTAATGAGCATAGTGCTGCATCCTCTTTTGAAACAGATTCAGGCCAGTTGGCTTCATCAAAACCAGAAGCCAGCTGCTTTTCATCGACACACGATAAATCCAAGAATTAAATTGTACCACTAAATTAACTGGAAATCAAATTGACGCGAGAAAATGTGTCTTGCGTGTCTCCCACAAAGTGAGATTCAAACCAGCCTGCTCAGCTACAGAGACTACCTAGAAAATTGAAATTTCGCTCGTAGCAAGTCTAGATATAATTTATCAGTTACCTCACATATTAACTGCATTGTTGCACATTGCCTGATAAACTTTGTCTATCTCATAGCATGTGCCTTTATCAGGTCATGATGACGTTGCACTTTTTTTAATGACGTCGCAAATGTCGCTGAATCAACACAAAATAAAAAAATTACATCATTATCACTATTTTGAAGGTTAACTGATAAATTGAATACCAAGTTTGTGTCTTTGATATCAAGTTTACCAGGCTTGGCTTTGAGAACCCATGTTGAATCGCTCGGCAAGCCTCGAGATGTCAACATGCGTTCTCAAAGTCTTGTCTGGTAAACTTGATAACAAAAGACACTCACCTAGTATTCTCTATTTCAAATACGCAGGCTGGTCTGCACCTTTGTTGTTCGCAGACACCGAAGACGGATTATCTTGTGTCGAGGCCCATATAAACAACCAATTAACTCTTTCTTTTCTAGCAGCTACTTTTGTTGTCTGCCTATAACCTTTGCAAACAGTTTGAATGTCGGTCCTGATCGAGATCTAAACACTTTGACACTCTGATAGTGTTACTAAAAGATTTTTTTGAAACAGTTAATCAAACAAGAGGGCACATGGACCCTGAATTGCTCACCTGAGTTCTTGTCACAAAGAAAAAGGATGTTAACCATAAAATATAAATCCCATTTCTCAAACACCTTAGTCCATCTTGGGTATCACTCAGACCATAATCAAAGACTACCAATTCACTAAGTTCAATATCTGCACAATTTCGATGTCTGACCTAAATGTCAGGGGTGTGCATAAGGTCAAATTTGCATAATGTTCTACAAGTCTTTCCCCTTAAGTTGATATGCAACATCACTTACATGTACCTCAGAAAAAATATTGTTTTGACCTTTTGACATCATCTGGGGTCCTTGGGTGTTTAAAAGGGCAGAATATTTGCTTGCATTGTGTTCTCTGCTTCATTCCCATTTAATTCGAAATGCAACATGACTACTTACAGAAATGAAAAAAAAATGACCTTTGATCCCCCAGGTGTCAAGGATGTGTGTTAGGGTAAAACAGTTGCTAGCCTGTAATTGTATGCTTCATTCCTTTTAATCGGATATGCAAAATGCCCATATTCAGAAAAAAGTTAATGTTATATAAGCTTATGTGACCACAAGGCAGGCCCATTTTTGGCCCCAGGGGCATAATTTGAACCAACTTGGTAGTGGTCCGCTAGGTGATGCTACATAACAAACATCACAACTTTAGTCCTTACAAGAAGATTTTATCATGTTTTTCCTATATAAGCCTATGTAAAACATGTGACCCCCGCGGCACTCCCATTTTTGGCCCCAGGTGCATAATTTGAACAAACTTTGTAGTGGTCTACTAGGTGATGCTACATAATAAGGTTTTAGTCCTTGTGGTTTCAGCCAAGAAGATTTTATCATGTTTTCCCTTATGTAAGCCTATGTTATCAAGAAACGTCACAGTAACGTGACGAATGCCCCCAAAGGAATTGGTCTAGCATAAGACACATTTGAGGAAAAGTATTTGTTATAAAGAAGATATGCTGCAGATACGAAACCTAGAAATGAGGTCAGAAGTCAATGTCAAGGTTAAAGTGAACCTAAATGGTATGCACCACTCCGCCATCCCAAGAGGAATCCACACACCAAATTTGGAATTCCTACTGCAAATAATACAGGCTATATGCTCAACTCACAATAATTCTAGAAAATAGGACAAGGTAATATCACCATCCAAAGTTGCGTCCATACGCCAACTTTGGGATTCTTACCTCAAAAAGTATAGATTATGCACCAGTCTTGATGCAGATTCTAGAAAGTAGGTCAGAGGTCAAGATAACAGTGACCAGAAATTGGGATAGGACACTCTTCCATCTCAAGATGCATTCACACATCAAATTTGGGATCCCTACCTCAAAAATATATGAGATATTCTCCAGACATGATTATTCTAAAAACTAGGTCAGAGGTCAAATTTAAGATCACAGTGACCTATCTCAAATAATACAAAAGATATGCTCAGGATATGACTATTCTAAAAACTAGATCAGAGGTCAAGATAAAGGTCACAGTGACCAGAAGATGGTATGACACTCCGCTTTCACAATATCCATCCACACACCAAATTTGGGATTCCTACCTCAAAGAATATAGGAGATATGCACCAGACTCAATGATAATTCTAGAAACTAGGTCAGAGGTCAAGATCAAGGTCAAAGTGACCAAAGGATGACACACAACACTTCATCATCACAAGATGCATACACACACCAAATTTGGGATTTTCTACCTCAAATAACATAACATTAGAGATATGCTCGGGACACAAATACTAAAAACTAGGTCAGAGGTCAAGGTCACAGTGACCCAAAAAATGGTATGCAACACTTTGTCATCCCAAGATGCATCCACAAACCAAATTTGGGATTCCTGTCTCAAGTAATACAATAGATTGCTCCGGACAGGATTTTTTTAAGAATAGGTCAGAGGTCAAGGTCACAGTGTCCAGAAAATATCATCTGACACTCCGGCATCCAAAGATGCATCCACACACCAAATTTGTGATTCCTACCTCAAATAATATAGGAAGTATGCTCCAGACACAATTGGGTCAGGTCAAAGTGACCCAAAAATGGTATGTGACACTCAGCCATCCCAAGATGCATTTGTACACCAAATTTGGAATTCCTATCTCAAAGAATATTATAGGAGATATGCACCAGACTCAATGCCTATTCTAGAAACTAGATTATAGGTCAAGGTCACAGTGGCCCAAGGTTGGTATGCGGCACTTCGTCATCCCAAGATGCATCAACACACCAATTTTGGGATTCCTAACTCAAATACTACAAGATATATGCTCTGGACACAAATATTATAAAAACTAGGTCAAGGTCACAGTGACACGAAAATGGTATGTAACACTCCCCCAATCCAAGATGCATCCACACACCAAATTTGGGATTCCTACCTCAAACAATATAAGAGATATGCACCAGACATGAAGCCGGACAGACTGACGGACAGTGTGATTATTATATGCCATCCTAAAGTTCCTTGGGGGGCATAAGTTTGTGTCCACAGGGGCGGGCCCATTTTTAACCTCAGGGGTATATTTGAACAAACTTGGTAGAGGTCTACTAGATGATGCTTCATACCAAATATTAAGGCTCTAGGCCTTGTGGCTTCAGACTAGATTTTTTCATGTTTTCCCTATATAAGCCTATATAAAAAATGTGACCCCTGGGGCTGGGGTAATTTTTGGCCCCAGGAGGATAATTTGAACAAACTTGGTTGAGGGCCACTAGGTGACGCTTCATACCAAATATCAAGCCTGTATGCCTTGTGGTTTCAGACAAGAAGAATTTTAAAGGTTTATTTTGAAAATTTATTTTAGCCTGTATGACCTAGATATGCAACAGACCAGAGCCATTTGAAAAATTATTAAAGAGGACTATCAATCTGATCTAAACCCGATCTAGCCACAGCTAGATCTGACACCCACCCTTAGACATATGTCTTCTGGTGACCTTTGAAAATTGATGTTCGTTTTCCATTCGATCTTGGCGATAGGTAAACAAACATGGCGGCATCTTTAAAATGCCAATGAATGACAACACGTTCGCTTTGTTAGGTTTTCTGCATATATTAGGTAGAATGATGCGAAGATGCGAAAAATATCTAGAAGCTATACAATTATAGGCTGCGCTTTACAGAGGAAATCAGACCTTTACAGCTCGGAAACAAACAGACATATTGTAGGATCGGGAATAAACTTGGACAGTCAATGGCAAGATGCAAATATTGTTTCTTTTGAAGCATTAACTTTCCACTTTTATTAATAATTGTTTACACCCTTGCGAGCTGAAAGTTTCTTCAAAGCTAACAGAAAATCCCCCCCCCCAACACATACAAAACAACAGCACTGTTCAACAACAAACAGCAACTAGCAACAACAACGCTATTAGTCTCAGACAAAGATTGGGCGATACTTCCAAACCTAGTTACTGCTGTACTTAACTGATTGAAGCATAATGGTATTTCCCACTCTTACAAATTGGACCAGTCCATTTCTATTTTGAGGGTAGTTGGTTGGTATTTTTCTTTCTTTATATTCAAATTTTTATAAAACATTCTTAGCCTATCAGTGGATATTCTGATCACTGCATCTGATCTGGCTCTGCACTGTTTGTCAATGTCCAACAAAAAGGACACTAGGTTTTAACTGTTTTTACAATGGAATGGCAGTGTGGAAAACCAAAACCAAAAACTAATTGTAAAATTTCTTGTCAATATCAGTCAAGTGAGAAAAGTTTGTATGGGATTTCATCAAAAATGATCACGACTAGCAAAGTAACTCAAAGAGTGACAATTAAAATTTGGTACCAGTTACTTGGACCCATCCGAGCAGTTTACAAGGTATCAACTACAAACTGATTTATTTTCTTGAAGAATTGATTTCTTAATGTTTAAAGAAAACTTAAACAATTGTCTCGCAAATTAACATGTGTCAATTTTGGGGTTTTTTGTTTTGTTTTCATGTCATTAAAAGTTGCATTTAAGAATTTCTCTTTCAAAACAGTTCAATTGGATGAAAATTTCCATGTAAAATTCAAAAATGTAGAATAAAATACTATTTAATGGATACCTTTGAGCACCAATTTTTAGCATGTGTGACCTAGATATGCAATGGACTAGAACCATTGGAACAATTTTGGTAGAGAGCCACACAAGGATCATTTGTGTGAAATTATTTCCAAATTGGACTAGGGGTTTAGGATATGTCACTAAAGTCAATTGTCAACGGACGATGACGACGGACAGCGACCAATCACAAAATCTCACCTTGTCACTATGTGACAGGTGAACTAAAAACATATTTAAGTTAAAAAAAATCAAATTTTATGTGGTTTATATCTGAATTCATTTCTGTAATTTCTTTTTCATTTAAAATGCTCATTAAAGAATATTCAGCAAAAAGCGGAGGTCACGCTAAACCTGGAAGCACAGTAATCATCAAAAATTTATCAAAGGCCCATAACTGCAGGTTAAGTCATCCCAGCAGCTACATGGCAGAGATATGTGCATCTGACTACTGTAATTTAAGTACTTACTGTTACACATGTAAGGATCAAACATGCCTATGTCGTTGTATCCATAAGATCTGGCTATTTCATGGATGTTTTCATTCATAGTATCCCTAGCCTCAGTCTTTAAACAGTAGTGACCATCGGTGAGGCATGATGTTAGGTTCTTGTAAGCACTGTCAGAAAGAAAACACGATTATCAATAGACTCGATTGTAACCCAGTTGGTCAGGTGGTGCACTGCCATTAGAAGCATGGATGAAAAACTGCTGATCTTGATAGGCTGGCTTCTTCAGAAGCCAACTGGTCTGGATCTACCATGTTTGTAAGGAGGATATGGATTTCAAAACTGATAAGTGAAGAGAGAACTCATAAGGTTGAATATGGTAACCTGTATATTATTGTCTGTTTATTTATATACATGTATATTTATGTAAAAATGTAAATAGTGAGGGCCTCATGGAAGATTAGCCACATGTACTTATGTAAATATGTATATGTGCTAAATGTTGTAACCCTCGATAAATAAAGTCTTTACTTACTTACTTACTTACTTACTTATAAAACAAAGCAAAAAATCACAATGTTGAACAAGTTTTTGTTTAAATAGTTTTCCATTTAAACAAGAATTGTTTTTTTTTTTTACAAAAAAAAACAGATGTCTCCCCTCACTCCGCTTTGGTGTCAAAAAGATACTGTTAAAATTGTAAGAGAAGTTGCATTCACAAGGTACCCAGTGTCTATATGCTTTGGTAGAAGTTGATCCAAAAAATGACAAAGTTCAAACATCTGCAAAAAAAATGTGACAAAATTTAATGTTAAGATTACAGCCAAGCGTCATGCACATTTTCAGACCTTGACAAAAACACCTGCAAAGTTTAAAAAAGATTGGGTAAAATGTAGGTGGAGTTGCATTTACAAGATACCAAATGACTACATGCTTTGGTAGAAGTTAAGCCAAAAAATGACTTAGTTCAAACTGCAAAACAAATGACAAAAATAATCTGAGGATTAGAGCCAAATGTCATGCACATCTTCAGACATTGACAAAAACACCTGTAAAGTTTCAAAAAGATCCTGATAAAACTGTAGGAGAAGTTGCATTCACAAAGATACCCATTGTCTATATTCTTTTGTAGAAGTTATGCCAAAAAATGACTACTAAAGTTCAAATTGTGAAATTAATCTGAGGATTACAGCCAAACGCAATGCTAATCTTCGGACTGTGACAAAAACACCTGCAAAGTTTCAAAAAAGATCCCACCTAAAATGTAGGAGGAGTTGCATTCACAAGATAGGACACATTTTATGACAGTCACACAGACGGACAGAGCAGGGAAAACCTATATGTTTCCCGACCTGACCTTGACAGAGGGGGGGGCCCTTGCCAAAATTAAACGCAGCTCTGCGTAAAAGCCGGCTTTTCCGCAGCTTTTTTGAAAAAGCTGCGTAAAAGCTGCGTTTTTTCAGACCTGCGTTAAAGCTGTAGAAATGCTGCGTTTTTTTTTCAGACCTGCGTTTAAGCTGCGTAAAAGCTGTACTTTTTTGTGTGGGCTGCGTATTTAAGTTGATTTGTCTCAGAAAGCTGCGTATTTAATTTTTAAAGCTGTAGAAAAGGTGAATATTCTGTTTTATTAAACAAATGAATTATTAAGGTAAAATCTGCAGCTCCTGAGAGCTGCAGAAAAGCTGCGTATTACTTATATTTAAGTCCAAACAGTCTAAAAACATAAAGACGCAGCTTTTCTACAGATATTTAAAGCTGCGTAATTAATTTTTTAACTGTCCTGCTTCACCTGAGATTGCTTGTTTCAGTAATTTAGTTAGTATCTGTAGCTGAGCAGACTGGTTTGTGTCTTACTAGGTCAGAAAACTGGAAGACATGGTTTCTTGTAATGAGGCCCATATATTGACTTGTTTCCCAAGCCAAGACTGATCAGCCTGGGCAGCCAATTTAATATCCAACTTGGCAAATTCTTCTATTGGACTAAATTACCAACAAGCAGGGGCTAACCTATGCAATGTATCAGCACAGGGAAACAGCCGAATCAGTTAACAAACTGTAATGAAATAAAAGAAAATGGCTGTCAGCTCAGGCTGTCAATACTTAAGAAAATCCCCAGAAAACTCTACTACCCAACTGACTATATAGACCTCCACCCTACATCCCCACCCACCTAAAATGCCCCAAACCCTACCCCCTCCCCACCTCTAACATAAACTTACCGACCAATGCTTACTTAAACCTACCTGTATCTATCCACCTACCCAGGACCCCACCAGCCATACTACCCAGTCCCACAAAGAATCCCTCCCCCAATGCTACCTAACCTACCCTAACCTAACCTCCCTCCCTCTCGCCCACCTCTCACCCACCCACCTCCCTCCAGCCCACCCACCTATCCACCTCCCTACCTCTTACCCACCCACCTATCCACCTCCCTCCCTCTCACCCACCTCCCGCCCAACTTCCTTACCCTACCCTACCCTACCCTACCTCCCTCCCTCCCTCCCTCCCCTACCAATCCTACCTACCTACCCACCCACCTACCTACCTACCTACCTACCTACCTGCCTACCTACTCTACCCTACCAATCCTCCCTACCTACCTCCCTACCTACCTACCTACCTACCTACCTACCTACCTACCTACCTACCTACCTACCTACCTACCTACCTACCTACCTACCTACCTACCTACCTACCTACCTACCTACCTACCTACCTACCTACCTACCTACCTACCTACCTACCTACCTACCTACCCACCCACCCACTTAGCTACCCTCACCCCTCCCCATACCTATCTGCCAATAGTTACCTACATATATATCTACCTGTACCTACCAACCCATCCTGACCCCCACCCCCTCTCCATAAACACAACCTACCTACCTACCTACCTACCTGGTAAACATATATTCAGCCTTGCAGCTAAAATACAGATTTCTAAAGGGTGTTATCTATTTGGAGTCAAACTCCCCAACAGCTGCAACTTCCTTTCATTGAAATAGTTTTTAAAGGTGTGGGGAGTTTGATTTGGAGTGGTACACCACTGGGGAGTTGATTTGAAGTACAGGTCAACCTCGTTATGTCAAACTTGCCTATCTCGAATACACGGGCTATGTCGAAGTGATATTCCCGAATTTTTCCCCTATATTGCATTGTATTTCGACCTTGCTTATGTCAACCTCGGTTATCATGAAAACTCGGCTATATCGAAGCGATTTTTCATTCCGAAAGTCGGTTTACCCTTTGTTGACCACTGCTTGTATCGAAGTGGTCAAAAAGTGAAACGGTCCGAATGACAAACAAAGTAATTTACCTGATTGATCAAACAATAGCCTTAATTTCAGCCAAATTAATCCATTGTTGCGAGTAATTGCCAATTAGTTAAAGCGAGTGAAGAGGCGGCCATTGTTAATTGATCAGCTATTTGTGTAGATAATTGACCCAATTGACCTTGACACGACCACTCAGGTGTGTTCGATTGGAGCATCAGAAAATTAGCGGTCCCTTTCAAATTTTAACGACTGTGATATTTAGATATTTAAGCGTGTAATATTTCTTCATGTGCAGACTCTGATTAGACTGCGAGAGTGCAGCGAAAATTTGATTCAGCTAGAATATCTGTGGTTCTGCTCCGACAAAATTGACGTTTTTTCAGTGAAGTGTGCTGCATTGATCTCCGTTTTTAGCTATCTATATGCTCTCGTATATGGAGATATTAACTTGTTTTGTTTGATGTTTGCTTATTTTATTTTATTATGTTATTAAAATGAAAATAAAACAACTAAAATATTTTTCTTTTGTCTTTATTTCAATCTGGTTTTGAGTAGAAACAGTTTTATCACATGTACGTCTGTACTGCAAATGTATATTGTAGGAAATCTGGTTCAACGAAATTCAACATGTATACTGTATTTTGGTGACGTCACATTTTGGCTATGTCGAACTTCGGATATCTCGAAGTATTTCCTCCATTCCCTTGGACTTTGAGATAACGAGGTTGACCTGTAGTTGGAGTTTATCCCTTAGTTAGAGTAATGTCCCTTTGATTTTCAAATTTCTAACATGGCTGTACAACAGATTAAACCAAAACAACCATTGAACCTTTACCTGCTGACCAATCTACACATGCTTTCTTTGAGGGACACAATAAAACCCAGTTTCTAGAAAAAGTGAGTTTTAAAAAAAAGTGTGACCAGGTAGTTAATAAATGGATAAGAAAATTATTTTCTCCTCAAGCTAGATTCAGTGGGTGGGATCACAGGAGCTTGACGTTAATATTTTTTCTTTACTTGTATACCCTCTACGTATCAGAAGTTTGCCACATTCACGGTTTTATTGTCATTTTGTTTTTTCTGTGAAGTCTGATTGTAGCCGTGTGATGGGTACATGACGACAGAATGTTCTAATCATCTCGACCAATCAGATGACACTATACATTTGCTGTGATACTTGCACTATAGAAGAGAACAAAACAACAAAGATGGCCGTGCACCCATCACACGGCTACAATCAGACTTCACAGAAAAAACACAATGACAATAAAACTGTGAATGTGGCAAACTTCTGATATAGGGCGGAGGATAGAGCATGCAATTGTTTATTCAAATGATATACGCACGAGATTGTAACCTGAATAATAACGGTGTAATTCACCCAGAAACAATTTGTGCAGCAGCGGAGTGACCGTCCTTTCCTCTACTATGTAGAGGGTATACAAGTAAAGAAAAAATATTAACGTCAAGCTCCTGTGGGTGGGATAATAATTTTAAACTGAAATACATGCATATTTTCCTTAAACAACAATAGTAAGTTATCTATTGCTATGATATAAAGGATTTGTAACAAAAATATAATCATTAGCACAATGAGTTATATTTCTATGAGAAAATTATATGTTTACAGACAGGTGTTCTTTTAGAAACAAGTATTGTCTTTTATAAAAAAAGTAAGCAGGTATTTCAACATCCCTCTATGTTTGCTAGATTATTATGCTTTTATCAATTGCTTACATGCTAGTTTTCTCTTTAGCTGTTGACTGGGACATAAACATCAAAACAACCAACCATGCTGGACCCAGAGCTGATCACTGATCTAGGGGTTGTGAGCAGACATGTTAAGTTTCTGAAAAAAAAAATGCGGGACAACGCGCGGAAAATCCGTGATTTTTTTAAAAATCTGTTTCCCCATGTCTACGGACGTCGTCAATCCCGCCGTGAGAGACGCTGAAATGCTTACTGCAAACCTTGCAGTACGCCGGCTGCTTGCCCCGGTCGCTGGCCATAACCCAGTCAAACGTTCTTGTATATTCTGCATTAAAATTTGACCCGCTTCTATACCATATTCGTTTTTTTGCTGGGCTAATCCCTGATTTGCGTTTTCGCCATCTTTGTTGGGTTTATCAAGTTATACAGCCGCTTGGATTATTTGTACCTGTATTATTCGGCTTACATTCAAGCCCTTAATTGATATCGATTTTTCAAAGACTTTGAGATGCTTTACCTAACAGCTATTCGAAACTACCAAGCTTCTTTACGATATCAATATGGATTTTTCTTGGCGACTTCCACCAAATTATCACAAGAAATGGCTTTTAACCAAAAAAACCGGTAAGACTATGAGCGGATTTTTGAGAATCCGTGATTTTTTTAAAAAAATCCATTTTGTGGAAAACGGCAGTTTTCCGTTAGTGACACGGGAGATCCGTTTATCTTAACATGTCTGGTTGTGAGTTCAATCCTCGTCTGGATCCATACTTTGGTGGTGTTTGATCATGAAATATTAATCATGAAATATTTTCATAGGCCAGGTCATTCTCCCGCTGATTCAAGAAGGGCTATTGTCAGTTATAAGCCAAAGTATGTGCACACGAGTACTGGTTTAAGTCCCTTATTCTAAGCTTGTACAGGAAAACAGGTGTGGTTATACATGTACTAGGTTAATTGACCATCACGGCATGTCCATAGCTATTGTATGTGACCCAAAACCACAAACCAAAGCAAAACTCTTTGAGTTGCAACCAATGAAAGGTAAGGGAGGTGTCAAACTTGAAGTACCAGAGTGCTAGGAACTGCTGCCAGGTGACAGTATAATCACATGATGCACCTTAGTGACCTAGTTGAGCTATTACAGGCCATGATGAAGCACCTTGAACCTCCTACGGTACAATGATCCATTGGAAAATATGTTTCGAACTTACAAATACACAGAGCAGAATATACGTCTAAGAGTTGCTAATGATTTTTCAACCTTCGGTAATTTGCACATGTGATGCTGTTTAACATTACAGGCTTTACTGTTATGTACAATGTATGTTTCATATCTTGGCCTTACTCATTTACACCAGACCAGTGCATATTTATGATATTCATATGTTTCAACCAGTAAAGACCAGGAGTCATTAGTCTACTATATGCCTTTGTTTTGACCATTTTTTTGTCCACATCCAGAACTTTTAAAAGACGCAGGTTTCCGGCAGATACGCAGCTTTTACGCAGGTTTGTTTGTCAAGCAGTAGAAACGCAGCTTTTACGCAGCTTTAAATAAAAGCTGCGTTTCTGCCGCATTTACGCAGCTTTGATGGAAGGTGCAGAAACGCAGCTTTTAATTGAAGCTGCGTAAAATGCAGCTTTTACGCAGCTTTTGATAAAAGCTGCGTTAGAGCTTCGTAAAAGCTAGCGGTATTGGCACCTGCGTAAAAGCTGCTTAAAACGCAGCTTTCACTTGTAGCTGCGTAAAAGCTGCGTTTAACGCAGCTTTTACGCAGCTTTGAATTGAAGCTGCAGAAAAGCTGCGTTAGAGCTTTGTAAAAGCTAGCAGTATTGGCACCTGCGTAACGCTTTACGCAGCTTTTGCGAAGCATTAACACAGCTTTAAGTGAGTCTGCGCTAAAGCTGCGTTAAAGCTTCGCAAAAGCTGCGTAAAAGCCGGCTTTTCTACAGCTCTTCGTTAAAGCCGGCTTTTCTTCAGCTCTGCGTAAAAGCTGCGTTTCTGCAGCTAAATACGCAGGTGCCAATACCGCTAGCTTTTACGAAGCTTCTGCGAAGCTTTGAAAGCTGCGCAGAAGCTGTAGAAAAGCTGGTTATTTTTCGCAAGGGCGGGGGGGGGGGGGGGGGGAGGGGGGGGGAAAGAGACATATCTAAGAATTAAGGTAAATGTTCTCAAATTTCAAACACTAGTTATTCAGCAAACAAGCTAAAGACCCTGAAGAAACTTGATGTGCATTTACACACCATGGCCTTATATATTCAGCATAAGTTTCATGTAATTCCATCAATCACTAAGCTATGGTTCTGAAAGGACAAATTCATTGATATTATGGACTTATGCAGAAAGACTCAGGGTGCAATTTTTACCAAGTTCAATGCAAACAAAATGATTCAAGGGTATTTTTTGATGTAATGAATAACTACAACTAAATTAAAGCTGTCCTATCCTTTTAGCTATATTGCGTGTAGAGCAATTACATTTCACATGGTCAATTTGTATTAACATTGGTGTAAACATGTCCACCTTCAATTTCAACGGCAAAAATATCACTTATGCGCAAATGGTACCATTTCTATATTCCATGGCGAGCAATAAAGCTCATTATTCAAATAACACTGGGCCATAAAATGGTAATATATTTTACAAAATGTACAAACTTAAGAGAGAGAGAGTGGGATTTTTTTTTACTTATATTAGGTTAGAATGTTATATTTTCGGCTGATGCTTCGGCTGAATGGGATTCGTAGATATCTATACCCCATAATTTAGAGAGAAAATCAAAACATACCTGCATTTCTTTTCATGATCGTATTCATTTATGAAGTTTGTCAAATCAAGACTGCAGTACATGACATTCTCTATCATATAATCATAACATGTCTTGTCCTCTGAAATTGAAAAAAAAATAGGCAAATTAAACCATTTTATCATATGACCTCATGTCTGAGAGTGATATGATGCTGTGCATTAAAATCAATAAACCACTAGTGATTTAAAGACTTTGGTAACATTTTGTAACAATGTCGCATGTATATGGCAAACGCTTAGCATTATCACTTCACATCTGCGAAGTTTTGAGAGAAAAACCCTCGCAAAAATTTCTAAATTTACAGTAAAATGAAATGGACTAGAGGTCCTGAAGCGCTGACCTGAGTCTGATATTGAGTCACAAGATCTCCTTAATAATGTTTAACTAGGTCATGGTTGGTCAACCTAGGCTTATTATTTTAACATATTTTGTATGGTCCAATATCCCCAATGATACATACAAAGACCCAACAACCTAATGCTATATACCAAGACCCAAGGTCATTGGCCTTTTGGTTCCAGAGAAGAATATTTTTAAGGGTTTTACCATATATGGGTCTGGTGGCCATTTTGGTCAAGTGACCTGAAACAAAATGTCATATTTATATTGTTTGGGCCCTGATGCCAGAAAACCTGTCTTCGGGGGTTTGCGAACAACCCAGGCGCAGTCCCGCCTGCACATCTGCGCAGTCTGATCAGTGGCTTTGTTATTCCCTTTTTGGAAAGTATCATATGTAATCTTTGTTCTGGTGAATTTTCAATTTTCTAGCTAGTCTCTGTAGCTGAGGAGACTGGTTTTTGTCTTGCTTTGTCAGTAACCCCAAAGACAGGTTTTCTCGCGATGAGGCCCTTTTTATTTAATGAATACTCCACATGAAACTTGAGTTCAATCAGCCCAGTTGTTTCTGAGAGAAAGATGTTTAGATATGTATGTGACAGTCCAAAATGAGTGGCCTTGGGTGAAAGATCGAAGGCAGACTTGAAATTTGTTACTTATATAAAACCATTGTCTCATTAAGTTAAATATTTTCTTGCAAGTATTATGATTTTGTCTTTAACAGTTACAGAAAATGAACTTTTCAAGATTTTTCCCTTATAAATGCATTAGGAATCAAATATGACCTTGTTGCAAAGTAGAATCATCATTTGTGCAAACTTGGTAGGGTCCACATACCAAGTACCAAGGCCATTGGCCTTTTGGTTCCAGAGAAGAAGATTTTTAAAGGGTTTCTACCTTATATAAGTGTGGCGGCCATCTTGGTCATGTGACCATATACATTTGTGAAAAACTTCCATCTCTCAAGTTAAAGAGTCTTCATATGAAATTTGACTTCAATCAGCACAATGGTTTTCTGAGAAATATGTTTTGAATGTGGCAGAAAAAAAATGAGCGACCTAAGATAATTGTTTGTTTGTTTGTTTTGTTGCTTTACGTCCCAAGTCAACAGCTATGGTCATGGGGGGACGGTCAGTTCACCTAACCACACTTTTTCCTGGGCAAGCTTGAACAAGCAGTTAACCAGTACTTCGTGCACATACTTTCGCTTGTAACTGACAACAACCCTTCTTGAATGAATCAGCAGAAGGGAGGAGAATGACCGTAGAAATTATTTCATGATCAATCTCCACGAAAGTATGGGACCGGGCCGGGATCGAACTCGCGACCCCTGGATCTGCAGTCAGACATGCATCTGTAGTCAGACATGTTACCGACTGCGCTACGCGACCAGGTCGACCTTAGATAAAAGGTCAAAGGTCAGCCGAATAGAATTTCCCTCTCTTATTAAGTGGACTAGTCCATTCGCATTTTGAGGGTGGTTAGGTGGTATTTTTCATTTTTATTCAAATTATTAAAAAAAAATTCTGTAAGCAAACAGTGGAGACACTGATCAGACGCCGCATTTTTGCGGCGTCTGATCTGGGTCTGCACTGTTTGCCTATGTCCCACAAAAAAGGACGCTAGGCTTAAATGGGTTAAGCTGAGTGTCAAAAATTATTTCAAAAGCAGATCATGATCAGCAGGCTTCATCTGAACCAGAAGCCAGCTTATTAGGATACACTGTTTTTCATCCATACGATCAATCCATAATAAAAAATAAATTTGTACCACTGGATTTAATGGAAATCAAAGTTCATATAAACAATCTACAGTGAAACCTCATTTTATCGCCCCCCCCCCCCCCCCCCCCCCCACCCCACCCCCTTTTAAGCAACAAACTTGCTTACTGCCATCATTTCCCTCTGTCCCAATTTTTGCCATGCAAAATCCCCTCGTTAAAGCTCCAACCTTGCTAAGCGCCATCTGCCACTCATTTCAAAGTACAAACATTCATATTTCTGCATAAATTCCCTGGTAATCAAGGCCATGGGACCCAGCGTTGGTATTGATAAGCTGATCAAATGAGTGTCACAGACTAATCATGCTGTTATATCCAAAACAGACAAGTCCTACTATTTCAACATGTACCTGACAGAATTCCAAACAACGCTATATCGCCAAACTGGTTATACAGCCAAAATTCTCATTTTCCGATGGTGGCGATATAAAGAGGTTTTACTGTATTTACTCTTCCTTGCAAGTGGTGACTTATGTTGCCTGCTGATAACCTTTCTCAACAGTTTTGACCCAGATCAGGACCAATGCTCTAGAGAGTTGGTCCTGATCTGCATTCAATTTGTTTGATACTGATAGTGTTCCTGAAAGAATTTTTTGAAAACATTGAAAATGTTAATCCATTTGAGCCTAGAGTTCTTTTTATGGGACATCGGCAAACAGTGCAGAACTAGATCAGACGCTGCAATATGCAGGGTCTGATCAGGCTCATCACTGTTTGCTTAACATTGAAAATGTTAATCCATTTGAGCCTAGAGTTCTTTTTATGGGACATCGGCAAACAGTGCAGAACTAGATCAGACGCTGCAATATGCAGGGTCTGATCAGGCTCATCACTGTTTGCTTATAGAATGTACCTTTAAAATATAAATGAATTAAAACTTACTACCCCAACAGCCTTTAAACTCAAAATAGATTCTTCCAATTGATAATGGTGGGAAATTCCATTAGGCATAATTGGGTTTATTATGCAAAAAAATTCAGTTCCAACCAAGAGTGACAGTTGCGTATTATTTTGTTTACAATTGTCAAGTTAAACATTGCCTTATACTCTCCACTTCAGCTAACACGAATCGTCAGATCACTTGTGTATTAACCCTATCCTGCAGATAGGATTAATACATAAGTGGATTAATACATAAGTGATCTATCGATTATAAGTCCCTGAAAACTTTGTAAACAAAACATGAGGTCACTGTCACTCTTGGCTGGCAGGACAGTTAAAACAGCATGAAAAAGAGTCAACTTACTTGGTCCATCTGGGTCGACACATATGTTGCCCCAGCCTATATTATTGCAACTTGCATAGCAGCACTTGGCAGTTGTACCTTGACAGTCCTTATCAAATCTACATTCCTGTGGGTTGTAGTCGCATAGATGGTTTATATCAGAATAACTTGGACACATTCCTGGGTTTGGTTCTGCAATAAAGGTAAACTATTTTAACCCTTAAAGAGACTAAGTCTGCAGCTATGAACATTTTTCGAAATTTTTTATTTTCTTTTTAAAGCATTTGTAAAAGTTGAATTAAGTTATGTTTTCACAATAAATCTGTTCACTATAGCTGAAAACTGAACGGAAAAGTGAATTATCTTATAAAAACAAGTGAGTTGGTAATTATTTGCGTCCCTCCAAAAATTATAGACAGTTAATTTTAACATAAATGCTGTTGTTTTGATACTGATAATTTGTTAAGATTTACGAAATTGGTAAAATGTATACCTGAATTTTAGTTTATTTACTGTGTTCATGAAAAAAAGAAACTTTAGTTCAAAAATTAAAAGATCAAAAGTTACAGACTATGCAGCTTTAAAGCGCCAAGAAAAAAATGCATCTGAAAATGTCGTCTGCTAAAGTCCTCTGCTGCAAATAATTTCCAAGCATTACTGACAAATTAAGTATAGAAGCAAATAGCGTGGACCCAGAACAGACTGCTCCTCTGGGTCCACACTGTTTGCCATAGAGGCTTCTTAAACATTTCAGCAGACAAGGAAAGCAGGTGATTTTTGTTGCGATTGGCGCTTTAAGGGTTGACTCTGCCTGCTAGTGTCATCATGAGCAGGGTGTAGTGAGTTAATCCCTTGTCTTGTATCCAGGCATCCCAAGTTCAATCCCTGGCTACTCCAAACTGTCAGGCGTAGCTCTAAGCTTTGGCCTCATTTCAATAATTGAGGTCAAAAGTCAAATAATGTAAATTCTTGTAAATGCATCTCCTAAATAGACAAAGCAACTTCAAACTTTGTACCTGAATAGGTCACATGATGTATACACTGAATAGAAGTTCTAAGTAGCCACTTTTCAATTTCCTTTTTTCTGACTAAGCCCTAGTGATATTGAAATGATTTTTTGCCCAAGTATGTGCATTGTAATGGACTAAAGTTAAGCGGTGTTTTGGACGAGTTTGCTATCACTTCACAATTTTTGGGTTCAAAAATGCAAAAATCAACTTTTTGAAGAAAATAAGAGTTTTGAGTGCAGTTTTATCGAATTCAAGTAATGGTGATTGCAAACCTGCCTAGTCGACTTGAAAGAACACCAAACACTTGACATTTTGTTTATGACAGATTTTTTATGAATTTTTGAAAATTAATAATTTCCAAATTTTCCGAAATTTTCAGAAATCATCAGCTGCACATACTAAAATCATTGTAATGTTTTATTTTATGTTAATATGTTTGACAAAACACCATGCAACTTAATGAGCCCATTTTCTAACGTTATCTTTTACTAATTTGGTATCCATTTCCGATTTTAACGTGAAACTTTAAAGGTCATTTAAATGGCATTTTTTAAAGATTTCTATTAATTTTTAAGCAGAACAGTGACGCCAATTCATAATAAAGAACCCCTGAAAATTGCACTGCTGTGCCGCAGATAATAACACGTACAGAGCAATTCAAAGTGAGTATGCAAACTGCATGGTTAAGCTAAAAATTCTTTGATAAAGTTGTTGACCGTGGCTGCCTTTGTGTTGACGTAGAAGAGAAATGGAGTGTTCAATAGTCAAACAATTTTTTTATTCTTTTCATCTTATATCACAGCTGTTATAAACTTCTTAAAACTAATCAAAATATAGATGGATAACGTATCAGATGAATATTTTATATCACACTAAAAAGTGTGACTATTTGAAATGATGGTACCTTTACTCGGACCTCGTCTGTGCAAGGTCTACCAGTCATTTTGAAATGACATAATTTGCAGAATCTCAACATAGCCTTGGGCATTTTTATAGAATTTAAATTTTGTAAGTGCGATTTTTACTTTCTGAATGGGAGATAAAATTGTATGGTGGCTACTTATAACTTCGATTCAGTGAAGGGTACTGGGCAACATTTTGTCTGACCTTGACCCAGAAGTCAAGGTCAAATAATGTATTTTCTTGTAAATGCATCTCCTCCTAAACTATTAGAGGTAGCAACTTCAAATGTTGTTGCTGAATAGGTCACAAAATGTAGAGGGTACTGGGCAAAGCTTCATGTGACCTTGACCTCAAAGCTAAAGGTCAAATAATGTATTTTCTTGTAAATGCATCTCATTCTTAACCATTAGACATAGGCCACATGATGTAGAGGGTACTGGGCAACATTTCATGCAGCCATGACCCCAGAGTCAAGATCAAAAGTGAACAAGGGGTTATTTGCGATGTGTATTATTGACTGTAGTCTAGTCTGTAATTAGTAAAAACTTTTTGTGGCTTTTCCATGGATAGCAACCAGTACTGGGCCGAGAGGGTTTATAATTTGTGTGTGTATTTTTATGACGGGAACTCCCGAAGGCTCAACTGAAAGTGATTTTATGGAGAAGCAGGGAATTCAACCTGCGACCCCTGGTTTACGAGACATAGGTTTATCCCCTACACCATGGCTGTAATTAGTTTGATGATTTGCAGGTTATTACTTTTGTGGAGCACACATGGGTGAAAGTTCAAAGTTTCCAAAATCTTGAACTTTTAGAAATTTAATTTTAAAACTTGCAGGATGCCTACAAAAATGAATAATTTCAAGCTTAAATGAATAATATAAGGATCACCATATTTTTTCATGCATTAACAAGATTTTTTAAGTTTTCATCTTGAAAAACAATTTTTATAACCTGTGTGACCTAGATATGCAATGGATCAGAACAATTTGAACAGTTTTTAAAGAGGGCCATATAAGGATCATTCCTAACAAGTTTGGTCAAAATCCAGCCATTTTTGTTTGATTTGATTCTTTACGTCCCATCAACACTCTTTCAGTTATATAGGGACAGGTCTTCCTGGGTTGTACCAGTATTAAGCTAGGATTAATGTGTCTTGCTTAAGGACACAACGCAGTGATGCCGGTAAGGCTCAAACCCGCTGCCCCTTGGTCTCCAGTCATGCACTCTAACACTAAGCCATAAATCCAGCCAGTAGTTAAGGAGATGTCCTTTGAAGCAATTGTTGACGACGCTCGACGGACGACCTACATCTAACGATCACAATAGCTCACCATGAGCCAATGGGGCATCTGATCAGGTTCTTCACTGTTTGCTAACAGAATATACTTTTAAAATTTGAATGATCTTACAGGTTAGGGTTAAACTAACTACCCAACACCCCTCCCAACAACCCTTAATTTTGAAATGTGTTTGTCCAATTGTTAATGTTGGGAAATACCATTAAGCATAAATGGGTTAAGAGGGTTGTATAGGTTTGTAATAAGCCATGAGTAACCATTCAACATGGACAAGCGAATTTTATTGTTTGCATACCTTCATTGCGATCAAAATAGCCAATCTCAATTCCGATATTTCTAGGATATGGGTAGTAGTAATTCAGTAAACCAGGTAGGATATTGTTAGGATTCACACGTGACCAGACATAACCCCACATTTTAACACCTTCAGGGCTGCAATGGAAAACAAAATTATCCAATTTTAAAGCTTCAACTTACAGTACCATTGACACTACTCTTTACACCCTTGTTAAGAAGGAGTCAACTACATGTAAACCCCTGTAGTTAACTATTGTTTATTAAAAACAGTTGAGTATAGTTAACTCCATGTTTACCTGCATTTAAAGGAAAGCGCAACAAATGAAAAAACGTGAACTGTATTTGTTCAAGATGTGTAACACAACATAAATTTGATGAGAATAGGAAAATGGAGACGATTGAATATGATATCTCGCCGTTTAAATATACCAACACAGCGATTTTTGTTTGCTTGAGAGCGCCGCCATAGTTTTTGGTTTGGTTCCCGATTTTGTAAGCGCTTTACCTGGAGCGCGGGAGCCAGGATCCCGGACGTGACGTCATTTACGCTCATTCTGTGTGTATTGAGAATGTGTGAGACGCATTGTTTATGTGAGTCGGATTATATTGGAGTGTACACTTTATTATTATTTTGTGAGTATCATTTGTTTATATATTGAATAAAGATCGACTGGAATGAAAGACCTAAAAACTGGAGCTTAAATTATTAAACTCTGTAATAAAGAAATGAAAAAGTTACCCATCTTGTGTAACTTTTTCATGCGCTTATTCCCCAATTTTTTTTCTTGTCAAAAATAGATCAGCTGGTGAAATAAGTTGCGGGTCACATTGTGTTAACAAGATTGGACAAATAATGAAATTCATTTCTTATTCTAACGGTTATACTTCGTTCAAATCACGTGTGAACACAGGTACTAGATTACACAGGGTCCGTGGCATAGATTGGGTATCATATCTCTACACATTCTCGCAAATTTCGGCTGTTACGCCAAAATGGTTAGACGAGCTTTCGTCGTACAACTGAAATAAATATCGTTTGCATAAAAAGTGTTAAGATGAGTAAATGTAGTGTTAATGTTAAGTTGAGTAAATGTATGTTTATCTTGTTGGATAAGCCTTCGAGAATAGGCTGGGACCAGTGCTTATGAATGCTCTATTAAATATCCAGAGAAAACTTCTCAAAGATGGCCAATCTTTAGACGAGGTACCGTCCGTTTGAACTTAAAAAGTATCCGTTCTCATATATGTTTTTTT
The DNA here is from genome assembly GCA_964019695.1 of Loripinus fragilis. Taxonomy (NCBI): domain Eukaryota; kingdom Metazoa; phylum Mollusca; class Bivalvia; order Lucinida; family Lucinidae; genus Loripinus; species Loripinus fragilis. The sequence continues at coordinate 106,852,662 of OZ026515.1, forward strand.
TCTGTGATTGAGGCCCAGACTATTTGTAAATGCTTTATTGGCTTATTCATTATGTGTTTAATATTTAAAAGGAGTAGATCTACCCTCGCAATGTCAGCAAAAATCATGTTGCGGTGGGGTCGGTTGGCGTGTACATTTTTTGCAGATGTGTAAGGAAATGCGTTTATATTTCTTACAGTTCTGACTTTGTTAAAATTTAACAAACAATTGAATAGGAAGCGTGAATGTGTTAAATATTTCGATATAAAAGGCATTAATAAAAACCTCGAGTAAAAACGAAGCAAATTTGATGAAGGGATGTGGATTTAAAAGTGATTGATTTAACACTTTAACACTGTGATAGATAGATAGATAAAAGGCCGTTAGACTGATATCTAACTTTTACTTTGAATTCCAGTTCATCTAATTAGCTTCTCAAAATTACACCCAATTAGTCCATAACTATTTTTACTACACATTATCACACGCTTGCGCTGTTTTTCTCGCTAATTAAATCAAAGTTTCAATACAAATGGACAGCTACAAGTAATTTTGTTAAGACACAAGCGCTCCTTGCGCATGGTAAACAGACCAGAAAATCGATGTGAGTAAGTGACGTCACTGGTGTAAAAACATGGCGGCTACCTCAGGCGGATTCCAATGCGAATTTCGTAAATTTGAAATAGCGATAGTTGATTGAATATATACTTTTTAAGCAATTTCTTTGCTTACAAATTCTTTCCAAGATATAGTCCTTTAAATTATATCAGCGGTTACTGTGTATTGCGCTTTCCTTTAACTTTGATGACAAGAGTCAACTACATGTAAACCCCTGTAGTTAACTATTGTTTATTAAAAACAGTTGAGTATAGTTAACTCCATGTTTACCTGCATTTAACTTTGATGACAAGAGTCAACTACATGTAAACCCCTGTAGTTAACTATTGTTTATTAAAAACAGTTGAGTATAGTTAACTCCATGTTTACCCGCATTTAACTTTGATGACCATCTGTAGTCTATCCCAGTTGACTTCTAGTTAACTAGCTGTAAACAGGGTTCAAACAGGTAAGTTTGAGTAAAATTTAAGGACTTTTCAAGGACTCCAAATACTATCCTACAGTTTTCAAGAACTAAAAGTTTATGAAAAATCTGATTTAAGTGTTAAAATTCTACTTCAGAAATGCTGGACTGAGATAATGGAGAAATTAGTACTATAAAATTAGTATAAAATTTTTGTGCTTTTATTTGGCGCAGCATATGATACACCAAATAAAGATATAAGGAAATGGCCAAAATAAGCTTTACGGCTTACTGTCAGATCCTACTTCTATGATATTGTACTTATGTAATAGTGATTGATCAAATAAAATACTGTTTAAACCAACAATTTTATACTGATTTAGATCCCTATAAAAACAGTGTTAATTCCTACAGAAAATAGTATAATTCAAGGACTTTTCAAGGCCTCTGAGTGATTTTTTAGTACTTTTCAAGGCAGATTTAATTTTCAAGGACTTTTCAAGCAAGCCCTCCGAATTCAAGTACTTGCAAGCCTGTGTGAACCCTGGTAAAGACTAGCTTGTATGGGGTTGTATATCATTGGATCATCAGGACTTGGTTTAAACATATTTTATTCAAATTAATTTGTACATGGTAAATAGAACTTGAAACAATAAGATGTGGATAAGAACGGAAGCGTGTAGCTTATATAGTTCTTCTCCAATGTGAAATAAGATGTATAAGGAAAGCAGATAATATCGAACATTGTACTTTACAATATAGAAATCAGACAGTGCTAACAAATATAGGCGCTTATTGAGTATGCCCCATTCAGCATGCTGTGGAGCAAGTCCATGGGTAGAATTTAGGATTAAATGATTCAAGTCTTAAGCAAGACAGGACTTTACTACATGATTTACACAACATCAAGACTTTACTACATGATAATGCCTTTTTTATACCTTTGAAATAACATGTATTTGAAAATATTGAATGAAAAAAGTCAATAAGCAATGCTTATTAGATACCCCCCGCACAGTAAGGGTCAGTGAAAAAAAATAGTTTTTGCAAGTGATAGTTCAAACCAGCAGACCCTAGTTTTGAAAAAAAAAATTCAGTAGAATATGTGAAAACAAGATTTCAGTAGAATCTGTGCAAATGATCTTAAAACTTGCCATCTGGAACATTTGTTAAGATCAAATACACAAAATTATTCACACCTGAAAGCTCTATATATCAAAGCTTATATCGGAAAAATAGTCTAAGTTCTCATTGATGTCATTTTATCAAAATTTATTTTTTCCGAACCAAACTCCTTCATGCATATGTTCAAAGTGTCTATATTGTATAGTCAACATATCAAATTGCTAAATCAAAAGCTGTGGTAGGAGTTGATCAGCCCATGAATGCATATACAAAAGCCTTGTTAGGAGGAAAATTGTCTAAGTTCTCACAGCTGTCATTTTGTCAAAAATTATTTTTCCAAACCAAGCTCCTTAATACATATGTTCAATATGTCTACATTGTAGGGGCAAAGTATCAAAATGCTCCATCAAAAGCTGTGGTAGGAGTTGATCGGCCCATAAAGGCACTATCCATGCATATACAAAAGCCATATAAGTGAAAAATTGTCTAAGTTCTCTTATCTGTCATTCAACCAGACTCCTTCATGCATATGTTCAATGTGTCTGTATTGTATAGGCAAAGTAGCAAATTGCTCCATTAAAAGCTGTGGTAGGAGTTGATCGGCCCATGAAGGCACCATCTATGCATATACAAAAGCCTTATTAGGGAAAAATTGTCTAAGTTCTCACAGCTGTCATTTTGTCAAAAATTATTTTTTCTGAATCAAACTTCTTCATGCATATGTTCAATATGTCTACATTGTAGCGACAAAGTATCAAAATGCTCCATCAAAAGCTGTGGTAGGAGTTGATCTGCCCATAAAGGCACTATCTATGCATATACAAAAGCCTACTCTGAATCAAACTTCTTCATGCATATGTTCAATAAGTCAATATATTGTATAGGCAAAGTATCAAATTGCTCCATCAAAAGCTGTGGTAGGAGTTGATCAGCCCGTGTATGGACTACAATAGCATAAGCATAAAACCCTATATAAAAAGCCATTTAGAACTACAAGGGGAAATAACTCTAATAGAATTGGCCCCTAGCCCTTACTTTTTTGTTTAAAGTATATGTCTTGCATATATGAACATGTTTGCAATGTTTGATGAAGTTCCATCAATGACTCTTCAAGATATTAAGGAAAAAAAACGTTACGGACGGACGCACGCACAACGTGAAAACAGTATACCCACCACAAATAAAGTTTGCGGGGGGGGTATAATAATAGATAAGCAGTTTATTTGGGTAAATAGGCAACTAAAATCATCAAAAAAGCAATAAATATCAAATGTGCATGTAAGCAATTCTACCGGTCCGGGATGCAATGTGAATGATTGTGTTTCCATTTGGGTAATAAACAAATGCCAGTCAGGTATTGATTTTTTACTAGCCCACAGTATAATTCCAGTTTTAGGAAAGAACTATTTGGGCACAGTCAAGTATTTCATAGAATATGCTATAGAGTGTAATGTCAGCAAGGGGGGCAAGATTTTATTTCAGGTACAATAAATCCGCTATCGACCCAACAGCTTATCTAGACTGCTGAAGGACTTTTTCATATTTTTAGTATTCTATATCATCACCCTTGGATGTGCAGCTTTTGCGGTTTGCATGCAACAAAATCTGGCTTACTGGTGACAAGGTCCAGTTCCAGTTTATAATCACTTGGTCTGTATTATAGCCTCATAAGGCTTCCTTCCTTTTCTATCTATCTCTTTTTGCCTACTGTGTCGTCTGCTGATAACTTTTATAAACAGTTTGTACCCTGCTTGAGGCCGAAAAAATGTTGAGCCTTGTCTGGATCTAAACTGTTTTGACACTCTGATGGTATTTTCCAAAAGAATTTTTTGAAAAAATTGATTTTGAAAAAATCGGCAGACAACAAAAAAGTATATAAAATTACCCAGTAGGTAAAGAGTTGAGCATGAAGGCCATGGTCAGGCAAACTGAGTTTGACCTTGATAGATATCTTATGTCCCATAGCATGTTCTTTGGCACTGAGGCTCACTAATTCACCAGGCCTTTAGTTAAGACTGCGTAACAGAAAAATATTTTTTCTTATTTCTCAACAAAAACATATGTTGTGGGTGCTCAAATGAACCGTCTCAATGAGACGGTTCTTTTGAGCACCCATAACATATGCTAAAACATATGGGTAAGATCATATTTACAATTTTACGCTGAACATTTTTGTTTATCTAAACCTGTGATTCATACTGGTATCAGAGTGTGGCCCTGAAAGATGGTACATGCTCAATGGCATGTCTCTCACATTGAGCTCAGTTGAGTTTATCAGATTTTGGTGCTTGGTATGAATTCAAAAATTTTCACAAGGGTTTTTTTTTTTTTCATTTTGTTGTATCGAGGAAATGACTTTCAACAAATTGTCAACCACCCGTTCATATTTTGTATGTGTGAGCAGTAAAGACTCCGGCAAGTCTGTGGAGATGCACAGACTGCCCAAGTCTTCACTACTTGCTTATGCAATAAGTATCAAATTCTCATGAACTGGTTCAACTGTCTCTTATGTCAATATCATACCTGAGCTTTTCAATCATATAACGGTGGAATGAAGAAAACAGGGCTTCAATCTGGAAAAAAGAAAGGAAACAAAAATGTCATATCAAGAATGACTAATCAACAAATCTCAAATCAAGTATTACTAATCAGCAAATGACATATCAAGAATTGGGAGTGCAGTGGCTCAGTGGTAGAGTGCTTGAATCGAGACCCAGAGGCCACCGGTTCGAGCTTCATCGGCTTCACTGCCTTGTGGTCCTTGAGCAAGACACATTTATCCTAGCTTAGTATTGGTTCAACCCAGGAAGACCCATCCCTGTTTAACTGAAAGATTGTTGATGGGACATAAAGAATCAAAATCAAACAAACATATCAAGAATTACATAGCAACAAATGTAAAACCAAGAATGACAAATGTCATACATGTATAAAAATGACTTATTAACAAATGTCATATCAAAAATGACTAATCAACATCTCATCAAGAATTATATAGGAACAAATGTCAATCAAGAATGAATATCTACAAATGTCATATTAAAAATAACCAATCAACAAATGTCATATTAAAAATGAATAATCAACAAATGACATATCAAGAACTAGTAATCAATAAATGTAAAATCAAGAACAACGAATCAGCAAGTTTTATATCAAGAATGACTAATCAACAAATGTCAAATCAAGAATGACAAATCAGCAAGTTTTATATCAAGAATGACTAATCAACAAATGTCGTATCAAGAATGACTAATCAACAAATGCCATATCAAGAACTAGAAATCAACAAGAATGACGAATCAGCAAGTTTTATATCAAGAATGACTAATCAACAAATGGCATATCAAGAATGGCTATTCAACAAATGCCATTATCAAGAACTATACTGAAGGACTTTAAAAATGCAACACCAACTTCCTTTTATATCTTTCAAAAAACAGATATATATAATATCCCTTTACTTCGATGATGTTATCCTGAGTTGGTTTCTTCAGCAAACACTTTAGTTTTAACTGTACAACTAAACTGAGCGATGTTATTTGCTCCGTAAAAATTTAGCCATTTAAACATTTCATAAGTAGATGAGATTTTAAGCTATTGAATGAAAGGGTACACCCAGATAAAAGTCATATACGCAAATAAGCTGTATCGCAGACCTGCCAATCAATATGAGAGCAATTTGTCGATATCTAACAAAGTCCATGATACAAATTTGATGCTTCTAGTGTTTCTTGATTTAAAGAAGTAGGGAATCTTTCATTCATAGCATTTGGTCACATGAAACAGTTGACCCCTATCTCAAAAAGTTAAGATTTTAACGCAATAAGTTCATCTTAATTTGAAGTTTTCAATGTTTTACTTACAAATGAATGCTCTTTAACATACAATCAAAAATATTGTTCTGCCTTCTTTTTAGAGACATAAATTAAACCCGTTATTCAAGTGATGCGTTTTAAAAGTCTGCCAGTATAGTAATCAACAAGAATGATGAATCAGCAAATTTATTAAATACCTGCAAAAAATATCCCTTGATACTACCTGTTTTCCTAAACAAAAATACAAAATCCTGTATCACCCTACTAGAGTTTTCTGATCCCGTATCACCATCCTCCATATTTTACCCAAGTCCGCACTACTTTTGCAATGGTACAGTATCAAACTCCCCAGCAGTAGTATACCTCCGGTCAGAACAATTCCGTTTGAAAGAAAAGTTGCTGTTGTTGGGGAGTTTGGTACTTATTTCAGTAAAATCCACCACAGAAGCGATGTTTCTGAAGAGAATTTTCCAATCCATGCATCACAGTCCAAACTCACTTTCCTCAGCATTGTTCCACCAGGACACGGCTAACATCGACTAATTTTCATGTTTCTCTGCATTATCAGGCCTGCTGATCCCCCAAACCGTTAAAATATCAGAAAAACCGGCCCAATCTCTTTTTTTGTGGTTGCGTTGAAATCAGTTATTTTCCGTAAATTTCCGTCAGCTACCATAATATTGTCAATAAATAAATAGAGAATACTAGGTGAGTGTCTTTTGATATCAAGTTTACCAGGCAAGGCTTTGAGAACGCTTGTTGACATCGCGAGGCTTGCCGAGCGATTCAACATGCGTTCTCAAAGCCGAGCCTGGTAAACTTGATATCAAAAGACGCGAACCTGGTATTCTATTTATCAGTTTACCCATTGTTGAACACTCTTCAAACTAGCGATTTCGACGTAATTTTTCATTTTTGTGTTGAGCGTCATTAGGACGTCATTCAAAAAACGCAACGTCATCATGACCTGATAAAGGTAACATGCCGTGAGATAGGAAACGTTTATTAGGTTATGTTGAAATAATTCAGTTAATATTAGGGGTGACTGATAAACCTTAAAATCGTCTGCTAGAGACTTTCTTAGAAGCAAATATACCATGAATGACTCTCAATAAATATCATATCAAGAATGACTTATCAAATGTAAGGTCAAGAATGAACCATCAACAAATGTCATGTCAAGAAAGAATTTATATTTTCCTTCTCCCATGCAAAACATACCAGTGGATTGTATTCCTCCAAAAAGTCATGAAAGTCTTTACTTGTATTATCGGCCATACCAGGTTTCCATACCGCATCCTTCAGGTGAATGTATCCATAATACCGCCCTGAAATAAATGATGAAAGGAATATTTTAACCCTTTGTATACTTATGGATTCTTCCTTCTGTTTTAATACAATAGACATGGGATAGTCCACTGTAAATATCTAGGGCTGCCAGGTTATAATTTTCAAATATATTGTATTCTTTCATCTGAATATCATTTTTACCCTTACAAACAGTGTAGACCCTGATGAAATGCAGCATTATGCTGCATTTCATCTGGGTCTTCACTTTTTGCAAAAGTAATCATTTAGGGGTTTCCGGAATACAAAGGGTTAAGGCATTATCTCCCCAGGAGGGGTACTCTCATTTTTTTTCTTCATACATAGGCTTGGGCCCCGCATCTACTATTTACCCCCCCCCCCCCCCCCCCCCAAAAAAAAAAAATATCAGGATTATCAAGCACCCCAAAATAATATTTGAAATTTTTGCAACCCCCAAAATATCCTGATTCTGTATATTTGCCTTAAGAAAAGACCCTAAAATACATAGAAATAACCCCTAAAGCTAGTCCATTTTTGGGATGACCCCCAAAAAATATCCACAAAATTTTCATACCCCAAAAAATATTTATTTTTCTGAAAACCCCAAAAATATTGAAATTCAAAATTTTGAACCCAAAAAATAAACTGTCATGTAGTTACATAGAACAAATAAATTACTTGTCAGGTCCACTAGGGTAGGAACAGATATATCATATTTCCATAAGCAAACAGAGTAGACCCTGATAAGGCAGCTCTTACAAGAGCTGCCTGATCTTGGTCTGCTCTGTTTGCACAAGTGTTAAAAGGACTGCACTCTGCAGTGATTCATTTACAATTTTGGGCTTATGGGTCCTGGGACTCGCTGTTTCCCATATCAATGAGTCCAACTGCAAATTTATGAGTCCAGAACACTATTTTAATGACAAGTCTGCAGTACTATTGCATCCTGTGACTCGCTGAAATTAAAACTTTGCATCCCAGAGACAAAATTATGCGCAAAAGAAACAGGATGGGCAGGTAACAAATCACTAAAAGGTGTGTCTATGAGGTGAAGGGTTAAGGCACTTATCAGGCTCTTCATTAGGCTCCTTACAGGTGGAGTTTCAGCCATAGAAGCAGCACTTTTCCACAGTCCCACACTCTACAGCTCTTACAAGAGCTGCCTGATCTGGGTCTGCTCTGTTTGCACATGTGTTGAAAAGTGTGTCTCCAAAGTAAAGAGTTAAGGCACTTACCTGGCTCATCCTTAGGTTCCTTACAGGTGGAGTTACAGCCATAGAAGCAGCACTTTTCCGTAGTCCCACAATCTACATCAAGCTTGCATGAGTCTGGGCTTATATTAATATTGCCACCGCAGTATGTGTAAGTATTGACACTTGGCGGACAGAAACCATCATTTGTGTACTTATCCTCTGAAAAGTCAAGAAAATTGACAAATGTAAGAATTTTAGATATGGAATTTGAGAATGACAAAGGCATCAGTATAAACTTGCAAGTTAACTCTTGCTTATGTGGCCTGCTGAAAGCCTTTGCAAACTGTATGGACCCAGATCAGGCCAGACAAAATGTCTGGCCTGATCTGGATCCAAACTGTTTATTTATGAAACATTTTTTTCAAAAAAGTTGAATTTGAAAAAAATGAAAAAAAACAACAACAAAAACAATAGCAGAGGACAAAAAAGCATGCAAAGATTTAATTTTTGGCTGGAATATATAGAGGATCTTACATGAGTGCTCATGTTTTATTGAATTTATTAAATGAGTTGGGGAAAAGTGATAAAATGCGTGGCTTGCTGAGCATTTTATCTCTTTTTTGCAACGAGTTTAATAAATTCAATAATACAAGAGCATGAATGTTAGATTCTATATACAGAGCTCTAGGTAATTATTGAGTTTATTCATTTATTCTACGAGTTGGGGAAAAGATAAAAAATGCCATGCTTGCTGAGCATTTTATCTCTTTTTAGCAATGAGTTCAACAAATTTAATATTTTATTTGGTTTGATTCTTTACGTCCTATCAACAATCTTTCAGTTATATAGGGACAGGTCTTCCTGGGTTGAACCAGTACTAAGCTTGAATAAATGTGTCTTGCTCAAGGACCACAACGCAGTGACGCCGGTGAGGCTCAAACTTGCGGCCCTTTGGTCTCGAGTCAAGCACTCTACCACTGAGCTACTGCGCTCCCTAACAAATTTAATAAAACAGGCGCATGAATGCTTGATTCTATTTATCAGATGACCTATAAACTATTTTGAAATGAAAATGTTAAACCTTAGTCATTATCTATGCATCATATATACTAGGCAAAAGAAGAAACACGGCATACAAGAATTAAAAATAGTGTGAGTTAAATGAGAGTGGCAAATTTCATCTCTGTCTACGTTTTTGCTATTTAGCCTGCCGCACCTTTTCCCCATTGTTTTATTGAGGCCAGTCAATCAAAACCAGTGTACTAGCCGATTTTCCATTTTCCTGTTTTTCACATGTACACTCAGTCAATTCAGATTTACATCTGTACTTACTCCTGAAATCTCTAGTCGAACTTCCCAAACGTCTAAAACATTTAAAAATGTTTGGAATTTAAGATTACACATTGCTAATTTACGGTGACGAAATTGGCACATGTGTAACTTGAACGTGCAATAGGAATGTTACAAGCTATTGTGACGCCATTGATAGTAGCCAAACGATTTGGATGCCATGTTAGGACGATTGGATGTCTTAAGAATTGTTTCCGACAAATTGGGACAACGTCACACCGTCCGCGTCTAGGATGTCGACGTGTGCCGACCCGACGTCAAGATCGAGACATCCAGACGTCTCATTAGTGCAATCAATTTTATCTGGAGTCAGTCACAGCTAGGACATACCAAGGAACTCATAGTCCAAAAATCAGGGCTCAAACTGTGAGAAATTGTTTCAAGAAATTTGTTTAAGACCCCCACCTCCCAAAGTTTGAATGAACTTAACTTTGGTGCAGTTTTTACGTCAAATCATGGAACCTGCGGTAGCACTAACGTTTAAATGATTTGAAAAACTGGCAAAGAGCATTCTCTAGCACCATTTTGCTCTAATTTTTCTAATCACTGCATATGTTTTTTTTAATAAAATACATAACTGGTACAGTTAGCACTTTTCATAAATAGCGGCGTTTCTTTTTTTGCCTAGTATATATGGACTTCATTACATAATGTTACTAAATTATGTTAGCCACTGGTGTTTTATCAATTTTATTATATGGAGTTTTATCACTCTCACACACAATGTCATGTGATAAAACATGAAAATGCCTGAGCAGTACATGAAAGGTAGATGGCACAAATTGCATATATTTAAAAATTGGGCCTCGCCGCGACAAAACCTGTCTTTGGGGTTTCCAGCAAAGCGAGTTTCAAACCAGTTTCCTCAGCAACTGAGACTAGCTAGAAAATTGAAATTTCACCTGTAGCAAGTCTACATATGATAATTCCCAAAACGTGAGTAACAAAGGCACTGATCAGATTGCGCAGATGCGCAGGCTGGTCTGTGTCGTTCCCAAGCCACTGAAGACAGTTTTTCTCGCGACGAGGCCAAATAAATTCAAATTGTTGTCATACCTGACAACTGTTTAAGAATTCCAAGGGGAGACGGCATAAAAAAGGCCATTTTTGATAATTATAGTGGAGATTATAAGCAAATCTGCACAGGCTCCAAAATAAAAGAAAAATGCTCGCCAAATAATAAACGAGTATGGAAAGGCAGCATTTAGTGCAGACCCAGATCAGGCTGCTTCTAAAGAAGCAGACTGATCAGGGTCTTCAAGCTTTGCTGACAGCATTTTGTGAATTCCAACCCTGATAATCAACATTTATTTGAGAAAAGAAAGAGAAAAATGTTTGAAATTTTAGAACATATACTGTAGAGTAGTGTAGCTATATTGCAACTGTTTTCAAGTTTTAATGACAGCAGAATGTAGGTGTCAGTAATGTGCATTTAAGCCCCAATGCCTTTGGCTGCTGTACTCAAATGAGGTGGTTCTGTTCTTGTTGATTCATTGTATATTGTTGCTCCCATCGTTTTTTTTGTGTGTGTTTGGTTTGCTTATACAGTGCTTGTTGTCCTTTTTTGGGTTTGTAGCAAGGTTCATACAGGCAAGTTTGTGTAAAATTCAATGACTTTTCAAGGACTTCTAAAAGAAATTACTCATGTTTGCAAGGACTAAAACTTATGAAAAATAGTGATTTACACATTAAAATTCCACTTCGGAAATGCTAGACTGCATTACAAAAGCATATGCTGCACCAAATAAAGGCACCACTATTTTATACTGATTTAGTTTTCCAAAGACAGTGTTGAATCCTCCTTTGAATGGTAAAATTCAAGGACTTTTCAAGGCCTTTGAGTGTTTTTCAAGTACTTTTCAAGGCAAATTTAATTTTCAAAGACTTTTCAAAACAGTCCTGTATATTCAAGTACTTTTCAAGCCTGCCCAAACCCTGTGTAGTCATCTGGGGAGGGGGAAGGGGATGGGCTGGCTGCTTTGGTTTGGTTAAACAGTGCTTGGTGTCCTTTTTGGGGGTTTTGTTTTGGGTAGGGGGGAAGGATGGCTGTTTTACTGCTATTGACTTCCTGTTGTGTTGTGGCTGTTGGTATTCTGCCTCTCCTCCTTATGGTACCATAGGTTGATCTGCTGTGTGTTTGTTTGATTTGATTGTAATTACACTTTTTGTTTGTTTGTTTGACTTGATTCTTTAAGTCCCATCTACAATCTTTCATTGATATTGTGACGGGTCTTCCTGGGTTGACCAGTACTAAGCAAAGATTAATGTGTCTTGCTCAAGAACCCAATGCAGTGATGCCGGTGAGGCTCGAACCAGCAACTCCTCAGTCTCAAGTCAAGCACTCTACCACTGAGACACTGCGCTCCCATCTGCACTGAGTGTGTGATTGTGTTTCCTAGTCATATCCACATTTTGTAGAATATAAACAATTACTTAGGCACTTTGACAAGTCATGTCCGTTTATCTTTCCACCAATAACTAATGCTTCTTCTGTGAGTTTCTCCTTATCATAGCAATTACTGCCAAAGGTGTCAATAACATTTGAATAGCAGTCTCTTGCTTCATCCGAATTCCTGGAAAAGTTAAAATCATACAATTCAGTTGCTGCATATGGTATTAGATGGAACTTCCCATACATTCTGATACAATAAGTATGGGACTGTCCATTGTGAACTATAATGGGTCACAGGTAGAATTTTCTAAACTATGGTGTATTTCTGTCCCTGAAGGTTGTTTTTGCGGCGGCTTTGCCGACGCTTTATTATCGTTTTGAACCTAAATTTTATGTAAATTTTCGCCAATCAGACATATTCTTAGATTGTAATATTCATCACACCAGCTAGAAAACAATGCCCTCATTGGTTAATACTCAGACTGACCACACAATCTTATTATAGATGCAATTTAACTTGAAAATTTCCATGTAAATGGCCGAGAACCAGTCTGTGCACTAGTCCCAACAATGGATATTGATCTGGAATATAGGTCAACTCCCGCTGTACAGAATTTCTAATTTGCTTTATTACCATTCTTTGCATGCCTTGCTTAATTGCACATAGTAAATAAGTGAAATATAAAATAACTCACTAAATCCTCAATGACTTTAACAGCATTATATAAAGCAAATCTTTGTATTTTTTATTTAAACCATAATGGTTTCCCATATCAAATGCGTTACGCGATTATAGTCTGTTTCATAAGTTTCCACAATAGGTCTACTAGTCTTTTTCTAAAACAAATATAACAAGTGTATATAATGCGTTACATTACAAGGGCGTAAAATTAATCGCGAATTAGAGAGTAACCTCGGGGTTCAGGCGAGTAAATACGTGCAAAGCTTGCTCTGACCGGCAAATGCATGTTCTTACAAGGACAGTGTAGCTACCTAATCAGACAACATGGTGCGTTATAAATAGACAGCCAAAAAACCCACGTTGTAATGTCTATTAATAGCGCTAAACAAGATACATCTTTTTAGAAAAAGATATATCTTAAAAAGGATGGATATTTAATGTAAATAATGGCACATAATTTCCTACAATTTGAATGTGCCCGCAACCCACAATCCTACACTTAGACTCAGATCAACCTGCGCAGCTGTACATGTATCAGCGTATTTTGCTATTTCCTTTAGGAAGATGACAAGCACCAGCTCTAGTTTCTTTAACTACATGTATGTCAGACGAACATGTATCATATAAGGCTAACTTGCAAATAGCCAGCAGCAAATTTCGGGTCACTATGGGACCTCCAGCGAAACGCTTTTCGGATGGTGTTTTTCTGGCGGGCCGAGAGTGGCCCAATTTTACGTGCTTACTGGGAGCTAGTCGATCAGTTTTTGAGTCTACATGCATTTATTCCCCGAACCCGGCTATGGCGAGGTGCCATAGGAAATAGAACGATTATAGGAGTTAGTCCCACACAAAAGCGCTTTGGTATATCAGCATATAAATAGAGTGGTGGAAGTGTAAACCATTTAAGACTTGAAAACTACTCCAAGTTGAGATCCGAGATGGGCAGAATCTAGCCTATGTGACAACAACAATATGGCATTTTTTTTCCGGGTTTTCAGTTTGTTTCAGTACATACATTTATCATCATAATCTCCTGTTTTCTTAAAAACTTTAGGACTAATAACATTGTTCGCTAGCCTTTGCTGGTGAAGTGCCTAAAATTTGGAACGATTCAGATGCATATCTCTCAGCGAAAAGAGCACCAAGCAAAAGAGAGACCAGAAACATAACCACAACTTCCAAATTTGCTGGTTTTACATGGAACATCCTTTTTCAGCATGCAAAGACAGGGGGTATAAGGGGATTTAGTAAGTTGTGTTAAAATTGTAAGTATTTGAGAGCCGCCGAATATCTTTTTTAAAGATATTTCTTGTTTGATCTAAGCAAACAGTGCAGACCCTGATGAAATGCAGCATAATGCTAGCAAACAGTGCAGATTAGATGGGACTTTCCCATGCACTGTGATTAGGGCTGCCACGTTTACACGTGTAAACGGCAACGTTTTGTGTTTCTGCAATAAACGTTTACAAAATTGACCTACCGTTTACATGAACTTTAGTACGTGACCAGCGTTGTGATTTATAAATAGCATTTCCTAATGAAAAATATTCTCTTAAACAGTGATACGTCACATCTCGATCTGGATCATCAATCAGATTGTTTGTTTTCTCATATTCGGCTGTATTTGATAAAGTATCTACTGCAATTAGAAATTACGGCGGACATGCTCAACAGGTCATAAAAATGTCCCAAATATTGTCTCACTCAGCCACTGCTTGGAACAATCATATATCTGCATTTTTTACAGTTAGACGCATGTGAAAGTTTTTTTGTTTACTTCCTGTCGGCGTGTGTATTGTTGCTTACGTGACGATTCACAGTTATGTCTTGTGTGTGTCCACTCATTAATAACACGCATGCAACTGAAGAGAATGTCCACAATATACGAGTCTGCGCATGATGCAATCACTTTCCAATTACTTGAAATGAGTTCTATCACAACACCCAACCAGAAACAATTTCGAATATTCACACAAGGTTCATTTTTCAAAGAGTTTTTAGGGAAAATATCGGCGATTTTACGGAGCTGCATAATGAAAAAAATCAATCTGGAAGTTATGTGTAAACAGAATCGTTTCAGTTACTGAAACTCGTGTAAACGTTTACCAAATTTCTTAAACGTGGCAGCCCTAACTGTGATACAATAAGTATGGGACTGTCCATTGAGAATTTTAATGGGTCACAGGTAGAATTTTCTAAATTATGGTGGATTTCTGTCCCCCAAGGTTGTATTTATCTTAACAAACTGTGCAGACCCTGATGAAATGCAGCATAATGCTAGCAAACTGTGCAAACCCTGATGAAATGCAGCATAATGCTAGCAAAAAGTGCAGACCCTGATTAAATGCAGCATAATGCTAGCACACCATGCAGACCCTGATGAAATGCAGCATAATGCTAGCAAACTGTGCAGACCCTGATGAAATGCAGCATAATGCTAGCAAACAGTGCAGACCCTGATGAAATGCCGCATAATGCTAGCAAACAGTGCAGACCCTGATGAAATGCAGCATAATGCTAGCAAACAGTGCAGATTAGATGGGACTTTCCCATGCACTGTGATACAATAAGTATGGGACTGTCCATTGTGAATTTTAATGGGTCACAGGTAGACTTTTCTAAATTATGGTGTATTTCTGTCCCCGAAGGTTGTATTTATCTTAACAAACTGTGCTGACCCTGATGAAATGCAGCATAATGCTAGCAAACCGTGCAAACCTTGATGAAATGCAGCATAATGCTAGCAAACTGTGCAGACCCTGATGAAATGCAGCATAATGCTAGCAAACAGTGCAGATCCTGATGAAATGCAGCATAATGCTAGCAAACAGTGCAGACCCTGATGAAATGCAGCATTATGCTAGCAACAGTGCAGACCCTGATGAAATGCAGCATAATGCTAGCAAACAGTGCAGACCCTGATGAAATTCAGCATAATGCTAGCAACAGTGCAGACCCTGATGAAATGCAGCATAATGCTAGCAAACAGTGCAGACCCTGATGAAATGCAGCATAATGCTGCATTTCATCTGGGTCTTCACTGTTTGCCAAAGTACCCATTTAGGGGTTTCCAGGAGATAAAGGGCTCATCTAGCTGCTTGATGATTATGGAACGGTCAATATTTCCACAGAGGCAGGTAAACACAGCTCATAGGGCCAGTTAAGCAAAATATTTTAGCGTAAAATAATGATTATTTTCTTACCCAACAGTTTAAACATGTGTTTTGGGTGCTCAAAAGAACCGTCTCATCGAGAGGGATCTTTTGAGTACCCACAACATATGTTTTGGTTGAGAAATAAGAAAAATAATTTTCTGTTACACACTCTTACCTGGGGGCCTGACAGCTTTTCAAAAAGGCTTAAAGGGAACAGCAACATTGTGTGCAAGTAAACGTGAAATGCAAGCTCTTTTTAAACCAAGCAATCTGTCACAAACCTGATCAAAATCAGACGTTAAATATAAGAAAATTATAACAATCTGAAAAAACATGACTCTGACTTTTAATAATTAATCCAATAGAAAATAAAATCTCATTTTTGGTAGAGAATTAAGACTCCTATTAAGATGAAGCAAATATGGCGTTTGTTTGATTTGATTCTTTAAGTACCAGTCAACAATTTTCAAGCTATGTCGGGATGGGTCTTTCCGGGTTGATTTGTTTGTTTGTTTTGTTGCTTTACGTCCCAAGTCAACAGCTAAGGTCATTGTGGGACAGTCAGTTCACCTAACCACACTTTTTCCTGGGCAGGCTTGAACAAGCGGTTAACCAGGAATTCATGCACATACTTTCGCTTGTAACTGACAACAACCCTTCTTGAATGAATCAGCGGAAGGGAGGAGAATGATCGTAGAAATCATTTCATGATCAATCCCACGAAAGTATGGGACCGGACCGGGATCGAACTCGCGACCCCTGGATCTGCAGTCAGACACGCATCTGTAGCCAGACACGTTACCAACTGCGCTACGCGGCCCGGCTCTTTCCGGGTTGAACCAGTACTAAGTGAACCAGTACTAAGTGAACCAGTACTAAGTGAAGATTAATGTGTCAACGCAGTGATGCCGGTGAGGCTTGAACCTGCAACCAAGCACTCTACCACTGAGCCACTGATTGCGCTTCCTACAAATATGTTAATTAAAAACATGATGATGACCATCATGATGATGATATGTTTAAAATAGATTATCTATTTTTAACATATCATCATCATCATGAAGTCAGTAAGAATATACAGCAATGTAAGAAATCTGATTTAAATGTCAAAATTGCCATTTTGGATGATTTTAAGGATCTAAAATCATGGGCGGATCCAGAGGGGGGACAGGGGGTCCGGACCCCCCTGAAAAATCACAAAATATACGGTTTCTAAGCAATACTGGTCTGGATCCCCTGAAAAAATCACAAAGCTACAAAGCCAGCATTCAATGTTAGGCCATCATCCGCCTGCCAGCGAAACGCCATTTAAATGGCGTTTCGCTGGTGGGCCGATGATGGCCCTCTCATAGTTGTATTTGGATACGCTCATCAACTAAAAAAACTCCCTAAAAAACCCACTGTCAAAGCTGGACCCCCTCTGTCAAAACTTTCTGGATCCGTGCACATGCGTGAAAACTCACATGCAATTGAGACTCATGTTGTAGCTGAAGCTACTACATTTTCCAATACCCAATGTAGCTATCTCTGTAACATTGTCACATATGTCCAGCTTGTGTTGGAGGGGATCTGAATAAAAAACAAAAACAACAGCAAATAAAACTGTTCACCAATTGAAAATTTATCTCTTTACCATTTCCTGATAATCTTTGCAAAAAAAAGTCGAGCCAGATCTGGATCCAAACTGGTTGACAATCTCATGTAGGTTTTTTGTCAAATGATTGTTTGTTTGTTTGTTTGTTTTGTTGCTTTACATCCCAAGTCAACAGCTATGGTCATGGCGGGACGGTCAGTTCACCTAACCACACATTTTTCCTGGGCAAGCTTGAACAAGCAGCTAACCAGTACTTTGTGCGCATACTGTACTTTCACTTGTAACTGACAACAATCCTTCTTGAATTATTCAGCAGAAGGGAGGAGAATACCCGTAGAACTTATTTCATAATCAATCTCCATGAAAGTAATGGACCGGGCCGGGATTTTGAAAAAAAAACAGACCACAAAATATGAGCCATGACATGAGATTTCCAACAATGTGGTATGTGCGACAAACAAAGCCTCAGATCAGCCTGCCCATACGCGCAGTATGATCAGAGCCTTTGCTAGTCGCTTAGATATTCTATGACTGTTAAGCTAATGACCGAATATCATTTGGAGTTTCAAAGTTTATAAAGGGAGGCTGCACAGGTTCATCCAAGCCTACACTTGTCAAAATGCCACATTGTTTGAAATCACATGTCGCTGCTCAATTATCATGTGAAATTATCCAAGTATTAACCCTTAATGCGCCAATCACAACAAAAGTCGTCTGCTTTTCTCGTCTGCTGAAATGTTTAAGAAGCCTCTATGGCATACAGTGTGGACCCAGATCAGACTGCTCCTATAGGAGCAGTCTGTTCTGGGACCACGCTGTTTGCTTCTATACTTAAATTAGTCAGTAATGTTAGGCAATTATTTGCAGCAGACGACTTCAGCAGACTACATTTTCAGGTGCATTTTTTCTTGGCGCTTTAAGGATTAACAATAAAGCAAGACTTTTCAGGAATTTGACCAGCAATGACAAACGAACCAGCAATGACAAACGAACCAGCAATGACAAACCAACCAGCAATGACAAACCAACCAGCAATGACAAACCAACAAGCAATGACAAGCCAACAAGATGATGCTCGAGACCAGAGGAAGACTCAGATCAGCCTAGGCATTTATCTAGTCTGATCAGAGTCTTTGCTGTAGGCATGAAGAAAACAAGTGTTCCTAAAGGGTGTTCTAGAAAGTTCGTTCCACAATAAAATTATGTTCCTATTATTCTAGTTATTATGTGTCTAATGACATAAATGTCACTGGAATTCTTTAAAGTAGACTCACTTGACAAGAAATAAAAAATGGGGTGTTGAATCAGATATTTTGTCACGGAATAAATGATCTTCAAAATCAAGTACCCCTCGGAAATGTTTGGGCTCGAGGAGCAAAATGGGGGTACATGATAAAGAATGATTGTAATGCAATGGCCATACTGATAAGAATACTTCCTATTTGGTTAAGAAACTCTAAGAGGAATTGCTATTCATCTTATATGGGCCTTTAGTACATTTTCTAAACTACAGGGCTGTAAACAACTGTCCAAATTTAAAAATTCCACAATATTTTTGAAAATATAAGATTTTTCTAGAACGATTGAAAAACAGTATCCGAAGTAAATATAATTGTGTGAAGACATTCGATGTCAGACACGATGCTAAGCCCTATAGAGTATCACAAGGGATAACAGGCTCATGAAAAATGCAATTGTACAGCATCAGAGTCTTTTTAAATGATTCGAAATTCTATGATGAAGAGCGGAACAAACTTTCTTAACACCCTTTAGATATCCGTTCAAATGAACAGCTAAGACTCTGATCTTACTGGCCTCATGTTCATTCTGCATGGATGAAAGTTCAAAATTGCCAAAATCCTGAACTTTAGAAATTAACATTTTGATACCTGCAGGATCCCTACAAAAATGAATAATTTCATTTTTAAATGGTTAATTGTGTTTAGATAATCTTAAAATTAATCAGAGAAGCTACTATAATCTCTCTAATTCAGCATTTTGAGACTGACTTTCTATGGACTTTGACCCATGATACCCCGATTCACCCCAAACATCCACATATAAACCTACTGTACCACTAGGAATGATCATGATTACGCAACGGTAATGCTTTGATTTAGACCATGCCCACAATCCACCATGATTCACCCCAAATGTTTTATACTGTTTAAAACTACAGTAGCATTGTTGTGGGGGTTCCCAAATCACCACAGTTCTTCAAGAATCATTGTGGGACTACTAAGATTCAAGCCGATGTCTCTATATTGCTACTATGAATCATGCTGATGCGCCGCGATTTGCTAAATGGGGGTGAATCATAGCTCTACCATGGCCAGAATCGTGAATGAGTAACTGGGGCTTAACACTACATGCAATAAATTCAAGTTGGTCCTTTCGGTTTCATACAAAAAGATTTTTTATCAGTTTTCCCTATATTAGCCTATAGATGTAAAAGATGTGACCCCTGGGCCCGCGACATATTTGACCCCAGGGGCACAATTTGAACAACTTGGTAGAGGTCCACAAGGTGATGCTACATACTAAATATCAAGGCTCAAGACAAGATTTGTTCATGTGTTCCCTCTACCAGCCTATGTAAAACATGTGATCCCTAGGGTGAGGCCATTATTGCTGCAGAGACATAATTTGAACAAACTTGGTAGGGGTCCACTAGATATGATGCTACAAACCAAATATCAAAGCTCTAGGACTTGTGGATTCAGACAAGAAGGTTTTTAAAGTTTTCATCTCGAAAATCTATGTTAGTCCATGTGACCTAGATATGCAACAGACCAGAACCAGCTGAACAATTATTAAGGAGAGCCATATAAGGATCATTTCTGCCAAGTTTGATCAAAATTGAGCCAGTAGTTTAGAAGGGAGACATCCTTTAAAGCAATTTTTGACGCCACATGGCGGATGATGCATGATGGGCATCCAAAGATCACAATTGCTCACATTGAGCCTATGGCTCAAGTGAGCTAAAACAATAATCTTAAGATGTCCTAGATTTTGATCTCTAGCCACACCCTGGGGCATCCACCCTATAGGCTGAAGCTATAGAGTCCAAACCAACTATGAATGGTACCAATGGTCCAGGTTTTTCCCATTATAAGTCTATGGAAACTCTTGATTCCAAGGGTGGGGCCAGTTTGGACCCCCTGGGGCTTGTTTGACAGGATTTGTGCAGTGTACCACTAGAAAATGTTTCATACCAAATATAAAAGCTGAACATGTGGGTCTCATGGTTTCAGAGAAGAAGATTTTCAAAGTTTTTCCCATTATAAGTTTATGGAAAGTCTTGATCCCTGGGGCATGGGCAGTTTGGACCCCAGGGGGCTTGATGTAGGGTATCAATAGACAATACTTCATACCAAATGTATAAGCTGTATATGTAGGCCTCATGGTTTCAGAGAAGAAGATATTTCACATTATACATGTAAGTCTATGATGGAAACTATTGATCCTGGGGAGAGTCTGCGGCTGACGGCCATGAGTTTGAGTTGACAGGATTTATGTAAGGGCCCACTAGAAATTGCTACATACTAAATATATGAGCTGTAGGCCTCATGATTTCAGAGAAGATTTCTAAAGTTTTTCCAATTATACTCTTGGTGGGGCCAATGTTGACCCCTGGAACTTGATTGGAAGGATTTCTGTAGGGGACCACTCGACATACCAAACACATAAGCTTTGGGCTTCATGGCTTCAGAGAAGATTTTTAAAGTTTTTCCCATTATAAGTCTATCGGAGCTATATGGAGCCATGGCAACAAGAGTTCTAATCCAAACAGCCCAAAATCCTTCTGCAGCCTTTCCATTTACCTGATGATTATTTCCAGGAAATTTGATCGAAATTGGCTGACTGATTTAAGAGATATATTACTTTGAAAGTGTGGACGAACGAGGACGGACAATCCATGCTGAACTATTGCCATACTAATACCTCACGCTTTCAGGTGAGCCCAAAAAATAACATACCTTGGCAATCATAGTAGCTGTTATAACTGTTCAGCCTTAGTATGCTTGTGATGGTATCAATATTACAGTGACCGCCATCACTCTTCTTAATTTCCTTGTCCAGACAGTTCCACATGTAGTAATATTTTCTGAAAAACAAAACCAGCTATGACTTGTCATGATGTACTTATTATTTATTTCTGTCAATTTTCATAAACAAATGAAAGTAAAGTAAAACCTGTGTAAAACGGCCGCTCAAAAATAGACAAAACAAAGGTCTTAATGGCAAAAGGTAGCTTAATGAAGGTCAAGAGTATTGCAGAATGCTCCCCTTGGAGCATTCTGCAATACTTTTGACCTGCATTAAGCGATAATCAGTCTTGAAAATTTTTGGTCTTTTTGAGAGTGGCCGTTTTACACAGGTTTTACTGTACTGATTTTACTCATTACCTGCTTGTGTCATCTACTGATAAACTTTGATAACAGTTTAGACCTAGATCAGGATCCACAAACTGTTTACCTGATCTCGATCCAAAACCATCTGACCCTCTGAAGGCCGGTTTTCCTGAACAGGCAAAAAATTAATCCTTCAATTTGGCAGATGACAAATAAGTATGAAAAATACCTCAGCATGCAAAAAATTAGCAGAGCTGTTAGAAAATAGCTCTTATAACATATGTGCTAGCCTGTGAGATACTCAGAGGATCTTACATGACAATTTATTAGACGAGTTGAGCAAAGAGATAAAATGCAAGCCTAGGCTAAGCTCAGCATTTTATCCCTTTTTGGCAACAAGTTTAATAAATTCAATTATCATTTGATGTCGCGTCTGGGAGTGATATAATGCAATGTATTAAATTATAAAAATTGATAAACCACTGGTGAATTATATACTCTGGTAAAGTTTGAAACAGCACACAAAACAACGTTGCTTATATATGGTAAAAATCTCTATTTTTCACGCTAAAAGTAAGATTTTGGAATGAGTTTCTATATCGCAAAAATATTAGACTGGTTATGTAATAGTTTATTAGCAGTTCAAATACCTTCAGAGGTACCAGTCACAATTTAACCCATTTAAGCTGAATGGAATTTCCCACCTTATCAATTGGGTCAGTCCATTTATATTTTAAGGGTTGATGGGTGGTATTTTCCATTATCATTCAAATTTTAACAGATGATTCTGTGAGCAAACAGTGGAAACCCTGATCAGAAGCTACATCCGATCTGGTTATGGTCTGATCTGGTTCTGCACTGTTTCCCTACATCCCCCCCCCCCCACCCCCAAAAAAGATGTTTGGCTTATATTGGCCTCAATGTGAGAAAACCTGTCTTCAGAGGTTTGTGAACAACACAGGTGCAGACTAGCCTGCGCATACACACGGTCTGATCAGCACCTTTGTTATTCACTTATTGGAAAGAGTCACTTATTGGAAAGAGTCAGATCTAAACTTGCTACAGGTGAAATTTCAATTTTCTAGATAGTCTCAGTAGCTGAGGAGAGTTGTTTGAGTGTCGCTTTGTCAGAAACCCCGAAGATAGGTTTTCTCGTGACGCGGCCCATATGGAGTATTAAATCAATGTGATGAAACAAACATGTGTGACTGTCAGACATTATTCTTGCATTTCACCTGATTTCAAATAAAATCACACAGGTAAACCATTGAAATAAATTTAAAGTTTTTCTTACACTGATTACAGAAACAGAATTATATCAGTTTTCAAAAGGTTCCAGATCATTTCAGCATATTTTTTTTTCGCGAACCAACCTAATGATACAACTGCCATTTCTGGCCATAGTGCTTTCTTGTGTATTATCATACACTCAAACTAGGGACTGTTTTAACCCTTAAAGCGCCAATCACACAACTGCAGCAGACGACAAATTTTTCAACATCTTTCTGAATTTTCAAAAAAATAAGGCATGATATTTCATGAGAATTGTCTGCCAGCAGAAATTCTCATGAAATATCATGCCTTATTTGTTATTTTTGAAAAAGCGGCAAAATTTGAAATTGTCATCTGCTGCAAATTATAGGTGGCGCTTTAAGGGTTAAGAATAACTAACACTTAAAAAACAATGATAAGACAGCAGGTAAAGTTCATGACTTCAAAGTCATTGTACATGTACTTGCTATGGTCAATGTTCTAAACACTATAGTGTTTCCAGAACTTTAGTGACCCCCATTTTTTGCTAATTATTCTTTAATGGTGATTTTAATTGAAAAATAAATTAGAGAAATGAATTTAGATACAGACCGCGTAATTGAATTAATTTTTTCCACATAAATGTGAGTTTTTGTATAGGCTGGGATGAGATGGAATGTTAGTGTGTTTTTGCCGCTCCTCTTTGAATTAGTCCCCAAGTGAACCTTACGATATAAATAAAACATGGCTTATACGGGTCAGTGGAGGTAATTCGTCAGTCCTACAGATAAGAGTGCGTAACAGAAAATTATTTTTCCTATTTCTCAACCAAAAATATTTGAAAAAAATATTTGGTGTGTACTCAAAACAACCGTCTCGATGATACGGTTCTTTTGAGCACCCAAAACACGTGTTTAAACTGATGAAGACAGTCGCTGCTTCACGCTAAAATTGCTTAACTGCATTAGGCTATGATTCGCTGCAAGCTTATACTGACTTGCAAACTTCAATGTCCATTTAAAACCAATGCATTGAAATGGCCTGTGTTAAAAAAGTGATTCAAGTAATAGTGTTGTCTAAACCTGGGTTGTTGTTGTTCTCTGCTGAATTTTCTTTCGAGATAATTATTTTCTAAAAATATGTCTTTCAGGAATACAAGTAGGTTTTCAAACAGTATGGATCCAGATAATGCCCAACATTTTAGCCTGAACTTGGCTTCGGCTGTTGACAAAGTTTATCAGCGAAATATCTTAAGCAGACAAATATTTGATGCTTTTGAAGTTTAATGTATATCCCCGATTCGCTATTTCTCGTCAACTCTCTAATTTGCTTGAATTGTCGTCATAAACTCTTTACTTACTAGTGTCGTCTGCTGATAACCTTTGCAAACAATTTAGACCCGACAGGCATGATCTGGATCCAAACTGCTTGGCACTCTACTGATATTACCGAAAAAAAAATCTAGAAAAAAAAAACAACAAAAAACTGATTTTGAAAAAAAAAAATCAGCAGACGACAAAAACATGGCAAATTACCTCGTAGGCAAAAAGAGTCGATGAATTGAAATGGAAGGTGTTACATGTACATGCAGGTTAAATGCTTAAGGCTTTCAATACGGCACAGTCTAGGACCCATATAAACTTTTACAATTGCGTGTGTGTGTGTCAAAGTGATGACGAGTGAGGTTTGCTGAATAGATTTTCGTTGAATCAGCGGATATAGATATTCCTGTAGGCTATCATCATAGCAATGCAAATATACCACGTGTATCTATAGGGGTACACATGGGTATATTTATAGGGAAAAACAACTAAGTTATTCTTTTGTACAGGGGATTTGGGCTTCATTTATAAATAAGGGCGTCTCCCAAAAATAAGTTTTAGTTACACGGTGTGCATTTAAATCCACATGCTAAGTGCCGTTCTTCAAGGTTCAATTTAAAGCTGTTTAAATACAGAAAAACGGGGGTCACTTAAACTCTGGAAACATATTAGTTGCCTGCCAAAAAGGCCTAGACAGACAGTGCAGTCTGCTTCTGAAATAGCAGTCCGATCAGGGTCTTCCTTGATTGCTATTCAGACAAGCTTTTTGTGATTTCAAGCCCTGATAACCATTTTTTTTATTTGAGAACAGAAAGAAAAATGTATTTGAAATTTTAAAACATTTACCGTACCATCAAGGATCAGTGTTACCTGCAGCTCCCTTCCACTGACAACAGCTAGTTGCTTGCCAAAATATGACAAGACAAACTGTGACAGCGCACACCCTGATCAGACTGCTTCTGATGTAGCAGTCTGATCATGGTCTTCCCTGTTTGCTATTCAGACAATCATTTTGTGAATATCAGCCCTGATAAGCAACATTTAAAGAGAAATGTGTTTGAAATTTTAGAACGTTTACCATACCCATGCGCAGATCCAGAAAGTTTTGCCAGAGGGGGTCCAACACTGACAATTTTTTTTTCTTTTTATTTTTATTTATTTTTTTGGAAAAGAGGGGATCCTAATACTACTATAAGCGGGCCATCATTGGCCCGCCAGCGAAATGCCATTTAAATGGCGTTTTGCTGGCAGGCCAATAATGGCCCAACATTGAATGCTCTAAGCTTGATAGCTTTTGGATTTTACAAGGGATTCAGACCAGTATTGCTAAGTTACCCTATTTTTTTTTTTATTTTTCAGGGGGGGGGGGGTCCGGACCCCCTGTCCCCCCCTCTGGGTCCGCCCATGATACCATCAAGGATTATCATTACCTGCAGTGGTCAATGTTCCATGCCCACATGTATGGGGTGACACATTTTGCTACAGCATCCTTCCACTCATAACATGAATCTGAAATAGATTAATGGGCATGGTAGTGACAAAACTGATTGGACTGTGCCCAGCCATCGCTCAGAACAGTCTGATAAGTCTTCGCTGAGTGCATGAAAAAAGCTTGAATCCTTAAGCTATACAACAAGTACAGGCTCTACCCACTATGAATAATTATATAAATAAACATTCATATTGGTACATAGGACAAAGAAATTACTTGTCAGGTCCACTTGTGTAGGATTACTTCTAATCATATTTCCAAAAGCAAACAAAGTAGACCCTGATCAGGCAGCTCTAACAAGAGCTGCCTGATCTGGGTCTGCTCTGTTTGCAAAAGCATAAAAAGGTGTCTCTATGAGGTAAAGGGTTAAAGTACTGGAATATATAGAGTAAATCTGCTTAATTCTCCGTGGGGATCATATAGGCATCCATGCAAGAATACCTGTCTTTGGAACTTGTGACAAAGGCTCAACTTGGCCCCCTGAGCTACCAATAAATACCAGCTAGAATATTGAAATTAAGAAATAGATTCGCGCTCGTAGTGATTTGTTGCTTAATATATCACTGGCTGGAGGTCAGTCGTTAAGGTGAGTAAATCATGAGCCCGAAGCGCGAATGATTTATCCACTTACGACTGACCGACAGACAGTGATATATTAAGCCACAAATCACTGTCAGTGCGAATTTATTTCGATTCTAACACACAAACAGATCAAAAATATGAACAAATCCTTCATAGTCTATAACGATTCCGCCATCTTAAAACAGACTGTCAGATTTTCCCGCAACTCTTGCTTAGACTGAAACGCGTATTTTATGTACATTTTTCAAGGTCAAGTACAGTCGAGCTTCGATGGCTCGAACTCGTCGGGACCGTCGGTGCGATTTCAACCCATCCATGTGTTCGAGCGATACCTAGCCTGATAATTTTCAAGTTGGTTCATGTGTACTTCATGTCATTACGGACAGCACGTTTTTTATCGACCAAAGTTGCAAAGCGCACGTGACACCTGTCATTGATCAATAACCCTTTGCACGCTAGAGCTAGCATGATAAGCCACATGTGTAAGCATATGAACCTGTTGAAAGTAAAAACATTGATCAGGATGCGCATATGCACAGGCTGATCAATGCATTTGCTATCGAGTAAGCTGTATCGTTTGTCTTCTTGTAGGTGAATTGTGACAGGGAAAAAATAGGTCTCATTGCATTACATTTAAATTTCATGAATCTTGGTCTTTTTGTGTCAAATACGGTACCAGGTAGTTGAGTCAAATCCTGTATGTATGTCCAAGACAGATGTACTATAATTGCTAAATATTCTATCTATAATTTTACCAATACAACTTCATTGTTATGGTCAGGAAATAGAACTAAAACACTAAATTATTCAGAAGTTGCAATTAGGACAATATGTCTTTAGATTTGTCTTTGTGCAGAAAGTTGTACTCTCTCTCTCTGCAGATAGTCAGTTCTAAGATAGATGTTGGAAAGGACAGGTCATAGTTTTAAGCAGGGAAACTTAAGAAAATGAAAATGTGACTAATAATTATCAAGAGATTGCAAGGGGCCTGGCCCCTTGCCTACCTTGGACATGTACAGTTAATTTTCTAACAATGATTTGCTGTAGATTAAACTTATTAAATATGTGAAACTCATTGGACTCGCCTCTCACTTACGATTCTAAAAAGATAGACGAAAACAACCAAAATATACGAAAAACCTTCTTATAAATTGAATGTTCCTGTTTATGTGTCACTACAGTTTATGTTCGGTTGTTTATCGTTTCCTTTAGAACAATAAAATAAATGAAAAGATTGTTTCCTATATTGCTTATTCACAATGTACGAATAAAAAACATGAAAAAATGACAAACTCTCCAGGATGATTACAACAAAGACGCGGATCAGACTGTACCACCGCACAATCTGATGCCTGTCTTTATCCAGCCAGGCATGTTTTACTCATTTTTGACACTTGAATACAAAAACATGTAATTAATTGTCTTTAATCATTTTCGGCCACCCTACTAAGTGGTGACAAGTGAGAATTTACACAAATCTTTGATCTGATAAATTGCCGCTAATTGCTTCACACGTTCCGCTCGTCAGTTAGGTAACCAAAGGGTAAAATCATCATTGTCACGGAGTGCTTATGAAAATAATAATGATCTTAAATCAAGCGAGTGACTGATTTATGTAAAGAAATATTTGGTTTGAGCCATCATAGCGTTTTTACATGAAAAATCGCCCTGCGGACCGTGCTTTGAGTTCGAGCTATCACTGTTCGAGCCTGGGGTGTATTTTAACATTAAATGTATAGGGAAATTGCCGGGACCGACGAACGAGTTCGAGCGATCCCTGGTGTTCGAGAAAGGCGAGTTTGACTGTAGATGTAAAAACGACGCTACGCCGTCTATTGTCAGCGTTACAATGCGGTATAAGATAGATGACGTCATGAAATTCAAACTGGCGACCATATGACGTTACGCCGGTCCGTGCCCAGTCTGTGCAGTGATTTATCAAACAACAAATCACTGAGTTTAACCATTGGCTATATAGGCGAGGTGTGTTAGAATTCTGCATGTAGCAAGTTTCGATGTTGTATTTAAGAAATAGATCAGCTCTAGCAGTGAATTGTTGAGTAACAATTCACTGTTTGGAGGTCAGTTGTAAAGAAGATCAAATCACAAACACTTGACTGACAGTGAGTTATTAATCAACAATTCACACAATAGTCTTAGAGCTGATCTATTTCGATTCTAACACACAATAAACGGCTAAAACACATTTGAAGTCTTCAGCTTCTTCCAACTTTCCGTCATTGCACTGAAGAACTCCCGCCAATAGTTGGACTGTGTCACATACCTTTACATGTATTTGTACCGTCTTTTAAGCGTGAATATGACATTACAACGTCTAACGCCAGGACTGACATAATTTTTTCAGTAATAAATGATGTCAGCTAGCTGCATTTTCCTCACGCTTTAAAAACTGTAAATTATTGTTTGATATATCATGTTTTATAAGCATTGACTCTATAGGGGAGGTGTGTTAGAATTTCAAATAAGCGAATAACAAAGGCTATGATCAGATTAATTGGATGTGCAAGATGATTTGTAACATTATTGTTCACATGCAACAAAATAAGATTTTCTGGCAATGAGGAGCCGCTGTGGTGTAGTGGATAAACCTCTCCCCTTGTAAACCAGGGGTTGTGGGTTTGGCGCCCTGCTTCACCAGTCCGTCTGAAGAGACTTTAAGATGTGATCGTCCCATAGCTGTTGGTGGACGTTAAACACACACACACACACATTCTTTCAACAAGGACCATTGTTTTACAGTAGGGTTAATGCTCTAAAAAATTTAAACACTAGTTGCCTACCAAAAAGGCCTAGACAAACAGTGCAGACCCAGGTCAGACTGCTTCTGAAGAAGCAGTTTGATCTGGTTCTTCTCTGCTTGCTATTCTGACATCCATTTTCTGAATTCCAGCCCCAAAAAACAACATTAGAAAGAGAAGTGTTCAAAATTTTAAAACAATTTTCTTTAATCAGTTCTAAATATGTTTTTTAGTTTGATTTGATTATTTACGTCCCATCAACAATCTTTCAGTTATATAGGGACGGATCTTCCTGGGTTGAACCAGTACTAAGCTAGGTTAAATGTGTCTTGCTCAAGGACCACAACGCAGTGACGCGGGTGAGGCTCGAACCCGCGGCCCAACTGTCTTGAGTCAAGCACTCTACCACTGAGCCATTGTGCTCCCTAGTTCTAAATATGTGCATGTCCATCTATTCAACTACACTAGCTAGAACGTTATTGTTAGCATGCAACAAAATCCATTTTTTTGTTATGAGGCCCAATTGTTTCAGGGTTTTTCTGGACATAGTTCATACCTCGACAGACATTGATATCAATGTCAGGCTCAATACTTTTAACTAGTTCACTTTCTTGATACAGAGCATCCTTCACTTGGTTTTCTGTACAGTTACTTCCCGTTATCATCGTCACGTTAGTTCCACACCAGACCATAGACTGCAGTCTCCTGCAAGTTAAAGTTTTTTTTAAAAACAGTTATGTATACACTTACAAATGGAATGCAAAGCCTTGATGCAAAAAGAAAAAAAAATAGATGGTAGAAATTGACTTGTGTTGAATTCATGATGTACGGTAAAACCTGTCTTAAAAGCTGCCACTCAAAAATAGACAAAACAAAGCTCTTAATGACAAATGGTAGCTTAATGAAAGTCAAAATTATTGCAGAATACTCCAAGGGGAACAATCTGCAATACTTTTGACCTACATTACGTGATAATCTTGAAAATCATTCTGCAAAACTTTTGAACTGCATTAAGCAATAATTGGCCTTGATAATCATTCTGCAATAATTTTGGCGTGCATTTTGCGATAATCAACCTTGAAAATCAATTTTTCGTCTTCTTTTTGAGTGGCTGCTTATGACAGATATTACTGTTATAACAGTGAATTTGTGATATTGGTAGGAACATGGGGTTTTGTTACTTATTGCACAGGTGACCAGGGAAGGCTCAGACAAACCTGCGCATCCACACAGTCTTGCCAGATCCTCCTCTGTCAGAACACACAATATAGGGATATAGCTGAAAGCTCAATCAGGTTACAGTAAACCCTGTGAAAAATGGCAGCTCTAAAAAAACACAAATTTGTTTTCAAGACCAATTATTGCTTAATGCAGGTCAAAAGTATTGCAGAATGCCCCTAGGAGCATTCTGCAATACTTTTGACCTGCATTAAGCTATCATTTGTTATTAAGATCTTTATTTTGTCTGTTTTTGAGTGGCCGTTTTACACAGGTTTTACTGTAATCTATATAGACTCATTTCTGCATGCATGTTTAACCTATTGCACTGAAAACATGGAGTTTTGGCAATTTTGAGGACACTCGAGTTAAAATTTGGCCCTAATCTGGTCCATAATTTTTCGAAACTTTGATGGTATTCCTGAAAGAACTTTAGCAAAAAATGTTTATTTTAAAATAAAATCAAAGAAGACAATAAAAACACGAAAAATTACCCAGTAGGCAAAGATTTCAAATGCGAAACCAAGGTTATTATTTCCTATGATGTATTTATCAAACCATCTAACAACATCATTCCACCTACCAGCATGTGCCGACATTTTCATCAAGATCGTCTGTTCTGTTGAAATGTGGCCATGATGTTGTGTTCAGACCAATACACACACCTATCACAAGTTTTCCTAGCCGCTCTTTATTGGTACAAAGATCTCCATAAGGTAATTCAGCTAAAACATAAACAAGCCAGCATATGAGATTTTGGTATTGTAAGACACTTATATGAGCTGCAACATGTGGTTTCCAACAATGTGGCATTTTGGCATGAATAGACTCTGACGAGGCTGTGCAGCCTCCTTTAAGCTTAGAAACTCCAAATTGTATTCAGTCAGTAGCTTAACAGTCAAAGAATATTGAAGCGAGAGGCAAAAGCTCTGATCAGACTGCACGTATGTGCAGGCTAATCTGAGCCTTTGCTGGTCGCACATACCACATTGTTGGAAATCTCATATTGCGGCTCACTTATATTTGGCGGGTAATTTTATTTGGCGCTATAGGCCGTAAAAACAAAAATAGCTAAAATATGAGACTGCAAAATCCAGTTTAAAATACAGTTACACAAAAAGCAATAAATGGACATACACCCTTAGTATGTTGGTATAGGTATCGCCAAATAACAACTTTTGAACGGCAGAGTTTGTTTCAATGTAGAGGAAAGCGCATATTAAAAGAGGCTACTTTTAAAGGCAAGAATATGCTCCCATATTCTTGCCTTTAAAAGTAGCCCCTGTGAGAATAAAAAATAATTTTAAAAGGCATTTAATTGAGAAAATGCCAAGATAAAGCTACGTCAATATGTCAGTCTTTAAAAGTCGCCAAATTTTGATGCCGCGATTATTAAGTTGTTTACAGTATTTTTTGTGTTGTCAAGTAAAGAAGGCTCAGGGGAGCATGCCAAAAGGCACAGTCTGGCTAGAGCCTTCAAATCTCGCATACACAAAGTTATGTATGTAGATAAATAGTCCAAGGTTCATACAGGAAAGATTGTGTAAAATTCAAGGACTTTTCAAGGACTTCTTAAAGACTTTCTTATTGTTTTCAAGGTTTAACAAGAAATGTCACAAACACATGACGAATGCCCCCAAAGGAATTGGTCTAGCATAAGACGCATTTGAGGAAAGTTAGCTGTAATATAGGAGATATGCTCCAGACACGAAAAACCTAAAAAAGAGGCCAGAAGTCAATGTCAAGGTCAAAGTGACCAAAAATGGTATGCACCTATCCACCATTCCAAGAGAAATCAACACCCAAAATTTGGGATTCCTAAATCAAATAATATAGGAGATATGCTCCAGACACAATTATTCTAGAAACTATGTCATAGGTCAAGATCCCAGTGACCTAAAACTGGTATGCGACACATGTATCCAAAGATGTATCCATACAGCAAATTTTGGATTTCTCCCTTAAATAGTATTATACGGTATGAGATTAGGCTCCTGACATGATTATTGTAGAAATTAGGTCAAGGTCATTAAACTGATACATGACACTCTGCCACCCCAAGATGCAACCCCACACCTAATTTGGGATTCCTAGCTCAAAAAATATAGAAAAACATGCTCCAAACATGATTATTCTAAAAACTAGGTCAGAGTTCAGGGTCACAGTGACCCAAAACTGGTATGCGGCACTTGGCCATCCGAAGATGCATCCACACACCAAATTTGGAATTCCTACCTAAAAGAATATAGAAGTTCTGCACCAGAATCGATGCCAATTCTAGAAACTAGGTCAGAGGTCAAGGTCACAGAAAATAGAATGGGACAATCCCCCATTCCAAGATGCATTCACACACCAAATTTGGGATTCCTATCTCAAATAGTAAAAGAGATATACTCCAGATATAATTATACAAAAAATGAGGTCAAATGTCAAGTTTAAGGTCACAGTGACATTTAAATGGTACACAACACTTCACCATCCCAAGATGCATCCACACACCAAATTTGGGATTCCCATCTCAAATAATTTAGGAGATATGTTCTGGACACAAATATTCTACAAACTAGGTCAGAGGTCAAGGTCAAAGTGACCCAAAAATGGTATGTGACACTCCGCAATCAAAAGTGGCATCCACACACCAAATTTGGGATTCCTACCTTCAATAATATGAGATATGCTCTGGACATGATTATTCTTAAAACTAGGTCAGAGGTCAAGGTCACAGAGACCTGAAAATGAAATATGACACTCTGCTAACCCAAGATGCATCCACACAACAAGTTTGGAATTCCTACCTCAAACAATATAGGAGATATACTCCGGACACAATAATTCTTAAAACTAGGTCTGAGGTCAAGGTCAGAGTGGCCTGAAAATGTAATGTCACACTCCGTCATCCCAAGATGGATTTACACACCAAATTTGGAATTCCTATCTCAAAGAATATAGGTGATATGCACCAGACTCAATTTTGTTTCTAGAAACTAGGTCAGAGATCAAGTTCAAGGTCACAGTGACCCAATTATTGTATGCAACACTTCATCATAGCAAGATGCATCCACACACCAAATTTGGAATTCCTACCTCAACGAATGTAAGGGATAGGCTCTGGACACAATAATTCTTAAAACTAGGTCAGAGGTCAAGGTCACAGTGAAATGAAAATGATTTGTGACACTCTGTCATCCCAAGATGCATTTAGACACTAACTTTTGAAATCCTATCTCAAAGAAAATGCACCAGACTCAATGCAGTGTCCAAAAACTAGGTCAGAGGTCAAGTTCAAGGTCACAGTGACCCAATTATGGTATGTAACACGTCCTCATCCCAAGAAGTATCCACACAACAAATTTGAAATTCCTACCTCAAATAATATAAGAGATATGCCCCGGACACGATTATTCTAAAAACTAGGTCAGAGGCCAAGGTCAAGGTCACAGTGACCCAAAAATGAAACCCGACACTCAGCCATCCCAAAATGTATCCACAAACCAAATTTGGAATTTCTACCTCAAAGATTATAGGAGATATGCACCGGACACAAAGAGTGACGGCCAAAGTTCCTTTGGGGGCGTAAAAATACTGATTTACACTTTAAAATTCAACTTCTGAAATGCTGGTGCTCATTACTAAAGATATAAGTTT
The DNA here is from genome assembly GCA_964019695.1 of Loripinus fragilis. NCBI lineage: Eukaryota > Metazoa > Mollusca > Bivalvia > Lucinida > Lucinidae > Loripinus > Loripinus fragilis. The sequence goes on from OZ026515.1 coordinate 106,886,903, forward strand.
AAGATAATTAGTATAAAATTGTGGTGCCTTTATTTGGTGCAGCATATGCTGATCAAGGTTTTCCCTGCTTGCTATTTTGACAAGCATTTTGTTAATTCCAGCTAAGATAACCAACATATTTTTTTATAAACAGAAAGAGTAAATGGTTTAGTATTTTAGAACATTCACTGTATGCTTATGCACTGACAACTGTTTGGGTTATGTTCAAATCTGGACTTACCAGGACATGAATCAAAGGGTGTTGTATCCTCTGCTGGGTCGTCACATCCCCAGGCGGGTCTCTGAACGTACTGTTGGATAGCAGTACCTCGTAATTGGAAGTCTTTGAGTTGATTAGGAGAGCAGGCAGTCCCTTCTTTAGTCAAGTGATCATCATAACAACCTAACGTCTCCTTGAATATGCTAAAAATTTCCAAGTAACATTAACACCTTCATAGGTTTCAGGGTTGCCACTCAATATCCATTTCAAAATTCCCTGACTTTTCACTGACTTTTCCCTGACTTTCAACAGTTTTCCAGACCATTTTGGAAGGCCAATTTTCGCCATTTTCATCCATCGACTATTCGAAGATTTTGCACAAATATTTGAACTTGCTGATTTAATCTTTATAGAAAAATCTTAAACCATAAATATTAGCAAAGGAATGTTTCTGAACATTCCTTTTCTAATATTGCTTGCAAATTATGGAAACTAAAATTTCCAGAAGCCTGTTAACTAGCATCTTTTTAGGAAAATTTTGAAATTCCCTGACTTTTCCATGACTTTTTTAATTTTGTTTAAAATTTCCCTGACTGAAAATGTTATTCCCTGACTTTTCCCTGACCTGGAAAATTTTTCATTTTCCAGAACTTTTTCCCTGACCGTGGCAACCCTGGGTTTAGATTAACAAAAAATTTCCGGGTATAATTGTAAATATTTTCTTACCCATCAATTTTAACATATGTTTTGGGTGCTCAAAAGAACCGTCTCATTGAGACGGTTCTTTTGAGTACCCACAACATATGTTTTGGTTGAGAAATAAGAAAAACATTTTTTTTGATACACACTCTTAACTAAAGGACTGCACTTTGTATTCTGACAGATTTTCCCATGTATGTTATACAATAAGTATGGGCCTGCCCATATTGAATGTTAAGGGGTTGCAGGTAGTTGTTATTAAATTATGGTGTATTTCTCTCCCTGTAAGTTGTTTTACTCTTAGCAAACAGTGCAAACCCTGATGAAATGCAGCATCATGCTGCATTTCATCTGAGTCTTCACTGATTTTCAAAGTTACTGTTTAGGGGTTTCCACTAAACAAAGGGTTAATCCACTGACTAAATCAAATTGATACATATAGTGTCAGTAGAACTTCAATGGCTGGAACAGGCTTGAGACCATTAAAATGAGTTCTAGCCAAGGGTAGTTCCGCCCATCCAGGGTGGATTATGCATAAAATGGCTTGTAGGGACCATGACAATAGTTGTTCTAGCCAGTCCAGGTGAATGAGCTATCAGAGTTCTAGCCATTGAGTTCTACTGTAGCTTAATTTCTTTAATTCTTACACCCTCTTCTGTAAAGTGTAAAATTTAATCCAGATCAGCTGGCTTCTAGAGATGACAGAGGACGGACAGATGCTGGAGGCCAGTCATTGGTATGATAGCTATTAGCTCACCCATGAGCTTTAGGCTCCAGTGAGCTAAAAACTATTTATTATGTACAAAGTAATGAAATACAGGAAAATATTTATAAAATATAATGCATATTTAAAAAAAAGCTGTATTTCACAGCCGTGAAAATATAAAAAGCTGTATTTCACTGCAGTGGAAATATAAGTTGTATTTCACGGGTGAAATTGGATGTCCTCTGCTTTCTCCATTGACTTCAGTGAGCCCACTTCAGAATTTCAAACGCATGTAACTTTATTATTAGTGGACAAAAAAACAAAGTGTGGGTATTCATTTTCTTAGTTAGATCGCAAGGAAAATTTTGGTAATGATTTGTCAGGATTTGCTGAAATTTTCACTTTCTCTACTCCTGCTCCTATTGTTTCAGCTTTGGCCGACATTGCACGTTATGCAACGTCATCATGTGTGAACGTGTATGATGTCATTTAGTGCAAAAAATCTGTCACGCTTAAAATTGTATATAATAAAAAGAAAATTCAAATTTTTGGAATGAATATGCCATTTATTTCATGGCATGAAGCGAGAAAATGTATATTTTTCATGAAATATGCATTTTTTGCTTCCCTCGATAAAATGAATGACATATTCATTCCAAAAATTTGAATATCCTCTATTTACTTGTTAATAGAAGTGTGAATGACTGAAATCTTGGAGATCCTTTGACTATAAAAATCTAAAAATGTTATTATAATTTAACTCTTGCCTTTCTAGCGGCGACTTGTTGTCTCCTGACAATCTTTGCAAACAGTTTAGACCAAAATCAGGACGGACAACATGGCTCCTGATCTGGATCCGAACAATTTGACACTCTGATAGTGCTGCTGAAAGAGTTGTTTGAAAAACTTGATTTTGAAAAAAGTCTGCAGACGACAACAAAAGCATGAAAAATTACCCAGCATGCAAAGTGTTAACTGTATGGGCCCCGATGCGAGAAAACCTGTCTTCAGGGGTTTGTGAACAACAAAGGCGCAGACCAGCCTGCACATATGCGCAGTCTGATCAGCACCTTTGTTATTCACATATTCGAAGGTAGCATATCTAAACCTGCTACTGGTGAAATTTCAATTTTGTAGCTAGTCTCTGAAACTGAGCAGACTGGTTTGAGTGTGTCTTTGTCACAAACCCCGAAGAGAGGTTTTCTCGTGACGAGGCCCGTATTATATAACTGGATTAAAGATTCCATCAATCATAAATTACAGTACAAGAAACTTACTTGCACAGGATATCTGGGTGATCTTTCCAAGTAAGGGAGGTTGTATTTCTCAACAAGTTATTACACCTCATTGCAGGGAAGTTCATCATTAAGGGTTTTTCACAACTCTGGTAATCACTATCCTGGTAGGTATCTGCAATTAAAAGATAAACTGAATTGTGTCCCAAGATAAAAGTTCATTTTATTCAGCTGTTTGATTTATGTTGTTCAGCGGGCTACTGTTGGTTGCCAATATATGGATCAAACATGATTTTCTATGCATTACAACCATGCAACCAGCAATTTAGCAATATACTCCCATGAAACCTCTCAAGATAAGCTGCCAGAAGCATAAAATAGACAGTCTATAATTGTCATCCAGGTACATGACAAACTAAATGAAAAGTTGTTCATTTCTACATGCTCATTTCTTTGAATAAATGAAAAGTGGTTGATAATTTGTTTAAAACAAGAGGGCCCTAGGGCCCTGGAGTGCTCACCTGAGTCCTGGCACATGAGTAGATGAAGTATTAGCCTGTGGCTAAGGAGATATGATATTTCTATTTTTAGCTCTGGTAGCCATGTTGTTCAGCCAAGCTGAACCTTCTGATCAATTTAAGCAGAGGGCAACATGAGGACCATTTCAGTGAAATTATTCTGATTTGGACCAGTGGTTCAGGAGATTTCCTTTGAAGATATTGTTATCTAGAGCTCTGCTGACCCCTTTTTCCTCGGAGCAAAACCATTTGTGCAATTTTGGTAGAGGGCATTATGAGGAACATTTCTATGAAATTATTAAAAATTATGCCAAGTGGTTCAGGATTAGACGTCATTTCATGACATTTCTCATCTAGAGCTCTGATGACCCCTGTATAAAGCCTAGCAAAACTGCTTGTGCTATTTTGGTAGAATCCATCATGAGGAACAATTCTGTGATTTTTTTTTAATTTGAACCAGTGGTTCGGGAGGAAATGCCATTAAAAGACATTTCTTATCTAGAGCTCTGGCAGCCCCTTTGTTCGGTAGAGCAGAACCATTTATGCAATTTTGGTATAAGGCATCATGTGAAATTATTTTGAATTTGGACCAGTGGTTCAGGAGATGTTGTTTATAGATATTTCTTATTTGGAGCTCTGGTTGCCCTTTTGTTCAGTGGAGCCAAACCATTTGTGCAACTTTGGTAAAGGGCATTATGAGGAACAATTCTGTGAAATTATTTTGAATTTGGACAAGTGGTTCAGGAGTAAATGTCACTAAAAGAAATTTCTTATCTAGAGTTAAGGCAGCCCATTTAGTCAGAGGATCGGAATCATTTGTGCAATTTTGGTAGAGGGTATTATGAGGAACAATTCTGTGAAATTATTTTGAATTTAGACCAGTGGTTCAGGAGATGCCTTTTAAAGGTATTTCTTATCTAGAGCTCTGGCAGCCCTTTTGTTCGGTGAAGTGAAACCATTTGTGCGATTATGGTACAGGGTATCAAGAGGAACAATTCTGTGAAATTATTTTGGATTTGGACCAGTGTTCAAGAGTAAATGCCATTAAAAGATATTTCTTATCTAGAGCTCTGGCGGCCCTTTTGTTCAGCAGAGTCTGACCATTTGTGCAATTTTGGTAGTGTATTATGAGGAACATTTCTGTGAAATTATTTTGAATTCGGACCAGTGGTTCAGGAGAAGATGTCTTTTAAAGAAACAATTCTGTGAATTTATTTCGAGTTTGGGTCTAGTGGTTCAGGGGATGTGGTTTAAAAGCTTCCTTATCTGGAGCTCTGGCGACCCCTCCTGTTCAGTGGAATGGAACCATTTATGCAACTTAAAATTATATTTTAGTTATAGTTAGAGAATGCTTTGTACAAGTAATTTTTATAAAGTGGCAAGGGGGCGTACCTTGGAGATATAATGTGTCTTCCAGCGGTCATACACTTTCCTATCTATAAGTCCCCTTTTTGGAAAAAAAATCGCATACATGGCGGTATATCCCAAGATAGAACAACTGAGGAGTTAATTTCGCCATCCCAGCAAGGCTGTCAAAATATCATGGAAATTAGCCTGTCTTGATATATCGAGATTTATGCCAAAAGTTTATAACCTTGATCAGCAACGGAAATAATTTGGAAACATGTTACACTTTTAATACGTACTTAGACAGACAGACTTGTGGTCACTTGGTAGCGAGAGTGGAGAAGTAGTCTGTATCGGGGAGTTAATCAGCTGATCCATCGTACAGGTAAATGACATATTAGTGAGGATAAGTTTAATACAGCTCATCTGTGACAAGTACAACCTGAAAAATCCAAATTATCCTGATGTATGTAAAATTCAAAATAGCCACTTTAACTCTTTACCCAATCAGAACTGCCTCGGCCAATTCGGCGAAATTCTGTGGAATCAGACCACCGATGTACTTCAAGGATCTACTTTGATAACATGGGTAATAACAGGAGGCTGACATTATATAACCAGATGCTGACATCATGGAAAGCATTTTTTCACAATAACTAGTGTGATTGCAGCAAAACAAACAGCTTAAATGAAGTTTATGTTTTTCAATAAAATATCACTATAGCTATATTTTATTGAAAAAACATAAACTTCATATATTCGACACTTTTGCAAAGAGCTGCCTGATCAGGGTCTACTCTGTATGTTTATGAAAATATGATATATCTGATCCTACACTAGTAGACCTGATAAGTAATTTCGTGTTCTATGTACCAATGTGAAAGTTTATTTACATAGTTATTCATAGTGGGTGGAGCCTAGCATGAATATTCATGAAGGGAAAGGGTTAAAACAAACATTTTGTTTGGTAATTCAAGTGTTTGTCCTGCTCCTGATGTTTTGCTTGGACAGAAAGCATCTTGACTTAAACAGTAGGTGTGTATAAATTTGCTGCAATGAAGTGGTAGAAATGTTGTACTCTACAGGTCATACACAACAACTGACTGTTAGAAAAATTATAATCATACTTGAACTTCTCTGGTTTTAACCCTTAGTGCGGCAATCGCAACAAAAGACGTCTGCTTTTCTCGTACGCTGAAATGTTTAAGAGGCCTCTATGGCAAACAGTGATAAAATAGGAGCAGTCTGTTCTGGGTCCACGCTGTTTGCTTCTATACTTAATTCGTCAGTAATGTTAGGCAATTATTTGCAAGGGACAACTTCAGCAGACGACACTTTCAGATGCATTTTTTTCTTGGCACTTTAAGGGTTAAGCTGCACGAAATTATAAAATACTCTTCAGATAAACACTCTGGTATGCTTTTTGGCAGTAAATACTGGTCTTAAAAGTCTCCAGTGTATTGAGAATCTACAATGGCTGACTGTGAGATTAACTGCTGGCTATGCCAATTAGCAAGTCAACTATCTTTAAATAGAGTGAATGAAGACTTGTTTTGAGCAAAGGTGCAAAATTTAAATTGAAAGCTATTGTCTTTTGATTATAAAACACAAAAAACTAAGTATTGCACAGCGAAGTGATGTGAAAATCAATGTCTGTGACCACACAAAAGTTGTTAAGTTATTCAAAGATCTTCTTTCAAGCTTGAGCAGCAGCTATTAGTAATCAGTTATTCGTCAGAATTCAGGGACTAATAATCAACTACCATTTTGGCTTGGGTTAACCCTTAAAGCGCCAATCACAACTGCAGCAGACAACAAATTTTGTGACATCTTTCCCAATTTTCGAAAAAAAAAAAGTATGATATTTCATGAGAATCGTCTGCCAGCAGACGATTCTCATGAAATATCATGCCTTATTTTTTATTTTTGAAAAGCGGCAAAATTTGAAATTTTCGTCTGATGCAAATTATAGGTGGCTCTTTAAGGGTTAACTATGTATTCAAAAGAGTCATCTGCTATAAGTTATCTATTGCATCTAATTGCTAAATTCACCCACTAATTTCTGCATATAAGTTTAACAGTGTGGACCCTGGTCAGACTGCTGCTAGAGGAGCAGTCTGATTTTGGTACACACTGTTTGCCACAGAGACGCTGAAATATTTACATTTTCGAAGCAATTTTTTAATGAATCTTTAGAATTTTGCAACCCTTTATAGCCTCATGAACTACACAAATTTGATTGACAGCTGCCAAGTTCACTTATGCGTGCAATATGTTTGGAACATCAAACTCATTAGCCAGTTGTGATTGACAGCGAGCCACACCGAGTCGCATGTGCAAAACAAGCCTCTTGTTTGCTCCATTGGCTCAGGCAGGGATCAAGCTAGGGGGCGACTAGGGCCAAAATAGTCCCCCTAGGGGCCGAAATTTTGTCCTAAATGGGACCCAGGGAGAAGTGGGACTCTCCCTAAAAAAAACAACAGGGAGACTCATTTTCATTCTGTCACCACACAAATGCAAGCTGTAGTGACATTATCAGACAATCTACTACCACTGCATCATGTTCTTCTTCCATGAAATGGCAATAGTATGTGTAATGGCTAATTTGCTTCTAAACTGACAGAAAATGCCATAATTTTGCGCTATAACTTCTCCCTATCTGACTGTCACTTCTCCCTAACTGTCCTGCAGGGAGAAGTCACTTCTCCCGAAAATTCTGGGCCAGCTTGGTCCCTGGGCTGTCGTCAACAAGCTGGCTGTTCCACTTTTCAGTTTTATGCTCCGACTAAACTGTTAATACGATTATATTTTAAATACAAAACTGTTTTAATACCTAAATTAAAAATAATTTTTATATTTTAGATATTTGTAATGAAATGTAAATATAAGCAATAAATTCAATTTATAGAATGTTCATGGAATCAGGAATATTTTGGGTCTCTCGCAAAGTTAACCCTTTGGGCTCCACTTACTTTGCAAGAGACCCAAAGTATTCAGGATTCCATAAACATTCCAAAAATTGAATTCATTTCTTAAATGAACCAAGAGATGACACACAGCAGACAACATTCAGTCGCAATGAACAGCATGGGTGAAAGTTCAAAATTTCCAAAATCCCGAACTTTTTAAAATCAAATCTTAAAACTTGCTGTATGCCTACAAATATCAACAATTTCAAGTTAGTGTCTAGAGATAAACTGAATTTAAATTGGAGAACCTATTTGAATCTGCTTAATTCAGGACTTTGAGGCTGACTTTCTATGGAAAGTCGGCCTCAAAATCCTGAATTCAGGAATAATCCTGAAAACTTTCTACCATGGAACAGCAGAAGAGTTTGATCTGATCACTTACATGCATCCCAAGTCAACATTCCATTCAGCCAGACCACTTGCAGAAGTTGGACAGTGAATAGTGTTGGGCATATTGACAATTGTGCTGTTAACACCTCCCGTATAATTCTGACTGGGCCACGTAGCATTCTGATTCTGATTTGACTGTGTACAGTAGCTTTCATAGATGGTGAGTGGTACACCACTGGTACATACACTGGCTCTCGTTGGCAAAGCGGACCAGCCATCTGAAAAATAGAAATGGCCACACCATGTGATTTCGAACAATGTGGCATTTTGACATGAATACTAGACTCAGACGAGCCTATGCATCCTCCTTTAAGCCTAGAAACTCCAAATGATGTTGGGTCAGTAGCATAGAATTTTCAAACGACCTGGCAAAGGCTCTGATCAGACTGCGTATATGCACAGGCTGGTATGAGCCTTTGCTGGTTGCACATACCACATTCTTGGAAATCTCATGGCATGGCTCAAATGTCGGTTTGTTTGTTCAACACCTTTTATCACATATGAACCCGCTTTCCAGGAATCCTGGATTGTGTGTGGGGTACTGAAGGGGATGCTCCTGCCCCCTGCATTATTTCTTATTCTTATCAATCGATTCAGATGTGATCTACCTTTGGATCCACCTACCCAGCAGGGACACTACCTTAAAACAATGTCATATTAACGTTGAAGCGTTACATTGATATTTATACAACATTGTCTTAATGTAGTGTCAGTGCATCGATGTTGATAAGATATTGTTCAAAGGTAGCGTCATTGCATAGATGTTGATATGACATTGTTTTAAGGTAGTGTCATTGCATCAATCTTTATATGACATTGTTTTAAGGTAGTGTCCTTGCACTGACATAGATATGACATTGTTTTAAGGTAGTGTCCTTGCATCGAGGTTGATATGACATTATTTTAAGGAAGTGTCATTGCATGGAGGTTGATATGACATTGTTTTAAGGTAGTGTCATTGCATCGAGGTTGATAGGACATTGTTTTAAGGAAGTATCATTGCATTGATGTTGATAAACATTGTTTTAAGGAAGTGTCATTGCACCAATGTTGATAGGACATTATTTTAAGGAATTGCATTGCATGGAGGTTGATATGATATTATTTTAAGGAAGTGTCATTGCATGGAGGTTGATATGACATTATTTTAAGGAAGTGTCATTGCATGGAGGTTGATATGACATTATTTTAAGGAAGTGTCATTGCATGGAGGTTGATATGACATTATTTTAAGGAATTGCATTGCATGGAGGTTGATATGACATTATTTTAAGGAAGTGTCATTGCATGGAGGTTGATATGACATTATTTTAAGGAAGTGTCATTGCATCGAGGTTGATATGACATTGTTTTAAGGTAGTGTCATTGCATCGAGGTTGATAGGACATTGTTTTAAGGAAGTATCATTGCATTGATGTTGATAAACATTGTTTTAAGGAAGTGTCATTGCACCAATGTTGATAGGACATTATTTTAAGGAAGTGTCATTGCATCGAGGTTGATAAACATTGTTTTAAGGTAGTGTCATTGCATCGATGTTGATAGAAAATTGTTTTAAGGTAGTGTCATTGCATCGAGGTTGATAAACATTGTTTTAAGGAAGTGTCATTGCATCAAGGTTGATAGGACATTGTTTTAAGGTAGTGTCATTGCATTGATGTTGATATGACATTGTTTTAAGGTAGTGACATTGCATCGATGTTGATACAACATTATTTTAAGGTAGTGTCATTGCATTGATGTTGATATGACATTATTTTAAGGTAGTGTCATTGCATCGATGTTGATATGACATTATTTTAGGGTAGTGTCATTGCATCGATGTTAATATGACATTGTTTTAACGCAGTGTCATTGCATGGATGTTGATACAACATTGTTTTAACACAGTGTCATTGCATCGATGTTGATACCCACTGTTTCGATGTCATGTGCCTGCTAGGTAGTGACTTAGACAACAAGTTTGGCTTACCTTCAATACACATGTATATGTCAGTAAACTTTTCCAGCACATTAAGCTTGAAGTAATCATTCTGAATGAGTTCTACGATCCTCTCTTCAGTACACTCTGGTTCATCCTTGGCCAATGCATGCATACGAACACATGTCACAAAGTCCTTCACCATAGCACTATCATCCTCCGACCTAAAATATATGAGCCGTGATATGAGATTTCCAACAAAGTGGCATTTTGACATGAATAGACTCAAACGAGCCTGTGCAGCCTCCTATTAAGCTTATTACCTCCAAATGCTTTTCAGTCAGTAGCTTAACAGTCATAGAATATTCAAGCGACTAGCAAAGGCTCTGATCAGACTGCGCATATGCGCAGGCTGGTCTGAGCCTTTGCTGGTCGCACATACCACATTGTTGGAAATCTCAGATCGCAGCTCATATGGACCATCACATGAGATTTTTATACTTATTGCATGCACTTTGACCCTTTTCAGACCAATGGAATTTCCACAAAACTGCAACAATAAAGTCAGGATGGTCCATTGAATATATGGAGGGGTCATCAGTTACTATTTCCCCAAAATATTGCATTTCTTTCTCTGAAGATATTTTGTCTTAGCAAACAATGTAGACCCTGATGAAATGCTGCCTTCTGCATCATTTTATCTGGATCTTCACTGCTTGCAAAAGTACCTGTTTAGGGGTTTCAAGTCTACAAAAGGTTAGCCCTTAAAGCGCCACCTATAATTCGCAGCAGACACCAATTGCAAATTTGCTGCTTTTTCAAAAATAACAAACAAAGCATGATATTTCATGAGAATCGTCTGCTGGCAGACGATTCTCATGTAATATCATACCTTATTTTTTTCAAAAATTGAAAATGATATCACAAAATTTGTCATCTGCTGCAGTTGTGATAGGTGCTTAAAGGGTTAAACATCCATGCTGGATATTCAGCTTTGCTAGATGTCAAAATTTCTGGTCTAATTCTTTATCTACATCTAAACTGAACTTTCGCTGCTGGACAGACAGTCAAGGGTGAAAGTTCAAAATTTTGAAAATCCTGAACTTTAGAAATTCAATTCTCAAACTTGTTTCATCATGCCTACAAATATCAAAAATTTTCAGTGTAAATGGTCAATTGTCTTTAGAGAATCTGAAAATAAATGAGAGATGCTATTATAATCTTTTAAATTCAGCATTGGAAAGTCAGCCTCAAAATCCTGGAATCAGGAATAATCCTGAAAACTTTCACCATGGATAAGTACCAAATCCCATGTGCCAGCTCAAATGAAGTAGATTTGTGAAAAGACAATTCATAGTTTTTTGACTTTGCTGACCTTGAAAATTATCAAGGTTATCTGCTCTCTCATCTGCTAATGTTCCAATGCTAATGCAAACAATATGGACCCAGATCAGAATGCTCTATACTGTTTGCTTCCATGAAAAAATTCTAAAGTGCGCTTGAATGTACAAAGCAGAAAAAGTAGATATTTTCAGGACAAAAGCAAAGTGGCTGGAAATGTTAAGTTAATTTTTTTCTAGATATACTATAAGTTTGGTTTGTTTGTTGCTTTACCTCCCAAGTCAACAGCTATGGTCATGGCGGGGCGGTCTGTTCACCTAACCACACTTTTTTCCTGGGCAAGCTTGAACAAGCAGTTAACCAGTACTTCGTGCACATAACTGACAACAATCCTTCTTGAATGATTCAGCGGGAGGGAGGAGAATGACCGTAGAAATTATTTCATAATCAATCTCCACGAAAGTATGGGACCGGGCCGGGATCAAACTCACGACCCCTGGATCTGCAGTCAGACTCGCATCTGTTCCCAGACAAGTTATCGACTGCGCTACATGGCCCGGTGAGATATACTATAAGAATCTATCATGAGTGTGCGGGTAGGATAGAAAAATCAATCCAGAGGATCACTGTTTGGCATCACGAGGCTTTTTCTGCTCACCACTTTTATATTTATTTTAAAATAAGCTTCCAGAAGTCCCTGAATAGGCTAAGATACAATTTCACATGGTAACGTTACTCAATGTCCTGGGTAAGATAGCATGGGTAAGATAAGATTTTCTATCCCAGGGTAAAATCTCAGATATCCTTATCTGGTGTGCAAGAAATTCTCTTACATGATGCCCTGACACCTAAAATGCACTTGAATATATGAAGCAGAAAACATTTTCAGGACAAAAACATATGGTGTGAAAACGGTAAGTAAATACATCTTTTTCTTGATATATAATCTCTAATATGTAACCCTGACTTACGAGCAGTTTGGTTTCCTGTATCCGTACTTGGTATTCCATGGGCATTTGTGTCTTGCGTCATCAATGAACTGGGATGTACAGACAGACTGGTGATCTGCAAAATGAGACAGGAAAATATAAATGGGCCTCGTCGCGAGAAAACCTGCCTTCGGGGGTTTGCGAACAACACAGGTGCAGACCAGCCTGCGCATTCGTGCAGTCTGATCAGCGCCTTTGTTATTCGCTTTTTGAAAATTATCAAATCTGGACTTGCTACCAGCTAAATTTCAATTTTCTAGCTAGTCTCTGTAAATGAACAGACTGGTTTGAATCTCACTTTGTCGGAAACCCCGAAGACAGGTTTTGTCACGACAAGGCCCAAATAAGCTCATGAGATTTTGGTGCTTATTCCTTGACCCTTTGTATACTAATGGATTCTTCCTTCTGGCTTGATACAATAAACTTGGCGAAATCCATCGTACATATCTAGGGGTGTCTTGTAAAAATTTAAAAAAAAATGTATTTTTTGTCTGAAGATCTTTTTTACCTTAACAATGTTGACCCTGATGAAATGCCGCATTATACGGCATTTCATCTGGGTCTTCACTGTTTGTAAAAGTACCCATTTAGAGGTTTCCAGTATACAAAGGGTTAACTATTTGCATGCTGGGTAATTTTTCATTAATTTTTTGTCATCTGAAATTATTTCAGCAATACTAAAAGAATGTCAAGCAGTTTGGATCCAGATCAGGATTGACATTCTGTAGGTCCTTCTGTCTGTCCTGATCTGGTTCCAAACTGTTTGCACAGGTTATCGGCAGACGACAAAAGTTGCAACTACCATGCCTTTTTGAGCAGATTAGCTGTTAACCAGTGTATGGATGGGTGGGGGATGGATAGTAGGATTTGAGCCAACCAGGGGTGGGGACCCCCATCGAAAATTCACAATTTTGAAGTATAAGATATTTTTGTCCTTTACACCTTTGATCACCTTTCAACTCCAATGTCATATTGGCAATATGAAAATCTTTAGCACCAGGGCTAATCTATACAGAAAACCAACTCACTATAATAAAAGGGCCACTTTATAAGCAAACTGTTCCAAGGTTCATGCAGACAAGAGTGTGTAAAATTCAAGGACTTCTTAGACTTCCCTACTGTTTTCAAGGTCTGAAAACTTATGAAAAATACTGATTTACACATAAAAATTCTATTTGGGAAATGTTGGACTGCTTTACTTAAGATATTAGTTTTAGAGACTAAGAATAAAATTGTGGTGCCTTTATTTGGTGCAGCTATGCTGCACCAAACAAAGACACCACAAATTTATACGGATTTAGGTCTCCAAAGACAGTGTTCAATCCTCCTGTAAATGGTAAAATTCAAGGACTTTTCAAGGCCTTTGAGTGTTTTCCAGTACTTTTCAAGGTAAATTTAATTTTCAAGGACTTTTCAAGACTGTCCTGTATATTCAAGTACTTTTCAAGCCTGTGCGAACCCTGTGTTTGGGGTTTCAAACCATTTAAGTTTCAAACCATTTAAGACTCAAACCAGTCTGTTCAGCTACAGAAACTAGCTAGAATATTGAAATTTTATATGGAGCATGCCTGGCCCCGAGGTTATAAAACTTTTTTCATGCTCAACTCATCTGAGCACAAATTTATCTTGCTCATAGATATTAAAATATTTATAAAATATTTTACATTTATAAGCATGGTAAAAACATCATTGGACAGTTTAAAAGCAAGAACAGTCTTTATTTTTCAGCATTTTTGTTTTATGAGCAGTTGAAATTTTATGCTCAGTTGAGTTGAGCATGAAAATAGTTTTATAACCGTGAGGCCTGGCTATTATACTTCCCAGACAGCGAATTAAAAAAGTCCTCAAGTGCTGAACAGCCTGGCGGATGCGCAGGCCCATCTGCACCTTTGTTGTTGTTTTTTGCATGCAAGTCAAGTTTTCCTGCATTGAGGCCCATATATGATTAAGCCGTGGCATGAGATTACCAACAATGTGGCGTTTTGACAAGTCTTGACTCAGACGCTCTGTGCAGCCCCATTTAAGCTTAGAAACTCCAAATGATGTGCAGTCTGAAGCTTAACAGTCATAGAATATTCAAGCGATTAGCAAAGGCTCTGATCAGACTGCACATATGCGCAGGCTGGTCTGAGCCTTTGCTGGTCTCACATACCATATGAGCCGTGGCATGAGATTTCAAACAATGTGATATGTGTGACCAGCAAAGCCTCAGATCAGCCTGCGCATACACCCAGTCTGATAAGAGCCTTTGCTAGTTGCTTGAATATTATATGATTGTTAAGCTACTGACTAAACAGTTTCTAAGCTTAAAAGGAGGCTGCACAGATTTGTTTGAGTCTACACTTGTCAAAATGCCACATTGTTGGAAATCACATGTCGCGGCTCATATTGTTGGAAATCACATGCTGTGGCCCATTACTATTTACAGTTGAACTTTGGTCGCTCGAACTCGCCTGTTTCGAACACCAGGGATCGCTGGAACTCGTTCATCGGTCCCGGCAATTTCCCTATACATTTAATGTTAAAATACACCCCAGGCTCAAACAGCGATGGCTCGAACTCTCGAAATCAAAGCACGGTCCGCAGGGCGATTTTTCATGTAACTAGAAATGTGTCCATGGGACACGGATGCCCCCGCTATTGCCAAATTCGCATAAATAGGGCATTGTCATTAACAAAGGGCCATTACTCTAATAATAATCGGTGGATTTTATCCGTAATCGAACTTGACCTGTATTTTATGATTACATACCTGTGTATGAAATATGAATCCAATACACCAACCTATTCAAAAGATATCGCCCGGAAACCATTTTTCATACGGAGATCAAGGGCCATAACTCTGATAATAATTGGTTGATTTTATCCGTAATCAACCTTGACCTGTATTTTATGATTATATACCTGTGTATGAAATATGAATCCATTTCACCAATATATTCAAAAGATATTGCCCGGAAACCATTTTTCGTACGTACGGGACGTACGGACAAGGGTGATGCTATATGCCCCCCCCCCCCCCCCCCCCCCCCCCCCCATTATAAATGGCGGGGGCATAAAAACGCTATGATCGCTCCGACCGAATATTTCTATACTTGAATCAGTCACACGCTTGATTAAAGATTATTATTATTTTCATAAGCGCTCCATGACAATGATGATTTCGCCCTTGGGTTACCTAACTGCCGAGCGGAACGTGTGAAGCAATTAGCGGCAATTTATCTGATCAAAGATTTGAGTAAGTTCTCACTTGTCACCACTTATAGCAGGGCGGCCGAAAATGATTACAGACAGTTAATGAGATGTTTTGTAATCAAGAATTCGCATGTCAACTGAGTAAAACATGCCTGGCTGGATAAAGACAGGCATCAGATTGTGCGGCTGTACAGTCTGATCCGCGTCTTTGTTGTAAACATCCTGGGGAGTGTCATTTTTTTCATGTTTTTATTTGTTTATATTAATTGAAACTTGCACATTGTGAATAAATAATAAGAAACAAACTTTTTTTCTTTTATTGTTCTAAAGGAAACGATAAACAACCGGACATAAGCTGTAGCGACACATAAATCACTAGAAGAAAAACAGTACAGCTTTCTTGATAACAAACTTTTTTTCTTTTATTGTTCTAAAGGAAACGATAAACAACCGGACATAGCTGTAGTGACACATAAATCACTAGAAGAAAAACAGTACAGCTTTCTTGATAACAAACTTTTTTTCTTTTATTGTTCTAAAGGAAACGATAAACAACCGGACATAAGCTGTAGCGACACATAAATCACTAGAAGAAAAACAGTACAGCTTTCTTGATAGCTAATGCAATGATCAGGCTGCGCATATGCGCATGCTGATAAATGTTTTTACTTCCAAAAGTTTCATATGCTAACACATGCGGCTTATCATTTTAACTCTAGCGTGCAAAGGGTTATTGATCACGTGCGCTTTGCAACATTGGTCAATAAAAAATGTGGTGTCCATGATGGCATAAAGTACACATGAACCAACTTGAAAAATCGTCAGGCTAGGTATCGCTCGAACACATGGATGGGTCGAACTCGCACCGACGGTCCCGACGAGTTCGAGTCATCGAAGTTCGACTGTAACTCTTTGCCTACTGGATGAATTTGAATGCTTATTTGTCGTCTGCTGATTTTTTTCAAAATCAACTTTTTTCGAAAAATTCTTTCAGGAATACCATCAGACGATCTGGGTATAAACTGTTTGTTATGATAATCAGCAGACGACACTAGTAGGTAAAGTATAAATGTCAACAAACCTGTGGTCAGACTTACCTGTACACAAATACTGGCTATAATACGGTAGCTGTTGAACGTCCACATAGTTCCCAAGTATGTTTCTATAGACATAGTTTTGCGTATCCCAACATTGTATTTTCTTTTTATTGCTGTATTCATTTCTGACACATGAGGCAACGTTTCCCAAATACCTGCAAACACGTAATTCAGAATATGTCTTCTTATTTCTCAATTAAAACATATGTTGTGGATACTCAAATTGTGATTGGAGCATCCGAAACACATGTTTTTATTAATAAATGAGAAAAAAAATCACATTTTTATAGTCAACCCATATATTATAAAGCGGAACATCCTCTTTATGAGACATATGCAAAAAGTGAAGACACTGATCAAATGCTATCAAATACTGTGTCCAATCAGGTTCTTAACTGTCTGCTTATAGAATCCTCAATTAAAAGTTGACTCAATTGGAAAATACCAACCTACAATCTCTAAAACTGGAAATGGACATGTCCAACTGATAATGATAGGTGAGTTTATTTGGCTTCAAATGGATGAGATAGGTGCTTATAAGAACCATTGAAGGGGTAACTAGGTCCAAAGTTTTGATGTGGTATTGGATGATTTTATAAGTGAAAATAGGTATAACCAGGCATTATCTATACCTTTTTCACTTTTAAATCAACCAGGCCCTGCAGCACAGTCGGTAGCAAGTCCTACTGCAGATCCTGGGATAAGGAGTTTGATGCCAGCCCAGTGCCATATTTTCGCGAAGATTGATCACAAAATAAGTTCTAGGGTCATACTCCTCCCTCCGCTGATTCAAGAAGGGTTGATGTCAGTTACAAGGGAAAGTATATGCACGAAGTACTGGTTAACTGCTTAGTCAAACTTGCTCAGGAAAATAGTGTGGTCAGGTGAACTGACTGTCTCAAAATGACCATAGCTGTTGAAAAGGACGTAAAACCTCAAACAAAACAAAAATATATCTATAAAATCTGCCAATAGAACCCCCAAAACATGCTGGGCCCCTATGGCTAGGAAAGGGCTTATATAAAAAGCAGAGTTGAAAATGGTTCAATCTTAGAATCAATGACATCTGCTGGTTCTTCACTTCCCTACTAACATTTCAGGGGGAGATATAGGCTTGTCTTCGGGGTTTCCGATAAAGGGAGTTTCAAACCAGTCTCCTCAGCTACAGAGACTAGCTAGAAAATTGAAAGTTCACCTGTAGCAAGTTTACATATGATACTTTCCAAAAATCAAATAACAAAGGGGCTGATCAGACTGAGCGGATGTGCAGGCTGGTCTGCGCCTGTGTTGTTCGCAGACCCCCGAAGACAGGTTTTCTCACGTTGGGGCCCATATAATGGTAAATGTTCTAAAATTTTGAACACTTTTCTCTTTTTGTTCTCAAATAAAATGTTGGTTATCAGGGCTGGAAGTCACAAAATGCTTGGCGGAATAGCAAATAGAGAAGACCCTGATAAGACTGCAGAAGCAGTCTGATCTGGGTCTGCACTGTTTGTCTAGACCTTTTGGGCTGGCAACTAGAGTTCAATATATGAAGAATAAAAAATCCGTGTTGGCTACTCTTTGATGTTTGTAAATTCTAGTCTACACGTGGCCGAAATGCATCCCAACAGGTTCAATTCAACTGGACATATGGTTCCCGAGTTTCACTCCATTTTAAAGTTATAAAACTCTATGCCTACAGGTAATTTTTCTTGCTTTTTTATCGTCTGCCCATATTTTTTCAAAATCAACTTTTTTGAAAATTCTTTCAGGAATTCTGTCCAAGTGTCAAACAGTTAGGATCCAGATCAGGCCGATGCTTTGTCGGGCCTGATCTGGGTCCAAACTGTTTGCAAAGGTTACCAGCAGACGACAATAGTAGGCAAAGAGTTAATGAGTATCATGTGTTGCCCTACCTGCAGTTCTCAGGACTAAGGCCGAAGTCACTCCGAGAAGTATCAATGTTAAATTCAGGCGTTGAAAACTGAATTTTACAATCCTTCAGGGTTTGGTTCTTTAACTCGTAGGAGTCACATGGATAATCTTCCGAGCCGTCTGAAACATAATGTATTACTGTGATTCCAGGTTTTAAGTGACCCCCCCTTTATCTTTTATTTAACATCTTTTATCCTTACTAATACGATCTACGTTTAGCATGTGGATGTAAATGCACACCGCGTAACTAAAACTTATTTTAGGGGGAGCCCTTATTTTGAACTGAAGGCCCAAATGCCCTGTAAATCAGAATAACTTAGTCTTTTTTCATTAGATATATACCCATTTTCGCCTCTATATAAGATTAATGCACAAATTTTACACCACTGATCGGTATAAGACATAGTTTATTTATATATCGATAAGGTACACTTGGGGACTAATTCAAAGAGGAAGAAAGAAAAACTCTCTAAAATTCCATCTAACCACAGCCTATATAAAAGGTAATATATAATTGAGAAAAATATATCTATATATGCGGTCTATATCTAAACTAATTTCTGTAATTTATTTTTAATTAAAATCACTAATAAGGAATAATCAGCAAAAAAACAGCAGTCATGTTAAACCTAGAAGCAGTAATTCATGAACTCTTTAACCTTTGTATTCCCTAAGCCCCTAAAAGTGTACTTTTGCAAACAGTGAAGACCCAGATGAAATGCAGCATAATGCTGCATTTCATCAGGGTCTACACTGTTTGTAAAGGTCAAAAAGATCTTCAGGCAAAAAAATACAATATTCTTTGAAAATTATAACCTGATACTCCTGGATATGTACAATGGACTATTCCAAGTTTAGTGTATCAAACAAGAAGG
This sequence comes from Loripinus fragilis, assembly GCA_964019695.1. Classification (NCBI taxonomy): domain Eukaryota; kingdom Metazoa; phylum Mollusca; class Bivalvia; order Lucinida; family Lucinidae; genus Loripinus; species Loripinus fragilis. The sequence continues at coordinate 106,906,301 of OZ026515.1, forward strand.
AATAATCCATTAGTATACAAAGGGTTAACTACAAACTTTCTAAAATGGTTGATAACCTGGCTTTATCATTTTTAGCTTAAGAAATAGATTTGTGATGTCAGTGATTTGTTGCTTAATGGATCACTGGCTGGAGTTCAGTTGTAAAAAAATGGATAAATCACCAGCACAATGCAAGAGTGATTTATTCACTTATGATTGACTGACAGACAGTGATATATTAAATAACAAATCACTGCTGGCACGAATATATTTTGATTGATAACACACAAAAATATTGAACATAGGAAGGATTCCTTCAGATTCTATTCAGATTCTACCATCTTTAACAGTGTGATAATTTTCCGTTAATCTTGTTTGGACTGTGACAAGTCACGTAATTTTACGTATGTTTAGAATGCTCTTTGGTTGTTAAAATGTTACGCCACCTGATGTCAATATCACAAGCCTTTATGGGATAGTTGACATAAAAAATCAAATTGACTGCGGGATGATGTCATGCTTGTCCGTCCAGTAATTTGTAAATCAATACATCGCTAGACTTTACCATTGGCTATATAGTCTTTTTCCAATAATATTTTTGTAAAATAACATGGTAAAAATAATTGTGAGCCACAACATGACCATGTTATATCCAAATCTGTGTTATGAAGAGGTATGTTATAAAGGGATTGCATCATACCATTAACTCAACAGTGAGATTTGGCAAATGTGAGCTGAGAGGTAAAAATATAAACATAACAAGAGTTTTTAAATTTGATATTTAAATAAAATAAATATGGTCAAGATTAATTTTCCGAAAGCAAATGTTTTGCAAAAAAACTGACAGCACATCAATCTAACATGGAAAAAAGCTCAATGCGTGGATCCAAAAAATTCAGCCAGGGGGGTTCTGAAAACTTGTTGTTTTTTTTTAAAATCAACATATTTCACAGAGGGACATACAGACCTCCCTCGATTATCAATTGGACTCAAAGGGTCCAATTGCTTCTCAAAGGGGAGGGGGTGGGGTGGGGGGGGGGGGCGTATCAGTATTTCTAAGGGAACATATAGCAACTTGTTTCCAGGGGGGGGGGGGGGTCAGAGCCCCTGCCCCCCCCCCCCTCTAAATCCACCCACCAGCTAAATTCATTATCAAATTAAGAACCTTTCTTTCTACATAGAAATCTGGAGGATTATAAGTCCCTGGAAACTAACTGAGAATTATTTTGTGGTCTGAGAAATGTGCATCCCACAGGTTTAATGCATAAGGTAGCATAAAGTAGCTCCTAAAAACCCTAAAAATTCAACTTACATACAAAAAGAGGTTACGTAACGTATGCAATCACCCTCTCATGTAATGTTTAGGCATTTTATTTCAAATTTTTGTGGTCTGAGAAATGTGCATCCCACAGGTTTAATATTTAACTCCTAGAAAAACTTAAAAGTTCAACTTATCTACATAAAGGTTACATATGCAATCACCCTTTCACGTTATGTTTTGGCATTTTCACTTGATATGGCAGCCAAAACTTATATTGAGGACTTTGTCATTATCATTATCACATTTCATAATGTTTTGGTTTTTTAACCCTTAAAGCACCAAGAAAAAAAATGCATCTGAAAATGTTGTCTGCAAGTCGTCTGCTGCAAATAATTGCCTAACATTACTGACGAATTAAGTATACGAGAAGCAAACAGCCTGGACCCAGAACAGACTGCTCCCTTAGGAGCAGTCTGATCTGGGTCCATGCTGTTTGCCATAGAGGCTTCTTAAACATTTCAGCAGACGAGAAAAGCATACGACTTTTGTTAAACATACAGTCATCTTTGCAGGTTTCTCTGTATCTTTCAATAACATCCAGCCATCGTTGTTCTTGGTGAGTCAAGGAACTTCCGGACTTCGCAAAATCTTCCCGTATTTCTTTCAGCAGCTGTTCTCGAGTTGCCGTATCTCGCAATAATCTATGCGAGATCTTTGTTGAATCACAATAGGAAGAGCTCAAAGAGTTGGCAAAATTTTGTACACAATACCCAAGCTGCTGCCCTGGACTGAAAGAACAAACACATAAGATAAGATAATTTAAGTTGCAAAAGGCCTATTGGCCCATGAGCTACACACAAAAAGAAAACAGTAAGTCAAGTACAGAAAAACCTAGAAAATTCAAACTCTGATTTTTCAAAACACTTGCTAATTCGAACTACATTTGGGACACACTGAATTAGAGAATATGACCTATTCATTATCTATTTTAGTAACTGTCTATACTAACATAGGTTTTGGTTGCGTAAAAGAATTCTATTGAGATGTTTCTTTAAGTCAATAACTTTTAGCATTTTTGTTGTCATGAGGGGTTGAAATTCCAAGCTCAGTTGAGATGAGCACGAATTTTTTTTTAATTACCTTTGAGTTTATTTCCTTGAAATAAGAAACATTTGTGTAATTATTATCAGGGGCGTAGCTACATATACACAAAAAAGCAAGTGCTTTCACATTTGGACCAAAAGTATGGAAAAATTATATTTCTGATGGATTCTTGATTTACGTGTACAAAACGTGTGCGTAGAAGCAATATTAATCTCACTAAATCCAATTTTGACAGAATCTGTGATGATATTGTCATATATATCCTTTGAGCAAGGTAAAGTGAATGAAGGCCTGGTCATACACGATTTTAATAATCTACCATTACCAAGAGTGTGTATATCTTGGCAAACAGCGCAGACCCTGATGAGCCGCAGCCCTTTACAGCGTCTCATCTGGGTCTACGTTGTTTGCATATGTTCCCTTTTTGAATGCATTCAGCCTATTCCACACGTGCGTACTTTGAATTTTAGTCTAGCTACGCTCCAGATTTGAATCTGGGCCAATGGGTCAGATGTTATAGCTCTGATGGCCATATTGCTTGGCAGAGCGTAACTTTTTGAGCAATTTTTGTGAAGGGCATTATGAGAAACTCCTATAAATGTGAAATAATTATTAATTTTGAACAAGGGTTCAAGAGATGTCAATGGTAAATTTTTCATCAGAGTCGTCATCATTTTTCAATGTACAGTTTAACTTACCTTGCTAACTGCAACTTGTGTTGTCTGCTGATAACCTTTGCAAACAGTTTGGATCAAGATCAGGACACACAAAATGTCTGTCCTGATCTGGATCCAAACCCTTGGACACACTGATAGTGTTCCTGAAAGATTTTTTTGAAAAAGTTAACTTTGAAAATATTCAGCAGACGTCAACAAAAGCATGAAAAATAACCCAACATGCAGAGATAAATGGGCCTCTACGTGAGAAAACCTGTCTGCGAGGGTTTGCACTTTCATATTCTGACAAGCTTTGAGTGAATCATGGGCCAGGCCCTGAGGTTATAAAACCCTTTTTCATACTCAACTCAGCTGAGCTCCAAATTTATCCTGCTCCTAAATGTTAAAATGCCAACAATTGTTGTCATTTTAACATTTATTGCCATGATAAATACAACATCTTGTTTGTTTTGTTGCTTTACGTCGCAAGTCAACAGCTATAGTCATGGCTGGACAGTCAGTTCACCTAACCACACTTTTTCCTGGGCAAGCTTGAATATCTGAGAGACTTAAAGCTGCATACTATGTAACTATGAACATTTTTCGAAAAAAATGTTTTCTTTTTAAATAATTTGTAAAAGTAGAATTAAGCTATGTTTTCACAATAAAAATGTTCAGCACAGCTGAAAACTGCATGGAAAAGTGTACTATCTTATCAAATAGGTGATTTTTTCTCTTATTGGTTTTTATTTGCGTCCCTCCAATAATTCTGACCGTTGAATTTTAACATAAATGCAATTGTTTTGATAGTGATAACTTGTTAAGATTTACGGAAATGGTAAAATGTTTACCTGAATTTGAGTATTTTTACTGTGTTCTTGAAAAATAATAAAAACATTTTTTTTAAAATTAGAAGACCAAAAGTTACAGACTATGCAGCTTTAAAGCAAGATACTTCTTTATTTGTCAGTATTTTAGTTTTTTTTGAGCAGTTGAAATTTCGTACTCAGTTGAGATGAGCATGAAAAAAGTTTTATAACCTCAGGGCCAGGTACCACAACCTTTAGGTAACAGGAGTTATAGCCTTTAAAACAACCATTGAAATAATATACAACCTTACCTGCAAGTCTGCCAATCATCAAACCAGTACGAGTCTGTTTTAATGCAATCCCGAGCTAAGTATGTCAATGTCCGGGTGTCCGTGCAATAATTAATATCTGAAATAGAGGTGGAAATTTACCTTAACCCTTAAAGCACCAAGAAAAAAAAAAGCATAAGAAAATGTCGTCTGCTGAAGTCTTCTGCTGCAAATAATTGCCTAACATTACTGACTAATTAAGTATAGAAGTAAACAGTGTGGACCCAGAACAGACTGCTCCCATAGGAGCAGTCTGATCTGGGTCCACACTGTTTGCCATAGAGGCTTCTTAAGCATTTCAGCAGACGAGAAAAGCAGACGACACATTAAGTGTTAACTCTTTCTTTGCTAGCAGTGACCTCTGTTGTCTGCTGATAACCTTTGCAATCATTTTGGACCCAGATCAGGACCGACAAAACATGGGTCCTGATCTGGATCCAAACAGTTTGACCCTCTGTTAGAGTTCCTAATTTTTTTTTTAAAGTTAATTTTGAAAAAAAAATGGCAGAGGACAACTAAAGCATGAACAAGAGCTACTTTCAGATAGGAAAAAAACCACCTTTTGACCGCACCCAGGGCTCAATGGTGCGTTTGTTTGTTTGTTTGATTTGATTTGTTACCTCCCATCAACAATCTTTAAGTTAAACAGGGATGGGTCTTCCTGGGTTGAACCAGTACTTAGCTAGGATAAATGTGTCTTCCTCAAGGACCACAAGGCAGTGACGCCAGTGAGGCTCGAGCCCGCAGCCCTTCGGTCACGAGTCAAGCACTCTACCACTGAGCCACTGCGCTCCCTTATAAGCCTATGTAAAACATGTGACCCCCAAGCTGGGTCCATTTTAGTTCCAAGGAGCATAATTTGTACAAACTTGGAAGAGGTCAACTAGATGATACTACATACCAAATATCAAGGCTCTATGCCTTGTGGTTTCAGACAAGAAGATTTTCAAGGTTTTCATCTTGAAAATCTATTTTCAGCCTGTGTGACCTAGATATGCAACGGACTGGGAACATTTGAATAATAATGAAAGAGGGCCATATAAAAATCATTCCTTCCAAGTTTGGTCAAAAGTCAGCCAGTAGTTAAGGAGATGTCCTTTCAGTCAATTGTTGACTGTGGACGATGGACATCCAAGGATCATAAAAAAACCTTTCCTTTTTCACCACATGATGAATTTTTATCAATTATAAAAGCAAATCACTTGATTAACTAGAAATGATCTTTTTCAAATAATTCTTTCTTGAATACCATCAGATTGTCAAACAGTATGGATCCAGATGGTCCCGACATTTTGTCTGGCCTAATCTGGGTCCAAAGTGTTGCCAAGGTTATCAGAAGATGACACTAGTTGACAACATGGTTTTTGGAGAGGTGAATTCATTAGAATAAATCCATCTTCTAGGAATAGGTTATTACAGGAAGAAGTCATCAAAATAATGTTTTTATTATTAGCCCTTAAAGCGCCAAGAAAAAAATGCATTTGAAAATGTCATCTGCTGAAGTCGTCTGCTGCAAATAATTGTCTAACATTAATGACAAATTAAGTATAGAAGTAAACAGCGTGGACCCACAAATAGGAGCAGTCTGATCTGGGTCCACACTGTTTGCCATAGAGGCTTCTTAAACATTTCAGCAGACAAGAAAAGCAGAGGACTTTTGTTGCGATTGGAGCATTAAGGGTTAGCTTTTATCAATGATTGTCTTGAGAGCTATATTCATGAAACATTCTTTCTCGTATATTAACGTGAAGTGGTCAGGGCTGCAACTTATTATTACACATGGGCTTGTCAAACTTTAATACACGGGAAAGAATGTTATATCCTTATTGTTATATACCTTCCTTTCCAGCACAAGCATTTACAAAAAACAGTTCCAAATAATTTTATTCAAATGTGTGCAGAAATATCCACCGTAGCATAATGTCCTTGACCGGGCTTAAATGGCAATGAAGCAAATGGGAATGAAGCCCTGGGCCAGTGATTGGTCAAATATCAGCCGCATTGTGACACATTAAATTCAGATGAAATGTAAAACTGTCAGCGATTGAAACACGTCAAGTCTCTATGGTAAACACTTATTAGGTATATAACAACGACAATTAAAAAGTGGATCTCATCTTCTACAGCTTTTAACCTTTATCCTGCCAATGTTTTTGCCATAAAATGACGTCTGCTTATTTAAGCCCTTAATGCGCAAAGAAAAAAAATGCATCTGAAAATGTTGCCTGTTGAAGTTGTCTGCTGCAAATAATTGCCTAACATTACTGATGAATTAAGTAAAGAAGCAAACAGCATGGACCCAGAACAGACTGCTCCTATAGGAGCAGTCTGATCTGGGTCAAAACGGTTTGCTGTAGAGGCTTCTAAAACATTTCAGCTGGAGAGAAAAGCAGACAAGTTTTGTTGGGATTGGCACATTAAGGGTTAAAATAACCTCCAGTGGATGCAAAAAAATGTGAAATCTGATCAGAATGTTCCTTTTGAAGCAGTCTGATCTTGGTTCATGTTGATTGCAAGAGAGGCTACCAAAGTACATAAGCAAATGCAAAAGCAGACAACATTTGTTGTGAATGGAAAGAAAACTGAACAAGGACAGAGCTGGATCCAGAGGGTTCACTTGAACCCCACTCTCCCCCCTCCCCCCCCCCCCCCTCTGTTTTTAAATATCCTATGAAAATGAAATAATTTGGTCTCAGTGAGACCAAATTATTTCATTTTCATGGGATATTTAAGTAAAAACAAAACAAAATCAGCAAAAGGAAACCCCCCACACCTTTGTACATATGGACCCCATTTCCAGAAATCCTAGATCTGCAACTGAAGGGCCAATAAGCCATGATTTGAATGACGTCATAAGCCATTCTAACACATTATAATAAGGTAAACATAAACTTTATTCTTATTTTGAGAAAAATAGGCTTGATCAATAACCCTTAAAGAGCCACCCAAAAAAAACATACATAAAAATATTGCCTACTTTGGCTGTCTACTATATATTTGCTAACATTTTTTATTAATGTAAGTATAAAGACAAACAGTCCTACAGGGCCTGGGTTCACACTATATGGCCAAAAGGCTTCTAAAACATTCCAGCAGAGGACAAAAGCAGATACTTTTTATTGTGTCAAGTGCAGTATTGCCCAGCAGGAACACAACCTTTGAACAACATTGTATCAACATCAATGCGATGTCATTAGGTCATGACGTGGCATTGATAATGATATGACATTTCAAAGTCATGTACCTGAAGGGTGAGTGAATCTTATACCAACCTTTCGACTTCTTTTTCAAAGACACATAAACACTGTCATTTATAAACTGTTCATGGTTGTATACGATGTCACTGAAAGTGCTTTGTATTTCCCATTCTGTTTTATCGCTGTAGAGTATTCCATTAATGTTGAAACTGTCACAGCTGAAGAGAATACAATAACAAAATGAAATAAGACAAGAAAAATGCCATTATAGCCCTTTTTTATTGCTTAACCCTTAAAGCGCCAATCGCAACAAAAGTCGTCTGCTGAAATGTTTGAAACGAGAAAAGCAGACGACTTTTGTTGCGATTGGCGCATTAAGGGTTAAAATACCCTCCAGTGGATGCAAAAATATATGAACTATGATCAGACTGTTCTTTTTGAAGCAGTCTGATCTGGGTTCATGTTGATTGCAAGAGAGGCTACCGAAGTACATAAGCAAATGTGAAATGCTGGCAGATGATTCTCATGAAATATCATACCTTATTTTTTTTTCGAAAATTAGAAAAGACGTCGCAAATTTTGTCGTCTGCTGCAACCGTAATTGTGGGCTTTAAGGGTTATCTCTTTGCATGCTGGAGTTTTTCATGACTTTTATTCGTCTGCTGACTTTTTTTTTAATTCAAAATCAATATTTTCAAAAATGTATTTCTGGAACACTATCAGAGTGTCTAATGTTTTGCAAAGGTTTAATCAGCAGACAACAAGGGAAAAGTTAATCAACATAAGGCAACATAAGTATAATTTTTCATCATTTAAAATTGACCGTTTCCCTGCTGGTGACATCTGCTGATAACCTTTGCAAACAGTTCGGACCCAGATCGGGGCCAACAGAATGTCTACCGTCTAATGTCCGTCCTGATTTGGATCCGAATGTTTAACACTGTGGAGGTATTCTTGAAAGATTTTTTTTTTTCGAAAAAAGTGATTTTTAAAAAAAAATCAGATGACAAAAAAACATGGAAAATTACCCAGCATGCAAATAATTAAGCATATGAAGTAATTGTCCTTGGTGTCTCCAAAACACCACCAGCTATTATTAAAGCATCTTGAGCACATTTCTTTCTTTTCAAAAAGGTACATGTTTAGATTGTCAACAATGAGGGTAGATTTTTCTGACCACAGAGCGAAATCGGTACTGTAACATTTCAAAATCAAAGTCTCTCCAAGAATTTTAAAGATTTTCATTATACCTCTTCAGATTGTACCTCTTCAGTGACTCAGCAATTTAAATCATTGTCATGAGTTTTGTCGTCTGTTCATCTCATTTGCTTATATTCTTAGGTACCTTATGGCTTATATACATTTATTGCAAACAATATGAGCCCAGAGGAGCAGTCTGTTCAGGGTTTATATTGTTTGCTTTCATGAAAAAATCTAGTCTGAAGTGTGCTTGAATATATGCAGCAGGCATTAAAAGCAGACAACATTTTCAGGAAATAGAGGATATTCAAATTTTTGGAATGAATATGCCATTTATTTCATCGAGTGAAGCGAAAAATGCATATTTCATGAGTGGCGAAGCCACAAATGAAATATACATTTTCTCGCTTCACCAGATGAAATAAATGGCATATTCATTCCAAAAAATTGAATTTTCTTTTTATTATATATCATTTTAAGCGTAACAGATTTTTTGCAGTAAATGACGTCATACACGTTCTCACATTGCGTCTTATTAATGATGACGTTGTATAATGTACAATGACGGCCAAAACTGAAACCATAAGAGCAGGAGTAAAAAAAGTGAAAAATTCAGCAAATCCTGACAATTTAATAACCAAAATTTTCCTTGCGATCTAAGAAAATGAATAACCACACTTTGTGTTTTTGTCCACTAATAAGAAATTTACAGGCATTTGAAATTCTGAAGTGGGCTCAAGGAAGTCAATTGAGAAAGCAGAGGACATCCAATTTCGCCCGTGTAATACAACTTATATTTTCACTGCAGTGAAAATACAACTTTTGATATTTTCACGGCTGTGAAATACAGTTTTTTAAAACAAGGCAAATTCGCCGAATTTATATCCCCCGACGAAGGGTTATTTGAGAGAAACATGTAAATCACAAAACATAAATCCCATTTATCTAACCCTTAGTTCACCTACAGTATCATTCAGATCATAACAAATGTGTATGTTTTAGTGCTTAGTTCAATAAAAATATACTTACATCTGCATAATTTCAATACCTGACCTTTAAACCCAACCTCAGAGGTCAAGATTGTGTGTAAATTCAAAGTGTTACCTTGCATGAAGGTCTACACTTCTTCCACTTTACTTTGATATGCAACATGACAACTTTTAGAAAAGAACAAAAATGACCCTTTGACCCCACCCCAGGGGTCATTGGTGTGTGTAATGACAGCACACTTGCTTTCATGGTGCTCTGTGCTCAATTCCCTTTAATTTGATATGCAACATGACTACTTTCAGGAAAAGATATAGTTTGACCTTTTGACCCCACCCCTTTGGTCAAGGGTGTGTCTGTGGGCAAAATATTTGCTACCATGTTGCTGCCAGAGTTGTCAGCTTTAATTTGATATGCAACATGACTACTTTCAGAAAAAAATATAGTTTGACCTTTTGACCCCACACCCAGGGTCAAGGGTGTGTCTGTGGGCAAAATATTTGTTACCATGTTGCTGCCAGCGTCGTCAGCTTTACTTTGATATGCAACATGACCATATTCTGAAAAAGTTTAATTTTGGCCTCGGCCCCACCCCCTAAGTCCACCAAAGGGGCTTGGAATCAGGCCTTCAAACTTAAATCCTGTTTGATATGTTTCATATCTATTGTTGCTCTGCCTGCAAGCAAAATTTCATCAAAAAATATTAATAAATGCCTTAGTTATTGCGAAATTTAAATATTTGACCTTTGACCCCTTAGGTAGGGTCAAAGGGGGTGGGGTAAAACTTTGACACTGACAGGCACTTGGCAATCATGGTCTATAGCGAGAAGTTGTTAAATATAAACGCTTTGATGAAATGTGAAGATCATCACACAAAAAAGCTAATATAGGTTTTGCCTTATAATTGCCTATACTTAAATAAGGGCAATAACTCAAGTGTTAAGGGGTCGATTTTGACCAAACTTATAGGATATCAAGAGTCCATGGTACTAATCATTTGTACCAAGAATGAATTAAATCTGACCAATAGGTACTGAGATATGGTTCCGGACAGACAAAAAGTGTGGACGGACGGACAGACGGAATGGACAGACGGAATGGACGGACAGACGCACGGACAATGCCAAAACTATATCCCTCCGACTTCGTCGGGGGATAATATGCATTATATTTAATCAATATTTTTCTGTATTTCATTACTTTGTACATAATAAAAAAATATAGTAGTGAGATTATCACCAATAAGTTATTGCTTTTTCAGCACACTGTCCAAAAAACAATGGCTCTACTTCTACCACGACCCCTGAGTAATGACCCTCGATTCATTCAATTTATTTACCGTTACAGTCATGCCTCAAAGCCTTTTGTGGAAGCATACATGCTATGATTGTCAACAACAATGGCAGATCATCTCCCCTTATTTAAAGTATCCCACAATGCTTTGCACCATATATTTGTTGACATAAATGATGTCATTGGGGTTACGGTCTATTGTGCGGACTCCTTGTTTGGATCTTGACTATTTGCCTACAAATGTCGTCTGCTGTTAACTTTCGCAAACAGTTTGGACCCAGACAAGGCTTGACAAAATGTCGGGCCTGATCTGGACACTCTGATGGTATTCCTGAAGGAATTTAAAAAAAAAAAAAAAAACGATGTTGAAAAAAATCCGCAGAAGACAAAAAAGCATGCAAAATTACCCAGTAGGCAGAGTTAAAGGTGCACAGCCATGTGAAATGATGTCATAGGGGTTAACTTAACGTGCCAGCAAAAAATTGCATCTGAAAATGATGTCTGCACAAGACGTCTGTTGCATATATCTGTTAATATTGATGAATGTAAGAAAACAGGAAAACAGTGATGACCCAGATCATGCTGCTCCTACAGGACTGGTCTGATCTGGGTCCAAACTGTTTGATCAAGAGGCTTCAACAACATTTCAGCAGAGGACAAAAACAGAAGAACTTTGTTGTGATTGGCGTTATAAGGTCTATTGTGTGGACTCCTTGTTTGGATCTTAAGGTGAAATGTATCTGGATGCATGTATTTTGTAGATCAGGCGTCTACTATGATAATGTAGAGAGTCTATTTGGGTTAAAATGTCACTTTGTATACGTGTATCAGTTTCAATCAGACAACTGCTGTCAATCAGTAACTGGAGCAGCGAATAATCAGCATGTTTAAATAGTAACAATTATAACAATCTAAATTTACCTTGCTCCTGTGTACTTGTACTCAAAGCCTTCCATCAAAACTGGAAGCTAAAAAATAAATAGGATACATAGTTACTCTTTGCCTACTTGGAAAAATTTCATGCTTTTTTGTCGTCTGCTGCTTTTTTTCAAAATCAACTTTTTGAAAAATTCTTTCAGGATTCGAATACCATCTGAGAGTCAAACCGATTGGATCCAGATCAGGGCTGACGTTTTGTCGCGCCTGATCTGGGTCCAAACTGTTTGCAAATGTTATCAGCAGACGATACTATAAGGTAAAGAGTTAAACATAAAACATCAAAATCACATGAACATTCACTGCATGCACAAATACATATATAAATGCAGAAAAGAAATTTTAGGCCTTTGACCCCATATTGGATTAAGTATAAAAATCTCAAGAGCTGGGGGGTGGGGGTGGGGGTAGGGAGTTGGCTAGGGGTCTGGGAGCAAAATATTTGCTACCATGCTTCTGCATTCGTGATTCCCTTTAATTTGATATGCAACATGACATTGTTCTGAAAAAGTTGAATTTTGACCTTTTGACCCTACCCCCTAAGTCCACCTACGGGGTGAGACACAGGCATTGGCTATGAAATCTCGTTTGATATGTTTCATATTTATTGTACCTCTGTCTGCATGCGAAATTTCAGTAAAAAATATAAACAACTTACTGTTATTGCGAAATTTAAATATTTGACCTTTGACCCAACCTATGGGTCAGGGGGGTGGGTTAAACTTTAATCACTGTCATGCTTATCTACAGGTACTTGGTAATCATGGCCTACAGTGAGAAGTTGTCAGATACTATAGTTTTGGAGAAATGTGAAGTTTATATGAGGCCTCAAATAAAGAAAAGAGCTAATTCTGATTATGATTTATTCAAAATATATTTCATCTACACAACACTATTTGGCAAAATAACCAACCAGGCTGAGACTGATACCTTTAACTGAAGTGTGACCAACTGAGACAGCATGACATTTAAGCATAAGTGCAGAGGTTCAGTAAATCCACCCATACCAGGCAGTAGATGGTGGGTCCCAGTCATAAAACATGTGCCATAAAGCTCCAATATAGCTTTTGCAATAGCCTAAACCTAAGTCAAAAAAGGGCCATAACTCAGTCAAAAGTTTGTGAATGACCTTCAAATTCAAACTTGACCTGTATTTTATTATGCTTTACCCTTCTGTAAAATTTGAAAGAAATTGTTGCATCCCTTCAAAAGTTATTGATTGGAAACCACAAATTGACAATTTAGCCCAAATCTAAGTCAAAAAGGGCCATAACTCAGTCAAAATTTTGTGGATTACCCCTTTTATCAAACTTGACCTGTATTTTATGATGCTTGACCCTCCTGTAAAGTTTAAATGAAATTGATGCATCCCTTCAATAGTTATCATCACCACGAGGCTTGCCGAGTGATGACAAACGGTGATCCCGAGGGACGGATTTTTCTATCCCACCCTCAAACGAATAATGGATTCTTTTTCTTGCTCACCACTAAATACCTCATTTTGTATTGAAAAACATGAAAAAGACTTTCAGAAAATCCTGAATACGCTGAGATGCCTTATGGTGATGTCATTCTAACATAATAATGTCACGGATCGACGTGCGGCCAGCATGCGGCTGTTCGTTTTTATCTTTCCCTAGGGCTGGTACGGGTGTGTGAGATATAATCATCTCACATGGGTAAAACAAGGGAAATTTGGATCTGGTGTGCGAGAAAAAATTCTCTTAATTGGATATCAACAGTGAAAACCCTGATCTGGCATGCAAGAAAAGTTATACCTTGTTGTTAACTACATCAGCTTCAAAGTCTTCAGGCACTTTTCCATCTGTGCATTCCATATCCCAGTACTGAAGGCTGAATTCATATTCTGAAATCATCAAAACAAAACACACTGGTAAAAAGGTTCAAATTTATTTTCACATGAGACATGTCATAAAAAAGGTGAAAAAAACTTAGTTTTTGTTGTTGATTTATCTCTTTGTATTTTGATAGCTTTTCCCATACAGATACGTACAATAAGGATGGGACTGTTCATTATATATTTTAAGGGGTCACAGGTAGACATTTTCAAATAATTATGTACTTCGGTCCCTTAAGATTGTACAACCGCCCAAGTAGCAAGTTAGCAAAAAGACTTCTGTGATCGGTTCATATAACGGTGTCATTGTCAACAAACAAAGACGCGCCGACCAACTATTTTCGTCACAAATGGTAAGGTTCTCAGTGTGTGGTCACATATCAAAGACAGTTAGATTTCTTGTCGAACTGCCTATCAGGTGCTCCTGCGCTGGTTTCAGAGATAATTGACAGTTGTGTCTTACGCGTAGGCGGGTCAATGCCCCTCTTTCTCTCATGTGATACGACAAAACCTGTTATGCGACGATTCCCATATATTTGGCACACGCTCATGGCCTTAGCTGACTTGATCTCTGTATAGAAAAAAGTACATATGTTTTTTGTTTTTGTTTTTTCTCACTTTTTCATTAGTTCTTAGACAGGCCTCCAGATAAAAGTGTGTATTGCAAAACTATTTTTTTTTTTTTATTTCTCATCCAAAACATATGTTGTGGGTACTCAAAAGAACCATCTCATTGAAGAACCGTCTCAATGAGACGGTTCTTTTGAGCACCCAAAACAGTTTAAATTGATGGGTAAGAAAATACTTACCATTTTACGCTAATAAAATTTTTGTATCCGGTTCTAAATATGATTTTCACATTGAAGCTGAAAGAATGATGATAGTTAAAACACGAGAAATGTAAAGAAATATCTGTGTCTATGGTTAAAAACTAATATATGGAACGAAACCTCTTCTGTAGGTAATAATTGCCGGTATTTGTAGTTACGTTCAACTAAACTAATAATTGCCATGCACGGATCCAGACAGCTTTGTCAGAGGGGGTCCAACCACACGTATGACAACTTTTTTGTTGTTGCTGTTTTTGTTTGAGAAGAGGAGACAGAATCCAATGCCACTATATGCAAACCATCATAGGCCCACCAGCGAAATGCCATAAAATGCGTTTCTCTGGCGGGTGGATGATGGCCCAACATTAAGTGCTGGCTTTGCAGCTTTGTGATTTTTCAGGGGATCAAGACTAGTATTGCTAAGAAACCCTTTTTGTGATTTTTCATGGGGGGGTCCGGACCCCTGTTCCCCTCTCTGGATCCGCACATGTTTTGTAGGTTACGGTCAACTAAACAGGCATGTATGAAACTAGCTATTTAAATATAAAGCATTTGGGTGCCGGACATATTAATATTGTTCTGACTAGAGTTTTCGTGAGATTCCAGCAATACTGTACCTTAGAAGCATCACTACAGATATTTTAGGATAGCATAGGATCCATGCACATACCCAGGAGTTTTTATCAGGGGGGGGTCCAGAAAACAGCCTGGACAACGTTTCTGTTTGTGTCCTCAACTTAGTTTACAGTTTACAGTGATGGTCCTGGAGCGTATGAATGTACCAGGAAATAACCTCCAGTGGCGCCTGCTCTGGCCGTGATATCCTCACCAGTTTGGTTTACAAGAGGTACAATGTCAGCACTGGATTGGCTGCCGTTTGTGGAAATTTCCTAGCTAGCCATGTGCAGATCCAGAGGGGGATTGGCGGTTCGCACCAAACGAAACTATGATATATGCACTAACGGAAGACTCGGATCAGCCTGGTGCCCAAGGGTCTAAATGTTTAACTACGCTGTCTGCATGGCGAAAGCTTAAGGTCCTTTAAATAGCTATCAAGTGCCCATATAATGATCCCGATCAGCCTGTACCTTTTGAGGTCGTGCTCACATTTTGTCATGGTGTAACACATTAATGTTTACAATCGATTCACTCCGCCTCCTGACTAAATGATCATGTTTTTTTGACAACCGTTTAGCCCCGCCTACTCGCTACAAGCGGGAATGTTCAAATAAATTGCAGTTGCTAAATATGGATAATTGCGGCTTCTTTTACTTTGACGAGCTTGTCACTTATTACGCTGTATCTTGTTCGGCGAGTCTTTGAAATCTGACCCAGTGGTCTTGCGATGAGACCACTCCAGATGTGCTTTTGCTAACTTGCTACTTGCGCGGTTGTATTTATCATAGCAAACAGTGCAGGCCCTAAGAAATGCCGCATATTGACGCATTTCATCTGGGTCTCCACTGTTTGCCGAAATACCCCTTTAGGGGTTTCCAGTTTACAAAGGCTTAATGTATTCAACAGTGACTGACAACTGCCTTACTTAAATCAGAGGCAGGAAGACAACAATCGGGCCTCCAAATTTTGCTGTTGTTTTTCATGCTCAACTCAACTGAGCATGAAATTTCAACTGCTCATAAAAACTAAAATGCTAAACAATAATAGTTTTCTTACTCTCAGATTTGGTATTTATCCTGGGCATAAATGTTAAAATGCCAACAATTGTTGCCATTTTAACATTTATGAACAGGATTAATATCATGCTCAGTTGAGTTTAGCATGAATAATGTTTTATAGCGCAAGCCTATGCTAAACCACAGTTCAAATTATTGATGCCACTTTTATAATCAGATTACCAATAAGACTCTATAAACTATGTAAGGGGGACCAACATAAATTCTGAATAAAAAATCCCTTAAATCTGGAATACACAACTTGAAGGGTGATACACAGCATAAAATTAAAAAAAAAAAAAAAACCAGAACAGAAAAGTGTTCTAATTTTAGAGCATTTTACCATATGAACCAGAAAAAGTGCCCTGAGAGTCACATATACCTCTCGTCAATGCTCAACTGAGCTGAAGGCTCATGGTTGAGCTAATAGTACAAATAAAGCATATACCTGAGCATGTTTCAATATCAAATGGTGCATTTATGGTTTGACCCTGTAAAAATGAAAGTAGCTGCTCTGCTAGGGATTCTCCACTGCAATCGTAAAATATTGGCCTTCCTGCGTTAATGGCGCCCAAAACACACTGAGATTTGTTTATAAACAACCTGGAAAATGAAAAAAAGTCAACAAGTAATGCTTTATAGATACCCCCACGCACAGTAAGGAAAAGTGAAAAACTTTGTTTTGGCAAGTGACAGCTAAAACCAGCAGACCTTAGTTTTGAAAAAACGATTTCAGTAGAATCTGTGCAAATGATCTTAAAGCTTGCAATCTGGAACATTTGTTAAGATCAAATACACAAAATTATTCACACCTGAAAGCTCTATATATCAAAGCTTATATCGAAAAAAAGTTCTCATAGATGTCATTTTGTCAAAAATTATTTTTTTGAACCAAACTCCTTCCTGAATATGTTCAATGTGTCTACATTGTATAGGAAACATATCAAATTGCTCCATCAAAAGCTGTGATAGGAGTTAATCAGCCCATGAAAGCACCATCTATGCATATACAAAAGCCTTATAAGGGAAAACTTGTCTAAGTTCTCACAGCTGTCATTTTGTCAAAAATTATTTTTTCTGAACCAAACTCCTTCATGCATATGTTCAATGTGTTAACATTGTATAGGCAAAGTATCAAATTGCTCCATCAAAGGCTGTGGTAGGAGTTGATCGGCCCAAGAAGGCACTATCCATGCATATACAAAAGCCACATAAGGGAAAATTTGTCTAAGTTCTTATAGCTGTCATTTTGTCAAAAAAAAAAAATCAACCACACTCCTTCATGCATATGTTCAATGTGTCTATATTGTATAGGCAAAGTATCAAATTGCTCCATCAAAAGCTGTGGTAGGAGTTGATCGGTTCATGAAGGCACCATCTATGCATATACAAAAGCCTTATTAGCTAAAATTGTCTAAGTTCTCACAGCTGTCATTTTGTCAAAAATTATTTTCTGAACCAAACTCCTTCATGCATATGTTCAATGTGTCTACATTGTTTAGGCAAAGTATCAAATTGTTCCATCGAAAGCTGTGGTAGGAGTTGATAGGCCCATGTATGGACTATAATTGCATAAGCATAAACCATTATATAAAAAGCAATTTAGAACTACAAAGGGAAAAAACTCTAATTGGCCCCTAGCCCTTACTTTTTTGTTTAAAGTATTTTTCTTGCAAATATAAACATGTTTGCAAGGTTTGATGAAAATCTAGCAATGACTCTTCAAGATATTAAGGAAACAAAACGTTACAGACGGACGCACACGCGGACAGACAACGTGAAAACAGTATACCCACCACAAACAATAAAAAATGAGACAGGAAGGGTAGTTTCACAACATGCCCCACAGGCATTGCGCCTGGTTAAAAACTAAAACAAACTAGGGCTTACTATCAACATCAACCAGCATGCTGGCACGATACCAACAAGGCAGTTGTGAGTAAAACAAAGGCAAGGCTAAATATCATGATTGTCATCATTTGCATGTGATTGTATAACATCACACTATTAATGAGCCGCAGCATGAGATTTACAACAATGTGGCATTTTGGCAAGTGTACACTCATATGAGCCAGTGAAGCCTCATTTTAAGCCTAGAAACTCCAAATGATGTTCGGTCAGTAGCTTAACACTCATAGAATATTCAAGCGACTAGCAAAGGCTCTGATCAGACTGCGCATATGGGCAGGCTGATCTGAGCCTTTGCTGGTCGCACATACCACATTGTTGTAAATCTCATGTTGCGGTTCCTTTTTCATTAATCATAGTTTCCTTGATATGATTTTTTTTATGATATGAAAATTATGTCAGGAAGGAATGGTGCTGATTTGGTAAACAGTTTGCCAACAGGACTCGTTGTTTACTGAATCACGGCCATTCCTTTGTGACATAATCCTCATATCAAGGAAACACAGTTGGCTATTCTCTATCTATATAGGAGCACAAGTGTTAGATTCTTTTACTCATATGACACTAAAATTACTTTGAAATTATATTTTAGGAGTGAAAATGTCAAGGTTTGCTGTAAATACCATCTTAACAGGCAAAGGTTTTGTCTGTATTTACTTAAGAAACTAATTCAATTTTTGGAATATTCATGGAATCATGCCCACTTCGGGTCTCTTGCAAAGTAACTTTGCAAGAGACCGGAAGTATTCATGATTCCATGATCAGACCAAAAATTGAATTTATTGCTAATATTTACATTTTATTATGAATGTCTAAAAGATAAAAAAAATAATCTAAGAAACAAAACAGTTTTGTATTCAATATGTAACCATATAAACAGTTTAGTCTGAGTGTAAGACGAAAAAAAATAACAGCCAGCGTGAACGCGTACAGCCGATGGAGTAAACAAGAGGCTTGTTTTGCAAGTGCGACTCGGGATTGGCTTTCTGTCAATCACAACACCAGTGTCACTTCTGGCCAATGAGTTCGATATTGGAAGCGTATTGCACGGGTTAGTGAGCTGTCAATCAGATTTGTGTCATTCATGAGGCTATGAATGTTTGCAAAAATCTTAAGACTCATTAAAGGCTTGCTTTGAAAATGTAAATATTGTTCCATGAACCCTTTCTCTCATGACCTCAAAGTCTATTATTCGTGTAGATCAATGGACCAATCAAAATGCCACGAGTGATTTTTCCAAGATCCACATGCTGATCAGATAGATCGTAGCATCTTACGCACTGGCTGTTAAGTCTGAATAAGTCCAGATAAGCAAATATTTTGATTGTAAAGTTGCATTTTAGTATCCTTTAGATTAAACATATGTTTCACATGTTTAAAATAACAGTCTCAATGACATGGTGCTTTTGTGCACCAAAACATTTTTTGAATGCGAAGTAAGAAATAATTGTACGTCAATTACTGGTATGCAGTCTTATATATGGATCATTCCTACCAAGTTTGGTCAAAATCCAGCCTGTAGTTTAGGAGATGTCCTTTGAAACAATTGTTGATGATGGACAACGTCCATCCAACGTTTAAAATGGCTCACCTTGAGCCTTTCGCTCAGGTGAGCTACTAAGTCAGCAGATGAAAAAAAAAACATGAAAAATTACCCAGCATGCAAATTGTAAATGAGATTTGATTATAAAGTCCTGTTACCTGCAAGAATAGTATTCAAGATCATTTACAAATGTTAGTAAATTCACTTCACACTTAGTGGCAGCATCGAGCAATTTAGTGAGATCATCACATGGAGCAACCTCTGAAAAATAATACAATCATAGGTTCAGCAAAGAAAAAATTAAGTGTAATTTTTTTCCCCTTATCTATCAGTTGAAACATGTGTTTTGGGTGCTCAACAGAACAGTCTGATCGAGTACCCACAACATATGTTTTGGTTGAGAAATGAATGAAATATTTCCCCCCTTATCTATCAGTTGAAACGTATCTTTTGGGTACTCAACAGACCTTTCTCATTACTGCTTAACAGACTTGTTTCATCTAGATGGTTCTTTTGAGTACCCACATGTTTTGGTTGATTTTGTTTGTTTTGTTGCTTTACGTCCCAAGTCAACAGCTATGGTCATTGCGGGACGGTCAGTTCAACTAACCACACTTTTTCCTGGGCAGGCTTGAACAAGCGGTTAACCAGTAATTCGTGCACATACTTTCGCTTGTAACTGACGTTTTGGTTGAGAAATAAGAAAAAAAAAATTCAGTTACACACTCTTATCTGTAAGCATGTAAAAGGCATTTAAGAAATGAATTCAATTTTTGGAATGTTCATAGACTCATGAATATTTCTGGTCTCTTTGACATTGGCTTCACATTAACTTTGCAAGTGACCCAAAATAATCATGATTCTAAGTTAACGTGAAGCTAAAGGGGATTTACGTTAACTTTGCAAGAGACCCAAAATATTCATGATTCCATTTATTGCTTATATTTACATTTTATCATGAATATCTAAAATATAAAAATATATTGATAAAAAAACAGTTTTATATTTAATATGAAATCGTATTAACGGTTTTGTCAGAGTATAAAACGGAAAAGCGAACAGCCAGCATGAACATGGACAGCCAATGGAGCAAACAAAAGCTTGCTTTGCACGTGGGTGTGGCTCGCTGTCAATCACAACATTAGTATCACTTCTGGAGAATGAGCTCGCTGTTCCAAATGAGCTTGGCAGCTGCCAATCATATTTGTGCCATTCATGAGGCTAAGAATGGTTGCAAAAATCTAAAGGTGCATTAAAGGATTGCTTCAAAAATGTAAATATTAGATGAAGACACTAACAGCATAGGTCACCAACCTAACCCAAACAAAAATATTTTCTAACAGATCGCTAAGAAACCGTTAAGCAGCCGCTAATAAACCGCAGATTCATGGTTTTTTAAAGCGATCCTACAACGGGCTATTTAATGGACCGCTTGCCGGATCGCAATTTGCATTTTCTGCTTTGCGATCCTTTCTTGAATCGCGGTTCATCAGTGGTTTGGTAGTGAGCCTCTTGCGGTCTATTAAGATAAAAAAAATGAGATCAGAAATGGAGCGATCTATCAGCGGTCTGTTAAGTCAGACATTTTAGTAAACAGGAGCTAAGCGGTCCGATTGCGGTTAATTAACTTAGTCTAAATAAAGTTGCGGTTTTATAGCGGTTTGTTAACTTACGAACAAAACCTGAGCGATCTTAAAATGGTTTATTAACTCAGAGATTTGATTGTCAATATGTTATAGGTCTGCTGACTTGGAAATGGATGTCCATATTGTATTTTGTGGCACCCACCATTCTGCTGGAGACAATTTTAGTATATACATGTTTTTAATACAAATGTGATCCGATTACGATAAAAAAAAATTACACCTGGTCAAGCTATTTATTTGTGATCATGCAGTTTTGTTTGATTTGTTGTCCGGGATATGGTTAAATATTCCAGGAATTACCTCTGCATAAAGTTAAAGGAAGATGATCAGTGAATAACTAAGTTTGAAATATTGAGTTTTACTCAATCCAGTTTTTTTGGGTTTCCCTAGCTACCCAATATAATCGATGAAGCCTTCATGATGCGGTGAGACACAATTTACAAATTAGGTCAAGGACTGGAGACAAAGCTTTTTGTGAAAGCTTATACTTGTTATAAATAAAACACTTCTCATACTGATAAGCCAGTGGTAAGCTTACACAGACAATTTCTAGCATCTTATTTAAGACTGTTCTCAATTGAGACTGTTCTCAATATATTTATATAGTATATATATTTGTCTCCACAAAGGTATCTTTGTTTTGTAAAAGCTAAAACTTGTTATAAAATAGAAATTCCAGGCGTGAGAAAAAAGTAAAAAGGAAACATTGTAGTAAATAAAGTTGTAGTTTCTGATTGGTCTGACACAAGTGCGCCAAAAATATGGTTTAATTTCATTGGCTGTACAATTAAACGGTCATAAAGGTAAGAACTTCCTCCGATACAGAAAATAGTTCCATCTGAAAAGCTATTGCAAATTACTGAATTTTTATAATGCCATAAGTTTAATTGTCCAAAACCAATAAGTATTAAATCAACAAATACAGTAGAATCCACATTCAACTACGGAGCATTAATTAAATTGTGAAAATTTAAAAACTAAATTGGCACAGATCAATACGCAGATAAAGATGGCCGCCTTCATTGAACAACAACATGGATTTTTATAAGACAAAGAAAAATACAATCTACATGGAATTCTTACGAAATTTTGAATAAGGTAGCTGTGTCCCTATCGTTGTGGATATGATAATCAATATGCCAATGTGATAGACAATGGTCAATGCGATGTAAGTCCATGAGATTGAAAATATTTTTTTTTGTTCGCTCAATCGCTGTCTCATTCCGTTGGCCCTGAGGTAAACTTGGGTAGAAAAATATCTACCCAGTGTAGGATTCGAACCCACGACCTTCTGCTTGCAAGTCAGATGCTCTACCAGCCGAGCTAACCGGGCTTCTGGTTAGAGAAGCCAGCGAATCACTACATTCCTCCCCACCTTGATCTTTGAAGGGCTAAACTGTCGTGGATAGAAACTGTTCTAGAGCGAGGCATCACACCTCTGCATCCGCATGCTCTAGGATCCACGGAACCCTCCAAAGACCTGAGACCAGATTTCCTCGTCGCCATTGAGGTAAACTTGGGTAGAAAAATATCTACCCAGTGTAGGATTCGAACCCACGACCTTCTGCTTGCAAGTCAGATGCTCTACCAGCCGAGCTAACCGGGCTTCTGGTTAGAGAAGCCAGCGAATCACTACAGCCCTATAGCCTTCTTTCTTTAAATTCGGCAACACCCCCTCGCGAGGATTACATGCAAATCTCCAAATTGCAGGCTTGAACATGTTGAACCTGTGTGCAAATCTTTAAAAATTCTCTCTATCGGCCTGTAAGTATCTGTTTTTGTTGAAATCGATCTCTGACTTTCGCCCCAAAGCCAGTTCGAGTTCGCACTCTTATCAGCGGATTCGGGTCACCCTAATTACCGACAAGAGGCATTTTATATATTAATTCACTAATTTGCAGCTTGAAAAATTGTTTTATAGGTTCTTAGATATCCAAAATTTGCCAAAAATAGAACTTTGAAGCAGGTATATAACAAATAACGGACCAACTCAACAGTGACAGCTAATATTATCAATTACTTTAACTACCGTCAAGAAAAAAATAAGAGCAGTCGTACACTGACAAGAAGCTTTTGACTATATGTTGGAAGTATAAATGCTGGAAATGTTCTATATCTTATTATTTTGTATCCTAGAATTGCAAAGGTAGCATTATTCAGATTTTTCAGCGAAATCAGCAGCGTCGCAGCTTTATTGCCGCACTATACCGACAAGAACTGTTTCAATCATAAAGATTGATCCAGAACCGACAAGAAGGTTATATAGGTGTATTAAATGAATAGTTCAGAGTCTTAAGTAATACTTTTACCTGTTAAAAGGTATTATGTAATGGCAAAACTAGAAATTGATTCAGATCTATGTAGTTTTTTTTTTATATAACGCTAACGTCCCTGTGACAGCCAACGTATACCGCCAAGACAACCTCACAAAACTTCTTGTCGGTAAGTAGGGCAATTTTGAGTGTTGTAAATTCATTGTTTTGGGGGCTGCAAAAGCAATCGTGTGGCTAATTTGGATATATAACGCATACATATGGTCTAATAAGTAGTATTTTAATCGAAAAATGCATAAAAATGCCTCTTGTCGGCTCTTGGCGGTTCTTGTCAGCTCTTGACGGTTCTTGTCGGTAAATAGGGTGACCGGCGGTTCCGGGTCATTTCGGCTCATAACAAAATCGGCCCATATCAATTTCGGCCTATAAATTTAATGTCAACCCAGATTTCAATGCCGCAAAAGAAATTGTATATTATTGAAAATATATGAAATTGATAAAAAGAGTAATGATAGGGCCAATTAAGCAAAAATAGTTTGCGTAAAATTGCGATTATTTTCTTATCCATCAGTTAAAACATGTGTTTTGGGTGCTTAAAAGAACCGTCTCATCGAGACGGTTCTTTCGAGTACCCACAACACGTTTTGGTTGAAAAATACAAAAAAAATCAGTTACACACTCTTATCTGGGGGCCTGAGTAATAGTGAGAAAAAAATCTGAAAATAGATAAACTTGAAAAACTTTTAAAGGCTAGAACCTGCCAGTCCTAGGAGCATTTTATAATTGGGCCACTGCGTGAGAAAACCGGTCTTTGGTGTTTTCCGACCAGGTCCTACATAAACCAGAGACTAACTAGAAAATTGAAATTGTGCCATAGGGTTCTTTAATCTGCGCAGATGGTAACTTTCCCGGAACATGTTTCAATCAAAATCTGAAAGACGGTGCATTTAATTTTATATACATTTGTAAGTGTCATCCCTGCAAATTGACACTTAGGAAAGCATATTCGGACACCAAAACTTTTCCTAGCACCAGAGGGCAGGCAAGTGCACTACCCACTGAGCTACCACTCAGCCTACTACACATCCTGTAGAAGAAAGGTAACTGGTTATCTCGTACTAAGTACACACATGCCCCCGAGTCAAGATGTACCAGAGTCAGCTCATACCCCATTTTTGGTGACTCACACCTTATAGTCAACTCATCCCCAAGCCAACATGTACCAGTTATTTTATACCTTTTTTTAGGGCTAGTATTAGGTTATTGCTACCTATTACAGGGTAGTGATATCATGTAGGCCTCAATTTTTCATTGATTATTAGTATATTCTTGCACAACCGCAATGATCTACACTCGATTTTTGGAGAGAAGCCTAAAGGTTATTACCCATTGAGTGTATTACAGCATTTTGGTGTGTGTCAAATAAATGTATGGTGTGAAAGAAAATCTTTTTTCCACCTTTAACTTCTTTAAAGGTTAATTTGACAGTCTGTAAAAACTTTCACGCGTCATCAAGTTTACAAAACACCTGATTCAGAACGTTGTCTGCTGATTACCGCAAAAAGTTTGGACCCAGATCACAGGCCCAAAATCATCAGGTCTGATCTATGTCCAAGCTGATTGACACTCTGGTGGTATTTAAGATTAGCTCTACCTGTAACCAGCCTGCCCAGCTGCAGAGACTATCAATTATCTTGAATATTTTGAAGGTAGCAAATGAATTTGTATTGTATTATAGAAGCTGAGATAAAAAAAAATGTGCTGATTTGTTAGTTGGTTTGTTGGAGTTGATGGTTTATGACCCAGTCAATATTTTTTCAGTTAATCTTGGTATGTACAAAATGAATAAAACCCTGCTTTTTAATTTCACTGTATGCATAGGCCTAATGTTTTGGATATATTCCTTTGTTCCGATATTAAACATCTATAACAACAGGGAAACAAAATGATCTATGTAAAATGGCCAAAATAATGTTGACGGCAGCAGGAAGGGATGAAAGACGCATGATGAACATAGTATTGGTGCGATCTGAGAGTGGTTTATTACAGCGATCTGAGAGCGGTCCATTAAGTAGTAGAGCGATCTGGGAGCGGTCTGTTAAAGCGATCTGAGAGCGGTCCATTAAGTACTAGAGTGGTCTGAGAGCGGTCTATTAATAATTGGAGCGATCCGAAAGCGGTCTATTATTTGCGGTTTTATAGCGGTTTATTAGATAGGGTATGGTTTTGTAGTGGTTTGTCAGTGGGTTTTTAGCGATTCATTATTATTATAATTAGCGGTCTGTTAGCTCATTTGCATGTGAAATTTTACCACTATAAAACCACAAACAAACCATAGTTTGTCTGCGGTGCATTAGAGCGGTTTATTGGGCCATTTTTTTCGTTTGGGAAGCTAAAACAAACCAGCACTTCTACACACATAGGTTTAGATAAACAAAAATTTTCAGCGTTCAATTTTTATTATTTTCTTACCCATCAATTTTAATATATGTTTTGAGTGCTCAAAAGAACTGTCTCAATGAGAGGGTTCTTTTGAATACCCACAACATATGTTTTGGTTGAGAAATAAGAAAATCATTTTTTGATACACACTCTTAACTAAAGGCCTGTACACATAGGCATTAGAGCATACACTTTAAACACACAAAGTACTGCAGGGCTCCAGATAAGAGTGAGTATTAGAAAACTATGTTCTTTATTTCTCATCCAAAACATATGTTATGTTGTGGGTATTCAAAAGAACTGTCTCAATGAGACGTTTCTTTTGAGCACCCAAAGCACATGTTTAAATTGATGGTTTCTGAGACATTAAATTATATTATATGCCTAACATAAATTTCCAATCGTTTTGCAGCAAGATACTTTGAGTATCTTAAGGAGTGAAATATTTCACTACTTAGATATAATTTTTGCCGAACTACTTTTTTGAAATAGCTTGATTATCTTGAGCAGTGACATATTTCACTGGTGATGATATCATTTGAGCCGCGACATGAGATTTCCAACAATGTGGTATGTGCGACCAGCAAAGTCTCAGATCAATGCGCATATGCGCAGTCTGATCAGAGCCTTTGCTAGTCGCTTCAATATTCCATGAATATTAAGCTAACATCATCTGAAAATAAGATGAAGTTTCTAAGCTTATAAGGAGGCTACACAGGCTCGTCTGAGCCTACACTTGTCAAAATGCCACATTGTTGGAAATCACATGCAGTGGCTCATTTCATGCCTGCCTGTGAATAACTACACATTTTTTCCTTTATTGCCTTTCCCTGTATTTTTCTGTCATTTTTTTTTCTAAAGGTATATGCTATACTGGAAAATGCATAGTGTTTCCATATTAAAAATCTGTCACTCAGGCTTGGCTGAATATGTGTAAAAAGGGTCCATACAGGCAAGATTGCGCAAAAGGACCTCTGACGGTGGTAATGGGAATCACAGTGTATCGCTGCCTATAATTTTGATAAAAATTAAAGTCGATCAAATGCTTCCATCTTCATATAGAAGCTCGCTGTTGGTCCCTTTTTTATGATATTGCATTTGATTTCCAAAATTACATGAATGTACGGCTTTATTTTGGGGCTAAAATGGTCACTTTTTGCATTATACATATAGGAAATAGAAAAATATTTTTAAAACATCATTCCCCCCCGAGTCCCAACTAATCCTTTTGCATGCAAGTGTGTTCCCATATTTTACATAATATATGAGAAATGCTAGCTGGGACTCGGGGGGGGGGGGGGGGGGGGGGGGGGGGGGGGGGGATGATATTCCACAGCCCAAAATGTGACGACTGGGCAAGCCCGAACATTAGCATTTGGATTTTTGGTGTGCTCTCTTGAAAATCTTTTTTTCCAGTATAATGAAATAATTAGTACAAGTAAGCTTCCTTTTCATAACCCATTATTAGTGAAATATTACAATGTTTTAGCATATTTTTCTTTAGATTATGAAAACTGTCCTTTTACTAAGTTCGGTTGGTAGATTATTTTGCTCATATACTGTATCTATCCAATACACATACACTACATGGCCTTTGACTAGATGTACTTTACGCATGGATGAATGGCTATAGAACATTGCTACATAATATTGCACCAAGTAAATACATTGTCATCAAGGTTGAATATGGACTACAGTTGCACTTCAAAATATTTCTTAACAAATCAGATAGAAAAAACAACAACAAAAATAATCATTAAAATGCTCATGATTTTGGACTTTAAAATACTTTCACTGTGATTTGTAATCGAGTATTGATGATAGAATACCCTTACACGTGAAAATAATTCATTTCTAAATGTTTTGGTGAAGTCAAATTTTGCAACCCCTACCCCCTTTGGTATGGTCTCCTGTTTTGTTGTAGGGGTTTGCCTGTCTAATTATAACCTTAATTTGTTCCTAATTCATCAAGCGTCCTATTCAAAAGGAAACCAGTGGTATCTTATGCATAGGGAAGTTTTGGGAAGCATCTGAAAAATAGGCAGATACCCTATCAAAGTGTCAGAGGTCCTTCAAGGACTTTTCAAGGACTTCTTAAAGACTTTCCTACTGTTTTCAAGGACTGAAAACTTAGGAAACATACTTATTTACATGTTAAAATTCTACTTCTGAAATGCTAGAGTCCATTACTATAGATATTAGTTTAAAAATAATTTGCATAAAATTGTGGTGCCTTTATTTGGTGCAGCATTCCAGTAAATGGTAAAATTCAAGGACTTAGCAAGGCCTTTGAGTGTTTTTCAAGTACTTTTCAAGGCAAATTTAATTTGCAAGTACTTTTCAAGACAGTCCTGTATGTTCAAGTACTTTTCAAGCCTGTGGGAACCCTGGTAAACAACTCGTCTTGGTGGACTCATTGTTTATGGGTATTCAGCCAAGCCTTCATGACAGATTTTTTGTAACCATGGAAACACAATGTAAAAGCAATCAACCAACGAGTTGTTGCCACAAAGCGGCAACAATGAGGGTTGGTTGCTTTAAGGATTAGAGGCTCTTTTCTGTTCTATTCATCTGCAGTACGAAGGCCTGATTTCCATTCTGTCACCGAGTTCCAGTATCTATAAGGAGTCGATTCGATCGAACTAAAACCCTTATTTTACCATTAAAAAATGTGCCGTGATCATTTTTGAGAATTAAAGAAATAGAATAAATAAAGTTGAATCGCAAAGATACCACTTTGATTGATATTTACGTCAGATTTTAGCCATAAGACTGGGAGATTTGTTCGATCACCAAGAGCTTGAGCGTCAATGAAAGCTCTTACAAGCAAGGTGCTGTGTGATTCCCATGATGTGACGTCACAAATCTTATAACGTTACGTCACAAAGTGATAACGTTTTGTGGCAAACGCCAACTGTCATGTGCATCGTTGTGCCTTTGAAAAAGGCAATCACAAGTTACATGTTGTATACACAGGCCTAATGATATCCAATGGGGACTTCCTTCCAAATAGCTTACAGCATTATTTCACAACTAAATGTGATTTCCTTATACTCGGGTTGAGGTTTAAAGTCAGCTTTTACTCACAAGAGTATACATTCACATGAATACGGTATAACAGTGCTATCTGGTTGGGTGCCCATTAGATGTTATTCTCTATACAGTAACTTGTTCTAAAATTTCGAACACTAGTTTCTTGCCAAAATGGCCAAGACAAACAGGGCAGACCCAGATCAGACTGCTTCTGAAGAAGCAGTCTGATCAGGGTCTTCCCTGATTGTTATTCTGACAAGCATTTTGTGAATTTCAGCCCTAAAAACTTACATTTTATTTGAGAACAGAAAGTGAAAAGTGTTTGAAATCTTAGAACATTTGAGCCGTAACATGAGATTTCCAACAATGTGGTAAGTGCGACCAGCAAAGCCTCAGACCAGCCTGCGCATACGCGCAGTCTGATCAGAGCCTTTGCTAGTCGCTTGAATATTCTATGAATGTTAAGCTACTGACTGAACATCATTTGGAGTTTCTAAGATGTAAAGGAAGCTACACAGGCTCGTCTCAGTCTACACTTGTCAAAATACCACATTGTTGGAAATCACATGTCACGGCTCATTTACAGCTCATCAGTGGTAGAGTGCTTGACTCCAGACCGAAGGGCCGCGGGTTCGAGCCTCACCGGCATCACTGCGTTGTGGTCCTTGGGCAAGACACATTTATCCTAGCTTAGTACTGGTTCAACCCAGGAAGACCCGTCCCTATATAACTTAAAGATTGTTAATGGGATGTAAAGGATAAAATCGAAATCAAACAGCTCATTTACTGGAACTTACCAATTCCTGGAGGTGAACAGACTTTGTAACCTTTTGGATTATTACAACACTTGTGATCAAAGCTGCACCCATTGTCATATTGGCACCAATTGTAATAAGAATTAGGACGATCCATACCCATCACCATAGGAGGACACACTCCTGGCTTTTCATCTGCAAAATTCGGATAAAAATGCCATTCAAAGCTATTTCTAGAATAAAGATGAGTAAGCAAATTAACCCATGTCCGGCCATTTTTTTTTGTCCTGAATATATTTTAGGTCTGCTGTAAAATGTAAATGTTAAAGTCTACTTCAGTATAGACATTTTTGTAGATTTTTGTAGAAGCAAACACTATGAACCATGCGCAGATCCAGAAAGTTTTGTCAGGAGGGGTCCAACTTTGACAGTTTTGGGATTTTTTTTTTAGTTGATGAGGGGTTGGAGGATCCAAATACCACTTGAAGTGGGTCATCATCAACCCGCCAGTGAAACACCATTTAAATGGTGTTTCGCTGGCTTGCCGATGATGGCCCAACATGGAATGCTAGCTTGGCAGCTTTGTGATTTTCAGGGGATCCAGATCAGTATTGCTAAGAAACCCTATATTTTTGTGATTTTTCAGGGGGGTCAGGACCCCTTGTACCCCCTCTGGATCCGCACATGTGAATCATGATCAGTGTGCTCCCCTTTGATCGGCAGAGGGGAACCATTTGTGCGATTTTAATAGAGGGCATCATGGGGTACAATTCTGTGAAATTATTTTGAAGTTGGACCAGGAGTTCAAGAGGAGATGTTGTTTAAAAGATTTCTTATCTGGAGTTCTGATGGCCCTCTTGTTTTGTGAAGCCGAACCATTGTCCAGTTTTGGTAGCGGGCAT
The DNA here is from genome assembly GCA_964019695.1 of Loripinus fragilis. Taxonomy (NCBI): domain Eukaryota; kingdom Metazoa; phylum Mollusca; class Bivalvia; order Lucinida; family Lucinidae; genus Loripinus; species Loripinus fragilis. The sequence continues at coordinate 106,936,915 of OZ026515.1, forward strand.
TAAGGGGAAAAATCCTGTGAAAATCTTTAAATTTGGACCAGTGGTTGAAGAGGAATTCTTGCATAGATTTCTATTCATATAGCTGTTTACACCCATTGTCAAATGAACGAAAATCCATGTTCAAATCAGGAGATTCACGTGCTGTTTGAACATGGGTCTGAACTTGAAAATACTTAAAATGAGCCCTGCATTATTTGCATGGCGTTATATATGGAAAGCGTTGCGGACCAGACTGATCATTTCGCCGATGTTTTTGTTTGTGAAAACGTTGCAACGGTTATGACGTTGTGGCGACGTTATGACGTTCGAAAGTAAACAACCGATGCCATTTTGTTTAGAGAAATCCAGTGTAGAAAATGAACAATTTACTGATTTTGCAGCATTTTCAGTGCGAATTAGGTTGGAATAAGGTAAATATGCAAGAAATAACGATCACACATGTTTGTTTCATTGCATTAACACTTGCCAGGTCCCTTGGAAGATGTCTGAACACTCGGCCTATCGGCCTCGTGTTCAAACAGCATCCTCAGGACCCGGCAAATGTTAATGCATGAAAAAACATGAGTGATCCCTATAATGTCCTTTAAAGAAAAAGTTTATGTACGCCGGACGGACTCACCACAGGCAGACGACGACCTTTCAGAAAAGCTCACCTTCCGCAGTTTACTGTACTCTGGCAAGTCTCTGTCACAGACAACAAAGTGGCTTGAACCCTATGAAGATTTGCATGCGAGAATGTCCATATGTGTCTGTGTCCAGCAAAAGGTGTCTGTGTCCAGCAGAAGGTACAAGTCCACATGTACCTGTCCTCCCTGTACACATATACCAACTTGTAACATATGCAGGGTACCAACTCATATCCTTAAGATCACCAGAGCATTTTGAACGAGGGCAATAACTCAAGTGTTAAGGGGTCAATTTTGACCAAACTTATAGGATATCGAGAGTCAATAATACCTATCATTTGTACCAAAAATGAATCAATCTGACCAATAGGTACTGAGATATGGTTCCGGACAGACAAAAAGTGTGGACGGACGGACGACGTCAAAACTATATCCCTCCAACTTCGTCCAAATGGGTGTGGTTATTTGGCCCTTGATAGTAGCCTTAAACTCACAAAGAATTAAAGTGTTGCATGAAAACAAATGCGAACACATAGTGTTTTTTCAGGCACAGCTTACCTTGTTTGCTCTAAAGCATGTTAACTGGGCTTAGAAAAAACTACAAAAGGCTTTGATTCCTACTTTTTCCTCCTTTCTTCTCTTCATCTTTCTTTACAGTAAAACCTGTCTTAAGCGGCCCCTCAAATGGAAGACCAAAAATTCAAGACCAATCATTGCTAAATGAAGGTCAAAAGTATTGCAGAATGCTCCACAAGAGCACTCTGCAATACTTTTGACCTGCTTTTAGCAACATTCGTCATTAAGGGTTTTGTTTTGTCTATTTCTGAGAGGCTGCTTAAGACAAGTTGGTTTAACTGTATTTTTCTTCTATGTGCACATCATTTGCACTTAGCCATTTAGAACTGGCTCAAATGGTTTTGATTTAACTGCGTACCGAAGTTTGTGTGAGGGTTTTATTTTCACAAAACTTCACAGATGCGAAGTTTCATGAAATAAAACCCTTGAAAAATGACAAAATCACTCTTGCCCTTTACTGATGCAGGTAGATCATGCCCTAGTTGTGAATTTTTAACATAATAAATATGACTTTTAGTGCTATTTGTGAAAATAAAATTCTCAAGCAAACATACGAGGGTCAGTCAAAAATAACTGAGCCCTACCTCATAACATTTGAATCAAGTTAAATGGACACATATTAAGATGATATTTCATTGTAGTTATAAGTCATCTATTTAATCACCTAATATATTTCTGTTGGTAGGCTTATTTTAACGGTTGCTAAGCAACCGAATGTGACCTGTCGAAGGGGTGCGTTCACGCTGTGATACATCTAATTCTAAGCGTTGCTATGGAAACAGTAATGTTAAAGCAAGGTTTTAGTCACTGTTGTCTGATATCTTATACATGTACCTCAGAACAGAAACAAACTGACTCCAAATTATAGATACTATGGAAGTTTGATTTCAGAATTTATCAAATTCTAACATGCCTGAAGTCCTATGATTTACCCCACCCACATTCATATTTACACAATTTTAATAGAAAACATAAAATATTTACCTAATAATGCTCAAACAGTACTGCATACACAAACCAATCCTCAGACACATTAAGTTCCTTGATTTAAATGCACAATTTTGTTTCCATGGCAACGCGCAATTCTCGTGTATTTGAAAATTTGTGGAATTTTGGCATTTTTTGTTGCTAGGCACCGCATATGATCAATATTCAACAAAACATTAACAAACTAAGCGTAATGAAAAAACAGTATGGTATATGTTATACAAATAAATGTCAAATATGTTTTTCACAAAAACTATCAAGCACACAAGCATTTTAAAGACATACTGTATATTCCTGGTGGCTGAGATTGTGAACGCATCAATCTGACTGACGATCTTCTGTTGCCTAGCAACCATAATGGAAGCTTCACCATGGTTATTCTTTATGGTTGAATCACCTATGACATGTTATACTTATAGAACATAATCACATTTGTTGTCTATAATACCAAACTAAAATATTATGAGGTAGGGCTCAGTTATTTTTGACTAACCCTTGTATAGCCATATTCTGTGGTATCAAATCTCAAGTTTTTGGATTGAGGGTTGTTCAAAAATTCTATGTCTTCAATTTCACATAAATGGCTATGACAGTGGAAAAGATATTTCTTGCACACAGAATATGGATATCTGAGATTTTACCCTGGGATAGAAAATCTTATCTTACCCATGCTATCTTACCCAGGATGTCAAGTAACGTCATCATGTGGAATTGCATCTTAGCATATTCAGGGACTTCTGGAAGCTTATTTTCAAATAAATAAAAACATTGGTGAGCAAGAAAAAGAATCCATTATTTGTGTGAGAGAAGGATAGAAAAATCCGTCTAGGGATCACCGTTTGTCATCACTTGGCAAGCCTTGTGATGCCAAACAGTGATCCTTGGAACGGATTTTTCTATCCTACCCTCATAGCCTCGTGATGCCAAACGGTGATCCCAAGGGACGATTTTTCTATCCTACCCTCACACTCATGATGAATTCTTATAATACATACCCATAACACCTCTGTATTCTGATGAAACCAGAGTGATACACTCCATGTGTGTGTAATTGCTAGTAAAATTGCTTGACAGTAGCTCCTCAGGGTTGTGAAACGCCCATACTGTAATTTGTAGAGCAACTTTTCCATTCCTGTAATGAAATAATATATATTGTATATGGTAAATGTGCTAAAATTTTTATTACTTTACTCCCTCTGTTCTCAAATAAAATGTTCGCTATCAGGACTGGAACTCAAAAATGCTTGTCAGGTGAATAACAAATAGGGAAGACCCTGATCTGACTGCTTCTGAAGAAGCAGTCAGATCTGGGTCTGCACCTTTTGTCTAAGCTTTTTTGGCAGTCAAAGGGTTTGAACATTTTTACATTTACCGTATTTATGTCACCCATCTATCTTTTCAAACGAATCGGACAAAAACAATTTAAAGTCCAATCTAAGTTTTTACAGCAGGTAAAACCCTAATCAGACAATTTTGTTTCCCAGTATCACATATATCTGAGTTGTATAATTGATTACCTAAAACAATTAAATTACAGAAACACATATGAAGTTGCGACTGGAGTTAAATAACGCCATGCAACAAAATTGATAAACCACTTGTGGTTTACAGATTTTCTGGAAAAAGTTATGGGCTATGTCAATGTTGCATAGATTATGACAAAATTATAATGTTCTATGCCAGAAATGAGATTTCAAAGTAATCTTAATGTCATATGATAAAAAGAATCTAACACTCCTGCTCCTGTATTATTGAACTTATTAAACTCGCTGTGAAAAAGCATTAAAATGATCGACAATTCTTGCCTAGTGAATACGTCATATTTACCATTTTATAAGAGATATAGAATCGCCTCATTACTATGCATCTTTGAAACATCAGTACACATGTATACAATGTTTCCTAAACCATCTAAATTATTGCTCAATAAGAAAATATCCACAAGTTTATGTCCAAAGTTGCTGTTTTTATCTGGACCTTAAAATTTCAAATCACGAGCCCCTACCTTATATATCTTCAAATTTATTTTTTTGCATTTTGCAATATGACATGGTTTTTGTAAAATGTATGGCAAACCCTGATCAGGCTCTGCGGTTATAAAACTTTTTCTTATGCCACTCAGCTGAGCAAGAAATTTATCCTGCTCACAAATGTTAAGCTAGAAAGAATTTCTTGCGATAAGGCGAGCAATCTCCCTAAACGAGACGTTCGTTTTATTTTGTTGAAATGACGACTGGAGAAACTAGGCACATTAAACAAATATATATAGACGGGCCGTCGATGCACCATTGCCCCCGAATTTGTATATTTAAAACGGGATTTCCTTAGTGCATGTAATAACTCTACTTCTTATTGAATGGGAATTTATTTCGATCATCAACTGTACTTGTTATTCAGTAACATATATGGGAACTAGAGCGTTAAACAAGGGAACCAATCGTCCTATCACGCTATGTACAGTAAAACTATTTATACAGTTGATGTACAATAAAAACGACCATCTTGCAAAGTGGTCTATTTTTTGTCAGATATTTGATGTCTTCTTTTGCTTATACAACCCCTTTGCCCCCCTAGACCCAAGACGCCCTTTACATATGTTATGTATTTGTATAGCGACATTTAATTGTCCAAAGGGCATCTTGGGTCTAGGGGGGCAAAGCATCTAAAAACAAACTGAAAGACGCCAGTTTCATCTTTTCAATGACAACGTCACAATTTTAAGTATATTTCGTATGCATGCGCAGAGGAAAAAACGCAAAGTTTCGAAAATGAAGGGTACTTATATCCTTAATATTTTAGCACTTTTACTTTTTGAAAACCTGCAAAAGATTTACTAAAACTCTCGCCTAAACGGCACCCAGTCTAAAGACGTAAAATAAGGGGTGGGAGTAGAAGGCGCAAGTTTTAACTGTTTTGTAAATGATAAATCGCTTTGAAACCTATTTTGATGCTTTCTATGTAAATTTTACTACCGGAACAGACCAATTTTAAAAACATTAGGGCAATTTCAAAATTTAGGTTTTGCAATCATGTCAACTAGGTAAAATATACGCCTTATCGCTAGAACTCCTTTAACATGATCATAAATGTTAAAATGCCAACAAATTGTTGGCTTTTTAACATTTATTAGTAAGATAAGCACAGCATTCACAGTGTTTTAGAGCAAGAAATCCCTTTTTTTTCAGCATTTATTTATATGAGCAGTTGAAATTTTAAATTCAGTTGAGCAGCACGTTGAAAAAGTTTTATAACCTTGGGGCCTGTCTGCTCCTTTAGGAGCAAGCTGGTTGATTTTTACACTTTTTGATAAGGCGATTCTGTGTAAGTTTTACGGATAAATGTAGACTGAGACATACCATTCTTGGATCCCTTCAATCTCAAAGCTGTGCATTTCGTAGAGAAACTCTTTTATCTGAAAGATAATGAATATCATATCATCATATTCAGATTTTTTATTAACAACGTGCAGGCGCAGGGGCATCATCCACATCAGTGGGCCCCCTTCCACGCAACTGGCTAGCTGCTCCCATAGCAGATCTCACACCTGATCTCCAGGTGCTCCTTTCTCATGGGTGAAAGTTAAAAGTTTCCAAAATTCTGAACTTTTGAAAATCAAATCTTAAAACATGTAGTATGCCTAAAATTATCAACAATTTCAAGTTTAAATGGTCAATTGTCTTTAGATAAACTGAAATTAAATCAAAGAAGCCATAAGAATCTGCCTAATTTAGGATTTTGAGGCTGAGTTTCTGTGGAAAGTCAGCCTCAAAATCCTGAATTCAGGAATAATCCTGAAAATTTCACCCATGTTTTCTTGAGGGTGGACTGTTGTGAGCTTCCACTTATGGCAGTTGTTCGCAATCAGTTTCTTCCATGTAATCTTGGGCCTCCTTGAGCCTTGAAATGCCAACCCTAAATGCTGCTCTTCACAAATATGAAAGACATTTTCAGGAATCTGGGGACATTTTACGGAATGCTGCATATTTTGCCATAAACGTTGTGAATAATATTACAAAAATGCACTCACACAAGTATCGTGTATGACAAGCTTCAGTATTGCCTAATACAGTACCCTCTGCCTCCATTCCAAATGCATGGCTCAGAGCTTTACTTCAACTTCAAGCATAGTATTGTCTGACCTTTAACTGGCTTCAGTATTGGCCAATAATTTGTATAATATGATGAATTTCTGCATCCACATGCCGTGTTTAACAAGGGAAATCCATTAACCAGGTTTTCAGACTCAGAACTTTTTACCTTCTAACCTAACATTGTTTTTTGATAAATAACACAAATTAGTGTGTATTTTATTTAACTTCCACTTAGCAGGTACAATTGCAATTTTTTAACCCTTAATGGCCAATCGCAACAAAAGTCGTCTGCTTTTCTCATCTGCTGAAATGTTTAAGAAGCCTCTATGGCAAACAGTGTGGACCCAGATCAGACTGCTCCTATTGGAGCAGTCTGTTCTGGGTCCACGCTGTTTGCTTTCTATACTTAATTCGTCAATAATGTTAGGCAATTATTTGCAGCAGACGAATTCAGCAGACAACCTTTTCAGATGCATTTTTTTCTTGACGCTTTAAGGGTTAAAAAGCATTATTTGCCAGAATTTCAAAGTCCAAAACCACAATAATTATAACAATACAAAAATCAGCCTTATAAATCAGTATTTTCAAGGCCGACTTCATCGGAATAGGTGAGATCCCTGTAGACGCCACCTGCCATCAACCTGTATATCACATGAATTGGTTCTAATATGAGCCAGTGCATGATATTTCCGGCAATGTAGCATTTTAACATGTGTAGACTCGGACGAGCCTTTGCAGCCTCCTTTAACATGTAAGCTTAGAAACTCCAAATGGTGTTCACAGTCAGTAGCTTAACAATCATAGAATACTAGAGTGACTAGCAAAGGCTCTGATCAGACTGCGCTAATGTGCAGGCTGATCTGAGGCTTTGCTGGTTGCACATATCACATTGTTGGAAATCTCATGCACTGGCTCATATGGTAAATGTACAGTAAAACCGGAGTAAAACGGCCACTCAAAAATAGACAAAACAAAAATCATAAATGGTAGCTTAATGAAGGTCAAAAGTATTGTAGAATGCTCCCTTTGCAGAAAGCTCCAAGGGGAGCATTCTGCAATACTTTTGACCTGCATTGAGTGATAAATGATTTTGAAAACCAATTTTCTGTCTTTTTGAGAGTGACCCTTTCTCTGCTTACATTTGACCTGCATTAAGCGATAAATGGTCTTGAAAACCTATTTTCAGCCTTTTCGAGAGTGGCTGTTTTACACAGGTTTTGCTGTACAAAACAAAAATCCTGAATACTAGTTTAACAATCACAACAAAAACTGACAATAACTTAGACTTGGCTTGGTTTGTTGCTTTATGTCCCAGTAAACAGCAATGGTCATGTCAGGTCTGTCAGTTCACCTAACTACACTTTTTCTTGGGCAAGCTTTAACAAGCAGTAAAACCAGTACTTTGTGCACATACTTTCCCTTGTAACTGACAACAGCTCTTCTTGAAGGATTCAGTGGAAGAGAGAAGAATGACCGTAGAAATAATTTCATGATCAATCTCCACTAAAGTATGGGACCGCGCCAGGATTGAACTTGCACTCCTGGATTTGCAGTCAGATACGCATCTGTAGCCAGACACGTTACCGAGTGCGCTACACAACCTCTCAATGAGACGGTTCATTTGAGCACCCAAAACATTTGAATTAACCGATGGGTAAGAAAATATTAACAATTTTACATCCACATTTTTTGTTTATCTGGAGGCCTGCATCTGTCTTTTTGCATGCTGGGTTACTTTTCACTCTTTTTTATTATCTGCCGACTTTTTCAAAATATTTCAAAATACTTATATTTGAAAAAAAAGTCAGCAGACAACAACAAAAGCATGCAAAATTATGCAAAGAGTTATTAAGTTGTATGCAAAAACCTCATGAGTTAGACCACATTGTTCAAGAGCATTGCCAGAATGCTGATAAAGTTAAGCACATCAAAGGGAGACTGCCTGGTCAAGCAGTGATTTTCTTCAATTGTGCCCATTTTTAAAATGGTAACTTCTCTTAAAGGAAAGAATTTGCTCCCTCTGCTCCTAGAGGGAGCAAATTCTTTCCTTCAAGAGCAGTTCCTTTTGGTTTGGAAAAATCACTTTTACCACATTAGGTGACCTCCCTTGAATGTTACTATTAATAGGCAACAGCTTTCGTTTGAAACAGCTACTGAAAGTTTGCTTTCAAACGGCTACTGTACTTTCAGAGAGCGGACAACAACCCACTTTAGTTTAGTGCTGGTACATGGCAAGCTTTTTTGAAAAGCTTATACTTGTGAGGCTACCAAGGTTCTTGCGTAATGGGAGCTACACCAATTGTGTTCACTCTAAGGCTTTACTTACTTTTTCCCTATGATTGTCGATCAGATTCTTAACTGTAGTGCTGTGAAAGTCCCAGTACAGATTGTCTCCCTTGAATGTTACTATTTGTGTATTACGCACATGCGTAATTGTGTAATGGGAGTTACGCCAATGGTGTTCACTCTAAGGCTTTACTTACTTTTTCCCTATGATTGTTGATCAGATTCGTAACTGTAGTGCTGTGAAAGTCCCAATAGAGATCGTGGTGGAAGGTTTCATTACAAAGGCTAAGTACGATGAAAAATTCCGCTGAAAAGAAAAACAAAGAATAGTTCCAGCAACTGGTTGTGGAATACAACGTAACAAGGTTTTAGTTGTGCTCCCCTATTCAGTTTTATGTACTGTACTTTATCTCCTTTTTATATCTTGATTTATATGTTCTAGGCGATACAAATAAGTCAGGAATCTTTCATGCTAACCAAACATCTATTTGTCCTGATCCACATTGGAACTAAGGGTGAGGTTGGTACTGTGATACTAGTTTAAGCCCTCCAGTAAAAATATTTTTTACTGACCGTTCCAAGAGGATGCTTCTTTTGTGTATCATTTTTGTTATTTATGTTTTGTGTTTGTCATGCTTTTTTATCTGTTCATTGCAGCCTTGTGGTCACCTGCTGGGAAAGGGCTAACCTCTTGTATGTTATGTTTTACTGTGTTTTTGTCACTTTCCCATGTGGTGCCTACTGCCACTGTGCTCGACACATAAACATTTACAAATACAAAGGACAATACTGATAGACACACAATAGCATGAAGCATGTACATAATAACATCGTTGAATGAAAGTTTAAAAGAGCTGCACACCCATCTACTTTTTGAAATCTCAAACTATAAACACACACACTTTAAATGAAACACAATGGAGCTTGTGCACATTGAATAGGCGGCAAACAGAGTTCTCGATTGCCATCTGTCACCTGACTTGCACCAAATGGCAATCAAATACAAAGTTTCAAAATAGTTAGAAACAGACTTCTCCATTGCCATGTGTCGCCCGACTGGCGACAAATGGCAATCAAAAACACTGTTTCTAGTGATTTTTGATCGACATTAGTGTTTGTTAAGAGCGTTTTCGATTGCCCCATATCCTTTGTGTTGTGAAATATGATGAAGTGAAGAGTTGGCAAGTAATTGAAAAGCAGAGGATAAATTTCTGATTTTGCTCAATTACAGTAGTAGATGTACTGTGGACCGGTTTAGACCAGTTTCCAGGTAGACATAGAGATTTATGAAAACAAATTGGGCCAATCAGGAGATAGGATTCTCTCCAGTCATATAACAAAGTATTTTATCACATGAGGTGCCTCTGGGAGTGATGTAACGCCATGCAATATAATCTATAAACCCCTCGTGGCTTACAGATTAGTAGTGTAACATGATGACTTCCATTATAAGGTTGCATAAAAGATGCTAAAATCTTGACATTTTCACGCCCCAGAATGCGATTTTATTAGTGCCATGTGATAAATAGAATCTAACGATTGTGCTCTCCTATTATTTAATTTATTAAACTTGTTGCAAAAAAAACTCGCAATTTATCTCTTTTCCTCAACATGTTTAACCCTTAGAGCGTCAAGAAAAAAAAGCATCTGAAAATCTCTAAAAGATGCCAAAATCTTGACATTTTCACGCCTCAGAATGTGATTTTAATCAATTTTAGTGCCATGTGATAAAAAGAATCTCACAATTGTGCTCTCATATTATTTAATTTATTAAACTTGTGGCAAAAAAGCCTCGCATTTTATCTCTTTTCCTCAACATGTTTAACCCTTAAAGCGTCAAGAAAAAAATGCATCTGAAAATCTCTAAAAGATGCCAAAATCTTGACATTTCATGCCTAGAATGTGATTTTAAGCAATTTTAATGCCATGTGATAAATAGAATCTAACAATTGTGCTCCTGTATTATTTAATTTATTAAACTTGTTGCAAAAAAGCCTCACATTTTATCTCAACATGTTTAACCCTTAAAGCGCTAAGAAAAAAATCCATCTGAAAATCTTGTCTGCTGAAGTCGTCTGTTGCAAATAATTGCCTAACATTACTGACAAATTAAGTATAGAAGCAAACAGGGTGGACCCAGAACAGACTGCTCCTATCTGATCTGGGTCCACACTGTTTGCCATAGAGGCTTCTTAAACATTTCAGCAGACGAGAAAAGCAGATGGCTTTTGTTGCGATTGGCACATTAAGGGTTAATAAATTCAATTAAACATAAGCACTCATGTAAAATCCTCTATATATACTGTTGTGCCAACCAAGAATGACAGTGACGTAATTTTGTCTTACATTTTCTAAGTTAAAAACTAATGTGTACACTTCACTTGAGCCAACGCGAATCGATAGATCACATGTGTATTAATACTATCCTGCGGATAGGATTAATACACAAGTGATCTATCAATCCTAAGTCCCTGATTATTTTGTAAACAAAACATGAAGTCACTGTCACTCTTGGCTGTTAGGACAGTACCTGGTTCTGTAGCATTGTTGACACATTTAAAAGTACAGCCATCGTGGCAGCATATTTCATCACCACCACACTCATCTATACATTCTTCTGTCTCATTTCCATAGCAGTGGCGATACTTCATGTCAACATATGGACACTGTTTCGCTTTTTCACCTAAAACGGTAAAATAGACATATAGAAAGTAGAAAATTTTCATTCAAAGTTGAAAAGTCATATAACAAAACAGTTATTGACTTCAGTTTTGGTGAACATTATACAGTTATTGATTGTTGAGGCATTGGACATGATGTGATGTCGACCTGAGAGTACCAATATTGACCAAGACTTATTTTACCTATACAGTGCTCTTTTATGATATGAAGTCAGATATCTCATATATAGAGCTCTAATTTAAGATATGAAGTCAGGTATCTAACATATAGAGCTCTTATTTAGGATATGAAGTCAGATATCTAACATATAGAGCTCTAATTTATGACATGAAGTCAGATATCTAACATATAGTGCTCTAATTTAGGATATGAAGTCATATTTTACCTATACAGTACTCTTTTCTGATAGGAAATCAGATATCTAATATATCTGGCTTATAGAGCTCTGATATAGGATATGAAGTCATATATCTAACATATAGTGCTCTTATTTAGGACATGAAGTCATATGTATAACATATAGTGCTCTAATTTAGGATATGAAGTCATATATCAACAAAAAGTGCTCTAATTTAGACTATGAAGCCAGATATCTAACATATAGTGCTCTAATTTAGGATATGAAGTCATATTTTACCTATACAGTACTCTTTTATGATAGGAAGTCAGATATCTAACATATCTGACTTACAGAGCTCTTATTTAGGATATGAAGACATATATCTAACATATAGTGCTCTAATTTAGGATATGAAGTCAGATATCTAACAAATAGTGTCTTATTCAGGATGACATCATTTTTTTACATATACAGTGCTGTTTTATGATATGAAGTTAGAAATCTAACATATAGTGCTCTTATTTAGGATATGTTCCTCCATGTGACAAAATCACTATTAGGAGGTTTCCGACAAAGCGAGACTCAAACAAGTTTCCTTAGCTACAGAAACAAGCTAGTAAATTGAAACTAGGCTTGAAGCAATTTTAGATATGATACTTTCAAAAAAGCGAATAACAAAGGCGCTGATCAGTTTGGGCAGATGTACAGGCTGGTCTGCACCTTTGTTGTTCCCAAACCCTGAAGACAGGTTTTCTCATGTCAAGGCCCATATTGGCCTTGACGCGAGAAAACCTGTCTTGGGTGGTTTACAAATAACACAGGCGCAGACCAGCCTGCACATCCGCACAGTCTGATCAGCGCCTATATTATTCGCTTTTTGGAAAGTTCCATATCTAGGCTTGTTACAGGTGAAATTTCAATTTTCTAGCTAGTCTCTGTAGCTGAGGAGATGGGTTTGCATCTCACTTTGTCAGAAATCCCGAAGACAGGTTATGTCGCGACGGGGCCCATTTCATACCTATACAGTGTTCAACAGGGTAGCCATCTCTTCTGGCTCCAACCAGAATAGCTTTGCGTACTGTGGAGTTCTTCTGATCCTCTGCACAACCAGGACTGTAGGTATCTATCAAGTCACCGAAGCATGAAGTAACCTTATCCTGTGCCCTGTAATTATATATACCATGGTTTTATCATATGACATCTCTTCTGGGAGTGATATAACGACATGCATTATAATTGATAAATCACTAGTGGTTTACAGATTTTGGTAATGTTTATAATGATGGCCAAAATAACCTTGCATTTACAGACCAGTAGTTTTTGACAAGAAGATTTCTAAAGTTAAAAACAGGCCCGTCTTTTGGCAGCCATGTTTTTCAACCAATCAAAAAAAATAAAATAACTTTGGTAGGGGGTCATCCAAAGACCATTTGTACCAAATTATTTTGAAATCTGATCAGTAGTTTTTGACAAAAAGTTTTTAAATGTTTTTCCATTTGGCTGTCATGTCAACCAAAATTCTGCACGGAATTGAATTCTTTGAAAGATCATTGCTGTGAAGTTTGGTGACATTCCCCCCAGTGCAAGGTTCATACAGGCAAGTTTGTGTGAAATTCAAGGACTTCTAAAGGACTTCCCTATCATTTTCAAGGACTGAAAACTTATGAAAAGTACTGATCTTCATATTAAAATTCTACTTCAGAAACGCTAGACTACTTTCCTAAAGAAATAAGTTTTAGAAAATTGGTGCAGCATATGTTGCACCAAATAAAGGTACGACAATTTTATACTGATTTAGGTCTCCAAAGACAGTGTTGAATCCTCCTGTAAACTGTAAAATTCAAGGACTTTTCCCTTCCATTTTGTGTTTTCAAGTATTTTTCAAGGAAATTTTAAATTTCAAGGACTTTTGAAGACAGTCCTGTATATTCAAGCACTTTTCAAGCATGTGTGAACCCTGTAGTAGCTTAGGAGGAGATGCTGTTTAAAGCTAATTGTTGGCTGATGATGGACGACGGACAGACAACATAATGGCTCAGGTGAGCTAAAAAGTAGGGAAAGTAAGAACACAACCAAAAAGTCAGGAAAAGTAGGAATATTTGGGCCCACTTGAAAGCCTGTAAAAAATGGGCTTAACAAGCACCATCAAACTACCTCCACCATGCAATGTTTTTAACAAACTTAATGGGAGCTTAACAATGTTTGTGCTTCAACAATGGCAGAATCTAGAGCCAAGATTTGGTGCCAGGAAAATCATTTTGCTCCCCCCCCCACCCCCGGCTTGGTCTGTTGTCCATTCTGGGGCGATGGTTCTGTTGTTGTTGATTCGTTGTTGATTGTTACTCCCCATTGATGGGTTCTGTGGTTTATCTAAGTTTTGTTTTCTATGCGTTGCTTTGTGTCCATTCTAGTTTTGCAATCATCTTGATGGGGAAGAGAGAGCTGGTTGCTTTGCTTTGTTTGTCTCTCTGGTGTCTTGTGAATGTTGTGTGGCTCTTTCTCATGATGCAACGGTTTGTCTGCAGTTTGTGATAGGGTTATTTCCTGATCGTATACCACTATATTCTAATCAAAATCCTTATGTTACTGATCAGATCTTTAACCTATACTCACATGCAATCCTGTGATCCATTGCCACGGTAACCCTGGAAGAATTCCCAGTGGTAACAAGCAGCCATTCCCATATAAGACAGGGTATCATGGTCCGTACACAGAGAACTTTGATCCATCACTGAAATAGTAGTATAGGTCAAGATAAGCAAATTTTGTGAATATTTTCTCATTCCATCAATTTTAATATGTTTTGTTGTTGTTGTTTTTTTTTTGTTTTTTTTGGGGGGGGGGGGGGTCTGAAAATCTCTAATCATTAAATTATTGGCCACTTAATCAGAATATTTACCTTATCAAATACAATTTACTGTTAAAATCAGTAAAGAGCTATGTGCAATAAGGAGCTAATTTGGCCCCCTTTTCACCTATTTCTTCTGATTGGTTTATTAGAGGAATAAACCAAATGTTAATGTCTGGCATTTCTTTAACTTGTAATGTTGCTATAGTAATGGCCACCAAACTAGGCTTAAATAGGCTTTGGGAGACCTATTTTGAACAAACTTTCATTCCACCATCATAAGTAGTCTCCATATGAAATTTGGATTGATAATAATGTCATTGATATACTATTAGCTCACCCATGAGCTTTGGGCTAAGGTGAGGTTAAAATGTGATCTGTATGTATACACAGTAAAGCTAGACCATGTAAACATGTAAAGAAATGAAAAAAGTCAATAAGCAATGCTTATTAGATACCGCCCGCACAGTGGGAGTCAGTGAAAAAACTTGGAAAGTTCTCACTGCTGTCATTTTTTCAAAAAATATTTTTTCTGAATCAAACTCCTTCATGCATATGTTCAATGTGTTTACATTGTATAGGCAAAGTATCAAATTGCTCCATCAAAAGCTGTGGTAGGAGTTGATCGGCCCATGAAGGCACCATCAATGCATATACAAAAGCCCTATTAGGGAAAATTGTCTAAGTTCTCAAAGCTGTCATTTTGTCATATTTTTTTTACTGAACCAAACTCCTTCATGCATATGTTCAATGTGTCTACATGGTATAGGCAAAGTATCAAATTGTTCCATCAAAAGCTGTGGTAGGAGTTGATCGGCCCGTGTATGGCCTATAATAGCATAAGCATAAAACCCTATATTAAAAGCCATTTAGAACTACAAAGGGAAATAACTGTAACAAAATTGGCCCCTAGCCCTTACTTTTTTTGTCTAAAGTATTTGTCTTGCATATATGAACATGTTTGCAAGGTTTAATGAAAATCCAGCAATGCCTCTTCAAGATATTAAGGAAACAAAACGTTACGGACAGACGTACGCACGCACACACACACGTTTGATGAAAATCCAGCAATGACTCTTCAAGATATTAAGGAAACAAAACGTTATGGACTGACGGACGCACGCACACACGCACGGACAGCGTGAAAACAGTATACCCACCACAAACTTTGGTGTAATTACTATAAAAAGGATTCAACTTTTTTTTATAGCATCCAGTTTGGGCTTTAACCCCTAAAGCGCCAAGGAAAAATGCATCTGAAAATGTCGTCTGTTGAAGTCGTCTGCTGCAAATAATTGCCTAGAATTACTGACAAATTAAGTATAGAAACAAACAGCATGGACCCAGAACCACACTGTTTGCCATAGAGGCTTCTTAAACATTTCAGCAGACGAGAAAAGCAGATGACTTTTGTTTCAATTTGCGCATTAAGGGTTAATCATAGCAAACAATTACGGTGTTGTAACTTACCATAACAGGACCAACGACTGCCATAAGTGACCTCCAATATGGTGAAATTGACATGGTTGTCTATAATTTCCCTGTCACACATACCACCATTTGTGTTCTCATTCACACAATGCCTCATGTAGTTGTAAAATCTGAAAAAAGTGTAGTAAAAAAATTGAGCCGTGACATGCGATTTCCAACAATGTGGCATTTTGACAAGTGTAGACTCAGAGTAGCCTGTGCAGCGCCGCCTTTTAAGCTTAGAAACTCCAAATGGTGTTCAGTCAGTAGCTTAATAGTCATAGAATATTTAAGCAACTAGCAAAGGCTCTGATCAGTCTGCGCGAATGCGCAGGCTGGTCTGAGCCTTTGCTGGTCGCACATACCACATTGTTGGAAATCTCATGCCACAGCTCAATTAGAAATACATGTACCACTAAACATAAAATTCTAAAATTATGAACATTTTACATGTTCATCAAAAAAATGTTTCAGGGCTGGAATTCACAAAATGCCTATCCGAATAGCAAACAGGAAAAACCCTGATCAGACAGCTTCTTCAGATCAGGGTCTGCAATGTTTTTCATGGCCGTTTTGAGTGAAATGTCAAGTAAGTAAGTAAGTTTTTGTTTATAAACGTGTCACTTGTCAACAAAGCAAATAAAACATACATCTAATAAAACTAAATACATTTCGATAACATCCAGCAAATATGACTTATGAGACACACATTAAGACAGATAAAAAACATATCAAACTATAGCATTTTTCTTAACCCTTTAAGTGCTGACAAAAACACCTGAAAGTGTTGTCTGCTGAAGTCGTCTGCTGCAAATAATTGCCATCACATCACTGATAAGAATAGAAGGAAACAGCAGGGGTCCACACTGTTTGTCATAGAGCCTTCTAAAACATTTCAGCAGACAACAAAAGCAGATGATTTTGTTTTGATTTTATTCTTTACATCCCAGTCAACATTTTCAGTCATGTCTGGACGGGTCTTTCTTGGATGACCCAGTATTAAGCAGAGGATAAAGTGTCTTGCTCAAGGACACAATGCAGTGCCTCCGGTGAGGCTCGAACCTGCAACACAAGAGTCAAGCACTCTACCACTGAGCCACCATGCGCCTCTAAAAGCAGATGACTTTCAGAGTTAAAACTTAAAGCGCCACCTATAATTTGCAGCAGACGACAATTTAAAATTTTACCGTTTTTTTTAAAAAATAACAAATAAGGTATGATATTTCATGAGAATCGTCTGCTGGCAGACGAGTCTCATGAAGTATCATACCTTATTTTTTTTAAAAATTGGGAAAGACGTTGTGAAAATTGTTGTCTGCTGCAGTCATGATTGACGCTTTAAGGGTTAAGATATATCACTAACCTGCATCGAAGATCATCATCAAACCTGTGGAAGTTGTTGAAATAGTTTATAAGATCAGGACTCATACATTTTCTGGCAGCCTCATCTAAACGCATGCAGGAATCTGGGGAAACAAATATGAATTACTCTTACAATCAATGCTGAATATTTCTGTGTGTTACACTCCTCTCTAATTATTATCCAATCATCTTGCAGCGTTCTAGTGATAAGCATGTATAGTACAGTCCCTTGATAACACACCTCATTATAACATGGATTTGGATGTATTAACACAGTCGTGTTAATGATGTTATGGCCACTTAATTTTTTTCATGGAATTTTACAAAGAAGATCTAAGAAAATGACCATGAAATGTTACAAAATAATTATACGATAATGACCATGAAATGGTCATTTTCGTAAAATTCCTTTGTAAAATTGTCCTATTGAAACACAGTTCAATACAACATGATTCATTCCTAGGGACCCAAAATATAACATTGTCAAGAGACTGCACATTTAAGAGTAGAAAATAATGTGGATCCTGATCAGCTAATTCATCTACTATATTTTTATAAAGATATATTTAAGTTCAGCATGATAAGAGGTAAAGATGCATTGGATCATACGATTTAGGGATAAACCAGACTTTTTTTTGCATTAAAATCTGAGGTGCCCCTTACCCAGGGTCCAAGCCTACGAGTATAGGAAAATATTAGAGTTTCCTAGACACGTAGGCTTGGACCATCTTTTGGAGTTCAAAATTTTGAATTTCAATTTTTTTAGGGGGGGGGGGGGAGGGGTTCAGATAAAATAATTTTTTGGGGGGTATGAAGATTTTGTGGATATTTTTTGGGGGTCATCATAAAACTTCACTAGTTTTAGGGGTCATTTTAAATACATTTTAGGGTCTTTTCTTAAGGTCAGGTACAGAATAGGAATATATTTTGGGGTGCTAAAATTTAAAATATTTTTTGGTTACATCTGATATTCCCGATATTTTTTTTTTGTAAACAGAACGTATCAAGATAAAATTAAAATACCACCCCTGGAGCCCCTTAGTTGAGCCTATTTTTCCTGAAAGCGAGGGTTTCAAGAACTCCCAAGTTGCATCAGTTCTGCTAAAATGCAATATTTGGTAACATTGATGCACTGTAGGCCCAAGGAATGGGTGCACCAACCATTCATACTAAGAACTGTTTCTTGAATTCAAGAAAGTGCACATCAAACTCTAAATGTTTCTAAAAAGACATGCATTTTCAAAGGAACATTTTTATTGCAAGCCAGGCAACAAGGTTATAAAACTTTTTTCATGCCCAACTCAATTATGCATGAAACATCCCATGCTCATTAATGTTAAAATGTCAACATGAATATGAGTTCATAGCACAGACTAAACTCTTAGGTAGTTTATAGCTATATATAATTGCTCAACCAGATTGACCCTTAAAGTACCCACAAAAAATGCATCTGCTTTAGCCATCTGGTGCCTATATTTGTTTACATTATTGGCTTATGTATGTACTGCTGTAAACAGTGTGGATCCAGATCAGACTGCTCCTACAGGAGCAGTCTGATCTGGGTCTGCACTACATGTATTTGACCAAAAAACTTCAAAATCTTTTCAGCAGACAACAATCAAGAAATGATTTTTCATATAGTTATGCAAACAGACATGACACATGAAATACCAAGACTTCAATGGTTTCTTAAAGCAGGGACAAAATTTACAATGTCTTCTGCAGCATAATTTGGTGATGCTTCAAATGTTATCCTATAATTTGCAGCAGATTACAATTTCAAATTTTGCTGCTTTTTTAAAAATGACAAATAAGGCATGATATTTCATCAGAATCGTAAAATACCATACCTTTTTTGAAAATTAGGAAAGATGTCGCAAAATTTGACGTCTGCTGCAGTCGTGATTGGCGCTTTAAGGGTTAATATTAGGTTTACATACCAATGCATTTCGATGGGTCAATTTCTAATAAATAACCATTAACCCAAGGCGACAATTCCAGCTTCACATGGCCTGGAAAACTTGCTAAAGCTTCCTGAATTTGTTCCTTCCTGCATGTCTGTCCTAACTGTTCTGTGCTATTTAAGCCACACATCACTAGCTCATCCACAAACCTGTCAAAAAGAAACTACAGTAAAACTGGCCGCTCAAAAAGAAGACCAAAATTGGTTTTCAAAATTGTCAAAAGTTTTGCAGAAAGAAGACATTTAGCAATATTTTTGACCTTCATTAAGCTTCCATTTGTCTTTAAGACCTTTGTTTCGTATATTTTTGAGTGGCCACTTAATACAGGTTTTACTGTAAGCATTAAAACTATCTGCATGCTGGGTAATTTTTATGCTTTTTTGTCGTTTGCAGATTTTTTCATAATGACCTTTTTCGAAAATTTGACCATCAGAGTGTCAAACAGTTTGGGCTAGAGCAGGCCTGATGTTTTGTCAGGCATGATCTGGGTCCAAGCTGTTTGCAAAGGTTATCAGCAGATGACACTAAGTAGGTAAAACAGTTCAACTTCGTTGTTGCTTTTACAGGTTTAGGGATGTCTGTTACAACACAAGGTGGTTCTGGACGACAATCCACTACTGGTTCATGACGACTGTGTTCTTGTGCTGGACGACAAATAACAGGTTTTAGACAACAGATTTTGGGTTTTGGACGACAGTTGAAAGGGGTAACATACAAATCAGTCGCAGAAAATGATAATATAGTGTTATTTGCTTGTTTGGATCATTACTATCATTTAAGTGTTTGTTAGATTGGCATTAGAAAGACAAGCATCGTAGATATTTGTAGCTGAATTGTAAAACTATGGTCCGGAATAGAACTTTCAGAAATGCGTAATTTATGGTCAATTACTTGCATTTCTGCCATAGATTTAGCATAAATTGTCCAACAATATAACCCACATGAATTTTAAGTCAATTTTAAAATGTTCTTATTTAAAGAAAACTGAAAACCTCATTTTTCATTTTTTTTCAAACGTTACTGGTCAGAGACTACTGTGTAACAGGTAATAGATGATGTCATATTTTCTGTAACAGGCTAGAGACGACAATTTTCTATATTGAGCAGATATAAATACTGCCCTGAAATATTTTCAACACTGGTCAAATACAAGGCCTGGGTCTTCAAAATACAGGGCCGTGACATTAAGTGTACTCTTGATAATATAGCTTTTGATTCTGCAAATTTCAATCTGTTCTGGTTCAATCAGTAGTCCTATTCATAAAATGAAAAATGTAAGCACCTCCATAAAAGGTGTGCATAAGAAGTTATGCAGTGACATATTACTAACGGATGATCAATCATTCAAAAAGAAATCATGGATTTAGAGCAACTTACCCCTCTTTCTGAAGGAACTGGAATATCTGTAGATCCGATGGTAGTTACATGGATTTATCAGGTATTTCAGTAACTGTAGATAATTGTTTGGACCAAGATCGGGCATGCATTTTGTCAGTGGCGAAAATGTTTGGAAAAAGGCTGTCAGCATAGGACATTTGCATGCAACAAAATCAGATTTTCGTGCCACTAGGTCAATTCATTTCACACTTATTTTTCAATAGCATGTCGTCAATCCTGACCAAAACTTCCCTATGTATAAAGTATCACTGCTATCCTTTTAAATGAGAAGTTTGATGTATTATGAACGAGAATATGTTATAATAAGATAAATATATCCCTGTAACAATACAGGAGATGATATCAAAGGGGTCGGGGATGCATAATTAGAATACACAAAACATTTAGTATTCATTTTTTATCATTCGTAAGGGTACTATAACATCAATACCCCATTAAAATCACATTTGGAAGTCTTTAAAACTCAAATTCGTTTATATTTTAAAATTTGTGTTGCTGTTGTTGTTGTTGTTGTTGTTGTTGTTTGTTCTGTGCAAATAAAGTATATTCTACCTTGATGACAATATATACACCAGGTGTTATTTTATGCAGCAATGTACCATAACAATTCGTCCATGCATAAAGTACACCTATTCAGGGGCTATGTAGCATATCTGTAAGTGTATGTACAAAATCATCTAACACCATAAAGTAACGTTAAAAGGTCAATTTTCATAATCTAAGACAAATATGCTAAAAGCTATTATATTTCAGGACTAGGAAGCTATATCAAGGAAACTTACTCGTACTAATTATAACATTATATTTGAAGAAAAGAGTTTTAAAAGAATACACACGAAAACCTATATATTGGGTTGGGGAGGAATGATGCTAAAATATTTTTCTATTTTCCTATATATTTAATACATAAAATGACCATTTTATCTCAAAAATAAAAAACAACAACAATCCATTGAAATAGTGACTAACAGCGAGACTATATATACTAAAGGACTTTGAAAACGCATCACCCAGATTAAATCCTTTATTTCATAAACCCTGAGAATGCCAGCGAGATAATTGTTATTGCATATCATAGTCTGACCATCTTGTAGTATGTCCTAGAAAATTCATGGTTGTAAATTCTCTTTAAGGTATTGAAAAAGGATCCGCTTTAAGACAGGGGTGGTCGATTTTGAAGGACACAAATTCAGCTGCAAGTTAACACGCGTTAGTTTTGATTACTGACTCAACAGATTTGCGCCCTTTGCTTCTTTCACGATTGCACATTCATCATTGAAGTATTAGAAATGAATTGACAGAACGGTATGCCCAAAGTTACACCCTTTTAAAAATACCGACATACCCCACCCACCCTGATTACTATAGTCTAGTAAGGAAATTCAACGTTTTGGGCCTTACAAAGTTTCAGTTTTTTACGTCCGGTTTGATTGGGAGAGGCTATGGGCATACACAAATGACAGATTGTGCATAAATTACGCTTGAATCACGTGTCTTTTGTATTGTTTAAGTGACGTAAACGAAAATTTTTAAGACGTTCTCGATCACATGACAGCAGATCTTCTGCAACGATTTACATCAAAACGTCTTCCCCACATACTTGTTAGTGTATGTAGTCAATATCAGTAATGAAAGCGTGCATTAAGGTAACTTATGGAGATGTTTCTAAAAAGGAGCTATAAATTAATGTTCAAATTTGACGTTTATTTTCGAAATTTTGAAGTTATCAATTACTTTTAATTAGAAAATGTTTATAAACTCTTTTGGTGACATGGTATCATATACACAACAGTTTAAACATAAAAATAATCAACAAGCTTCATTTATTTGTGCAAAAAAGTGCTGGATGCTGTATGTACCCATGTGACGTCATCAGCAGCGTCGCGTGATAATACAGTCAAATTAACGACTGATGCATATCAACTCTGGGTTGCGCATTAAAACCTGCAAGTAACTTTTCAATCGCTTATACGGTTTGAAAGAAAAAAGGAAAAATATGGTGATGCGTTTTCAAAGTCCTCTAGTATATGTAGATGACAACATTTGACCAATTTTGATGTTTTCCAAACATATAGGCACTGTGAATTAATTACCACTGTCAGAGGTCCTTTAGACCAGGATAGTAAGGGTTTCGCAAATGATTGAACCACTGTACTAATTCCCAGTACGTTCAAAGACTTCTTCAGCAAGTCCCTCATCATCGAAAATATTAAAGGGCACTCCATCTTCACCAAAAATAGAAGATATTTCGTATAACAGAAATCCAGAGAATCCATTAGACTGTCGTCTCTACCTGTAATGCTGTCGACATTAACCTGTAACAAACTTTTTGAAGTCGTTACACACCTGTAACATTGGAAAATGACTGAGGTAGCTGCAGTTTGGTTTTAAAAACGTGTTTGTCTAAAGTAAGCTGATTTACAAGAGAAAACTTATTTCGCTTATGTGGTGGACATTGCAATGCCTCATCATATCAAGTCATAAAAATTGCAAAGAAAACTAAAGTGAATGCACAAAATAAGCATATGCGGACATATGTAGTAGTAAAATACAGTTTCAAGAACAATACTTGCATCAGGAAAGCATAAACTGGATACATTCGCCTTGCTACTGGATTAATTAAGTTTTGATGAGTATACTGAACAAATAGACAAGACAAAATAAGATTCTCGCGGTTAAGTATGCGCCAAGGCTCCCAAACACATTACACCTTCACTACATAACTCTTTATTTCGTCAGGAACCTGTAACATATTGTCGTCAAGAACCAACCTACTGTTGTCCAGAACCACTTTGTGTAGTAACAGACATCCCTAAGCGTGTTTTATAAAATATGACTATATGTCAAATGCTTTTTCAGATAAACTGAAAATCAAAATCTAAAGAGAACTATAAAGACAATAGCACAAGTATTAACTTTTCAAAAAAGCTTGCCACCTTTTAGCACCTAACTAAATGACACACCCATCTCATCATCATCTCTGTGAGAGGAGATGACGATTAGCTTGGTGTCATTTTAATGTTGCAACACTGTGAGTCAATACATACAGTTAATTTTCACAGAAAATGCTATCTCATGCTACACCACTATAGCCGGTGCTACCATATAGGTTGCAAAACTTAGTCAATTATATATGCCATCTTTCTTGAAAGAAGGGGAATAAATACTGAAATACTTGTTTGTTTGTTTGCTTCTATACTTAATTCGTCAGTAATGCTAGGCAATTATTTGCAGCAGACGATTTCAGCAGACAACATTTTCAGATGCATTTTTTTCTTGGCGCTTTAAGGGTTAATATTTTGTAATGTACAAACCTGCAGGCTGCCACAGAATACCCAGTCTCATCTGCTACAGGGGTTGCATACATGAAGAAGCGATTAATTTTCTCCAGTAATGTAGGGGCACAGCTTACAAGCGTCACATCTCTCAACACCGGCTGGTTGACACACAGATCGCCACTAGCCTCATCTAAAATATTGTGATACAATGGGTAATTTTTGCATACTTTTTTGTTGTTTACTGACTGTTTTCAAAATTTACTAAAAAATAAATTCTTTCAGGAACACTATCTTAGTGTCAATTGGTTAGGATCCAGATCAGGGCAGATTTTCTGTCGGTCCTGATCTGGGTCCAAACTGTTTGCAAATATCTCCTTGCATGCTGGGTAATTGAGCCGGCTTTTTTGTCGTCTGCTACTTTTTTCAAAATAAAATTTTCAAAATTCTTTCAGGAACACTATTAGAGTGTCAAACGGTTTAGATCCAGATCAGGACTGACTGAATGTCAGTCCTGATCTGGATCCAAACTGCTTTCAAAGGTCATCCACAGACCACAAAAGTCGCCGCCAACAAGGAAAGAGTTATATAAATCCCTCATATATCAAGGAGCAAGCAAAGAGGTCCAGATAAGAAAATTATGAGGCCAAATAAAAGAAATAAGTGTGTTTCGGGTAACAGGTCTGAACATTTTAGGTAGGCACACCTATTTTTTAAGGGGTTTTTTTTCTGAAAAATGTATAATTTTATGCATTTTGAAAGGCGAAATGCCCATTAGAATGCATAAAATAATATATTTTCGAGAAAACCTGAAAAAATTCTAGGTTTCAGCAGTAAATTTAGGTAAGGTCGGGTTACCCTAAACACAGGTATTTTTTATTTTGTCCTGAATAAGTTGTGTCTGTCAGTTTAAACATATGTTTTGGGTGCTGAAAACACAGGCCAAAAAAAAATTGAATTGTTTCTCAGGCCATTTTTTTTTTAAACAGATGTGGCAGGGTGGGTTTTATTTTATTCAGGCAAAAAACAGATGTGTGAACTTTTTTTTTTAAATTGTAACAACATTTTTCAAAAATTGTGCTTGGACGGTTATTTCATCGGATATTATTCAAGTAAGGCCACAAAACTTGATAGGGAAAACATCTGCACATGAAGTAGATTTGATTTCATCACAGATCTATATATAAAACTTACACTGTTGGGGCTCTCTTTCAATGGGAAATGGATTCAAGAATAATTAAACAACCCGACAGTACCCACAATGGACCACAAAGTCCAAGTGGAACCGCATATCTTAACCGGTAACGATGTTTTGAACTGTAAATGTGGTTTTCATTTCATTTTTTTAGAAAGCAATAAAAATACATAATGTGGGACGTTTTAAACAAATGTGGCGGTGCTTGAGAAACAATTCATTTTTTTTATTTGGCCTTTACACTATCAGGGTCTTTCCTGACACTATATAACAGTACAGTAAAATCTGTCTAAGCCACCACTCAAAAATAAACAAAACAAAGCCTGCATTTGTTTGTTTGTTTGTTTTGTTGCTTTACGTCCCAAGTCAACAGCTATGGTCATTGCGGTACGGTCAGTTCACCTAACCACACTTTTTCCTGGGCAGGCTTGAACAAGCGGATAACCAGTAATTCGTGCACATACTTTTGCTTGTCAAAGCCTGCATTTAGCGATACGAGGGCTGTTCAAATATGAATGCAAGTAGCGTCATAACTGCTGTCACATATATGCTATGACAAAATGGTAAACATTTCTATAAAGGACTATATGTCACCTTTAAACTGGCACCAGACTTAAAGAAAAATACAGTATACTTATCGAGTTATAGCCCTTTGAATGAGGGTCACTTTAGTATACTAATAAACTCAATGCCCATATACTTATATAATGATTCTGTGATGGTTGTAAAAATCCGACACGTGTTTGTCAAATTACATCGAATCGTTTTCTTTAAAGTCTCCTTATGTTTGCAAATAAATGGTAAACAAAACATCACCTTTCAGTTTTCAGTTAAAGTTTTCTCTAACTAAATGCACGAAGCAACATTTAAACTAGTTTTAACTCAGAGACAATATGTTGATCGCTCATACTGAGTTGTTACTACAAATCATTGAAGGATAGTGGGTAATTTTTAAACGCTGAAAATCAGTTTTATTAAGTCAAATCTGCCTTAAGTGAAGGGGTTATAGAATTTATACTTAATTTTTGTTGCCATAACATTGCGGTTTTAATCTGAATTTGAATGTCAACTTTAAGCTTTACCAAAATAGGCATTATTTACAATAAAATTACTCACCTGGCCTTGAGGATAGACAGATTGAACATATTTAAATGAATGTAAACACGTCATTAACAAGCAGAAAAATGCTTGAAAAATGATATAAAATGTGATAACTCTTTAAGTAGAGGACGGGGCATTTTGAAAACTTCCTTATGACATATTAAGCATGTTTTAAGCAAAACGCAAAGAAAAAGACACAACTATGTTCATTATTGCATCACCGGAGGCGAGTTCAATATGCGAGTGCTCGCCGAGCGCTCGTTGATTGGTACCTATCTTTATTCATAATGTGTAAAGCCTGACACCAGTATAACGAGCGCCTGAGAGCACTCGCATTATTGAACTTGCCTCAGTAGATAACCCAAAATGACGTTTATCATAAAATTAATGACGTCACAAACGTGCCTGTTTACTCGAGATTGAAACAGGATTACATATACGTTTTCCTGCAAGCAACTTTGTCAATATACCTTACACTTGCATCTAAAATTTGGTGCCATTTTTTCTAAAACTTACAAAGATATGGCACTATAACCGCACATGTAACAAAACGTGTAGGCAATTTGTAACAGAAAAACTTCAGTATACAGGAATTGCTTTTATATAAGCGTCTGAGAGGCGACAAATAGTTCTTTCCAGAAAGGTATGACATTTTGTCGTAGCATAAATGTAAAGAAAGTTATGAAGCTACTTGCATTCATATTTGAACAGCCCTCGTAATCTGAAAGCCAATTTTGGGTCTTTTTTTGAGCGGCCGCTTAAGACAGGTTTTACGTCGAATTGTCAATAGTTCAAATCATAGAAAAGTACACAAAAAAACAAACAATGCCCCAAAATGATTTTTTTTTTCTATCAAACATAGAGATGTTTCTTTTACGCACCCAAAACATATGTTATTTAGGACACTTAGAATAGATCATAAATGAGTATGCCAATTTCTATGCAAGATTGAAACTCAGTTATCACTACAGCTGAGAAAGGCACTATTCAAAGTGGACTTATGTCAAGATTATTTGAGCATGAAAAGTTGATCAAGGTCACCAGGTCACAACGCCTGCTCAAGGAGTATGCCTAGGACAATGACTATGCAAGGTTTGACATGTGCTACTATCACTGATGATTGTGTTTGATTTGATTCTTTAAGTCCCAGTCAATAATTTTTCAGTTATGTCAGGACTAAGTAAGGTTTAATGTTTCTTGCTCAAGGACACTTTTTCCTGGGCAAGCTTGACTGAGCAGTTAACCAGTATTTTGTGCACATACTTTCGCTTGTAACTGACAACAATCCTTTTTGAATCAGCTGAAGGAGAATGACCGTAAAAATTATCTCATGATCAATCTCTACGAGAGTATGGGATGAGGCCAGGTCAAACAGCTTGAATCCAGATCAGGCTCATCGTTTTGTTAGGCCTGATCTGGGTCCAAACTGCTTGCAAAGGTTATCAGCAGATGAGGAAAGTTGCCACTGGCAAGGAAAGAGTTCAGACAGATATGCCTGAGCTAACAGTGTGAACCCAGATCAGACTGCTCCTCCAGCACCCATGCTATGTACTAACTGTCACACAATTACATCATTTTGTATACCACATCAAGCAGTCAAATTTTAAGAAAAATTAGGTGAGTAATTTTGCATGCCTTTTTTGTCGTCTGCCGATTTCTTTTCAAAATGAACTTTTTTGGAAAATACTTTCAGGAATACCATTAGAGTATCAAACAGTTTGGATCCAGATCAGGCCCGACAAAATGGGTCCAAACTGTTTGCAAAGGTTATCAGCAGATGACAATGGTCCCACCTGCTGTTTGTTTGTTTGATTTGATTCTTTACGTCCCATCAACAATCTTTCAGTTAAACAGGGACGGGTCTTCCTGGGTTGAACCAGTACTAAGCTAGGATAAATGTGTTTTGCTCAAGGACCACAACGCAGTGACGCCAGTGGACTCGAACCCTCGGCCCTTCGGTCTCGAGACAAGCACTCTACCACTGAGCCACTGTGCTCCCTTCCCACCTGCTGTAAAAGAGTTACAATATCCTTAACCCTTAAAGCGCCAAGAAAAAAATGCATCTGAAAATGTCATCTGCTGCAAATAATTGCCAAACATTACTGACTAATTAAGTACAGAAGCAAACAGGGTGGACCCACACTGCTTCTTAAACATTTCAGCAGAAAAGAAAAGCAGACGACTTTTGTTGCGATTGGCGCATTAAGGGTTAAAAGTAGAGGGAATAGTTGACCTGAAGGCAAAGTACTTACCTTTACACACATCTACATTAAAATATAAGGAATAATCCTCGATCGGCTGATCACATGACCTGTTGTTATGACCGTCTGCAGAGAGCATATGTAGCAGTAACTCTGGTTCTTTGGTGGCAGAGGCACCACTACATCCAAAGGTCACACTCCTCAGACAGCGCACACTCTCAGCAAAGACACTGAAATGAGACGTCAGATTTTCAACCCTTAACTCTCTTCTTGCTAGTGGCGACTTTTGTTGTCTGCTGATAACCTTTGCAAACAGTTTGGACCCAGATCAGGATCGACAGAATGTCAGTCTTGATCTGGATCCAAACCAATTTGACAGTCTAATAGTGTTCCGATAAGAATTTTTGTTACATACCAAAAATTAAAGCTCTAGTCCTTGTGGTTTCAGACAAGAGGATTTTTTCATTGTTTTCCCTATATATGCCTATGTATAACATGTAACCCCGGGGCAAGCTCATTTTGACCCCAAGGGCATAATCTGAACAAACTTGGTAGTGGTCTACTAGGCATACCAAATACTATGGCTCTAGGGCTTGTGGTTTCAGACAAGAAGATTTTTCATTTTTGTCCCAATATAAGCCTATGTAAAACATGTAACCCGGGGGCAGGCCCGTTTTTGGCCCCAGGGGCATAATTTTAATAATCTTGGTAGTGGTCTACTAGGTAATGCTACATACCTAATACCAAGGCTCTAGGGCTTGTGGTTTCAGACAAGAAGATTTTTCATGTTTTCCCTATATAAGCCTATGTAAAACATGTGACCCTTGGGGCGGGGGCCATATTTGGCCCAAGGGGCATAATTTGAACAAACTTGGTAGAAGTCCACTAGATGATGCTTCATATCAAATATCAAGGCTCTAGCCTTTGTGGTTTCAGACAAGAAGATTTTTTCATGTTTCCCCATAAAAGCATATGTAAAAAATCTGACCCCTGGGGCAGGCCCATTTTGTGTCCCAGGGGCATAATTTGAACAAACTTGGTAGAGGTCTATTCTTTGACTTTTCGCTTACTGTAAAGGCGGTGCCTCATGAATGCGCAATTAGGACTGGTCAACCTTAGACATAGGTAAAAGCTGAAAATGAGGCGTGGTTTTATTCAAAAGTAACAGTATCATCTTGCGTCATTACCTCAGTATAGGCGCAAAACACGTTATCTAGTCCTTAAAACGCCAGCAAAATAACTGCATCGGAAAAAAAATATTTAACATAACATAACCATAGAGGCAAACATTGTGGACACAGATCAGACTGCTCCTACAGGAGCAGTCTGATCTGGGTCCACACTGTTCGTCTGTGAGGCTTCAAATATGTTAATGGACGACAAAAAACATTGTATTTTGTGATTATGCGCTTTAAGGGTTTATAAAAGTGAGTTCAGTATGTATACGGGTACTATTTCAGGAAATGCACGTACGTTATTTAGCGCGGCCCAAAAAGCTGATTAACTCTTTACCAAATTATAAATAAAACCTGATTTCCCTTCCTTAGCAGATGAAATAGCCGAACCACGCCCAGATATAAATATTAAAGTTGCCGCCTTTACAGTAAGCGAAAAGTCTATTAATACTAGGTAATCAAATATCAAAGCTCAGACAAGAAGATTTTTTAAAGATTTCATCTCCAGAATCTATCTTTGGCCTGTGTGACCTAGATATGCAAACGACCTGAACCATTTGAACAATTGAGGGCCTCATGGAAGATTAGCCTGTATTTTGCTAAATGTGTAACCCTCTGAAAATAATGACTATTATTATTATTATTATTATCATTAATTATCAAAAAGGGTCATATAAGAATCATTCCTGCCAAGTTTAGTCAAAATCAGACCAGAAGTTTAGGACCACGGACAAAGGCCGATCACAAAAGCTCACCTTGTCACTATGTGACACTAGGTGAGCTAAAAAAAAAATACACTTGAGCCAAGTTCTGACAGACGGGACCGTCTGGCAATAAAAGTCAAAAGTGAGATATTTGCAGAGAAAGAAAGACCTAGCTGTTGTGAACAATTACAGAAAATTTGAAGTGATTATCTTTGCAAATAACAAAGATATGAGCGTTTGAACTTGTATAGATGATACGTTTTAAACATTCCGTCACTTAACGTTGTTAATAACATTCTGACGTCAACACCATTGTGTTAACATATGATGCTAAAACAAAGACCCTAGGAGCAATATTTCAAGAATGCTCCATGTTTCTGTAAATTTTATGTGTATGCAATTGTATAGGATGCACAAATAGCCCACATATACTCATCCTGTGTTTACAAAAGCATTTGAAATTAGGTACCCTGTTTTAAAGTTAATGTATAGTCCATATGCACAGCTGTTGCCATGGCAACATAAATTATGCGTACCACCTAATTTTATCAGATTTTTTTTGCGTATTACACGTTAGAAGCAATTTGACTCTGTTGTAAGAAAATGCGAAATCTTGAAAATTTAGACGTTTTTGATGTTTTTTAAATTTTGAGTAAAAAATTAAATTTTTCTTGATTTTTTTTTCAATATTATCTAAAAATAGAAAATGATGTCATGATCTAAAAATAGCATATGGAGTATAGGGTTAAGACCAACAGACAAGAAATTAATCACATTTTTTGCATGGAAATAATCTAGGGCAGCTAATGATTCTGGGCGATTACTTACGGACAAAATCTTGCTGGATCAAAAGCAAGGGTAACACCAGTTATTCCTTTTAGTCCACGATAGCACTTGCTCAAGTCTTCGCTGAATAAATTGTAGTCACACTCTCTGAAACCAGGTATTGTGTCAAGCTTATCTAAAATAAAAAAAATACATGTATTAGAGTCATATGTCATAACAAAACTCACCCACAAAACAAAAGTCGAAAGCCTGAAGCATACAAAAGTTTAATACTTATTCCATATTACCCTGGAACCCTGTTGTTTTTTGGTTTGATTTGATTTTTTACATCTCAGTCAACAGCCATGGTCATGTCGAGATAGTCAGTTCACCTATCCACATTTTTTTCTGTGCAAGCTTGTCTAAGCGGTTAACCAGTACTTCGTTCAGTCACTTCACTTGTAACTGACAACGACCCTTCTTGAATCAGCGGAAGGGAGGAGAATGACCGTAGAAATTATTTCATGATCAATCTCTACTAACATATGGGACTGGGCTGGGATCGAACTGGCACCCCAGGATCTGCAGTCACACACGTTACAGACTATGCTACACAGACTGGTGGAGCCCTGTTGCGAAGCTGAAGTCTAAAACAGGCATTAGAAAGTTCAGGATTGACCAGGATTTCCTGATTGAGCACTGGCATATGATATATATAATGCCAGTCGTTTTTGCTGAAATTTATTTTTAATAAGTGATTTAAAAATTGCTTTTCTCCATTTTGGAGTCAACCGACATATTATTTTCCTGATTGAGAATGGCTGATTGTTCTCATCCCTGTTAAAGAGCCAATCACTACTTCCTAATTTTCGAAAAACATAAGGTATATATGGATTGTGCGGTTAGTCCAGGGAATGTATGCTAATGCACGAAGCCAGGTTTGTGTTGTGAGGGTTTCAGCAAAGAGTTTGAGGTGAAGGTCGGGGTCCCTCAGTCCCTTGCTCTTCATCATTGTGCTGGAGGCCTTGTCACGTGAGTTTTGGGCTGGTGTTCCCTGGGAGGACCTATATGCAGATGATCTTGTCATCATTGCTGACTCCCTAGAGGAATGTGTCAGGAGGCTCTTGATATGGAAAGAAGCCAACATGTGACCTCTGGGGTGGGGCCATTTTTGGCCACAGGGGGATAATTTGAACAAACTTGGTAGAGGTCCACTAGGTGATGCTACATACCAAATATCTAAGCTCTATATATAGGCCTTGTGGTTTCAGAGAAGAAGATTTTTAAAGTTTTCATCTTCAAAATCTATTTTTAGCATTGTGACCTAGATACGCAACGGACCTTATCCATTTGAACAATTTTTTATAAGGGCCATATAAGGATCATTCATACCAACTTAGGTAAAAAAATCAGCCAGTAGTTTAGGAGGAGAAGCCCTTTGAAGCAATTGCTGACAATAAGGTACCCTGTACCATGAGCCAATGGCTCTGGTGAGCTAAAAAGAACAGTTGAAAATGTTCAACTTACATTTACAATGATCTTTGATAACAGGAGGTGGATCAAATCCAGAAATGTCAGCATTAGTGATGTGGTGAGTTTGACAATCTATGTGCATCATGTTATTCAAATAATCTCGAATACATTCCATATCTTGGTAATACCACCTGAAAGGTAAAACAAATAAATAAAAAAAAATAGACGGTTTTCTATATATTGCACAGACAATTACCCCCTTTAACTCCTAGTGTCATCACAGGAGCTTGAAGTTCTGTCTTTAGGCCAGAATTTTTTTATTAGTTGATTTACAAACCCTCCTTCTGTAATTTTCCGTAAAGTAGGAAAAAAATAAAATTTAATTTCTAAAATTATTTTTATATTTTGTCCGCCAACTCTTAAAATTATTTGTTTCGTTGAAAAAACTTTATATATTTTCCAGATTCTGTCTGTGTATTTTTGAGAGGGACACTGTTAAAACTGATTGTCCTGTCCAGATTTTTAGGAAAATGATAAAATATTTCAAAATTTAACATAGACTGTTGGTTTACCTTACTAGTTTTACTGTTTTTTCTGGAGATATAAAAAAAAAGAGCTCTGAAAATGAAAAAAAAAAAAAAAAAAAAAGCTCTGAAAATGACCAGTTAACTGGTCATTTTCAGAGCTTTTTATTTATCTATTTTTCGTCCCCCCAACCCTAAATCTGAAAAAAAAATTCCCGTAAATCAACTGATAAAAAAACTCTGGCCTTATCTCACCTCTATAGCCTCAAAACCAAAATCTCACAATGTCACTACGTAATGACATTATGAGATTTTCGGTTTAAGGGTTAAGAAGTGATATAAGGATTGAACTTCAAGCTCCTGTGGTGTCATCTGCTTATAACCTTTGCAAACGGTTTGGATCCAAATCAGGCCCAACAAAATGTCAGGCCTGATTTGGATCCAAACTGATTTACACTCTGATGGTATTTCTAAAAGATTTTGTTTTGGAAAAAGTTAATTTTAAAAACAAGAGGGCCAAGAGGCCTTAATGGCTAACCTGAGTCTGAGTTTTTAATAGTATAAACATACACTCACATTTTTATGATAATTCCTCGTCTGTGGCATAAAAGTCATGCCCCTGCATGACGATGGTGCTAAGCAAAGATCTTAAGTCCTATATATATCACTGTGCCAGGCTGCCAGCTAATCAAAGGGTCTTGATAATACATCAATGTTTGACTATTATACACAAAAATTCTAAGTACTCGTATGTGAACCTGACAACAAGGGCATGCCCAGGGGTGGGAATGGCAGAGTGTAAAACTGTAGACCTACATTTACCATCATGTCAAACACAAATGAGCCAGTACATGAGATTTCCATCTATGTAATATGTGCGACCAGCAAAGCCTCAGATCAGCCAGCGCATACGCGCAGTCTGATCAGAGCCTTTGCTAGTGGCTTGAGTATTCTATGATTGTTAAGCTACTGACTGAACACCATTTGGAGTGTCTAAGCTTAAAAGGAGGCTGCAGAGGCTCATCGGAGTCAACACATTTCAAAATACAACATTGTTGGAAATCTCATGCACTGGCTCAAATGTAATTAATTCATCTAAGGGTATCAATTATATACATCTTTGTTAAATGACTGGAGAGAATCCTGTCTCCTGATTGGCCCAATTTGTCTTCATAAATCTCTATGTCTACCTGGAAACTGGTCTAAACCAGTCAACAAGTTAATATTGCATGAGAACCAGCTTGAACTAGTTTCCAGAAGTTTTTAAAATACTTTTGACACTTCTGCAATATTACCCTCTAGAGAGCTAAACATAGCATGATGAGTGTGAAACTAGCATGTGCTCCATGAAACTGACATGATTTGCTGTTTTACCTCCCAACAGGTAAATTAGAGACTTTCATGAATTTTACAACATTTTTGCTTTGTTTTGTGTGCTTTTTTTTCTTTGTTTGAATAAACACATTGTAAAAACAGTTTTATGATAACATTTTATATTCCCCATTAAGAGAATTAATACACATTTGAAAATGCAACATACTATACATTAAAATATTTTAATGGCAGTTGCTAAAACTTGTGAGAAAGCCCTTAGATGTCTTAGAGTGAAGGTTGAACATGTCTTTAACAACAAAAGTGAAAGTAGCAAAAATGAAAAGTCATATAACAAAACAGTTATTGACTTCAATTTCGGTAGACTTAAGGATGCATCTACCCTTAAAAGTGATATTCACCTCGGCCTAGCAGCCTCGGTGAATTATCACTTCTTCAGGTAGATAAATCCTTATGTCTACCTCATTGAAGTCAATAATTGTATAATATCAACTGAAATGTAAAAAAACACCCCCCAAAAAACAAGACAAATTCGTCAAATTTATATCCCCTGATGAAGGGTTATTTTAGAGAAACATGTAAATCGCAAAACATAAATCCCATTTACCTAGACCCTAAGTTCAACTTCAGTATCATTCAGATCATAACAAACATCTGTCAAGAATGTTTTAGTGGTTAGTTTAATAAAAGTATACTTACATTGCACAATTTCAATATCTGACCTTTCAACCCAACCCCAGAGGTCAAGGGTGTGTGTAAATTCAAAGTGCTCCTTTGCATGTTGGTCTACACTTCTTTCACTTTAATTTAATATGCAACATGACCACTTTCAGAAAAAAAAAACTGTTTGACCCCACCCCAGGGGTCGAGGGTGTGTGTAAGGACAGCATCATATTTGCTTTCATGGTGATCTGTGCTCAATTACCTTTAATTTGACTACTTTCAGAAAAAATATGATTTGACCTTTTGACCCCAGCCCAGGGGTCGAGGGTGTGTCTATGGGCAAAATATTTGCTACCATGTTGCTGCATGCATCTTAAGCTTTAATTTGATATGCATTATTACCATATTCTGAAAAAGTTTAATTTTGGCCTCGACCCCCAGGGATCGGACCCAGACCTTCAAACTAAAATCCTGTTTGATATGTTTCATATCTATTGCTCCTCTGCCTGCATGCAAAATTTCAGCGAAAAATATTGATAACTACCTTAGTTATTGTGAAATTAAAAAAAAATATATCAAAGGGGTGGGGTAAAATTTTGACACTGCCGTGCTTATCTACAGCCACTGGGCAATCATAGTCTATAGTGAGAAATTGTTAAATATAATAGCTTTAAAAGAGCTTATATAGGTTTTGCATTAAAATTGTCTATACTAAGACAAGGGCAACAATTGATTTTGACGAAACTTATTGAATACCAAGAGTCCATGGTACTGATCATTTATACCAAGAATGCATCAAATCTGATCAATAGGTACTGAGATATGGTTCCAGACGGACAAAAAGTGTGGATGGCAGATGGACGGACAGACAGAATGGACGGATGACGCCAAAGCTATATACCTCTGACTTTGTCGGGGGGATAACAAACTTTTGTATGAGAAGTCCATGATGTTGACGTAAAAGTCACATAAAGGTGGGGATGAACCAAAGTAAAACCCATATCTATCATCATGCTAAACATAAATGAAATTTGAGGACAAGAGAAAATAAATGAAATTCATCACATGGTCTTAATAATATAACTATATAACCTTAAAAGGCAACTACTTGACTTTGATATGAAAAGGCAAAAGTTTGACTTTGATATGAAAATTCTAAGTTGACTTTGACCTCAAGGTCATGACAAATATGAATAAAAACCATCTGAGGGTCTTCATAAAATTCTAACACAAAAACTTTTACCCTGAGCAGGGCGGAAAGAGGAACAAATGAATGAGCATACGTAAAGACCCCACATTCTTCGTACATTTGGGTATAACTAATTAGTGTCATTTGCAGGGATGACGCTAGATAAGTTCATTGTCCTTCGGATCGGGATGTTAACTGGATGTTCCCTGTGCAGGGAAAGTCACCCCCTGTGCAGGTTAAAGAACCGTACAGTAATTTAGATATCGTTACTTGTAGGCTTTCATCCTGCAACCGGGAGTGTACAAAGTACACCTGCCATTAATACTCGCAAGAGGGTCAGGCAGTATATAGAGAAAGAAAGAAAGAATATTGAGACTTTACAAGTTGTAAAATTAGCTATCATTCTTTCCTCAAAGCAAATAACAAAGGCACTGATCAGACTGTGTAGATGCACAGGCTGGTCTGCACCTTTGTTTTCTGCATGCAACAAAGTCAGGTTTTATCCATAGAGCCAATGGATTTTTTGTTTCTAAGCACTAATAGGAGTTCATAAGAACTGGCCCGTGGTTATAAAACTTTTTTTCATGCTCAACTTAACTGAGTACGAAATCTATTCTGCTCACAAATGTTACCACTGTCAGCAATTGTTTGCATTTTAATATTTTATTAGCAGGACAAATACAATTTATTCTGCTAATAAATGTTAAAATGTCAACGATTGTTGGTATGAGCAGGATAAATACAACATCAGAGTGTTTGAAGCAGGAAAATGCTTATTTTCAGTAATTTAATAACATAATCAGTTGAAATTCCATGCTCAACTTTTTATAACCTTGGGCCCAAACTTAAAATGTACTAAAAAAATTTTAGATTGACAGATAAGAAATTAACAGCAACAGGATTCCCACAGAAATTAAAAAACACAATTCCATGACTTTTCAATGATCAATAATGTAATTTCCATGACTTATTTATGTATGGCCTCCAACCTTCCTTTTAAGCTGCATCTTAACCGCACTGAGCATAAATGTGGAATGCAGCAACAGTGATGTATCTAAATAAGCATGCTTGTAGACCATGCATGTATTTTGAAATAATTAAAACTTGAAACCCCCAGTAGCCAGAAAACTAGCTGTCAGACACACAAATTTTGTGTGTCTGACAACTAGATTTCTGGCTACTGGTGGTTTCGTCAAATCATTTCACAAAATTCCATGATTTTTCCATGATTATTCGTTTTTTTCTTCAAATTCCTTGATATTTCCATGCATGGATCATTTGTTCGTGATTTTCTAGGTTTTCCATGATTTTCAGAGCTTGTGGGAACCCTGCAGCAACTGTTTGCGCTAAATATATTCCTTAACATGACTTGATTTTTTTTTCAAAACAGAGAGACTAACTTTTGCTACTTACACACAAGCAACATCCAGCTGGAAGACTTTAGTAGTGTCTATGCTGTCCCATCTACAGCTATGATGTCCATGTCGAGAGCATCGTTCCGCAAACAAAGACAATACTTGTTCATTTGAGCAGATGGCGTCACCGGATGCTAAGCTGTCCTCCAGGGCTTCAATATTGGCTTCTAGAAAAATAGTTAACAAAAAGTCAACATCAGAAAAAGTAGACATCAGAATAAGCCACTTCACTTATTCCAGACACAAGGTTCATACAGACAAGTTTGTGTAAAATTCAAGGATTTTCAAGGACTTCTGAAAGACTTTCCTACTATTTTCAAGGTCTGAAAACTAATGAAAAATACTGATTTACATGTTAAAATTCTATTTTTGAAATACTAGACTGCATTACTAAATATAAAGTTTTAAAAAATTAGTTTAAATTGTGGTGCCTATATTTGGTGCAGCATATGCGGCACCAAATGAAAGTACCACAATTTTATACTGATATAAGTCTCCAAAGACATTGTTGAATCCTCCTGTAAATGGTAAAATTCAAGGACTTTTCAAGGAAAGGGCTGACCTCTTGGCTCTCCTTTGTGATGTCTAATTGTGAAGTTGTCACTTTCCCATTGGTATCATGGATCAGGTGTGGTGCTCGATTGTATTGATTCCTGATCTTTGCCTTCTTTCTTACTTTGAGTGTTTTTCAAGTACTTTTCAAGGCAAATTTAATTTTCAAGAAAGTATCATGCCGACTCAGACCCATACCAAAAACAATATGTACCCCTCCACTTTGGATGGGGGACATAATCATATACTGGATGTTCATTCACATGAAATATCAAGCCTTATTTGTTTTTTATCTTAACTCTTTACTCCATAATAACGCCTTTGAAATATCACATATTTGGAAATGCTGCATTTTCCATAATATTTTCGAAAGTATTCAAAACTTAACAAAAAATTTTCTTGAATTGTTTTAATGTTGTCTAAAATAGTTGTAGTATGGCCGATGCTT
This sequence comes from Loripinus fragilis, assembly GCA_964019695.1. Lineage (NCBI taxonomy): Eukaryota > Metazoa > Mollusca > Bivalvia > Lucinida > Lucinidae > Loripinus > Loripinus fragilis. The sequence continues at coordinate 106,975,557 of OZ026515.1, forward strand.
TTTTCTTTGATCTTTACTGATGTTTAAATCAGACACCCTAGAATAAGGACAAAGGAGGAGCTTAAAACCGTACTCTAACTTCCATTTTTAGTTAAACAGTGATGTAGGCGGGAACTTCTTAAATAGCAACAAATTAACCCGAAGGTAATTGTAGTATAATTGACAGCTTAGGCCGGATGCGGGGAGGAGCGAATGTAAATTTCGTCAGGTGTCAGTAACACATGTTTATTTGCGCCTGCGCCATACTACAAGCTAAATAAAGGATTTTGCCTCGGCTTTCTGTTTAAACCGCTCCGTGGGCTACGCCCACCTTGCGGTTTAAACTAGAAAGCCTCGGAAAAGTATCCTTTATCTATAACATAATGATGTCATGATCTAAAATAGCTTATGGAGTGGAGGGTTTAAGTAATAAAACTTGAAAATGCCTTCCTCTGCAAATTCTAGGTGACAGACTACAAATTTTGAAATATCTTCCTTGATTTTACAGAAATTAAGGTTTTTTTATTTCATCTTTACTCCATAGGCTATTTTTAGATCATGTCATCATTTTCTATTTTTAGAAGTACTAAATGCCTTCCCCTGCCAATTCTAGGTGGCAGACACCAAATTTGGCAATATATTCCTTGAGAGAAAGTAAGACTTTTTCATTCAATTTTAACCCTTTACTCCATTGGCTATTTTTAGAACATGACATCATATTCTATTTTTAGACAACATTGAAAAAGAAGAGGGTCATAGTGGCCCTGAATTGCTCACCTGTACTATGTGCAACAAACATACTATAAGCTTATGTGACCCCGGGGAGGCCAAGTTTTGGCCCCAGGGCAAAATTTTAATAAACTTGGAAGTAGTCCACAAGGTGATGCTACATACCAAATATCAAGGTTTTTGTCCTTGTGGTTTCTTACAAGAAGATTCATCATGTTTTCCCTATATAAGAATATGTAAAACATGTGACCCCCGGAGTGGGCCTATTTTTGGCCCTAGGGCATAATTTGAACAAACTTGGTAGAAGTCCACTAGATGATGCTTCAGAGTAAATATTAAGGCTCTAAGACCTTGTGGTTTCAGACAAGAAGATTTTTTCATATTTTCCTTATATAAGCCTGTGTAAAATCTGTGACCCCCAGTGCAGGCCCATTTTTGGCCCCAGGGGCATAATTTGAACAATTTTGGTAGAGGTCCACTTGGTGAGCTACATACCTAATATCAAGGATCTAGGCCTTCTGGTTTCAGACAAGAAGATTTTCAAAATATCCATCTTATAAAATCTATTTTAGCCTGTGTGACCTAGATATGCAATGGACCTGAACCATTTGAAAAATTATTAAAGATGGCCATATAAGGATCATTCCTGCCAAGTTTGGTCAAAATCCAAACAGTAGTTTAGGAGGAGATGTCATTTAAGACAATTGTTTACGGGCTGACGACGACGGACAGACAACAGACGTAGACCGATCATAAAAGCTCACCTTGTCACTATGTGACAGGTATCAAGAAAATTTTATGTTATGTTTTGAATACTTTTGAAATTAACTAACATCTGACTGATATTTGACCTATCTCCGACTAACATTTGATCTATCTCCGACGACACTCTTTACTCTTGACCTGTATCTCTGATGGATATTTGACCCACCCCTGACTTTCATTGGACCTATCTCTGACTGATATTTGATCTATCTCTGACTAACATTTGATTTATCTCAAACGAGATCCTTTACTCTTGACCTATATCTCTGATGGATATTTGGCCCACCCCTGACTTTCATTGGACCTATCTCTGACTGATATTTGATCCATCTCTGACTAACATTTGATCTATCTCCAATGAGACCCTTTACCCTTGACCTGTATCTGATGGATATTTGACCCACCCCTGACTACCATTTGACCCATTTCTGACTGATATTTGACCCATCTCTGACTAACATTTGATCTATCTCCAACGACACCCTTTACTCTTGACCTGTATCTCTGATGGTTATTTGACCCGCCCCTGACTTTCATTGGACCTATCTCTGACTGATATTTGACCCATCTCTGACCAACATTTGACCTATCTCTGACTGATATTTGACCCATCTCTGACTAACATTTGATCTATCTCCAACAAGACCTTTGACCCTTGACCTGTATCTCTGATGGATATTTGACCCACCCCTGACTAAAATTTGACCCATTTCTGACTGATATTTGACCCATCTCTGACTAACATTTGATCTTTCTCCAATGACACTCTTTACTCTTGACCTGTATCTCTGACTGATATTTGACCTACCTCTGACTAACATTTGACCTACCTCTGCATAACATTTGACCCAATCTGACCATGCCATTAATCCTTTACCTTATAGAGACATCTTTTGAGCCTTAACTAACAGAGCAGACCCTGATCAGGCAGCTCTTGTAAGAGCTGCCTGATCAGGGTCTACTCTGTTTGTTTATAGCAATATGATTAGATATGATCCTACACTAGTGGACCTGACAAGTAATTTCTTTGTTCTCTGTACAAACGTGAATTTATTTAATGAATTGTTCATAGTGGGTGGAGCTTAGCATGAATATTCATGACAGAAAGGGTTAACCTACCTCCAAAGCAGTCATAGATGTCCGTAAAGTTAGCACTCAGTACATTCAAATTGAAAGGATCTATATCTATAAGGTGTAACACATCTCTAATTGTACAGTCGTTCGCTTCTGATTCTCTGGCTAAAGCCTTGAGGCGTATACAAATCAAGTATCGAGAAAATTCCGCAGTGAAATTTTCGGAACTGAAAAAGAAAATCAACAAACAAAGTAATATCATGGTTAGAATCCTGTCTTTGAAGATTACGACCAAAAACTTTTTTCATGCTCAACTCAACTGAGCATGAAATTCTAACTGCTCTTAAAACTAAAATATGCAAATCTAGATGTTTTCTTCATTTTTAATGCACAGATTTGGTATTTATCCTGCTAATAAATAAGTAAACATCAACATTTGATGGCAATTTATCATTTATGAAGAGGAAAATTTCATTCTCAATTGAGTTGAGCATGAAAAAGCATTATAACCTGGAGGCCTAGAGCTCTGGTGGCCCTTTTGCTTGGCGGAGCGAAACCATTTTGTGCAATTTTGATAGTGGGCATCATTAGGAACACTTCTGTGAAACTATTTTGTATTTGGACCAATGGTTAAGTAGGAGGTGTGCTATATCTAGATATATCTATCTATATATATATTTCTTATCTAGAGCTCTGGCAGCCCTTTTGTTCAGCAGGACAGAACCATTTTAGTTATTTTGGTAGAAGGCATAATGAAGAACATTCCTGTGAAATTATTTTAAAATTGGAAGAGTGGTTCAGGAGAATATTTTGTTTAAAGGATACTTATTTTGAGCTCTGGTGGTCCTCTTGTCATGGGAGGTGAACCATTTGTGCAAGTTTGGTAGAGGGCATTATGAAGAACATTCCTGTGAAATTATTTTAAATTTGGAACAGTGGCTCAGGAGAAGATATCGTTTTAACCCATATAAACCTAGCGTCCTTTTTGTTGGACTTTCGCAAATAGTGGAGACTCAGATCAGATGCCACAAAATGTGGCATCTGATCACGGTCTCCACTGCTTGCATACAGAAAGATCTTTTACAATTTGAATAGAAATGAAAAAAAAATACCATCCAGCAACCCTTAATGTGGAAATGGACTGGTCTAATTTATAAGAGTGTTAAATTCCATTAGACTTAAATGGGTTAAAAGAAAAAGTTTACAGACAGACGCAGGTACGACAGGCACCAGACGAAAACCAATCACAATAGCTCACCTTGAGCCTTCAGCTGATTAGGGTATTCACTGTTTTCAAACAACAGTATATTTTTTTTGTAAAAAAATGTGCCAAGTGCACTTAAAAGGGTAAAATAGGTACCATTACTTACCATTGGTTGGTTGGTTTTGTTGCTTTAGGTCCCAAGTCAACAGCTATGGTCATTGTGGGACGGTCAGTTCACCTAACCACACTTTTTCCTGGGCAGGCTTGAACAAGCGGTTAACCAGTAATTCGTGCACATACTTTCGCTTGTAACTGACAACAACCCTTCTTGAATGAATCAGCAGAAGGGAGGAGAATGACCGTAGAAATCATTTCATGATCAATCTCCACGAAAGTATGGGACCAGACCGGGATCGAACTCGCGACCCCTGGATCTGCAGTCAGACATGCATCTGTAGCCAGACACGTTACCGACTGTGCTACGCGCCCCGGCCCATTACTTACCGGCAATCTGTAGAATACATAGAGTTAAATGATGGTCTTCTACACTCATAGTCATTCAATAGAAATATAGCTGAGCAAACTGGCATGTGATCTGAAGAGAAATAAAGCAACATAAGATATAGTAAAACCTGTCTTAAGCGCTTAAGACAGGTTTCACTGTATTTGCTTTATGCTTTATTTGTTTAACCCTTTGCATACCAATGGACTTTCCCATAAAGTTTAATACAGTCAAGCAGTAAAGTCAGGATGGTCCATTGTATGTATTGATGGGTCACATGTTATAATTTCCCAAAAATATTATATTTCTTGCTCGGAAGATTGATTTTGTCTTAGCAAACAGTGCAGACCCTGATGAAATGCCGCATTATGCGGCATTTCATCTCGGTCTGCACTGTTTGCCATAGAACCCATTTAGGGATTTCCGGTCTTGTATGGGTTAATAAGAATTGCAAACAGCCAAACATTTATAAGTTGGTCTCCAAGCTTATGAGACTGGTGCTTATTGCATATACGACCAAGCACCAAGGTTATAAAACTTTCATGGAAGGATCTAGAAGGGATGGGGCAGGGGCTTCAGACCCCTCCCCCTGAAAAATCACAAAAATATAGGTTTTTTAGTAATACTGGTCCTGATCACCTGAAAATTCACAAAGCTACCAAGCCAGTATTCAATGTTGGGCTGATAATGTCCCACTTTGAGTTGTATTTGGATCAATCCTCTCTCCCTCATCATCTAAAAAACAAAAACGTCAGGATTGGACCCCCTCTGGCAAAACATGCATTCTCAACTCAACGGAGCTGTTTGTCAAAGTACCCAGAGCTGTTTGTCAAAGTACCCATTATAATTTAGGGGTTGCTAGTCTCCAAATTCTTCAGTGAAATTCAGTATTCAATAAATTTAAATTATAAAAGTGTAAACCTCAAGCAATACCATAACACTTACCATGCAGGATTTTCTTTTGAACACCAGATCATCATTTTATGTGGCATCTCAGTATAATCAGGAACAATGTAAAAATGCTAAATTTAATGGTGAATAAAAAAGTCTGTCTCAAAGATCATGAGACAAGAAAATCCATCACTTGGAATCACAGTTTGTCATCACTCTGTACACATTGTGATGTCAAACAGTGATCCTTGGGACAGATTTTTCAATTCCACCCTCAAACTCATGATAGATCTTATAATGTGGGTACCGGTACTACACTTCTCCTAATTTTTTGTCCAATTAAGTTTCAGGATTCCAGTTACGGACACTAAGTCTGCTGTCTTCAAATTTTACAGGTTCTCTCTATTTCTGAAGGATCCATATTTCCAGATTATTTGGAATGTGTTTTCAAGCAGAGTTGAAAACAGTGTGAATCCTGATTAACTGGCTTCTTAGAAGCCAGTTGCTCTTGATCTACATAGTTTTCCATATAGTATATATCTAGTTTCAGGATAGAAAGGGGTAAAGGTAAATGTATATGGGCTTTGTCATGAGAAACCCTGAATTTGTTGCATCTGCGCAGTCTCCTTTGTACCAAATTTCTCTACTCTAACTGGTCTCTGTAGCTAAGCAAGCTGGTTTAAGCTTTACTTGGTAGGAAACCCTAAAGACAGATTTTCTCACATTGCAGCCCATATGCAGCCCTCATTAGGCCAAATAAAAAAATATGTGTGGTTCAAGCTACACCCTGAAAAAAATTAGGGCAGGTAGGTAGGATAATATTTTTTTTTTTTCTACTTTTTTTCTTGGAATATTCAGACCTGCTTTGAAATGTATAAAATAAGACAAAACTGATATAAAAGGGTCTATTTTTGAAGATATAACCTTGTTTTAATCCTTTTACTTCCAATACCAAAGACTGAATGCATAGAAATTTATATGATTTCCGTTTCAGATGGTCATTTCGATATGTATTTTCTCCAAATTCTGAAGTTGGAAGAGAATAGCAGAACAAAATTATTTTGTTCTGCTATTCTCTTCCAGCTTAAGAATTTGGAGAAAAAAGTTTTGGGTAGGGGATAAAACATTTAGGGTAGGTGGGGTAACCTGAACCACACATATTTTTTTCTTGGCCTTACGGCAAATTGATATGATACATACCGTAACAATAATGAAGATCATACACATTGTCTGGTAAGAGGTATCCCTTTGTAACTTCATTCTTGGTCTTGTTGAAGACAAATTTCTTTACATCATACTCAGAACAGTATGCCTGCACTGCTCTAATTTTCATCAACACACATGAGGTAAGATTGTTAAGATCCCTAGAAATACAAGAAATAATCCATACAGTATGCCCCCAATGATCTTATTTTCATCAGCACATATGAGGCAAGATCGTTTTGATCCCTATTAAAAACAAGAAATACTCCATACAGTATGCCCCCACTGATCTTATTTTCATCAGCACACATGAGGTAAGATTGTTTAGATCTCTAGAAATATAAGAAATACTCCATACAGTATGCCCCAACTGATCTTATTTTCACCAGCACACATGAGGTAAGATTGTTTAGATCCCTAGAAATATAAGAAATACTCCATACAGTTGCCCCCAATGATCTTATTTTCTTAAGCACACATGAGGTAAGATTGTTTAGATCTCTAGAAATACAAGAAATACTCCATACAGTATGCCTCCATTGATCTTATTTTCATCAGCACACATGAGGCAAGATTGTTAAGATCCCTAGAAATATAAGAAATACTCCATACAGTATGCCCCCACTGATCTTATTTTCATCAGCACACATGAGGTAAGATTGTTTAGATCTCTAGAAATATAAGAAATACTCCATACAGTATGCCCCCACTGATCTTATTCTCATCAGCACACATGAGGTAAGATTGTTAAGATCCCTAGAAATATTAGAAATACTCCATACAGTATGCCCCAACTGATCTTATTCTCATCAGCACACATGAGGTAAGATTGTTAAGATCCCTAGAAATATTAGAAATACTCCATAAAGTATGCCCCAACTGATCTTATTTTCATCAGCACACATGAGGTAAGATTGTTTAGATCCCTAGAAATATAAGAAATACTCCATACAGTATGCCTCCATTGATCTTATTTTCATCAGCACACATGAGGTAAGATTGTTTAGATCCCTAGAAATATAAGAAATACTCCATACAGTATGCCTCCATTGATCTTATTTTCATCAGCACACATGAGGTAAGATTGTTTAGATCTCTAGAAATATAAGAAATACTCCATACAGTATGCCTCCATTGATCTTATTTTCATCAGCACACATGAGGTAAGATTGTTTAGATCCCTAGAAATACAAGAAATACTCCATAAAGTATGCCCCAACTGATCTTATTTGCATCAGCACACATGAGGTAAGATTGTTTAGATCCCTAGAAATTTAGAAATACTCCATAAAGTATGCCCCAACTGATCTTATTTTCATCAGCACACATGAGGTAAGATTGTTAAGATCCCTAGATATTTAGAAATACTCCATAAAGTATGCCCCAACTGATCTTATTTTCATCAGTACACATGAGGTAAGATTGTTTAGATCTCTAGAAATATAAGAAATACTCCATACAGTATGCCTCCATTGATCTTATTTTCATCAGCACACATGAGGTAAGATTGTTTAGATCTCTAGAAATATAAGAAATACTCCATACAGTATGCCCCCACTGATCTTATTTGCATCGGCACACATGAGGTTAGATTGTTTAGATCCCTAGAAATTTAGAAATACTCAATAAAGTATGCCCCAACTGATCTTATTTTCATCAGCACACATGAGGTAAGATTGTTTAGATCCCTAGAAATTTAGAAATACTCCATAAAGTATGCCCCAACTGATCTTATTTTCATCAGTACACATGAGGTAAGATTGTTTAGATCTCTAGAAATATAAGAAATACTCCATACAGTATGCCTCCATTGATCTTATTTTCATCAGCACACATGAGGTAAGATTGTTTAGATCCCTAGAAATATAAGAAATACTTCATACAGTATGCCACCACTGATCTTATTTCAATCACCACACATGAGGTAAGATTGTTTAGATCCCTAGAAATATAAGAAATACTCCATACAGTATGCCTCCATTGATCTTATTTTCATCAGCACACATGAGGTAAGATTGTTTAGATCCCTAAAAATATAAGAAATACTCCATACAGTATGCCACCACTGATCTTATTTTCATCAGCACACATGAGGTAAGATTGTTAAGATCTCTAGAATTATAAGAAATACTCCATACAGTATGCCCCCACTGATCTTATTTTCATCGGCATACATGAGGTAAGATTGTTAAGATCCCTAGAAATATAAGAAATACTCCATACAGTATGCCACCACTGATCTTATTTTCATCGGCATACATGAGGTAAGATTGTTAAGATCCCTAGAAATATAAGAAATACTCCATACAGTATGCCACCACTGATCTTATTTTCATCACCACACATGAGGTAAGATTGTTTAGATCCCTAGAAATATAAGAAATACTCCATACAGTATGCCACCACTGATCTTATTTTCATCAGCACACATGAGGTAAGATTGTTTAGATCCCTAGAAATACAAGAAATACTCCATACAGTATGCCCCAACTGATCTTATTTTCATCAGTACACATGAGGTTAGATTGTTTAGATCCCTAGAAATATAAGAAATACTCCATACAGTATGCCACCACTGATCTTATTTTCATCAGCACACATGAGGTAAGATTGTTTAGATCCCTAGAAATACAAGAAATACTCCATACAGTATGCCCCCAATGATCTTATTTTCATCAGCACACATGAGGTAAGATTGTTTAGATCCCTAGAAATACAAGAAATACTCCATACAGTATGCCCCAACTGATCTTATTTTCATCAGTACACATGAGGTTAGATTGTTTAGATCCCTAGAAATATAAGGAATACTCCATACAGTATGCCCCCACTGATCTTATTTTCACCAGCACACAGTAGGTAAGATTGTTTAGATCCCGATAAATATAAGAAATACTCCATACAGTATGCCACCACTGATCTTATTTTCATCAGCACACATGAGGTAAGATTGTCTAGATCCCTAAAAATATAAGAAATACTCCATACAGTATGCCTCCATTGATCTTATTTTCATAAGCACACATGAGGTAAGATTGTTTAGATCCCTAGAAATATAAGAAATACTCCATACAGTATGCCACCACTGATCTTATTTTCATCAGCACACATGAGGTAAGATTGTTTAGATCCCTAGAAATACAAGAAATACTCCATACAGTATGCCCCCAATGATCTTATTTTCATCAGCACACATGAGGTAAGATTGTTTAGATCCCTAGAAATACAAGAAATACTCCATACAGTATGCTCCAACTGATCTTATTTTCATCAGTACACATGAGGTTAGATTGTTTAGATCCCTAGAAATATAAGGAATACTCCATACAGTATGCCCCCACTGATCTTATTTTCACCAGCACACAGTAGGTAAGATTGTTTAGATCCCGATAAATATAAGAAATACTCCATACAGTATGCCACCACTGATCTTATTTTCATCAGCACACATGAGGTAAGATTGTCTAGATCCCTAAAAATATAAGAAATACTCCATACAGTATGCCTCCATTGATCTTATTTTCATAAGCACACATGAGGTAAGATTGTTTAGATCCCTAGAAATATAAGAAATACTCCATACAGTATGCCACCACTGATCTTATTTCAATCAGCACACATGAGGTAAGATTGTTTAGATCCCTAGAAATATAAGAAATACTCCATACAGTATGCCTCCATTGATCTTATTTTCATCAGCACACATGAGGTAAGATTGTTTAGATCCCTAAAAATATAAGAAATACTCCATACAGTATGCCACCACTGATCTTATTTTCATCAGCACACATGAGGTAAGATTGTTTAGATCTCTAGAAATATAAGAAATACTCCATACAGTATGCCCCCACTGATCTTATTTTCATCAGCATACATGAGGTAAGATTGTTTAGATCCCTAGAAATATAAGAAATACTCCATACAGTATGCCCCCACTGATCTTATTTTCATCAGCATACATGAGGTAAGATTGTTAAGATCCCTAGAAATATAAGAAATACTCCATACAGTATGCCCCCACTGATCTTATTTTCATCAGCATACATGAGGTAAGATTGTTAAGATCCCTAGAAATATAAGAAATACTCCATACAGTATGCCTCCATTGATCTTATTTTCATCAGCACACATGAGGTAAGATTGTTTAGATCCCTAAAAATATAAGAAATACTCCATACAGTATGCCACCACTGATCTTATTTTCATCAGCACACATGAGGTAAGATTGTTTAGATCTCTAGAAATATAAGAAATACTCCATACAGTATGCCCCCACTGATCTTATTTTCATCAGCATACATGAGGTAAGATTGTTTAGATCCCTAAAAATATAAGAAATACTCCATACAGTATGCCACCACTGATCTTATTTTCATCAGCACACATGAGGTAAGATTGTTTAGATCTCTAGAAATATAAGAAATACTCCATACAGTATGCCCCCACTGATGTTATTTTCATCACCACACATGAGGTAAGATTGTTTAGATCCCTAGAAATACAAGAAATACTCCATACAGTATGCCCCCAATGATCTTATTTTCATCAGCACACATGAGGTAAGATTGTTTAGATCCCTAGAAATACAAGAAATACTCCATACAGTATGCCCCAACTGATCTTATTTTCATCAGTACACATGAGGTTAGATTGTTTAGATCCCTAGAAATATAAGGAATACTCCATACAGTATGCCCCCACTGATCTTATTTTCACCAGCACACAGTAGGTAAGATTGTTTAGATCCCGATAAATATAAGAAATACTCCATACAGTATGCCCCCACTGATCTTATTTTCATCAGCACACATGAGGTAAGATTGTCTAGATCCCTAAAAATATAAGAAATACTCCATACAGTATGCCCCCACTGATCTTATTTTCATCAGCACACATGAGGTAAGATTGTCTAGATCCCTAGAAATATAAGAAATACTCCATACAGTATGCCCCCATTTATCTTAAATTTTCATCAGGATTGTTTTGATCCCTAGAAGTACAAGAAAACTGTATGATAGCTGAGAGCTCTGGCTATTACCTTGTCATTGGAACTCTTTGGCACCTGAACAGTTTAAAACGTGTGTGCTATGAAGGGACAATGTCTTTGGCTGGACAGTCAAAGTTGAGTATATAAACTATGTAATTGTTTATAACATGAGCTATTTTATCACAACTGATCAACATAAATTCTCGGCATGGGACCAACATAACAAAAGAACTGTTCATGGAGTAAAACATGTCTTAAGAGGCCACTCAAAAAGAAGACTAAAATTTGTTTTTAAGACAAATTATTGCTTAATGCAGGTCAAAAGTATTGCAGAATAATCCCCTTTGCAGGTCAAAAGTATTGCAGAATGCTCCAAGGGGAGCATTCTGCAATACTTATAACCTTCATTAAGCTGCCATTTGTCATTAAGACCATTTTGTCTTTTTTTGAGTGGCCGTTTTAGACAGGTTTCACTGTATAACATTATGACTATGTATTTTGTATGTGTTTTGTCTCACTGTATAACATTATGACTAGCACTATACTACAAGCACATAGAACTATAGTGTTATGAAGCAATAATTTGTATGTGCTTCAGCCTTTCTGAGACGTTAGCTCAAAAAACAGATTGGAATATTACGTCTCTAAACCAAAAAAATTATGGCTCAGACCATACCTTTCAACCAAGGGGAAAAATCTATGAGCATCCAACAGTCACAACTCGTATGAACTGAAAGTTGCTTTCAGCTATCTCAACTTGTATGAGTCCATAGACTATATGAAAACAAAAAAAGACGAGAGAGCTTTGTTTGTTTGTTTGTTTTGTTGCTTTACGTCCCAAGTCAACAGCTATGGTCATTGCAGGACGGTCAGTTCACCTAACCACACTTTTTCCTGGGCAGGCTTGAACAAGCGGTTAACCAGTAATTTGTGCACATACTTTCACTTGTAACTGACAACAACCCTTCTTGAATGAATCAGCAGAAGGGAGGAGAATGACCGTAGAAATCATTTCATGATCAATCTCCACGAAAGACAAGGGAGCAGAACGGGAAAAAATGACTGACAGGAAAATGGGTCAATACCTGCAACTTTGATTAGAAATTCTACCATCTGCTGCCCCTTCCACTACCATATAGTTAGACATCTTGCATTCCCTCCAAGCCTTTTCTTTGAGCAGCATATTATCACATGGATAAGGATCGTAAAAATTGTCTGAAATATAGAGGATCTTACATTAGTGCTCATGTTTTATTGGATTTATTAAACGAGTTGGGGAAAAGAGATAAAATGAGAGGCTTGCCGAGCATTTTATCTCTTTTTCGCAACGAGTTTAATAAATTCAATAATACAAGAGCAAGAATATTAGATTCTATTTATCATATGACAAATACTTCGAAATCTCATTTCTGGCGTAAAACACTATAATTTTGTCATTATGTATGCAACGTTGTCATGGACGTCATAACGTTTCCCGTAAATCTATAAACCACTAGTGGTTTATCGATTTTATTGCATGGCGTTATTTCACTCCCAGACGCGACGCTATATGATAAATTTTAATAAATAGTTACTATATATAAAATGAAAAAAGTCAATAAGCAATGCTTATTAGATACCCCCACCCCCCCACAGTAAGGGTCAGTGAAAAAACTTAGTTTTGGCAAGTGATAGTTCAAACCAGCAGACCCTAGTTTTGAAAAAAAGATTTCAGTAGAATCTGTGAAAACAAGATTTCAGTAGAATCTGTGCAAACGATCTTAAAGCTTGCAATCTGGAACATTTGTTAAGATCAAATACACAAAATTATTCACACCTGAAAGCTCTATATATCAAAGTTTATATCGGAAATCTTGCATTATCGTCAACTTCCGGTTTTCATGCTCAAACTTTGGTGGCCATTTTAAAGGTCAAGCTTCAAGACAAATTTTTCCAGTTGTGTGTGGTTTAAAATGTAGAGCATTATTGAAATTTTCAGAAAGTTTGAAACCAAAACAGTCAGGCAATATTAAGATCTGATGTCCTGATTAATAAGGTGATTTTGCTTTTTTGTTTAAAGTATTGGGGTTGTGTCCCTTTATCACAACATGCAGTCTGGCTTATCTGGACTGCTTTATCAGTACCAAAAGGATATTGCCTTGATATCGCAACTATAGTTTTGTGCTTTTCATTTAATATGAATGCTAAAAAAGCTTTAAATCTAGGGTAGGTTATATTGTAAAAGTTGCGTTTTTACTGGTGTTAAGGATACATTGGGCATAAATGAGCCATGACATGAATTTCCAACAATGTGGTATGTGCGACCAGCAAAGGCTCAGACGAGCCTGTGCATACACCCAGTCTGATCAGAGCCATTTGCTTTTTTGTTTAAAGTATTGGGGTTGTGTCCCTTTATCACAACATGCAGTCTGGTTTATCTGGACTGCTTTATCAGTACCAAAAGGATATTGCCTTGATATCGCAACTATAGTTTTGTGCTTTTCATTTAATATGAATGCTAAAAAAGCTTGAAATCTAGGGTAGGTTATATTGTAAAAGTTGCGTTTTTACTGGTGTTAAGGATACATTGGGCATAAATGAGCCATGACATGAATTTCCAACAATGTGGTATGTGCGACCAGCAAAGGCTCAGACGAGCCTGCGCATACAGGCAGTCTGATCAGAGCCATTGCAAGTTGCTTGACTATTCTGACTTCATTTGGAGTTGTTAAGCTAAACAGTGGGCTGCACAGGCTCGTCTGAGTCTACACTTGTCAAAATGCCACATTGTTGGAAAACACATGTCACGGCTAAAATGTGTTAAAAGAGTAAACTTCAATGTGACTTACAGGACTTTAGTTAAGAGTGCGTAAGGAAAATTTAATTTTCTTATTTCTCAACCAAAACATATGTTGTGGGCACTCAAAAGAACCGTCTCAATGAGACGGTTCTTTTGAGCACCCAAAACATATGTTAAAATTAATGGGTAAGAAAATATTTATAACTTTACGCTGAAAAAATTTGTTGATCTAAACCTGTGGACTTACTTGATACGCAGATATGTAAATCAAAGTTTTTAAGAGAATCCGTAATCTGTCTCCATTGGTCCAATATGTCAGCATTATCCAGCATGGTAATGAGCTGTTGTAGGTGTGCCGCTGTTTGGTTTCTCAGCTGATCAGTAGAGCACACTGGGGTAGGGCCCCAACTCTTTAGAAGAATCTCGTGCATACAGTCCACAAGGCGTCTAAATCCACTGAAAAGGATAGGAGCCAGTTCATTTGTTTGTTTGATTTGATTCTTTACATCCCATCAACAATCTTTCAGCTAAACAGGGACGGGTTTTCCTGGGTTGAACCAGTACTAAGCTAGGATAAATGTGTCTTGCTCAAGGACCACAGCGCAGTGACACCGGTGAGGCTCGAGGCAAGCACTCTACCACTGAGCCACTGCGCTCCCTGGAGCCAGTTCATGAAATTTTGGTACGGAGCAGTCTCTTTATAATGCCATATTTGGAGTCCATAGGAATGGGCCTTATTATAAATGAATCATGTCATAAAGGGAATCTTTTACAAAGGAGTTAAAGGAAAATGACATTCCATGTCATTTTCCTATAATTCCTTTGTAAAATTCCATGGTAAAAACATTTGAGATCCAAAACATGACCATGCTTCTAAGTAGACTGGCTAGTACTAAACAAAGTACTCATATGTGCCTTATGGTTTCAGAGAAAAAGGCAGATTTCCCCCATTATAAGTCTATCCCAGCGATTGATCCCCTAGTCAGTTTGAATCCATTAGCTTGATTAGAAGGATTTATGTGGGGGACCACTAGACATTGCTACACATATGTATGGACCTCATGGTTTCAGAGAAATTTCTCCCATATTATGTCTATTGGAGCCATATGTTGCCACAGCAGCCAGAGTTCCAATCCAATCAGCCCAAAATCGTATCCCCTTGTCCCTTATCTGATAATGATTTAAATGAAATTTGATCAAAATTGACATACTGACTTTATAGAGATATACTCCTTTGAAAATGAGGAAGGATGCGGACAGACGACATACTATTGGCATACTAATACATCACTTGAGCTTCTATTCATGCAAGCACATTTACCAGCTTAGCAAAAGCATAGTTCAAGAAATCAAATTTTGCGATATAGCTGTCATGTAAATATAAACAATTTGTCATATAGTGACATGTATTTTAATACTGATAGGCAGATTGAGAGGTTTTAAAGAGGCAAAGCTAATGGACATGATTCTTGATAAATGAAAATTTCAAAATAGGTTTCCTTAATTTCAGTAACATATGTTGTTGTTACACATTGGAATTGCCTCAATGAGGCAATTCCAATGTGCACCTACAACATAAATTATGTCAATTCAATAAAAGAGTGCTTTTCACCAAAAAGTTTTTTTTTACAAACTTCTATTTTTTTATGTTTCAGTGTAATGAGCATGTAGAAATGAACAAGTTTAGCGTGCACTTGGATGACAATAATAGAAAGTCAATTTTATATTATTGACAGCTAATCTTTAGATATTTCATTGGAATAAAATGCTAAATATTGGTGATTGCCTGCTGTAATAACCTACCCACAGACTTCCCAAGGTTGAAGATGACTCATGTTATGTCCTAAATGACCCTGAGCACATGTCAATGCAGCGGCGGTTATTTCCTCTTCGTCAGAACAAATGTCAGTAAGACCATCTGAAACAGGAGAAATTAGTTAGTATATGTACCATACTCCTCTCTAATTTTTATCCAATTACAGTAAAACCCGTCTTAAGCAGTAAAACCCGTCTTAAGCAGTAAAACCCCTCTTAAGTGGCCACTCAAAAAAAAGACAAAAAATGGGTTATCAAGACTGATATTCACTGAATGCAGGTCAAAAGTATTGCAGAATGCTCCAACTGAGCATTCTGCAATACTTTCGACCTTCATTCAGCTACCATTTTTCGTTAAGACCTTTGTTTTGTCTATTTGTGAGTGGCCATTTTACACAGGTTTTACTGTATCTTATCCTTGTAGTATTCTTATTATTGGCATGTATTATACAAATAGTATGGAAAACATGTAGATACTGATCAGCTGGCTTCTGAGATGCCAGCTGATTTGGATCTACATGTTTTTTAAACATGTTTTGGTTCAGCATGATGATGGCTCATCCCCTTACCATATTGGTTCAAGACCTTGAAAATAAAAAAAATAAATAAAAAATATCATTCCTTAGAGAAATGCAGAGCTTTTTGGTTTAAATCCCTGCATGCTGGGTAATTTTTCAAAGTTTTTGTTGTAGTCTGCTCGCTATTTTCAAATAAACTTTTTCCAAACAGTATCAGGTAGTCAAGCGGTTTGAAATCAGAATGTCGGCCCTGATCTGGTTCCAAAACATTGGCAATGATTTTCAGCAGACAACAAAAGTCATCACTAGCAAAGACAGAGTTAAAGAGTCTGGTGTAATTACAGCTAAAACATATGTCCAGTCTAAATTTGTTTGAATTGATTTGATTCTTTACGTCCCATCAACAATCTTTCAGTTAAACAGGGACGGGTCTTCCTGAGTTGAACCAGTACTAAGCTAGGAAAAATGTGTCTTGCTCAAGGACCACAATGCAGTGACGCCGGTGAGGCTCGAACCCGTGGCCCCTCGGTCTTGAGTCAAACACTCTGCCACTGAGCCACTGCGCTCCCTCAGGTCCAGTTATTTAACATTTTTCAGCGTAAAATTGAGATTATTTTCTTATCCATCAGCTTAAATATATGTTTTGGGTGCTCAAAAGAACCGTCTCACTGAGACGGTTCTTTTGAGTACCCACAACATATGTTTTGGTTGAGAAATAAGAAAAATAATTTTCAGTTACACACTCTTATCTGGGGGCCTGCTAGAAGGACAACCTGTTTGTGACATCAACATAAATTCTGCCATTTAATTAAATTTTACCAATTTGGATTCCTCGATTATCATCAATTGGATACTTACGGATGCCAGGTAAAATTTTTTCTTCATTTCTACTTCATTTTAAAGTTTGTGTAAGCAAACAGTTGGGAACCTGATCAGCTACAGCATTCTGTCATTGTCTGATCTGAGTTAGCACTGTTTGCCTATGTCATAAAATAGTATGAAGTGAGGCATGTGATGGCTTTGATCATTGGAAGCGAAAACAAATTAAAAAATTTAGCAAACGATTAAAAATACTGATTTTTTTTATGTATCAGCCCAAGTGAAAATTATTATTCTTATTTCTCAACCCAAACATAATTTTGTTTAAATTCCTTACATCCCAGTCAACAATTTTTCAGTCATGTTGGGACGGGTCTAGATCTTCCTGGGTTAATCCATGCCCCAAGGTTAAAAAACTTTTTTCATACTCAACTCAGCTGAACACGAAATTTATCCTTCTAATCAATGTTAAAATGCCAACTATAGTTGACATTTTAACATTTATTAGCATGATAAATACAACAACTGAGAGGCTTAAAGCAAGAAACTTCTTTATTTGTCGGTATTTTAGCTTTTATGAGCAGTCGAAATCTCGTGCTCAGTTGAGTTGAGCATGACAAAAGTTTTATAACCTCAGAGCCTGTACTTAGCTGCCGATAATGTTTCTTGTTCAAGGACACAACGCAGTGACTCTGATTTCATAATTTTAACCCTTAAAGCGCCAAGAAAAAATGCATCTGAAAATGTCGTCTGCTATCGGAACAGTCTGATCTGGACCCACACTGTTTGCCATAGAGGCTTCTTAAACATTTCAGCAGACGAGAAAAGCAGACGACTTTTGTTGTGATTGGCGCTTTAAGGGTAAAAGACTAAAAGAAGGTGATGAAATCTACCTGCTATGACACACTCTTTATTCCCGCAGCTATTCTCGCAGCATTTTTCATTTGTCCCACAACCATTGTCATTGTTACAGATGTCTTCATATTTTGCTCTACACTCAATATCCCATTTGTTGGGACATGTTCCTGGCTTCTCTGATGTGTCTGGAAAAAACAACAAATAATTCTTTGCTTGGTCTGGTTTCCTCCCCTAGATCTACCAGCTAGGGTCAGGAATAGGCTAATCCAGACGGTCAAAATCTAGACGGTATGCGAGAATCTTGGGATAGGTGTGATCTAGGGGAAGTAACTCTGAACAGTGAAAAAATGGCTCGGTTGATCATGAGAGCTTTAGATACAATAAAATCAACCAAATTTGAGGCAGGATTCCAGTATCTCAATGTGTATTTGATTTTTCGCAAGACTCACTTTGCTTTTGTGATTAAAATTAACAAAATATTGTAACTGTCCAACAGTTTGCAACCCACGCTAAACTTGAAACGTAACAAGCCATTTCATTGGCCGATCATTTAACTAATCACAGCAAATGGTAGAATAGAGGATACCTGTTGTCAAATTGAGACGATAACAGGTCAACAGTTCACTCTTTGCTATGCCTAATTTTGCATGCTTTTAGTCGTCTGCTGATTTTGTTAAAAATCTTTTTTTTTTAAAAAAATTCTTTCAGGAATACCATCAAAGTACCAAACAGTTTAGACCCAGATCCTGCCCGACATTTTGCCTTGGCTGATCTGTGCAGTCTGATCAGCGACTTTTTTATTCGCTGATTGGAAAGAATCATATCTTAACTAGATACAAACAATTTTTAATTTTCTAGCTAGTCTCTGTAGCTGATGAGACTGGCTTGAGTCTCGCTTTGTCGAAAACCCAAAAGACAGGTTTTGTCACATCAAAGCTCATATGATAAGTACAGTAAACCTGTCTTAAGTGGCCAGTAAAAAAAGAAGACCAAAAATTGGTTTTCAGGACCCATTATCGCTTAATGCAGGTCAAAAGTATTGCAGAATGCTCCAAGAGAGCATTCTGCAATACTTTTGACCTTCATTAAGCTACCATTTGTCTTTAAGACCTTTGTTTTGTCTATTTATGAGTGGCCGCTTAAGACAGATTTTACTGTACTGTTATCTCACCACATGGTCCATGGACTAGCCCATTTAAAAATGGATCTAGTAGTTTGGGATTATTTAGAAAGGAAAATCACGCCTTAGAGCTAAATTTATACGGACCAGCTCATCATTAGAGCTACTTAGCCACTTTTGTCAAGGGCTGTTTGCAAAGGTAATCAGCAAGTGGGAAAAAGTTAACTCATTATCTACTAGTGGCGTCTGCTGAAAACCTTTCCAAGCAGATTGGACCCAGATCAGGCCCGACAAAATGTCTGGCCTGATCTGGATCCAATCTGTTTGACACTCTAATGGTATTCCAGCAAGAATTTTTCGGAAAGTTGATTTTGAAAAAAAATCAACAGACGACAAAAAAGCTTGAAAAATGGACCAGCTCACCAGTTTGTGGTACTTATTTCATACGTGTAAAGCCATAGCGGCAACTTTTGTCGTCTGCTAATAAACTTTGCAAACAGTTTGGACCCAGATCAGGACAAGAGGTTATAAAACTTTTTTCATAAAAACTAAAATGCTGAGAAATAAAGAGTTTTCTTGCTTTCAAACTCTCAGATGTTGTATTTATAAAGTTTGTTTGACCCTTTCTTACGTACGGTTTGGACAAGCTCAAGAAGGAAGATGTTTGAAAATTCACTCTATTTATTACACATAACTTTGGCAAATAAGAACCAGCTCAGTGTGAACTAATAAATACTAGCTTTAATTTTGACCTCCATGTCAGAATCTGCTAAGCGCAGCAGAGTTCCAGTCTGGAGTGAAGATGGCCATCGCCTGCAAAATCAAGCTAGTATTCGGAGGCAAAGTTTTTGCAGTCCCCAGTCCAATCTGCAGTGAAGTGAAGTAAATTATGTTGCTTATCTTACATGAGCACATACCTTGACAGACTGTAGTGATAGAGAGACTCAGTGCCACTGGCGGTGGCTAGCAAGTACCAATGGCGATGGCACCGGAGCAAGGTACCGCTGGCGGCGGCCGCATGTGCTGCATCTGCATGGCGTGCAGCGGAGCAGAAGAAAGCAGTTCAGGCTGTCAATGCAATGCCATGTAAGTACAGATGGGCAGCAGGCAGCACAGGGACTATGAGTACATATAAGTGACTTGGGGAATTAAAATAGCTAAATTTCTGGTAGAAATGGAGCTATTTCCCCCAAATTAATCAGGTGGGAAGGAAATGTTTGGTTCACAACTGATTGGAAGCTAACAGATGTTAACATTTGCATGCCTGATCAATTTCATGCTCAGTTGAGTTGAGCATGAAAAAAGTTTTATAACCTTTAGACCTGGACAGACAGAATGTCGGTTCTGATCTGGATCCAAACCATTTGACACTCTGATAGTGTTCCTGAAAGAAATCAGACAACAACAGAAGCATGAAAAATTTGCCGGCATGTAAGGAGTTTATTTTGTTTGTGGTTTAACTTCCCAGTCAGCAGCTCTGGTGAAGACGAAACAGTCAGTTAACCTAACCACACTTTTTCCCTGTGCAAGCTTAGACTAAGCCATTAACCATAACTTTCACCCACCCCGTCTTGAATCATAGGGAGGAGAATGGCAATAGAAAATATTTCATGATCAATCTCCACTAAAGTATGGGGCCGTCTGGGATGGAACTCAAGACCCCTGGATCAGTAATCAGACTTGCTACCAATTGTGCTACAGGGAGTTAAACAGGCATGCATGCCATTCCAGTAGAGATAAAGACTTGAAATTTTGGCCTGGGACCTCATCATGACCCAACTTTATTTGTATGATCAGTGACTGTAACCATGCACATGCTCATCTGTACTCTCCTTTTGCAGAGGCTAGCTGACTTCACATCTTCCAAAATGAGAGTGGAAATTGTAAGCGCTGATATGTGAGCATAACTCATCTGCATATGCAATAAGTACTGAACCCTTTACTCCATAATAACCCCTTTTGACGCCTTTGAATAATATTATGAAAAATGGAGCATTTGCTCTTTTGGAGCAAATGCTCCATTTTCCATAATATTTTCAAAAGTATTCAAAACTTAGCTTAAATTTTTCTTGAATTTTTTCAATGTCTAAAAATAGAAAATGATGTCATGATCTAATAATAGCCTATGCAGTAAAGAACCGACTTATCACTATTATTGTACTTACAGTTCTGATTCTCAAATTGAACATATCTCAAATTTAGACCGTCAACCGGAGCTAGCAGAGCCTGGACGTAGCTGAAGGGGTAAAACCAAGCACGTATTCTGATTCTTGCTGTCACTACTTGAACCCTGTAATCAAAATAATCAAAAGGTTTAGTCAGAGACACAGGCTTAGTATATAGCTATTGAAATAAAAACAGCGTAAAATTATAAATATTTTCTTACCCATCACTTTTAACATATGTTTGGGTGCTCAAAAGAACCGTCTCATTGAGACAGTTCTTTTGAGTACCCACAACATATGTTTGGTTGAGAAATAAGAAAATTAATTTTTTGTTACACACTTTTAAATAAAAGGCCTAGTCTTAGATCACAGTGGTTTAATATGACATATTCCATTTCAAATGTAAGATACTTTAATTTTTTGCCTACTGGGTAATTTTGCATGCTTTTTTGTCATCTGCTGATTTTTTTAAAAAAATCTACTTTTTCGAAAAGCTCTTTCAGGAATACAATTCAGTGTCAAACAGTTTGGATCCAGGTCTGGCCCAACATATTGTAGGGCCTGATCTGAGTCCAAACTATATGCAAAGGTTATCAGCAGACGACACAATTAGGCAGAGTTATAAAAACAACAACAACAACAACAACAAAACAATGGTAATCAAACTCAGACTATAAACTGAATATTGGGTAAAAATTAAGTCATGGGCCCCTCCACATTCATAGACACTGTGACAACAAACAACCCAATTTACCATAAGCCTGCCATGTGAGCTCTCTCATCTGCTTATATTCTTACTTAGCCTATATTTCAATCGATCAGGGTGCATAGTTTTTGCTTCCAAATCTACTCTGAAGAGCACCTAAATATATACAGGCTATAACAGACATAAAAAGCAGACATTTTCAGGACAAAAAACATTGGCGGGGTAAGGGTCAAAATATTACGAAATGTCTGAAAAAAAACACCAAAAAAAACAACACTGATTTTCGCAATTTAGGGTATAAAGAAATAACGCCATATAACAAGAGGGTGAAAATGCATAACTTTTTTAACTGACTCCTGTTGTTTGCTGATAACCTTTGCAAACAGTTTGGTCCCAGACCAGGCCTGACAAAACATCTGGCCTGATCTTGGTCCAAACTGTTTGACACTCTAATGGTATTCCTGAAAGAATTTTTCGAAAAAGTTGATTTTGAAACAAATCAGATGACAAAAATATGCAAAATTTAACAGGGGAAGCAGAGACGCAGATGTTTTTACCAAAAAGGTAACATTTTTCTAGAATAGGATACATGAGACAATTTTTGACTAATAAAGACACCCAGACACATTCTTCTCCTCCCCCCATCCCTATTGGGCCTAACCCCTACCCTCCATCTCTGGGCTGGTACTCATACTAATAGACTAATGGACAGTTGAACATGAATACACAAATGACACACACAGGGCTGTGGAAATACCATGCCCGACTTGTCTGACCTGGTCCCATTTCATTCAGGACAAGTTGAAAATTTCTATTTACTTGTCCTTGGACAAGAACAATTGTATTAAGTTAATACAATTCTGTATTTCATATTTTGATTAATTATTACGAGCACACATCTTGCATTGAAAACAGTGTTGATCCTCTGGATCTACACTGTTTACAAGAGAAGCCAGCTGATCAGGATCCATACTATTTACAAGGTTGATATATATCTGGTTTCATACTGTTTTTGAAAGAATAAATTGCTAAAGCACTGTAAGGTATAAGCTAATTTGTTCTTTCGGACAAGTAAAATTTTCTATGGACAAGTACATTTTGGCTTTTTACTTGCCCCTGGACAAGTAGAAAATTTTACTATTTCCACACCCCTGGACACACACAACTAAAACTTACATATAAATCTGTATTAAATCAATGGGTCCAACTTTCACTAAACGGCTGTAGATCTGTAATGAGAAGTTATGACAGACATCACACTCCACCTTATAATGCAATATACATAATATATTTTATTATACCTCATATATAATTCCCATGTAAAACCGCCATAGGCCGGTAGGTGCTAATTTCGACTATCACCCTGCGATAATTTCAACTATCACATGCGCGCCGCCGATGCGTGTACGGTTCGTTTACACGAGGAGACGCTAACTTACAATGGCGGATACATGTATGAGCCATGGCCTGGTCACTTTAAACTCCCAATAACTTCGTCATCTGTGGACAGAAACATAAAGTGTGGGTTCTCGTTTTCTTAGTTAGAACTAGCGGAACACTTTGAAACCAAAATTGAGCAAATCAGGCGAAATTTTCTGTTTTGCAACTAAACCGCATCATCTAGACTACAGCAATTCCATTTAAAATTCTGATTTAAGCGACGCTGCAAGCAAAGAAGCCTAAAATATTTGACGCATCAGTGATTATGGCACGATTTGTTTAAACGGCGATCACGACCAGTTTGTGTTTACAAAAATAACCCTTTTGTGAAAGATTTATTTCAATCATTCGTAGCAATTATGCATTATCTTGTCTTTGGAACTTCTTGCACCATGGTTAGAAAATAAAGGAATAATGTTCGGTATAATAAAATAAATATAACATTCTTGAGAGGGTGCTAGTCGAAAAATCATCCCTCGAAATATGATTATCAACCTCGGCTGCGCCTCAGTTGATAATCACATTCCTCGGGATGGTATTTTCGACTAGCACCCTCTCAAGAATGTTATATTTATATAATATAATCTTGTAATTTCAAAGTCGTAGGTACTAGAGAATTTATTTCTAAGTATCGAAAGTTTGATTTATAGGGAGGTAGACATTATACAATAATTGACTTCAATGAGGTAGACGTGAGGAATTATCTACCCGCAAAAGTGATTATTCACTACTTTTAAGGGTAGATAAATCCTTATGTCTACTGTAATTGAAGTCAATAACTGTTTTGTTATATGACTTTTCAACTAAGAATGATTTTTTTCAACTCTCACTTTTGTTGTTTAAGTAATGTTCAACCTTCAATCTAAGGACTTTCTTACAAGTTTTATCCACTGTTATCAAAATATTTAATTGTAGTATTTTGCATTTTCAATTGTATATCAATTCTCTAAATGTGTAAGGTAAAATTTAATCATAAACCCTTTTTTACATTTTGTCAATGAGCGAGGAGGCAAAGCAGAACGCGTGGGCTGAACATTATGAAAGGCTTCATTGCAATGAGCGAGGAGGCAAAGCAGAAAGCGTGGGCTGAACATTATGAAAGGCTTCTCAACGTTGAATTTGACTGGGACCCTGATCACCTGTCCAATGAACCTCCGTTAGAAGGCCCGCCTATCCCAATCACTATTGACATGGTGAAGAAGGCCATCTCAAAGATGAAGTCGGGCAAAGCTGCAGGTCCATCAGGCATAATGGTGGAGATGATCAAGGCAGCAGGTGATACAGGTGCCACCATGATCCGAGATCTTGCTACTGCGATTATCCGTGATGGCAAGGTCCCAACTGACTGGATGGAAAGCTTCATTATCTGCCTTTACAAAGGCAAGGGTGATGCTTTGGATAGAGGCAACTATCAAGGCCTCAAGCTGACTGAGCAGGCCATGAAGATCCTAGAGAGGATTGTCGATGGTCTCATACGACAGGTGGTGTCTATTGACGACTCCCAGTTTGGCTTTGTCCCAGGAAGAGGCACTACAGATGCAATCTTTGTGGTTCGGCAGCTGCAGGAGAAATACCTAGCAGTGAACAAGAGGCTTTATATGGCCTTGGTGGACCTAGAGAAAGCATTTGACCGTGTCCCTCGGAAGGTTATCTGGTGGGCCCTGAGAAAGCTAGGCGCCGAGGAATGGATTGTGCGGTTAGTCCAAGGAATGTACGCTAATGCACGAAGCCGGGTTTGTGTTGGCGAGGGTTTCAGCAAAGAGCCATGGAGAAGAAGGGATTGAGAGTAAATGCAGGAAAGACAAAGGTCATGCTCTGTGGACAGGCCTGGACCTCTTGCAGAGTTCAGGCGAATACCCATGCACTGTCTGTCGTACAGGAGTAGGCAACAACAGCATCTACTGCAATGGCTGCAAACTTCTGGAGATCAGGTGTGAGATCTGCTATGCGTGCAGCTAGCCAGTTACCTGGAAAGGGGCCCACTGATGTGGATGATGCCCCTGCACCTGCACGTTAATCAAAAATCTGATTATGATATGATATGTTTATTCAAACAAAGATAAATGAACAAACAAAACAAAACAAAACTGTTGTTAAAATTCATAAAAGTCTTTAATTTACCTGTTGGGATGTGAAACATCAAATCATGTCAATTTCATGCGGCACATGCTAGTTTTTAACTCATCATGCTATTTTTATCTCTCCAGAGGGTGATATTTAAGAAAAGTGTCAAAAATATTAACTTCTGGAAACCAGTTTGAGCTGGATTTCATGTAATATTAACTTGTTAGCCAGTTCAGACCTGTTTTCAGGTAGACATAGAGATTTATGAAGACAATTCTAGCCAATCAGGAGACAGGATTCTCTCCAGTCATATAAAAAAAAAGATTATATGACCCACCAAAAAGATTATAATCCGTTTTTTTCCTATCAAACATGTTTTATGTGCATAAAAGAAACGTCTCAGGGAAACGTTTCTTTTACGCACACAAAAATATGTTTTTTATAAATAGTATTTAAAATGTTCATAAATAAGCCTTATTCTCTAAATCCATTGTGTCCCAAATTTAACTCAAAATTAACGAGTATTTTGAAAAATCAGAGTTCGCATTTTCGAGGTTTTACTTTTGTTTTTTGTTTGATTTGATTCTTTATGTACCATCAACAATCTTTCAGTTATAAAGGGACGGGTCTTCCTGGGTTGAACCAGGGGCCGCGGGTTCGTGCCTCACCGGCGTCACTGCGTTGTGGTCCTTGAGCAAGACACATTTATCCTAGCTTAGTACTGGTTCAACCCAGGAAGACCCGTCCCTGTATAACTGAAAGATTGTTGATGGGACGTAAAGAATCAAACAAACAAACAAACAAACAAAACTATGTCAGGCTCTGCAATTACACAGCATGTGGCTTAAGGGTTCTATTTAGACTAGCTTTGCTACACTATCCCTTGCAATGGGTTACACTGAACCGAATCTTCATGGTTGTGATACCAGGTTACAGTTTGATGCCAGTCTCAGCATTTAAGGCTACTAGATATGATCAAAATCAGAACTTATTTCTGGAGCTGAGATTTTTCCATGCGGGTTTGAGGGGTTTCTTTACAGGCTGCGATTGAAGACAGCAGATGCACTTGGAGATCTTTAACGCCGCCATGGATTTGTTCTTGATAAACTGTATTATCTTCAAAGTCACTAAGACATTTCATACAGGCTTGATGAACAATTTGATATTGCTGTGAAAGATTGTGAACTACAACATTCTATACAGTTTCGAACAGTTTTTGTATGAGAGGCCTCAGATTATGTTCTGCATATCTTGAGTTCTGAGTTACAGCTTTTATGAACAGTAATTATGAGTAACCAAAACACTCTTGGTTTAACAATTGGAGTCTAAGTACTTATAGACAATAGACATTATATACAGCATTGATGAACATCCAATTTATTGTCCTGTTCTTGGAGTACTGCCACAGAACTACATATACAGCCTTGATGAACAATAATTATCTTAAGTCTCCGATGAATACAGCCTTGATGATCAATTATTATCTTAGAAGTCTCCGATGGATGTATTGTACTATGACATTCTATACACCCTTGACGAATTTCATTTTCTTATGGCTAAGGATTGTTTACCGTGTATTAACATAGTACCCTGTATTAACATAGTTTTACAAGACATGTCGACAGTCTTTAAATAACATATTTGATGAAATTTGACTGTGCTTATCACTGTGAGTTATGATGTGTAACAATGTGGGATTTACTCTTACCTGAAGCTGTTCGTAACTGCTTTCTAGGATTAGCATGTTGTGCAGACTTATTCACCATTAATGGATCAATTATTACACCTGTGTATCAATGAGTGCATGCTCGGTCATGAAAGCCTAAAGGTCAGACAACATATTTTCACCATTTAGCAATGTGTCGACTACACTTAACATGCCATGAGGCTGTCCACAGTGTTTTGGCACTGGGGGCATCCAGTTCAGGCTTTTCAGATAATCACTCAAAGGAGAATTTTGGCAATTTCTACTAGCACCAAAACTACTGCTATGCAGCATGTATAGCTCCCAAGAATGAATGAATTGTCGACCTGATCTAATTTTCATATAGATAGCACCTACATGTATTTTTCCTTGCTCAGATCTCATGATGCTACAAATGTAATCTTGATCAGCCTGTTTACAAATTAACAGTTTGATCTTGCTTGCTGCTGATGCTATTGTCTGAGTATTTACATATGGTTGGACACTCTTAAATTCATAGTTTAACAATATCAGGCATGAGTTTCCTTTGCAGCTTATTAGGCCTCTTTACTTAGTAGATTTATGTGTGTTTTCTTGAACTGTGTAGACCCTCTGAGATGCCACAGTCTATGGCTTCTTGTTGGACTCTGCACTGTTTCATGCATGTATGGTGGATTTATATCAGTCTGGATGGAAATTTCTGTGCAGTCAATCATTTAATAGAGAGGATTTTGATATGTAAAGGTTATTCATGTAATCTTGATACAGCTCATGTTTGGTTTTGGTGATACATTTGTTTTGGTGCTCATTGGAGGGGTCTCCAGATGCTTCCAGTGAGCCCCTTGATCGATGTTTATATCTGTGTGATAGGAACAGATGGACATACATGTACCTATTCACCTTTAAGCTTTCCATGCTGTCTGCTGGGTCAACCTGTATCAGTTAGGGGTCTCTTGGCCAGATCATGTTCACCACCTACATCTATGGCTGGAGTCATGTCTACCACTCTGACTTGCAGGCATAATTTCTGACATTAGTGCTCTACTAGATACTAGGGCAAACCCTTGCTGACATTACTGGATCAGTCAGCAGTCTCTTCCAACTCTCATGGCTTGCAGATCCAGCTAGTGCAGAATCAAGGTCATTTAGTTGCATGTTCTACAGTGTCAATATGTGTTATTTTCTGCACAGCTCCGTTATCAGTTTAGCTGAGCTAACACTAAGAAATGTATGGAGATGTTTCCATGATGAGTGCATGTAGGCTCTTGTAGTTGCATAATAATGGCTTAAGAGTATTTTGAGATCTGACAAATTTTCTTAATAAGATAATGCTATCTTAACTTTTTCTGAATATGTAGAACCTGTATTATAAGGATACCAGCTGTGACCTAGCCTTCTCTTAACTCGGGGTTGACTGCAACCCATGGTTTGTGCTCAACCTGCTGGCATTACACTTTTCTTGTTATTATTATCATTATGCTGTTGTTGCAAGATTGTTAAAAGGCAGCTTTGCTGATGTTCTGCATAACATCATGGCATTCATATGTTCTTATTAATAAATAACTGGGAAATCCAGACAGGGCTGCCACCACTATTGACTCCTTGGCTGTACACGGAGTGAACAAGACTTACCTGACCTTAGTTTTGTCTACTATAAGACTTGTAATTTGTTTAGGACTCTGTGATAAAGAATCCAATGATTCTAGAACAGCAATTATTCATGTTTTATATAGCCTTGGAATGTGGCTCCAAAAAGCGGCTCTAACATGTTCTTACACTGTGTTGTAAATGAGCTTTTAAGAGGATCTGTGGCCTCTGACCCTGATGTGATTCCATCTTGTTTTTATATTCAATGTAGAATGAGGTCCATCATTCTTACGACGTAAGCATGGTATTTAATACCACATGTAAACTGCTATCCTATGGACACGGTTTCCAGAGTTTTTCCAAAAAAGGTTTTTATCTCTGGTTTTTTCCCGTAGTAACGTTGTAGAAAAATTTGTTCTTGAGAACATCCGAGTCTTCTAATGCTAGGTCAAATATGAACTTACAAGCTCTAGTCATTTTAAACTTATCTGAACATGTGTAGCAAAAACAATGTTGATATGTCAACCACCTAAACAAGTTATCCAGTCAGCTCGGATGGCTCTTCTGACTGAGTTACCGCCTGCCCTGTCATAGGAGGCACCTGTTTTCAGTAAAATCTGTTTTTCAAATACCTTAGAAGCTGCACTGTGCACCTTAGAAGCTGCACTGTGCTAGTAGCAATTCATTTATGCAACTGTGTTGGATAGGCACCTGCCTAAGCCAATCTTTGGTGCTTCTTGTGAAAGGTTTGGCTGTGCTCCAGGACTTCAGCCAGTCATTAGCGCTTAATTCTTCTGGAGTTTTTGTCGTTTTTATTTTCAGTTGTGTTTTTGTTATGTGCTTGCTTGCTGTGTGGTAACATTTAAGTGAATGACAGTAATAACGGTTTTACAATTTTGTGTGGTCGTCTGCTGCAGTTTCTTAAAATTTAAAACTTTTACAAGGAAATCATAAGTGTCAAACAGTTGGATCCAGACCAGTCAGATGCTCTGTGTGGCCTGTTCTGAATCTTAGAACTGTTTGCAAGTTTATCAGCAAGCTAGCAGGCAAAGGATTAATCAACCTTTATGTTGACAACCTGTCAGTGACATGTACTATGGAATTTTAATTCCCAGACTTGAATTACACACTCACACTCCATTGACATTTTGCCTGCACATAAAGGGATGTATATAGTTACTTATGAGATGTTATGTCATGTACTACCAGCAATTACCAAGTGTTGAACAGGGTGTCCTTTCATTCTAACTTATTAACTTGTGGGGAAACCAACCCAATGTGAACATCTTTCTATCCACATTGTCTTCATTTTGGGGGAATTTAATTTCTATCTGAAATCAACTCATTTCCTCCACATTGCAGGATCCGAATCATGCACTGACTTGCCTGCTTGTACTTACACCAGCTGTCTGTCTAAATTAACCTGTTTCAGTTAGGGGTCCGCAGACACAATTGGCTGGACCAAGTCCAACACAGACCAGCTCCTGTGCGGCACGGACAGTCCACCACCCTGACTTGCAGGCTCATACTCTGACATAGTGCTCCACTAGATGCTAGGGCAGACCCAGCCTGGCGACCTTGGTGACTCTAACTGTATCAGTCAGCTATCTCTTCAGATATTCGTGGCTATGCAGTTCCACCATGTGCAGGGTCAAAGTCAGCTGGAATCCTATGTAGTGGCTTGTGCTATGCCAGACCGCATGTACTATGCCATGCTGCACCTTATTATCCTCTGAACAGCACGTACTGGGCTTAAAGGTCTGCAATCATACTAGCTGAGCCAATGCTGGCTGTCATTCATATCTGGGTTGGTTCTTCATGGCCAAAGTTATGTTGTAAAAAGAATGATGTTAGTTTAATAAATGTAGAATCTGACCAGCGTTTTATCTTGAGTTAAATCATATAAATTGTTATTTATTGAGGAATAAATATAGTTTATATGACACTTGTAACTATTCTGCAGCCCTAGGTACTAGGGTGTGCATTTGACATTCTGTCTATGACAAATTGTTATTTATAGAATTTTTGCATCATCAGCTGTCCCAGACAAAATCTGGGCTCAGTTGTCATCTTGCTTGCTAGCTATTTGCAGGACTGCATTTGGATACCCATCGCCAACCCCTTTCTCCACCTTTGTTCAACATTTGGAAAGAAACAACCCAGAGTATAGTTAGGAAATTGTAATTTTTACACTACTGGCTCTTCCAGTAGTTTGAATTTAAATTTGATTTCAATGTAAATCTAGGGGAATTTAATTTCTATCTGAAATCAACTCATTTCCTCCACATTGCAGGATCCGAATCATGCACTGACTTGCCTGCTTGTACTTACACCAGCTGTCTGTCTAAATTAACCTGTTTCAGTTAGGGGTCCGCAGACACAATTGGCTGGACCAAGTCCAACACAGACCAGCTCCTGTGCGGCACGGACAGTCCACCACCCTGACTTCTACACCCTTTAAGCCTTCAAGCTGTCTGTCTGATTAACCTGTTTCAGTTAGGGGTCCGCAGACACAATTGGCTGGACCAAGTCCAACACAGACCAGCTCCTGTGCGGCACGGACAGTCCACCACCCTGACTTGCAGGCTCATACTCTGACATAGTGCTCCACTAGATGCTAGGGCAGACCCAGCCTGGCGACCTTGGTGACTCTAACTGTATCAGTCAGCTATCTCTTCAGATATTCGTGGCTATGCAGTTCCACCATGTGCAGGGTCAAAGTCAGCTGGAATCCTATGTAGTGGCTTGTGCTATGCCAGACCGCATGTACTATGCCATGCTGCACCTTATTATCCTCTGAACAGCACGTACTGGGCTTAAAGGTCTGCAATCATACTAGCTGAGCCAATGCTGGCTGTCATTCATATCTGGGTTGGTTCTTCATGGCCAAAGTTATGTTGTAAAAAGAATGATGTTAGTTTAATAAATGTAGAATCTGACCAGCGTTTTATCTTGAGTTAAATCATATACATTGTTATTTATTGAGGAATAAATATAGTTTATATGACACTTGTAACTATTCTGCAGCCCTAGGTACTAGGGTGTGCATTTGACATTCTGTCTATGACAAATTGTTATTTATAGAATTTTTGCATCATCAGCTGTCCCAGACAAAATCTGGGCTCAGTTGTCATCTTGCTTGCTAGCTATTTGCAGGACTGCATTTGGATACCCATCGCCAACCCCTTTCTCCACCTTTGTTCAACATTTGGAAAGAAACAACCCAGAGTATAGTTAGGAAATTGTAATTTTTACACTACTGGCACTTCCAGTAGTTTGAATTTAAATTTGATTTCAATGTAAATCTAGGGGAATTTAATTTCTATCTGAAATCAACTCATTTCCTCCACATTGCAGGATCCGAATCATGCACTGACTTGCCTGCTTGTACTTACACCAGCTGTCTGTCTAAATTAACCTGTTTCAGTTAGGGGTCCGCAGACACAATTGGCTGGACCAAGTCCAACACAGACCAGCTCCTGTGCGGCACGGACAGTCCACCACCCTGACTTCTACACCCTTTAAGCCTTCAAGCTGTCTGTCTGATTAACCTGTTTCAGTTAGGGGTCCGCAGACACAATTGGCTGGACCAAGTCCAACACAGACCAGCTCCTGTGCGGCACGGACAGTCCACCACCCTGACTTGCAGGCTCATACTCTGACATAGTGCTCCACTAGATGCTAGGGCAGACCCAGCCTGGCGACCTTGGTGACTCTAACTGTATCAGTCAGCTATCTCTTCAGATATTCGTGGCTATGCAGTTCCACCATGTGCAGGGTCAAAGTCAGCTGGAATCCTATGTAGTGGCTTGTGCTATGCCAGACCGCATGTACTATGCCATGCTGCACCTTATTATCCTCTGAACAGCACGTACTGGGCTTAAAGGTCTGCAATCATACTAGCTGAGCCAATGCTGGCTGTCATTCATATCTGGGTTGGTTCTTCATGGCCAAAGTTATGTTGTAAAAAGAATGATGTTAGTTTAATAAATGTAGAATCTGACCAGCGTTTTATCTTGAGTTAAATCATATAAATTGTTATTTATTGAGGAATAAATATAGTTTATATGACACTTGTAACTATTCTGCAGCCCTAGGTACTAGGGTGTGCATTTGACATTCTGTCTATGACAAATTGTTATTTATAGAATTTTTGCATCATCAGCTGTCCCAGACAAAATCTGGGCTCAGTTGTCATCTTGCTTGCTAGCTATTTGCAGGACTGCATTTGGATACCCATCGCCAACCCCTTTCTCCACCTTTGTTCAACATTTGGAAAGAAACAACCCAGAGTATAGTTAGGAAATTGTAATTTTTACACTACTGGCACTTCCAGTAGTTTGAATTTAAATTTGATTTCAATGTAAATCTAGGGGAATTTAATTTCTATCTGAAATCAACTCATTTCCTCCACATTGCAGGATCCGAATCATGCACTGACTTGCCTGCTTGTACTTACACCAGCTGTCTGTCTAAATTAACCTGTTTCAGTTAGGGGTCCGCAGACACAATTGGCTGGACCAAGTCCAACACAGACCAGCTCCTGTGCGTCATGGACAGTCCACCACCCTGACTTGCAGGATCATACTCTGACATAGTGCTCCACTAGATGCTAGGGCAGACCCAGCCTGGCGACCTTGGTGACTCTAACTGTATCAGTCAGCTATCTCTTCAGATATTCGTGGCTATGCAGTTCCACCATGTGCAGGGTCAAAGTCAGCTGGAATCCTATGTAGTGGCTTGTGCTATGCCAGACCGCATGTACTATGCCATGCTGCACCTTATTATCCTCTGAACAGCACGTACTGGGCTTAAAGGTCTGCAATCATACTAGCTGAGCCAATGCTGGCTGTCATTCATATCTGGGTTGGTTCTTCATGGCCAAAGTTATGTTGTAAAAAGAATGATGTTAGTTTAATAAATGTAGAATCTGACAAGCGTTTTATCTTGAGTTAAATCATATAAATTTCTATTTTCAATATTGTTGAATAGCAGAAACAGAGTTTTCAACCCATATTTCTAAATCGGTACTTGTCCAATGAGAAAAACATTTTGCGGATGATTCGAGGGTTGAAACTACTATCCTATCCATGGAAAAAATAGCATTTTCTTAGAAACTGTTCTCGGCAATTCTTCATTAAGACTGTCCGAGGTCCTTTATCTTTCAATCTGAGTGGTTCTCATTTACAGCCTGATAAGGTGCATAAAAGATAATTCAGGAGCAGTCTTATCTTGGTGAAAACAACTGGCATCAGCCTATCTGTCTAAATATTGACAATTTTTCTTTATTATATTCAAGCCTTATTATGATATGCACAGACTCACCAGAGCCTTTGCTGCTTGTATACAAAGTATGGATACAGATGAAGGCTCAGACAAAAGTTCAGACCTCCTGCTGTTCTGAATATTTCAGCATGGACATTATTAATAGAGATATTTGGGTAATTGGGGAAAAAGTACCAAAATCTTGTAAGACTGATCATAGAAAGTTTTCTGTCTTTCAAACACAAATTGTGGATACTCAAAAGAAAATTTTCAAGTATTCACAACACATGTCTATACTGAGGGAAATACAATGATTTCAATTTTAAGCTTAACCGTTTACTCCATCATAATGCCTTTGGGACGCCTTTGAAATATCATGTATTTGAAAATTTTATGCAAAATGGAGCATTTGCTCTTTTGGAGCAAATGCTACATTTTCCATAATATTTTCAAAAATATTCAAAAATTTCTTGAATTTTTTTCAATGTTGTCTGCAAAAGCTCCATTTTCCATGATATTTTCAAAAGTATTCAAAACTTAAACTTAAATATTTCTTGAATTTTTCAATGTTGTCTAAAAATAGAAAATGATGTCATGATCTAAAAAAAAGCCTATGGAGCAAAGGGTTAAAACACCTTGATCTGATATCTACCTCGTATTCGTTCATCAACATGCTGGTTTTAGAACTGTTAATATTGTTGAACATATCATCCCATGGTTCGGTGGTAAACTCTAGAGCAATAAACCAGGTCGCTGAAACAAACAAAATATACATACAGTGCTTTTGTTTGATTTGATTTTTTACCTCCCAGTCAACAATCTTTCGGTTATATCAGGACGGGTCTTCCTGGGTTGAACCAGTACTAAGCAAGGACTAATGTGTCTTGCTCAAGGACACAACGCAGTGAGTCTCGAACCCGGGGCCCTTCAGTCTTGAGTCAAGCACTTTACCACTGAGCCACTGCGCTCCATACATACATTGCAGTCTCTGTTTGAGGTCCATAGGAATGGACTGTGTAATACAACCACGCGACTAGCAGGTTATAGCAAAGAGGTAGTTCAAGAACTGGAATTTGGAGATATAGTCATGCAAATATAAACAATTTGCAGTAGAGTGACAGGAATTTTAATACTGATTGGCAGTTTGGGATGTTTAAAAGAGGTAAAGACAATGGACATGATACTTGGAAAATGTAAATTTCCAAATAGTTTTCTTCCTTATTTTCAGTAACATATGTAGTAGATACACATTGCAATTGCCTATATGAGACAATTCCAATGTGTACCTACAACATATGTCTTTTCAATAAATGAGTTTTTCACCATAAGCTTTTTCAAACATATTCTCAACCACTTTCATTTATTCAAAGAAATGAGCATGTAGAAATGAACAACATTTCATGTAGACAATTCTCATGAAATATCTTACCTTATTTTTTTTCAAAAATTAGGAAAGATGTCAAAAAATTTGTCATCTGCTGCAGTCGTGATTTGGGCTTTAAGGGTTAATTTGACATTTATTTTCCAAATATTGACGTTATCAATTACTATTGATTAGAAAATAGTCAATAAACTGCGTTACTGGTGTTGGTATCATACACACTACAGTGTAAACAAAAATTACCAAAAAGCATCCACCAACTTTGCAGAATAGTGCTGGATGGCTGATGCTACCATGTGACGTCACTAGCAACTTCGTGTTATGATACAGTCAAATTAATGACTGATTTATACCAATTCTGAGTTGCACATTAAATGCTGCATGTAACTTTACCGTTTGCGAGAAAATTGCAAAATTATGGTGATGCGTTTTCAAAGTCCTCTAGTATAGATGGGGTGCTGCACACAAGTAGGGTGGGGTGGCTTCGTCAAGCGCCTCCTGAAGCCATGTTGCTCTATCTGCATGTCAAGTTTCATGACAGCAGCTGATATAATTTAGAGAGAAAAAAAGTGATCCAAAAATGACAAACAAGCTTGCATTTACTTGCTCTTAAAGAAAAAGGGATATAACTCAAATTCTAACACACCTCGCCTATAGAGTCAATGCTAAAAAGTGTGATATATCAAACAATAATTCACAGTTTTGAAAGGGCAAGGAAAGTGTGTGCTAGCTGACGTAATTTGTTACTGGAAAATGACGTCATTCATGGCATTAGATGGTGTAACTTAGATTTTACACTTGAAAGACGTTACAAATACCCATAAACAAATATGATGTAGTCTAAGTCCTGACAGGAGTTCTTCAGTGTAATGGCATAAAGTTGGTAGAAACTGAAGACATCAAATGTGTTTTTGTCGTTTATTGTGTGTTAGAATCGAAATAGATCAGCTACAGTGAGTGATTGTTGATTGAATTGAACAGAATTTGTCGGTCAATTGTACGAAGATAAATTCCTCACACTACATGCTCGTGATTTGATCTTCTTTACAACTGACCTCCAAACAGTGAATTATTACTCAACAATTCACTGCTAGAGCTGATCAATTTAACGGGGATGAGTTTTTATTTGCCCCGCCATCGGGGATCAAAAGGAAATCCTAGCTATGACTCTGCCCTGCCATCGGGGATGAGTTTTTATTTGCCCCGCCATCGGGGAACAAAAGGAAATCCTAGCTATGACTCTGCCCTGCCATCGGGGATGAGTTTTTATTTGCCCCGCCATCGGGGATCAAAAGGAAATCCTAGCTATGACTGAAGAGCTTTCATCTGCCCTGCCATCAGGGATTGATAATGACTGAGAGTTTTCCTCCAATCAGGATTTGAACTGAATATGTCTTATTATTTCTGACAACAGGATCAAAAGAGTAATCCTTGCTATAAACTGAATATGTTTTGTTAATCCTGACAACAGGATCAGAAGAGTAACCCAAGCTATGACTGAATATGTTTTGTTATTCCTGACAACAGGATCAGAAGAGTAACCCAAACTATGACTGAAATGTCTTATTATTCCTGACAACAGGATCAGAAGAGTAAACCTATTTATATCCATGGTGTTATCCTGACAACAGGATCAGTAGAGTAAACCTATTTATATCCATGGTGTTATCCTGACAACAGGATCAGAAGAGTAACCCTATTTATATCCATGGTGTTATCCTGACAACAGGATCAGTAGAGTAAACCTATTTATATCCATGGTGTTATCCTGACAACAGGATCAGAAGAGTAACCCTATTTATAGCCATGGTGTTATCCTGACAACAGGATCAGAAGAGTAACCCTATTTATATCCATGGTGTTATCCTGACAACAGGATCAGAAGAGTAACAGCTATGTCTGAATATTTTAGGATCGGAAGGGTTACCTTAGATTTCTAGCTTATCATGACAACATGAACTTAACAATAATAAGGAGAAGCTAGAATATGGTAGTTAGTTGGTGTGCTCTGGACATTTTTAGGAGGATGGTTCTATTATTATGCAATGAATATGAGTAACAATATACTATAGTGAGGTGAGGCAATTCTTCCAAGGATTAAGGAAATGAAAAAGAAACCATATGTATGACAGAAATTCTTTTACTCAGGAATAGAAGTGAAACTATATTTAATCAACTGAAACATGAATTCATTTTTGAGCATGTTTTCAACATCTTTTGACTCAGCCTGGGTTCTTACATGCTGCTACCTAGCAGGACCATTAAAGAATTCAATTCATGATCTAGAATGCTATCATTACGTTAACAATCTATAAATTGTATCCTGAAACCTTAACAGACGTTGCTTTTGAATAAAACAGCAATGTTCACTGTACTTTATGACTATAAACTGGTTTATTCTTAAAATTGACTTGATAATGATATTCTACTCTGGAACATCTGGATGCAACAGGAAAATAGTCATCACATTTGGATTGCATTTCTGAAATTATTTTGAGTTTTCAATGGTTTTAGTTTGAATTACTTCACAATTTCTAGATATGAGGAAATAATTGTTATTTACAGTTTGATATGTTCTTTTACTAAACTTAGAGACGTGATCTCAACAGTTTTTAATAGCAACTATGAACAGCTGATTTCTAACATTGGTATAGAAATGGTTGTCTCAGTCCGTGAGCCATTGTCTCCGCAGGGAAGCATTTTTAAAATACTAACCTGTCTGATTTGGTGGGTACATGTGACATATTTGTTTACCATTAATGCGTCACCAAATCATGTATTGATTCAATTGGTTGATTCAAACTTGTTATCAATCTGCATCATCACGCGTCACTGAATCCACTTTTTTGACCCAAAAAAGTTTTAGTGTAGAAAATCTTATCATGGTTTTTGCTAAATACTGTAATACCAATCATGTTTCTGTTTAGCGACCAAAGGTTATTTGATGTCTCCATAGGCGGATTGTTTGTAGCCATTCAGTGCTTGTTTATTTTATTTATTTATTTTTTTTAAAGTAGTGTTTCGCGTAATGCACACCGCATATTGACACAAACCTGACTTTTCAGTGGTGATGTGCCTTAGCAGACAGGTCGATTCTTTGAGTATAGCGCCTGCGCAGACAATGGTAGATGAGCAGACAAATTCCAAATCACAACAAAATGCAATATATATGATTAAGGGGAAAGTGGTGTAAGATGCACAGAAACAAAATATGTACTAGTCAACCTACATTTATGAAGACTATCTATAAATTTTAGTAAATTTAACATCAACTTCTTGCACACAAGTTTTCAGTTTAGCAGGGATAAGGTTTCTATAAATCAAATATCAACCATCAATTCTAAGCAAAATAGTTTACTTATAAAACATGTAAATTATAGATTAAGTTACCATTATTTAAGGACTTAGTCTTGTATTTAAAGTAGATATAATATCATTGTCGCGGACAGGAAGCATGCTAGCACATACTCACCTGTCGCCTTTCGCTCGGTGCACACTGGGATTGGGCCGCCATTTTTATTAAAAATATTTTATGCGATCACTGCTTGCATGACTCAGGGCTTTACATCCAGAAAATATCGACTAAAAGAGAAATGATAAACTGTCAAAAATTTAACTTTTTGCTATTTTTAACAATAAATTCTGTCATTATCGGAGTGCGAGAATTGGACGAGACTAGCCAAATATCGTTAATTACCCATGATGCAAAGGGCGAAATGCGAGAGATCTAGATGAGGTATCGTCAGGTCTCGCGAGAATGGATATAATATATTTTATTAGATTACAAATTCATTGGTTAACTTATTCCAGTGCATCTGGTACACAATTTTGAAAGTACATACTCTTAGACAAACTATGGTATCTGGAAGGATTGACCTACAGGTAGCTGCATGCATGAGGGTGAAGAGGCTCTCAGGGGGAACAAATGCCACAGTGCACCAGTTTATCAAATATTTATACAGTTGTCATGCAGCTACTGTGCAATATTTGAAACTTAAATTGCAAGGGTTATGGTTTAATAAGCAATTATTAAAGGAATGGTATTCAAGTTTCATAGCTCACAATTTAGAAAGACATTTCTTTTTTCAACTTTAATGAGTCAGTCAGTCACCACCAACTTATCTAGTAAAAGTATAATAAGGAGCATTTAAGTTCATATGGGTTCCAGACAAACTTTTGGAATAGTGGTGCACTTAAGTTCTGATATCAACATAAAGTGATGATTAAATGATAGATATATGCATTATAATATAATTATGTCTGCAAGCTAGACTAACAACCTTAATCATGCTGAAGAACCGCCATCAGTCAAGTAATATGAATATTGATAAATAACATTTCCTAAGATTTCACAATAAAACTATTACTTTAGAAAAACATGGGGAGGGATGAATGTCTATAAGTTCATCCAGCCATAATAAGCCATCCCAGTAATTATTGCTTTTGACAATCATAGCTATATAGCTTTGTATTTCAAACATAGGTCTTTATATTGACTAAAGATAAGAATGATTGTTGAGCTAACTGAATGGTACCAAGATTGCAGAGGCCATAAATCAGATCAGACCACCTCAGCAGTGAACTTGTTAGACTAGCTACTACTCTGCTAATATAAGGGATGTTAGTTGTGCAAGTATAAGATTATTTTATATCCCCCATTTCATTCTAAATGGCTAAAGTCATGGCTAGTCTATAAATCTAGTTGTCTTCAGTGGAGTTGTGTAGCTATTAGCACCAGTCTATAGACTAGCTACAAAGTAGACATATTATGTTTATATGAAAATCAGAATGAAAGCATTATTTGAATAGTTCTAGGCATTGGGAAATGCTATGGACTTGGCAGTTGGAATGAAGGCAATAAGATTATTAGCTTAGTGTTTTGATCTGCCATTCCCCATGCAATGATTATAAGGAATACTGGTACAAATATTCAATTTCTACTTTGTTAGAAAGGTAAAATTATAATACAAAATCAATACATCTATAAAATTAATGTTAGTATAGGGAAATGGAAATTCTTGTGAATCAATCAATGCTACTCATGGAAGTTCTTGGCAGAATGTAACATTACCTTAATATCATTTGAGATCATTTGAATTATAAGTTTATGGCTAAATGCCTACTTGAAATTTATGTAAGATCTTGGCTGAATGATATTTATGGAAAGTCTTAGCTGAATGCCTAATTGAGATTTATGAAAGATCTTCAAGCTGAATGCATATTTGACACTTTGGGAAGGTCTTGGCTGAATGCCTACTTGACATTTATGGAAGGTATTGGCTAATTGCTTACTTGACACGTACTGAATGTCTTCATAGTTTGTGGTTGAAGGCCTACACAACACCTGAAGGTGGAAAACCTACATGACATTCATATACAACTTCTTGGCTGCATCCCTTCTGGAACTTTGAGGTGGAATACCACATACTAGTGACTCTAAATTACTTTTACAAAAAGTTAATACATTGCACATGCATGTAAGGAGTGATATATGGAACATAAAGCCTCCTTGAGCATGATACACAGGAAGATACTGAGTTATCATGATGACATCGACAACAGTATCATGCCATTAAGGATATATTCAGTGACAACCAGTGATCTAGCTACATTATATGTATAAGGTTCTGTAAATGGAATTATTTACACATTTTAATAGCAAAACAATACATGAGCTTCATGTTGATGTTTTGGAAGGCTATATTACATTAAAATGTATGCTCAGTTTTAATAATCATGAAGAATTTGCTCTAAAATCTCGTGGGGGTCCTTAGGGGTAAATATGCAGGAGATGAAATTATAAGATTAAACGAGACTTACCTTGGTAAGGTGAAGTTTGGTCGTAATTTCATCGACTGCAATTTACCCCAAGGACTCACACGCCCTCCCACATCCAACCCATATACATAAATTCTTCATAATTAATTAATAATGTATCAGCTGCCCCTTACCTTTTGGGCAGCCTCAGTGTGCTCTAAAGTATGAGGTCTAATTTAAGCTGGCCTTTCTCGTGTGAGTCCTTGGGGTAAATTGCAGTCGATGAAATTACGACCAAACTTCACCTTACCAAGGTAAGTCTCGTTTAATCTTATAATTTTTCAGTCAGCATAAAACAGTTAACCCTTTACCTCATAGAGACACCTTTTAACACTTATGCAAACAGAGCAGACCCAGATCAGGCAGCTCTTATAAGAGCTGCCTGATCAGGGCCTACTCTGTTTGCTTATTGAAATATGATATATCTGATCCTACATTAGGGGACCTGACAAGTGATTTCTTTGTTCTATGGACTAACATGAAAATCTATTTATATACTGATTCATAGTAGGTGGAGCCTAGCATGAATATTCACGAAGGAAAGGTTTAAAGTAGAGAGGAATGCAATGTTGCATGTCAGTAGCTGTTATACTTTTTACAAGCTCAATATGGACTATTATAAGTAAAAGGGGAATAACTCATAGTATACTGAAGTTACAGACATGACTCTTGTGCTTTGCGTACAATGCCATGTTGTTCTGTCTGCATGTCAGAACCTGAAATACTTTTAGAGAAAATTGCAAAACAAGCATGACTTATTTAAAGTGATAAAAGGGGAGCAATTAAAACATAGTGAAATTAGAGTTAGGGCTCTTGAGCACTGGACTTCCTAATGTGTGGTTCAGTCTGCATGTGGTTACATGTCAGTACCTGTTATACTTTTTGAAAAAGTCGCCAAACCATCTTTCAGCATCCCTCTCCCTTTGACAGGGGGATAAAAACAGGGATGATGCAACTTGACTTCAGACAGCAGTATTTTCTCTACAGGGCAGGAGTTAATTATAAATTACCAATTTTTGTTTGATTTGATTCTTTGCATAACATTAACAGTCTTTCAGTAAAACAGGGACAGGTCTTCCTGGGTTGAACCAGTACTAAGCTAGGATAAATGTGTCTTGCTCAAGGACCACAACGCAGTGATACCGGTGAGGCTCGAACCAACGGTCTCTCCGTCTCGAGTCAAGCATTCTACCACTAAGCCAATTACCAAGCTTACTGCCACCCCTCAGATGTATCCTGTTTTGAAAATGGTGTAGATCGAGATCAGGATCAGCACTGTTTTAACTCTGTTTGCTATACATGCTCATCGTTGGAATCCGGTGTGTTGATTAGATGAAACTTGGGGAGGAGTATCATACAAAGAATATAAGTGAGTGTGAGGGTAGGATAGAAATATCTGTCCCATGGATCACCGTTTGGCATCACGAGGCTTCCTGAGTGATGACAACGGTGATCCCAAGGGACGGATTTTTCTATCCTACCCTCAAACGAATAATGGATTTTTTTCTTGCTCACCACTGTTTTATTAGCTTAAAATAGGCTTCAAGAAGTTCCTGAATACGCTAAGATGCTTTTTCACATGATGACGTCACTTTAAAGTAACAAAGACGTCACTTGACGACCATGTGCATGATTTCCAATACAACCAATTTCGCGGAAATACCGCGATTTAAATTTAAACATGTGTTTTGGTGCTCAAAACAATTGTCTCATTGAGACGGTTCTTTTGAGTACCCCAAGTTAAATATGTACGTTTTACCTTGTTCGCACATTGTGTTTTATTTCTTATTAATTTGCATATTTTTTCTCATTTAATACACTTTATAACATTATAGGGAACATTAGGGTCAATTAATACCGGATGTAACGTCATCGCGACGTTACGTCGTTGTTAAGGACGATTTTGACGTCGAGATATATCAGAGAACAGAAGTTCGATCTGCATTCAATCAGCGAAACGTCAGCTAAGTCTTCAATTGTATAGAATAACGGATATTGTATTTATTTTTCTGTTAATCGGACGACTCGAACAATATTTTAAAAGTGTTTCTTATTGCTTTAAATAAATAGTAAATTAATGTGAAAAACTGAATTGTTTTATGTGATTCACCACATAAATTGGTGCCGGAACCCGGGAACTATTGAATTAACGGCTATGTTGGTGAATAATTAAGAACAGAATCACTGAGAAAATGTCTTTACAGAATTTGAAATCAAACAGAACACAGTATAAAGCCATTTTGGAAAAGGAGCTGACGACAGCGAATAGCCTTTTAGAAGACGACAGAGATAGCGTAAATTTAAAGGACTTCACTTTAAAAACGGACGCCTGTATCAAAAGATTGACTGGTTTCTGTGAACGGCTAGAAGCTACGATTGAGAAGATTTCACTGGCGGTTGCTGGTACAGAAGAAGAGGATGATATGGAAGAATCATTATCAGCCGACGGCACTCTGATAACTTCAGTTATAGATACCAGAGATCAAATTGTTACACTGGAAAAATCTCTCTTAATGGACACGATTCCATCATGTAATTCATCTACAAGTACTGTCGTCGATGAACCGTACAATCGCATGGAAAATATGCATTTACAAATGCAGCAATTGATGATAGATCACCAAACTTTACTTGTATGTAGCCCTCACGTGACAGTCTGGGTAAGATAGCCTGGGTAAGATAAGATTTTCTATCCAAGGGTAAAATCTCAGATATCCTTATCCGGTGTGCAAGAAATACCCAGCATGATAAAGATAAATGAAATGTATACCTGGTTCAATGGCAGCAGGTAAACAGGAGTAGCCACATCCATCAAAGCAACACTTGTCGAAGCCTCCTCCGCATTTATTATCAAACACGCACCCAATTGAGCCCATTTCACAGCT
This sequence comes from Loripinus fragilis, assembly GCA_964019695.1. Classification (NCBI taxonomy): domain Eukaryota; kingdom Metazoa; phylum Mollusca; class Bivalvia; order Lucinida; family Lucinidae; genus Loripinus; species Loripinus fragilis. Next base: position 107,019,794 of record OZ026515.1, read on the forward strand.
AGGACGCCAAACCAGTCCATCTGATACAGGACAGTAACCATCGTTTAAAAATTCCGAATCTGAAAATAGATAAATACAGTATTCAGCTATTTGCATGATGGGTAATTTTGCATTGTTTTTTTGTGTGTCAAAAACTACCTGTTTTGGAATACCATCTGATTTTAATATGCTTCTGTCGTGCCAACCAAGAGTGACAGTGACGTAATACTTTGTTTATATAATTACTAAGTAAAATACTAACCTGTACACTCCACTTGAGCTAATGCGAATCGATATATCACTTGTGTATTAATCCTATCCTGCGGATAGGATTAATACAAAAGTGATCTATTGATTCTAAGTCTGTGATAACTTTGTAAACAAAACCTGAAGTCACTGTCACTCTTGACTGGCAGGACAATAACATGCCAACAATGTGCAAAACAGTAAAACCTTGAAAATACAATCTTCAATTCTTCAGAATACTAGCTAATTCGAAAAAATTTAGAACACACTGGATTCTAAAAATAAACCTATTCATTATTTATTTTAATAATTGTTGATAATAACATATGTTATGGGTGCGTAAAAGAAACGTCTCCTTGAGACGTTCCTTTGTCGAGCCCAAAACTTATGTTTGATAGGAGAAAAACCTGATCATAATGATTTTGGGGGGTATATTATTTTATGTCTACCTCCTCATAATTCGAACTACTGATAACTCCAAAGAAAAACTCTTGTCCCGCGAACTTCCTTTTTATGAGTTTTAAATGAAGGTTGACCTCACAATTCATATAATCTGGTATTATTCAATCTTTTTTATCATTGGTATGTGAGAAAATAATTTCTTGCTCACCAGATCAGGATTTGGGCTGTTTTTACCCATTTGATATAATTCTACCTTACATACCCTTACCAACCCATGGGAAAGATAAAGATATAAAAAAAGAACAGTCTCATGCCGGAAGACATGTGACGTCACTTTTATGTTTTAGTGACGTCATTATGTTATGCTGTATCTCAGTATGTTCAGTAACTTCTGGAGCCTATTTGTATGGAAAAATATAAAATTGTAAATATTTTCTTACCCATAATTTTTAGCAAATGTTTTGAGTGCTCAAAAGAACCGTCTCATTGAGACGGTTCTTTGTACCAACAACATAATAATTTGGTTGAGAAATAAGAAAATTATTTTTCTGTTATGCTCCAATACAAGTACATCTTGTCCTACCGAGGGTTGCGATTCACTATCTTAACCCTTGGCCTCACAGGTAATTATTTTTTTCCAATTTAGTATGTCATTTGACACATGTTAATTCACGAGACCAGGCCTCCAGATAGAGTGTGTAATTGATTTACATTCAATTTTCTTATTTCCCAATTAAAACATATGTTTTAGGTGCCCAAAAGGACTGTCACATTAAGATGGTTCTTTTGAGCACCTAAATCATATTTTTGAACTGAAGGATAGAAGAAAAAGAACTATTTTATAATTAAAATCTGCTTATCTGGACTTACAGAGACTTAACAGTTGGTGTATCTAAGATGCCGATAAGTCGCTTCGATAAATGAGCTGCAACATGTGATTTCCAACAATGTGGCATTTTGACAAGAAAGACTCAGATGAGCCAGTGCAACCTCCTTTTAAACTTAAAAACTCGAGTGATGTTCAGTCAGTAGCTTAAGAGTCATAGAATATTCATGCGCCTAGCAAAGGCTCTGATCAGACTGCGCATATGTGCAGGCTGATCTGAGGCTTTGCTGGTCGCACATATCACATTGCTGGAAATCCAATGTCGTCGCTCAAATGTGATTGGTAGGAAGGGATTTTTGCAAAAATCCTTCCTGGCGTTTTCATAGGTCATTTTAATCTATGCTAATAATAGATTTTGTGCTTGTGTCGCGAAGGGTCTGTCGAAAGGTAAACAAAACCATCGCTTGAGAAGATGATACAAGCAGTATACTCACAGAAACATGCTTGTACAGGAACGGCGACAAAACTCTTCTGCGCTATGTGCATGATTCCATTTCTAAGGATATGGTCTCTATCATAGCAGTTGTAACTGAACTGATCTAAGATCTTCCCAACACAATCATGTAACTCATCAAAGGCAGTTGAACTGAATAAAAAGAACAAAAATACAGAAATTGTATTGCAAAACTGGCCTGGACAGATTAATTTTCAGCAAAGTCTTTTTGAGTTTTAGCCCTTTGTATACGGGAAACCCCTAAACGGGTACTTTTACAAACAGTGAAGACCAAGATGAAATGCTGCAGAATGCATAATTTCATCAGGGTCTACACTGTTTATTAAGGCGAAAAAAGATTTTCAGACAAAAAAGTACAATATTCTCTGAAAATCATAACCTGACATCCCAAGATATGACCAATGGACTATCCAAAGTTTATTGTATCAAACCAAAAAGAAGAATCCATTAGTATATAAAGGGTTAAAAAAAAGTGCATTTGCTCGCTGTTAAGGTTTACATGTTTCTTTTTGACATTATAAACACTTCTTTTATTCTGCAGTTATCTTTACACATAAAGTGAAGTCAAAGTTTGGATTCTTAAATTTTTTTATTTCTAAAACTAGGTTCTAATGTTCTGTTTCCTAACATTACTCAAATATGCTAAATTAACTCTTTACCTACTAGTGCTGTCTGCTTATAACTTTTGCAAACAGTTTGCATGGACCCAGATCATTTTGTTTGATTTGATTCTTTACGTCCCATCAACAATCTTTCAGTTATATAGGGACGGGTCTTCCTGGAGTGAACCAGTACTAAGCTAGGTTAAATGTGTTTTGCTCAAGGACCACAACGCAGTGACGCCAGTGAGTCTCGAACCCGCAGCCCTTCAGTCTCGAGTCAAGCACTCTACCACTGAGCCAATGCGCTCCCTGGACCCAGATCAGGCCCGACAAAACATTGGGCCTGATCAGGATCCAAACTGTTTGACACTTTGATGGTATTCCTGGAATAATATTTCGAAAAAGTTGATTTTGAAAAAATCAGCAGACGTCAAAAAAGCGTGCAAAACTACCAAGCATGCAAAGAGTTAATCATTGTCATTAAAATTACTGATACAATATGAGATTAACATCCTGCATCAAGAGTTATAACAACTTCTTTTCAAGATGCAGTTTTATTTGCACTGATACAGGCCATAAAAGGATAAAAAATGTTCTAGAAAATTCTTTGAGATGAACAATGTAGGGGAATATTGAATGAAAAGGTTATTTTGGACATTTTGATATAATAGTTCATATTAGATAAGCAATATTTCATTCAAAATACTTCCAATGTCCTGCAACTAAAATCAATAACATCCTTTATTCCTAGAATTTGTATTTAGGAAAGAAAGCAAACTCAAAATCACAACGTTTCTTTATTCCTTCAGTATAAATGTATATACATGTACATATTAAGAAAAACTGACCCTGTTCCCTGCTGGCCATGTTTTTTTTACTAATCTAATCAATTTTAGCAACTTAATTGGTAGAGGATCACCCAAGGACCTTTTGTACCAAATTTTTTTTCAAATTGGGCAAATATTTCTAAAGAAAAAAGTTTTTAAATTCAATTTTCCGAAATGCTTACCATAACAACCAGAATTCTGCATAGAATGGGTATTTATGAACAACCTTGAAAAGAGGACATTGATCCTGACCCACAGGACGAGGCTAGTTTGGACCCTAGGGGGCTTGAATGGCTGAATTTATATTGATACAGATATCAACATACTAAGGATGTGTGCCCACAAATTGATTATGTAACCGTATTTGAAGCTGTGTATTTCACGGTCTCATATTGTGGCGCTTTTTTTTGTTTATATCGCCAATAGCAACCCCCCCCCAAGTGTTTGTAAATAAAACAGCTTACTTGCAGGTTTGGAATTGTTCCCAATCTGTCCTGATATATGAAAGAGATCCACGACATTTCTCCCTTGCTGCTATTCCTAGTTCTGTGGCATTGTCACATAGGCTGGGTATACCATCAACACCAGGAGTGAAATCTGCAACACAAAAAACATTTGAACCAGTTCCCAGCATAAGGTATAGGGTAAAGCGGGTAAATTCGGATGGTCGGCTAAATCCGGACAGCCACCTTGTTTGTTTCATATTTTGATTATTGGAATAAAAGATAAATTAACTAAGCAAACAGTGAAAATCCTGATGAGACAGCTCATAAGGAGCCGTCTCATCTGGATTTCCACTGTTTGCAAATGTATGTCCGAATTTACCTGATAACCACGTAATTATGCACTTATGTCAAGTTAATAAGATCATAGAATAGTCCCAAGTTACTCAGTATGCAAAGTTGAAATATCAAGGTAACAGTAAATAAAATTGAAGTTTTATCATCTTTTTAGGTTGATTTCTGGCGATTTTCTGCTCAAAGTGCCGAAAATAGATAAAAGAGTACCTTGGTTGCCTCCTGATGTTCATAAAGACAGATAAACTTTTAATAAATATAACAACACAGTCTTTAAGATAATATATTGAACTATTGCATTTTGAAGAAAAGTCCCAGATTTGCAGAGAAATAATGGAGATATGATTATTTAAACTTCAACATACACCAGTTTTGAAAGCTCAACCAAGACAACGTATTGCCAATATATACATTTACATGTATGTCAGTGACCAGTCCGGGTATTCTGGGTCCAAGGTTTTACACATCAAGAAACATTGGACCCTTGGCTACCAATAGAGTGCCCAAAGACTCTGATCTGTCTATGTGGATGCACAAGCTGATCTGAGTCTTTTTTTTCTTGGGCTCAGATGCCAACTTGCATCTTCGCAAGCCAAGGGTACTAAGGCCAGATTAGTTGAGTTACAAATCCTCCTACTGTAATTTTCCGGAAAGTAGAAAAAAATTAATTTCTAAAATTATTTTTATATTTTATCCGCCAATCATTTTTTGTTGAAAAATATATTATATTTTTGAAGTTCTGTCTTTGTATTTTTGAGAGTGAAACTGTTAAAAGTGATTGGCCTGTCCAGATTTTTAGGGAAATGAAAAGACAATAAGCAATGCTTATTAGATACCCCCTGCACAGTATTAAAGTCAGTGAAAAAACTTGGTAAGCTATAGTTCAAACCAGCAGACCTTAGTTTTGAAAAGAAGATTTCAGGAGAAGCTGTGCAAACAAAAATTATTTTTTCCAAACCAAACTCCTTCATGCATATGTTCAATGTGTCTACATTGTATCAGCAAAGTATCAACTTGCTCCATCAATTACTGTGGTAGGAGTTGATCAGCCCATGAAGGCACTATCCATGCATATACAATAGCCATATAAGGCAAAAATATTTTTTTCTGAACCAAACTCCTTCATGCATATGTTCAATGTGTCAACATTGTATAGGCAAAGTATCAAATTGTTCCATCAAAAGCTGTGGTAGGAGTTGATCAGCCCATGAAGGCACTATCCATGCATATACAAAAGCCTTATTAGGGAAACATTGTCTAAGTTCTCACAGCTGTCATTTTGTCAAAATGATTTATTCTGAACCAAACTCCTTCATGCATATGTTCAATGTGTCTACATTGTATAGGAAAAGTATCAAATTGTTCCATCAAAAGCTGTGGTAGGAGTTGATCGGCCCATGAAGGCACCATCTATGCATATACAAATGCCCTATTAGGGAAACATTGTCTAAGTTCTCACAGCTGTCCTTTTGTCAAAAATGATTTACAGTAAAACCTCGTTAAATCGCCCCCCATAAACCGCCAAACACGCTTACCGCCATAATTTTCCCATGTCCCGATTTCCGCAATGTAAAATTCCCTCGTTAAAGCTCCAAACTCGCTTAACGCCATCCGCCATTCATTTCAAAAAACAAACGTGCTTATTTATGTATAAATTCCCTCGTAATTACCGCCACACGACCTTATGTAGTATCAATTAGCTGATCAAAGATGTCATGGACTAATCATGCGAGAAATCAATGACACTGCAGTGGTGCAGATAATTGCAGTGAACAATGCTCATTGATGAATTGAAAAGTTTTAACCCAGGTAAGTAAAGGTGAGATGATTTTACTTTTGTTTGGTCTGAAAAATATAATTTATTTCCCATCAGTTTATTTAGTTGTTTGTTGTGTAAAAATGTCTAAGTTTTAATTATTCTTATATTCAATGCATTGTCGCAAATAGGAAGCGCTCTAGCACGCACTAACCTGTAAACTATAAATTATGTCACTACAGGAGCACGAGAATTGAACGGACTATTTCGCTAGCTACCAATAATTCAAAGCGCGAAATGCAAGAGATCTAGGTATCGCCAGGTCTCGCGAGAATGATATTCAATGAACAATTTGCAAAAGTTACTCGTAACATCCGCTGGTGTAGCAGTATCCACTTACATCTACGGAATTACCCTTAAGGATAATGTAGATATCGTTTTTTCTTACCAATATCACATGCGCATCTTACTATGTTGACATGTAACTGGCAGAAATCCAGACCTCGATCTATCGCCAAACTCGTTATACCGCCAAAATTCCCTTTTCCCGATGGTGGCGATATAACGAGGTTTTACTGTTTTCTGAACCAAACTCCTTCATGCATATGTTCAATGTGTCTACATTGCATAGGAAAAGTATCAAATTGTTCCATCAAAAGTATGGGACCGGGCCGAGATCGAACTCGCGACCCCTGGATCTGCAGTCAGACTTGCATCTGTTGCCAGACACATTACCAACTATGCTACGCAGCACTGGGCTTTTGGGATCATGACATCATATTCTATTTTTAGACAACATTGAAAAGAATTAAGAAATTTAAGTAAAGTTTTGAATACCTTTAAAAATATCACAGTCCCATGGTAACCAGAGCATAGCAACTCCAACGTGAGAACTTATAATGTGATCAGGACAATATGCAGGCAATTCTTTCTTCACACAATGCCAGGCCAAATCCAGTGCCCTAATAAGAGAATACAAATCAACATGTATAGGTTTAGATAAACAAAAGTTTTCAGCGTAAAAACGTATATTTTTTCTAACCCATCAGTTTTAACATATGTTTTGGGTGCTCAAAAGAACCGTCTCATAAAGATGGTTCTTTTGAGTATGGTACCCACAACATATGCTTCGGTTAAGAAAATAAGAATATCAAAATTTGGTTATGCACTCTTAACTTAAGTCCTGAATCAAGATAGGTCAGTTTAGAGCCCACACTGTAGCTCACAACAATTAACCTCTGCAGTCAAACTATGTCTTAACCCTTTGTGGATGGGAAACCCCTAAAGGGGCACTTTTGCAAACAGTGAAGACACAGATGAAATGCCCATAATGTGGCATTTCATCAGGGTCTGTACAGTTTGTTAAAACAACAAGACCAAACTCTGCTCTGGACCTGCAACGCGGGAGCAAATCGTCAATGTGTAAACAGTCGATATGCAAAGTTCAAATAAACAGGAATGAAATCAGATTACACCCAAATTTCGCAATGTAATCTACAGTAAGCATTTCAGATGGAAAAAAGTCTATCAAAAATGAGTTAAAATTTATGAAACGTGCACAATATAGGAGGTGCACATCTTCAATATGTGAACAATCATAAGGCAACATTTGAATTAAAAGGAATGAAAACTTTTGGAGTTACAGATTATACAAACTTGTCACACCCTAAAATGTTGCGGATGGACGGACAGATGGGAAAATATCTAGGTTCAACACCCATCAAAAATGAGAAAAAACAATGAAACAATCTCACAATATAGGAGGTGCACATTTTCAATGTGTTTTGTTAGTTATCGAGCCCCAACAGTGTAAGTTTTATGCGTAGGTGATGAAGTCAAATCTACTTAATGTGCAGAGGCTTTCACTATCAAGTTTTATGGCCTGACTTGAATAATATCTGCAAAAATTATTTGAATTTCGAAAAAAAAAGTTCCCGCATCTGTTTTCTGCTGAATAAAAATTAAAATAAAAAGCCGCCCTGCCGCATCTGTTTTTTAAAAAAATGTCCCGAGAAACAATCCTTTTTTTTTAGCCTTAGGCGTCAGTGGATTGACGTTAAATTTTTTCTGTCATGCGCATGTTAATGATACAAGCCTATAACAGATAATAAATTTTTTGATTCAAACAACAATGAAAAGGTTCTTAATGATGAAAAACATTGAAAACGTCAGAGACTGGTGCCCGTTTATGCCACGTTTCTGCGTACCATTATTATGTTAAAGTGCTCTTATTCTGTTTCTTGACTTTTCAGCGAAAATGAATGGAGCGTTCAAGTAATTTTTTTTTTTTGATGTTAGAGTGGCACAAGCACCCGGAACAGTTCTGTTAGTCAATCATTTGAAAATGATGTCTAGGGATAGCGTTACCGCCTACAGTTAGCCCAAAACTTAGATTAACGTCACTGTTGCACCCCCCTTCCAGTGTCAACACCGATAGGGGCCTACCAATGGTATGCATAGTGGAAAGAAAAGGTACCTGGTAGGACAGTCAGACCAATTCTGCTGCAAATTAGAAAGAATGTCTCCAGCTAAACATTCACGCTGTTCTGCTGTACCACCTTCGCATGATCCAGCTGTAAAGATAAAAGAAACAGAGGATCTTACATGAGTGCTCAATTCAGGGTTGCCACTCAATATCCATTTCAAAATCCCTGACTTTTCACTGACTTTCCCTGACTTTTAACCGTTTTCCAGACCCTTTTGGAAGGTCAATTTTAGCTTTTTTCATACATATTTTTTTCGAAGATTTTGCACAAATATTTGAACTTGCTGATTTAATCTTTAAAGAAAAATCTAAAACCATAAATATTAGAAGAGGAATGTTTCTGAACATAAATTGCTTGCAATTTATGTTCAGAAACATTCCTTCTCTAATATTGCTTGCAAATTATGGAAACTAAAATTTCCAGAAGCCTGTTAACTGGCATCTTTTTAGGAAAATTTTGAAATTCCCTGACTTTTCCCTGACTTTTTTCTTTTTTTTTTTAAATTTCCCTGACTGAAAATGTAATTCCCTGACTTATCCCTGACCTGGAAAATTTTTCATTTTCCAGAACTTTTTCCCTGACCGTGGCAACCCTGCTCATGTTTTATTGAATTTATTAAACGAGTTGGGGAAAAGCGATAAAATGTGAGGCTTGCCGAGCATTTTATTGCTTTTTCGCAACGAGTTTAATAAATTCAATAATAAAAGAGCACGAATGTTAGATTCTATTTATCATATGACATTAAGATTATTTTGAAATCTCATTTCTGCCGTTAAAACGTTACCATTTTGTCATGTACTCAACGTTGTTATGGACATCATATCCTTTCCCGTAAATCTGTAAACCACTAGTGGTATATCGATTTAATTGTATGGCGTTATTTCACTCCCAGACGCCGTCATATGATAACTTAAGTATATTTTGCTGAGAGTCATTGCTGTTCAATTTTTACAAATAATTTAAAAAGAAAAGAAATTTTTTCAGAAATTGTTCATAATTTCAGACCTAGTCACTTTAATGGTAGCTGCTTCCTTAGTGAGAAAACCACATCTTAAAAGGTTCTACTAGTGCAGGAAAGAGTATGCTCCCATAGTTCTTTCCTTAAAGAGTAGCCCTTAAGAGAATAGAAAAAAATACTTTTATAGGCCATTAAATCAATAAAATGCTAGAATTAAATAAAAGCAGTGTTTTCAGAGGAAAACTATGCCCCCCAAACTGCAAAATGAGTCCGCAAGCATGATTATTGCTCTTTATTGTTTCACAATGATACAGGCTGAAATCCATCTATTATTTTAAGGGAGAGCATGCACAAACACAATTTTGGTCAAACATTGAAAAATACAAAGTGCTGTGGTTACCTTGAATATAAGATCAAGTTCATCGAAATCTAATTAACTCTTTTCTGTATGCAAACATTGTATCAATGCAAGTTTGGTGTAAAAAAATTCACTGGTTCAGAAGACAGAGCTCAGAAAAGGCTGATTTTACAGTTTTTTAAGGATTGTGACCATGATAATGAGGTGACCTTGAAAACTAGGTCAAAGTCACCAAAATCATATCAACTCTTTATTTTGCCACAATGATACAATACATAAAAGTTTAGCTAGAATCCAAGATAATATACAAAAAAACTATTTTGGTCAAAATATGACATTTCTAAGTGCTGGTCTGACCTTGAAAATAAGGACAAGGTCACTAAAATCTTATCAACTCTTAACCCTCTCCTAACAATACATCTTTAAAAGTTTGGTTAAAATTGAACAACTGGTTCAAAAGATAGTGTGTGGAAATGGCTGATTTATAGTCTTTATAGGATGGTGACCTTGAAAATTATGTCAAGGTCACCAAGATCTAATTAACTCTTTCCCTTCTCCCAACATTGTAGCTATGCAAGTTTGGTCAAAATCCATCCACTGATTCAGATGATAATGCATGGAAACCCTATTTTGGATATTTCAAAGTGCCGGTGTGATCTTGAAAATTAGGTCAAGGTCACTAAAATCTAATCAACTATTTTCCTCCTCCCAACAATGAAATGATGCAAGTTTGGTCAAAATCCATTCATTGGTCCATGAGATAATGCAAGGTAACCCTATTTTGGACATTTCAAAGTAACATCCTGACCTTGAAAATTAGGTAAAGGTCACTAAAATTTGATCACTCTTCCCCTCCTCCAAACAATGTATCTAGGCAAGTTTGGTCAAAATATATGCACTGGTTCAAAACATAATGCACAGAAACCCTATTTTAGACATTTCAAAGTGCTGTAAAGACCTTGAAAATTAGGTCAAGGTCACCAAAATTTGATCTACTCTTCCTCGCCTCCCAACAATGTATATATGCATGTTTGGTCGAAATCCATCAAATGGTTCAGAAGATAACGCATGGAAACCCTATTTTGTACATTTCAAAGTGTCAATGTGACCTTGAAAATTAGGCCAAGGTCACCAAAATTTAATGTAACCTTACCCTTCTCCCAACAATGTATCTATGCAAGTTTGGTCAAAATCTAATCACTAGTTCAGAAGATAACGCACTGAAACCATATTTCGGACATTTCAAAGTGTCACTGTGACCTTGAAAATAAGGTCAAGGTCACCAAAGTCTAAGCAACATGTTCCCCCCTCCTAGCAATGTTTATATGCAAGTTTGGTAAAAATCAATCAAAAGAAGATAATGCACGAAAAAAGAAGCTACGATGACGCTGACGGGATGCGCACCAAAAAACAATATGTCCCCCGGGGGACATTACTATGCCAATATGTCACTCTTTTAAAATCGCCAAATTCTTAAATCCTAGATATTATCATAAGTGTTTAACAGTACTGTAAAACCTGTCTAAAACCGCCACTCAAAAAATACAAAACAAAGGTCTTAACGACAAATGGTAGCTTAATGAAGGTCAAAAGTATTGCAGAATGCTCTCTTGGAGCATTCTGCAAAACTTTTGACCTGCATTAAGTGATAATCTGTCTTGAAAGCCAATTTTGGGTCTTATTTGGAGTGGCTGCTTAAGACAGGTTTTACAGTATTTGCTTACATTGGCATGTTTCTGGATCTATGGTCACCCATGCTGCTGCAGTAGTATCCATGTTTGGATCATTGGAGAAATATGCTAATACGCGATCTTTTTCACTCATCAACGCAGCATTCACTTGAGCATGCGTGCAGCGGTGCTCGAGCGTATCTGTAGCATTTACACCACAGTGAACCAGCTCATGATAGAACCTGCAAAAGTAGATCAAGAAATTGTGCTTATTATTTCAATTACGACTGCAGCAGACGACAAATTTTGCGACATCTTTCTCAATTTTCAAAAAAAAAATATGGTATGATATTCCATGGGAATCGTCTGCTGGCAGACGATTCTCATGAAATATCATGCCTTATTTGTTATTTTTGAAAAAGCGGCGAAATTTGAAATTGTTGTCTGCTGCAAATTACAGACGGCACTTTAAGGGTTAAATCGCCTGCAAAAATGCATCTGAAAATATCATCTGCTCAAGTCGTCTGTTGCATATATTTGCTTACACTATGAACTAGAAGTATAGAGAAAACAGTATGGACCCAAACCAGACTGCTCCTACAGAAGCAGTCTGATATGGGTTTAAACTGTTTGTTGAAAAGGTTTCTAAAACATTTCAGCAGACAAAACAGACAACTTGTGATTGATGCTTTAGCCCTTAAAGCGCCAATCGCAACATAAGTTGTCTGCTTTTCTCGTCTGCTGAAATGTTTAAGAAGCCTCTATTGCAAACAGTGTGGATCCATATCAGACTGCTCCTATAGGAGCAGTCTGTTTTGGGTCCACACTGTTTGCTTCTATAATTAGTTCGTCAGTAATGCTAGGCAATTATTTGCAGCAGACGACTTCAGCAGACAACATTTTCAGATGCATTTTTTTTCTTGGCGCTTTAAGGGTTAAGGGTAATCAAATCAGATCTTAGCTATAAGGCTGGTGCTCCGCTTTAACTCATGAATGATGGGCAATTTTTCATGCTATTTTGTTGTGACCCAGATCAGGCCTGACATTTTGTCCTGCCTGATCTGGGTCAAAACTGGTTGAGTAATCAGTAATACTTGCTATTTGAGCCATCATGAATTTTAAAACAGTTCCCAAACTGTCCTCCAGCACAATGCATAAACCCTTTGTATACTAATGAATTCTTCCTTCTGGTTTGATACAATAAACTTGGTATAGTCCATTGTACATATCTAGGGGTGTCAGATTAAAATTTTCTGCAGATCTTTTTACCTTTACAAATGCAAAGGGTCTGGGACCAGTACAATTCTTTCTTTCTCTTGGCATGATGACTATTTTCCAGGGCTTTTTCCATCAGTTTTGGGAAAAGGCCCCTGGCCTAAATTGGGAAAAATTGATCGACTTTTTTTTAACAAAATTGGGAGGACTTAACAACATAGAACATAACAGGGGTAGCAAAATATATCCTCAAAATCAAGTTATTTTAGATTGTATTATGCCAAGCATAACACTTAAGCATAAGTCTTTAAGTATCATTCTGATATGGGTCATTGTTGTTTCTCATAAGTAGTAGTGGTCTCTAAAAAAGTAAAAAAAAAGAAAGAAAAAAAAAAATCTTACTTTTCTTTATTGGGAAAATCAGACATGGTATAGGGGAATAAAAGGTGGCTATTTTCGATTGTGAATAAGGCCGAAATTCGGCCCATAGAGAAGGGCAGAAAATCCCCTGTTTTCACACACTTTTATGTGTATTTCAGGATAGTTTTGTTAAAAATTTACTTCTGTGAGCTATAGCTTGGCCCCTGCTGCTACATTCCAAGTCCCAAGGTAAAGGGCCTTCTGGTGGCAAGAAGATTTCTAAAGAGTTTTTACCATGATATATGGGCGTGCGGCTATCTTGGTCATGAGACCATTTCAACAAACGTTTATTCCCCATCTTAAGCAGTCCGAGTTCAAATGGGTGAGTGGTTTCAGAGGAGAAAATGTTTGAAAAATGTTGACAGAAGGACGACAGACAGATGCCAGTCATTGGTATACTATATTATTAGCTAACCTCAGAGCCTATTGGCTCAGGTGAGCTAAAAAATCTGAAATAAAATTTCATTGGTTTACAGTGCATGTACAGTACAAGAATTATTTTATTCGTATGCAATAATTAGGGGATAACTGTATTCAAAATTTTCATTTGGGGAGGTATATCGGCGGATATACGGTTGGAAATTTAGTTTTACGGCAATGCGCAAGCGGAGCCGTAAAACGTGATTTCCAAACGCATATCCTACGATATACCTCCTCAAATGGAAATTCTGAATATGGTTATCACCATTCTAATGCACTTTGGCAGTTTGATCTCAATTTGGAGCGTTGCAAGCCGTATAATCCTGCACATCATCCAATGAAATGTGACGTAATTAATGACATCAATCTATTTTATTATTGGGTTACCCTCAATAAATAAAGTTGTTACTTACTTACTTATTTTCGACAGTATATCGCAGAATATACTGTCGCAAATTTATGACGTTATCCAATCAGACGTCACATTACAAAATCAAGTGCATTAGAATTGCCATTCTACCATGGCCCAAGTATTGACAAAATATATTTTACCTGCACATTAAGACATCAGGTTCTATGCCTTGGAATCTATAGTCACTCCACGCATAAGATGCTGAGTTAACTGTATGCTCGCCACACGCTTCCAGAACAAGTTCAACCAGTGAATAATTATTTTCCATACAGAGTTCTCCTGGTTGGGGCGTATCTAAAATGATAAGCAACTCTCCAAGTAAGCAGCGGTGACTCTGATTACTTTCTAACTTCTCACACAAAACATATGAGCCGTGACATGTGATTTCCAATAATGTGGCATTTTGACAACAGTAGACTCAGACAAGCCTGTGCAGCCTCTTGTTAAGCTTAGAAACTCCAAATTATGTTCAGTTAGTAGATTAACAGTCATAGCAAATTCATGCGACTTGCAAAGGCTCTGATCAGACTGTGCCTATGTGCAGGCTGGTCTGTGCCTTGCTGGTCGCACACACCACATTGTTGAAAATCTCATGTTGCGGCTCATTAATAATAGTATGAAATAGGCACACCTTAGGGGCAACCAACCACTTTTTGTTCTGAGAGGATAGCACAGTGTACGGCATTTCTTTCGAGTCGGTACTCATGTCAGTATAAAAAGTAAGGAAGAAGGCAAATATCAGGAATTGATACATCAAGTAAGGCACCTGACCCAGGATACATTATGGAAACGTGACAAAAGCACAAGAAAATGTCACATACAGAAACGCCTAGAACTCAGCCCCTTCCCAGCAGGTGCCTACAAGGCTGCAAGACCAGACACAGACAAGGCACTGGCAATATGTCAAAGACAAACACAAATAAAAAAAAAGATCCACAAAAAAGTAAGGGGCGTACATGTACCTACATGTAGGCAAAACGCATACCTGTGTGTATAACTCGGTACTGCCAGTATAGTTTATTAAGCAACTTAGTTTGATTTTTTGGAAGAAAAATACTTAGTTCTACTGATAGTATTAACTCTTTGTCCCCTGAGAATTTTTCAAGCTCTGATGCTGCTGACTTTTTTCCAAAAAGTTCGAAAAAATCTTTTTGGGTCAAACAGATTGGATCCAGATCAGGCAAACATTTTGTCGGGCCTGATATGGTTCCAATCTGTTTGCAAAGGTTATCAGCAGAAGACACACAGTCGGCAATGAGTTAATTGTGTGTCTAGCCCTATGAATGCTCTAAATCCAGGGCGTTGCCCCCTGACCCAAATCTAGAGTGCGTATTCTATAAAATGCCTCAGGTGCGCCACTAGAAGAACCAGTAGGAAAAAACTAGTTTCACTGGCTTAACCTCACTCTGAGTATATGGAAATAAAATCAAGCTATTTTAAAGGCACGGGACCCTTGAACAGAAGTTCCTGTTGGATACCACAAGGATTTGTGGGAGCGCAGTGGCTCAGTGCTTGACTCGAGACCGAAGGGCCGCAGGTTCGAGCCTCACCGGCGTCACTGCGTTGTGTCCTTGAGCAAGACACATTTATCCTAGCTTAGTACTGGTTCAACCCAGGAAGACCCGTCCCACATAACTGAAATATTGTTGAGTGGACGTAAAGAATCAAATCAAACAAACAAAACAAGGATTTGTAATTTATGACTGCCTCTTTCAAACGCACGACGAAGCACGTGGCAGTTGACGTTTTGCACAAGATGTTATCACTTCGTGACGTAACGTTATAAGAATAGTGACGTTAGGATGGCACAGCCCCTCGCTTGAAAGAGTTATCATTAACGTTCAAGCTCCTTGTGATCGAACAAATCTTTCAGTCTTATGGCTAAAATATAGATTAATGAAAAAAAGTCAATAAGCAATGCTTATTAGATACCCCCGCACAGTAAGAGTCAGTAAAAAAACTTGGCAAGTTATAGTTCAAACCAGCAGACCTTAGTTTTGAAAAGAATATTTCAGTAGTATCAGTGCAAACAAAAATTATAAACTCCTTCATGCATATGCTCAATGAGACTATATTGTGTAGGCAAAGTATCAAATTGCTCCATCAAAAGCTGTGGTAGGAGTTGACCGGCCCATAAAGGCACTATCCATGCATATACAAAAGCCATATAAGGGAATAATTGACTAAGCTCTCATAGCTGTCAATTTTGTAAAAAAAAAAATCAACCAGACTCCTTCATGCATATGTTCAATGTGTCTGTATTGTATAGGCAAAGTATCAAATTGCTCCATTAAAAGCTGTGATAGGAGTTGATCCGCCCATGAAGGCACCGTCTATGCATATACAAAAGCCTTATTAGGGAAAAATTGTCTAAGTTCCCACAGCTGTCATTTTGTCAAAAAAAAACTTTGTGAACCAAACAAATTCATGCATATGTTCAATGTGTCTATATTGTATAGGCAGAGATTCAAATTGTTCCATCAAAAGCTGTGGTAGGAGTTGATCGGCCCATGAAGGCACCGTCTATGCATATACAAACACCTTATTAGGGAAAAATTGTCTAAGTTCTCACTGATGTCATTTTGTCAAAAAATATTTTTTCTGAACAAACTCCTTCATGCATATGTTAAATGTGTCTATATTGTATAGGCAAAGTATCAAATTGCTCCATCAAAAGCTGTGGTAGGAGTTGATCGTCCCATGAAGGCACCATCTGTGCATATACAAACACCTTATTAGGGAAAAAATGTCTAAGTTCTCACTGCTGTCAATTTTGTCAAAAATTATTTTTTCTGAACCAAACTCCTTCATGCATAGTTCAATGTGTCTACATTGTATAGGCAAAGTATCAAATTGCTCCATCAAAAGCTGTGGTAGGAGTTGATCGGCCCATGAAGGCACCATCTATGCATATACAAAAGCCCTATTAGTGAAAAATTGTCTAAGTTCTCACAGCTGTCATTTTGTCAAAAATTATTTTTTCTGAACCAAACTCCTCCATGCATATGTTCAATGTGTCTACATTGCATAGACAAAATATCAAATTGTTCCATCAAAAGCTGTGGTAGGAGTTGATCGGCCCATGTATGGCCAATAATAGCATAAGCATAAAACCCTATATTAAAAGCCATTTAGAACTACAAAGGGAAATAACTCTAATAGAATTGGCCCTTAGCCCTTACTTTTTTGTCTAAAGTATTTGTCTTGCATATATAAAGATGTTTGCAAGGTTTTATGAAAATCCAGCAATGACTCTTCAAGATATTAAGGAAACAAAACGTTACAGATGGACGCACGGACTAGCGCTCGCACGGACGGACAACGTGAAAACAGTATACCCACCACAAACAGAGTTTGCGGGGGGTATTAATATCAACAAAACTGGCATCTTTGCGATTCAATTTTACTTTTTGCATTTTTACAATGTTAATGATGATCACAGCGCATTTTTCAACAGTAGAATAAGGTTCTTACTTTGATCTAATCCACTCCTTATAGCACTGGGTGATTTCGAAAAAATCAGGCCTTCATACTGCAGATGAATAGAAAAGAACATAGCCTCTAATCATAACAGCAACCAACTCTCATTGTTGCCGCCAAGGCGGCAAAAACTCGTTGGTTGGTTGCTATTATTTATGGGCGGGTTTCATAAAAGAACCTTCTCAAAGCAGAGTTATAAAAATAATTTGGTGTTCCCTATAAAGCCCTAAATAGCAGACTAAGGGCATTTCAGAATGTGATATCCTTGAGGGGCTGCTGGTTGGGGCCTCACCAGAGGCAATGTGTTGTGTCCTTGAGCGAGACACTTAGTCCTTGCTGCTTAGTACCGGTTCAATCCAGAAAAGTATCCTGGCATAATTGAAAAATTGCTGACTGTGAAGTAAAGCATCAACTGAATCAACTGAAACAAACGCATCTTATGGACTGCTCAAGTGTTTCTTAACCCTAAAAGCGCCAATCACGACAACAGCAGAAGACAAATTTAGCGACATCTTTCCTAGTTCTCGATAAAAATAAGTAAGATATTTCATGAGAATTGTCTGCCAGAAGACGATTCTCATGAAATATCATGCCTTATTTGTTACTTTTGAAAAAGCGGCAAAATTTGAAATTGTCGCCTGCTGCAAATTATAGGTAGCTTTAGGGGTTAAGGAAGATGTCATATGATTTGTGATCTGCTGCAGTCAGGTCTTGAGGTTACAAACTTGAGCACATTCTCAAACTCAAAATAAAGTGCAATGATTGGCTGCTCGCGGACATGACTCCACAAGCAGCCAATTATTGCGCTTTATTTTGAGTTTGAGAATTAACTCAAGTTTTATAACCTCAAGGCCTAAATGCTGACCTTCAAGTTGTTACGAGCTTACCTGTGCATTCACTGAACACTTCAAACATGCTCTCGTCCATAGTTGAGCAATTACTTCGTGCTTCAGTAAAAACTTCAATTTCGAGAAGATTTAGCGTCATATTCCTCACCGTCTCATCCAGTGTGTCACTGTCACAGTTTATTTCAGGCATCATCAATAATTTGTCCTTGACACAGGTCATGCTTGTATAGAATAGGCTGAAAAAAAATTTAGCTGGCCAGTCACCACTTTTGTTGTCTGCTCCTCTAGTTTGCTTACGTTCTTAGGTAAGCTTTATTGCAAACAATATGGACCCTGATAGGACTGCTCTCAAGGGTTCATATTGTTTGCGTTCATCAAAAAATCAAGTCTGAAGTGCACTGAATATATGCAGCAGACATAAAAGGCAGACAACATTTTCAGAATAAAAATTAGAAGATTCACTCTACC
Organism: Loripinus fragilis; assembly: GCA_964019695.1. NCBI lineage: Eukaryota > Metazoa > Mollusca > Bivalvia > Lucinida > Lucinidae > Loripinus > Loripinus fragilis. The sequence continues at coordinate 107,038,478 of OZ026515.1, forward strand.
TGCTAAAGGTAGTTATAACTTAAGTCATCTGCTGATATCCTTTGCAGACAGCTTGGACCCAGATCAGGACCTACATTTTGTTAGGCCTGATGCATTGTTTGACACTCTGATGTTACTCTTGGATGACGTTTAAATTTTTTGATAAAATTATTTTCAAAGGCAATCAGCAGACAAAAAAAGTTTGCAAAATTACAAAATAATTGTTTGTCAGAGTGAGTCAGGTAATAGTCAGAGAATCTGACTAAAGCCCCATTGCAGCACTCTTTGTGATGTAAAAAACATCAATCAAGGGCCATAACTGTACTACAAATTTGTAAAAAATAACAGGTAAAAATCCCCACCTAAATATTGTCCATGTCAAATTCTGTCCATTTGTTCGAAAGATATTGAGTGGAAGCAAAATTCTGACATCAATCAAGGGCCATAACTCTGTTATAAATGAGCAAAAATGACAGGTAACAATCCCAACCTAGACCTTGTCAATATAAATGCATATATAAAATAGTTGGTGAAATTCTGTCAATTTGTTCTAAAGATATTGAGCGGAAACGAAAAGGTGACATCAATCAAGGGCCATAACTCTGTTACAAAATTGCAAAAAATGACAGGTAACATTCCCAACCCAAATCTTGTAAATATCAATGCACATAAAAAATTTGGTCAAGTCTATCTATTAGTTCTGAAGATATTAAGCGGTAACAAAAATTTGACATCAATCATTAGGCAATAATTCTGTTACAAAATTGCAAAAAATGACATGTAACAATCCCAACCTTGATCTAATCAATATCAATGCACATACAAAATCTGGTCAAATTCTATATTTGTTGCCAAGATATATGAGTGGAAAAGAAATTCTGACATCAGTCAAGGGCCATAACTCTGTTACAATTGCATGAAAAAAAATGATGTGTAACAATCCCAATCTAGATTCTGACATCAGTCAAGGGCCATAACTCTTGTTACAATTGCATGAAAAAAAATGATGTGTAACAATCCCAATCTAGGTCTTGTCAATGCCAACACATATAAAATATTTGGTCTAATTCTATCAATTTGTTCACAAGATATTGAGCAGAAACGAAATTATTACAGAATGACAGACGGACGAAAAGATGGTCAACCCATATCCAGTATAAATCCACTTTTTCGCAGTAGGGCTATAATAAAACATTCATGTCAAAGTTTGTAATCAAAGTCTGAAAAACTTGAAAACATAAGTTAGTGTGCAACTGGGCTTGTAAAACTACTAGGTTACAGATGATGAGTAGGATCTAAAAACAGTGAGTCGGGGGTCAGAAAACAATTTTTTCAAAGAAAAAGGTTACCTTCTGGATGCAAAGAATACGCCAATGAAGTAAAATTATAGAGTGTGCAAGTTTTCTGGGCTGGACTAGCTAGTTTTTTTGTGCCAATTAGGCCTTGCCCCCGAGGTTATAAAACTTTTCTCATGCTTAACTCATTTGAACACCAAATTTATCATGCTCATAAATGTTAAAATGCCAACTGTTGGCATTTTAACATTTATGAGCATGATAAATACAACATCTGAGAGACTTAAAGCAAGAAACTTCTTTATTTGTCGGTATTTTAGTTTTTATGAGCAGTTGAAATTTCCTGCTCAGATGAGTTGAGCACTAAAAAAGCTTTATAACCTCGGGGCCTTATTTGTGACCCTCTAATGTAAAAGTAAAAGTTAGTGAGCCAGATCAAAAGAAAATTGTGTGTCAAAGTTAGGTGTATGCTAATGATACTGAGCTAACTCAAGAAAAAAAGTATGACAAAAATAGTGAACTAGGTAAGAAAGAATATTTGGGCAAAGTCGCGACAAAACCTGTCTTTGGGGTTTCCGACAAAGTGAGATTCAAACCAGTCTCCTCAGCTACAGAGACTAGCTAGAATAGTGAAATTTCGCTAGAAGCAAGTTAAGATATGATACTTTCCAATAAGCGAACAACAAATTCGCTGAACAGTCTGCGCAGATGCCCAGGCTGGTCTGCGCCTTTGTTGTTCGCAAAGCCCAGAAGACAGGTTTTCTCACGTGGAGGCCCATTTGTCGAAGCTTGTGAACAAGATTTGAAAACTTATATGCCACAGTTAGTGAGTAGGGCCTGAAAACTGGTAGTGAGCAAGGTCTGAAAATTTCTAAATCCATCAGTACAATGAGGATTAACTCTTCGTATGCTGGGAAATTTTCTATGCTTCTGATGTCGCCCGCTGACTTTTTGCAACATTAACTTTTAAAAAAAATCTTTCCAAAACACTATCAGAGTGTCAAACGGCTTGGATCTTGATCAGGACCGACACTCTGTCGGTCCTGATCTGGGTCCAAACTGTTTGCAAAGGTTGTCAGCATACAACAAGTCGCCACTAGCAAGCAGAGTATCCGGGGGAGAGTAAACACCTACCTGCATTTGTCTGTGCTCCAGGGCCAGTTGATATGGTGGTGAAGAGCGCTGAAACAATGTCTAAAACTGTCCTGGTGCAGATATAGTTGGTACTGGCATGATCTGAATTCCCCACTATCATAACCTGAAGAGGAAATCGAAGCCTTAACCCTTTGTATATTAATGGATTAACCCTTCTGGTTTGATACAATAAAACTTTGGACAGTCCATTGTACAGAAGCCCTTAATCTATGGATTTTAGGTTAAATTTTAACCTAAAATCCTTATTTTAAGGGCTTACATTTGTTTGTCAGAGTAAAATCCCTACAGGGTGTATATTATATGTTGTTAAAGCTGCATAGTCTGTTACTTTTGATCTTTTCATTTTAGAAATAATGTTTCTATTTTTCAAGAACACAGTAAAAATACTAAAATTCAGGTATACATTTTACCTTTTTCGTAATAATTAACAAATTATTAGTGCAAAAACAACAGCATTTATGTTAAAAATTAACTGTCTAGAATTATTGGAGGGACGCAAATAATTACAAACAAGAGAAAAAACACCTGTTTTTATAAGATAATTCACATTTCCATGCAGTTTTCAGCTGTAGAAATTAGATTTATTGTGACAACATAACTTTATTCTACTTTTACAGATGATTTAAAAAGAATTTTTTTTTTTTTCGAAAAAGGTTCATAGTTACAGAGTATGCAGCTTTAATATTCTACAATAAATAAATCTTGTATTGTATTGTACTTTGGAGTAGCACCCATTACGCAGGTTACGCACATGCACAATAAAAATAGTAACATTCAATGGAGGTTGTGGAGCAAATTCTTTCCTTTAAAGCTGCATAGTCTGTAACTTTTGATCTTTTAATTTTAGAACTAATGTTTCTATTTTTCAAGAACGCAGTAAAAAAACTAAAATTCAGGTATACATTTTACCAATTTCGTAAATCTTAACAAATTATCAGTATCAAAACAACAGCATTTAAGCTAAAATTAACTGTCTATAATTATTGGAGGGACGCAAATAATTACCAACAAGAGAAAAACACACCTATTTTATAAGATAAATCACTTTTCCGTGCAGTTTTCAGCTATAGTGAACGGATTTATTGTGAAAACATAACTTAATTCTTCTTTTACAAATGATTTAAAAAGAAAATAAAAAATTTCGAAAAATATTCATAGTTGCAGACTTAGTCTCTTTAGGAGAAGTTCCCATTTTGAAAAGGATGCAATTGAAAAGAATCATTGCTAGATCCAGTAGTCTCCCTTTGATGTGTGTAACTTTTTCAGTGTTCTGGCTACGCCATTGTTGTATTGTAACAAAATGAGTGTGAGTTGAGAAAAGACACAAATAAGGCATCCACCCAGATTGATAAGCATCTTTGCTTTATGCTCAGTGGGTTACTAAGCACCCAGGGGGGGGGGGGGGGGGGGGGGGGGTACTAATCTGATATTTTCACACATACGTAGGCTCGTGTCATTTTTTTTAGTTCAAAATTTGGAATTTCAATATTTTTGGGGGGGGTTTTCAGAAAATTTAATATTTTTTGGGTATGAAGATTTTGTGGATATTTTTTGGGGGTCATCACAAAATTGGACTATACTAAGTGGTCATTTCTATGCATTTTAGGGTCTGTTCTTAAGGTCAAGGTACAGAATCGGGGATATTTTTGGGGTTGCCAAAATTTCAAATATTTTTTGGGGTGCTTGAAATTCCTGATATTTTTTGGGGGTGAACGGTAGATGCTGGGCACAAGCCTACCTATGCAGTAAATTTGAGAGTACCCGCCTGGGACTAAGCACCTAAGCTTTCTTCACTCAGACAGCAAAGACTGTAACCCGACGATTCTCATGAAATATCATACCTTTTTTGTTATCTTTGGAAAAGAAGCAAAATTTGTAACTCCCATCTGCTGCAAGTTATAGGTGGAAATTTATGGGCTTAACTTACTTAGACAAACATCTGTTTCAACGGGTATCATAATGCCAAGGGAAAATGCTGGTAACATCATGCCCAAAACATGATCTATCATACAGTTAAATGTCATTTCCTTTGTCTTCTTCACAATACAGGCAGTTAGAGAATAAAACATGCTGAAAAGAACAGAAATACAAGTATACGTTTTTTAAAAAAGCTTGCAAACTATAGTGTTATAACACAGGGGCCGCCCAGCTAGACTGGCTCCAGTCCTTAAAACAATTTTTCATCAATGTGTGATATCATATACTTGTAGCCTGTCTAACTCTGATGGTTCTGTTTAGAAATACAAGTATAAGCTTTTCAAAAAAGCTTGCAAACTCTAGTGTTAAAACACAGGCGCAGACCAGCTAGACTGGCTCCAGTCCTTAAAACAATTTTTCATCACTGTGTCATATCATAGACTTGTAGCCAGTCTAACTCTGAAGGCTCTGTTTAGAAATGCAAGTATAAACTTTTCAAAAAAGCTTGCAAACTTTAGTGTTAAAACACAGGCACAGACCAGCTAGACTGGCTCCAGTCCTTTAAACAGTTTTTCATCAATGTGTCATATAATATACTTGTAGCCAGTCTAACTCTGACGGCTCTGTTTAGAAATACAAGTATAAGCTTTTCAAAAAGCTTGCAAACTATAGTGTTATAACACAGGCGCACACCAGCTAGACTGGCTCCAGTCCTTTAAGTGTTTATGAGATTGATGAAAAATTGTTTTAAGGACTGGTGCCAGTCTACAGACCAGCCTGCACATCTGAGCATATTGATTAGCAACTTTCTTATTGGCTCGTTGGGAAAAAAAACTTGCTACAAGGTAAACTTCACTATTCTAGCTAGTCTCTCGAGCTGAGGAGACCAGTTTGAGGCTTGTGTTGTTTGAAGCAATGTCGAAGACAGATTTTGTCACGTTGCAGCCAATTTAGTTGTTTGTTTGTTTGATTGATTTGATTTTTATGTCCCATCAATAATCTTTCAGTTAACCAGGGACGGATCTTCCTGGGTTGAACCAATATTAAGATAGGATAATGTGTCTTGCTCAAGGACCACAATCCAGTGAAGCTGGTGAGGCTCAAACCCGCGACCCCTTGGTCTCAGGTCAAGCACTCTGCTACTGAGCCACTGTGCTCCCTCCCCATTTAGTTGTGTTTCACATAAGAGCTACTAACTAACCTGCACTTCAAGCTTGGATGCCCAGGCTGAATTTGTTCTGAGCATGTTATCATCATTTTGTAGCATTGTTCACTGAAGTAGGCAAGCACTTCTGGAACTTGACACACTGTATCACTAGTCTGAATAAGCCCATCAAGGTATGTGATTTGTTGGTCTGAAATTGAAAAAAAGCAAATATTGTGCAGACTCTTTGTTTTGAATCTTTAAAGGAAAGCGCAATATACTGTTACCGCTGATAAAATTTAAAGAACTATATCTTTGAAAGAATTTGTAAGCAAAGAAATTGCTTAAAATGTGTATATTTAATCAACTATTGCTATTTCAAATTTACTAAATTCGCGTTGGAATCTGCCTGAGGTAGCCGCCATGTTTTTACATCAGTGATGTCACTAACTCACATTCAATTTTCTGGTCGGTTTACCATGCGTAAGGAGCGCTTGTATCTTAACAAGATTAGCTGCCCATTTGTATTGAAACTTTGTTTTAATTAGCAAGAAAAACAGCTCAAGCGTGAGAAAATGTGTAGTCAAAATAGTTTTGGACAAATTGGATATAATTTTGAGAGGCTAACTGGATGAACTGGAATTCAAAGTAAAAGTAACAATATCAGTCAAGGCTTATCCAACAAAGTAAACATACAATTACTCATCTTAACATCAACACTTTTTATGCAAACAATATTTATTTCAGTTATACGGCGAAAGCTCGTCTGAACATGTTGGCAAAACGGCCAAAATTTGCGAGAATGTGAAGAGATAATACCCAATCTACGCCACGGACCCTGTGTATTTTGTACCTGTGTTCACAGGCGATTTGAGTGAAGTTTAACCGTTAGAATAAGGAAGGAAGTTCATTATTTGTCCAATCTCGTTAACACAACGTGACCCGCAACTTATTTCACCATGGTCGCAAAGATAGGACAGCTGATTTATTTTTGACAAGATAATATTGGGAAATCAGCGCTAATCTTGTGTAACTTTTTCATTTCTTTATTACAGAGTTTAATAATTTAAACTCCAGTTTTTTAGGTCTTTCATTCCAGTTGATCTTTATTCAATATTTAAACCAATGATACTCACAAAATAATAATAAATGTAAACGTCGCTATGACTCCAATATAATCCGACTCACATCAAAACAATGCCTCTCACACATTCGCAATACACACAGAATGGGCTTAAATGACGTCACATCCGGGATACTGACTCCCGCGCTCCAGGGAAAGTGCTTACCAAAACAGGAACCGAACCAAAAACAAACAAAAAATCACTGTGTTGGTATATTTAATCGGAGAGATATCATATTCAATCATTCTCATCAAATTTATGTTGTGTGACACATCTTGAACAAATACAGTACACGTTTTTTCATTCGTTGCATGTTCCTTTAACATCCCTATATTTCACTATAGCAATGGTGTTGTGAGCCACTCCTACCAAAGCTATACTCACAACAAAATTTGTCTGCTTTTGTCGTCTGCTGAAATGTTGTAGAAACCTTTATAACAAACAGTGTAGACTCAGATCAGACTGCTCCTATCTGGGTCCATACTGTTTGTCTCTACACTTAACTTTGTTAAATTATGCTAGCAGAAATTTGCAGCAGACGACAAATGCAGACAGAATTTTCAGATGACTTTTTGCAGGCGTTTTAAGGATTATTACCCGTCAGTCCATCTTGTCCTACCAAGAGTTGCTATTGTCTAATCTAACCCTTGGCCTCACAGCTTTGATTTTCTCCGATTGAATACGTCATAAGCCGAAAATAGTAACAATAAATATGATCAATCACAAAGCGGTGCAAAAAATCGATAAATGCCAGGCCTCCAGATAAGACGGCGTTATTAATTTACATTCAGGTTTCTTATTTAACAACTAAAATGTACGTTTAATGTGCTCAAAAGAACTGTCACATTAAGATGGTTAATTTGAGCACCCATAACATAATTTTGAACTTAATTATAGAAGAAAAATAAATAATTTTACGACCAAAATCTTTGCTTATCTGGACTTATGGAGACTTAGCAGACAGTGAACATTAGATGCCGATAAACTGCTACATTTAATCTGATTGGCAGGAAGGGATTATCGAAAAAATCCCTCCTGACGTTTTCATTGGTCGATTAGTCTGCGCTAATAATAAATTTTGAGGGTCGTGAGGCGAAGGGTTTGTCGAAAGGTAGATACGACGAAACCTTCGCTGGTGAAGATGCCGTCAGGTAGATACGACGAAACCTTCGCTGGTGAAGATGCCGTCAGTCATGTCTAGCTCATAATGTATTCACCCAGTATTATTAAAGTTAGACTTATGCGATTGTAAATAAAGATGTAGAAACCAGCTTGGTTCTATTTCTTATCCAGTAACATAATGAAACAAATGGTAAAAGCTTAATAAATGCCTGACTTTTACACTTGTGTGATTCTTCTAGTAAACCCATCAGAAGAAATTGGTGAAAGGCAACTTCAGCTATTGGCTCCAGAGGGGGCCAAGTTAGCCCCATCATGCATGTAACTTTTTGTCATTTCCCTAAATATAAACACTGCAAACAAATGGGACAATTTCCTTGAAAATGGCATTTGTTCTAGCCAGCAAATTTAAAATGCCAACAATAGTTTGCATTTTAAAATTTATGGCCAGAACAAGTTATGCAACAGTAGTTGGTATTTTAAAATTTATGGTCAGAACAAGTTATGCAACAATAGTTGACATTTTAAAATTTATAAGCAAATCAAGTTATGCAACAATAGTTGGCATTTTTAAATTTATGATCAAAACAAGTTATGCAACAATAGTTGACATTTTAAAATTTATAACCAAATACATATGCAAAAGTAGTTGGCATTTTAAAATCTATGACCAAATCAAGTTATGCAACAATAGTTGGCAGTTTTTAATTTATGATCAAAACAAGTTATGCAACAATAGTTGACATTTTAAAATTTATGGCCAAATCAAGTTATGCAACAGTAGTTGGCATTTTAAAATTTATGGCCAAATCAAGTTATGCAACAATAGTTGGCATTTTTAAATTTATGATCAAACCAAGTAATGCAACAGTAGTAGGAATTTTAAAATTTATGGCCAAATCGAGCTATGCAAAAGTAGTTGGAATTTTAAAATTTATGACCAAAACAAGTTATGCAACAGTAGTTGGCATTTTAAAATTTATGGCCAAATCAAGTTATGCAAAAGTAGTTGGAATTTTAAAATTTATGACCAAAACAAGTTATGCAACAGTAGTTGGCATTTTAAAATTTATGACCAAATCAAGTTTTGCAACAGTAGTTGGCATTTTAAAATTTATGGCCAAATCAAGTTATGCAAAAGTAGTTGACATTTTAAAATTTATGGCCAAATCAAGTTATGCAAAAGTAGTTGGCATTTTAATATTTATGACCAAAACAAGTTATGCAACAATAGTTGGCATTTTAAAATTTATGGCCAAATCAAGTTATGCAACAGTAGTTGGCATTTTAAAATTAATGGCCAAATCGAGTTTTGCAAAAGTAGTGTGCATTATAAAATTTATGACCAAAACAAGTTATGCAACAGTAGGTGGAATTCTATTATTCATGACCAAAACAAGCCATGCAACAATAGTTGGCATTTTAAAATTTATGACCAAATCAAGTTCTGCAACAATAGTATGCATTTTAAAATTAATGGCCAAATCAAGTTTTGCAACAGTAGTTGGCATTTGAAAATTTATGACCAAATCAAGTTATGCAACAATAGCTGGCATTTTTAAATTAATGACCAAATCAAGTTATGCAACAATAATTGACATTTTAAAAGGGGTATGTGCATTAAGAGGCTATTTTGGCCCCCCTATGAGGCCAAAAAATGAAATTAGCTTTTCACCAAATTCTTCTTATTGGTTTATTAGGACAATGACCCAAGTGTATAAATATGAGATAAGTTTGACTCTTACCGTTGCCATGGTAACAAAAATGGCCACCAAAACAGGCTAAAAATAGGAAATTGACCATTTTGGAGCAAATTTGAGACAGTTGACAGAGCAATTAACATAGAGCACAAGCAAATACCAAAAAAATATTTTAACAGATGATGTGAATTAACATGGCACACAACATATTAAAAGGATTTTTTTGTATTTAGCTGTGCTGATATCTAATATTTGAAAATTCTGTCTCTAAAAGCCTTTAATTTGGTCAAAAATGGCTATTTCTCTATTTTATGCCGATTTTGTCGGCCATTTTTGCTACCATAGCAACGGTAAAATTTAAATAAATGCCAAAAATTTACACTTCAGCCATTCTTCTAATAAACAAATCCAAAGAAATTTGTGAAAAGCAAATTTCAGTTTTTTGCTCCAAAGGGGGCCATTTTAGCCCCTTAATGCACATACCCCTTTATGGCCAAATCAAGTTATGCAAAAGTAGTTGGCATTTTAAAGTTTATGGCCAAATCAAGTTATAAAACAGTAATTGGCATTTTAAAATTATGACCAAAACAAGTTATGCAACAGTAGTTGGCAGTTTATAATTTATGACCAGAACAAGTTATGCAACAATAGTTGACATTTTGAAATTTATGGCCACAACAAATTCATTGTCATGTGAGTTAAGCATGAAAAAAGTTTTACAACCTCATGATGGCATGAATCCAATGACTGTTAAATTCTTACCATAAATGCACAGAGACAAATCAGTGTCTCTGGGGAACAGATTCATTTTCAGTGGATCATGGTTGATGACATCAACAATTGTCCTGATATTGCATTCCTCTTGATCCTTGGCTACAGCATGAAGGCGAATACACATTATCATGTCCATTAAGGCAACCTGGGCATTAGGTAAACTGAAGAGACAATGTTCATCATTAGGGTAAATATGGGCCTCATCGCGACAAACCTGTCTTCGGGGTTTCTGAAAAACTGAGACTCAAACCGGTCTTCTGAGCTACAGAGACTAGCTAGAAAATTGAAATTTTATCTGAAGAAGTCTACATATGGTACTTTCCTAAAAGTGATTAACAAAGGTGCTGATCAGACTGCGCGTATGCGCAGGCTGGTCTGTGCCTGTGTTGTTTGCAAACTTCCTAAAACAGGTTTTCTCACGTCGAGGCCCATATAAATTGGCTATTGGGTCACGCCCACAACTGGTTCCTATCTCTGTTAACTTTACAAGAGACCAAGACCTTATATACCACATGGTGATACAGTGACCTGTCTAGCCACGTCCTCAACTGGTTCCTATCTCTGTTAGCTTTACAAGAGACCAGGACCTTACAAACCACATTGCGATACAGTGACCTGTCTAGCCATGCCCACAACTGGTTCCTATCTCTGTTAGATTTACAAGAGACCGGGACCTTATATACCGCATGGCGATACAGTGACCTGTCTAGCCACGCCCACAACTGGTTCCTATCTCTGTTAGATTTACAAGAGACCGGGACCTTATATACCACATGGCGATACAGTGACCCGTCTAGCCAGGCCCACAATTGGTTCTTATCTCTGTTAGCTTTATAAGAGACCAGGACCTTATATACCACATGGGGATACAGTGACCTAATAGCTCTATAATACAAGTATATTTTAACCATTTAAACACTACAGACCTGAAAAAAGTTTGGGCAAACCATGTAGATCCAGATCAGATGGCTCATTAGAGCCATCTCATCTGGATTTACATTGTTTTCTATTTTTTCTACATCTCATTTTTTGCAGCTTTTTTTCAGGATTTGTCCAACACCCCTTTAGAACACAATAGACTCTTCTACAATTTTAAGTGGAAGAGTTCACCTCTGAAAATTAGGTGAAAAATGGTTAAGTCCAACTCTTTGAATGCTGGGCAATTTTGCATATTCTTTTTCTCTTGATCAGATGATACCTTCAAATGAGACTTTCGATAAATTCTTTTTGGAAAAGGAGCGCAGTGGCTCAGTGGTAGAGTGCTTGACTCGAGACCGAAGGGCCGCGGGTTCGAGCCTCACCGGCGTCACTGCGTTATGTCCTTGAGCAAGACACATTTATCCTAGCTTAGTACTGGTTCAACCCAGGAAGACCCGTCCCGCATAACTGAAAGATTGTTGAGTGGACGTAAAGAATAAAATCAAACAAACAAACAAAACTTTTTGGAAAACAATCAGAGTCAAAAAGCTCTGGATCCAGATCAGGCCTGACATTATGTCAGGCCTGATCAGGGTGCTGACTGTATGCAAAGGTTATCAGCAAATGCAGTAAGTTGTCAGAAGCAGGCAAAGAGTTAACCCATAAAGCGCCACTTATAATTTGCAGTAGACAGCAATTTCAAATTTTGCTGATTTTTCAAAAATAACAAATAAGGCATGACATTTAATGATAATCGTCTGCTGGCAGATGATTCTCATGAAATATCATACTTTATTTTGTCGAGAACTAGGAAAGATGGTCTGTCGCAGTCATTATCAGTGCTTTTAGGTTTAAAACATGTTGGATATTCTCCCTAACCAGGCATTGTAATCTGCCACACAGGACTTTAGTTAAGAGTATGTACCAAAAAAAATTTTTTTTTATTTCTCAACCAAAACATATGTCTAGGGTACTCAAAAGAACCGTCTCAATGAGACGGTTATTTTGAGCACCCAAACATATGTAGAAACTGATGGGTAAGAAAATATTTAAAATTTTACGCTCAAAAATTGTGTTTATCTAAACATATGGCCACAAAAGGTTCAGTTGTCTAATTCCAAAGTGATACGTGCATTAAGGGGCTAATTTGGCCCCCTCTGGAGCCCCAAAACAAAAAAATGCTTTTCACCAATTTCTTTTGATTGGTTTATTAGAAGAATAACTGAAGTGTAAAATTTCAGCATTTATTTAAATTTTACCGTTGCTATGGTAACAAAAATGGCCTACAAAGTAGGCCATTAAAATAGAGAAATTGTCATTTTGGACCGAATTTAAGGCTTTTGGAGACATATTTTTTTAAAAATTAGATATCAGCACAGCTTAATACCAAAAATCTTTTTAATATGTTGTGTGCGACGATAAATCTCATCAGCTGTTAAAATATCTTTGTATTTGCTTGTGCCCTATGTTAATTTATCTGTCAAACATCTCAAATTTGCTCCAAAATGGTCAATTTCCTGTTTTGAGCCTATTTTGGCAGCCATTATTGTTACCATAGCAACGGATAAAAGCAAATTTATTCGATACTTTTACACTTTGGTTATTGTTCTTATAAACCAACAAGAGCAAATTAGTTAAAAACTATTTTTATATTTTAGCCTCATAGGGCACCTTAATGCATGTGGCTCTTTGAAAAATATACCTGCATTCGTTCGCTAGTACATCAGCACCGGACATAGAGTGATCTCGATTCTCATGGAAGTATTGATTTCGGCATTCATTTTGAGATAGCTGGAAAACCTCATACTCACTGCAGGGAGGGGTATATGCTGAAACATATAATTACTCCCGTAACGCATTTTTGCAGGCTTTTTTGCTGTCTGCTATTTTTTCAAAATTAACATTTTCGATAAATTCTTTCAGGAATACAGTCAGACTGTCCAACAGCTTGGATCCAGATCAGGCCTGACATTATGTCTGGCCTGATCTGAGTCCAAAATGTTTGCGAAGTTTATTAGCAGGAGATATTAGTAGGTAAAGAGTTAATTGATAAAAGATAAATCTGTATAATGAGTTTTTTGGGGCAAATCAAATAGTTGGTTTGTGTGGCAGAAAAATTCTTGGAGCTTAGAGATGCTGTCTGATTAAGTATGTGGGTAAATGTGTATGTATCATTTACTTCACGGAGGTTATAGAATCTTGCTAAGTTTTCTGTGTTTGTTTGTTTGTTTTGTTGCTTTATGTCCCAAGTCAACAGCTATGGTCATGGCGGGACGGTCAGTTCACCTAACCACACTTTTTCCTGGGCAAACGTGAACAAGAAGTAAACCAGTACTTCATTCACATACTTTCGCTTGTAACTGACAACATCCCTTCTTGAATGATTCAGCGGAAGGGAGGAGAATGACCGTAGAAACTATTTCATGATCAATCTCCACGAAAGTATGGGACTGGGCCGGGACCGAACTCACCACCCCTGGATCTGCAGCCAGACTTGCAATTGTTGCCAGACACTTTACCCACTGCACTATGCGACCCTGTCTACGTTTTCTGTGTATATATTGGAGAGCTTTGCCATGTGGTGTTTTTTAAACCGGGTATCATGTGTACATACCATGATTCTTGGGGCAGGTAAATGTGTGATGCACCATTTACTTTGCAGAGGTCATAGAATTTAGCTAAGCTTTCTGTGTGTATACTGGAGAGCTTTGTGGAGTGGTGTTTATTAAAGCTGGTTTCATGTGTACATACCTTGATACTTTGCGCAGATGTTAAAAATAGTCTGTGTATATACCGGGCTATTTAGCAAGCACAAGGTTACCTTGCGGTTTTCGGAGTAGGTAAGTTAAGAAGAGGGCCTTGTGACTCTGAATCACTCACCTGTTCTATGTCCACCAGTCATATAAGCTTGTGACCCCCAGGGAGACCCATTTTTGGCCCCAGGTGCATTTTTTGAACGAACTTGATAGTGGTCTACTAGGTGATGCTACATACTTAATATCAAGGCTTTAGTCATTGTGGTTTCAGACAAGAAGAATTTATCATGTTTTCCCTTATGTAAGCCTATGTTAAACATGTGACCCTAGGGGCAGGCCCATTTTTAGCCTCAGGGGTTAAATTTGAACAAACTTGGTAGAGGTCCATTAGGCTATGCTACATACCAAATATTAAGGCTCTAGGCCCTGTGGTTTCAGACAAGAAGATCTGTTCGTGCTTTCCCTATATAAGCCTATGTTAAACATGTGATCCCGGGGATGGGGCCATTTTGGCCCAAGGAGCATAATTTGAACAAACTTCATAGAGGTCTATTGATGATGCTTCATACAAAATATTAAGGCTCTATGCCTTGTGGTTTCAGACAACACCTTTTCATGTTTTCCCTATATAAGCCTGTGTAAAACCTGTTATTCCGGGGCAGGTCCATTTTTGGTCCCAGGGGCATAATTTGAACAAGTTTTGTAGAGGTGACTAGGTGATGCTACATACAAAATACCAAAGCTCTAGGCCTTGTGGTTTCAGACAAGAAGATTTTTAAAATTTTCATCATGAAAATCTATTTTTAGCCTGTGTGACCTAGATATGCAACAGACCTGAACCATTTGAACAATCATTAAAGGGGACCATATAAGGATCATTACTGTCAAGTCTGATCAAAATCCAACCATTAGTTAGGAAGGAGATGTCATTTAAGTCAATTGTTAACGGACAACGGACGAAGACCGCCCACAAAAGCCCACACGCGAACACAGCCATCTTGTCACTACCTGACAGGTGAGCTAAAAACACAAATCAGACAGCACATCGTGTGGATTCAATTTTGGATTTCCAGTCACTTATCTGCAACCTTTTGCCAATAATCACTGCTTGTCAATAATGACTATTCTGTTCATGTTGAGTATGTAAATGAGCCGTGACATGTGATTTCCAACAATGTGGCATTTTGACATGTGTAGACTCAGCCGAGCCTGTGCAGCCTCCTTTTAGGCGGAGAAACACCAAATGATGTTCAGTCAGTAGCTCAACAGTCATAGAATACTCAAGCGACTAGCAAAGGCTCTGATCAGACTGCGTGTATGAGCAGGCTGATCTGAGGCTTTGCTGGTCGCACATACCACATTGTTGGAAATCTCATGCACTGGCTCAAATACATTTTAAACTTAACTTTTTCAAAGAATACATGTATGTTGTTTTGTTTAAACCATCTTGAAATAATGAGTCTCACCTTTGCAAATATTAACCAAAATCATATTATCCTCTGGAAGCACATACTCATTGGGCATACTAGCTTCGCGCACAAACTTGAAGGTTGCATTGGCAATAAATGGGTGATCAAAGCTGCAGTTGTATCCAGAAGCTCGCAGATGTCTGGTCACACAAGAATGAACAAAGAAATAAGCCCTGAAATAAAGTTACAGTACATAAGAAATAAGGAAATAGGAGAAATAAGATGAGTCAGGCCTTAAGTTAAGAGTGCGCACCATAAAAATAATTTTCTTATTTCTCAACCAACACATATGGGCCTCACCGCGACAAAACCTGTCTTCGGGGTTTCCGACAAAGTGAGACTCAAACCAGCCTCCTCAGCTACAGAGACTAGCCGTAAAATTGAAATTGCGCTTGAAGCAAGTCTAGGTATGATAGTTTCGAATATGCGAATAACAAAGGTGCTGATCAGACTGGGGGGATGCCCAGGCTGGTCTGCGCCTTTGCTGTTCGCAAACCACCAAAGACATGTTTTCTCACGCGTGGCCCATATGTTGTCGGTACTCAAAAGAACTGTCTAAATGAGACGGTTCTTTTGAGCACCCAAAACATATGTTAAAAAAGATGGGTAAGACAATATTTACAATTTTACGCTCAAAAAATGTGTTTATCTAAACCTGTGATGAGTGTTGACTATTATTGAATTTATAAAACAAGTTGGAATTAGATAATAATATGTGATTTTGTTTGTTTTGATTCTTTACGTCCCAGTAAACAATTTTCAGTTATGTTGGGACTGGTCTTGTATGCAGCTTATCATATTGTTATGGTGAACACTCATTCCAAGTTAAATGATAATCTAGCAAAGGATTTGAAAGTTATGCTCACACTTGACCTTCACCTGTGACCTTGACCCAAGACATAAAGACCTGGATTTTATGAGACTCATAGTTTTGTTATGGTGGCTACTTGCGCCAAGTGATATGAAAATTGGGCAAATGATGTGGAAGTTATGCTCCGTAAAAGAGTTTCATATCTGACCTGAACCTGTGACCTTGCTTGACCTTAGACATACTGACCTGACACATTGTCTGGTTATAGTGGACACTTGTACTTACTGGCATGGAAGTTATGCTCAGGAAAAGAACAGGGTCCATCGTATTCTAGCCTGAAGGTTATCAAACTTTTTTCATGCTCAACTCAATTGAGCATAAAAATTTATCATGTCCATAAATGTAAAAATGCCAACAATTGTTGGCATTTTAACATTTATTAGCATGATAAATGCAGCATCTGAGAGTTTGAAAGCAAGATTTTTTTTTGATTTTTTATCATTTTAGCTTTTATAAGCAGTTGAAATTTCATGTTTAGCTGAATTGAGCATGAAAAAAGTTTTATAACCTCAGGGCCGGGCATACCTACCCACAAGCATCTTCATTGATACCAAAGTCATCAGTTGGGTCTCCATTGACAGGGAACATTTGAAAATCGACAGTAGCAGTACAGGTCCCAATAGCTTCGGAAACCTTTTCATAATTTGAACATGGACTCTCCTCTTCTGTGTCTGAAAGATTACAGCATAGGGCCAGTTAAGTAATTTTCTTAGCGTAAAATTGTCACTATTTTCTTGCACATTAGTTTAAACTTATGTTTTGGGGGCTCAAAAGAACTGTCTCATTGAGACGGTTCTTTTGAGTACTCACAACATATGTTTTGGTTGAGGAATAAGAAAAATAATTTTCTGGTATTCTCTTCTGATAACTACCTCAGGGACGTAGCCAGTCAATTTTACTCTTTGTTTATTGGTGTTATCTGCTGATAAACTTTGCAAACAGTTTAGACCCAGATCAGGCCCGACAAAATCTGGATCCAAACTGTTTAACACTGAAGCTACTCCACAAAGAATTTATCCAAAGGGTTGTTTTTTAAAAAAAAATCAGCAGACGCTAAAAAGCACGAAAAATTACCCAATAGGCAATGAGTTAAAAAGCTGAAGCCCAGTGACAAAATCTGCTGGTACCCTTACGAAAATTATAAGGACCAAATTTTAAGTCTGATAAACATGTTTCATTTATATACCTGTACTAAGATTCTACTTTCAGCAAACAGATTTTGCTTTTCGGGTGGAAAAGCATAACTTGTTTGCTTAAGGCAGATCCTTGCTTAACACAGATTGTAATGTTATCGTAAATGTTCTAAAATTTCAAACACTTTTCTCGTTCTGTTCTCATGCTACCACATAGACGTAAAGTAATTACTTTAACCTTTTGCAAGGTGGGAAATTTGGAAATTGCTTGGAATGGTTCATTGTCTATTTTTTGGGGTCACAGGCTGTAAATTCAAAATAAAAATTGTATTTCTTTCTCTGAGGATGGTTTTTATCTAAGCAAATAGTGTATACTCTGATGAAATGTCACATTATCTCCAAAATCTTCACTTCAAAATCTTCACTGTTTGTCAAACATTTACGGGTCACCAAAAGGAGGCTTTTGTTTATTTGTAATTACGGTAAATGTTCTAAAATTTTGAACAGTTTCCCTTTTCTGTTCTAAAATAAAATAATGGTTTTCAGGGCTGAAATCCACAAAATGCATGCCAGAATAGCAAACAGGGAGGACCCTGATCTGACTGCTTCTGAAGAAGCAGTCTGATCTGGGTCTACCCTGTTTGTCTAGGCCTTTTTAAAAGACAACTATTGTTCATAATTTTAGAACATTTACAGTAACACCAAAATCTCATATGCTGGGCCATGGTCACAGTAAATGTTCTAAAACACTTTTCTCTTTCTGTTCTCTAATCAAATATTGGTTTTCAGGGCTGGAATTCACAAAATGCTTGCCAGAATAGCAAACACGGAGGACCCCGATCTGACTGCTTCTGAAGAAGCAGTCTGATCTGGGTCTACTCTATTTGTCTAGGCCTTTTTAAAAGGCAGCTATTTTTCATAATTTTAGGACATTTACAGTAACACCAAAATCTCATATGCTTGGCCATGGTCTACAGTAAATGTTCTAAAATTTCAAACACTTTCTCTTTCTGTTCTCTAATAAAATATTGGTTATCAGGGCTGGAATTCACAAAATGGCTGGCTGAATACCAAAAAGAGAAGACTCTGATCAGACTGCTTCTTCAGAAACAGTCTGATCTGGGTCTGCACTGTTTGTCTAAGCCTTTTTGGCAGGATACTTGTGTTCAAAATTTTAGAATTATCTGGGCCTCATCGTAAGATATTAAGCCTGTCTTTGGAGTTTCTGACCAGGACATACCCAAACCAGCCTGCTCAGCTACACAGACTACCTGAAATATTGCATTTTCCCTTTTGGCAAGTTTAGATTTTGGGGGGGTTTATTGCTTTACATTCTAGTCAACAGCTATGGCCATGTCAGGATGGTCAGTTCACCTAATTAACACTTTTTTCCTGAGCGAGCTTGAAAAAGCGGTTAAGGAGTACCTCATGTACATACTTGTAACTGACAACAACCATTCTTGAAAGAATCTGCAGAAGGGAGGAGAATGACGGTAGAAATTATTTCATGATCAGTCTCCATGAAAGTATGGGTCCGTGCCGAGGTTGAGCTCACGACCCCTTGACCTGCAGTCAGACATGTATGTGTAGGCAGACACGTAACCTACTGTGCTACGCGGCCCGATACAAGTTAAGATTATGATGCCCTCTATTGAACGAATAACAGACTCATCAGACTGAGTGGATGGGCATGCTGGTCTGCCCCTTCTTTGCTTGCAAACCTCAAAGACAGATTCATGGGTGAAAGTTCAAAATTTCCAAAATCCTGAACATTAGAAATTCAAATTTTTAAACCTGCAGGATGCCTACAAAAATGAATAACTTCATGTTTCAAGGGTTAATTGTGTTTAGATAATCTAAAAATTGATCAAAGAAGCTACAAGAATATCCCTAATTCAGCATTTTGAGGCTGACTTTCTATGGGAAGTCAGGCTCAAACTCCTGAATTCAGGATTAATCCTGAAAACTTTCCCCCATGCAGATTAATCAAAGAAGCTACTATAATATTCCAAATTCAGCATTTTGAGGCTGACTTTCTATGGAAAGTCAGCCTCAAAATCCTGAATTCAGGATTAATCCTGAAAACTTTCCCCCATGCAGATTTTCTCCCATATTTATCTTACCTTCACATTCATCAAAGTTATATGCCTCTATTGCCCGCATAAGTCTTGACATTTCCATGTGCATCCTTAGCTGATTCAGGATCTCATCCTTGTCCACGTCTATTATAGCTTTAAGATCCTTCACATTACAATTCATTCTTCCACCTATACATTCAGCAAAGTCATTTACTGGACTGAAAAGAAAAGTTTTATGGTAGATCTAACCCTTAATGCGCCAATCACAACAAAAGTCGACTGCTTTTCTAGTCTGCTGAAATGTTTGAGAAGCCTCTATGGCTAACAGTATGGACCAAGATCAGCCTGCTCCTATAGGAGCAGTCTGTTCTGGGTCCACGCTGTTTCCTTCTATACCTAATTGGTCAGTAATGTTAGGCAATTATTTGCAGCAGACTACTTCAGCAGACAACATTTTCAGATGCATTTTTTTCTTGGCGCTTTAAGGGTTAAATTTTCTTAAATTTCAAACACTTTTCTCTTTCTGTTTTGATCTCAAATAAAATGTTGGTTTTCAGGGCAATGCTTGTCAGAATAGCAAGCAGGGAATACCCTGATTAGGCTTCTTCAGGAGCAGTCTGATCTGGATCTGCCTTGTTTGTCTAGACCTTTTTGGCAAGCAACTAGTGTTTGAAATTTTAGTTTTAAAACATTTACCATCCTCTTTGCATATTAGGTAATATGGCAATATAAGAATCCACCATGAGTGTGAGGGTAGGATAGAAAAATCCGCCCCGAGGATCACTGTTTGGCATCACAAGGCTTGCCGAGTGATGACAAACGGTGATCCCGAGGGACGGATATTTCTATCCTATTCTCACACGAATAATGGTTTCTTTTTCTTGCTCACCACTGTTTGTATTTATTTAATTTATTTTAAAATAAGCTTCCAGAAGTCCCTGAATATGCTAAAATGCCATTTCACATGATGGCATCACTTTAACATTTATAACAATGACGTCCTGGGTAAGATAGCATGGCTAAGATAAGATAAAAAGTATCTTAAAATGCCGTCTGCTTAACTGCTGCATATTTTGCTTACATTATTGGACTAATGTAAAAATATAAGGGCAAACAGTGTGGACCCAGATCAGACTGCTCCTAAAAACGCTTCTAAAACATTTCAGCAGGCGACACAATGGACAACTTAAGTTGTGTTTGCCAGAATTAGTAGACCCACTCTGCATGACCTTCATGTTGAAGTTGTTATTCTCACAAGTATTAGCTTTTCAAAAAAGCTGGCGGTCGTTAAGCCCTATCACTGTATGGGGGTGGTGGGGGGGGGGGTGGTGGTTTGGGTAGGGGGGGGAATTTAGCGCATTATATGTACGGTGATGGATTGGTGGTATTTGGGGTGGTTTGGGTAGGTCTGGGGTATTTCGAGGCCGTAGGTTTCCAAAAAAGAAATTTAGCGCATTATACTTTGGTGGGGTTTGGGATGGTTTTGGGTGGTTTGGGGTGTTTCAATGGACCGCACGACGGCTATGCTAACAGATCAAATTCGAAAACGAGTTTGCCTCGCGCTATATAGGTAGCCCTACAGATTCACGGACAGTTCTGCCTCGCGCTGTAGGTTAACCCACGATATTTGGTACCCTGCTCATTGTTCGGCAGCGCATAAAAACTAGCCTGAGCACGGCATAAAGGTTCGGTCAAAACCTGAATTTGATGTATTTTTAGCACAAAGTTTATATATACGGCCGGCCACGGCCGACCGTAACAACTATATTTCTCCAGCTGATTGGGAAATAAAAGCCCTATATATACTCAGAAAAACAATTGAAGGATATTAAAATTCTTTTGACTATATAGCAGTTGAGAAAATACTTTCCATACAAGGCATTTTTCGTATCTGATAGAACTACCAATATGCAATTCAGCAGAATGCAAAATAAAATTTACGGGTCATTGGTTACTATACAGTACCACACCAAATGTACCAACCCTCTTTACACAAAGTTCACAAGCAAAAAAATTAGCGTTTATATTTTTTGCTGAAACCTTTACCTCGTCATTACTTATGTTCTGATTCTGACCACAGACAAGTGTTTGTACCCATTTATCAGTAATTGCACCTAATAACGTGACAACTTCTTCAACAAAAATGTACAGATATGACATAGCCCAGCCAATGTGACAGCACATTGGAAGTAAAACACTGACAAAAACTACAAAACTAGGTGTCATTCCTTTGGCTGAGAGCCAGCAAAGATTTTGGAGCTAGCCATTATAGAATACAAACGGTAAAAATAGGTTTCAATCATTTTTGAATGCTTGTGACTTTTCAGTATAGAGGGTTGCACCATTTGGACATGTACTGTACTTTAATAATTGGAGCGTGACTTAAATCAAACATTCATTTTGGTTGCAGATATCTGGAACTATAAAATGCATGCATAAATAGTTATTGTATTAAATGTTGGAGATGGAACTGAATCTAAATATCCTTCAATTGTTTTTCTGAGTATATTTACTGAGACCAAATTATTTCATTTTCATGGGATATTTAAGATAAATACGATAGAATCAGCAAAGGGAACCCACACACATTTATACTTATGAATCTCCTTTAAAGGAATCATTGATCCACCCATGCATCTGGATGTTTACCTGAAAAATTTGCCCATATAAATGGTTTAAACATCCACTCTTTTGCCTAATGGCTCTCCGCTCTTTCATAGAAATAAATCTGCTCTTTCGTATAATGGATCCGCTCAAACGTAAATCTCCCCTTTTTAATGCTAATCGAGATTGTTGGTGCTTCAGACTAAGTTTTTGAAAAAAAAATGTGCTTTTTGTTGGAATTAATGATTGTTCTTAAATGTGTATAAATTATGATTATGGCTTTTTTCTTTCACTCTTTTCTATCATGCTTTTTTGTCACTGGCTGATTTTTTTTTCAAAATCAACTGAATACCAAGTTTGGCTTCAGATCAGGCTGGACGGCTTATCGGACCTGATTTGAGTCAAAACTATTTGCAAAGTTTATCAACAGACGACAATCATAGGTAAAAGATAGATAAAAAATGACACTTATATGAAGTAAAAATTGCTTAACTTTACTTATTGTGCATAGCATATAAAGCACTAATGGTTACTTAACCCTTTACTCCATAGGCTATTTTTAGATCATGACATCATTTTCTATTTTTAGACAACATTGAAAAATATCAAGAAAAATTCAAGTTAAGTTTTGAATACTTTTGAAAATATTATGGAAAATGGGGCATTTGCTCCAAAAGAGCAAATGCTCTATTTTCCATAATATTTTCAAATACATGATATTTCAAAGGCGTCAAAAGGCACTATTGTGGAGTAAAGGATTAACGAAGCTGCAAATATAGAAAATGTTGCCTGTTGCTGAATTTTTGAGACACAATTTTCTAACTCTTTGCCTACTGGGTAATTTTGCATGCTTTTTGTCAGCTGCTGATTTTGTTTGCTAAAACAGCTTTTTTTAAAAAAAATTCTTTCAGGAATATCATTAGAGCATCATTCAGCTTGAATCCAGAATCAGGCCTGTTCATTTTTCAGGCCTGATTATTTTTCGGGCCTGATCTGGATCCAAGCTGTTTGCAAATGCTGTCAGCAGACGACACTAGTATACAAAGAGTCAGTAGGGCAGTTTGCCGCTTCCATCATCTAAATTAAAATGAAGCCTTTATATTTCATGGAAATCACATGAAAAGTCATAACTCTTTCATGTACTGTGAATTTCATGAGGGATTATACAGCTTAACCCTTAACTCCATAGGCTATTTTTTGATCATGACAGCATTTTCTATTTTTAGATAACATTGAAAAAAATCAAGAAAACCTTAAGTTAAGTTTAAATTTTTTTGAAAATATTATGGAAAAAAGAGCATTTTCAAATATGTTGTAATAGGCATTATTATGGAATAAAGGGTTAAAATGTTACCTGCATGTTTCAAACTCATCATAGCGGTACATCATACGTGTGTCATTAAATTCACGTAGGCACTCTGTCATACGGTCACGTATCGATGGTGGATCTGTGCATGGGTCAAAACCTGCAAATAAATGTTTCGTTAGTTAAAATTTTATAAAGTATCAGAACCTAATCACTTACTCAGACTGGAATAGCAAGTGTAAACAATACAGTCCTAGATCAGACTGCTCCTCTTGGAGCAGTTTGATCTGGGACTATTTTTGTTTGGTTTGATTCTTAGCGGCCCAGTCAACAGCTATGGTCATGTTTGAACAGTCAGTTTACCAAACCACACTTTTTTCCTAGGCATGCTTGACTAAGCAGTTAACCAGACCTTCGTGTACATACTTTTGTACATACTGACAACAACCCTTCTTGAATCAGCAGAAGGGAGGAGAATGGCTGTAGAAAATATTTCAAGATCAATCTCTATGAAAGTATGAGACCGGGTCGGGATCGAACTCATGACCCCTGGATCAGCAGTAAAACACGTATCTGCAGTCAGACACATTACCTACTGCGCTATCAGGGCTGGTCTGGCACAACTATTTGTTTGCTTACTTTAGAGAGATTTTCTCAGATAATCTGCTTTATAATTTCAGCACCTTATTAAGACATTAATGCCTAGCGTCCTCTTCATGGACACGAGATGCAAAGCGTCTAGGGTGATCCGATGATATGGGCTAATCCATGAGACGTGATACTGTACCCCAAATCAAGTTACTGTTATAATAATATGTTAAATTTGTTTTGGTCTTAAATCCAGAAAAATTGCGGGAATGTTTGTCATTACATTACGATTCACGACGTCACGTCATCATGTATTCCATAGCTGGTTCCATGCTTAAAATGAACTTTATTTAATGTTAACGCAAAAACAGGTAACCGAGGATAGTCCCATTTTAAAGGATAGTGATATGGAATCAGAAAACCTCAGTTCGTTGATTCGGCTTTCTGTATCAGACGGCCAGAAAACAGACAGTTCAAAAGTCGTATCATTTATAGGTATATACTAAAAACTCTTACCTGGCTGGTCATACATCAGATTGACAATTCCGACAGGTTTCTTTAACTGACCAGTCTCCTCGAGATGTTCCAGGGTATAATTGAGGAACTGGTCAAGGTTCGTCAAAGTCAACTCGGAATAAATTTTAATTCCCATCAAAACAAAACAGTTGTCAAAGAATGGTCTGAAAGAAAGAATAAAATAATTGAGCCACGACACGTGATTTCCAACAAAGTGGCATTTTGACAAGTGTAGACTCAGACGAGCCTGTGCAGTCTCCTGTTAGGCTTTGAAACTCAAAATATTGCTCTATCAGTGGCTTGACAGTCATAGAATATTAAGGCAACTAGCAAAGGCTCTGATCAGACTGCGCATATGCGCAGGCTGGTCTGAGCCTTTGCTGGTCGCACATACCACATTGCTGGAAATCCCATGTCGGGGTATGTCAGTTTATGATATTCACCGCAACAAATATTCAAAGGTGGACAATCTATGGATATGTTCTTACAACAAAAGTACTCACTAGCAGCGTTGTCGCAGACAGGAAGCACTCTAGCACATACTAACCTGTCACCTTTCACTCGATGCACACTGGGATTGAACCGCCATTTTAATTATAAATATATTATGTGATCAATGCTTGCATGACTCAGGGCTTTACATCTAGAAAATATTTACTAAAAGAGAAATGGTAAACTGTCAAAAATTTGACTTTTTGCTAGTTTTAACAATAAATTATGTCACTACAGGAGCGCGAGAATTGAACGGGACTAGCCTAATATCGCTAGCTACCCATAATGCAAAGGGCGAAATGCAAGAGATCTAGATGAGGTATCGTCAGGTCTCGCCAGAATGCACTAAACTCTAGTTTTTATGTTTTTCACATTGATTTTCAGTGATAACTTTTTTATTTTCAATGTTAGGAAAATATGATCGCAATGAAAGTTGTACAAGAAAATTAGCGCCAATTTCTCCAAAAGGTCCAAAGTTTGTGGCGCAAACAGATTTTTGTGTACATAGATGAAGAATTTGCGATAAACGGAATTTAGCCAAAATTACTTTGTCTTTTATTGACAAGTAAATTTCGTAGAGGAGTGACAGAAAGGGTAAGTCTCAAAAGAATATTCACAAGCGGTGAATAAACCGTTATTCAGCAGCTGACAAAGAAAAATCCTGCTATTTGCAAACCCATAAAGTACAGAATCTAATTTGAGCGTGATCATTTGTAATGGCAGAAGCTGTGATTACGCATAACATGCTATTTTTCTCTTATGCACATGCTCCAAAACGGGCGGTTTCGAGATGACCCCAATAGCTTAACGCACGAGCAAACCAGGCGCAATTTTCAAATTATTTAAACAAGCCATCCATTGCTTTAGTAAGTGAATTAGGGTGGCGCAATGTAGTTTTTTGACTGACATATTTATCTTAGTTTATTTTAGCTTTGATTAAAAATCTCAAAGAGTGCATCTATGCACAGGGTTAACTGCAGCATCTTCGATTATGGAACCATTTGGAGAAATTGGCTCAAATTTTTCTCTACAACTTTCATCGCGAACACAGTTTGCTAAAATTAGTAATAAAAAAGTTATCGCCTAAAATCAATGTGAAAAACATAAAAACTAGAGTTTAGCAGCCGAAGTTAACTCTTTGCCTACTGGGTAATTTTTCATGCTTTTTTGTTGTCTGCTGATTTTTTTCAAAATCAACTTTTTCGAAAAATTCTTTCAGGAATGCCATTAGAGTGTCAAACAGTTTGGATCCAGATCATAATGACGGCCTGATCTGGGTCGAAACTGTTTGCAAAGGCTATCAACAGGCAACAAAAGTATCCGCCATCAAAAAAAGTAAGAGTAGTTGGTAATACAATCCATACATACTCATTTAATGTATATTTGACATTGACCTTTGACTCCAAGGTCACACTGGCATACCAAAACATTTGTTTTAATCAAAACAGCATAGGCAATCATTGTACAAAATATGAACAACCTGTTTCAGACACAGTTGTATTTCCTTTCTATATCTTGATTTGCATGTACTTGGAGATGATACATCAATAAGTTAGGGATCTTTCATGAGAACCAAACCTCTACACCGGGACTAAGGACGAGGTTGGTACCGTTAAAACCTTTTTTTTTACTGACTGTTCTAAGGTGGTGCTTCTTTTGTGGATCCTTTTTGTTATTTATGTTTCATGTTTGTCTTTGTTATACTGTCTTGTCTGTTCTTTGCAGCCTTGTGATCACCTGATAGGAAAGGTCTGACCTCCTGCCTCTCTTGTTTGTTGTTTATTCTTGTGTTTTTGTCACTTTCCCATTTGCACTTTCCGGTCAAATGTGGCACTTGATTGTATAGATTCCTGATCTTTGCCTTTCTCCCTACCTTGATAATAAATGTTAATTGTCTACTGGCATACAATTCACAAGAATATGCCCCCCCACCCCCCCAAAAAAAAGGTGTCTTCATAAATTAACCCTTAAAGCGCCGCCTACAACTTGCAGCAGACGACAATTTCAAATTTTGCTGCTTTTTCAAAAATAACAAATAAGGCATGATAGTTCATGAGAATCATCTGCTGGCAGGCGATTCTCATGAAATATCATACCTTATTTTTGTCGAAAACTAGGAAAGATGTCGCAAAATTTTTTGTCTGCTGCAGTTGTGATTGGCGCTTTAAGGGTTAACACATCTGCTATGATTCCTAAAATGGTACTTTCTAACTCTTTGCATGCTGGGTAATTTTTCAAGCTTTGTTGTGGTATTACAACATTTTTTTCAAAATTAACTTTATAATAAAATTCTTTCAAGAACACAATCAGAGTGTCAAGCAGTTTGGATCCAGTATCAGGACCGACAGAATGTCGGTCCTGATCTGGGTACAAACTGTTTGCAAAGGTTAACAGCAGATGACAAAAGTCGCCGCTAACAAGGAAAGAGTTAAGTAAATTTCAAGCCTGTACAAACAACAAGATCCTAGTTTAACCCTTAAAGCGCGAAGAAAAAAATGCATCAGAAAATGTCGTCTGCTGAAGTCGTCTGCTGCAAATAATTGCCTAAAATTACTGACTAATTAAACATAGAAGCAAACAGCGTGGACCCAGAACAGACTGCTCCTATAGGAGCAGTCTGATCTGGGTCCACACTGTTTGCCATAGAGGCTTCTTAATCATTTCAGCAGATGAGAAAAGCAGACAACTTTTGTTGTGATTGGCGCATTAAGGGTAATAGGAAGGATCCTCAGTCTCAAAACTTTCTCCAGTTATTTGACACACCATATTATTATAATTGTAGTTTGCATATATAGAGAATACCAGGTAAGCGTCTTGTGATATAAAGCTTACCAGGCAAAGCTTTGAGAACGCTTGTTGACATTCAACATGCGCTCTCAAAGCCGAGCCGGGTAAACTTGATATCAAAATACCCGAACCTTGTATTCTATTTATCAGCTTACCTGTTATTTCACTCTTCAAACAAGCGATTATAAGGTAATTTTCGATTTTTATGTTCATTCAGCATCATAATCGACGTCATTCAAAAAGTGCAATGTCATCATGACCTGCTAAAGGCACATGTCGAGAGATAGACAACATTCATCAGGCAACGTGCAACAATGCAGTTAATATGCGCGGTAGCTGATAAAAAATAATTACCCGCTGTCTGGGACTTGAATCTCTGTAACTTTATAGTCAAGGTCAGGCATCATGGCATCCAGCTGAAAGGAGAATTAAACATAAACCCTTAATGCGCCAATCGCAACAAAAGCCATCTGCTTATCTCGTCTGCTGAAATGTTTAAGAAGCCTCTATGGCAAACAATGTGAACCCAGATAAGACTGCTCCTTTAGGAGCAGTCTGTTCTGGGTCCATGCTGTTTGCTTCTATACTTAATTCATCAGTAATGTTAGGTAATTATTTGCAGCAGACGAATTCAGCAGACAACATTCTCAGATGCATATTTTTGAAAGCTTTAAGGGTTAAACATTTACAGAAGACAACCTTTTCAAATTTATCCTTGCTTTAAGTTACCAATTAAAGCACAACATTTCATGTGAATTGTCAGCTGGCAATGAATTCAAATGAAATTTCAAGACTTATTTTCCCAAAAAAATCAAGAAATCTATGACAAAAATGTAATTTTCCCCTGAAGTTTCCTTATAATCTGACCATTAGTTTCTTAGATATTGTGCATACGGGATTTACTAGACAGACAGAAGGACTGACAACCAGCAACTATATGCTTCCCCTAGGAAGAGCAAAATAAAACCCATCTCAGTTGACGGAAACGTTAATATTTAGAAGTTACTTTGGATTAGGTTTGATTTCTTTTATGGTAATGGTCTGAGGTCATACTCACTTGAATTTCGCTTAATATAGAGCTTATTGCTATTGATACTGATTATAAGAATCCATTATTAGTGTAAGGGTGGGATAGAAAAATACATCCTGAGGATCACCGTTTGGCATCACTAGGCTTGCCGAGTGATGACAATCATTGAACCTGAGGGACAGATTTTTCTATCCCACCCTCACACAAATCATGAATTCTATTTCTTGCTCACCATTGACTTTATTTTAAAATAAGCTTCTAGCAGTCCCAGATTACGCTGATATGCAATATAACATGATGATGTCACTTTGACTAAACAATGACGTCACTTGATGACCATGTGCACGAGTTCCAATACAACCAATGAACAGTCTTCTCATGACAGCCTGGGTAAGATAACATGGGTAAGATAAGAATTTCTGACCCAGCCTAAATATCAGATATCCTTATCGGGTGTGCAAGAAATGCATTTCTTGCAGACCAGATGAAATGCATTTCTTGCACGCCGGATACGTACATCTGAGATTTTACCCTGGGATAGAAATTCTTATCTTACCCAGGCTGTCACGTTATAGTGAAATCATTATGTTATATCGCTGTGCAGCTTATTCAGGAGCATTATAAAGTTTATACTCAGGTGAGCATGAAAAAAGTTTTATAGCCTTGGGGCCAGGCCTATACCTTTTTTGTTTGATTTGATTCTTTAAGTACCATCATCAATCTTTCAGTTAAAAAGGGACGGGTCTTCCTGGGTTGAACCAGTACTAAGCTAGGATTAATGTTCTTGCTCAAGGACACAACGCAGTGACCCCGGTGAGGCTTAAACCCGCTGTCCCTTGGTCTCAAGTCAAGCACTCTACCACTGAGCCACTGCGCTCCCTCCATTCCCTTGATGTTCCCTCTCAATGAGACTCATTTATCAGTTACTTACGAGAGGTTCTGTATTATGGAGGTAGTCTTTGCCCCCATTGCTCCCCAGATCTTCGATACTCTTATCCTGGCAATCATCAGTTATGTTCACCCATAATCTGAAAACTGAAAACACAAGAAACTATTCTAGCATAATGTATTCATGACGGCTAGAGTACAAAGATGATAAACAATGCTTTCTTTGGGTTTAACCCTCTCCTTCATGAATATTCATGCTAGGCTCCACCCACTATATTCTCATTCTGGCAATCATCAGGCATGTTTACCCATTGTCTGAAAACTGAAAACACAAGAAACTATTCTAGCATATTGCATTCATGACTGCTAGAGTATAAAGGTGATAAACAATGTCTTCTTAGGGTTTAACCCGTTCCTTCATGAATATTCATGCTAGGCTCCACCCGCTATATTCTAATCCTGGCAATCATCAGTTATGTTTACCCATTATCTGAAAACTGAAAACACAAGAAACTATTCTAGCATATTGTATTCATGATGGCTAGAGTGCGTATGAGATAAACAATGCCTTCTTTGGGTTTAACCTGTTCCTTCATGAATATTCATGCTAGGCTCCACCTACTATATTTTCATCCTGGCAATCATCAGTTATGTTTACCCATAATCTGAAAACTGAAAACACAAGAAACTATTCTAGCATATTGTATTCATGATGGCTAGTGTTTTTTTTTGGTTGATTTGATTCTTTACGTCCCATCAACAATCTTTCAGTTAAACAGGGACAGATCTCCCTGGGTTGAACCAGTACTAAGCTAGGATAAATGTGTCTTGCTCAAGGACCACAACGCAGTGACGCCGGTGAGGCTCGAACCCGCGGCCCTTCGGTCTCGATTCAAGCACTCTACCACTGCGCTCCCCCATGATGGCTAGAGTACATTGGTGATAAACAAAGTCTTCTAAAGGTTTAACCCTTCGCTTCATGAATATTCATGCTCGGCTCCACCCACTATATTCTCATCCTGGCAATCATAAGTTATGTTTACCCATAATCTGAAAACTGAAAACACAAGAAACTATTCTAGCATATTGCATTCATGAGGGCTAGAGTACAAAGATGATAAACAATGCTTTCTTTGGGTTTAACCCTTTCCTTCATGAATATTCATGCTAGGCTCCACCCACTATATTCTCATCCTGGCAATCATCAGTTATGTTTACCCATAATCTGAAAACTGAAAACACAAGAAATTATTCTAGCATATTGTATTCATTTGTTTGTTTGATTTGATTCTTTACGTCCCATCAACAATCTTTCAGTTATAAAGGTACGGGTCTTCCTGGGTTGAACCAGTCCTAAGCTAGGATTAATGTTCTTGATCAAGGACACAACGCAGTGACGCCGCATATTGTATTTATGACGGCTAGAGTACAAAGATGCACAATGCTTTCTTTGGGTTAAGCCCTTTATGCCTAAAGGATTCTTTCTTTTGGTTTATGATGCAATACACTTGGGATGGTCCATTGTATAAACTGAGGGGTCACAGATAATAATTTCCACATCAATAATGTATTCTTTTCGCTGAAGATTGTTTTTTATCATAGCAAATAGTGTAGACCCTGATGAAATGCCCCATTATGCGGCATTTCATCATGGTCTTCACTCCCGTCTTCACTGTTTGCAAAAGAACGCATTTAGGAGTCGCTAGTATAGGAACGGTTAAACAGACAATTCTAATTAACTTGCTAATGTAAGGTAATGTTTGATTGGATAACATTAGGAATTTTATGTGGGAAATAATTTGACATCATTAATTATGTCACATTTACTTGGATTCTGTGGCTTCATGTGTCTTTCAATGCTCCTATTTGAGACGAAACAAAGTTTTTAACCGTAAGCAAGCGTAAAAGTGCATTAGAATTAGGATATGTATATTCAAAATTTTCATTTGAAGAGGTATATTGTTGGATATACGGTCAGAAATCGCAACTTACTAATCCACCGATAAAACACTTTGTCACAAAATAACACAACCATTCTTGCCTCACATTTTATCTTTTTTTCCTCAACTTCTTGTTTAATAAATTAAATAATACATGAGCACTCATGTAATATCCTCTATAAAATCTTTTAAAGACACCTAGATATATCCTTTTAAATCCTTTATAAATTGGACCTTGATTTTGTTTTCTTTGATGTTTTACGTCCCAGTCAACAGCTATGGATATGTCAAGACGGTCAGTTCACATGACCACACCTTTTCCTTGGCAAACTTGACTAAGCAATTAATAAGTACTTCATGGACATACATTCGCTTATAACTGACAACAACCCTTCTTGGATCAGCGGAAGGAAGACAAATGACCATAGAAATGATTTTATGATCAATCTCAATGAAAGTATGGGGCCGGGCCATGATTGAACTCGTGACCTCTGGATCTACAGTCGGCCTCACTACCGACTGCGCTAAGGGGCCCAGTAAATCGGAACATTGTTCAACTCTTTGCTTACTGGGTAATTTTGCATGCTTTTTGTTGTCCGCTGATTTTTTTTTTTTGAAATCAACTATTTCGAAAAAATTATTTTAGGAATACCATCAGAGTGTCAAACAGTTTGGATCCAGATCAGGCCAGACATTTTGTCTGGCCTGATCTGGGTCCAAACTGTTTGCCAAGGTTATCAGCAGATGACACTAAGGGCAAAGGATTAAGGGAAATAACTCAGGATTAAGGGTGATAACTCTTACCTCTGCATTGTGTTTTTTCACCAAATACATCTCCTGTCCGCTCTGCAACATCTTCTCTTGTATTGTTGATAAGACACTTCACCGGTCCGATACTTCTGGCATCTAACTCCTCCTGGACACACTCAACAAACTCAATAAATGACCTGATAATATACAATCAGACAAGGAATTTAATTAAGAAATAGATCAGCTCCAGCAGTGAATTTTTGTGTAATAATTCACTGTTTGGAGGTCAGTTGTAAAGAAGGTCAAATCACGAGTGCGTAGCACGAGTGATTTATCTTCGTACAACTGACCAACATCTATTTCGATTCTAACACACAATAAACGCCAAAAACACATTCAAAGTCTTCAGCTTCTTCCAACTTTCCGCCATTGCACTGAATAATTCCCACCAATAGTTGGACGGTGTCGCATACGTTTACATGTAATTGTAACGTCTTTCACGCGTAAAAATGATGTTACACCGTCTAACGCCATGAATGACATCATTTTCCAGTGACGTCAGCTATCACACACTTTAGTTGTGAATTATTGTCCAATATATCACAGTTTGTTACAGTTGGCTCTATAGGCGAGGTGTGTTGGAATTATTTACAATATACACAGTAAGACCTGTCATAAGAGGCCACTCGAAAAAAAAGACCCAAAATTGGTTTTCAATACCGATTATTGCTTAATGTAGGTCAAAAGTATTGCAGAATGCTCCAAGAGAGCATTCTGCAATACTTTAGATCTTCATT
This sequence comes from Loripinus fragilis, assembly GCA_964019695.1. Lineage (NCBI taxonomy): Eukaryota > Metazoa > Mollusca > Bivalvia > Lucinida > Lucinidae > Loripinus > Loripinus fragilis. Next base: position 107,071,608 of record OZ026515.1, read on the forward strand.
AAGCTCCATTTTGTCTTTAAGACCTTTGTTTTGTAAATTTTCCAGTGGCCGCTTAAGACTGTACAGTCAGATAACTAGTTTAATTCTTCATGCACTAATCGATTCTTCCTTCTGGTTTGATACAATAAATGTGGGATGGTCCATTATATATCAAAAGGTCACAGGTTATAATTTCCAACTAAAATTGTGTTTCTTTCTCTGAAGATCGTTTTTTTTTGTCTGAGCAAACAGTGTAGACCCTGATGAAATGCCACATTATGCGGCATTTCATCTTGGTCTTCACTGTTTGCCAAAATACGCATTTAGGAGTCACTAGTATTTAAAGGGTTGATACTCTTACATCGTGTTTTGTCGTAGTCTCCTGATTGCTTTTAAAATTCACTTTTTCAAAAATATCTTCCAGGATTATAATCAGAGTGTCATACAGTTTGGATCCAGATGAATATCAACTTACCCATGTCCTATGGGTGCTTGTGAGTAGAAATTTGTGCAAGGAAACAGTATAGACAAAGATTAGGTGCTACAATCCAAAGCATCTGATCTCGGTCTGCACAGTTTGCCTTTGTGCAGTAAATAGATGCTAGGCTTATATGGGTTAAAGGATATACACAAAAAAGGGCAAGGATGGTATTGGATAGCTAACATGAGTTAAGGAGATAACATAAACTGAAAAATCTTGTGGTTTAAAGAATATGTTTAAGCACAGCACACAACGACTGATTTTGAGTACTAACTGACTAAGTGCACCGAAGAGCGAGAATAACTTACCCTTAAAGCACCCATCACAACAAAATTTATCTACTTTTGTCGTCTGCTGAAATTTTTTAGAAGCCTTGCCAACAAACAGTGTAGACTCAGATCAGACTGCTCCTCTGCTGTTTGTCTCTATACTTAACTTTGTTAAATAATTTTAGCAAAAATTTGCAGCAGAGGACAAATCCAGAGGGAATTTGCTGGCGTTTTAAGGGCTAATATTGTATTCAAGATCCAAAAGCATGAACCAAAATTCTTCAGTAAAAGGCTAATCATGGTTTACACTGCCTATCATTCAAATTCTGTGCAAAATTTACCCTTAGCCCGCCAGTTACGACTTTTGTCATCGGCTCTTCTCATCTGCTTTTGTTCTTTGGTAGCCTTAATTGAATACAATATGGGCCTAGATGTGAGAAAACCTGTCTTCAGGGGCTTGCGAACAACAAGGCCGCAGACCAGCCTGCGCATCCCCGCAGTCTGATCAGCGTCTTTGTTATTCACTTTTTGAAAAGTATCATATCTAAACTTCCTACAAGTGAAATTTCAGTTTTCTAGCTCGTATCTGTAGCTGAGGAGACTGCTTTGAGTCTTGCTATGTCGGAAACCCCGAAGACAGGTTTTCTTGTGTCACGGCCCATATGGACCCAGATCACAATGCTCCTAAGAGAGCATCCTGATCATGTCTCATATTGTTTGCTTCCATAAAAAAATCTGAAGTGCACTTGAAAATATGGAGAAGATGCAAAAAAAACCCCAGATATTTTCAGCACAAATAAATACAGTAATAAAACCTGTTTTAAGCGGCCACTCAAAAATAGACAAAACAAAGATCTTAATGACATATGGTAGCTTAATGAAGGTTTAAAGTATTGCAGAATGCTCCCCTTGGAGCATTCTGCAATACTTTTGACCTGCATTAAGCGATAATTGGTCTTAAAAACCAATTTTTGGGATATTTTTAGCGTGGCCGTTTTACACAGGTTTTACTGTAGTGGCAGAATAAGGGTTTAAAATGCTTGTTGATTTTTTGTTTGTTTGTTCAACATCCCAGCCAACAGCTATGATCATGTCGAGAAGGTCAGTCAACCTAACCACACTTTTCCCTGGGCAAGCTTGACTTAGCAGTTAACACACATTTTCACTTGTAACTGAATCAAAGGGAAGGAGGAGAACGACCATAAAAAAATTATTTCACGATCAATGAATCTCCACGAAAGTATGGGACCAGGCCGGGATCAAACTCCTGACCCCTGGATCTGCTATTGGACTCGTTACCAATTGCGCTACAGGGCCTGGTAAAAAGCTTGTTGATTTATCACAATTTAGTTAAAGTATACTGACCTGCAGGATATGTTAAAATCATTATAGGGGTCACATATAGCTATGGCGGCACTGATGACGTCATCCCTTCGACAATCCTCTGTAAAAATAAAACACAATCAGTACTTCCTAATTAAGTTTTTGCATGCTGGGTAATTTTGAGCCGTCTGCTGATTTCTTTTTTCTTCAAAATTTAATTTTTCAAAATATTCTTTCAGAAACACTATCAGAGTGTCAAACAGTTTGAATCCAGATCAGGACCGACAGAACGTCGGTCCTGATCTGGGTCAAACTGTTTGCAAAAGGTTTTCAGCAGACGACAAAAGAGTCATGGCCAGCAAGGAAAGAGTTAAATACCTGTATGAATACAAGAGGCCCAAGTGGGCCAGAATTGCTCACCTGAATGGGTCTGATCACAATAGGTTACATAATAGCAAGACCATAATGGCTGTCAGATCAGATCAGATTGCATTGAGCAGTTCTGAATCTCAATGTTATCCTGTTTCCTCCCATCAAGTTTCAGTGTACCTGTAAGCTGAGAAATGTTTCAGGAGGAGACATTGTTTGAAGAATTCCAAGATGGCCACTGTCCCCGCCATCTTGGGGGGTAATAAAGTACTTCCTCACCTAATTTCGAAGACTAAGTTGTCTGTGTATACCCAAATATGAATACTTAACTTTGCATGCTGGGTAATTTTATATGTTTTTTTGCATCTGCTGATTTTTTTCAAAATCAACATTTAAAAAAATCTTTTCTGCATGCCATTAGAGTGTCAAACTGTTTGGATCCGATTCGGCTTGATGTTTTGTTTCGCCTGATCTGGGTCCAAACTGCTTGCAAAGATTATCATCATATGGTGGTAACTTGTGCAATCTTTTCCCCATTCAAACAGTAATCATTTGATTTAAAGTGGAGTAGATGAGATTAGAATCTATCACGAGTGTGAGGGTGCGATAGAAAAATCCGTCCCGAGGATCTCCGTTTGGCATCACGAGGCTTGCCGAGGGACAGATTTTATTCAATCCTCACACACATAATGGGTTCTTTTTCTTGCTCACCATTAAATACCACATTTTTATATTTAAAAAAAGGTTTCCAGAATTTCCTGAATACACTGAGATGGGATATGACATAATGACATCACTTTAATATAACAATGACGTCACTTGTCTATCAACATGGGGCCGTTTGTTTTTATCCTTCCCACAGGTTGGTATGGGGTATGTGAGATTCTCTCGTATGGGTAAAAACAGCAGAAACCTCAATCAGGTGTGCAAGAACACTCTAAGCACCCATTTCAATTGTTTAAGGCGGCTGTTCTGGCATACTCTAAATTGGAGGAAAAATTCAGAATTTTTAATACTGATTCGTTTAAAAATAGATGGACTATGTTTTCTGAATTTGCTGTGGCGGAATTCTGGTGGCCATTTGTTTGGCGTCTTCGTGATCAAGTAAATTTCTAGAAATCTGGTCAGGCTGAACTTGATTCAAGGAATCTGCTTGCAAAACCAGGATCAGTTCACCTTACCAACAAGTTTGGCTAAATGCTAAGGTGGAACCATTTGTATGGGATCTAACAACCTTACAGCTGGGCTTTCCACTGGTATTCAAATCCAAGTGTTATTTTGAGCAGCTGATTTCATTATTTGGATATTTTATAATGTTTGCACGCACCAATTTTCAAAAATTAGATGATGGGGAGAGGTTTGTCCAAAGCAGGGAGGATAAGGATCCTGTGATATCGTCATTCCTCATGGACCCCGATTTTAGGCCTTATTTTGTTATATCGGAATATTGTAAATATTTGGAAGGAGTTATTTAATAAATGGAAAGGAGTAATTGAATATATATTTGGGGAGAAGTTTGTCCAAAGCAGGAGTAGGATCCTGGAGCCCCAAGTTTAACAGAATATTTTTAGTATATGGAAAACTTTTGGATTTCGGAATTATTATTATCTTGAGATATTTGCAGAATTAAAATTGGATTTTGGATGGATATGGATTTAGGATGGACATTAGATCTACTTGCTTTCAAACAAAAACTATTGGTGCGTGCAAACTATCCTTGATCACCCTCACGTCCGTTGTGGCCTACGGATTTCTGTCTCTTTCGTCCATGTTATTCCAATACTAAAAAAGCTCTATCTAGTCAATGAATATAATTAAAAGATATGTTGTTATAGAGCTTGGTTTTTTCCTTTGTCAGTATCATGAAATAATCAAATTAGCTAAAGATCGAGTTAAGTTGACTTGTATGTCATTGTTTTAGAGCTACTATACCTTGAGAGTAGATCTTTTCCATGTCAACTCGAACACATTTTTTTCGACATCCATCGTGGCAGCATTTCATAGGGCCATAACAGTGATCGTCCACACCACAGGCATTTGTGTAATTGTCACAAGCCATAGCAGCTGATGGCAAAGGACACATACCATCCTTAGGTGCTAAAATAAATTAAAAAAAGTTTATACAACTATTATTATTATTATTATACAATTATTGACTTATGTTGAGAAAGGCATATTGGCGTAGTTTAATTTTGGTGGTTTCTTAATTTAATAACCTATTAAGAGTTATTTTCTCTTCTGGTGGGGCTAAGAGAATATTAGGTTCCTTCTGTCTATTACTCTTAAAGGAAAGAATATGCTCCCTTTTGGGAGCATATTCTTGCCTTTAACAGTAGCCCCTTTTAAGATAGGGTTTTCTCAACGGGACTACCCTCCTAAGTTGTTTTATTAAGATAGATACCAACATACTATGGATGAGTGTCTATTTATTACATACTGTAAACTGAATTACAAACTGTATTTTGTGGTCATTTTTTTTTAGAATTTGTTAACATCCCAAATATTACCAAATTAAAATTACAGTAAAATATAAGTGCTTTACAGTGCAGACAATTTCAAAAATCAAATGGAGCACCATTATAATACTGTCCACTATAAAGCTGATTCAGCTTTAACTCAGCCTGAAGGGCTTCACCTTAACTTTGCAAGAGACCCGAAGTATTGATGATTCCATGAACATTCAAAAAATTGAATTTATTGCATACTTTTACCTTTTATCATATATAAAATATTTTTAATTTAGGAATTAAAAAAGTTTTGTATTTAAAATATAACTGTATTAACGGTTTAGTCGTCGGAGTGTAAAATGGAAAAGCAGAACAGCCAGCTTGAACACGGACAGCCAATATAGCATAGAAGAGGCTTGTTTTGCATGTGCGACTCGGGTGTGGCTCGCTGTCAATCACAACACCAGTATCACTTCTGGCAAATTAGTTCAATGTTCGAAGCATATTGCACGGTCAAGTGAGCTTGGCAGCTGTCAATCAAATGTGTGTAGTTCATGAGGCTATGAACGGTTGCAAAAATCTAAAGATTCATTTTAGGATTGCTTCCAAAATGTAAATATTGCAAAGTAGATAAATTGGGCCTCGTCACGAGAAACCCTGTCTTCCGGGTTTCGGACAAAGCGAGGCGCTAACCAGTCTCCTTGGCTACAGAGACAAGCTAGAAAGTTTAAATTTCGCTCGAAGCAAGTCTAGATATGATACTTTCCAATTAGGGAATGACAAAGGCGCTGATCAGACTGTGCGTATGTCCAGGCTGGTCTGCGCCTTTGTTGTTTACAAACCCCAGAAGACAGGTTTTCTCGCGTCGAGGCCCAATTAATCATGCTTCTTCATCATCATTATAATCGGATCTTTGATTAACATGCAGGTGCATCATCCACAACAGTTGGCCCCCTTTCAGGTTACTGGCTAGCTGTCTGCATAGCAGATCTCACACCTCCACTTTAAACAGCTAACCCAGGCAGTGACATGCAGTCAAATCTCGTAAATTCGAAGTCCTAGAGCTTAGAGATTTTAATTTTGAAATATTGAAAGTTCAAATTATAGGGAAGTAGACATAAGAATATAAAGCCCCTTCCCCCCACCTAAAATGATTAATATCAGTTTTTTTCCTATCAAACCTATCAAACATATGTTTTTGGTGTGTAAAAGAAACGTCTTGGAAAGATGATTCTTTTAGGCACCAAAAACATGTGTTTATATAGACAGGTTTTTTTTAAAAATAGTTCATAAATAGGCCCTCTTATATAAATCCAGTGTGTCCCAAATATTTTAGCGAGTATTTCCAAAAATCGAAGTTGAAATTTTTGAGGTTTTATTGTATTAAGCAGTGCATTTCTATATCTTAAACACTTGATGATATGAGCTGTGACATGTGATTTTCAACAATGTGGCATTTTGACAAGTGTAGACTCAGACCAGCTAGTGCAGCCTCCTTTTAAGCTTAGAAACTCCAAATGATGTGCGGTCAGTAGCTTAACAGTCATATAATATTCAAGCGACTAGTAAAGGCTCTGATCAGACTGTGTATGCGCAGGCTGGTCTGAGCCTTTGCTGGTCGCTCATACCACATTGTTGGAAATCTCATGTCCGGGCTCATATGTTGTTTGCCAGAAATGCAAAGACAAACACCGACCCAGATGAGAGGTGTGATGCCAGGTGTCAAGACAGTGAATTGTAACCCTTGGTAGGACAAGATATCAAAAGGCATACATACCAATTTCCTTCAAATCTGATGTACATTCCATGAAGCAACCATTACCGCAGCATTTCTCCACACCCCAACAGGCTGAGTCCATCAAACACCCAGAATAACCATAATCTGTACAGTTTTGTCCATAATCATAACACCCACCAGGATTCTCATCTACAATATTATATTTAACGAAAGTGATAAAACATCTTTTTTTTTTTATTGTTATTAACTACAACACTTAACCCTTTACCTCATAGTGACACCTTTTGACACTTTTGCAAACAGAGCAGACCCAGATCAGACAGCTCTTGTAACAGCTAGTTTAACCCTTTACCTCATAGAGACACCTTTTAACACTTTTGCAAACAGAGCAGACCCAGATCAGGCAGCTCTTGTAAGAGATGTTGTTTAACCCTTTACCTCATAGAGATGCCTTTCAACACTTTTGCAAACAGAGCAGACCCAGATCAGGCAGCTCTTGTAAGAGCTGCCTGATCAGGGTCTACTCTTGTTTGCTTATGGAAATATAATTAGATATGATCCTACACTTGTGGACACGACAAGTAATTTCTTTGTTCTATGTACAGACATGGAAGTTTATTTATAAAATTATTATATTTGTAGTGGGTGGAGCTTAGCATGAATATTCATGAAGGAAAGGGTTAATAGTTTATTAACCAAAGGCATATATTTTTGTGATAATGAAAGCAACATACAACAACTAATCCTTTATTTAAAAACGAAATTATTTAAATGAAAATGTTAATTGCATTGTAAAATGTGCAAAGGGCTATTCCACGAAAAAGTGTGATGGTGTGTGTGTTTGTGGGGGTGGAGGTACAATTTAATTAATTAAATTTTCTAGGTTATGCCCCTTAATAAAAGTTGTGCACCCCCCCCCACCCAGTGCCACTTTTTTTCTTGAATAGCCCTAATTACATACCAAACGTATTGTTAAAAGTAACTGAAACTTAAAAGGCTTACTTATGAGATGTTTTTGCTTGCATTTTTTCGCACTCGCATAGAGCATTTTAATTGGCCTTTTGATATATAAATTCATGGTTATGAAGAAATATTAATATATATCACCCTTTTGATAGATAATTTGTTTGATTTGATTCTATACGTCCCATCAACAATCTTTCAATTATAAAGGGACGGGTCTTCCTGGGTTGAACCAGTACTAAGCTAGGATTAATGTTCTTGCTCAAGGACACAAGGCAGTGACACTGGTGAGGCTCGAACCCGTGGCCCCTCGGTCTCGGGTCAAGCACTCTACCACTGAGCCACTGCGCTCCCTTTTGATAGATAGATTTGCATGTATATATGTTGAAAAATACCCACCCCCCTTCTAATCTATATAAGCTACACTTTCATGAGAATATTTTGACCTTTTGAAATGTAGATACATGCTTTTGTAAAATGCCAGGGAAAACCTACCGAAGCAGTAAGTAGCGATACTAAACAATCTTCTTATTTCATCTTGGGAAAAGGTGAAGGCTTGTGCAATCTTCAGCTGATCACAAAAACCAGTTGATGGAGCACACGATGCAAAATTTTCTATTCCACTGAAAGAAACAACATAAAACTAGAAATGAGACAGTGCATGTGATTTCCAACAATGTTGTATTTTGACATGTGTAGACTCCGACGAGCCTCTGCAGCCTCCTTTTAAGCCTAGAAACTCCAAATGGTGTTCAGTCAGTAGCTTAATAATCATAGAATACTCAAGCGATTAGCAACGGCTCTGATCAGACTGGGCGTATGCGCAGGCTGATTGGAGGCTTTGCATGTCGAACATACCACATTGTTGGAAATCTCATGCACTGGCTGATGTTTATGAAACATTATGCCCCCAACCCTTTGCTTGTCAGGAAGGGTTCATAAGTTTTCAATGCCCAAATTAACAAAGGGCAATTACTTTAAAAATAAAATAACTTTTTTTTTAAATTTCACTAGGTAATATACCCATCATCTTCTACGAACTGACCATGCTTGAAGCTCCTAGCTACAATAATATTCGAGATATCTTGATGACAAGTTTTCAATGACCAAATTTGCAAAGGGCGATAACTCAATAAAATAGAATAACTCTTTTTTAAATTTTCACCAGGTTTTCTACTCATTATCTTCTATCAGCTGACTAAGTTTGAAGCTACTTGCTGTAATAGTTTTTGAGATATCTTGACTACAAGTTTTCAATGCTAAAATTTGCAAAGGGCAATAACTAGAAAAAAAATAAAATATTTTTTATTTTTTTAAAATATTTTCACCAGGTAATCTACTCGTTATGCTCTATTAGCTGACCAAGTTTGAAGCTCATACCTGCTATAATTTTTGAGATATCTTGATTACAAAATTTCATTATGATCCTTTAAAAGGGGCATAACTCCATAAAGGGGGATAATCCAGACTTAAAAAAAAATATGTGTCAATAAATTTTTGATGAGGAATCCATATATGAAATTTCAAAACTGTATCTTAATAAATTTTGTAACAGACGCAAGGACGGACCCAAAGTTGGGGGCATAAAAAACTATTATAGATCAAAGTTCTTAAACTCTTTGCCTAATAGCTATTGTCATCTGCTGATAAACAGTTTGGACACAGATCAGGCCAGACAAAAAGTCGGGCTTCATCTGGATCCAAACTTTTGACACTCTGATGGTTTTTTCTGAAAGAATTTTTCAAAAAAGTTGATTTTGAAAAAATCAGCAGACAACAAAAAAGCATGCAAAATTACCTGGTTGTCAAAGAGTTTTAAAAATACAAGTTCTTGACTGGTAACCAGTGAATGTATACAAAGACAAACAGTGCAGTCCAGGCTGAGATGCCATATGATGTGGCATCTGAACACGAACTTTACTGTTAACTCCTATTGGAGCAGTCTAATCTGGGTCCATATTGTTTGCAATACAGGCTATCAAAGTAAATTGGCAGACAAAAGAGAAGACAAAAATGTTGTGAAAGGCGGGAAAGGGGTCTATTTCATACACCAGGTCCCAGTGTTCACATTTATGTCGTAATAATATGTAAACAGCGAAAATCGTTGGTACGCAAAATAGACAAGTAGCTTGCGTCCATGGGACGCATGATCAAAAGCAGTCCACTTTCAGCCAATTTAAGCCAGCTCAATAGTAAATAGGATTATACCCCTTCAATATCGGTCTTATGTACTTTGCAACGCTTCAAAATCACAAAAAGACTGCTATAAATAGTATTCAGTTGTGGTTTTCCGAGATCAGTTGTTCATAGCAAGTGTTGATATCAGACCCAGGCTGTTCACAGAAGGGTTCAGCGATTTCCAACAGGCACATGTCAAATAATCTTGGGGAGAATTTACAATCTAGAGTGTCCTCGCCGCCAAGCAAAGACTTTTTATAATCAAAGAAGTTTTATAGTCAATGACTCCATCACTGCTTCCTTCTTGTTTTGATTAGTGATTGTCAATCACTCAGTGTCAACCGAAAATGTTTGATAGTTTTACATAGCTTCTTAGTGTTTAACATTTCCAAAAAAAAAAAAAAAAAAAAAAAATTGTCAGTTGGAAAACTTTCTGGGACTCAGTAAAACTTGCATGGGACTCAACTTTTGTTGATGCCCTGGGTCCCAGGGACGCAGTAAAAACCAAGCCTAAATCTAACACTGAGGTCCCTAGATAAGAGTGCGTAATTCAATATTAATTTTCTTATTTCTCAACCTATGCTAATTAGTGCTGTAAGGATAAACCCTTTTTTACCTGCAATCACGGTAATTAGTTGGTAAGAGGAAAGAACCACATTTTATGAGTAGCTGGGCTCCTAAACCATTGAGATCTTCACACAAAACCTCTGATTCAAATCTTCCTGCACCCTGACCTGAAAGGTAGTAAACGGTATTATATGACTTTTTGGTTACTGTAAAGGCGGCACCTCATGAATGCGTAATTAGGACTGGTCTACCTAAGACATAGGTAAAAGCTGAAAATGAGGCGTGGTTTTATTCAAAACTAACTGTATCATTTTGCGTCATTACCTAAGTATAGACTATAGACGCAAAACACATTATTTAGTCCTAAAAACGCCAGCAAAATAACTGCATCTGAAAATGTCTATTTAACATAAGCATAGAGGCAAACATCTGGGTCCACAATGTTTGTCTATCAGGCTTCAAATATTTTAGTGGACGACAAAAAAACATACAATTTGTGATTATGCGCTTTAAGGTTTAATAAATGCGAGTTCAGTGAGTATACGGTTAGGATTTTCATGAAATGCACGCATGTTTGCGCGGCCCAAACAACTTATTAATTCTTCACCAAATTAAAAATAGAACCTGATTTCCCTTGTTTTGTTTGTTTTGTTGCTTTACATCCCAAGTCAACAGCTATGGTCATGGCGGGACGGTCAGTTCACCTAACCACACTTTTTCCTGGGCAAGCTTGAACAAGCAGTTAACCAGTACTTCGTGCACATACTTTCGCTTGCAACTGACAACAACCCTTCTTGAATAAATCAGCGGAAGGGAGGAGAATGACCTTAGAAATTATTTCATGATCAATCTCCACGAAAGTATGGGACCGGCCGGGATCGAACTCACGACCCCTGGATCTGCAGTCAGACTCGCATCTGTTGCCAGACATGTTACCCACTGCGCTACCCGGCCCGGCGATTTCCCTTGTTTAGCAGATGAATTAGCCAAACCATGCCAAGATATGAATATTAAGGTTACCGCCTTTACAGAAAGCAAAAAGTTCTATTATAAATGTTCTAAAATTTCAAAGAATTTTCTTTTTCTGTCTACATATTTGTTTCTGTTGCTGGAAGTACTAAGCAGTGGATAAATTGATTATTCTGTTCACATATAAAATGTTGGTTATCAGGGCTTGAAGTCACAAAACACATGTCTAAATAGCAAACAGGGAAGACCCTGATCAGACTGAAGCAGTCTGATCTGGGTCTGTGCTGTTTGTGACAAAATTGTCTATGCTTGTCAATGCCTTTTTTGGCAAGGACCAAGTTTCAAATTTCAGAATATTTATGGTAAATAAGGAGACATGGCACAGGACGACCTGTCATTGTGACTGACTAAAAGGTAAAGAGGAGATAGCATAACTGACAAACGAGCCACGACTTGAGAATTCCAATAATGTGGTATGTGCCACCAGCAATGGCTCAGACCAGCCTGCGCATACGCGCAGTCTGATCAGAGCCTTTGCTAGTCGCTTGAATGTTCTTTGACTGTTAAGCTACAGTCCCAACAGCATTTGGCGTTTCTAAGATTAGAAGGAGGCAGCACAGACTCGTCTGAGTCTGCACTTGTCAAAATGCTACATTGTTGGAAATCACATGTTGTGGCTCAAATGGACAGGCAGCTAGACACTTTAAACCCCTGTCCAGAGCCCGTGTAGATGGGGGGAGGGGGGTGCAATAATGATAGTGCTCTTACCCACTTCACTTGCGTAAACAAGTTGCTCAACAAATTGGGTTGAGTTTGGCCTGGGGGCTTAGGAGGAGATAGCAAAAAGCGACAGACAGACAGATGGATGGACAGAGAGACAGAGGAAATTACAATATCTTAAATGCTTTTTTTTTAAAGTGTGGGGATAAAAATGACTTGTGTATACAGCAATGACTCTGATCAGCCTGGGTATCAATCAGTGTGCAGCAAAGGCTCTGTGCTTTGTGCTCTCTTTTCAGTCATGTCCTGACTTTTTTACCAAGGTTGAATCAGTACAAAGCATAGTACATGTATAAAGAATCTTGCTCAAGGACATGACGCAGTGCCTCCTGGGGCAGCTCCAACGAGTGACTCCTCTATCCCAAGCTAAGCAGTCTACCAACAGAGCCACTGGACTTATAGATGGGTTTGTTAGTGCCAGTTGATATATCTTACTTGGGCAGTGTTTAGTTGAATCATCCTCAAACATTCTAGTGGCATCTAGAGCAGCTTCAATATTCTGAAGCTCAGCTTCTTCTGCGTGCCAGAAGAACTCTCTCTTTATGCATCTTACAGCTTCACCAAATAACCTGGAAAACAGAAAGCCTATCAATGAGTCAACATACATTTATTCCTTGCCTTTTAGTATAGCTTTTAATAGATAAACAAAATGTTTGAGCGTAAAAATGTAAATATCTTCTAACACATTAGTTTAACATATGGTCTGGTACTCTAAAGAACCGTCTCAATGAGACGGTTCTTTAGAGTACCCACAACAAATGTTATGGTTGAGATATAAGAAATTATATTTTATTACGCATTTTTAACTAAATGCCTGTGTTTGTGTTGATGTTTTTAGAGCATCAAAATGAGAGGGTTCTTTAGAGTACCCACAATATATGTTATGGTTGAGAAATAAGAAATTATTTTTACCACGCACTTTTAACTAAATGCCTGCGTTTGTGTTGATGCTTTAAGTCCCAGCTTACAATTTTTCTGTTATATTGAGATGTTTTCCTGTTTGAAGGATAAAGTGTCTTCCTGAAGGACACAACACAGTGTCTCTGGTGAGTCTCAAACGAGCAACCCTTCAATCTCAAGACTAAAACTCTACCAATGAGTCACTGCACATCTTGTGTCTTCTGTGGATAACCATCTTGTGTCTTCTGCGGATAACCATCTTGTGTCTTCTGCAGATAACCATCTTGTGTCTTCTGCGGATAACCATCTTGTGTCTTCTGCGGATAACCATCTTGTGTCTTCTGTGGATAACCATCTTGTGTCTTCTGTGGATAACCATCTTGTGTCTTCTGCGGATAACCATCTTGTGTCTTCTGCTGATAACCATCTTGTGTCTTCTGTGGATAACCATCTTGTGTCTTCTGTGGATAACCATCTTGTGTCTTCTGCGGATAACCATCTTGTGTCTTCTGCTGATAACCATCTTGTGTCTTCTGCAGATAACCATCTTGTGTCTTCTGCGGATAACCATCTTGTGTCTTCTGTGGAAAACCATCTTGTGTCTTCTGCGGATAACCATCTTGTGTCTTCTGCAGATAACTATCTTGTGTCTTCTGCCGATAACCATCTTGTGTCTTCTGTGGATAACCATCTTGTGTCTTCTGCGGATATTATCTTGTGTCTTCTGTGGATAACTATCTTGTGTCTTCTGCCGATAACCATCTTGTGTCTTCAATATATCCAGCCTGATCTGATTACAAATTGTTTGGCTTATCGATGATAATCCTGAAAGTACTAATTTTGAAGAAACAAGAGGACCCTGAGGTCCTCGATCTCTCACCAGAGTCCTGGCCCCGAAGTTATAAAACTATTTTCATGCTCAACTCAACTGAGCATGAAATTTCAACTGCTCATAAAAACTAAAATACCAACAAACGAAGTTTATTGCTTTAAGTCTCTCATGGGGCCGGGTTCATGAGAGTTAATGTTTAAAATCATATCTATTTTTAGCCCTACTAGCAGCAATAGCTTTTGAGTAATATTTCCGTAAATACATTTTGACTCTGCAGCCATTTCATTCCAGGGAACAGAACCTTTTATGCAAATTTCGGTAGAGGGCACTACAAACAACATTTCTGTCTTAAAGATTTTTTTTGTATTTTCAGCTGTGTCAGGCATTTTCCTTGGCAGAGCCGAACCATTTGTGCAATTTTAGTAGAGGGATATATGGGGAGCATTCATGTGAAATTATTTTAAAATCAGACTGTTGGAGTACCTGTCAGTGTGTTTTCATTCACCTATAAGAAAGTTACAGATGTTTGAAATTCTAATGATTTTTGGTTTGTTTTGTTTGTTTGATTTGATTCTTTACGTTCCTTCAACAATCTTTCAGTTAAACAGGGACTGGTCTTCCTGGGTTGAATCAGTACTAAGCTAGGATAAATGTGTCTTGCTCAAGGACCACAACGCAGTGACGCCAGTCTTGAGTCAAGCACTCTACCACTGAGCCACTGCGCTCCCAATTCTAATGAGTTCTGATTTATATTAGTACTCACTTCTCTATCTGATTTTCACCTGCGTAGGTTTTTAAATCTCATATTCTAAACCCATAAAGCTCCACTTATAATTTGCAGCAGACGACAATTTCAAATTTTACTGCTTTTTAACAAATAACAAACAAGGCATGGTATTTCATGAGAATTGTCTGCTGGCAGACAATTCTCATGACAAAGATTTCGCAAAATTTGTCGTCTGCTGCAGTTGTGATTGGCGCTAAAAGAGTTAATAGAAAGATTGATAAAGTCTATACATCTACTTACCCACAAGCAAAGTCAAAAGAGTCCATAATCAAAGACTTCAAATCTTCGCCAATGTCAGGAATGCACGATGATTTCATAATATCAAATTCACTGAAAACAGCGACCTGAATCCCGCCTTCCGGAGTATTATAAAACTCATCTGTAAGAAAATAACTCTTAATTCTTAGCATGCAGGGTAATTTTTCATGTTTTTGTTGTTGTCTGCTGAATTTGTTAAAAATCAACTTTTTCGAAAAATTCTTTTAGGGAATACCATCAATGTCAAACAGATAGGATCCAGATCAGGACCGAGATTCTGTTGGTCTTGATTTGGGTCCAAAATGTTTGCAAAAGTTATCAGAAGACAGTAAAATTCACAGCTATCAGGCAAGGAATTAACCCTTAAAGCGCCAAGAAAAAAAAATGCATCGCAACAAAAGTCGCCTGCTTTTCTAGTCTGCTGAAATGTTTAAGAAGCCTCTATGACAAACAGTGTGGACCCAGATCAGACTGCTCCTTATAGTAGCAGTCTGTTCTAGATCCGTGCTGTTTGCTTCTATACTTAATTCGTCAGTAATGTTAGGCAATATTTTGCAGCAGACGACTTCAGCAGACAACATTTTCAGATGCATTTTTTACTTGGAGTTTTAAGGGTTAACCCATGCCCTTCTCAACTCTTTATCTCCTAGTGTTGTCTGCTGATGCCTTTTGCAAACAGTTTGGACCCAGATCACACCTGACAAAAAGTCGGCCCTGATCTAGATCCAATCTATTTGACAGTATTCATGATTCCATGAACAGACCAATGATTAAAATTGCTTATATTAACATTTTATTATCAATATCTAAAATATAGAAATTATTTATAATATAGAAAAAAAAAACAGTATTGTATTTAATGTAATTGTATAAACAGTTTTGTTGGAGTGTACAAAGAAAAAGCGGAACAGCCAGTGTGAACACTGACAGCCAATGAAGCAAACATAAGGCTTGTTTTGCATGTGCGACTCAGGTGTGGCTCGCTGTCAATCACAACAGGCAAATTAATTTAATGTTCAAAGCCTATTGCAAGGGCAAGTGAGCTTGGCAGCTGTCAATCAAATTTATGGTTTAAGCAATCTGATCTGGGTCTGCACTATTAGTCTCGGAAATTTTGACAGGAAACTAGTGTTTGAAACTTTAGAACCTCTACAGAAAAACCTGTGTAAAACGGCCACTCAAGAATAGACAAAATAAAGATCTTAAAGACAAATTGTAGCTTAATGAAGGTCACAAGTATTGCAGAATGCTCCCTTTGGAGCATTCTGCAATACTTTTGACCTGCATTAAGCGATAATTGGTCTTGAAAAACCAATCTTCTGTCTTTATGAGAAGGGCTGTTTTACACAGGTTGTACTCTAATGTATGTTGCACTAAAACCCACCTGCACATAGATAGCCAGGAAACTCTGAGAACTTGATGAGATCAATAAAACTTTTATCGTAGTATTTCTCCCACAAGGCCGAAAATATTGAACGGAAGTCAATTTCAATGTCTTCTTCTTCTCTGAAATGTTCTACAACACGCTGAACTGCTCGTAGATTCTCGCTGAAAGATAACAAAGTTAAAAGTCAAAGTAAAAAAAAAAAAAAGGAGTTAAGCATTAACTCAATAAGTGCATATATGATCCACTTCAAAAATAATATGCCCCCCCAGGTGGACATAATTTAGAAATTCTACTCTGTGACACCTATATGTCAAGTCTCAAAAATGGAATATTGCAGATAAGAATCTGGATTAATCCATCCTACTGATCCTTATTATCAACTATTTGGGTGCAAATCATGACTAAATGAGCTGTGACATGTGATTTCCAACAATGTGGCATTTTGACAAATGTAGACTCAGACGAGCCTGTGCAGCCTCCTGTTAAGCTGAGAAACTCAAAATGATTTTCAGTCCGTAGCTTAACACTCATAGAATATTCAAGCGACTAGCAAAGGCTCTGATCAGACTGTGCGTATGCGCAGGCTGGTCTGAGCCTTTGCTGGTCGCACATACCACATTGTTGGAAATCTCATGTCGTGGCTAAAATGTTTTTTGTTGTGTGTCGTCCTTTAAAACTTCTCTGTAGCAAACTGTGGACCCAGGTCCACTCTGAGTGTCTACCCAGTAAGTAGGTAAAATCAGGCCACTATTGGCCTGCCAGCGAAATGCCATCCGAATGGCGTTTCGCTGGTGGGAAGATAGTGGCCTTGATGTGTGACCTTGACCTCGAGTCTGCATAGCTGAGTCATGGGTTCTGCACACTGTCTCACTGAGAGGAACATTTGAGTGAAGTTTAATGAAAATCGTTCAAAGGATTCAGGAGATATGGAGAAGACACTTCTCATTCATTCAGAACATTGTACATCTAAATATCTAAATGGAGATGACATAACATAAGCTCAACGCTTACAGTCAACTCCTAGAAACATTGTATGTATGTATATATCAAAATATGTAAATCTTTATGAATAAAATATTGTTTAAACCAAGACACTCAAGTATGTGACATGGACAGCAGACTGATGAAGGCCATTCATATAAACCCCCAACCATTGCATGGCGGGCTACACGCTAAGTTAAACATTTTTAAAACCCTTAAAGCATTGACAATGAAAAAAGTCAACAAGCAATGCTTATTAGATACCCCTCCACACAGTAAGAGTCATTGAAAAAACTTGGCAAGTTATAGTTCAAACCTGCAGCCCTTAGTTTTGAAAAGAAGATTTCAGTAGAATCTGTGCAAACAAAAATTATAAACTTCTTCATGCATATGTTCAATGTGTCTACATTGTATTGGCAAAGTATCAAATTGTTCCATCAAAAGCTGTGGTAGGAGTTGATCGGCCCATGAAGGCACTATCCATGCATATACAAAAGCCCTATTAGGGAATAATTGTCTAAGTGCTCATAGCTGTCATTTTGTCCCAAAAATTATTTTTTCTGAACCAAACTCCTTCATGCATATGTTCAATGTGTCCACATTGTATAGGCAAAGTATCAAATTGTTCCATCAAAAGCTGTGGTAGGAGTTGATCGGCCCATGAAGGCACCATCTATGCATACACGAAAGCCTTATTAGGGAAAATTGTCTAAGTTCTCACAGCTGTCATTTTGTCAAAAATTGTTTTTTCTAAACCAAACTCCTTCATACATATGTTCAATATTTCTACATTGTATAGGCAAAGTATCAAATTGCTCTATCGAAAACTGTGGTTGGAGTTGATCGGCCAAAGAAGGCACCATCTATGCATATTCAAACACCTTATTAGCGAAAATTGACTAAGTTCTCACTGCTGTAATTTTGTCAAAAATTATTTTTTCTAACCCAAACTCCTTCATGCATATGTTCAATGTGTCTACATTGTATAGGCAAAGTATCAAATTGCTCCATCAAAAGCTGTGGTAGAAGTTGATCGGCCCATGAAGGCACCATCTATGCATATACAAAAGCCCTATTAGGGAAAAATTGTCTAAGTTCTCACTGCTGTCATTTTGTCAAAAATTATTTTTTCTGAACCAAACTCCTTCATGCATATGTTCAATGTGTCTACATTGTATAGAAAAAGTATCAAATTGTTCCATCAAAAGCTGTGGTAGGAGTTGATCGGCCCGTGTATGGCCTATAATAGCATAAGCATAAAACTCTATATAAAAAGCCATTTAGAACTACAAAGGGAAATAGCTCTAATAGAATTGGCCCCTAGCCCTTACTTTTTTGTCTAAAGTATTTGTCTTGCATATATAAACATGTTTGCAAGGTTTGATGAAAATCCATCAATGAATCTTCAAGATATTAAGGAAACAAAACGTTACGGACGGACGCACCGAAGGACGTACGGATGGGCGGACAACGTGAAAACAGTATATATTATCAACAGTGTGGACCCATATCAGACTGCTCCTGATATGAGTCTACACTGTTTGTCAAGGATGCTTCGAAAACATTTCAGCAGACGACACAACAGACAAATTTGTTGTCACTGACACTTTATATATGGGTCTTGATGCAAGAAAACCTGTCTTCTGGGTTTGCAAACAACAATTGCAAATTGCTGACGAAAATCCAGCAATGACTCTTCAATATATTAAGGAAACAAAACGTTAACGATGGACGGACAATGTGAAAACAGTATACCCACCACAAACAAAGTTTGCGGGTAGATAAACATAATAAGCAGATGAGATAAGCAGACCACAAAAGTCATGACTGGCTGACTAAGGGTTAACACAAATACATACCTGCATTGATCTTCGACCATTCCACTCACGATTTTGTCCCAGTCAGTATATTGGAATACAAATAGATAGGCTATAAAGTTGTGATTTTGACTCAAGTCCCTGGTGACCTCAGGACCATAGTTTGGTACAGGCTGATCTGTAAAAGAGATGGCTTGACAAAATGTATATGCCGGGCCTGATGTGAATCCATACTAATCCCTACTCTGAGGGGTTTCCGGAAGGAATTTTTCAAGATAGTAGATTTTGAAGAAAATCAGCAGACGACAAAAAATCATAAAACAAAACTCCTACACGGGTGGGCATCAGCGGAACTACCGCGAAATCACGTCAACGTAAATTTGTTCCTTCGTCACATCCGGGACCTTTCGCGTTAGTGGCATGGTCACACGAAAGCCAAACAAAGGTAGGTACTCTCGCTTGTTTTGATTTTTTGTAAAAGAATGAGCAAACTATGTAAAAATCTGGCAATGCTATTCCATGTAGATATGATTTACCTTGATAAACAGGCCAAACGCGATGTTGAAAAAAGCATTGCTCTGAGATGAGGACCGTAACCAATTCGAACACAGTACGGGATTTCTTCAGTTTTATGTCAAAACGAAGAAATTTTGCAGATGTTCTGCCAGTTTTAGCTCAGAGCACGAGCATTTTACACATGGCATGTACATAACAGCCCTTATTCGTCCTTCAGACGTAAAAAAATCGAACCGATCATGTACTATGAAGGAATGATGCCAACGTTTTCAGGCGCGGAGGCTCCTTCGCCATCGCGTTAGTTGTAACGTCACACTCTAGTTCCTTGGAGGATACAATGTCCGTACATGCAGGCGCGGAGAGAAATGTGTGTATTATTAAAGTATCTGCTGAAACACACAAATCGACTACCAATCCACATCAAGCTGCTCCCTATGTACAAACTAGCACACCTACCCCTGTCTCACCTCCCAAGACTCCCACAACCTTTAGCTCAGCCTTTTGTGCAGATGTGCTACAGATGCAAGTATCAGGTATCGTCCACTGGCCCTAATTATTTAACTTGTCTACACGTATGTATGCGTCAGTACATGAGATTTTTAACTTATCGCAAGTGCCACGAATCCAATAAGCCTGCGCATTTTTAAAATTTCACCAGAGCTTTCGCTGCTCGCACACACAAAGTATGGAATTAGATAAAGACGAGACCAACTTTTAGACCACCAGCTGGATACGTCAGCATAAGCGTATAAAGAAGGCTTTTGCGATACGTACCGAAATATTGTGAGCCGACCCAAATAAATCCCAAAAGGGTATGGGTCGGCTCACAATATTTCGGTTACCGCAAAAGCCTTCTTTATACGCTTATGCTGACGTATCCAGCGGATGGTTTAAAATTTGGTCTCGTCTTTATCTACATCCATACTTTGTGTGTGCGAGCAGCGAAAGCTCTGGTGAAATTTTTTAAAAATGCGCAGGCTTATTGGATTCGTGGCACTTGGGATAAGTGAAAAATCTCAAGTACTGACGCATACATACGTCTAGACAATTTAAATAATTAGGGCCATTGGACGATACCTGATACTTGCATCTGTAGCACATCTGCACAAAAGGCTGAGCTAAAGGTTGTGAGAGTCTTGGGAGGTGAGACAGGGGTAGGTGTGCTAGTTTGTACATAGGGAGCAGCTTGAGATGGATTGGTGGTCGATTTGGGTGTTTCAGCAGATTCTTTAATAATACACACATTTCTCTCCGCGCCTGCATGTACTGACATGGTATCCTCCAAGGAACTAGAGCGTGACGTTACAACTAACGCGATGGCGAAGGAGCCTCCGCGCCTGAAAACGTTGGCATCATTCCTTCATAGTACATGATCGGTTCGATTTTTTTACGTCCGAAGGACGAATTAGGGCTGTTATGTACATGCCATGTGTAAAATGCTCGTGCTCTGAGCTAAAACTGGCAAAACATCTGCAAAATTTCTTCGTTTTGACATAAAACTGAAGAAATCCCGTACTGTGTTCGAATTGGTTACGGTCCTCATCTCAGAGCAAAGCTTTTTTCAACATCGCGTTTGGCCTGTTTATCAAGGTAAATCATATCTACATGGAATAGCATTGCCAGATTTTTACATAGTTTGCTCATTCTTTTACAAAAAATCAAAACAAGCGAGAGTACCTACCTTTGTTTGGCTTTCGTGTGACCATGCCACTAACGCGAAAGGTCCCGGATGTGACGAAGGAACAAATTTACGTTGACGCGATTTCGCGGTAATTCCGCTGATGCCCACCCATGTCCTAGCATGCAAAAGAACTTTTAATTGCATCATATAACAAACATTATATTTTAACATTTGATTAGGATTGAATAACAAATATTAATATACAGAGTAATTGTCTATTTTTTGCTATGTCATGAGTCACTGAACTATTGACCAGGCAATATTTTGACTATTGATTGGCACTATACCATGGCCTGGTTTCCCGCTTATTTGTTAAAAACACACAGGGGCTTATCGACATGCCCAACGATGATGCATGCACAGTTCGTTTAGATAAGGAGACGTTATGCAACAATGGTGAAAATGAGGCATGGTTTGGCAACTTTAAACTTCAATAACTCCATTGTTTATGGATAGAAACATAAAGTGTGGGTCCTCATTTTCTTAGTTAAAACGAACGGAACAGGGAGAACAAAATTGAGGAGATTTGGTGAAATTTTCTGTTTTGAAACAAAACCGCATCATCTACAAGGAACTCAGCTAAGTTTTTCATTAAATGGGTTGGGTAATAAAACAATTATTTCATGCCTGTTTGTAGTTTAGTCAAAACTATGCCCCTCAGTACCGTGGACAACCTGATGCACTGTTGCACTTGCTCTTCGGCCTGCTGCAATAGTGCATCAGGTCATCCACTGCACCTCAGGGTAATAGTTTTGACTATACTACAAAAAGGCATGAAATAACTGTACAGTGTAAACTCATCAGATCCCTCCTCCAGGAAGACCCAGATGAAACAATGCAGAGGGCAGCATTACATCAAGGTCTGCACTATTTGCTAACATAAAACAATCAAAGCCAGTGGATCATCCTGACTTTATTACATGTAGCTTTATGGAAAATTCTATGGGTCTGAAAAGGGGTAAGGGTCAAGCTATTCATAAGGTGGGACTGACGTTACAGCCGCCATATTGTTTCATCTGCGAGCTGAAAAATTCGGAGCATCTTGGTTTTTATCCGCATAATTTAATCACATTTTGAAAACTTCGATTGCCAATATATCAAAAACCAGCCGAGAAAACCAAAAAACAATGGGAATATGTTGTAGGTAGCAACTTTTTTCTTAGATTCTTTTATGTCGTTTGTGCGAGAAAATTATTTATTGGGTAATATTTTAGTTGAAAGACCAAAGCTAGTACCTCCAACTAACGGCGCTAGGTGGTGCATTAGATAACTGTCATTTATCAGTTATCTGTGTCCAGAAGAGTTCTTAGCAGATCACATGAATCATCTGGCTTCAGCAATAAATTACAGTTTATCTATTGGCTGGTTGGTTCAGGCATATTTAGTTTTTCAAAAGATATGATGCAAAAATAGTATTTACCCAAGCATAGCATAAATCCACCCAACTTAAAGGCGTCTACATAGTTGAAATGGCTGTAGAATCGATCACGATGTTGATGCATGACAGATACCACTTTCTGTATTGGGCAGTATGTATTAGAGGTCCAGGTCAGTATGTGTGCCTCTATACACTTCATAGTAATTTGTAGAATACTGAAAAAGAAGAAGTCCCCTGTACCGTAAAACCTGTCTTAAGTGACCACTCAAAAATAGGCAAAACAAAGCTCTTAAAGACAAATGGTAGCTTAATGAAGGTCTAAAGTATTGCAGAATGCTCTCTTGGAGCATTCTGCAATACTTTTGACCTGCATTAAGCGATAATTGGTCTTGAAAACCAATTTTTGGTCTTCTTATTAAGTGGCTGCTTAAGACAGGTTTTAATGTATTAATGTTTGTTTGTTTGTTTGTTTTGTTGCTTTACGTCCCAAGTCAACAGCTATGGTCATAGCGGGATGGTCAGTTCACCTGACCACACTTTTTCCTGGGCAAGCTTGAACAAGCAGTTAACCAGTACTTCGTGCACATACTTTCGCTTGTAACTGACAACAACCCTTCTTGAATGATTCAGCGGAAGGGAGGAGAATGACCTTAGAAATTATTTCATGATCAATCTCCATGAAAGTATGGGACCGGGCCGGGATCAAACTCGCGACCCCTGGATCTGCAGTCAGACTCGCATCTGTTGCCAGACACGTTACCGACTGGGCTACGCGGCCTGGTTATTTTACAGAATGCATAGATGTGCTGCAGTGCAGGACAGTATGTGCGCACCAATAAACAGTTAATACATGAAATTTGTGGAATACTGCATGAAAAAGACGCTGTAGTTCTATTGATTGGACAGCTTGAAAGCTCAAGGAGATTTAGAGAGGAAATGGCCTAGTTCATCACCCTTAAGCTTTGACTCAGTTGAGCTAAACAATCAGCTGACAACAGAAAACATGTAAACTTTCCCAGAATTAATGTGTGAAGTTATTTAAGATAGTAACTATGGCAATACAAACCTGCAATCAGCTCCATCCCAACCCCACTGGCCGAAGAATGTGAAAGTATGGTAGCACTTTTCCACCATAATATGCTCAATGTTTGGGCTCAGACAATATTCACCTACAAATATAAAAAGTATATAAAATGTAAACATAAATCTTGCCAGTGTCAAGCCAACATCAACCAGCCAGCGAAACGCCATTCAAATGACGTTTCGCTGGAGGACCAATGGTAGCCTGCTTTTTAAAGTTAACAGTGAAAAAACAACACTGACCCTACTCTCAGTCTCTGTAAATAGTAATGGCTTTAGGGTATTTTTCAATATCTTATGTCGTCTGCTGATTTATTTTTTTCAAAATTGATAGTATTTGAAAATTTCTTTGAGGACTACCATCTAAGTGTTAAACAGTTTAGATCCAGATCAGGCCCAACATTTTTTCCAGCCTGATCTGGTAAAAAACTGCAAAGATTATAAGCAGACGACAAAAGTCCCCATTATTGTATAAAAAGTTAACA
This sequence comes from Loripinus fragilis, assembly GCA_964019695.1. Classification (NCBI taxonomy): domain Eukaryota; kingdom Metazoa; phylum Mollusca; class Bivalvia; order Lucinida; family Lucinidae; genus Loripinus; species Loripinus fragilis. The sequence goes on from OZ026515.1 coordinate 107,095,773, forward strand.
AATGCCTGGGCATCTTATAGTGCAAAGAGGGTCTATAAAGTATAGGAGGTTTTAGGAATTCCCAAAGTGACGTCATTTTCGCGCATGCGCATATCCGTGGCCGTCAACGGTTCACCCAGCTCTATGGAATCTGTGTTAAATGTGGGTTTATATTTTGAGAAAATGGGCTTTTATAGCCTATGTCATGTCAAAACTTGTTTGTATTCTTTGATATACATTCAAAATACATCTTACCGGTAAATGATGGTTCCGAATAACAAACGTTTATCCATTTAAAAGGCAAAATATGAGGCTGCGGAAAGTCCAGAAGTGTCGAGCAGAACGCTGATATTTTCTCCCAATATAACCCATAAAAACTTCAAACATGTAATGGTTTGTTTATGCACTTTAATGATGAACAGAGTGAATCCACCTGCTTGTTTGCCAGTTCCTACTCTCTCTCTCTCTCTCTCTCTCTCTCTCTCTCTCTCTCTCTCTCTCTCTCTCTCTCTCTCTCTCTCTCTCTCTCTCTCTCTCTCTCTCTCTCTCTCTCTCTCTCTCTCTCTCTCTCTCTCTCTCTCTCTCTCTCTCTCTCTCTCTCTCTCTCTCTCTCTCTCTCTCTCTCTCTCTCTCTCTCTCTCTCTCTCTCTCTCTCTCTCTCTCTCTCTCTCTCTCTCTTACGCATCCGTGATATCATCTCACAACCTGTGATCATGTAGCTTAATTAGGCAAACAGTTAACTTACGATTAATTTGTCCCAAAGAAATAACTAAAATTCCATGTTAAACATTTGATTTTCACGGTTGACACCGTTCTAACAAATCCGTTTTATCACCCTCTGTTGAATAAATGAACGACACGCCCCGCGGACTGGCGGAATCAGAGTGTTTTCACAAGTGATTGTCATTGGTGTAATAAAAGAGGGGGTCATAAAAGATCTTTAAAGGATGCCGACATGCTGGACTCAAAATGACTGGGTCCGAGATTATAACACATTTTAACAAGTCTGACATAATGCAACGACACTGAATTCGTTCTCTATCAGTTACATTTTAATTCGTTGCCGTGTTTTTGTATAAACACTAGCTAATATATATTGTCTGTCTGTCTGCTTGTCAGACAGGCCAGTTTCATTCTAATTCATTGCTGTTTTTTGGAAAAGCACTAGCTAATATATAATGTCTGTCTGTCAGGACATGTGTATTTATGTTTCTATCCGTCTGTCTGTCTGAACATGCACACAGAAAGGAACATAAATGTGCATGTTCAGACAGACAGACGGATACCTGTGCATGTTCAGACAGACAGACGGATAGAAACAAAAATACACATGTCCTGAAAGACAGACAGACAGACAGACATTATATATTAGCTAGTGCTTTTCCAAAAACAGGCAATGAATTAAAATGAAACTGGCTTGTCTGTAAATGCGCATATATGTAGGTTTATCAGTCTGTACGCATATACACACTTTTGTTTCTATCAGTTTTTCTGTCTCTCTGTACATGGGCATGTATGCTCGAAAGCTTCAGTTAACACATATTTTGTCGTATAACTGTCCACTTCTTCTTCTGAATATCCATCTTCATCTTACTTATGCTCCCGCGAATCTGCACAGGCTCACCTAAGGCAATGCAACAAGTTGACATTGTGCAGTCTCGAATGAGCCTTCGCTGTTCGAGAGGAAAATGTAATTATATTTTAGCGCCATCGTGTGCGCATTCGCTACTCGAGAAGAAAGTCAACATTATATTTTTCTTTTTTCAGCCCATAGTTTATGTCCACAATCAAATGTACAAGTGTCGACTGCTGATAACCTTTGAAAACAGTTCAGGCCCGACAAAATGTTCTCACGAGAATGCCTGCATGTGCAGACTCGTATCAGCCTTCGCTGCTCAAGAAAAAAAGTTCTGTTTCTTTTTCAGCGCACACATGAGCCTTCGCTGCTCGAGAGGATTTTTTTATAAAGTTTGGGTCGAGTTGCCCTGTACCAAAGATGAATTCCTATACGATGCGACATGGTGAAATTTTGTACATGCAATTAAATAATGAAATGTTCATATATTTCAAAATGTGTTTGTAAGTTCTTTACAATAATATAGTTGAAAATATCTACATTCGGTTTCAGAGTCTAGTTACATAAAAAAAATAAACAATCGCCTTGTTTATTGTTAGCAAACACTTTTTAAACAAAATAAATGAAGTGTCATTGACAAAAGTTCGTTAATTATCAAAATAGTTGCCTTAAAATGGTTAATTTTGTTGTGTTCAAATGAATTGAAAAGTTTAACGGCTCCCGATTTATTCATTTCAAACACAACGACAGACAAATTAGCTCAATAAATGTTAATATTATTTGACAAAGTATTTCTAGATGCATTCAAGATGCATTTACAATTCACATTTATATAAATTAAATAGCAAATTGTAACAAGGGAACTTAAAATAGGTGCAAAATGTTGAAAATTCTACTACTTTCCCTATCTAGACAATACACAGTTGACGGCCAGTATATCCCAAGTCTATTTATAGAACCGGAAGTACGTCACGATAAAACCTCCTATTCCACCTGTTATGAATGCCATATAAACCAGTCAGTCCGGTTTTAGCCCATAAAGTGCCACCTGTAATTTGCAGCAGAAGACAACTTCAAAGAGGTACGTGCATTAAGGGGCTATTTGGCCCCCTCTAGAGCCAAAAACTGAAAGTTGCTTTTCACCAATTTCATCTTATTGGATTATTAGAAGAATAGCCCAAGTGTAAAATTTTGGCATTTATTTTACTTTTACCGGTTGCGATGGTAACCAAAAATGGCCGACAAAATAGGCTTTAAATAGAGAAATTGCCATTTTAGGCCAAATTTGAGGCTTTTGGAGACTGATTTTTTATGAATTCGATATCAGCACAAGCAAATACCAAAAAAACCTTTTAATATATTGTGTGCCGTGATTATTCTCATCATCTGTTAAAATATTGTTTTGGTATTTGCTTGTGCTCTATATTAATTCCATATTACATGTCTCAAATTTGCTCCAAAATGGTCATTTTCCTATTTTAAGCCTATTTTGGCAGCCATTTTTGTTACCATAGCAACCATAAACGTTGAATCAATGCCAGACTTTTACACTTTGGCTATTGTTCTAATAAACTAATAAGAAGAAACTGGTGAAAAGCAACTTTCATTTCTTGACCTCATAGGGGGGCCAAAATAGCCTCTTAATGCACGTACCCCTTTTGCTGCTTTTTCAAAAATAGCAAAAAAGTCATGATATTTCATGAGAATCGTCTGCCAGCGTCTGCTGGTAGACGATTTTCATGAAAGGGCATTAAATTGACGACAAAAAAGGCATGAAAAACTATTCAGCAAACAAAGAGTTAAAAACAGTTATTTAATCCAGATATATAAGTTATATAACAATGAACTCACATGTTTTTAAAGATTTCAAATTGTACTCCGGTTTGAAAAAGTCTGGTTGGTGGTCCATGAAGACAACTTTTTCAAAATTGTTCATATCATAAGCTGTCACACATTCTCCATATTGGCTCTCCATCTTCTGTTTCACACAAAATGCCAGAGTCTCAGCCCCACTGTAAAATAACACATGGGTCAAGATAAGCAAAGTATTTGAGCAAAAAATTGTGATAACATACCATCAGTGTCAAACAGTTTGGATAAAGATCAGGCCAAGCAAAGCGTCAAGCCTGATCTGGGTCCAAAATGTTTGCAAAGGTTATCAGCCTAAACTATTTTCATATCCATAAGTTTAAATCTATGTCTTGGGTGCTCAAAAGAATGGTCTCAATGAAGTTTGTGAACTTGAAGATGAGAAGAGGAAATGTGATAGTAAGAGCTCTTGGGGTCTCTCATTTGATAGGTTCATAGCTCAACCTATCAAACTCGATTGGCCATCTCTATATATTTACATTTCCACTGCGAGTCTTTTAAATATAGCAAGAAGTGAGCAAAGCTCACATACCCCTGGCAGTAGCCATCAGAGGTTGTAACACTTTCAGAGAAAAGATAAATTTGTCAAAGATTTCATGATCCTAAATCAAGTAGTTTCTGAGAAAACTTTGAGGAAAAATGTCCATATGTGTTATATAAGAGTGACAGAAGGAAAAATTGAAAATTTGAAAAAAGAAGACAAAATGAGGATTAGCACCTTAATTTTTATTTACACAATACACTTTGCCTACCTGAAAGTGTACACAAAATTTCATAATCCTAAATCAAGTAGTTGCTGAGAAAACTTTGACAAAAAACGTCCATATGTGTTATATAGGAGTGACAGAAGGAAAAATTGAAAAAGAAGGCGAAATGAGCTTTAGCATCTTTATTTTTGTTTACACAATACACTTAGCCTACCTGAAGGTGTACGCAAAAATTTGAAAACACTGGCTCCAATAGGTGCCGAGAAATCTGTGACAGAAATTTTCATTGGAGAGAAAGAAAAATGAACAAATAAAGGGACTGATAAGCAATATGTGACTGTTCTTTTGTTACACAATACAACTAATCACTATCAAGCTTTATAACAAATTTCAGAATCCTAACTCAAGTGGTTGCTGGAAAATCTTTGACAGAAAAAGTGTCCATATGTATTATATAAGAGAGAAAGAAGGAAAAATGAAAATTTGAAAAAAGAAGGCAAAATGAGGATTAGCATCTTAATTTTCATTTACACAGTACACTTTGCCATCCTGAAGGTGTACACAAAATTTGAAAACACTGGCTCCAATAGGAGCTGAGAAATCTGTGACAGAAATTTCCATTGGATAGAAAGGAAAATGAACAAATAAAGGGACTGATAAGCAATATGTGGCTGTTCTTTTGCTACACAATACAACTAATCACTATCAAGCTTTGTACCAAATTTCAGAATCCTAACTCAAGTGGTTGCTGAGAAATCTTTGACGAAAAAAAAAATGTCCATATGTATTATATAAGAGAGAAAGAAGGAAAAAATGAAAATTTGAAAAAAAGAAAGCAAAATGAGGATTAGCACCTCATTTTCCATTTACACAGTACACTTTGCCTTCCTGAAGATGTACACAAAATTTGAATACACTGGCTCCAATAGGAGCTGAGAAATCTGTGACAGAAATTTCCATTGGAGAGAAAGAAAAATGAACAAATAAAGGGACTTATAAGCAATATGTGGCTGTTCTTTTGTTACACACTACAACTCATCCCTATCAAGCTTTGTACCAAATTTAAGAATCCTAACCCAAGTAGTTGCTAAGAAATCTTTGACAGAAAAAAAGTTTACAAACAAACAGACAGACAGACAAACATAATTACAGAAAAGGCAAAAACTATATACCCCCTATATACTTCGTACCGGGGGTATAATGAACCTTTACATTTGAGATGTGGTTCATACCTTCATGAACAAATCGATTTAAGCCACATCCACACTTAGCGCCATTTGAGCGGGCTAACGTCAAGTCCATCCAATAACGTTGCTTGTTTACTGATGTTTGCGTGACGTTGAGCGGGTATCGCCATGACGTTAAGCGCGGAAATTTGGCGTTTTGGCTATTCCAAACCCTACGTTATGTCTGATTTAATTCAAAATGTCTGGACAACAAGCCAAGTTAGATGAAAATTGAGAATTGATAATTGACTGATAATATAAAATGTAAATATAAGTAATAAATTCAATTTTTGGAATGTTCATGGAATCATGAATACTTCGGGTCTCGTGCAAAGTAAGTGAAACCTTTACGTTAACTTTGCAAGAGACCGGAAGTATTCATGATTCCATGGACATTCCAAAAATTGAATTCATTTCTTAAATATCTACATTTTCAAAGCAATCCTTTAATGAATCTATAGATTTTTGCAACCATTCATAGCCTCATGAATTACACAAATTTGATTGACAGTTGCTCACTTGCCTGTGCAATACACTTCGAACATCAAACTAATTTGCCAGAAGTGATATTGGTGTCATGATTGACAGCAAGCCACACATGAGTTGCATGTGCAAAACAAGCCTCTTGTTTGCTCCATTGGCTGTCCGTGTTCAAGCTGGCTGTTCCGCTTTTCCATTTTATACTCCGACTAAACCGTTAATACGATTATATTTTAAATACAAAACTGTTTAAATTCCTAAATTAAAAATAATTTTTATTTTTTAGATATTTATAATAAAATGTAAATATAATCAATCAATTAAATTTTTGGAATGTTCATGGAATCATGAATACTTTGGGTCTCTTGCAAAGTTAACGTGGGCTTCATTTACTTTGCAAGAGACCCTAAGTATTCATGATTCCATGGACATTCCACAAATTGAATTCATTTCTTAATTACCCCAAAGTCGTGACACATCATCTTGACCTGAAACACATTCCTAAAAAGTTTCATGAAGGTTTCTCACATGGTTACTTTTGAAAGAGGGCATTATGGGGAACATTCATGTGAAGTTATATGGAATTCGGACAAGTGGTTCAGAAGGAGATGTCGTTTAAAAACATTTCTTATCTAGAGCTCTGGCAGCCCTTTTGTTCAGCAGACGGGAACCATTTGTGCAATTTTAGTAGAAGGCATCATGAGAAACAATTCTGTGAAATTATTTTGAATTAGGACCAGTGGTTCAGGGGGAAATGCTGTTTAAAGGTATTTCTCATCTGGAGCTCTGGGCCCTGGCAGCCCTGTTGTTCAGCAGAGTGTAACCATTTGTGAAATTTTGGTAGAGGGTATAATGAGGAACAATTCTGTGAAATTATTTTGAATTTGGGTCAGTGGCTCCGGAGATGTTGTTTGAAAGATTTCTTATCTGGAGCTCTGGCGGCCCTCCTGTTCGGTGCAGCGGAACCATTTATGCAATTTTGTAAAATGGCATCATGGGGAACATTCAGGTGAAGTTATATGTAATTTGAACCAGTGGTTCAGGAGGAGATGTCGTTTAAAGACATTTCTTATCTAGAGCTCTGACAGCCCCTTTGTTCAGTGGACCTTTGTTCAGTGAACTGAAACAATTTGTGCAATTTTGGTAGAAGGCATCATGAGGAACAATCCTGTGAAATTATTCTGAATTTGGATCAGTGGTTCAGGAGGAAATGCTGTTTAAAGGTATTTCTGATCTCGAGCCCTGGCAGCCCTTTTGTTCAGTGGAGCGTAACCATTTGTGTAATTTTGGTAGAGGGTATCATGAGGAGCAATTCTGTGGAATTATTTTGAATTTGGGTCAGTGGTTCAGGAGGAGATGTTGTTTAAAAGGTTTCTTATCTGGAGCTCTGGCGACACTCCTGTTCGGTGGAGCTGATCCATCTATGCAATTTTGAAAGAGGGCATCATGGGGAACATAGGAAATTTGGACCAGTGGTTGAGGAGGAGATGTCGTTTAAAGAAAAAGTTTATCACAAGGAACAATTCTGTGAAATTATTTTGAATTTTGGTCAGTGGTTCAGGAGGAGATGTTGTTTAAAAGATTTCTTATCTGGAGCTCTGGCAGCCCTCCTGTTGTGTGGAGTGAAACCATTTATGCAATTTTGAAAGAGGGCATTATGTGGAACATTCATGTGAAGTAATATGATATTTGGACCAGTGGTTCAGGAGATGACGTTTTAAGAAAAAGTTTACGCACGACAGAAGGACGAATCACAATGGCTCTCCTTGAGCTTTCGGCTCAGGTGAGCTAATAAGCATAAAACACAAAGGGCCATAACTCTGAAACAAAAAAAAGGGAAAGCAACCGTAATTGTACGCGACACATTGTCTTGACCTGATATACATTCCTATAAAAGTTTCATGAAGATATCCCAAAGGGTTACTGAGTTAAGTGGCATACAAGAATTGGGGGGAAAAAATGTTTAAAAAAATAATCAAAGGGGCATTACTCAGAAACTAATAAAGGAGGAACAATCATACTTGTATGCGACACATTGTCTTGACCTAATTCACTTTCCTATAAAAGGGGTACTTTCATCTGTGCCCACGCATGGATTTTCTTCAAACTTTGGATATTAATAACTCATTATATACGAACTATGAAAATGTATTTATCGAATTAGATAGTTAAGAATAAGGCTTAGGAAGCAACCCTGACATACTCCACCTTTGAGGTGGTACCTGTCTCTAAATTTCCATGTCCTTAATCTATAGTTTTGTTTATTTCTTTTATTTGTCATCTAGATTGAATCCAAAATACCATAGACATTATTTTAATACCACAAAACCATTTGGATAAATTATGGTTTACGTTTTCAGAAGAAGTGATCGTAAAATTTCAATAATTTTTTTCAAAAATTTACAAAACATTCAACATTCAATTCAAAAGATGGATATGTTCTAGTCTTTGTCAAGATATCATATTATCACAAAAACATGTCATATATAAACTGTTGATCTGAGCCAAATATCATGAAAATCCAAAACCGGTAACTTTGTCATTTCTTACCTCTTATGGGTATAGGTCAGTTTTAGCAAAATTAATTATTAAGTTCAAATGAATCCATAACTTGACAAAAGGAGGTTGTTTTTTAATCTACTTCCATTTTTCTTAAATAAAGACATGTTTTGACAATTTTAAATGATTCAATCGTCAGAAATGCCAAAGGTCATGGCCCTGTGACATGGCACTATGGGGCCAAGACAATGTGTATCACTTCCTCAAGTCCTGCATGATATTGTTTAAGAAACATAATATCCTAATAATAAACATGTGAAAACAAGAAGACTAAATATTTCCTTTACATCCCAACTGAACTTGAGGAACCACATTTTGGTGCCGTGACCAGGATAATGTGTAACAGAGTCTTATCAAAGGTATCATAAAACAGTGTTCTACATGAATAAATGAAGTCCAGAAACGAAACTGTATGCCTGGAATATACAGTCAGCTAAAGTATAAATGTTGCTATTTGATTGAATCAGCATCAGTTTCACAAAACAGAATGAACAGAGATGATTTAAACATTAAATTAGCAATACCTTTGAAGCCAAGAGTTATCTGTGACCAAAATGGTTAATTTTAACCAATAGGTTTGACAGGGGTTTATTTTTGTGAAGCAGGTTTATTAATGAGTCTTACAATTATAAAAGCATAGATATAAGGTTCTTCTCCTGTATGAACTGACTTGTCATAAGGTTTCTCTTCTGTATGAATTAAACTTCTTAATAATGTTACATATTAAGTGTAATAGCATTGGCTAGATGTAGTTTTAATGTTAGAAACTAGATGTGTTAAGTACAGGTGTCAACATATTGTATCATTTTAGCTAAAATTATTGTGTAAGCACTTCATTAAATAAGAATCGTGGCACTTAATATCAAAGAATATTTTTTTTTTCTTTTTCCAATCCATAATAGGGGAAAACACTGAACATATCAACTTCTACCAACAAACGTACTAGCATGATGATTCAAACTAAGCGAGTATTCAAGTATGTTATACACTGAAACATAATTATTGTACTTATTACATTTCGATGAATTAGGGTCATGTGTTTACATCAAGTTAAAAAATATGTTACCGGTCCTTAAATTTCATGTAATTTGGTCTACATATTCTTAACATATATGGATAGTTTATATGTTTAAATGGTATCTTGACAAAGACCATAACCTGTAAAAATGTTAATTCCAAATTTGACTGAATACAAAATAAACAGTCGAAAATTGGGGTACCATGCTATAAAAATGAATGCCCACCCGATATCCTAATACATACAACGCCATTTTAAGTAACAGCGAACTTATCAATGATATAGCTATTTAATAAAACATTTCTCCGCCAGTTACATGATATGTCAATTACTTTAGAAATGATTATAACTGGGTACTCTAAGGTATTATAGTGATATCATTCATGACGTCATAAATTAGCAATGGAATCGCATAAAAACTCAAACGCACCATAAATATTAAAGTTATACCCAGACAATTAAATAACATAATATTTTCAAAATCCAAGCGTGGGCAGACTCCCATGTTAATTTCCCATACCATGCAAGAGCCCCTTTCATGAAGATATCCCAAACAGTTACAGAGTTATGGGGTGTACAAGAATGAAAATTACACAAAATAAGCATAAAAAATAATCAAAGGGCCATAACTCTGAAACGGAAAGTAACCATAATAATATGCGACACATTGTCTTGACCTGATACATATACTTATAAATTCATGAAGATATAAATAACCGTTACTGAGTTATGGCAGGTACAAGATTTTTTTTACGATTTTCAAAGGGGCATAACTCAGAAACTAAGAAAGGGGGAACAATCATTCTTGTGTTGGACACATTGTGTTGACCTAATATACATTTCCGTAAAATATCATGAAGATATCTTGAAGATTGTTTACGGATCGACGGATGGACTTGACTGACAGTGCCATGCCATAATACATCCCATTTTTCAAAATGGGCGTATAAAAATAAAGTGACTATTCCAAAAGTGACTGTCTTACTTACCTACAAACATCAGCCCCAGGTTTTAGCATATTTTTATAGATTGTCCTACAATCAGGCTGGTAGTGAGCAACATGTCTTATCAAGTTCACATCTTTACATTTGTCTGTCATTTGCACGATTGCCACTGGCTTGAAACCAAAGACATTTCCTGTAACAAATAAAACCAGGCCCGAGGTTATAAAACTTTTTCCATGCTCACCTCAGCTGAGCTTCAAATTTATCATGCTAATAAATGTTAAAATGCCAACAATTGTTGGCATTTTAACATTTATTAGCATGATAAATAAACATCTGAAAGACTTAAGCAACAAACTTCTTTATTTGTTGGTATTTTTAATTTTATGAGCAGTTGAAATTTCATGCTTATTTGAATTGAGCATGAAAAATGTTTTATAACCTCAGGGCCGGAACTGTCAGAGGATCTAAATATTGAGCCACATAAGTGGCAAACCTACTTTGCGTTGTTGAAATCGTTGTAAGTTGTAGAAGTTGCCTACCCCCTGAAACAACTATAGTTGTGCTCCGAACTCTAAGGGTCAAAGGAAAAAGGGAGCATATTCTTTCTTTAAAAAGTATCCCCTATGAGAATGGAAAATAACTTTAAAGGTCATTTCATGAGGAAAACACCAAAATATGTCAGTCTTTTAAAATCTTCATTTTTGATGCTGCAAATTTTAACCATTTGCCTGCAAAGAAAAAACAAGAAAGCCCTAGGCAAGTGCAAATCCAGAGGGGGGGACAGGGGGTCCGGACCCCGCCTGGAAAATCACAAGTTATATGGGTTTCTATAGGGAATAAGCAATTTGACCCCCCCCCCCCCCCCTGGAAAAAGCTGGACCCCCCTGGAAAATGTTGGACCCCCTCTGGAACCTTGAAAAATGATAGTTTTCTTTGTTCTTTGAAATTAACCATTTGACTTCTGTAAAATAAGCTGAGGACTAAAAAAAAATAAAAACTGTCAGAGCTTTTTTTATCAGATGGACCTGGACCCCACCCCCCCTGACAAAAATTCCTGGATCCCCGCATGCTAGGGCCCTGGATCGCTCACCTGAAGCCAAAGAGTAAGGTGTTTTACAGTAGGGTGGAGAATAACTTTACCTGAAATGCAATGTTTCACTTGATTCCTATTCAGTTTAAGTTTGGCCTTCAAAGCTATCTGCTCAAAGTGGTGACGCATCATGTTCCAATTACTACACTCTTCCCCATCTTGTACATACTTGAGAGCGATACACTGAAGCAATGATCGGTATGCGCTGAAACAAGAATATATATAGGCTGGTTCATGAGAGAGTGGTATTAACCCTTAAAGCACCAATCACGACTGCAGCAGACGACAAATTTTGTGGCATCTTTCCCAATTTTTGACAAAAATAAGGTTTGATATTACATGAGAATCGTCTGCCAGCAGACGATTCTCGTAAAATATCATGCCTTATTGGTTATTTTTGAAAAAGCGGCAAAATTTGAAGTTGTCGTCTGCTGCAAATTATAGGTGGCACTTTAAGGGTTAATGCATGTGCGTAAACCCACTTTTCACTCTATGCATGATGGTTGATTTTGCATGCTTTTTTGTCGTCTGCTAATTATTTTCAGAATCAATTTTTTCGAAAAAAAAAATCAGCAATACCATCAGTGTCATACAGTTTGGGTCCAGATCAGGCCCAACATCTGGTCGGGCCTGATCTGGATCCAACTTGTTTGCAAAGGTTATCGGTAGACGACACTAGTAGGGAAAGAGTTTAAAAAATATGCGTAATATACAGCTTCTTGAGATTCTAACACACTTGTTCAGGTAATGCGCTGTCTGATTGGATAACGTTAGAAATTTGCAACAGTATATCGCAGGAAATAGTTTGGCGTCATTAATTATATCACATTTACTTAGATGACATGCAGCTTGACACAGTTTACAATAATCTGATTCAAGATGAATTACAAAAATCTCATTCAAGACGAAACAAAGAATTTTCATGGTAAACACACATAGAAATGCATTAGAATGGCAATAACCATATTTTCCTATATTTTCTGGGTGGCCATAGTGATTCTCCTATAAATTCTGTGTCCCTATGTTATTTACCTATAAGCTTTGTGTGGCTAAGGTTATTTATATAAATATAAATTCTGTGGGTCCATGGTCATTCTCCTATAACTTATGTGCAGACATAGTCATTTTCCTATAACTTCTGAATGGTCAGAGTCATTTTCCCATAACTTCTGTGTTGCCATAGGTACTTTCCTATAACTTTAGTGTGGCCATAGGCATTTTCCCATAACTTCTGTGTTGCCATAGGTACTTTCCTATAACTTCAGTGCAGCCATAGGCATTTTCCCATAACTTCTGTGTAGCCATAGGCATATTCCTATAACTTCTGTGTGGATGGCCATAGGCATTTCCTATAACTTCTGCCATAGGCATTTTCCTATAACTTCTGTGTAGTCATAGGCATTTTCCTATAACTTCTGCCATAGGCATTTTCCTATAACTTCTGTGTAGCCATAGGCATTTTCCTATAACTTCTGTGAGGATGGCCATAGGCATTTTCCTATAATTTCTGTGCGGTCATAGGCATTTTCCTATAACTTCTGTGTGGATGGCCATAGGCATTTTACTATAACTTCTGTGTAGATGGCCATAGATATTTTACTATAACTTCTGTGTGGATGGCCATAGGCATTTTACTATAACTTCTGTGTAGATGGCCATAGGCATTTTACTATAACTTCTGTGTAGATGGCCATAGGCATTTTACTATAACTTCTGTGTGGATGGCCATAGGCAATTTACTATAACTTATGTGTGGATGGCCATATGCATTTTACTATAACTTCTGTGTGGATGGCCAGAGGCATTTTACTATAGCTTCTGTGTGGATGGCCATAGGTATTTTCCCATAACTTCGATGTAGCCATAGGCATTTTCCTATAACTTCTGAGCAGATGGCCATAGGTATTTTCCCATAATTTCTGTGTGGCCACAGGCATTTTCCTATAACTTGTGTGACCATAGACCACCCAGGTAAACCGCATGTTTAGATCTCGGAGGGTGTTGGCTATCGGAGGTAAATATTGCGATTTACGGATGGACAGGGTCTGTATTTATCCATTTTTATGTCCTATAGAAAGTTTCATGGAGACGAAAGCAGCAAACAGGTTGCTTCTATAATGAATGATAAGGACTCGGAATGTGTTAAATGCTTTTGATCCATGTCCGTAGGACCCTGGGCGACCTTTCAAACGACGATTGTGAAATTTTCAATGAAAAAATGCTATTCGTTTGATCATAGCTGGATTTACATCAACCTTTGACACAATTTGCTTGTGTCGCCACAATTCTATATCATTCTCCTGCATGATTTATAAGAATCGTATCTCAAAATGCTATTAAAACATCAATATTTGAAATTTGCTTACGTTGATATCGCTTTGGTGGTTAGCAAAATGTGCAGAGGTAACTTGACAGCTGGCATCCTTGCTATCGGAGTGACAGTGGTTTTGATTTCGGAGATTGATACAAACTGCCGCACAATTAGTGCCTGAATCTGATATATTTTAAGCATGTCTTGATACAAAAAAATATGTAATGCTACAAATGGAAGACTATCAGGGGGGCGAAATACAGAAGGGGAATTTGAGACGTTTTACAGTTGTGGTGTGTTGTGAAAAGCGCTCATCTTCAGTCGGTGCCATTATGCATGTTTTTGTCTAGTGAGTCTGTGAAAACATATTTATTTAAATTTTGCACTGATTCATTTTTGGTGAAACCAGTATGCTTGATATAGGAAGGGGATATGATGGCTGGGTGGGATGGGGGTGAGGGTATGGTCCCTGAAAGAAGGCAAGAACATGCGCCATACTTATACTCATTATCTTACCTGGCAACGCAGTATATTAACAACGTGAACAGGGTTACAAAATGCAGGTTCACATTGAGGCGCATCTTGTTACGTAAATGGAGTGTCAAAATGCAAGGAAACTGTTGGTTAAGATGCCACGTGTGCATGAATAGTAAACCTTTGATCCAAAAATATATTCATGTATGCCATCCAGACAATTGAAACACCCATAACCACCAGTCTACTGAATCGCCACAGAACACCCAAACGCACACAGTCCACTGAAATGCACAAAACAGCCAACCCATTGAAACTCCCAAACTCCCTATGCAAATGATACACCCAAACCGCCCAGCCCAGGGAAGCACTCAGACCACTCAGTTAACTGAAATACCCTGATCAAATCCATTGAAACATGCAACTCACCTAGTCCACTGAAACACCCTCCTGTTGCACCGCCCTTTAGGATTCTATTCAATGAAACAAACTATATCAACAATTTACCCCCCCCCCCCCCCAAACCGTAAAAAACAACAACAACACATGCAAAAAAAACACCACAAACATTGAATGGGTTTTCAACGGGGCTCTCAAGCCGGTCCCCAACCCCCCCTCCCGCCTTCCTTTCTTCCCTTTTTGCTATGCAACATCTAAAACATTTTGAATGGCATATCGCTGGCGGGCCGATGGTTGCCCGACAATGTGTGCTGGCTGGGATAGGGTATGTCCATGTCATGTACCGTCATCTAGTAGCGTTGCACTGATACACTTTCTTCGGTTTTGTAAAATATTAGTGAGAAAATTGCAACAAAACATCCCATGCGATGCTTAATCATGCATGGATCCAGAAATTTTGTCAGACGAAGTCCAACTTAACTCTGACACACTTTTTTTTAGATGAATGGAGTGAGGAATTAAAATACCACTAAAAGCGGGCCATCGTCAGCCAAACAGCAAAACGCTGGCGGGCCGATGATTACCCAATATGGAATGCTGGCTTGGTAGCTTTTGATTTTCCAGGGGGATCTGGACCAGTATTGCTAAAGAGCCCCAAAGGTTTCCGATTTCAAGGGTGGGGGTCAGGACCCTCTGTCGCCCCATCTCTGGATCCGCGCATCTTACTCTTAGTTGAATGCGCAGCTATCGAGTAACGTGAGTGTTCGAATTTCTGGCCTCTCCGGCGTCACTGTGTTGTGCCCTTGAGTAAAATATATTAATCATAGCTTAGTACTGGTTCAACCCAGGAAGACCCATCCCGACATAACCGAAAAATTGTTAACTGGGATGTTAAGAATAAAATCAAACAAAATAAAAAACATAATACATGTAATGAAACCTGTACAGTTTGCATACGTTTTAAAGCTGTACTCTTTGCGCCATTGCGACAGTAAAATAAAATACCACACGTATTAAAAAGCAATTTATGTTTTTGGTCTGTTGTCAGTTCATTCTTAAAAGTATTAGTATACATGTAAGCTTATCTGGATCTTCACTGCATGTTTGTATAGGTGGACAAAGTAATCCATATAACAAAACCCGTAAAAAATATTGAAAATATTGCAGTTTCAGTGGTAATCCGTTCTGTTATTTTATCTTTTAACGTTTTTAAAATTTACATAGTAGTACAGGGCCCGGAATTACAATGGTTCCTTAAAGTTAAGGACGACTTAAGTTAAGTATTGATATTTCAACATGCTAAATAAATTGCCTGGATCGACGCAGTACTTGTGGTCAAAGATATCATTGTGATCTACAGAAAAGTGAAACAATTTTGATTTTAATCAGTTTAAAACGTCATTTTTGGCATCCTGAAAAATCAATAAACTCAGTAAGTCTTCCTTAACTTTAAGGAGGCATTGTAATTCCGGGCCCAGGTCCTCATATTCCGGTAACAGCAGCCCAAACCCCACAATGGCATTATTTTTAAACAATATTATTTGAGCTGCGACATGAGATTTCCAACAATGTGGTATGTGCGACCAGCAAAGGCTCAGACCAGATTGCGCATACGCGCAGTCTGATCAGAGCCTTTGCTTGTCGCTTGAGTATTATATGAATATTAGGCTACTGAACGAACATAATTTGGAGTTTCTAAGCTTAAAAGAAGGCTACACAGGCTCGTCTGAGTCTATTCATTTCAAAATGCAACATTGTTGGAAATCACATGTCGCGGCTCATTTGTCATTCTATAAGAAGCAATAAAGATGGGTTTGATATCTTTAAGATAGTTTTAAAAGTTTCACACCGGATATGCGGCAATCGAAAACGTTAATTCTATTCATGAACGTAGATCAAAAATCGTTGGAAACAGGGTTTTCGATTGCCATTTGTCGCCCGATTTTTCGATTGCCATGTGTCGCTCGACTAGCGACAAATGGCAATCAAAATTTCTGTAAAAATCGAATGTTTAATTAGATTTTTATGCAGACTTTAAATTATCTTTAGTTCAATAAATGTACCTGGGTGACGTCCTTTTCATAAAGAGATGGACAATCGGATTGTAAAGTTTAGAGTTTGGGTACAATATTTTTAATCATATCAAGTTTAGTAGTTTTATAGTTGTGCTGTTTGTTCTTTTATCTATATTAGAGGCCCTCCCAGGAGGTACATATACTAGGCCAAAAAAGAAACGCCGCATATAAAACTTAAATTCTATATGGGGTTTCTTTTACCATTCTCTCGCAAACGATTTGTCACAGTTTGAGAGCTGATTCTTGGGTAAAGGGTCCCTCGGGTTGTCCTAGCTACCACTGTCACCCGAAGAAATCGATTGAGCAGTTTACGCCTACGGTTTTATCGATCTTGGCGTCACGTCATTACTCGATGACGTCATTAACGCGCACGGTCTAGCATTGTTCTAATTTGTCAGAAACGTTTCCTTAGATGTTGGATCGTCCTAGCATGGCATCGAAATTGTTGGGCTATCACCGATGGCCTCACGTTAGCTTGTGACATTCTTATCACCATTTTGCGTTCAACATGTGCCAATCTTTGAATCGTAAATTAGCAATGTGTAATCTTTAATTTTAAAATTTTAAACGTTTTCAAACAAACTGGATATTCGACTAGAGATTTCAGTAGTTAGAACATGTGTAAATCTAAATAAAATGAATGTGGACGTGAAAAACTGAAAAATCAAAAATCAGCCATAACACTGGTTTGTGTTGACTGAGCTCAACAAAACAATGGGAATAATTTGTGGCAGGAATAGTAGCGAAACATAGATAGCAAATGAAATTTTGATACGCTCATTAAACACGCAATATTTTAAATCTTTATATGCGGCGTTTCTTTTTTGGCCTAGTATATTCCCTTGTTCTTCTTAAATATTGACTTGTCTCCATGTTTCATGTTTTATTTATTTCCCCGTTCTCTGACAATATTGTTCCCCTCAGTTTGGCATTTTCCCTTTCCCTAGAATAAAATGGCTTGTACAAATACACCCTAACTCGTGAGAGGGCTTCATTGTTAAGGCATACAGAGAACTCCTCTCTCAATTCCATGATAAAAAATGTTCCCTGTTAGCACGTTATAACAGTTCTTTACCCATTACCCGATGATCGGGTGACGTACTTGGAATTTGACAGAGGAGGACTGAACATGGGATTCGAACTCTCGCTATCATTTCATTAAATTCTCGTATTGCTCATGATATTTTAATACATTAGAGAGAGAGAGAGAGAGAGAGAGAGAGAGAGAGAGAGAGAGAGAGAGAGAGAAGGAGAGAGAGAGAGAGAGAGAGGAAGATATAGACAGAGAGAGAGACAGAGAAAGAGAGAGACAGAGAAAGAGAGAGTAGAGAAAGAGCGAGTAGAGGGAGTGCGAGTAGAGCGGAGTGCGAGTTGAGAAGAAGAGCGAGAAGAGAAGGAGTGCGAGTAGAGAAGGAATGCAAGTTGAGAAGGAGTGAGACTAGAGAAGGAGTGCGAGTAGAGAAGGAAGGCGAGTAGAGGAGGAGTGCTAGAAGAGAAGCAGTGCGAGAAGAGAAAGGGAGTAGAGAAGGAGTGCGAAAAGAGAAAGAGAGAGTAGAGAAGGAGTGCGAGTAGAGAAAGGATTGCAAGAAGAAAAAGAGAGAGAGTAGAAAAAGAAAGAGTAGAGAAGGAGTGCAAGTAGAGAAGGAGTGCGAGTAGAGAAGGAGTGCGAGTAGAGAAAGAGAGAGCAGAGAAGGAGTGCGAGTAGAGAAGACGTGCGAGCATAGAAGGAGTGCGAGTAGAGAAGGAGTGCGAGTAGAGAAGGAGTGCGAGTAGAGAAGGAGTTCGAGTAGAGAAGAAAGGTGAGTAGAGAAGAAGTGCAAGTAGAAAAGGAGTGCGAGTAGAGTAACAGAGAGTAAAGAAGGAGTGCAAGTAGAGAAGCAGTGTGAGTGGAGAAGGAGTGCGAGTAGAGAAGGAGTGCGAGTAGAGAAGGAATGCAAGTTGAGAAGGAGTGAGACTAGAGAAGGAGTGCGAGTAGAGAAGGAAGGCGAGTAGAGGAGGAGTGCTAGAAGAGAAGCAGTGCGAGAAGAGAAAGAGAGTAGAGAAGGAGTGCGAGAAGAGAAAGAGAGAGTAGAGAAGGAGTGCGAGTAGAGAAAGGATTGCAAGAAGAAAAAGAGAGAGAGTAGAGAAAGAAAGAGTACAGAAGGAGTGCAAGTAGAGAAGGAGTGCGAGTAGAGAAGGAGTGCGAGTAGAGAAAGAGAGAGCAGAGAAGGAGTGCGAGTAGAGAAGACGTGCGAGCATAGAAGGAGTGCGAGTAGAGAAGGAGTGCGAGTAGAGAAGGAGTTCGAGTAGAGAAGAAAGGTGAGTAGAGAAGGAGTGCAAGTAGAAAAAGGAGTGCGAGTAGAGTAACAGAGAGTAAAGAAGGAGTGCTAGTAGAGAAGGAGTGTGAGTAGAGAAGGAGTGCGAGTACAGGAGTGTGAGTAGAAAAGGATTGCGAGTAGAGTAACAGAGAGTAAAGAAGGAGTGCGAGTAGAGAAGGAGTGTGAGTAGAGAAGGAGTGCGAGTAGAGAAGGAATGCGAGTAGAGACGGGGTGCGAGTAAAGACGGAGAGTAGAGGAGTGCTAGTAGAGAAGGGGTGCGAGTAAGAAAGGAGTGCGAGTAGATAAGAAGTGTGAACAGAGAAAGAGAGACTAGAGAAGGAGTGCGAGTAGAGAAAGTAGAGAAGGAGTGCGAGTAGAGAAGGAGTGAGAGTAGATTAGGAAAGCAAGTAGAGAAAGAGAGAGTAGAGAAGGAGTGCGAGTAGAGAAGGAATGCGAAGTTAGAAGGAGTGGAAGTAGAGAAGGAGAGAGTAGAGAAATAGTGCTAGTAGAGAAGGAGTGCGAGTAGAGAAAAAGAGAGTAGAGAAGGAGTGCGAGTAGAGAAAGAGAGAGTAGAGAAGGAGTGCGAGTAGAGAAGGAATGAGAGTAGAGATGTAGTGCGATTAGAGAAGGAGAGAGTAGAGAGAATAAGTGCTAGTAGAGAAGGAGTGCGAATAGGGAAGGAGTGCGAGTAGAGAAAGAGAGAGTAGAGAAGGTGTGCGAGTAGAGAAGGAGAGAGCAGAGAAGGAGTGCGAGTAGAGAAGGAGTGCAGTAGAAAAGGAGTGCGAGTAAAGAAAGAGAGAATAGAGAAGGAGTGTGAGTAGAGAAGGAGTGTGAGTAGAGAAAAAGAGAGTAGAGAGGAGTGCGAGTAGAGAATTAAGTATAGAGAGAGTAGAGAGAAGTGTAGAGAGAGAGAGAGCGAGTAGAGAGACAGAGACAGAGTAGAGAGAGAGTAGAGTAGAGACAGACGTAGAGAGGGAGACAGAGTAGAGAGAGACGTAGAGAGAGACAGAGTAGAGAGAGACAAAGAGAATAGAGAGTGGAGAACGACAAAGAGAATAGGGTAGAGAGTAGAGAGGGACACGCAGAGAGAGAGAGAGAGAGAGAGAGAGGGAGGGTAAAGAGTAGATAGGTGAGCGAGTAGAGAGAATGGAGAAGAGAGAGAGAGAGAGAGAGAGAGAGAAAGAAAGAGGGTGAGTAGATGGGGAAGAGAGATCTGGTTGCTTTGCTTAGTTTGTTTTCCTAGTGCCTCGTGATTGCTGTGTGGCTCTTCCTCACAGTGCCATGGGTTTGTCTGAAGTTTGTGATTGTGAAATTTCCTGACCATACTCACTTACTATTTTTGTTGTATTTGCTGGGGGTTCGTGTTTAGCACTTCGTGTTAAACGCTTATATTGTGTCATTTCTAGTTTGGCTATTCTCTCACTGAGATAAAGGCAGCTGAATGCTTTGCTTATTGTATTCTGACTTTGTGCGTATTCCTTATTTGTCTGTGTTCCAGTGTCCCTGTCTCTTGGTGCCATGTGTCTGTCTGGGATTGTGGCATTTCCTGGTCATTTACACTTGTTTTAACCCAAAGGCCGTTCTTTAAAGTGCGTTAACTTATGTTGTGTAAATGCGAAAACACCTACATGTAGTTAAATTTATGCATCTAGTGAAGACTGATTAAACCGTATAGGTGCTCCTCTAAACATCTGGTATACTAATTGCATTGCTACTTGATCTGTCGCCTTCACAAAAGGGTTGTGCCCATTTCATAGTACAGTGTATAATGCTTTTGCATGTTATGTTACGGCCAGATTGTTTCTTTAATGTGATGCAAAGGGCTAAATAGATATGGTAGGCCAAAACAAACAAAACAAACTAATGCACAAAAACACTCCTTCAATGTTGAACAAAAACTCTAACAAATTGGTTTGTTTAAGCTTGTTTCTCCCTTGATATGTTCCTCGCCAATCGAACCACTTGTTTTTGAAAGTGTTTGAGTGTTACAATTTTGTTTCCGTATGCGATAGCTAGTTTAATGAGCATAATCAATTTGTCCTTCTCCGAAATCAATGTAAACATGCGCATGCCTACCCTCCGAGAGCTACCCAACATACCTCCGAACGGAAAGCTACCTATAAACATGATACCACCGTCATAAAATTGCAAATAAATAAGTGTTTTACAAGTATGTTTGAATTTTATTTGACTGATTCATTCCAAAGAGAGGTTATACATTCCAGCGGTGGCTGTGAATCAAGTAAAAATAAAATAATACATATGAATATTAACTGATGAATTCGAAATATTCGTCCAAATTACTGCATATCCGAATTCAAATGCGATTTAAACTCGAGCAGATTAAGTTCCAAAACATGTAATGGTTTCAGAGTTATCATCATTCTGTATACTATCAACCTATATGTTGTTCTTATCCCTCAAAACGAATCTAAATGAAATAAAATCGTCTCAATACAGACCATGTCCAACCGAAAAATCCTTTGTTTACCTCCGGTAGCCAACACCCTCCGAGATCTACACATGCGGTTCACCTGGGTGTAGACATTTTTCTATAACTAATATGTGGATCTAGGCATTTTACTATAACTTCTAAGTTCCTAGAACTTATGTGTTTCCAAAGGCATTTTCCTAGAACTTCTGTGTGGTCATGCTCATTTTCCTATAACTTCTGAATGACTATGACAATTAAACTTTTAACATCTTTTAGAATCCAGACATGGTCATGTGATTCAATCTATTTTACAAAGAAAAGTAAATGAGCCACAACATGAGATTTCCAACAATGTGGTATGTGCCACTAGCAAAGCCTCAGATCAGCCTGTGCATACGCGCAGTCTGATCAGAGCCATTGCAAGTCGCATGAATATTCTATGACTGTTAATCTACTGACCAAACTTCATTTGGATTTATAAAGCTTAACAGGAGGCTGCACAGGCTCTTCCGAGTCTACACTTGTCAAAATGCCACATTGTTGGAAATCACATGTCACGGCTCAAATATACTTACTCGCAAAGATCTTCATCTGGATTGTTGAGGATGTGGTTTTTAATGTCCATACAAACCTCACTATCAGCATAGTTCATCATTGTAAGCTTATTTCTGCAGGGAGGATCTAAAAATAACAAAATCATAGGTCCAGATGAACAAATATTTGGAGTGTAAATTTCTCAATATTTTCCAATACATCAGTCTTCAGGGTTTCCGACCAATTGAGACTCAAACCAGTCCCCTCAGCTACAGAGACTAGCTAGAAAACTGAATTTTCGCATGAAGCAAGTCTAGATATGATACTTTCCAATAAATGAATAACAAAGGCACTGATCAGACTGCCCGGATGCGCAGGCTGGTCTGCGCCTTTGTTGTTCGCAAACCCTTGAAGACAGGTTTTCTCGCATCAAGGCCCAGTTTAAACATTTGTTTGGGGAGCTCAATAGAACCGTCTCATTCTACCATTAACTTTATCATATGACGTTACTCTAATTCGGTGGATAACATCATGTCATAAATAATGTTATGACCAAATGCTACATAACACTTTCGGGGTAACAAGTAACATCATGACAACGTCAGATACAACAACACTAATTTTTATTGAAATAAACAAACTTTGAAGGCGATAAAATTGCATTTAAAAGGTCATTTAATAAACAGAATTTACAGTAGAGATCATTTCATATGAAATTTATTAAATTAGCCTTAGCTGGTCTAATAAATTTCATATGAAATGATTACGAGTGTAAGATCCTCTATATTAAATGACACTTACATGACATACATTAGAGAGGGCCATGTCATGTGTCTTTCTATACTTTTAACAGGCAAAACTGACAAGCATGGGGTACCAGGCCTTGACAATAAATAAAAGTTCCATACATACACTTTCAATGTAACCCTATGCTGAGGCCCTTCCATGGATAATTCTGTTCCCTCGGTACCTTGATATAAACTGGCCTTTTCCCATGTTCCTCAAAAATAGTAAGAGGCTCAATGAGCTTATATTGCTCACCAGAGCTGTTGGCCTTATGGTTTCAGGGAAGATTTTTATTTTTTTTTTATCATGAGTCTATGGGAGGGAGAAAATGACCTCACAGGGTTGCCAATTTTGACCCCAATGACATGGTTAGTGGGATTTATGTAGGGGCTATATATTAAGTATAAAAGCTGTGGGCCTCATGGATTTAGATAAGAAGATAATTATAGATTTTCCCATTATAAGTCTATGGAAGATAATGTCCCCTGGGAGTGGCCAATTTGAATTCCAGGCGAGTAGATGGCGGGATTTGTGTAGGAGATCACTAGACATTAATTCATACTAAATATATAAGCTGTGGTGCACATGAGTTCAGAGAAGATTTTTCAAGCTTTTCCTATTATAGATCAATAGGAGTCATTGATCTCTGGGGTGTGGCCAATTTGGACCCCAGGGGCATGTGTAGCAGGATTTATGTAGACTGTAGAGGACCACTAGACAATATTATTACCAAACCATCTATATACGGAGTATTTGTCTATTTTTTGCAATGTCATGAGTCACTGAACTATTGCCCAGTCAACATTTTGGACTATTGACTGGCACTATAACATGGCCTGGTTTTCCACTTCACTGTTAAAAACATACAGGCGCTTATCGATATGCACTGCAAAGATGCGTGTATGGTTCGCTTTAGACCAAAATTGAGCAGATTTGGTGAAATTTTCTGTTTTGCAACAAAACCGCATTGTCTACAGAACTCCATTCAAGAAACGCTGCTAAGTATTTCATCCAAAGGGTTGGGTAATAAAACAGTTATTTCATGCCTGTTTGTAGTTTTGTAGTATAGTCAAACTATTACCCCTCGGTACCATGGACGACCGGATGCACTATTGCACTCTGCCTTGTGCAATAGTGCATCAGGTCAGTGACCTATCTAAGAGTGACTAGAAACTCCAATGAAATACCAATACTAAACGCAAATAACTCTGTCAGGCATCTTACACAGGTAAATGAGGGGACATCGATATCATTTATCTACATGATTTGCTTTTACGGCAGTTTTGGAATACACAGCGTAATTTCCCTATTGTTTACCAAAACTTTTAACACCTTTACAAACACCGAAATAGTGTAATAACAATAATTATGAATCCTAGGACATCTTTGTTTATGAATATTGATAAATCGAGACAAAAACATAGCCATGTATGAAGCTTAATTCGTTACAGTGAAAGAGGTATTGTTTGAGCCATTTTTGACGATTTCCGCAATTCATACAATCTGTCGATATTCACAGGGTCATAACTCCATAGGATTAGTTTGAACATTACAGAAACATAGCAATTAGCACATTTCATGTATGTTTTTTCGATTGCTGTTGACAAGATGTAGCAATAAGGGATATTTACGACAAAGTATGCTCTTCAATGTACCTATAAATGCAGCAGTTTCCCAAGCTGCGTCGCCATTTTGTGTGTATACGATGAAAGGGGCACCAGGTGTCAGTCACGTGACACATGCCCCGACATACCTATATGGCTGAAAAATGAACTGTCCAGTCACTCTTATATAGGTCACTGATCAGGTCGTCCACAGCACCTCGGGGTAATAGTTTGGACTATACTACAAACAGGCATAAAATGAAAAAAGTCAATAAGCAATGCTTATTAGATACCCCCCGCACAGTAAGAGTCAGGGAAAAAACTTGTCAAGTTATAGTTAAACCAGCAGACTTTAGTTTTGAAAAGAAGATTTCAGTATAATATGTGCAAACAAAAATTATAACACTCCTTCATGCATATGTTCAATGTGTCTACATTGTATCGGCAAAGTATCAAATTGCTCCATTAAAAGCTGTGGTAGAAGTTGATTGGCCTATTAAGGCACCATCTATGCATATACAAAAGCCATATTAGGGAAAAATTGTCTAAGTTCTCACAGCTGTCATTTTGTCAAAAATTATTTTTTCTGAACCAAACTCCTTCATGCATATGTTCAATGTGCTTACATTGTATCAGCAAAGTATCAAATTGCTCCATCAAAAGCTGTGGTAGGAGTTGATCGGCCCATAAAGGCACCATCTATGCATATACAAAAGCCCTATTAGGGAAATATTGTCTAAGTTCTCACAGCTGTCATTTTGTCAAAATTTATTTTTTCTAAACCAAACTCCTACATGCATATGTTCAATGTGTCTACATTGTATAGGAAAAGTATCAAATTGCTCCATCAAAAGCTGTGGTAGGAGTTGATCGGCCTATAAAGGCACCATCTATGCATATACAAAAGCCCTATTAGGGAAATATTGTCTAAGTTCTCACAGCTGTCATTTTGTCAAAAATTATTTTTTCTGAACCAAACTCCTTCATGCATATGTTCAATGTGCTTACATTGTATAGGAAAAGTATCAAATTGTTCCATCAAAAGCTGTGGTAGGAGTTGATGGGCCCATGTATGGCCTATAATAGCATAAGCATAAAACCCTATATTAAAAGCCATTTAGAACTACAAAGGGAAATAACTCTGATAGAATTGGCCCCTAGCCCTTACTTTTTTGTCTAAAAGATTTGTCTTGCATATATGAACATGTTTGCAAGGTTTAATGAAAATCCAGCAATGACTCTTCAAGATATTAAGGAAACAAAGCGTTACGGACGGACGGACGGACGGACGGACGGACGCACGGACGGACGGACGGACGGACGGACACACGGACGGACAACGTGAAAACAGTATACCCCCTACAAACAAAGTTTGCGGGGGGTATAATAACTGTATAATATATACTGAATATATAGGAAGCTGTGGTTCTCAAAAATTCAGAGAAGATTTTTTAAGCTTTTCCTATTATAGATCTATAGAAGCCATTGATCTCTGGGTGTGGCCAATTTGGAACCCAGGGGCATGGATAGCAGGATTTATGTAGACTGTAGAATATTTTTTAAGTTTTTCCCATTGTAAGTGAGATCTATGTAGCTATTGATCCCCTGGACCAGTTTTGATCCCAGGGACTTGATTGGTATGATTTATACAGGGGACCACTAGACAGCATACTATATATATATCTAAGCTGTGAGCCTCATGGTTTCAGCGGGATCTATATGTTGCTATGACAACCAGTTCCAATCAAATCAGCCAGTCTTTATCCCTACCTGATGATGCTTTTCATAAAATTTGATCACTATTGGCCAACTCGCTATAAAGGCATACCTCTTGGAAAATGTCAATGACGACAACAGATGGAAAGATAGACAGACAAAAAATGCCAGACCAATGCCATACTAATACCTGACTTAAGCCTTTGGCTCAAGTGAGCTAAAACAAATGTTTTCTTATATCCCCTGCTCCCAAATATTGCTTTTGTTTCCCTAAAAAATTTGGCCTTGTTACCTGAAAAATGCCCTTGTTCCAACACCCCTAATCCTCTTGGAGCAACTCTTTGTTCAACAATATGAATCGGCCACATCATTAACCCTTTACCTCACAGAGGCACAATTTAATACTTTAGCAAACAGGGCAGACCCAGATCAGGCAGCTCTGATAAGCTCTGCCTGATCAGGGTCTGCCCTGTCTGCTTGTAGAAATATGATTATATATGATCATACACTAGCAGTCCTGACAAGTAATTTCCATGTTCAATGTACAAGCGTGAAAGTTTATTTATATAATTATTCAGAGTGGGTGGAGCTTATCATGCATATTTATGAAGGAATAAGTTAATCAAACATTGGTTCAAATCTTTTAACCCTTAAAGTGCCAAGAAAAAAAATGCATCTGAAAATGTTGTCTGGTGAAGTTGTCTGCTGCAAATAATTGCCTAACATTACTGACGAATTAAGTATAGAAGCAAACAGCGTGGACCCAGAACAGACTGCTCCTATAGGAGCAGTCTGATCTGGGTCCACGCTGTTTGCCATAGAGGCTTCTTTAACATTTCAGCAGACGAGAAAAGCTGACGACTTTTGTTGCGATTGACGCATTAGGGGTTAAAACTTATGTGTAGCTTCAAGTTTTCCTGCAAGTGGCAGCTTCTGTCATCTGCTGATACTTTTTGTAAGCAGTTTGGACCTAGATCAGGTCCTACAAAACGTCAGGCCTGAATAGGATCCAATCTGTTTATTACTCTGCTGGTATACCTGAGAGAGTTTTTACGCCTTTTTTTTTTTTTTAAATATCAGCTGACAAAAAAAATACGGTAAAAAATCCAAGATAGCAAAGAGTTGATACTTTACTCTATACGGAAAACGATAAAGGTGCGGATCAGATTGCTATCATGAGCAGGCTAATCTGCACCTTTAAAGTTTGCATCTGGGGCAAAACTGTTTGAAAAAAGTTATCAGGAGACCAAGCCAGTAGGCAAAGAGTTTTTGCCTACTTGTGCTGTCTGCTCATAACCTTTGCAAACAGATTGGACTCCGATCAGGCCCGACATAAAGTCGGGTCTGATTTGAATCTAATCTGTTTGATACTCAGTCAGTATTCCTGAAAGAATTTTGGAAAAAGTTGATTTTGAAAAAAATCATCTGACAACTAAAAGCATGGAACATTTATTTCCCAGGGGGCAAAGAGTTAAATACAGTAAAACCTGTGTAAAACGGCCTCTCAAAAATAGACAAAACAAAGATCTTAATGACAAATGGTAGCTTAATGAAGGTCGAAAGTATTACAGATGCTCCAAGTGAAGCATTCTGTAATACTTGTGATCTGCATTAGGCGATAGTTGGTTTTGAAAACCAATTTTCTGTCATTTTAGAGGGGCCGTTTTACACAGGTTTTACTGTCACTGATGAAGCCTAAATGGCAGAAACTAGCTAGTCTGGCCCAGGAAATATGTACACTCTAGTTTCAGTCCTTTGGTGCAGTCTTTGCTTCCAAAGTATACCCTTTTAAGAACATATTTACTGTACCTGGTTTTACATCCAATTTTGGTGTGGCGATGGTGTCAAGCTCCTCAAACACAGGCAGAGTATTGGGAGCCTGTGCTAGTTTCTCATAAGCCTTCTTTAGAACAGGTTGTGTAATTTCTACCACAAGATCTAACAGTACTTCCACCTCTGCCACAGTGTCTGGGACTGGTAAACTAGATGTTGTTAAGGTGACAGCAATTGTGAATTTCAGAATGGTGCTGCCTGGGCTGAAATAAAAAAAAAATATCACTTTATGTGCTGATGGATTCTGCCTTCTGGTTCAAGATTGACCATTGTATAATGATGGGTTAACCCTTAAAGCGCCAAGAAAAAAATGCATCTGAAAATGTTGTCTGCTGAAGTCGTCTGCTGCAAATAATTGCCTAACATTACTGACAAATTAAGCATAGAAGCAAACAGAATGTACCCAGAACAGACTGCTCCTATAGGAGCAGTCTGACCTAGGTCCACACTGTTTTTCATAGAGGCTTCTTAAACATTTCAGCAGACGAGAAAAGCAGACAACTTTTGTTGCGATTGGCGCTTTAAGGGTTAAGGCCTAACAGGTTGCAATTTCTAAGTAGTATTGTATATCTTTCTCTGAAAATTGTTTTTTATTAAGGCAAACAGACGCTGATGACTCTAGGTTTTCATGGTTTGCCAAAGTATTCAGCAGTTACCAGTATGCAAGCAAATAATAGGTCAGCCCATGATAAAATGGTATATATCATATATGCATAATATCACTCTCTGAACTTGCAGGGCATTTGAAATATTTTCAGAGTAAAACCTCTGTTCAGAGTAGAACAACAAAGGCGCTTATCGGACTGTGCGGATGTGTAGGCTGGTCTGTGCCTTTGATGTTCGCATGCAGCTATGTCAGGTTTTCTCTCGACACGGTCCATAAGTATGATAACGACCATTAAGACCATCCGATTATTAAATTAATCAAGCAGATGTCATTATAATTTTTCAATGTTTTCACACCTTGGCTAGGTCGGTCTATTGATGACACAAGCAACGAGCGTTATTGATAATTGCATCCATAAATATTATTGTGGGAGATTGAATAAAATCAGAAGCAAAATGTAAAATGAGCTGAAACGAGAAAAAAGGGACACGACGGAAAGCATACTCGGCCAAAAAAAGTGGTCCTGCTCTCGCCTGACCTGCCGGACCGTATATTTTGAGCATAACGCTAAATCTAACCAGCCAAGGTAAATGAGCCATCAGAGTTTGAGCCATTCAAGTTTTGCTGTATTATGGAAAATGGAGCATTTGCTCCTTTGGGGTAAATGCTCCTTTTTTCATAATATTTTTCAAAAGTATTAAAAACTACTTTAAAAAAATTTCTTGAATTTTTTAAATGTTGTCTAAAAACAGAAAATGAAGTCATGATCTAAAAATAGACTATGGAGTTAAGGGTTATTTAGCATGTCCCAACAAGATGAAGATGAAAATGCCAACATGGAGAGGTACAGTATCTTTATGTGTCTGCTTCGTTTGGTTTGCTTCTTTATGTCCCAGTCAACTATTTTTCAGTTATGCCCAGAGGATTCTTCCTGGGTTTAACCAGTGCTAAGCAATGGATAAAGCTGTGTCTACTATAATGCGCATACCATATAAAATATGATGGACAGACAGAGGAGGTTGGAGAAAAACTGAAATACTTACAGAAATATTATGTCTTTTACTGTTCCTCCAGAACCACTAGCTGTCAACTCATCTTCAACCTGTCAATCAAAGTAATAATTGAGCCATGACATGTGATTACCAACAATGTGGCATTTTGACAAGTGTAGACTCAAATGAGTCTGTGCAGCCTCCTTTTAGACTTAGAAGCTCCAAATGATGTCCAGTCAGTAGCTTAACAGTCATAGAATATTCAGGCGACTAGCAAAGGCTATGATCAGACTGCGCGTATGCACAAGGCTGATCCGAGGCTTTGCTGGTCGCACATACCACATTGTTGGAAATCTCATGCCATGGCTCAATTATAAACTTTTGTCGTCTTTGATTTGATTCTTTACGTCCCAGTCAACAATTTTTCAGCTATGTCAGGACGGGTCTTCCTGGGTTGAACCAGTACAAAGCAGAGGATAAAGACAAGTGTCTTGCTCAAGGACACAATGCAGTGCCTTCGGTGAGCATCAAACTCACAACCCCTCGATCCCAAGTCGAGCACTCTACCACTGAGTCACCATACTCCTACTTTTGTCATCTACTGATAACCCTTGGAAACAGTTTGGACCCAGATCAGGACCGATGGAATGTTGGTCCTGATCTGGTTTTAAACTGTTTGACACTCTGAAAGTGTTCCTGAAAGAATTTTTTGAAGTTTGATGTTGTTTTTAAAAAGTCAGCAGAAAACAACAAAAGCATGAAAAACTAGAATTGTTTTTTCTATCAAAAACAGATGTCTCCCACGCACACCCCTTTGGTGTCAAAAAGATCCAAATGTCACTAAATGCAATTTCAAACTGAAATAATGGTGTGTTTTTAGTAAAAAAATGATTTCATATCCAGCAAAGATATCTAGTCAACTATAGCACAGCCATCATTTGGGAAAAAGTTAATTATCATATATAATTTCCATTATAATACAAACTTGGTAGAGGTCCACTAAGTGATGCTAAATAACAAATATCACGACTCTAGGCCCTGTGGTTTCAGACATGAAGGTTTTTTCATGTTTTCCCTATATAAGCATATGTAAAACATGTGACCCCCAGGGCGGGGACATTTTTTAAGCCCCAGGGGTATAATTTGAACAAACTTGGTAGAGGTCCACTAGGTGATGCTACATACCAATTATCAAGGCTGTGTTTTCAGACAATAAGACTTTTTTCACATTTTCCCTACATAAGCCAATGTAGAACATGTGACCCCCGCGGCGGGGCCATTTTTGGCCAAAGGGCTATAATTTGAACATACTTGGTGAAGGTCTACTAGGTGATGAGGGTCTGGATGGGGGGTCTGGTATTCACTATTCATTGAAAATTTAGCCCATTATTCATTATTCATTAAAAGTAAGAAAGGTGGCAAAGAAATCTGATTATTCACTATTCATTAATTTTTTCTTTAATCAATTAAAAAAAATGAAAAAAGTCAATAAGCAATGCTTATTAGATACCCCCCGCACAGTAAGAGTCAGTGAAAAACTTGGCAAGTTATAGTTCGAACAAGAAGACCTTAGTTTTGATAAGAAGATTTCAGTAGAATCTGTGCAAACAAAAATTATAAACTCCTTCATGCATATGTTCAATGTGTCTACATTGTATCTGCAAAGTATCAAATTGCTCCATCAAAAGCTGAAGTAGGAGTTGATCGGCCCATAAAGGCACTATCCATGCATATACAAAAGCCATATAAGGGAATAATTGTCTAAGTTCAACAAAACTTATAAACTCCTTCATGCATATGTTCATTGTGTCTACATTGTATTGACAAAGTATCAAATTGCTTCATCAAAAGCTGTGGTAGGAGTTGATCGGCCCATAAAGGCACTATCAATGCATATACAAAAGCCATATAAGGGAATAATTGTCTAAATTCTCACAGCTGTCATTTCTTCAAAAATTATTTTTTGTGAACCAAACTCCTTCATGCATATGTTCAATGAGTTGAAATTGTATAGGCAAAGTCTCAAATTGTTCCATCAAAAGCTGTGGTAGGAGTTGATCGGCCCATGAAGGCACCATCTATGCATATACAAAAGCCTTATTAGGGAAAAATTGGCTAAGTTCTCACAGCTGTCATTTTGTCAAAAAATATTTTTTCTAAACCAAACTCCTTCATGCATATGTTAAATGTGTCTACATTGTATAGGCAAAGTATCAAATTGCTCCATAAAAAGCTGTGGCAGGAGTTGATCGGCACATAAAGGCACCGTCTATGCATATACAAACACCTTATTAGGGAAAAATTGGCTAAGTTCTCACAGCTGTCATTTTGTCAAAAAATATTTTTTCTAAACCAAGCTCCTTCATGCATATGTTAAATGTGTCTACATTGTATAGGCAAAGTATCAAATTGCTCCATAAAAAGCTGTGGCAGGAGTTGATCGGCACATAAAGGCACCGTCTATGCATATACAAACACCTTATAAGGGAAAAAATGTCTAAGTTCTCACAGCTGTCATTTTGTCAAAAATTATTTTTTCCGAACTAAACTCCTTCATGCATATGTTCAATGTGTCTACATTGTATAGGAAAAGTATCAAATTGTTCCATCAAAAGCTGTGGTAGGAGTTGATTGGCCTGTGTATGGCCTATAACAGCATAAGCATAAAGCACTATATTAAAAGCCATTTAGAACTACAAAGGGAAATAACTCTAAAAGAATTGGCCCCTAGCCCTTACTTTTTTGTCTAAAGTATTTGTCTTGCATATATAAACATGTTTGCAAGGTTTGATGAAAATCAGTGTATGGCCTATAATAGCATAAGCATAAAGCACTATATTAAAAGCCATTTAGAACTACAAAGGGAAATAACTCTAATAGAATTGGCCCCTAGCCCTTACTTTTTTGTCTAAAGTATCTGTCTTGCATATATGAACATGTTTGCAAGGTTTGATGAAAATCCAGCAATGACTCTTCGAGTTATTAAGGAAACAAAGCGTTACGGACGGACGGACGGACGCACGGACGGACGGACGGACAACGTGAAAACAGTATACCCCCTACAAACAAAGTTTGCGGGGGGTATAATAAGATTATTCATTAATTTTTAGGCCCTCCTTATTCACTATTCATTATTTTTTGGCTCATTATTCACTATTCATTATAAAAAAGGGTCATTATTCACTAATCATTATACCCCATCCAGACCTTCGGTGATGCTACAGACCAAATATCAAGGTTCTAGGCCTCCTGGTTTCAGACTAGAATTTTTTTTCATGATTTCCCTATATAAGCCTATGTAAAACAATTGACCCTGAGGGCAGGACCATTTTTGGCCCCAGGGCTATAATTCTAAAAACTTGGTAGAGGCCAACTAGGTGATGCTACATACCAAATATCAAGGCTCTCAGCCTTGTGGTTTCAGACAAGAAAATTTTTTTCACATTGTGCCTATATAAGCCTACGTAAAACATGTAACCCCCCGGGCGGGGCCATTTATAGCCCCACGGCTATAATTTGAACAAACTTGGTAGAGGTCCACTAGGTGAAGCTAAATACCAATATCAATAGTCTAGGCCTTATGGTTTCAGACAAGAAGATTTTTTCATATTTTCCCTATATAAGCCTATGTAAAACATGTGATCCCCGGGGCAGGGTCACTTTTGGCCCCAGGGCTATCATTTGAACAAACTTGGTAGATGTCCACTAACATACCAAATATCAAGAGTCTAGGCTTTCTGGTTTCAGACAAGAAGATTTTTTAAGTTTTCATCTCGAAAATCTATTTTTAGCCTCTTTGACCTAGATATGCAACAGACCAGAACCATTTGAACAATTTTGGTAGAGGGGCACCCAAGGATCATTTGTGTGAAATAATTTCGAAATTAGGCCAGGGGTTTAGGAGGAGTTGTCGTTTAAGTAAAAAGTTAACAGACAGACGGACGGACGACGGATGAAGACCGATCACAAATGCTCACCTTAGGTGAGCTAAAAAGCAGCTCAGACCCAAATCAGACTGCTTCTGAAGAAGCAGTCTTATCAGGGTCTTACCTGCTTACAAGCATTTACTGAATTCCAAACATTATAACCATCAACAGAGAGAGAAAAGTGTTCATAATTTAAGAACATTTACCATACATGCTGGTATGAGCTTTCAATGCTCACATATGACATAGGCAGGTGTTATTCATGTCCTGCTCAATAACCATGTAATTTCTGATACTTACAGACTGTTTGAAAGTGTCGGCTGCATTCTGGTAGGTGCTACTTGATGGGTCTGCAAGCTCAGGATCATATATTGCAGTAGAGGTCAATGTACTATTCATCTCTAGAATATTGAAGCAGGAAATGTTACAGTTGCTCTTAGGTAGTAGTTGGTTATGGGGGTTATGATTGATTAATTTAATGTAAAACTTACAAATTTAAAAACCTCGCATAAAATTCATAAAAGCCCAAAGCCCCCGTAAAACTCACAGGGTTGGGCTTTATGATAAAACCCGGGTTTTATGCCAACCCTGGTGTGATCGTTATTCTTGCATCTTATACCCGATCTCAACCAAAAACCCAATGAAAACACCGCCAAAACATTAAAATATCATTTTCCTTACACTGGTTTTCTAAAAAAAAATTGTGTCAGTGTTAAACTGTCAAACATCATGAAGTTGTCACAACTTCTAAATCTGTTTTTGTGAATAAAAAGGTTAACGTTATTATCAGTACAGTCTGCAACGCTTTTCTGTGTAATGTCAGACAAACAAATCAGCATTCAATTAAAGTATTGTCAAATAAAAACCCATGTTCAAACAGCATGTGAATCTCATGATTTGAACATGGATTTTTGTTCATTGGACAATGGCTTCAAACAGAA
This sequence comes from Loripinus fragilis, assembly GCA_964019695.1. NCBI lineage: Eukaryota > Metazoa > Mollusca > Bivalvia > Lucinida > Lucinidae > Loripinus > Loripinus fragilis. The sequence goes on from OZ026515.1 coordinate 107,130,153, forward strand.
TGTCTATTCCTCCAGGTACCATGGGTTGGTCTGTGGTCTGTAATTGTGGCATTCCCACATCATACTCACTAGTCTTTTGGTAAATCAAGTTTCATACCTTTAACATCAAATATTTACATTTTCAAAGTAAGCCTTTAACAAGGTAACCCTTTATAGCCTCATGAAAGAAATAAATATGATTGACAGCTGTCAAGCTCACTTGCCCAAGCAATACATGTTGAACATCAAATTCATTAGCCAGAAGTGACACTGGTGTTGTGATTGTGGGCGAGCCACACCTGAGTCTCACGTGTAAAACAAGCCTCTTGTTAGCTCCAATTGGCTGTCAATGTTCACACTGGCTATTCCACTTTTCCATTTTACACTCCAACAAAACCATTAATACGGTTACATATTAAATACAAGACTGTTTGGTTTCCTAAATTACAAATAATTTCTATATATTAGATATTTATAATATAATGTGAATATAAGGAATAAATTCAATTTTCGGTCTGTTCATGGAATCATAAATAATATGGATCTCTTGCACCCTTTGAGCTTCACTTAATTTGCAAAAGACCGAAGTATACATGATTCCATGATCATTAAAATAAATTGGATTTATTTCTTACACCTGTATAAAACCCTCTATGAGCAACTCTAACACATAACATATTTAATCCAATGCGTGCACTATGTGAATAACTTTTTAAAAATTTGAAATCCTCATTTTAAAACAGTGTGGATAAAGATCAGCTGGCTTCTGATGAAGCCAGCTGATCAGGATCCACACTGTTTTTCATACACACGATGGATTCTTACTAACAATGATATTGCAGCACTGGATTGGCTGGATATCAGAAGTTTATTTAGTGTAAAAGCCTTTAGAGAACCCATTTAGAAGCATGCACAGGGTTCGTACTGAAATGGGAAATAGAATTCCAGGACTATTCCAGGACTTTTTCATTTTTCAAGGACTCATTTTCTTCCCAATTTTGTATAAAACAACAAGAAAAATGCACTTTTTCCAGCCGGAAATGTCCAAGTGAAAAGGCGCACTCGTTTTCTTTGATTCTGATTCCAGTGATAAAAAACGAGACTACCACACAAATTGAATAGAATAGAATACGAGTAGCACCTCGCTCTTCGATGTGTATCTAGGGATGTTCAGTTTTTTGCGATATTCACACAAAAAAATGTGTTTTTGCAGATCCCATAAATCTGAAAGAACTCATTGTATTTAAGATTTTTCAAGGACTAATTCATATTTTCAAGGAAGATTTGACAAAATTGCAGTGCAATTCCAGGAAAAAGCTACTTTTTTCAAATTCCAGGAGTTTTCCAGGACCAAGGTCAAATTCAAGGACTTTTCCACGTCTGTGTGAACCCTGATGCAAGCAGCATGCTTTTAAGGTATACTACCTCTAACAAGTGACTTACCAACAGTTGGCGTTTCATCTGGAGCTGTTGTAGTAGGTAAAGGAGTCGTTGTTGTTATTATCACTGAAAGCATAATCACAGGTTTAGACGAACAATTTTTCCAATGTACAATTGTAAATATTTTCTTACCCATCATTTTTAACATAAGTTTTGTCATCCGATTACTTTAAATTCCCATTAATGGATCACTTTTAACAACCCACATCCATGTTCAGTTATGGGTTTTTTCAGATGTTCCCTTACTATAATGGCCATCAAAATGGCCATATTGGCCATCAAAATGGCCACTGCCTGTTCTTTTGCCCTTGCAGTGCAATAAAATCCATAAACCACTGATGGTTTACAGATTTTGGTAATGTTATAAACTGTAACGTCATAAAAATGCTGCATAAATGCTAACACAATCTTGTTTTTTATGCTAAAAATGAGATTTCATGATAGATAGAATCTAACATTAGTGCTCATGTATCATTAAATTTACTAAATTTGTTGCCAAAAAGAAAAAAAATGCTTTACAAGCCGCACATTTTATCTTTATTCCTCAACTGCAATGTAAGATCAAGCAACCATGTAAGATCCTCTATGTGATGTCAAGTGAATGAAGTAAGTTTCACATTGGGTTGATTTTCCCCATGAAGATTGATAATTGACTTTAAATAAGTCTTGTTTCTTGTAACAACTGGCAATTAGAGTAAAGTCAGGTAACTTCAGACATCAGGTAAATTCTTAATGAGCCGTATCATCAGGATTTTCACTGTTTGTTTAGTTTATTTTTTATTGCAATAATTGAAATATGAAACAAACATGATCAATGTCCGAATATAGCTGTCCGTCCAAATTCACGCGACTTTACCCTAACTTACCTGTGGTTGAAGGTGTCATTGTTTCTTTTGTTGTTGTGTCAGTTATTGGTTCTCTGGTCGTTGATGTTTTTGTTGTTTTGTCAGGCTGTTTCGTAGTTGATGTTATTGTTGTTTTGTCAGGCTGTTTTGTAGTTGATGTCTTTGTTGTTACATCAGGCTGTTTCGTAGTTGATGATTTTGTTGTTACGTCAGGCTGTTTCGTAGTTGATGATTTTGTTGTTACGTCAGGTTCTTTGGTAGTTGACCTCTTTGTTGTTATGTCAGGTTCTTTTGTTGTTGACCTCTTGGTTGTTATGTCAGGTTCTTTTGTTGTTGACCTCTTGGTTGTTATGTCAGGTTCTTTTGTCGTTGACAATGTTGTTGTTATGTCAGGTTCTTTCGTCGTTGTTTTCTTTGTTGTTATGTCAGGCTCTTTCGTCGTTGATTTTGTTGTGGTGTCAGTTAGTGGCTCTTTTGTTGTTTTTTCAGTTGATGTTGTTACAGCTATTGAAAAAAAATATGTCATGATAGTAATTCTAAACCCTTACAAAGAGGACCCTGGGGTCCCGGATCGCTAACCTGAACCCTGCCTCATGAGAGTTGATAATTTGAAAAAAAAACTGTTGTTAGCTCTACTAGGGAGAATATTTTGAATAATATTTCTGTGAAATTATTTTAAATTTAAGTTTATGGTTAAGAAGGAGACACTGTTTAACTCTTTACTCCATAGGCTATTTTTAGATTATTACATCATTTTCTATTTTCATTTTCTATTTTTTATTTTCTGGCAGACGATTCTCATGAAATATCATACCTTATTTTTTTCATAAACTTATAAAGATGTCACAAAATTTGTCATCTGCTGCAGTCGTGATTGGTGCTTTAGGGTTAAATTTGGACCAGTGTTTCAGGGGGAGATGTACTTTATTAAGCTACTGATTGAACATCATCTGGAGTTTCTAAGTTTAAAAGGAGGCTGCACATGTTCATCTGAGTCTACACTTGTCAAAATGCCACATTGTTGGAAATCACATGTCGAGGCTCATTATGTTTGTTTTATCATGCAGATATTCAAATAGTGTTTTTCAAATGATTGAATTTTTAGTTAGCAGGAAACAGGTTAATATATTACCTTGACCTTGTGTCTTGCAGATGACCTCCAAGTGTCCAGCTGCATAATACTCCTCATTCTTTGTGTAGATCTTGAAAATGTATGATTCTCCTGAAATTGAAGAAGAAAAACCATTAATTTGCAGCAGACGACATTTTCAATTTTTTTGTCTCTGGTTTAAGAACGAAGATAAGACTAAATATTTCATGTGATATATGACCCTGGTGACCTTGAAAATAAGATCTGATCAAAATCTGATAATTTATTCAGATCCACCCAATTATGTATCTGTGCCAGTTTGGTCAAAATCTGGTCACTGGATTAGAAGAAACAGTGCAGACAAGGCTTTTCACTGTTATGACTCTGATTACCTTGAAAATTAGGTCCCCAAAATCTAATCATCTCTTAAGATCCACACAATGATGAATATATGCCAGTTTGGTAAAACTCTGGCCAAATTGGTTCAGAAGATAGAGTACAGACGAGGCTTTTTTGTTGAGTTATCTGATCTTGGTGATCTTGAAAAATATTCAAGGGCACCAAAATGTAATAATTTTCTTAAGGTCCTCCAAATGGTGTATATGTGCCATTTTTGGTCAAAATCTGGCCACTGGTTCAAAGAAAATGCTTTAGAATCTATGAAGCTGGTTCTATACTGATGAGGAAAATCTTCATACATTGTGTCGTCTGCTGATAACCTTTGCAAACAGTTTGGATACTGATCAGGCCAGACAAAATGTCGGGCCTGATCTGTATCCAAAGTCTTTGACACTCTGAAAGTATTCCTGAAAAAATCTTTTGAAAAAAATTATTTCTGAAAAAAATCAGCATACGACAAAAAATCATGAAAACTTTCCCAGCAGGCAAAAAGTTTGAGGAAAGCTTTACCTGGCAGTAAGTCGTTGAAAGTGGCTTCCAAGCTGTTTCTATACTGAGTAGGATAATCATTATACGTCCTGAGGAGAGCTATAGGGTCTGACTGAAGATACATCTTAACTTCATAGCCCCACTCAACTCCATTGATATCCATAGGCTCCTCCCACGACACGGTGATTGATGTCTCTGTGCTTGATGCACAAATGAAATTCCTAGCGGAATCTGGCTCTGAAAAAGAACATGAGTCACAGGTTTAGATAAACAAAAAATTTCAGAGTAAAATTGTAAATATTTTCTTACCCATAATTTTTAGCATATGTTTTGGGTGCTCAAAAGAACCGTCTCATTGAGTCAATTCTTTTGAGTACCCACAACATATGTTTTGGTTGAGAAATAAAAAATATTTTTCTGTTACGCACTCTTAACTAATGACCTGATGAGTGTAAGTACTGGGTTCAAGCTGGGCCCTGACAGTAGGGAGAAGTGACTTCTCCCGCCAGGATAATTCGGGAGAAGTGTCAGTCAGATAGGGAGAAGTTATAGCGCAAAATTACAGCATTTTCTGTCGGTTAAGAAGCAAATTACCCATTGCCATTAAATGGAAGGAGAAATATGATGCAGTGGTGGTAGATTTTTATCACATCACAGCTTGCATTTGTGTGGTGACAGAATGAAAATGAGGCTCCCTAAAAAAAAATAAAAAAAATAATTTTTTAGCGGAACTCCCACTTCTCCTTGGGTCTAAATTTCGGCCCATAGGGTGACTATTTCAGCCTTGTCCCTCCTAGCTTATTCCCTGAAGTAAGGTGAAAATCACAAAATCTGTCCCATCACTTTTAATACTGTAAATGCAGAGAATTTCGCGAGGGTTTTATATTCGCAAATCTTCGCAAAAATAAAACCCTCGTGAAATGGTGAAATCACTCTGCTTTCTACTGATGTACTGTCATGCCAACCAAAAGTGACAGTGACGTAATACTTTGTTTACAACTGTTAAGTAAAACATTACCTTGTACACTCCACTTCAGCTAATGCAAATCGATAGATCACTTGTGTATTAATCCTATCCTGGGGATAGGATTAATACACAAGTTATCTATCAATTCTAAGTCCCTGATAACTTTGTAAACAAAGCATGATGTCACTGTCACTCTTGGCTTGAAGGACAGTAAATCATGCTCCAGTCACAAATTTTCAACATCACAAACACATGATCTTTTAATGTTGTTCCGGAAAATAAAATTCTTATGAAATTTTTTTAATTAATATAGCAAAATCTGTTTATACTCTATTCTACATCATAATACGGTAAAATTTCGAACACTAGTTGCCTGCCAAAAAGGCCTAGACAAAAAGAGCAGACCTAGATCAGACAGCTGAAGAAGCAGTCTGATCAGGGTCTTCCCTGTTTCCATTCTGACAAGCATTTTGTGAATTCCAGACCTGAAACCAGAAGTTTTATTTAAGAACAGAAAGAGAAAAGTGTTTGAAATTTTAGAACATTTACTGTACCCCTTTTTACCCACCATTACCGATGAGACCATTTTGAGCACCCAAAACATATAATCAAACCATATGGATGAAAGTATAATCAGGGGAAAACTGTATTTAAAATTTTCACATGGGGAGGTATATCATCAGATATACGGTCGAAAAAAGTTAGTTTTACGGCGACCCGCGAGCCGAGCCGTATAACGTGATTTCTAATTATATATCAAACGATATACCTCCCCAAATGTAAAGTTTGAATAAGGCTATCCCCATTCTAATGCACATCTGCAGTTTCCTCTCAAATTGGAGCATTCCAAGCTACATAAAGCCACAGGTCATCCAACAAAATGTGACATAATGACGTCAAACAATTTCCGACAGTATATCGCAGAATATACAGTTCCAAATTTTTGATGTTATCCAATCAAAAAGCAAGTGCATAAAAATCACTATTCTAGGCATTAAAAATTCAATTATCTGTATCAATGGGCTATATTTAATCTTTTTTTAAAATAGAGTAGTTCCAGTCCCTCACCCACCCAACCTTATTTCCTATCAGTGATTTTGTTACCTAAGCATCCTGCATCTTTTGGGCATAATTTTGTCTCTGGGACGCAAAGTTTTTATTTAAGCGAGTCCCAAGGTGCAATAGTACTGCAGACTTGTCATTTACTCTTAATCCGCCAATCGCAACAAAAGTCGTCTGCTGAAATGTTTAAGAAGCCTCTAATTCGTCAGTAATGCTAGGCAATTATTTGCAGCAGACAACTTCAGCAGACGACATTTTCAGATGCATTTTTTTCTTGGTGCTTTAAGGGTTAAAAATAGAGTTCTGGACTCATAAGTCTGCAGTTCGACTCATTGATATGGGAAACAGCGAGTCCAAGGACCCATAAGCCCAAAATTGTAAATGAATCACTGTCCTATGTCTGTGTATAACATGGATCTTTACTTACGCTGAACAACAGTCTTTATCTGCATATAATATTCCTCACTATCCAGTATTTTATCACCATCATACGTCTGACTTCTCGCAGCAATCAGTACATTGTACCTGTAGCCATTCTTCATATCGGCAAATGACAGTGTGGTCTCAGGAGTAGTAACAGTAGCAGAAGCCTTCAAGTCAACATCACCATCCAGGACTTTCACGTGGTAGTTTGTTACAGGGGATTCAGAGGGGTACCATACCAGTGTGATAGTCTTATCAGTCGCATCAAGTTCACTTTTGTCAAAATCAAATGGTCCAGGTTTATCTGGCCCTGAAGAAAGAAATACAGTAAAACCTGTCTTAAGCAGCCACTCAAAAATAGACAAAACAAAGATCTTAATGACAGATGGTAGCTTAATTAATGAAAGTCAAAAGTATTGCAGAATGCTCCCCTAGGAGCATTCTGCAATACTTTTGACCTGCATTAAGCGGTAATTGGTCTTGGAAACTATTCTTGTCTTCTTTTTGAGTGGCTGCTTAAGACAGGTTTAACTGTAATAGTCACCAGAATGCTCATAACTGTTTCATTTTCAAACGGAATGCTTTGAATTTTTGTCCATTTGTAGACGATTCTCATGAAACATCATGCCTTATTTGCTATTTTTGAAAAAGCTTGAAGATTTGAAATTGCCGACTGCTGCAAACACAACAAGTTAGAAATTTCTATTTTACTGACAAGCATAAAGAAAGTAAATATAATCAAATTCAGATTGGTCTTGGGGCCAGGACCAGATTGGTCTTTTTCTCAGGATTGGTCTAGGTCTTATATACATCATTTAGACTGGAGATGTCGAGAAAAAAATCAATTGGCAAATACGGCCGTTCAAAATTAACAAAATGTTATTATCCAAGCCTAGATCTTATTAATGTATAAGATAACACAAAATTTTATCAAAATCTATCCAGTTGTTCAAAAGCTATTGAGCAAAATGCAATTGTGAATATCAATCAAGGGCCATAAATCTGTACTTGTTTCACAAAATTTACCCATCTGTAATCCCAAACCACTCCTTCCCAAGCAGCAACTCTTATACAAAGTTTGAAGAAAATTGATAAAAAAAAATGCTCAAGGTAGAGAGAGGAATCAAAGTGCTGACATACAGACAACAGGATGGAACGGATGGACAGACGGATTCGTGTTTACAAATGACCACTTATGTGGCTAATAACTGGTATTTTTGACACTGTAGTGGCTAAAACCTCTTAAGTGTCTAGTCACATAAAAAGTTGTTTAAAACTACATAATCAACTAAGGGGGGTAACCTATGTAAGTTTTAAAAAAAAAAGACACTAAATTATCCATCTGTATGGACCTCCAACACCGTCCATCTACATAATGTTGCTTGGTAAAATATGTCCATGTACCAGGTGTCTTGTCCATACACTATGTGCCTTGATCTTACATGCCTACTTAAACTTAAAAAAAAAAAATTATTGTCAATTGATACTGTCAAAAAGTTATTCTAAGGTAGGGTAACCCTGATATAATGAAAATAAAAATCTGTTGCAGTTTGAGCCTCTTGTCGTTAAATTAGTGTTTATCCACATAAAAATGTAACCTCATAAAAATTTATCATCCCAAAAATATAGTCACTTAAATCAAATTGACAGAATTTAGCCACTTAAAATTGGAAGACACATAATGTTTTAAGACACATAGCTCTTAGCCACCTAAATGGCCATTCGGTGGTATGTGACTGACATTCAATAAAGGGCTGAGAGAAGGGCAGGGACTAATGGATGCATTCAAACACAAATTTTGAACATATGGTGTAACATGTTATCAGTTACCTCTCATATTAACTGCATTGTTGCGCATTGCCTGATAAACTTTGGCTATCTCACGGCATGTGCCTTTATCAGGTCATGATGACGTTGCACTTTTTGAATGATGTCGCTAATGATGCTGAATCAACACAAAAATCGAGAAATACATCATATATGCTAGTGTGAAGAGTGAAACAATAAGTCAACCGATAAATAGAATACCAGGTTCGCGTCTTTTGATATCAAGTTTACCAAGCTCGGCTTCGAGAAGGCATGTTGAATCGCTCAGCAAGCCTCGCGATGTCAACAAGCGTTCTCAAAGCCTTGCCAGGTAAACTTGATATAAAAAGACACTCATCTAGTATTCTCTATATACCCATACTTTTAAAAGTGGCTAGGTAAAAGATGTGAATACTGATTTTATCCTGAACAACATCTTGCCTGCCAGTGGCAGTTGCTGATAGCCTTTGTTAACAGTTTGGACAAATTCAGACCCAGCAAAATGTTGGCCCGGATCTGGATTCAACCTGTTTTGCAATCTGATAGAATTCCTGAAAGATTATTTTGAAAATAATAATTTTGATAAAAAAAAATCAGCAGACGTTTGAAAGGCACTCAAAATAACCTGACATTCCAAGAACTAAGGGAAGCTACTTACTTGAGACCTGTTGTTTGCTTGTGGCAAAATTCCTCGAAGTGTCCCATTGAGTCCTGGCGTTAACTGAAGTTACCGTCACTGAATATATTTCTCCCGGTGAAAGACCCGTTATCACAGCCGAGGACACGTCTTTCTCTACGCTGATTGGTTGTCCAGTGCTTGGTGTCCATGTGACCGTGTAGCTACTCACATGGTCCAAGTAGTTGCTAGGTATAGTCCATAATACAGTGAAACTGTCTGTTGTGATACTGGAGAATGTGAGGTCAGACACTGCCAGGTTACTCACTGAAGAAAGAAAGACCATATAGTAACTGACAGGTTTAGATAAACAAAATTTTTCGGTGTAAAATTAGTTCTATTTTCTTACCCATACTTTTTAGCATATGTTTTGGGTGGCCAAAAGAACCGTCTCATTGAGACGGTTCTTTTGAGTACCCACAACATATGTTTTGGTTGAGAAATAAGAATTTTTTTTGTTACACACTCTTAACTAAGGCCAAGTAGTTGCTAGGTATAGTCCAGGATACGGTGAAACTGTCTGTTGTGATGCTGGAGAATGTGAGGTCAGACACCGCCAGGTTACTCACTGAAGAAAAAATAAATATATTTATTAATCGATGTGATATTTATTTGGATTCTTCAAGTATTAAAGAACGATGGGATTTATAGAGAGTAAACTTGTTTTCTGTAATATCTTGTATTACAGCAAATATGGTAAAGAGCTCACATGTTCCTCACCAGAAGTTCGTTGATTTCTTTAGTAAGGCTTATGTAAGGTCAAGAAATTCGTGACTTGGGTGCAATGATAGTTCAGCAAGGCTATAAATGATCGTTAGAGATGTTACATGGTCATTTGAGGTTAGACAGATCAAATGAGAAATCATGTTGGGTTTATGTGTGTTTAACCACCCACCCACCCTAATCATTGTTCAATCTTTGTAGATTTTAAAAGATATAGTGCAAAAAGGTTTTAAAAGTCCCAAGAATATTTGTCTGTATATGATATTTGATTGGTTATCAGTTTCTTTCAGATACCCTGTAAAATTGAAAGATGATTTGATGTTTAGGTGCACAAACGCTCCTTATCTGGACCTTTGGAGCAGAGGAAAAGAGTCTTGAATGGCGGGCTAAAGATTAATCTGCTCAAAATTTGTGCAAAAATTAACCCTGCATCCAACTTGTCAATATAAAGGCATATTTAAAGTTTTGTAAAAATTGGTCAATGAACACAGACAGTAGTGTTTGGAAATGAAAGTTTCATGCTGTTCAGATACTAGCAATAAAATCTGAATCAAATAGCCAGATTTTTGGAATGAAGAACTGGTTAATATATGTGCCATTGTGAATCTTGCTCACATATCAGACAGACAGACAGACACACACACACACACAGACAGACAAAAAGACAGACAGACAGACAAAAAGACAGACACAATGACAGACAGACATAATATAATGACAGACAGACAGACCCAATGACAGACACACACAATGATAGACAGACAGAGACAGACAGACACAATGAAAGACATACACAATGATGGTTGTTCAAAGTATTGATAAAAGACAATTCACATGTTTTCATTCCAATCTTTAGCAAACAACAAAAGTAATGTTATCTTTCACAATATTTAGGTTGTACTGTAACCCTTTTCATTTTGGATACCTGCAGACAGGTACTTTAGTAAACAGTGAAAACCTAGATGAAATGCCCCATATGGCAGAATTTCATCAGGACCTGCACTGTTTGCTAAGTTTAGGGACATTATAATTTAGACATTTTGACCGGAACCCCATAAAATACAAAATGGAATGTTTTGTACTTCTTGTGTCAATATGTTTGAGAAGATGTGTCAGAATGAAATGCCCTAAGCATCAAAATACTGTCAGAAAAATCCAACTTACTGTCTTGGCAGGTCCCACCAAGTCCCAGACCATTATCGTCATAGTAGGAGGAGCTACATGTACACTTGTATACGGCAGACTGATGTTCCAAACACTCTGCTTTTGTACTGGCACATTGTATCACGTTACCTGGGCTACATTCTTCTCCAAGCACTTTTTCTGAAAAAAAAAATGGTACGCAATATTTCATCATCCAAAGATGCATCCACACACCAAATTTGTGATTCTTACTAGGGCTGGCTAAAGCCCCGTTCTCACTGTCCCGGTTTAAGGTGCCGGTTCACCCCGGTTTGATGATCCGGGATGAACCGTGATGAACGGTGTCACAACCGTGGCGGCACCGTGGACAACCTTGGAGATCCGGGATGAACCGTGTTGAACCGTGTTAAACCGGCTCATGTCCCCGGTTGTTTTAAAATGTTTAAAACAACCGGGACTCACCGGGAGTAACCGGGAAGGCTGTCAAATACCGTGATAAACCGGGAAGACGCCGGGAGCAACCGTGTCTCCACCGGGACGGCGTCGGGGCGATACCGGCGTAATCCGGGAACATCCGTGTCTCCACCGTCATAAACCGTGCGGTTCCACTGCCTATGTATATGTAATAAAATGCAAAATAAAAATGAAAAGTCACTCCTACTGTACCTTAAATGAAAGTGGATTCATCCAAATGACAAGGATGGGAAAGTCCATTCGTCACAAGTTGGTTAAATTGTCAGCAGTATAAATGTGCTCATTTACAAAGCTTATGAATAAATGCACTTATAGTTACTGAAGAGTCAAGCATATATGAGCCACAACATGAGATCTCCAACAATGTGGTAGTTGCCATTAGCAAAGGCTCTGATCAGCCTGCGCCTAGGCGCAGTCTGATCAGAGCCTTTGCTAGTCGCTTGATTATTCTATGACTGTTAAGCTACTGACCGAACAACTTTAAAGCTTAATTGGGGACTGCACAGGCTTGTCTGAGTCTACACTTCTCAAAATATCACATTGTTGGAAATCACATGCCCCGCTCAAAGTGTTTATATATTTTTTTACGAAAAAGCAAGACATTCTGGGCCTAGAATTACAATGTATCCTTAAAGTTAAGGAGTACTTAAGTTAAGTATTGAATTTCCAGGATGCGAAAAATAACGTTTCCATACTGATTAAAACCAAAATAGTTTCATTTTTTTCTGTAGATCACAATGATATCTTTGACCATGAGTTCTGCATCGGTCTTGGCAATTTATTAAGCATTTAATGTACATGTTGAAGTATCAAGACTTAAATTAAGTCTTCCTTAACTTTAAGGAGGCATTGTAATTCTGGGCCCAGATCAACAACATTTAAACCTCGTCGTAACAGGTCTGCTTCTGCTTATTTGTCATGCAAATGAGCTGTGAGGTTACTAGGCAATTTTGCTTTCGCTACACAGATCATGATTCCTCTATTAACTCGTATATGGCTGTGCAGTCCAATTTGTGTCATAACTGTTATGCGATAGAGACAGAAGAAAACTGATGTTACTCCACGTTTTTATCCTGGTTTTATAGTGTAGAGTAGCACCGGGACGCAACCGTGGCCCAACCGGCATGTACCGTGGCGCAACAGGCAGTTACCGGGACATCACCGTAAACAACCTGGGTAACACCGGGGTATACCGGCACGAACCGTGGCTCCACCGTGCTGCACCGTAAGTGCTCCGTGGTGAACCGGGGATCAACCGGCGTCTTGCTTTCTCGTGAACCGGGGCTATACCGGGGTAACGTCGGCAAGGTGAGAACGCAATTTATTTTTTATGAAATGTGTCCCGGTGCATCACGGTATACCGGCTGTCCTGCATCGGGATGAACCGTGGCTACACCGGCACAGTGAGAATGGGGCTTAATTGAAGCCACAATGCTAATCGATAATAGGTCCTTGGATTTCGATATATAACCGATTAGTAATCTCTCAAGCTTGACAGAGGGTCTCAGAACGTTTTGACAATTCTTGCATGGTCAATGACATTGATTTCCCCATCATTTCGCTAAATAAAACTAAGTAGCATGTGTTATATATTCAAAAGACAATAGGTTTTAAATAAAAAGTAGCACATTTGCTCATAGTCCGAGTTTTCTCTGATGTTTTAGTGGCTTTTCTTTATTTTGATATTTGCCACTACCATCAGAGCAACTTAGCTATCGAAAATCCAGAATTCTCCCAGCCTGTCGTGGCTGGGCACTTTCAATGAAAAATATGGTAATTGAATAATAGATCAGTGACAAAAAAAGCTAAAAATGGGTTGAGTTATGATTTATCTCCAAAATAAAATGATATTTTTCATTTAAATCTTACAAAGATGGAAATTATCCACACCTATTGTAGCCTACCCTCTGTACACATATACTTGGTGATTAAGCTATATTCCTTACCCATCATTTCCCATTAATCACTTAAAAAGTGAAACTAATTTTATTTTTCAGTTGTATGTTCATTAGTTTTATCATTTTAAGCAGTTATCTAATAAATACATCTTTCATCTATCAACATATTTGGTAAAAATACCCAATTTTTGATAGGTGGGAAAATTCTGGATTTTTCGTTATAGGAGTTACTCTGATGTTAGTGGCAAATATCAAAATATGGAAAAGGCACTTAAACATCAGAGAAGGCTCGGATTACTTTGCTCAAAACAAGTCGTCATCCACTCTGTTGGAAGAAAATTGACTTGCTAATTGGCAAAGTTGGTAATTAAACTCTCAGTCGGCCATTGTTGTTGTTAATTTCATGTTGCATGATGTCATACAAAAGGAAGTCAAGTATGCATGACAGGAACACCTTTGTATAAAATAAGACCCGCTGTAAACGTCAGTAAAATTGAAAGTCTCTAAACTTGAATTTAACCGCGGAGAAAACAACTTTTATGCTAGATTAACCATCTGATGAATATTTCGCGATTTCGTACTTCTTTAAAACAGAGAAGCGCAAGTATAATGTTTTCAAACAATCAGTTGTTGAGTTAGGCTGCAGAGTACAATGTTTTACTACTTCGTTACAGCAATTTATACACATGATATCTACTGTTTACGACAATGCACTTCAGCGCACTTCCGGTCTGAACAAAAAATAAACACGAGGCAATTACGCTTGGATTTTAATTGAATAAATAGAAATTAAAAGTAACCGATTTTTGAATTTTCATATCGATAGTCGTTTTTCTTTTGTATATCGACCAATTAACCGATATTTTGCTTAATCGTGCCAGCCCTAATTCTTACCTCAAAAGATATAGAATGTATGCATCGAACACTATGCAAATGGGCAGACGGACAGACACTTCAGACAGACAGTGAGTGAGATAACTATATAAATGACCATTTTATTTGCTTTTTTGGTTTGTTTGTTTGATTTGATTCTTTACATCCCATCAACAATCTTTCAGTGAAACAGGGACTGGTCTTCCTGGGTTGAACCAGTACTAAGCTAGGATAAATGTGTCTTGCTCAAGGACCACAACGCAATGACACCGGTGAGGCTCGATCCTGCGGCCCCTTGGTCTCAAGTCAAGCACTCTACCACTGAGCCACTGCGCTCCCTAGTTGCTTTTTTACAAATAGTGTAGAGCCATATCAGACAGCTGGTCATCTTTTGGCTCCACACTGTTGGTCAAAAAAGCTACTATAAACAAAAGCAGACAACTTTTGTTGCGATTGACCCCTTCAGGTTTTTTTGGGGGTCTTTTTAGGGGAATGGGACCATATTGTTTGACCAGTCTTTGTTATTCCTTCTCTGAAAAGTAAATTTAACCATTTGCTTCATGCAAAATTTTAATACTGTAAATTTGGAAATTTTCACGAGAATTTTATTTTAGCGAATAGCATTAAAAGACATATTTGCTACGTTAACAATTCGCGACTAGGTCATGGTTTACCTTCATTAGTAAACAAAAGAATGATCTCACTATTTCTCACTATTTTGCTAGGGTTTTATTTTCACAAAATTTCTGTTTCGTGAAAATAAAACCCTTGCAAAAATTTCAGAATTTACAGTATTCTTGATGGTCTCTGTAGCTGAGCAGGATGGTTTGTGTCTTACTTGGTCAGAAATCATGAAGACCGGATATAATGGTGTGCAAAACATGCATAGTACTCAGTGTATGAACTTATCAGAGCACGTGTGCTCATTAGGTTGACCACAGAAGTCATGATTTTGAACACTTAAATTTACTCTTTCTGTTCGTAAATAAAATGTTGGTTGTCAGTGCTGGAATTCACAAAATGCTTGTCAGAATAACAAACAAGAAAGACCCTGATCAGACCACTTCTTCAGAAGCAGTCTTATCTGGGTCTGCCCTGTTGTCTAGGCTTTTTTAAACAGGCAACAGGCAACTAGTGTTGGAAGTTTTAGAACAATTATCGTACTAGTATTCAATACTTACTGTTAACACATGTATCTTCCTGGAGGAACTGATTAGATAGACAACTACAAAAGCAGTCTGATCTGGGTCTAGGCTTTTTAAACCTGCAACTAGTGTTTGGAAATTTCAGAACAATTAATTACTGTGCTTGTATTCAATACTTACTGTTCACATATGTACCACCGTGGAGGAACTGATTAGATGGACAACTACAAAAGCAGTCTGATCTGGGTCTACCCCGTTTGTCTTGGCTTTTTAAACAGGCAACTAGTGTTGGAAGTTATAGGACTATTACCTTAACCTTAAAGCGCCAAGAAAAAAAAGCATCTGAAAATGTTGTCTGCTGAAGTCGTCTGCTGCAAATAATTACCTTACATTACTGACAAAGTACGTATAGAAGCAAACAGTGTGAACCCAAAACAGACTGCTCCTATTGGAGCAGTCTGATCTGGGTCCACACTTTTGCCATAGAGGCTTCTTAAACTTTTCAGCCGACGAGAAAAGCTGACGACTTTTGTTGCGATTGGCGCATTAAGGGTTAACTTGTATTCAATACTTACTGTTCACACATGTACCACCTTGGAGGTACTGATTAGATGGACAACTACAAAAACCAGCTGCACAGTGTGATGAAAGACATTGAATATTCGAGGAACACTGGTCTCCATTTGCTTTTTCTGAAAAACAAAATAGAATAGCACACAGTAAAACCGGTCTAAAACCTGTGTAAAATGGCCACTCTCAAAAATACCGAAAATTGGTTTTCAAGACCAATTATCGCTTAATACAGGTCAAAAGTATTGCAGAATGCACCAAAGGGAGCATTCTGCAATACTTTCGACCTTCATTAAGCTACCATTTTTGTCATTAAGATCTTTGTTTTGTCTTTTTTGAGTGTCCTTTTTACACAGGTTTTACTGTTTTTTACCCAATAAGCTCTCAGTACATATATCCTTTTCAAAATTTTTAATCCTCTTTTAACAAGAAATGTCACAAACAAGTGACGAATGCCCCCAAAGGAATTAGTCTAGCATAAGACACATTTGAGGAAAATTAGCTATAATATAGCACAAAAAACCTAGAAATGAGGCAAGAAGTCAATGTCAAGGTCAAAGTGACTCAAAATGGTTTGCACCACTCCGCCATCCAAAGAGGAATCACCACCCCAAATTTAGGATTCCTACATCAAATAATATAGGAAATATGCTCTGGACACAATAATTCTTAAAACTAGGTCAGAGGTCAAGGTCACAGTGACCCAAAAATGGTTTGTGACACTCCAGCATCCCTTGATGCATTTACATACCAAATTTGGAATTCTTATTTCAAAGAATATAGGAGATATGCACCAGTTTCTAGAAACTAGGTCAAAGGTCAAGTTCAAGGTCACAGTGATTTAATTATGGTACGCCACACTTCGTCATCCCAAGATTTTTGTTTGTTTGATTTGATTCTTTACGTCCCATCAACAATCTTTCAGTTATAAAGGGACGGGTCTTCCTGGGTTGAACCAGTACTAAGCTAGGATTAATGTTCTTGCTCAAGGACACAACGCAGTGACTCCGGTGAGGCTCGAACCCGCGGCCCTTCGGTCACGAGTCAAGCACTCTTCCACTGAGCCACTGCGCTCCCTGTCATCCCAAGATGCATCCACACACCAAATTTGAAATTCCTACCTCAAATAATATAAGAGATATGCTCTGGACATGATTATTCTAAAAAACTAGGTCAGAGGTCAAGGTCACAGTGACCCAAAAATAGTACATGACACTCTGCTATCCCAAGATGCATCCACACACCAAATTTGGAATTCCTAGCTCAAAGAATATAAGAGATATGCTCCGGACACAATAATTCTTAAAACTAGGTCAGAGGTCAAGGTCACAGTGACCTAAAAATGGTATGTGTCACCGCGTCATCCCAAAATGCATATACACACAAAATTTAGAATTCCTATCTCAAAGAATATAGGAGATATGCACCAGACTCAATGCATTTTCTAGAAACTAGGTCAGAGGTCAATTCAAGGTCACAGTGACCCAATTAAGGTACGCGACACTTCGTCATCCCAAGATGCATCCACACACCAAATATGAGATTCCTACCTCAAATAATATAAGAGATATGCTCCGGACACGATTATTCTAAAAACTAGGTCAGAGGTCAAGGTCAAGGTCACAGTGACCCAAAAATGATATGTGATACCTTGTCATCCCAAGATGCATTTACACACAAAATTTGGAATTCCTATCTAAAAGAATATAGGAGATATGCACCAGACTCAATGCAGTTTCTGGAAACTAGGTCAGAGGTCAAGTTCAAGGTCACAGTGACCAAATTAGGTACGCGACACTTCGTCATCCCAAGATGCATCCACACACCAAATTTGAGATACCTACCTCAAATAATATTAGAGATATGCTCCGGACACGATTATTCTAAAAACTAGGTCAGAGGTCAAGGTCACAGTGACCCGAAAATGGTACACAACACTCCGCCATCCCAAGATGTATCCACACACCAAATTTGGAATTCCTACCTCAAAGAATATAGGAGATATGGACCGGACACGAAAGCGGGACGGACGGACTGACGGACGGACTGACGGACGGACAGTGCGATTACTATATGCCTCCCAAAGTTCCTTTGGGGGCATAAAAACAGTGTAATTCCAGATCAACTCGCTTCTTAAAACCTTTTCAAGGCCGTTTCCAGGATTTCTATTATTTTTCTAGGTTCAATCTCATCACCTGTTTAAAGGCCCAATCCTTCCGGAACCTCTTTTCCACTCAATTTTGTAAATGAATTTCCCCTTTAAGCTTATTTTCTTACTCTTTCTGCAAACGTTTTTCCTTTTTGCAAGCCGTAAATGGAAGAGTAGTGAAAAAGGCTGGGACTACCAGATATATTGAATCTAAATACGATGTCCCACCTTGCTCTCATATCCAGCGTTTCTCACTCATTTTTTGTGCATCTCATAAGTATATAGAGAAAATTGTTGTTTTTATATATAATTTTCCATGACCAATCAACGTTTTCAAGGGCAATTGTGCAAAATTCCAGGACAGTTCCAGGACAAATGGCCCATGTTTCAAATTCCAAGATCAAGGTCAAATTTAAGGACTTTTCAAGGTCTGTGCGAACTCTGTGAACAGACTGACAAGTGCAATGACTATATGGCCCCATTTGGGGCCATAAAAATCATGTGTTGTATTTCATGCCTGAAGCTATTTAGGTGAACACATTTTATGAGAAGCAACATTTTTGTGAGTTTATACAAGTGCATGCAGTTAAACTGATTTTTAATTTTTAGTTTTTGTACATGTTGAATTATAAAATATGTTAAACATTTCAGGGGCGTAGCCTGAGACTTTATCATGTTGAAGCCACCTCAAAAAATGGAGAATTAAGAGATATCTGACCTAGTTACTTCACTTTTCAGATAAAGAATAACAAAGGCACTGATCAGACTGGGTGGATGTGCAGGCTGGTCTGCGCCTTTGCTGTTCACAAGAATTAAAGCCAGGGCTTCTTGCATCGAAGCCCATATGATATTGTAGCCCAGGCTTCCTGGCCTCCGCCTGGCTACGCACCTGGCATTTTCTGTGTAAATTGAATCACAAAATAGATTAACCCTTTACTCTATAGGCTATTTTTAGATCATGACATCATTTTCTTTTTTTTTTGAAAACATGGAAAAAATTCAAGAAAAATTTAAGTTAAATATTGAATACTTTTGAAAATATAATGGAAAATGGAGCATTTGCTCCAAAAGAGCAAATGCTCCGTTTTCCATAATATTTTAAAATATATGATATTTCAAAGGCGTCAAAAGGCGTTATTATGGAGTAAAGGGTCAAAACTGCAAATACAAAAATGGTTTAGCGATATCTTTTTTGATGATGGAAATAAGGCTTGTCATTTCTAGTGAATCACTTGAAATATCAAACCTTATTCTCATTCTTTATATAGAGGATCTTACATGAGTGCTCATGTTTTATTGAATTTATTAAACGAGTGGGGGAAAAGAGATAAAATGCGAGGCTTGCCGAGCATTTTATCTCTTTTTCGCAACGAGTTTAATAAATTCAATAATACAAAAGCACGAATGTTAGATTCTATTTATCATATGACAAATACTTTGAAATCTCATTTCCGGCGTAAAAACGTTATAATTTTGTCATTATGATCGCAACGTTGTTATGGACGTCAAAACGTTTCCCGTACATCTATAAACCACTAGTGGTTTATCGATTTTATTGCATTGCGTTATTTCACTCCCAGACGCGACGTCATATGATAAATTAAAAAAATTGTAAATGTTGGCGGCTTGTAAATATTCGATGGCTCTTAAAGATACTTTTTTAAATGTTAATGCTGAAACAAAGATCTGTTAAAAGAAAACATGAGTCAACATATAGTTAGAGTATTTATATGTAACAAATCATCAAGAAAAGAGCCCCCCCCCCCCTCCCGGCCAGAGCAGACCAAGCTCAGATGGTCCTGCCCATCCACACAGAGCTAAGCTCTGCATTTAGTAAGTTCCTTGACCATCAACATAAAGATGACTATTTAATCACAATAACCCCATAACCCCATAATAAGGAGATAACTGAATTCAAAATTAGCATTTCATCTGGCAGGGGATTTTTCCAATTGTGGCCCAATTTTCCAATCAAAAATAGGTTTTTTTCCCCCAATTTCATGTGATAAGTAAAAAAAATATCTAGATATATATTTATTTATTTTCAAAGACACCCTCTTTATCTCCTTTTAAGCAACAACTTGTGAAAATGGTTGCAATCATGTGCTAAGACTTCCCACTAAAGGGCTTGTTGTAAAATGATGCTTTCTTAAAGTCAATACTTGTTTATTTACTGTGACTCCCAAAAAATTAGTGAAATCCTAGAATTTGAGTCTCCTTGAAACTGAATGTCTAATTTCCAGAAAATATAATACTTAAATACTTGTGCTTTGCATAAAACAATCTAAAATAACTTGATTTTGAGGATAAATTTAGCTCCAATTGTTATGTTTTATGTCAATAATTTTTCCCAACTTTGACATAATGTTGATATTTTTCCCAAAACTGCTGGATAAAGCCCTATCTGGGTTCTCACTGTTTGCCAAATCATAGGGTTCCAGACCAAACAATGTTAAACATACAATAGAGTAACATAAAGAGAAAGGGACGGAGAGACATGCAGAGTGTCATGCTAAAAGACCATACTAACTCTCCAGACATGTGACGTCATCTTGGTACATGATTGCTGAGCAAGTACATATACCAGCAGTGCGATCGCAGTATGACTTTCTAACTAAACATTCTACGTCTTCAATACAATGTTCTCCATTTAACTTCTCTGTAAATTGAAACTACTATAAGTGCCCAAAATTTTGAACGCTTGGTACATTACAAGAAGGCATCAAGGCGCAGCGTAGACCGAGATCAGACTGCCCCTAAAGGGGTAGTCTGATCTGGGTCTATACTGCTTGGTATTCTGACAATTTGTTATTGAATAAAAATAACTGACAATCAGAATTTAGGTTAAGGACAATGAATAAAGTGTTCAAAACTTTTTGACCAGCTACTATATATAGCTTTCCCAAAATAAGAAAAATACATGTGGTTACTGTAACAAGCATGATAATTTTAGTTTTTTGGGTGTTTTTTTTTAGAAAAATAGCTTGCAAAATGCATAAAATTATGTGTTTTCCAGAAAACTGAAATATCCTAGGTTTCTTCAATAAATTACAGTAGGGTATGGTTACCCTAGCCACATTTTTTTTATTTGGCCTTAAAGGTGTTGTTTATAACCTACATACATGTATAAGTCAGACATCTAAATCAGGTTTTAACAAAACATAAATAAAATAAATGTCTTTTCTTTACAACATTCTGTAATGATATAAAAGTTTTATTTGATTAATATTAACTCTTTGCATGCTGGATTTTTCATGCTTTTGTTGTCGTCTGCTGACTTTTCAAAATTAGCTTTTTCGAAAAATTCTTTCAGGAACACTATCAGAGTGTCCAACACTTTGGATCCAGATCAGGACTAACATTCTGTTAGTCCAGATTCGGGTCCAAACTGTTTGAAAAGGTTATAAGCATACGACAAAAGACTCTGATCAGACTAGGCAGTTGTTGCAAAGCACTCTGGTTTTGGTTTAACATGGCATTATATGAGCCTCTTCTCGATAAAACCTGAATTAATAACAAAGGCACAGACAAGCCTATGTATTCGTGCAGTGTAGTCAGAACCAATGTTATTCACTCACAGGGAAGTATAAAAACTGAACTTGTCACATGAAAAAATCAACAATCAAGCTAGCATATGTATAAAGCTGAGCAGTCTAAATTAAGTCCTAGAAGACAGGTTTTCTCAGGAATAGGCCTATATACCGGTATTAACAGGGGTGGTAACAGTCCAAGATTCTCAATCAGGAAAATCTTTCAGCTAAATCCTGAACTTGACCAAAAATGTTCAGAAATCACCAATAAAATGTTTAAAAGAAGAAAACATCCATAGAAAACAATCAGTTTATGCTTATCTTTTAGTAAATATCTGATTAAAAGATCACGATAGGTTCTGATAACAAATTAAAGCAATAATAAATTTGATCTTCTATGCAAAAGTACTCAGTCAGGAAATCCTGATTAATCCTGAACTTTATCACCCCTGTATTAATAATGGACATGAATGTGGTGTATTGTGAAACCAATACAAAATTAAGCTAAAACTCATCATTGGCATTTAATGTCTCCCTTTTGACTTGGAGATTGTCATTGTCTGCAGAGGCCCGACATTTTAAGGATCGACCTGTCTGCTATGGCACATCACTGTCTAAAAATGGGTTTTGTATTAATATGTGGTATGCATTACTCAAAACACTACATTTAAAAGTAGTAAGCAGCCAATGGCTATAAATAATTTGTCTGTGGAGACATCAAGTCACCTTTGATAGCCAAACCTTAACAATGATTGGTATTACAGTATTTAGCAATAAAGTGATATTTTCTACACTAAAAACATTTTTGAAATAGTTTTGCACATGATCAAGTCATAGAAGCCTTTCAGTGACACATGATGACACAGATTCATAACAAGTTTGAATCAATCAAAAAGACAATAATAATAAGGTCTTAAAGACAGGTGGTTTTGTTTGTTTGATTCTTTACGTCCCATCAACAATCTTTCAGTTAAACAGGGATGTGTCTTCCTGGGTTGAACCAGTACTAAGCTAGGATATATGTGTCTTGCTCAAGGATCACAACGCAGTGACACCGGTGAGGCTTGAACTCCCAGCCCCTTGGTCTCAAGCACTCTACCACTGAGCCACTGCGCTCCATTTAAAGACATGTGGTACATATAGCTAAGTGCAGGTCAAAAGTATTGCAGAATGCTCCATCAGAGCATTTCTGCAATACTATTGGCCTGCATTAAGTGATTATCGGTCATGTAAACATGTTTTGTGGTCTTCTTTTGAGTGATGGCTTAAGACAGGTCTTACTGTGCATAGAATCTGTACAGCCATAGGAGACCACATCATATTAGCAAACTTGGTTAAAAACAAAACAAAGGGAGCTTACTAGTTTTGCAGATGTTGGCTTCTTGATACTGATTGCTCTGGCAATCGCAGGTTCTGTCTTTACATATCAGGTCACTGGTACACTCGTCCCCTGTATCACAAGTCTGGCCTAGGCCCTTCCCTGTAAAATGGTGAAAATGAGTCAGATATATCATTCATAACTTTGCACTCTGTGTAGTTTGCATGCTTTTGTATTCTAGTGATAATTATTTCAAATTGACTTTTTCAAGAAAAAAAATCAGGAAAACCATCAGCCTGTCAGTTTGGAGACAGATCAGGCCCTACATTTTATTGTGCCTGAACTGGGTTAAAACTGTTTGCAAAGGTAATTAGCAGACAACAATAGTAGGCAAAGAGTTAACCCTTAAAGGGCCAAGAAAAAAAATGCATCTGAAAATGTCATCTGCTGAAGTCGTCTTCTGCAAATAATTGCCTAACATTAAAGACGAAGTAAGTATAGAAGCAAACAGCATGGACCCAGAAAAGACTGCTCCTATAGGAGCAGTCAGTTCTGGGTTCACACTGTTTGCCATAGAGGCTTCTTAAACATTTCAGCAGACGAGAAAAGCATACGACTTTTGTTGCGATTGGGGCATTAAGGGTTAAGAAAAATTTTCAGGAATACCATCAGCTTGGCAAACAGTTTGAATCCAGGTCAGGTCTGACATTTTGTTGGGCCTGAACTGGGTCCAAACTGCTTGCAAAGGCTATCATCAGGCAACAAAAATTGTCACAAGCTGGGGAAGAGTTTCAAAGCAAAGTCTAATGCACTTGCTTTTGCAATAGGGTATCTGATTGGATAACATCAAAAATTTGTGACAGTATATCATGCTATATATGGAAATAAGTTCTAATTGACTAAAAGAGAGTGTAGCACCTGGCTGGCAAACTTCAAGGTCACTCACATGCTTTTAGCAATGCAGCATTGGTGTCATTCACGCTCTGCAGACACTTCAGTAGCCAGCTGATCTGGATCTACCCGGTTTTCAAAAAGGTACAGTGCAGTCCATTTATAAAACACCTAACAGATTTAGATATAGCAAGGTCATGTTGTGGTTCCCAATTTTTTTTTCCATAACATTTTATAAAAGAACTACAGGAAATGACCATGAAATGGTTTCCCATAATGTCTTTGTAAAATTGTCCCTTTATAAAACGGTTAACTTATTACACAATCCATTCCTATAGACCCCAAACATAGCATTTTAAACCACCCTTACCAACTTTAGCATGATATATCTTGTGATGTGCAAGGTCTACACTGATGCAGGTGGTATAAAATACAGTAGAACTTCAATGGCTCGAACAGGATTGGGACCATGAAAATAAGTTCTAGCCAAGAATAGTTCCAACCATCCAGGGTTAATTAAGCATAAAATGGCCTGTAGGGACCAGGATGATAGTTCTAGCCAGCCCAGGTGAATGAGCCATCAGAGTTAGAGCAATTGAAGTTCTATTGTAGTTATACCATGTCTGTCCACCTGTACGTAAGATAATCCACTGGCTAAAGCTTGTGGATTATCTCAAGGCGGACAACCCATGGTATAACTATTACATCAGGCCTTCAAATTAATGGTGGGCCTGGGTCATTGTCCCATGATTTCAAAATATGGCCCATAAATTTCAAAGGCAGTGGGCCCAGTGGACCCACCCATTTTAGTTGTGAAAAAATCTCACTAATAAAAAACATCTTACAGCGAGTCAACAAACTCCACAAAACAGTTGTCAATACAGTAAAACATGTCTTAGGCAGCCACTCAAAATAAGACGAAACAAAGATCTTAATAACAAATGGTAGTTTAATGAAAGTCAAAAGAATTACAGAATGCTCCCCTTGAAGCATTCTGCAATACTTTTGACCTGCATTAAGGGATAGTTGGTCTTCTTTTTAGACAGGTTTTACTGTATAATCAGCAGTCAATATATTTATATGCATATCAGTGTGTAGGTAAATTATACTACCCAAATGTCAACTGGGGTTAGTTTGATATGCCTGGGCCCATCATTTCAGAAAATGACCCACCATTTTCTTGCTCCATGGGTCACTTCAGTCCAACAATCTTGAAAAAATCTGAAGCCATGTACATAAAGAGACTGCGCTGTATATTACATGAGATTGATACAGGGTTCCCACAGAAATTCAAAAACACAATTCCACGATTTTTCCATGATCAACAATGTAATTTCCATGACTATTTAATGCACAGACTCCAACCTCTCCTTTTAGCAGCAACTTTACCACACTGATCGTAAGTGCATAATGCAACAACAAAAGCATGCTTGTAGACCATGCATGCATTTTGAAATAATTAAAACTTGAAACCACCAGTAGCCAAAAAACTAGCTGTCGGACACAAAAGTGTCCAACAGCTAGTTTTCTGGCTCCTTGTGGTTTTGTCATATCATTTCACAAAATTCCATGATTTTTCCATGCTAATTCAGGTTTTTTCAAATTCCATGATTTTTCCATGCATGGAACTTTTTTTTAGTGATTTTCCAGGTTTTCCATGATTTCCAGAGCTTGTGGGAACCCTGTAAGATAATCCACTTGCTAAAGCTTGTCGATTATCTCCACGTACAGGCGGACAACCCATGGTAGAACTTTTAAATAAAGAGACTGCACTGTATATTACATAAGATAGATAATAAGAAGGAACTTACTAGCAGCACAAAGTTCTCCATCAAACCACGTATACTGATTGCATAAACATTGTTTCTTATCACAAATAGCGAACTCATCCGCACACTCCGAGTCCAAGTTACAGCCCCGCTCACCGTAGTCAAATTCTGAAAATTAACATCAACAATTTTCTAACTGATCAATTGCAAGGCTGCTTCAGAGGACAAAAATTCCACTCTTCCGCTCATAATTACAAGTGAAATCTAGGAAGGACGAGTAATTCTTCCCAAAGCATGTAGGACGAGTGCTTTGGGAAAAAATTACTCGAGGAAGTCATATTACACCTGCATACGCTTTTAAAGGACAAGTGCATGTGTTTGCAGGATGAGAGAAAATTGTTAGTCACTTGTCCTGCAGGACAAGTGCAATATTGAAATATTTTTGTCCCCCGTGCTTCCTTTAAGAAGCTGGTATAATGCATTTATAAATTAAGCCTGTGCTATGACCCCCCCCCCTCCCCAAATCTGAATCTGAATCAATTTATAAAATCATGTAAATATTATCTTAGGTCCAGTTAAGCAAATTTTTAGCTTAAATTTGTTACTGTCGTGTCAACCAAGAGTGACAGTAAGTAAACGTACCTTTTGTTTACAATTGTTAAGTAAAACATTAACTTCTACACTCCACTTGAGCTAACGTGAATCGATAGATCCCTTGTGCGGATAGGATTAATACACAAGTGAGCTATTGATTCTAAGTCCCTGATTACTTTGTAATCAAAACATGAAGTCACTGTCACTCTTGGCTGGCAGGACAGTAGTTTTTTCCCCTTATCTATCAGTTGAAACATGTTTTTAGGTGTTCGAAAGAACCATCTCATTGAGAAGGTTCTTTCGAGTACACTTAACATATGTTTTGGTTGAGAAATATGAAGTATAACTTTCAGTTTTGCACTCTTATCTGGGGACCTGTAATACACAACTTTGTTTGTTTGTTTAATTTGATTCTTTACGTCCCATCAACAATCTTTCAGTTAAACAGGGACGGGTCTTCCTGGGTTGAACCAGTACTAAGCTAGGATAAATGTGTCTTACTCAAGGACCACAATGCAGTGACACCGGTGAGGCTCGAACTCGCAGCCCTTGGGTCTCGAGTCAAGCACTCTACCACTGAGCCACTGCGCTCCCTTAATACACAACTATTTTTTCATGTTATATTACACTTGCCATTCAAATTATTGAGATAATTATAATAAGTTCCATATCATACCCTATATTAACCTCAAACACCCATATCTGCCTGAGGATTGATATTAGTCAAAAGTTGATATGGAGTATTGTAAGATAATTGTCATATGGTAATCTATTTAAAATACATTTATTTCTTTTCTGACAAGTTAACCTTGAACATACATTGTATCCTCAAAATTGTATATTTTACAATTAGCAAGAATCAGACAAGCTATGGGCAAATAATAATGTGAATGGTAAGTGACTTTGTCATGATTCGGGCCAAGGACTTCAGACAATTAAGAAATGAATTCGATTTTTGGAAGGTTCATGGAATCATGAATACTTTTGGTCTCTTGCAAAGTTAATTTGAAGCAAATACTCCGGGTCTCTTGCAAAGTTTACATGCTTCACGTAAACTTTGCAAGAGACCCGAGGTATTCATGATTCCATGAACCTTCCAAAAATTGAATTTATTGCTTATATTTACATTTTATTATAAATAACTTATATATAGAAATTATTTATAATTTAGCAGATAAAACAATTTTGTATTTAATATATTAACGATTTTGTTGGAGTGCAAAAGGGAAAAGCAGAACAGCCAGTGTAAGCACGGACAGCCAATGGAGCAAACAAGAAGCTTGTTTTGCATGTGCAACTCCGGTGTGGCTCGCTGTCAATCACAACACCAGTGTCACATCAGGCGAATAGATTCCATGTTCAAAGCGAATTGCATGGGCAAGAGAGCTGGGCAGCCGTCACTGAAATTTTGTGCGGTTCTTAAGGCTACGAACGATTGCAAAATTCTGAAGATTTAATGAAGGCTTGCTTTGAAAATGTAAATATGACCTAAAATCCATGTAATTCTCTAATACCTAAGGTAAGGTCTGCATATAATATCACTGAGTTCTATTAAATATATCCATGAAGACATTAAGGCATCTGAGCATCAAAGAGTTTTCAATAGGATCAGGCCCGACATGAACATGAAAGTTTATTTTTATAATTATTCATAGTGGGTTGAGCCTAGCATGAATATTCATGAAGGAAAGGGTTAAATCCATGATCCTACAACAACACATGCACTGAACTTACTGAGTGTGCAACCTATGCCATCAACAAAGTGTGTAGTTGGACATACACATAGACCCATATCACTACATAATGCTGCGTCTTCTGCACAATGATCGGCGTGTTCACAACCATCTTCATTGATTGCAATCTCTGTAAGAGAAATAAATACAAAATATAACTGTATCTTCAAAGAAAACATTGTTTAGTACTGTAACAGCCAAACCATATGAGCAATTTTGGTAATGGGCTGTATGAGGAATCTTTGTGAGGAATTATTTTTAGTTTGGGCCAGTAGTTCAGGAGGAGATGATGTTTAAAAGATTTTCTTTTTAAGTTCTGGTGGCTATTTTGTTCAGCATAGCTAAACCGTTTGAGCAATTTTGGTAGAGGGCCTTAAATGGAACATTTGAGAAAAATTAATTTGCTTGTTTAATGGAAAGCTTATGGAAGACACATACTGGGCCTCACACAAAGACCAATTACCGGTGGGCCTATTGAAAAAAATATCTGTGTTCAGGGTAACGAATGTGCAGGCTGGTCTGCGCCTTTATATGGATAATTATTTTATTTTTTTTTGGGGGGGGGGGGGGGGGAGGGGGTGGGGTATGTTTTCTTTTCTTTATTCATGTTTTCTTGAAGAAATAGAAAAATCTTCCAATCTAGCAAAGGGCTAAATTATGGTGTTTACTTACTTGGGACACAGGCATCCACCTTGAGAAAATGAGAGACAGAATCACATGTACACTGGCCAGCAATACAAAGGGCTCCCGCTGTTTTACATTGATTGTTAGCAGTACAGGTTGTTTGCCCATAGTCAATCTCTGTAAAGAACACGAAAAAGCAGTACAGTTTATTTGTTTTGATTCTTTACATCCCAATCTGAATCAACAATTTTTCAGCCATGTTGAGATGGATCTTTCTGGGTGAAACTAGTACTAAGGCCAGAATTTTTTTTTATTAGTTGATTTACAAACCCTCTTATTTTAATTTTCCAGAAAGAAGAATTTTTTTTAATTTTATCCCCACGACATTAAGTATTTGTTTTATTAGAAAAAAATATTTTTGAGGTTCTATTTGTGTATTTTTGAGAATGACTCTGTTAAAAGTGATTGTCCTATGCAGAAAAATTATGAAATATTTAATGGTTTAATACAGACTGTTGGGTTACTTTACTAGTTTGACTGTTTGTTCTGGAGTTATTAAAAAAAAAAAAAAAAAGTTCTGAAAAAAAAAAAAAAAAAAAAAGCTCTGAAAATGACAACTGGTCATTTTCAGAGCTTTTTTTTCTTCTTTTTTTATTTTGGTTCCCTCAGCCCTAAATCTAAAAAAAAAATTCCCGCAAATCAACTAATAAAAAAATCTGGCCTAAGCAGAGAATTAAGTGCCTTGCTCAAGGGTACAACACAGTGCCTCTGATGAGGATCAAACCACCAACCCAAAAGAAAGCAGTATAGTAAAAGTTTCTATAATTTCGAACATTAGTTGCCTGTCCAAACTTTGAAAGACCTAGACATAAAGTGTAGACCGAGATCAGTCTGATCAGGGTCTTCCCCATTTCCTATGCTGATAAGCATTTAATGAATTCCTGACCTGATAATACTCAACATTTAACATTTATTTGTGAAAAAGTGAAAATTAAGATCTTGATAGATGGTCATTGTCTGACAGATGGATAGACCTAACAAACATATTCATTCAAAAAACTATTCCAATTTGTTTTGTTTTTTTAAACCAGTACAAACCATTGAAGAAGAAACAAATGATCTCTTTTATGTAATCAGGTGCGTAATCAAAAATTATTTACTTATTTCTCAACCAAAACATATATTGTGGGTATACAAAAGAACTGTCTCAATGAGACACTTCTTTTGAGCACCCAAACTTATGAAAATATTCATAATTTTACACAAAAAAAAACATTTATCTAGACAAGTGTGTAATGCTTTTGTTTGTTTATTTTGTTGCTTTATGTCCCAGTCAACAGCTATGGTCATGGGGGACGGTCAGTTGACCTGACCACACTTTTTCCTGGCCAAGCTTGAACAAGCGATTAACCAGTAATTCGTGCACATACTTTTGCTTGTTACTGACAACAACCATTCTTGAATAAATCAGGGGAAGGGAGGAGAATGATTGTAGAAAAATTGTAGACCCCTGGATCTGCAGTCAGATGTGCATCTGTAGTCAGACACTTTACAGACTGCGCTATGCAGCCCGGTGATGGTGTGTAATGTTAATGAAATGCTAAATGTTGAAGGTACAGTAAAACCTGTCTTAAGCGACCACTAAAAAAAGAAAAAACGAAGGTGTTAATGACAAATGGTAGCTTAATGAAGGTCGACAGTATTGCAGAATGCTCCCCTGCGAGCATTCTGCAATACTTTTGACCTGCATTAAGTGATAATAAGTCTTGAAAACCAATTTTGGTCTTCTTTTTCAGTGGCCACTTAAGACAGGTTTTACTGTATGTATATGAATACGAAGGTTAGTAAACTTACTTTCCCGACAGAAGCCTCCTTTACTGAAGTGTGAGCTCAAACATTGACACTTTTTGGGTGATCCGATACACTGAACATGTTTGTCTTGACATTCTGTAACGTCAGTACATGACTCATCCAGATCCTTGTTTCCAATTCCTGAAAATAACGGAAAAATCATTTTGACAATCTCATGAGGTATTGGTATGGTACTAACACTAATTTAGGCCAGATTTATTTTAATAGTATGATTTACAAACCCTCCTACTGTAATTTTCCAGAAAGAAGAAACTATATATTTTTTTTTTTATCCGCTGACTCTAAATATTATTTGTTCTGTTGAAAAAAAAAATAATATATTTTTGAGGGTCTGCTTAAGTATTTTTGAGGTTAAAAGTGATTGTCCTATGCAGGAGAATTATGAAATATTTAAAGATTTAATACAGACTGTTGGTTAACTTTACTAGTTTAACTGTTTGTTCTAGAGATATTAAAAAAATAAAATAAAGCTCTGAAACTAAAAAAAAAGCTCCTTTTTATTTATTCCCCCCCCCCTTAATCTGAAATAAATCCTGTAAATCAAGTAGTTAAAAAATTCTGGCCTTAATGTAAGTGACTAGATATAGTTAACCATCATCCTCGATCCTATTTTGAAAATACTGTAGATCTAGATCAGCTGGCTTCTGAATGCAATTTGAATGCTGCAGGTTAACTGGATAAAAATTGGGAAGGAGTGTAGTTCATAAAAATATTCAGCATGACAGAGTTAAGACTAAGGAAGATAATTTGTGTGAAGTTTCATAACAATTCATGATCAGTACAGTTACCTTTCTTGTTTAAGATAAATAATGACAAGACAGTCTGTGAAGTTTCTGGACATATTTCTTTATGGTCCTGACAAGCATTTCAATTCCTAACATAAATCTAAATGATAAACAATACATGGACTGGAAACTGGAACACACAGTGAGACAAACACACAGACATACAGACAGGGTATACACAATATGCCCTTCCATGAAACATATGGACCTCAATGTGAGAAAACCTCTCTTCAGTGTGTTCAAACAACAAAAGCCAATGATGCTTTAGATGAAATTTGATTATGATTGGCCAGCTGGTCTCAGAGATATTCATGTTTGAAAGTGTGAACGGACACACGGACGGACACCGGCTCGAGTCCCATCCTATAAGTTCACAGAGAGCCTTCGGCTCAGGTGAGCTAAAAAATAAATTTGAAAAAAAAAAGTCAGCAGACAACAACAAACACATGAACAATTACCAAGCATGCAAAGGATTAAATGTAGTTTGATGTTACACCCCAGTACATCTATAAGTACATTGTATGTAGAAATACAGACAACATAATATGGATTCTTATCTTGAGAAAATCTATCGACCAGGTAAGGCTCATACCAGTCTACCCAGCTTTAGAGATTAACTGTGATCTTGAATTTTTTTGATGTAGCAAGTTTAGATATTTCAGTTATGCATAAGCTTATAACAATGACACTGTAAGACTATGCTAATGTGCAGACAGGTCTACCTCTCTGTTGTTCTCCAACAACAAATGTAGGATTTCTTTTGAAACAGCTCTTCCACCTACTTAGTATAAAAAGGTTCAGCTTTAGTGCATCCAGTCACCCATAACAGGACAGGTATGGTGAAATACTGAAACAAGCTAAATTTAACTCTTTGCCTCTTAGTATCGTCTGCTGATAACATTTGCAAACAATTTGGACACAGATCAGGCCCGACAAAATGTCGGGCCTGATCTGGATCCAATCTGTTTGACACTCTGATGGTATTACTGAAAGAAATTTTCGAAAAAGTTGATTTTGAAAAAAATCAGCAGACAAACTATTTACAACAAGTGTCACCAAATAGGAACATGCAACCCCAGGCATGCAACAGTGTAGATTAAGGTGATACAATGCTACTGCTGGCTGATTAAGGCCTTTTATGTTAATAAAATTGATAATAAAAGTGAGAATCTTTAATCACTCCCTGCAGCAGACCATATATACTGTGACATCTTTTTCAAATTTCTGTGAAAAATAATGCTTGAATCTTGATATTTATTCACATGACTTGGTTTCTTAATGATCAGAGTTTGAAATATTTGTCAGCTGAAGAAATTATTGCATGTGCAGATTGAAAGGGGTGGACGAGGGGCTGTTATCTGCTGATAACCTTTGACCCAGATCTAGATCAAAACTGTTCACCACTCTGATGGTATTCTGAAAGAATTTTTCTAAAAAGTTGAATTTTGAAAAAAATCAGCTGACAATGCAAAGAGTAATAAGGGTTAAAACAGATTTTATCCGCCATCAGCATGCTAAACTTTATCTTTGAAAATATATGAATGGGGTTATACTTCTCAGTCACGACTTGCGTATCAAATTATTATAGAAGTTGGGAAATAGAACACATAAACAGCTTTCGAAATATTTTGTCTCGCAACATTGAATTCTATATTTAGTTCTTAGTTATGTATGCTTATAATATCTCGTGACTTGCTTTTTTTGTCATCTTTTTTTGAAAATCAACTTTTAGAAAAACTATTTCAGTAAATTGGAATGTCATACAGTTTGGATCTAGATCAGATCAGGCTGGGTAAAATGTTGGGCCTGACCTGGATCCTAACTGTTTGACACTCTGATCGTATTCCTGAAAGAATTTTTCAAAAAATGTTAACTTTGAAAAAAATCAGCAGACCTAAAAAAAATGGAAAAAAAACCCAGGGGGCAAAGAGTTAATACCTGTGACCATTGTGTGTTTGTGTGCAAGCATGTGTGTGCATGTATGTGTGTGCATATGTGTGTGTGCCTGTGTGTGTGTTTGTCTATGCAAGACTTTTGTGACTTTTCAGATTGGCAAGCATTGCATGATTAAGCAAGCACAGTCTTGCTGTCCAGAGCATTCACTTCTGCTGGCAGATGATTTACATGTGATATCATGCCTTTATTTAGGCTTCTGAAGACCAATGTTTTGGTTGCTGCAAAGTTTTGGCAATGCTATTGCTTTTTTGAAATCAATTTTTTTTGAAAAATCCTTTTCTTAAGAATACCATCTGAATGTCAAACAGTTTGGATCCAGATCAGACCCAATTTTCTGTTTGATCTGATCTAGGTCCAATCTGTTTGCAAAGTTTATTAGCAGATGACACTAGTAGGCAATGCTTTAAGGGTTAATGATATAAATTGGGCCTTGATGCGACAAAAGTGGTCTTCAGGGTTTCCGACAAAGCAAGATTAAAATTAGTCTCCTCAGCTACAAAGACTAGCTAGAAAATTGAAATTTCACCTGTAGCAAGTTTAGATATGATAATTTCTAATTGTGAATATTAAAGGTGCTGATCAGACTGCCTGGATGCACAGGCTGGTCTGTGCCTTTGTTGTTCACAAACCCCTAAGACAGGTTTTTGCGTCAAGGCCAATTTGTTGTTTGTTATCTGCAGTTGTAAGCATTTAAAGGGTTATTTTTTTTATATAATGCACTAAAATTTAAAAGAAATGTGCCACTAATACAAGGGTTTATTCATTCAATATGTAATCATAGGGCGTAACAAAATCAAGTGATCACGATCTTTTTGTTAGGTAATCCAGTTTCTTTGATACATATTTTCCCAGTACCAGTCACAAAAAGCATAGCCATAGGTGGCCCAAAGCCACTGATAAGGAGTTTGAAATCATTATTTTGTTTATTTCTCAACAAAAACACGTTACAGGAACTCATCGGAAGCATCTCAATGAGACTCTTCAAAAGTAACACTATTTTTTGAATGCAGAAATATCCTCATCAAAGGCCAAGCCATGTGCTGATCCAGAAATATCCGTCAGGGGGTCCTGACAATGCTTTTTATTTTAGTCATCAACATATTTCACAGCGGCCGTACGGACCTCCTTCGAGAAGCTATTGGACGGACCCAAGGGGTCCAATTGCTTCTCCAGGGGGGTCCGTACCAGAATTTCTAAGGAGACGTATAGCCACTTGTGATTTTTCAGGGGGTCCGGACCCTGTCATCCCCTCTGGATCCGCCCATGTATGTATTAACATGTGGGATGGGCAATTTAAATCGGCGCTTTTCATTTGCACACTTCAGTTTATCTTTTGCGCACTTTGATTACTTCATTTGCGCACTTTTCTGCATATCATTTGTGCACTTTGTTCACACCTAATTAAAAATTAATTATGGGTTATTAAGCCAGTGTAATGGAGTTAAAGCTAGTTATAACTAGTTTTTAAAGGTACATTGAGCGTTCTTAAGCACTGTATGCATAGCTACTTCAAAGTTTATATGAACCGTTGTGGGTTCAAGGGTTGAATTATGTCTTTCACATAAAGATCTTATGGCACTCAACATGCTACGGTAGGGAGCGCATTGCCTCAGCCGTAGAGTGCTTGACTCGAGACCGAGAGGCAGCAGGTTCGAGCATCACCGGCGTCACTGCGATGTGGTACTTGAGCAAGACACATTTATCCTAGCTTAGTACTGGTTCAACACCGGAAGACCCGTCTCTGTTTAACTGCAAGTTTGTTGATGGGACGTAAAGAATCAAAATCAAACAAAAACAAAACATGCTACGGTAAATGATGTCTGACTTTCCAGGCAAAAACACTAACAAAAAAGAACCATAATGTCCATATTGTGTACAACAGAAGAAAGAACTTCGCACAACATTTAAAAGTGAGATCAATGAAAACGCCACTGACTTCAATGCACATGTTCAGTTGCATGTACATGTACAAGTCATCATATACGACCATTAATTACTAATTGACCCTGATTAGGGTGTGAAAATAGTGCACAATTAAAATCGCAAACAGTGTGCAAAAGATATCATCGATAATTGCAAAAAAGTGCGCAAATGCAAGTCACCCATTTAAATGAGAGACTTAAGGCAAGAAACTTCTTTATTTGTTGGTATTTTAGTTTTTATGAGCAGCTGAAGCTTCGTGCTTAGTTGAGTTGAGCATGAAAAGTTTTATAACCTCGGGACCTGGGGTAACCATACTCAATATATTTTTTTTCAGATGATTCAAATACTGTAAATTGAGAAATTTTCGCGAGATTTTTATTTTTATTTTTATTTTCGCTAATAATGTTAAAAGACATGTTTGCAACTAGTGCATGATTTACCTACATCATAAATGGCAGAGTGATTTCTCAATTTCCCGAAGGTTTTATTTCCATGAAACTTTGCATTTGCGAAGTTTCAATGAAATAAAACCCTCACCGAAATTTTTGAATTTACAGTAAGAAGAGGCTGAAAGAAGGCAACTATACGTCAGGCCTCCAGATAAGAGTGCGTAACTGAAAAAGTATTATTCTTATTTCTCAACCAAAACGTATGTTGCGGGTACTCAAAAGAACCGTCTCATTGAGAAAGTTCTTTTGAGCACCCAAAACATATGTTTAGATTGCTGGGTAAGAAAATAATTGCAATTTTACCCTTAAATTTTTGCTTAACTGGACCTATGTACATGTTAAACTGTTCTAAAATACCCTATTTATCCTCTTTTTTCCTGTAAACCCTGATCAGATAGCTAGTAGAGAGCAGTCTGATCTGGGTTCATATTGTCTATAATAAAACCTACCAAAGTAGATTATATAAGCAGATGAGACAACAGATGACATTTGTCGTGAAGTGCTTGCTTGAGGTCTCGGTCAACAGCTATGGTCATGTCGAGACAGTCAGTTCACCTAACTACACTTTTTCCTGGGCAAGCTTGACTAAGCAGTTTACCAGTGCTTCGTGCACATACTTTCGCTTGAGTTGACAACAATCCTTCTTGAATCAGCGCGGGAGGAGGAGAATGACCGTAGAATTTATTCCATAATCAATCTCCATGAAGGTATGTGACCGTGCTGGATTAAATTCCCGACACCTGGATCTGCAGTAAGACACGATACTGAGTGCCCTAACTGGCCTGGTCATGAATTGTGGGAAAAGGGTTAAATAATCATGGTCAGCATGGACATACTTTCATGTTTAAGTTCCTTGCCTATCTCAGTTTTGCATAATTTAGAGTTAGAAGCTAAAAAACTTTACGATAGAGCAAACAAATTATGTAAAGCAGCACTTCTTACAAGGTGTTATGTTCAACATTTTCTTAGTCCTTATATCGATTCTGAGGTCAACAATTAACGTCATTTTATCAAATTCCATTCATTAACAAAGGTATGGAGTTTATTAATTTACATAGTATCTTTAAAAATAATTTAGTGATTTCATCTATTCCAAATTACTTTAATAATTCTGAAACTCCTATCATTTGCTATAAATATAACAAACCAATTAGGTCTACTATATTTAACTTTAATAAAATTGTCACTGATATTAATATAGATTCCAAAACTCCTGACTCCTGTGATTGTCAAATTTCTAATAATTTATATCCCCCTGCTGGGCATGTGATTACAGGTAATCTAAATGTTATTCCTGACGCTAGAGTTTGCAATTTTATTTCTAAAGGTCCTAAATATAGATTTCCCACTAATATTGATTTCCCTAAATGTCATAGAGATCGCTGCTTCTTTTAATGACTTCAGTAATCGTTGGTGTAATCGAGAAAATGTTGAACCTGATGCCTTGAAGGAATGGAAGATTAACATTTTTAAAATTATTGATACTTGTATTTCATTTTACTCTCGTGATACACATCTTTTACCTCCTAAACCTAAATCTTCTTTTCCTCATCTTAAATGAGGTATCCAGGATTTTCATATGAACTATGGTATGGCCCTATTACAATTTCTCAAGGAATTATCTTGACCTTAAAAGTTAATGTTCCTTGCCTATAAGAGGACTAACTGAAGTTACTGCCCCAGAGATGAAAACAAAATTGAATTCAAGTGAGTTCGAAATGCATGCCCTTATTAAACCATACAAGTTGCTGCAAAACAGATCAAAATCCAGTGAAAAAGAAGAAAGTTCTTACAGATGTTTTTTGTTTTGATAATTTACATACCACTCAACAATTTTTCAGTCATGTCGGGCCAATTTCCTCTCTACCTGGTTTAACCCAGTACTTAGCAGCAGATGAAATGTCGTGCTCATGGGTACCACACCAGGGCTTTTTCGATCAATTTTGGAAAAAGACCCCTGGCCAAAGTTGGGAAAAAATGATTGACTTAACATCAAAATTGAGAGAAATTAACGTCATAGAAAAAAGACGAAAAGGGTAGAAATATATCCTTAAAATCAGTAGTTATTTTAGATTGTATTATGCCAAGCATACCACTTAAGCACAAGCGTTTAAGTATCATTCCGATATGGTTCATTGTTTCTCATAAGTAATGGTCTCTAAAGAAAAAGGTAAAAAAAAAAAATTTTTTTCTTTATTTGGGAAAATCAGATATGGTATTGGGAAAAAAGGTGACTATGTTCGATTGGGAATGGGACCGAAATTTGGCCCCTAGAGATGGGCAGAAAATCCCCTGCACACAGTCACTGGTGAGTCTTAAATTAGCAACACTTCAATCCCCAGTCTATTGCCCTATCAACAGAGCCAATGTTCTAAGCATAAATATTGTAAATATTGCAAAGTGCCCTGAGAGGCATGTACACTGAAACCAAGTTCTGAGTGGCCACTTTTCAATTTCATTTATTCTGACTAATGTAATTGAAATGAATTTTTTGCCCAAATATGTGAATTTCAATGGACTAAAGTTAAGTGGTGCTTTGAAACAGTCTTCTATCACTTCACAATTTTTGGGTTCAAAAATGCAAAAATCAAATTTTTTAAGAAAATAAGGGTTTTGAGTGCATTTTTTGTTTCAAAATGAAGTACAGGTGATTTCAAACCCGTCTAGCCGACTTGAAAAAAACACCAAACCCCTGAATTTTTGCTTATGAATGATTTTTTATGATTTTTTTTAAAAAAAGCTCATTTTCCACATTTTCCAATATTTTAAAAAAAAATCAACTGCACATACTAATATCATTGTATGCGGTTTATTTTATGTAAATATGTTGGACCAAACACAATACAGCTTGATCAGCCCATTTTTTACAGTTATTCTTTTAAGACTGGTGTCAACTTCCGATTTTATTGTGGAATTTTAAAGGTCATTTAAATGGCATGTGCCAAAGATATTTTTGATTTTTTAAATAAAACAGTGAAGCCTATTCATAATAAATAATAGCTGAAAATTTCAATGCCATGCCACAGATAATAAAGCGTACAGAGCAATGCAAAGTTGATATGCAAATTGCATTGTTAAAGCTACAACTCTTTGATTAAGCTGCTGATGGTGGCTGCCCTCATGTTATTGTTAACATAGAAGAGAAATTGAGAGTTCAATTGTCACAAAATTTTGATTCTTTTTTTTTATCTTATATCACAGCTTTTATTAATAGCTTCAAACTAATTAAAATATAATGGAAAACATATCTGAGTAATGTTTTATATCACAGTAAAAAGTGTGATTTTTTTTTAAATGAAGGTACCTTTCCTCTGACTTCCTCTGTGCAAGATCTACCAGTCATTGTGAAATGGCATAATCAGCGTCTCCAAAAAGCCTTGAATTTTTTTGTGGAATTAAGATCATGTAAGAGTGATGTTTACTTTCTGAACGGGCGCAAAAAATGTGTAGGTGGCCACTTAAATTATTTGCCGACTTATGTCGGCTGCTGGAAGCCTTTGCAAACAGTTCAGATCCAGTTCCGGACCGACAAAACATTGATCCAGATCTGGATCCAAACCATTTGACACTCTGACAACCTTTTTTGAATCAGGGGATGGAGGAGAATGCCCAAAGAAATTATTTTGTGGTCAATTTTCACGAATGTATGGGACTGGGCCAACATCATATTTGGAACCTCTGGATCTGCAGTCAGACACACTAAGACAGGGCTATGGTGCCCGGTTAACCTATAAAGCGCCAATCCTGACTGCAACAGACGACAAATTTTGAGACACCTTTCCCAATTTTCGACTAAAATAAGGTATGATATTACATGAGAATCGTCTGCCAGCAGACAATTCTCATGAAGTATCATGCCTTATTTGTTATTTTTGAAAAAGCGGCAAAGTTTTAAACTGTCCTCTGCTGCAAATTATAGGTGGCGCTTTTGGATTAAAGAAAGAGTTGACTTACCCTGTAGATCATCTACTGAAGTTTGCTCTGCCAGAATGTCCAATCTTTGAGTAATTACTGGGCTAGCTTTTAGTACTTTCTTTACCTCCTGCAGAACCAAGGCCTTTGTCAGCGGTACTTGCTGAAAGAATATGTTTTCTACATGAACAATTAACAACCGAACTACATTAAGGTAGAATAGGACTTATCAGAATGTGTCCAAAAGTTACCATATTTTGATATGTTAAAAAATAGCTCAAAACTCCTCCATTTTGACAAAAATAACAGGACCTTAACATGCTTTTAAAAAAGCTATTAAACTTTAAAAATTGTTAAATATGAGTTTTTCAAAATTTTAGAAAAAATTGAACATGAGAAATGCCATATTTTTTATCTGGGAATACGCTACATGCTATTGGCTAATAAAAGAAAACAAAATACAGCGAAAAATAGGCATGTAAATTATTTTTAAGCTAAAATCTATTTCGTAAAAAAAACATTAAGGCCAAAAAATTGTTTAAAACTAGAATAAACAAGAAATATCATTAAAAAAGATATTCAGCGGCATTTAAAGGAGAACATACATTTAAGGTCCGTTTGTAATTGGAAGATGTTTTTATGCACAATAGATTGGTGTTAGATGTTGATTGATTGAATGAGGTGAAAATTGAAGTTGCCAACGTGAAAGTTTGACTCAGAGTATGTGGAGGATGTCTTTTGCAGATCAAAGGGATAAAGTGTATTGTAAGCCTGTTGTAGGGACACGGTGAAAATTTGTAATTAGTCTGGAAAGTCAGTCGGTGGAGGCGTTGCATTGTAAAAGAGAAGTGTAAGTTTAAGCATTGATCTGGCTGCGTAGGTTTCAAAGCCCGTTACACTTTTGCAGTATTATAAGTAGTTCATAACTAAGAATGTTTAAAGTTATGGTATATTTTGTATATTTATTTGTATTTTTGTATAAACGTGGAATCTTCGGATATTCTAGGCTAAAAGTGATGAAATAAAATAGAAAATAATAATAATAATAATAATAATAATAATAATGAACAGAAAAGGAAAAGTTTGCATTACGTGTCTTAGACAGGTATTTTTACTTTCGACTTCAATGTAAAATGGCGATCTGAAACTTTCGATGAAATAGAACCATTGTGCAGTTAATCGCTGTGCTAAATATGAACACAGAGGTATTTAGGATCCATGATATGAACACCCTTCACAAAATAGGTGACATACAATGGCATGTATTTTATGTAAGTGTGGAGTCAGTTTGGCTATGGGCCGAACTTGCCCCGACTTAAGTGGCCGAACTTGCCCCTGACAGACTATTTCCAAATATCACGTGACAGCTCCTTTTAAGATGCAGGAAAAGAAATTAACAATTTTTTATATCAAAGCACATAATCCATTCGTAATAAAAATATAGAATTTAAATCAGAATCTTAACACAACTTTGGATAAATAAAAAGAAAAAATTACTATGAAAAATTTACTAATCATGCAAGAAAAAGAGTTTTCTGGTACAATATCAATCTACCCTTCAACATTGCAGCCATTGTGTACTCATGTAGACAAACTCGTCGCAAGTAATTTCCAAATATGTTTCCCAGCCCCATTACTTAGTTTACATGCTAAATATAGCCATATGCCGAACTAGCCCCGGTCTCCCCTATAAACGTTCTTCTTTAATAACTGTAAAATGCCATGCTATGGTTCTAAGCTTTTTTAAAAGCTAACCTTGTAATGATATTAATCTCGTATGCTATCTATAGTTACTACAACAGAACATACCGAAATATACCGGATGTCGCCGATGGCGACACGTTTTTTTTAGACAACTCGTCGACAGATTTTGAGACAATTTGGCGACACTTTATGAGACAACTCGACGACACCTTTAGTCTTAGTGAGGCACTGGAAGGGTTTTTAAGGATACAGAGATTTTGGCCAAAAACTTAAAGGGATATAAAGAAAATCACATACCTATAATCAATAGGTTAAAACAGTATATATTCGGTAAGTTCGGTAGGTTCGGCCAAATTCGGTTCGGTTACAGCTTTTAGACACAACCGGGTGAAATGGGCAACACGGCTGAGCCGGATACTTCAAAACAAATAGTCCCAACATCTTTTAAACAAAAGGTGATTATGTTGAAAAAGTTTTGCGTTTTGTTATATAAACAGGCAATTCCAGACAGAATGGAATTCTTTTAAACAAGAAAACTGCTGTGATTTTCTTTAAATTATAGCCCGTTTCAATGAATGTAGATAGCATACTCACACCATACAACCGGCTGCTTAGATGACAGGTTACTAACAATGATGACAGATACGGGAGTTTATGTCCCATGAAGGGTAGGTTTTAATTTTCGGTTTGCAAAATTGTTAGAGAAGCCCTCTTGTACTCTGTGGTGGGTGAGTACACTTGTTAGTGTTGAGAGATCCTACAGAAACAACATGACGTTATATCTCTCACAAATAAAGCCACACTTGATCATCATTTCAGAGGTTTCCCAAGAAAAGTCACAAAAAACGGTTATCTGTTCAGGTTGTGCGCCTCTCCGCCAAAGTCTGCTGTCTGCACTTATATACAATAAAACTACTATCATTCAGCTACATTTCTGCCAAATTTGAAGCCGCAGTTTGATTTTGTAAAGTTATTGGAGCCCATCAAAGATGACAGGTAGAGGAAAAATGGCTGCCTTTGTCAACAGGTCAATTTTGAAGTGGCTGTCTTTGATGACAGGTCATGAATTTTAGTGGTTAACATTGACGACAGGTCATAATTATAGAAAGTTACTTTAAATCAACATATTTCCTCAGCCTTTGGTCTCAGCTGAGAGCATAAATCATCTTCCATATTGTGTTCAGGTCAAAATAATCTTATCTGCCAGTTGGTTAACTGATATCGAGTATAGGCAAACAGTCTAGATCCAGACCAGCACTGTAGAAACAGGGTCCATACTGTTTATTTACCGGGCCACGTAGCACAGTCGGTTACGTGTCTGGCAACAGATGCGAGTCTGACTGCAGATCCAGGGGTCACCAGTTCAATTCAGGCCCGGTCCCATACTTTAGTAGAGATTGATCATGAAATAACTTCTATGGTCATTCTCCTTCCTTCCGCTGAATCATTCAAGAAGAGTTGTTGTCAGTTACAAGCAAAAGTATTTGCATGAAGTACTGGTTAACTGCTTGTTCAAGTTTGCCCAGAAAAAAATGTGGTTAGGTGAACTGACAATCCCGTCATGACCTTAGCTGTTGACTTGGGACGTACAGCAACAAAACAAACAAAAATACTGTTTATTAGAGGATATAGATACAAAAAATAACTCAAAATGTACGTCTAGATCAGATATC
The DNA here is from genome assembly GCA_964019695.1 of Loripinus fragilis. Lineage (NCBI taxonomy): Eukaryota > Metazoa > Mollusca > Bivalvia > Lucinida > Lucinidae > Loripinus > Loripinus fragilis. The sequence continues at coordinate 107,173,037 of OZ026515.1, forward strand.
ATATAGATACCAAATAGGCGTATCTACTTTTCAGTAAAATCTTGAGTTGTAATATCAGTTATTTCATAATTTCTGCTTTAAGGACAGGGTTTGATTTGTGTTGTGCCACTTCCTGGTCATTGCTCATGTTATTTTTTTTCTTGCAGTACCAGTACCTGGTGACAATATTACACCTCCCTTTTACATATCAACGGAAAGTTGCGCATCACTGTTACAGGCTGAATGGCAAGAGATAATATCCTGATCTCTCCACACAGCAAAATATATTCAGACTTTATATCCCAAGTGAAAATAGAACCGGGATCCCGACGGGATCCCGCCGGGATCCCACTGGGATACTAAATCCCGGTGGGATCCCGCCGGGATATTGAATCCCAGTGGGATCTCAACCGGGATTTTTCTGTAAACCTGGGATCCCACCGGGATATTGGATCCGAGTGGGATATTGAATCCCGGCGGGATATTAAATCCCAGCTTGGATAATGCAAAGCAGATCTGTGTGAAACATCTTATACCACCCCTACCAGCTTTAGCACAAAATATCTCGTGATGTGCAAGGTCTACACTAATGTAGGTGGTATAAAATAGTTATACCATGTTTGTCCACCTGTACATAAGATAATCCACTCGCTAAAGCTCGCGGGTTATCTCCACGTACAGGCGGACAACCCATGGTATAACTATTACTTGGTCCGTGAGAAACATCTTTGGTCCGGATTCAAGAAGAATTTGTAGGGAGCTATTAAAAATGTACATGTAAAATAAGAAAAAGATTAAAAATAAATGGAAAGTTATTTGGTGTTTTTGTCTTATTTCGTTTGGACCCAGATCAAGCCCGACATAGTGCCGGCCCTGATCTTCGATACGCTGATGATATTAAAAAAAAAAAAAAAAAAAAAAAAAAAACAGTGTGCAGAGTTACCTCAATCATGTTTATACATGCAGATTAATGCATTTGCTCATTTTGACACTTATTGTGAGAAGATAAACTCTTTGATTGAAAAGATCAAAGGAGACAGTGTGTCAACAAATGATTGATGAAGAGCGATCCAATAATTACGTCACGTCTGTGTAGCTGCACACACCTCATTTCTTAAAATTGATAATTGTGATAATTAATCAACAACGGATTTTAATCACTCAATCAGGTAAGATATGTACCGATCACTTTTCCCTACATTATTGATGGAAAATTGATCACGCCGGGTAGGCGGCAATCGAAAACGTCAATACTATCGACGAGCGTAGATCAAAATGCGAGAGAAACAGAGATTTTGATTGCCATTCCCCGAGTGGCGACAAATGGCAATCGGAAACACTGTTTCAAGTGATTTTTGATCAGCGTTCGTCGATTGTTAAGAGCGTTTTCGATTGCCGCCTACCCGGTGTGTTGATGTTTTTAAAAAGCGTCAAAAAAATTAACTGAAATTCATGACTGGGACCAGAAGTTCGTGTCAACTTGAATTATCCATAATGTCAAATCAGACGAAATTTACGAGTTATGCATTGTGGAAAAGAAATAAAATTGGTGCGGCGTAAACGGTAGTATCTAGTTATGCATTGTCGGCCTAACGAGTCACATACAGTCTACTTCGGATTTTCAGTGGTTCGAGGTTACCAAATCACGACGAAGCTTTAAAGTAGCTTGAACAAGAAGGTTCTTACTATAGATCGAGACGGTCCTTTATACATTTTTGTATTTTTTTTTCTTATTTCGTTTGGACCCAGATCAAGCCCGACAGGCCTGATCTTTGAAACGTTGATAATATTTTGAAGAGACAAAGCTCCCGAAGGCTCAAATCAAATGCGCAGACCCGAAAGAGCCCTCGCACATGCATTTTAACTTATTGCATTGTCGAGCAACGAATTCTAAAGTAAGTCTGCGCATCATGTATTCGCAGACAAGCCCGAATCCTCGCTGCTCATAAATTTTGCAATGTAGGCTCAGGCAATCCTGTGCAAAAGCGTTGGCACACCAAAGCACCCACTGCTTGTATGATTAGAAAAAATATGAGCTAGCATATTGTCAAATGATCAAGAAAAAAGCTCAGGCGAGCCTGCGAAAATATGAGCCAGCATATAGTAGGTTATTTTAGCTTAACTCGCAGACCCTGCTGGCATATTTCCATTCAATGAAGGCTTAGGCGAGCATACGCATGTGCACAGACCTGCAAAATATATAAAAGACCGTCTCGATCTACTGTATCACCATCAGCTAGGTCTACGTAAATAGTTGGGTCTCTGATCAGCAAAGGCGCAGACCAGCCTGGGCATTCGCACAGTCTGATCAGCGCCTTTGTTATTCACTATTTCGAAAGTATCAGATCTTAACTTGCAATAAGCGAAATTTCAATTTTCTAGCTAGTCTCTCTAGCTGAGGAGACTGATTTTAGTCTCTTTTTGTCAAGAACCCCGAAGACAGGTTTCGTCGCATCGAGGCCCATATCATCTTGTCCAGGTAAAATACAGAGGTGGGCCAATATCAAGAAAGCGACAAAAACACAAAGAAACATCACACACAAGAGAGTCAAGAGGTCAGACCTTTCCCCGCAGGAGTCCCGTGAAGACAAACGTGAAACATAAATCCACAAAGTCATGCTGAACGTGATGTTTTATACTCTGCATCTCTCTCTCTCTCTCTCTCTCTCTCTCTCTCTCTCTCTCTCTCTCTCTCTCTCTCTCTCTCTCTCTCTCTCTCAGAGATCAGGAGATATAGAGCGGACAAAAAATTTAAGGGTAAATCATTTGACCTTGACCTGTGACCTTGAGTCTATGTAGCTGGGTCATGTGCGCACACTGTCTTACTAAGAGAAACATATGAGTGAAGTTTCATGAAAATCGATCAAAGGGTTCAGGAGATATGGAGCGGACACGAAAGTGTTACTGACGGACGAAGGGCATTCCTATAGCCCCCCCCCCCTTTCGCTTCGCGGCGGGGTTTAATAAGAGGATAAAACATTCTTTTCCGTATATTAACGTTTGTTTGCCAAGCCCGAGTGTGATAATGTGTTGCAGCGCGGACCGCGAAGCAACAGGATATACGGAAAAGAATGTTATATCGTCATTTAATTCAATTGTGTGCAGAAATGTCCACCGTAACATCATGAAGCGTACAACGAAACCACGCCGGATAGGCGGCAATCGAAAACGTCAATACCATCGACGAACGTAGATAAAAAAGTTAGAAACAAAGTTTTCGATATCCATTAGTCGCCCGACTGGCGACAAATGGCATTCGAAAACACTGGTTGTAGCAATTTCTGATCCGCGTTCGTCCATTGGTAAGAGCGTTTTCGATTGCCGCCTATGCGGTGTGAAAACAAAAGTTATTTTAACAGAAACATGAAAATGTAAATTGTTCTTAGTAGCCATTGTTTTGGCTACATTTTCAGTATATTCATTAAACACTTCTGATAGGCGGCAATCGAAAACGTTAATACTATCGACAAACTTAGATCTAAGATCGTTAGAAACAGTGCTTTCAATTGTCGTCCGACTGGCAACAATTGCCAATCGAAAACAATATTTCTAGCGATTTGTGATCCGCGTTCATCGATTGTTCATAGCATATTTAGGGAGCGCAGTGGCTCAGTGGTAGAGTGCTTGACTCGAGACCGAAGGGCCGCGGGTTCGAGCCTCACCGGCGTCACTGCGTTGTGGTCCTTGAGCAAGATACATTTATCCTAGCTTAGTACTGGTTCAACACAGGAAGACCCGTCCCGCATAACTGAAAGATTGTTGAGTGGACGTAAAGAATCAAATCAAACAAACAAACAAATCATAGCATATTCGATTGCCGCCTGTCCGGTATGCTAAAAAGCGCATTTTTTATGGTAACTGAAATAGTTTGGTTATTTCTCCATAAAACATTAGCGACGATATCGACGAAGTCCGACATTTAAGCCCTCTGCTGCCATGTATTAATGGGAATGAAGCCTTAACCATAAGAATTCAAATGAGCTTCGTACGTATATGAGCGGGAGCGGGGGGGGGGGGGGGGGGGGGGAGTAGAGGGGTACCAATATTGCCAGTCTTCACAACTCAAGCTAAAGAATAGGCGCTTAAAAAGTATTCATAAATCAAATAAGACTTTATTATTTGTAATAATAATAATAATAATAATAATAATAATAATAATATAATAATAATAATAATAATTATAACACAGCAAAGGAAATAAATACCATATATGTGGCTCAGTTGATAGAGCACCTGATCAGTGTTCCGAGGGCTGTGAGCTCGAGCAGCCAAATATATATATATCTGTATCTGTCTACATGCCTGTGTCTATCATGAGGCTACGATGCCAAGACTTGTTAAAAATTACAATATATATGTTTGGAGCGTTAACCAAGCATTTTGTGAAAGCTAATACTTGTTGTTTACTCAGACACCGAAAAGTCAATTCTATTAAATTATAAAGAGATGCATAGTTAGTAGGGAATTTGTCGCTTAAATAGTTTTTAAAATGTTTCCTTTTTGAAAATGAGTTATCAAAGAACAGAATAATACTGATGTAAGAAAAAAAACATGCGAAATATTTTTTATCTGGCACCAATCTATCTGCACACCGCCTTCGCCCATTTTGAATTTTCGCGCAGTTGCACTCAGCTCGACGTAATAAACAACATTAAAATGGCTAATCATGGCTGAGTTATTTGCCCTAATAGACAATGATGATGTACAGATGGTAAGCCAATGAGGGACGCTCGAGAGACAACCCGATTTCATGCAAATTGAAAACAAAATAACTTGTGCATTGCAGGTTTTGGAGCATCATCATGTTGTTGACGAGAATGGCTGGGGAACGCCGGAACGCCACAGTTTTTGGACTACATCTATTTCCGTATTTCCTATGAGCCATAAGCAGTAACATTTATACATGAGACACTTCTCAACTAGGGTCTATCTACGAAGCAGCTCTATATACTATAGGCATATTATGTGTAAATGGAATGATTGGGGGAAGTCACATAGATTTGATTCGCCGCCATTTTAGTTATCATGTCACAAGTGAAGAAATATGCGGGATTCCCGGTCGACCGGGATCCCGGTACATCCCGATCGGGATCCCGGTAAAGCAGATGCCCTAACGCATATTTCTAGCCATGACTTAAAGCGCCGTCAAAACCGCATCTGAAATGTCGTCTGCTTAAATTCTTCTGTTGCATTTATCTGCTAATATTGTTGACTAATGTCAGTAGGAAGAGGCAAACCGTGTGAACCCAGATCAGACTGCCCCTACAGGAGCAGACTGATACGAGTCCACAGACATTGCTTCTGAATCATGTTCTGCAGTCAACAAAATAGAAAACATTCGTTGATTGGCGCTTTAAGGACAGTCTTCTCTGGCTTCATCGAAGTGCGCAAGTTGTTGGGCCTTCTTCTCTCTTTACATCCACGCTGAGTTATTACGGAAGCGTTTTCCTTTGAAGTCGGTAAAAATCATTTATGGTAAAAAAAACACCTACATGCTTTTGTTTGGTTTGATGCTTTACGTCCCAGTCAACAGCTATGGTCAGTTCACCTAACCGCTTGACTAAGCGGTAAACCAGTACTCCTGAAAATACCTTCGTTTGTAACTGACAAAAATCCTTCTTGAATCAGCGAAAAGAGGAGGTTTTTTCATGACCGATCCACGTATCGTTACCGACTTTATCTTATCAATGGGAATTTAATAATTACACTGCTGAAGTCAAAATTTTTGATTGGACAAAACGCTGTTCGCTAATTGCATAAATTTCACACGTTCCTCTCAATATGAATGAATAAGTCAATGAGATAACCCAAGCCCAAAATCATAATTGTCGAGGTGCACTCATGAAAACTAATTAACTGGGGTGTGTGTGTGTGTGGGGGGGGGTATGCTAGTTCGTACAGGAGATAAACCATACGCGTGCTAGTTCATACAGGTGATAAACCACACTCATGACTGACTTCACAGTTATAATGACGGTGTGCCGCGGCCCCAGCGCATAATGTGTATAAAGCGCACACGACACACCCAGTTTTATGCACCCACTGAGGCTTCAAAGAAGGAATTCTGACTGTATCCTAATATCATTATCCTACGCCTATTCTAATTATGTAAAGGTGTGGGGCATTATTAGTTTGAATTTTGACAATGTTCTAAAGTTTTGTTTGTTTTGTTTGTTTTGTTTGTTTGATTTGATTCTTTACGTCCCATCAACAATATTTCAGTTAAACAGGGACGGGTCTTCCTGGGTTGAATTCATCAGTAATGTAAGGCAATTATTTGCAGCAGGCGACTTCAGCAGACAACATTTTCAGATGCATTTTTTTACTTGGCGCTTTAAGGGTATCACTCTGCTTCTCCGTCGAGTTCTTGTATATACATATGCTCGCAGGTGCTGGGTGTTACTATAACTACTGTCCTTCAAGCCAAGAGTGACAGTGACTTCATGTTATGTTTACAAAGTCATCATGTACTTATAATCGATAGATCACTTGTGTATTAATCTTATCCTTAGGATTAATACACAAGTGATCTATCGATTCGCGTTAGCTCAAGTGAAGTGTACACGTTATTGTTCTACTTAGCAATTGTAACCAAAGTATTACGTCACTGTCACTCTTGGTTGGCACGACAGTATGGGTAATAAATTTTTGCCTCTTTAATTGTGTTTTCTTTTTATTTTAATTACATTTTATTCGAGCGGATGAGGTGTAGATGTTCTTTGTGATTATTCCCTTATGTGGGAAACTCACTTGATTGCATGCTAATCCATTTCCGAAAGATCGTTTTCTGTATGCGCAGTCTCGCCTTCGCCATTATTGTTTGTGAGCGAAGGCTCAATTTGTACGTCGTTTTTGCTGAGTTTCGCGTCTGTTAAGTGTTTCCTCATCTTTGAGGGCCATTTTCTAGCATGAAATTGGCCTCTGTATTAACTGAACTTCGCGTGTAATGTATCTGTTTTAGCTTATTTTCGCGAGCGTTCACTATAGGAGACGTTTTGTTTTGGTGCTTCGCAGGGGTTTACGTGGCGGTTTTCGTGAAGAAATTCGGTGATAAAGTGTTTACTTGGAATAATAATTCAACTCCTGGCATTGTGAAATCGCGCGCATGTGCTTCGCTATTTTGATGGTAGGCCCCATTCGGAAATGCGGACCATAGTTTTCGTAGCAATGTTGCTCTCTCAAGTGGGCGCGGAACCTTTTGATCGGGTCCCCAATTGTAGATATTCCGGAAAGCTCAGCTTTTCAAGTAATGAGATCGTAATGAAGAGGTATTGGACCCCTTTCGGTGCTTTGTGATGCTTATTCGACCTACTGCTTGTTACTCCTTCCATGTCGTCACATTTGGGTGTTGGTTTTGGGGAGCAGTGCTTGATTTTGAGGTGTTTCTATTGTTGGACCCTTGGGACTTTTTGGGCCCGATGATCCATGTGTTTTTGAATACTTTGTATTGGCGGATTCTGTTTCTGTTGACGTTTTTTGGATTCGGGCTGTAGCGCTTGTAGCGTTTTGTCGAGTTTGGGAGATTTTGGCCCTTGGGAGCAAATGGTCCCTGGGACTTTTTAATTTATATATTTTCTTGTTTTACCGTAATTTTCTGTTTTTGACCCGTTTTGCTTAGGATTATAGGATATGGCCCCGGTTTTTTTTTTGCTTATAGGAGAGGCCTTCCTTCTACTTTTTGGGACCACTTTCTTCCATTCCTCAGTGGTCCCTGTTCTCATTGTTTTCCCCGGGGTTTCATCGGAGGGTGAAGATTCTTCCCTCTTGTTTTAGGGAGTTGTAGTATTTCTCTTACGGGGGTAGCGAAAGTGTGATGCTCAAATAGGGGTTCTGGGACCACAGATTTTTCCTTGGGTCCCAGGGAGCTTTTTGTTTGTTCTATTTGTCTTTTGACCAGGTGTGGGTAGTATAACTTGGGCTTTAATCCCTGTTTGTATTTCCAATTGCCGTTTTGCCTGCTCGCACACTCACATGTTATGTAAGTTTCAAAGAAACACATGGGCTCGGATCTTTTCTGGGCAAAATTAGTTGGCCCCATATTATGTAAAGGCTAACAAGGACTGGGAGCTTTTTTGCCGTATAAGCTGCCACCATGTTATGTGAAGACAAACATGGCTGGGAACTTTGCCATAATGAACTGAAGTAGGGGTTACAGGGGAGCATTTCTGGGCCCAAACAGTTGGTGTATTCACCCCTACTGCTCAGACTCGCACATGCAATAAGAACCGTAGTTTATTGCGTATCTACGTCAATTTAATGTCCTTATATTCAGTATGCAAGTAGCAGAGGCTCTGGCGAGACTGCGCAAAGGCGCAGAATCGTCTGAGCTTCCGTTGCTCGCACATGCAATAAAAACAATGTCGATTGTGTGCTGACGCTATTAAATGTGCTTATATTTTGTATGCTACTCAGTAGCAAAGGCTCTTGCGAGACTACGCAGACTCGTGCGAGCTTTCATTACTCGCACATGCAATGAATAAAAACCAACGTCGATTGCGTGTCTACGTCTGCGGAATGACCTTGTGTTTTGAATGCGAATAACAAAGGTTCAGGCGAGATAGTCAAATGGCCTGACTTGTTTTAGCTTTGGATGCTTGCACTATATGCAATAAATAATGTTTCTAAAGCATATGCGAGATGCCTAATGAAGCTGTTAACTCTTTGGCGCTGATATTTTTTGCAAACAGTTTGGAACCAGGTCGGGACTGTCGGGCCTGATCGGAATCCAAACTTTTTGGCACTCTGACGGCAAACATTATATTTTTGTTCGAAAAAGTTGACCCTGAAAAAAATCACCCGACGACAAAGTGCGTTAACGAGTAGGTCAAGAGTGAGGCTACTTCATTACATAACCTCATAACCTTTGAACGGGAGACCGACAAAGCATCGAAAGACAAAACATCGAAACGACAAAAAAACAACCGTGAATGGGCGAACCCAATGAAACATGAGAATGGACGAGTCCAATGTAACACAATAATCACTTCTCTCAGCAAAGGAAGGGCAATCGTAATGATTGCAGATTTCAAAATAAAAATCATCTCGTTTATCATAAATTTTAGATGAAACTATACCATTTGTTATGGACCAGTCCAAGCCCAAAAGGGGGGCTTCAGTATCAAAAGAATTTGTACAACGGGAACGTCGAAACCACTCAGTTCCCTCCAGCTCACAAGACTTGCATGGAATCGCGTATAATATTACGAACATTTCTATTAAAAAAATTCATTACTAGTATAAACTGGAAAAGTTCGATGTTTTCGATATTTTTTCAGTCTTTTTCGACGTTATTTACAAATTTTAATATTTTAGACCTTCTGTCGTATCTGTATTTCGCCGTTTCGACGTTTTATCGGTTTGATGTTTTGTCATAGACCCTCTGCACAGCGTTAACAGGGTCAGTGGGCACAGATTGTTGTCTTAGATTGTCGGAACACAATGTTTTTGGTCAATCCATCAATCTCTTAGGGGTGCAACCTAAAGCATTCCTCTTGTTTGCAAAACATATAGAACCTTATAATCTGTGATCGTTTGAGAAGTCTCGCTGTTTCAATTTTGACTCGACTTAGTATTTAACTGGAAGTCGAAAAGACTGTGCATTTTCACGGATGCGGAGTGAACGAAAATACACGTATTTTGGGAAATTAAAAACCAAATTATGTTTTGTGTTCATGCAGCAACTGCGCAGACTCGCCTGGGCCTTAGCTTTGGCTACTGCCAATGTACTAAAAACACACTTTCGCGTGTACATTTCTGGCGAAACTGTACAAATGAGTAGACTCGTCTGAGCCTTGGCCGCTCGCATATGCTATAAAAATCCAAATCTACCGCGTGTCGGTACGCACGCGGGCACGTGCGCGCGAACAGAGACTGTTCAGATTTCGCGCGTTATAACATGCCCCTCATCTTCAAAAGTTCCCAACATTTCCGATTTTTTTGTACTTACGCATTTGCGAGGAAGGAAGGTTTAGACGAGTCTGCGCATCGAAGACTACCTGCATTTTTGTTCATGATAAACTTTTAAAATTTGTCATGTAGACAATGTACATGTGATAATTTCTTACCGCATTTGCGAGGAAGGAAGATTCAGACGAGTCAGCGCATCGAAGACTATATACCGGCAGTTTTTTGTTTATGATAAACTTGTGCATTTTGTCATGTAGACAATGTACATGTGATGATTTCGGCTAAAAAATCAATTATTTTAAGTGCCTACTGATTGGTGAGACATGATTAGGTGCCAATAACAAATTAAATTGTGGATAAAATAGTTTTGTAGATAAATAATGGATTCATTTGGGTAAGATAACTTAATCATCTTTAATTGTTGTTTAATTTACAGTGTTATTAACAGCAACTGCACACGTATTTAAAATGCAAGAATGGCGATTTATTTCTACACACAGATATTCGTGCGTGACGGCTTGGCAGTGGACTTTGGCTTATGCCGGATTTGGCGGGATCACGGTCGGGATTTTAGCTGGATCACATCGGGATCCGATGGGATCCCGTCGGGATTGACCGAGATCCCGCAAAATCCCGAGTTTTTATCCCGCTGGGATCACGGTAAATCCCGTCGGGATATCGTTGGGATCCCAACAGGATCCCGTCGGGATATCGCCGGGATCCCGCCAGGATCCCGTCGGGATCCTGCAAAATCCCGAGTTTTTATCCCGCTGGGATCCCAGTGAATCCCGCTGGGATCCCGGTGAATCCCGACGGGATCCCAGTGAATCCCGACGGGATCCCGACTATATCCCGGTCAAATCCCACTAAATCCCGCCAAAATCCCGTCGGGATTCGGGCGGGATCCCACCGGGATCTCGGTGGGATCCCAGTCGGGATCCCGAGTTTTTATCCCGGTAGATCCCACCGGGATCCCAATCGGGATCCCAGTGGGATCCCACCGGGATTCCCACCCATTTTTTCACTTGGGATGGTTTAAATTGACACCATGTGCTGTTTAAAGCTAAACAGGCATGGTGTCTACTGGCGTTTTGACTGTTATCTATTGTGTTGTGCTTTGGTTACCAAAGTATTTGTTAAACAGATTTTGGCAGTGGATCACAACTTGGAATATTTAGAGTTTGAGGACCCCTTAGATTGACCCCTATTGATGGATCCCTATCCTTAAAATCTGTAAAACAAATACTTTGATCACCAAGGCACAACACAATAGATACCAGGCAAGATGCAAGCAGACACCATGCCTGTTTAGCACATGATGTCAACTTGCATACCTTAATAAAGGCAGAAAATATTTTGCTTTGGGGAAAGATCAGGTTGCCATTCAACCTGTAACAGTAGTTCACAACTTTCTGTTGATTCATATAGTGGAAGAGAAATTTTGTCACCAGGTACTGGTACTACTTTGAACAAAAATAACATGAGCAGTAACCAGGAAATGGCACAACTCAAACCAAACCCTGTCCTTAAAACCACAACGTGCAATAAACTGATATTACAATAATAAATAGTGAGTATGATCAGGAAATACTACAATCACAAACTGCAGACATACCCATAGCACCGCGAGGAATAGCTACACAACAAATACTAGACACCAGGAAGACAAACTAAGCAAAGCAACCATCTCTCTATTACCCACCCAGATGATTGCAAAACTAGAATGGACATAAAGTAACGTACAACAAAACATAGAACAATTACAGACTCCCACAATGGGAGTTACAATAAACAACAAGTCAACAACAACAGAACCACTGCCCTAGAACAGACAGCAGCCCAAGTTTCTGAGGGGCTTAAATGCATTCTACTGGCACCAAATCTCCAACCCAGATTCTCCCAACGTTGAAGCACAAGAAATGCCAATGCTGCAGGGAAGCCTTCTCAATATTGCAATGTATCATAATTGAGAAACACTCCAATCAAATTAACACACTATGATGAAACAAAAAAAGGGCCCACAGACAAAGCTCAAGATTTCACTGAAAAGTGGATATGCCCATTTGTCATCTAACTGATATCTGATCTAGAATTTGTATTTTGAGCTTAATTTATGTATCTATGTCCCCTAAGAAACAGTATGGACCCTGTTTCTAAGGTGTATGGTCTGGATCTAGACTGTTTACCTATGCTCAATATCAGTTAGCCAGCTGGCATTTAAGATTATTTTGACCTGAATGCAAAAGGGAATGTGATTTATGCCCTCAGTTGAGACCAAAGACTGAAGAAGTATGTTGATTTAAAGTAACTTTCTACAATTATGACCTGTCATCAGTGTTAGCTACTAAAATTCATGACCTGTCATCAAAGACAGCCACTTCAAAATTGATCTGTTGACAAAGGCAGCCATTTTTCCTCTACCTGTCGTCTTTGATGGGCTCCAATAACTTTATAAAATCAAACTGTGGCTTCAAATTTAGCAGAAATGTAGCTGAATGATAGTAGTTTTATTTTATATAAGTGCAGACAACAGACTTTGACGGAGAGACACACAACCTGAACAGATAACCGTTTTTCATAACTTTTATCAGGAAACCTCTGAAATGATGATCAAGTGTGACTTTATTTGTGAGAGATATAATGTCAGCTTGTTTCTGTAGGATCTCTCAACACTACCATGTGTACTAACCCACCACAGAGTACCAGAGGGCTTCTCTTACAATTTTGCCAACAGAAAATTATAACCTGATGATTTAGTCTATAAATTCAAACGAATTGTTGGAAAACCTAATTTTAGTGATCAATTCAAAAAGATAGTAAAACGTTATATAAGGGTTGGATATAATTTGGATATCATGCGACAGTCTGCATGCCTAGTTTTAAACCCAATCACGGTTTATAGCTATGGTTTCCTCTTTAATTGCACGACGGTGGATCAGGCCTCAGACTCTATGACGGCTCTGACGTAAAGCTTTAATCGGTGGGTTGGTGCCTGATGCTTATCTGTAGCTGGACCCACCATGGCTCAACTTGAGGTTTTCTTTAGCTCTGACTATCTGTGAGTCATGAGCCCTTTTCTTTGTTTCATCATGGAGTGTTAATTTGATTAGAGTGTTTTCCATGATGATACATTGCATTAGTTACATGGCCTCCATGCGAGCTGAACATTTCTTGTACTTCAACAACAGCAGAATCTAGGGCGAAGATTTGGTACCAGTAAAATGCATTTAAGCCCCCCAGTGGCTTAGGCTGCTGTCCGTTCTAAGGCAGTGGTTCTGTTGTTGTTGACTTTTTGTTTATTGTTACTCCCATTGTGGGAGTCTGTAATTGTTCTATGTTTTGTTGTACGTTACTTTATGTCCATTCTAGTATTGCAATCATCTTGGTGGGGAAGAGAGAGCTGATTGCTTTGCTTAATTTGTCTTCCTGGTGTCTCGTTATGGTTGAGCGGCTCTTCCTCACGGTGCCACGGGGTTGTCTGCAGTTTGTGATTGTGGTATTTCCTGATCATACTCACTTACTATTTTCATGGGACATAAAATCCCGTATCTGTCATCATTGTTAGTAACCTGTCATCTAAGCAGCCGGTTGTACGGTGTGAGACTTGCAGATGTAAGATTGTTTTTGATTGGTGGACAATTTAGATAGTCCGTTTCAAAGAGCATAGATAGCAGACTTGCAGATGTAAGATTGTTTCTGTTTGGTGGATAATTTAGAGTAAAGTCGATTATAGACAGCTCCTGCTGAAAAATGTCACACAATGTATTTACAGAAACAAAAAAACTTATTACTTTGAAGGGAATTTTGCATAGAAACTTATAACTAATTAAAAAGCATATATTTCAATTAAAAATAAATTACAGATATGAATTTGAATATTGACCACTTAATGATTTTTCTTCACTTAAATATGGAGTTTTATATAGGCTGGGATTAGATGGAATTTTGGCGTGTTTCTGATGACCCTCTTTGAATTAGTCCCCAAGTGGACCTTACGATATAAACAAACTTCAGTGGTGCTTATCCGTGCTTTTTAAGCTATGATTCTGTTCAAATATCTAGTCAAAATTCACTATGGCAGGCTTAATGTACGTATTTTTCATGAATTGATGTTTATCTATATCTACATGTTACGTAATAATGTAAGATGATATCTTCATGGTGACCATTGGCTATCAAGAAATCTGTCGGAGAAGGGGGGTCCTGACAACATTTTTTTCATATATATAGTCATCAACATACATGTACTTCACAGAGTGATGTAGGAAACGCCCTCGAGAAGCAATTGGACCTCTTGGTCCAATTGCTTCTCAAGGGAGATCCGTACCAGTATTCATTAGGAAACCTATAGCAACTTGTGATTTTCCAGAGGGGAACTAGACCCCCAGTCCCAACCCCCTCTGGATTCCAACGCTGACAGTCAACTGCTTGAGTAAGCAGTCAACAGATGTCCAAATTGAAATTATCCAGGAGTCATTATCCATTGCATACTCCACTTTCTTGGTTAGTCATGGCACCAACCCCCCCCCCCCCCCCCCCAAAAAAAAAAAAAAAAAAAATCTGTGGTTATTCTATTGAAGCATATCACTGACTTGCTTCCAATGGCAGGGTTTTTGGCCCATTTAGGTGATGGATAATTGGTCCCAATGGCAAAAAATATGTTTTTCCCAATTTCAAAAAAGAAAATTCCCAAATCAGACAGAGAAAATAATCACCTTTTAATTATATTTTTAACAGCACAGTGCCACTGCAAATTGTATTTTTGCATCCATTTTTAAGTGTCCTTATTAGTGAACAAATATCCTATATTTTGTTGTATTTGATTGAATTATACAGTGTGGGTTTTTCCAAATTTGATATAAAACGCCAAAAATGCCCAATTCTGGGGGTCAAGTCATGTTCACAAAATGGGGAGAAAAACTCTGAATGGTCACCTGCAAAAACAAAAAAATAAACTTTTTTCTAGCCAAAAATGTTTTGGAGGTCTGTGTTATCCGTGAAAATTAGAATGTTAAAAATTGGGTATTAAAGTAGGAAGAATGTAATGGGAATCATATAATTGAGCTGCGACATGTGATTTCCAACAATGTGGCATTTTGCCAAGCGTAGACTCAGACGAGCCTGTGTAGCCTCCTTTTAAGCTTAGAAACTCCTAATTTTGTTCGGTCAGTAGCACCTTTGCTGGTCACACATACCACATTGTTGGAAATCTCATGTCACGGCTCATATGTCTTTTTTTACTTGAGCCCTAGTTTATCACTTACATTGATATGTGATGTGTCGAAATCCAGCTTCACAAAGGGTATGATACTGCCTTCCCTAGAAAATAAAATAGAATAATTGGGATGGCTCTATCAGTGGCATCCACACCTTATAAATAAGCCAATCAGCACAGAGCATTTAAAATGCTTTGTGGTGATTGGCTGATTTATATGCATGTGCATGCCTGCTTTGCCCTGATTGGTTGATTTATAAGGTGTTGATGCCACTGGTAGAGGATTTAATTTTTCTGTGACAGTATATGCCGTCTTTCTTTGACAATGCCCTCTGACTAGGTTACACAGGGTTCCCACAGAAATTCAAAAACACAATTCCATGATTTTCCATGATCAACAATGTAATTTCCATGACTATTAAATGCATGGCCTCCAACCTCCCATTTTAGCAGCATCTTCACCTAACCTGAGCATAAATGGGGATTGCAGCAAAAGTAATGTATTTAAATAAGCATGCTTGTAGATCATGCATGCATTCTGAAATAACTAAAACTTGAAACCACCAGCAGCCAGAAAACTAGCTGTCAGACATACAAAACTTGTGTGTCTGCAGCTAGTTTTCTGGCTACTGGTGGTTTCGTCAAATTGTTTCATAAAATTCCATGATTTTTCCATGATTATTCAGGGTTTTTTTCAATTCCATGATTTTTCCATGCATGGAACTTTTTGTGATTTTCCAGGTTTTCCTATAATTTCCAGAGCTTGTGGGAACCCTGTTGGTACTGCACCTTATTCCATGCAGCTTCAGAAACCACTGTATTAAAATCACGCAGCTTAACTGGCTAGAAAACAGAAGTGAATGTGCCATATTAACATATGTTGCACGCTAAGGATTAATTTACATGCTAATGTCAGTGGCCACACTTAAAAAATATTGGTTTGCGACTTCCTACTGGGATGTTTTAGAGCTTGGTGGGAAGTAGTTTTTTTTTCATATCCAAATTTTTTTTTTAAAAAACCCATTTAACCCTTTACTCCATAATAACGCCTTTGAAATATCATGTATCTTTTAAGTACTTACGAGAAGCCAGTAACCGTGCTCCGAATAAATATCGTTCCCAGCTCACTATTGTCCATCATCGTGTCCATCTACAAGCAAGAAACATAAATCATCCTAGTAGACATATCAAAGTGGGCCACTACTAGCTCAGGCCAAATAAAAAAATAAGTGTGTTTCGGGTAACGGGTCTGAAAATTTTAGGTAGGATAGGCGCACACATTTTTTTCTAGAAAAAATATAATTTTATGCATTTTGAAAGGCATTTCACCTTTCAAAATGCCAAAAAAAAATTTCCATACACATGAAAAAAATTCTAGGATTCACCAGTAAATTTAGGTATGGTCAGGTTACCCTAAACACAGGTATTTTTTTATTTGGCCTCACCAGCGAAACACCATTTAAAGAGTGTTTCTCTGGTGAACTAATCATGGAATTTTAGCGTAAAATTGAGATTATTTTCTTGTCCATCAATTTAAACATCTGTTTTGGGTGCTCAAAAGAACTGTCTCACTGAAACTGTTCTTTTCATTACCAACAACAGCAACAACATATTTTTGAGTACCAACAACATACCTATTTCTTGTTTTTATCTGAAAAGACATGTGGGTGCTCACAGGATATGTCTCAATTTTTTTCAATAAACCCTGCCAAAAAGCTGTCTAATTTAACTATGCATCTTTACAGAATTTTTCAAGTTTGTTTTTGTTTGATTCGATTCTTTACGTCCCATCAATAATCTTTCAGTTATAAAGGGACGGGTCTTCCTGGGTTGAACCAGTACTGAGCTAGGATTAATGTTCTTGCTCAAGGACACAACGCAGTGATGCCACTGAGGCTCTAACCCGCCACCCCTCGGTCTTGAGTCAAGCACTCTACCACTGAAACACTGTGCTCCCAAAAACATTTTTTTTCCTAAAAATTCCTTCAGGAGTACCACTTGTGATATGGGTTGAGTTATCAGCAAATGACACTGGCAGAAAAGGGGTTAAGCTTTTTTCCCTGAATATAAAGAACACTGTGGTACCACTATGGCAATTTGGGTTTCCTTACTTATTCCGGTGTTATCATGTTCAATTTCTTCATTTATTCACAGATAAATGCCCAAAAATGCTTGGATTTCCATTGATTTTTGTTCATCAAACACACATTGTATCTTTTACAGGGATGAAGCGAGTACTAAGAAAAAGTACTCGAGTAAGTACTGAGTACTGACTGTTTTTAAAGTACTTGAGTAAGTACTGAGTACGCATTTTGTAAATGTACTTAAGTAAGTACTGAGTACTTTAGAAAAGTATTCATGAGTACTATTAAGTATGTAATGAAAATTTAAGACAAAAACCAAATTTAATAACTAAACAGGCTGCAGATATTTATTATATTTACAAGCACATACATACAGGTAGTAGTGACATCTAAGATTCAATAGATAAAACCTGAAACATTTAAGCACTTAATAAAACAATAGATGATTCTGCACACTCTGCAGAGTGCAGATCCTGATGTGATGGCTCATAATGAGCCACCTCATCTGAATCTACAGTGTTTGTCTTCTAGATTTTGATTCTGGGGCTTTATGTGATGAGCTTGAGAACTGTTCTGTTTTAATATTGTATTATTCCTGACATTTTTATTTTCTTTCACAACTGGACTGGTCACTTCATTGTTACACCGTATCGTTATCAATCTTTCAAATGTTTGTCCTGTCTGGTCTGAATTGACATAATGGTCTAAAAAAGTAATCAGCCTGTTTCATTAATGCATACATGTACATGTTAGAATGCAGATCAAATGTCAAACAGTATAGACCATTATCAGACTGCTCCTGATCAGGGTAGGCACCGTTTGCCCAGGTATATATCTGTCCCATTATTTGGGGTAAATACATAGTCTTATCTTGCAGCAAGTGTGATAAATACAACAATATACTTATTCAAGTACATTGTAGTAATCCAAAACAGTGTTGCTCCTGGCCAATTATATGCATCATTAGGCCTTTCATCAAGACCATTGTTATTAATTTGTTAATAAAGAAATTATTCTTAATTATTAGTGTGGCCACACAAACCCCAAAAAAGCTTGATAGATAAAATGCACTTTTTCGAAATATTAGGATATAGCTAAAATAATAAACAAGGCTGAAAAAGACAGATGAGGGGCATTTGAAACAGATGAAGGAAGGCCTGAGATACAATTAACTTTTTTTTCTATCTGATTGAAATTTAAAAAGTACTCAGTAGTACTCATAATGTACTCATGAGTACAGGGTTTTTGTAACAGTACTTAAGTAAGTACGAGTACATGTACTCATGAATTTTGCTAAGTACAGAGTACAGCGAAGTACTGAAAAAAGTACTCAAGTAAGTACGAGTACAAGTATGAGTATGAGTACTCCATCCCTGATCTTTTAGCTTTAAAACTATATAAAAACTTTAACATTTGATTTCTAGGCATGAAATAACTAACTATGGTTTTGTCATTGAGGATAATTAATCAATGATAAAACCGTATTTTATGAGTAAACCTTAATTGACAATTTTTTAATATAGCTGTAAAAAAACACATTTAAAATCTGATATATTATCTCCGTTTTGGCAAAACAACATGGAGGTTGTTAACTAGACTATGCAATCTCAAAGCAAACATATTCTAAAGTTCTAATTTTGTCAGCCTTTATTTGAAGGCAATCTAGAACTAGAACATCAGATTGGGTGACGAACCCAAAACTGCTGTAGTAGTATGACCATAGTTAAGAAAGGAATTATAAAATCTATGTCTATAATAGTCATGACTTGTGCTTTAACAGATAGGGTGCCAAAACCAAATCACTCAGATAGGAAGAGCATGTGCTAACAAAATAGTCCAAGTTCAGAATGCTCCCAGACTAGCAGAAAATGTTTGCTTTGAAATGAACAACAGTTAGGGAAATTATTTATTCTTTAACCTTTTGTATGTATGGGAAACCCCCTAAACAAGCATGTTTGCAAACAGTGAAGACCAAGATGAAATGCAGCATAATGCTGCATTTCATCAGGGTCTACACTGTTTGTTAAGATTAAAAAGATCTTGAGGCAAAAAAGTAAAATACTTTTTGAAAATTATAAACTGTCACCCCTAAGATATGTACAATAGACTATCCCAAGTTTATTGTATCAAACTAGAGGGAAGAATCCATCAGTATACAAAGGGAATTCACTTAGCCTTAGGATAGATCAGTCCAGATCATCTTCTGGATCAAAAGTTTTATTTTAGGAATTGAACACTTATTAAAAGAGCTATATTTATCCTTACTCTTTGCATGCTGAGTAATATCTCAGGCTTTTGTTGTTGTCTACACACTTTTTTTTAAAGTAAACTATTTCAAAAAAATTTTCCAGGAACACTGTCAGAGTGTCAAACAGTTTGGATCCAGATCAGGACTGACAGAATGTCTGGGTCCAAACTGTTTGCAAAGGTAATCAGCAGACAACAAAAGTAGCCGCCACACTTATACTTACCGCAGTCTCTATATCTCTTTTGAGCTTGATATATGTTTCACTAGAGGGGTCATCTAGGGCTGCAGTATACTGCTGGTCCAAGGTCAAGGTCACTTCATATGACTTCGCTGTAACAAATAAAAAAAATCCATTTTGACATTATAATAATAATAATAATAATAATAATAATAATAATAATAATAATAATAGACTTTATTTAAAGAGGGTGACACATTTAGTAACAAAACTAATCTTCCATGAGGCCCTCTGTTATACAGAAGTCAACTGATCTGGATCTACTCTGCTTTTTACATCACATTTTTTTGTCCTGAAAATGTCTGCTTTTTATATCAGCAGCACACTTCACACTAGATTTTTCCATCGAATCAAACAAAATGAGCCCTGATCAGACGTAGCAGTCTGATATGGGTCCATATTGTTTGCAATGTAGGCTACCTACGAACATAAGCAGACAAGAGAAGCAGACAACAAAAGTTGTGACTGGTGGGCTAAGGGTTAAGATGAAAACAAAATCCCTTTCCTTCATGAATATTCATGCTAGGCTCCACCCACTATGAATAATTATATAAATAAATTTTCCTGTTGGTACATAGAACAAAGAAATTACTTGTCAGGTTCACTAGTATAGTTACAGATAAATCATATTTTCATAAGCAAACAGAGAAGACCCTGATTAGGCAGCTCTTAAAAGAGCTGCCTGATCTGGGTCTGCACTGTTTGAAAAAGCATATTTTCATAAGCAAATAGAGAAGACCCTGATCAGGCAGGCTGCCTGATATAGGTCTGCAATGTTTGCAAAAGCGTTGAAAGGCGTCTCTATGAGCTAAAGGGTTAGCCCTTATCATGCTCATTGCTGGATATTTTCATGTACTAGACTCCTCCAAAATTATTATGCTATCAACTTACAGGGTTCCAACTTCCAATTATTAGCATATACATTGAGTGAAAAACAGTATGGATCCTTATGATGAGTTGGCTTCTTTTCAAAAGCCAGCTGATCTGGAACTTCACTGCTTTTTAAACGCAATACAGCCAGGATTTCAGTGTAACCCATAAAGTGCCACTGACAATTTCAAAATTTGCTGCTTTTTCAAAGCTAACAATTAAGGTACGATATTACATGAGAATCGTCTGGCAAAGGATTCTCATGAATTATCATTCCATTTTTTAAGGGAAAATTAGAAAAGATGTCACAAAATTTGTCATCTACTGCAGTTGTGATTGACGCTTTAAAGGGGACGGCAACCCTGATGAAAACTATGTTTTATATGAGAGATCTTAATAAACCATGAATTTTGATACCAGTTTCATCAAAATCGCTTGAAAAACGTAGAACTTGTGGGCGTTTGAATATATGAAAATGGACTGTAATGGAAGCAGCCATATTGTAGGCTTAGTGACGTCACACAGCCTAATTAAACATGCGTAATCAAAATAAAAGACAAACCAATGGATTACTTATAATTATCATTAATAAAATATTTTTCTTATGTATAGAGCTGCATATCTGCTGAAACACAGATGCTGTGATAGTATTGACAACTTAAAATTAAGCAGTTGAAAAAATTCTGAAAACTAATTAAATATTCAAAATGGCAGCTAAATGTTGGCCATATTGAATTCTTTAAATGCCCATAACTTCCCCATTCTCAACCAATTTTGATGATATCGCACAATACTTGTATCAAAATTCATGGTTCACCGAGATCTTTCTGATAAAACTACATATTATTTGGGTTGCTGTCCCCTTTAATGTTTAAAGGTTATCTTTTTATGGTTACTGGTAAAAACTCAATATTGACCTGGAAAATAAGGTTATTTAATTTAAGGACCTTCTTAATACACCCGAAACACAATTGATGGGTAAGAAAATATTAACAATTTTACTCTATGCTTTCAGACCCGCTTTCAGATTGCCCTTAAAGATTTATTTTACAAATATTTGTATCCATGGAGATTAAATTAGAAATTACAACCTTGACACACAGCGCTAGAATGTCATATCGACAACTCAACATCGATGCGATGTAATGACATGTCGGAACAACGTAGATATAACATTGTACCAGGCCTTTAGTTAAGAGTGCGTACCAGAAAAATAATTTTCTTATTTATCAACCAAAACATATGTTGTGGGTACTCAAAAGAACCATCTCAGTGAGACGGTTCTTTTGACCACCCAAAACACATGCTAAAATTATGGGTAAGAAAATATTTACAATTTTACGCTGAAAAATTTTGTTTATCTAAACCTATGATTGTACCAAAGTAATTTGAATGTTGGGAAAGTTCTTACCTGTTGCTGGAGAGGGTGTTGTTGCTGGTCCAGTAGTTTCATCTTTCTCAAATACTGAAAAGTTATACAAAAAGAGAAGTGAAAAAAATAGTAGGCTGGAAATTATTGCTAGATGGGTACTCCCATATTAGGGTCATTGTTGGTATGAGCTGACTAAAGCCTTTAAACTTAACCAACCAATTGATTGACCCTAGCACTTTAAACAACTATCATCTTCTTTTTTCTTTTTCTTAAACTTAGCATGCAATCCTCGGGAGGGGGTGTTGCAGAATCTAAAGAAAGAAAGAAAGGTGGACCCTTTTACAGAACCAGCCTACATAATGTTTAGGAACAGTCCTGTTAAATAATAGTCTGTTCAAATATAAAGTAAAAAAATACTAAAACCATCCCTTCAATTTGGGCAAGTCAACCAGAACAATAAATTCATTTTTTCTTTACAAGACGTGCATGGGTTCAGCCCCCCCCCCCCCCCCCCCCCTGAGAAAAATAGCTAGATCCACACTTTCAAAAGCCAATACTTGTTAGCCTAATCTGCTGATTAGTAATTTGAAATTCTGGGTTTTCAAAAATCGTATTTCCTATCCCCGCCTGTCAGACATTTCCTGCTTGTAGGGAGAAATATTAAAATATATTACAGACTGACACCTTTCAGAGGGTCAACTAAAAATTTATTGTTCCTTGGACTCTACCTACTTTCGTTTTTGAAGCGCGCGCGTTGTTATGACGTCAGCTTTGATTCGTACCAAGATATATTCGGCCATTTGTCAGCTGGAGCTGTTGTTTTTTTAGTCAACCGGTTTATCATTGGTTATGATCTGTATGGTGGTTCCCGCCGGTTGCCTTGATTACCAATACCAATCAGTGAAAATAAAGTGCCCACTTGCTCAAGGAAACTACACAATGCCTCTGTTTGGGCTCGAACTAGGCGGACCTTAGTGTAGGCCTAAGTAAGACCTAGTGATCTTAGTCCTTGTGCTAAGGCTTGTGCTCTGCTGTCGGGGACTTCGAGTGCCCTGGTGCCTGCAAGGTAGCCAGAGGTATAGGAATGTACTTGGCCTTTATTTTTTAAATTTTCTAACCACTTCTGACTTTCCTATTGTTTCTACTTTTTCTTATCCTCAAAGACGTAACCTACCCACGCTATGACAGCGTTCCCATGACGTTGTCTGCAGTTGGTTAGAAACATTAAGGTGCCCTGGCTTTTGCCTTGGTATCATTTTATTGTATTTTTTTTGTAGCAGTAAGATGACTTTGTATTAAACCTCGGACCCAGTATAAATGTATTAAAGGGTCTGAGATTAAACGGGGGTCGAAAATGTCCGCTTAGGCTAAAATCTAGATAGCTTAAATCATGTTAAATAAACGAATTTGACTTACCTCCAAAATACAACCCAACTGCTAAGGCCGCCACTAACAGTAACACAACACATATAATGCAAAGAACAACAAGGCACCGTCGTCTGTTTGCGTTTCTAGTGAATTCGCCGCCATTCTCTGAGCCACCTGAATGTAGAAGGGAGCACACATAAGATAAATGGACCAGAACACGATATTTCCGATGGTACTTATCGCATCAGCGAGCAGCGAAGGGCCAGGCTAGTCTGCACAAAGTATGTAGCTAAAGACTCAGGCCAAATATTAACCCTTTGTAAAGCGCCAATCACGACTGCGGCAGACGACATTTTTTTGCAGCATCTTTCCCAATTTTGGAAGAAAATAAGGCATGATATTTCAGCAGACAATTCTGATATTTGATACCTTATTTTTTATTTTTGAAAAAAGCAGC
Organism: Loripinus fragilis; assembly: GCA_964019695.1. Lineage (NCBI taxonomy): Eukaryota > Metazoa > Mollusca > Bivalvia > Lucinida > Lucinidae > Loripinus > Loripinus fragilis. The sequence goes on from OZ026515.1 coordinate 107,196,774, forward strand.
AAAATTTTAAATTATCGTCTGCTGCAATTTATAAGTGACGCTTTATGGGTTAGTGGATACGTCAGCATAGAGATGGCATTTTGTTGAATATTGCAGTAGGGCTTTGATTACAAAAAAAGCCGCATGGGCGTTTATAAGGTACTTGGTACTTATCATAAAACGAATAGAGAAGACTCTGGCGAAGCTGCACAGTCTCTTCTGATCTTCACTGCTCTTATATAAAGTAAGAAAGATGACAAAGATCAGGAATCGATATCAAGCACCACACCTGACCCAGGATACCAATGGGAAAGTGACAATTTCACAATTAGACCTCACAAACGAAAGCCATTTTGCCGTAGGGGTCGAAAAGCCACTGCGGGGAGAACCGTGGGTAGTACAGATAACCTTCTTTAAATGTTGCTCTTTAACCCTTTCCTTGCTAGCAGCGACTTTTGTCGTCTGTTAATGACTTTTGCAAACAGGTTGAACCCAGATCAGGACCTCCTGATCTGGGTCGAAACCGTTTGACACTCTGATAGTGTTTCTGAAAGATTTTTTAACAAGAAAAAACTATAACATGAAATAATCATGTTATACTGGGGCGTTTTTGTGTTTCTCTTAAAATGCTTTTTTCCCGATTATGAAAGGACAGTAGATATTTATTTAGTATATGTGTTTTTTTTCACTAAAGATAGAATCCAGATAGTGTGTACCACATGTTTGATGGCATCAGTGACCTATATATATGTCACTGGTGGCATGGAGGTTTAGCAATTGTGTCCATGTTTTATATTGATTAGCGTATTTAGCCACCAAAAATAACGCGGCTCGCGATTTTTAGGTATAAAATTTAATGAGTTTCTGCATAATGTCCCTATTCCACACAGACCACGAATCACCAAGAAGCGAAAAATATTATGATTCGTGTATGTAATTTTCAACCCATTCGTGATGTTCAACGGTCAGTGACGATACAGGTTAGATACAGCTAGAATATTCGTGAAATTTTGCTGGATACAAATGAATGTTGGTGAACTGTCTTGTAGGTGAACTGTCATGATTCCCTTCTCAAAGTCTCGAAAGAAAATACAAGTATATTGGCTTCGAGTTAAAATGTATATATTAATAAGTTTTTTGTTGTTTGTATCTTTATAACTATGCACGGATCGAGGAATTTTTGTCAAGGTGGGTCCAGACTCAGCCAACAGAAAAAACCTTTGACAACGTTTTCATTATTTTCTATTTGACTTTAGTCCTCAACTTATTTTCAGTTATACTGAGTTTTTTTAAGGAAAACTATAATTCTTACAGGTTCCAGCTCGGACCGAGGTTCCAGCTGGGGTCCAACATTTTCCAAAGGGGTGGGGGGGGGGGTGTCCAACTTTTTTCCAGGTGAAGTGGGGGTCAACGCTGATTTCTATAGAAACCTTCTGATTTTCCAGGGGGGTGGGGGGGGGGGGCGCTCCGAACCCCAATATCCCAGCCCCTCTGGATCCGTGCATGTTAACTCTTGATCTTTTAATTACTAGGACTTATATATCGGACCATGCCGTGTATTTAAACCCAAGACCAGTTTTCACGGGAATGACGAACGAATTTTACCAAAAGAACTGTTTTACATCTGTTTTTTTTTTTATTTTGTCGTCTTAAAGGTCCTAAAGACTATTATGCATCAAAACTATATTGAATTTACTGAAAGTTCTACGAGAAATCCACAAGCTAAACGTTGGTCCCCGAAAAATTGGTTCCGGGTCACTGACATTGGTCCTGGCTTTTATACTTCCCACCTAGATATCGGTTTAATTTGTCTCCCTTGATTGACCTATTTTCAATCTTAAAATTAACGCTTATTATCTTCTCTGACAAGTTATTAAATACTAAAAACGATAATTAAACCTCATATTGGGACTTTTTTAAAACGCATACTCCATTAATCATACTTTAAAAACAATTTATAATAGTAGAATTTAGCCTTTCAGTGTCTCAATCGGCTCCGGGATCGGCTCCTAGGTGGCGTTTCACCATTTTGTAAAAATTGCATTATTTTGCGTAACATCAGATGTGAATTCAATGGGAAATATTGAATACTTCTGAAAGAAATACTTTAGATTAAATACTTATAAAAAAAACACCTCACATGATCATTTTTATATGAAACACTTCATGATCATTTTTATATGAAACACTTCGCCCCAGATTTTTTTTTTAACCGCGCCCACCTTTGATTGACAGAATAATAGAAACATATGGGGACTATAGAGTACTAATTTGAGCATTGCGTAGTCTGTGAATACTGTCTTTGAATTCGCATTTATATCTTTGTATTTATCAATAAGTTCGCCCCAGAAAAAACAAAAAAAAAAACAACTAATTTTGAAAAAAAGTCACCAGATTTAGTGGCGCACTCTTAGCTAGTCTAAAATACAAACCTAGGCTGTAGCTTCCTCCTTTTCTCAGTGACCCGGATGAATAATAGCCAGCATTGTCGTATGCCTGTGAGTAAGCAATTGTTTTGATAGGGGCCCCTTTTTCTCCTTGTATAGTGGTATAATGATCTTCACGTTCTGCCATTTTGCCGTAGGGGTCGAAAAGCCACTGCGGGGAGAACCGTGGGTAGTACAGATAACCTTCGTTCAAAGGGATTCCCCCATAACGACGTGGATCGTTTGGGTCCTGTAAGATAAAAGAGACAAAATATACAAAATGTATACATGGTATAGGGAGGAGAACGCTAACCCTTTTCACGTTGGGTATTTTTACTACACTCATTACCATTGATCCCTTTAACCCATCTAAGCCGAATGGAGATGGACATGCCCTTGTAGCTCCTTTCCAATTTTAGGGGTGTTGGGCGGTATTTTTTATATAGGATTTGAACGAAAGCTAAAACTTATCTAGTTTATATTCTAATACATTTTAATACTGTAGACCTCTAACGTTTGCTGCGATCTTACAGGTCGATGTTCAAGTCCGACGCGGATCATTGTGGCATGACTGGCTAACAAAATTAAGGATTTCAAAATTGCATGATTTTTGGACATTGTAATTTCGTGATCGTTGCTCTTGGTTCAGGATCTGCCACAAAAGACATGGGGGTGACCAGTTTATGGTCGTGTTTTTTTTTCTCTGTTAAGGTAAGTTATAGATTAATTTATTAAGTTTCCGTTTCCTAGTGAATAACAAAATTATATTATGTGTCAGAACAGTTATTGTTATGTATTGTAATTTATATGTTAGGGAGTGGCTCAGTGGTAGAGTGTTTGACTAGAGACCGAGGGCCGCGGGTTCGAGCCTCACCGACGTCACTGCGTTGTGTCCATGAGCAATACACATTGGTCCTAGACTGGTTCAACCAAGGAAAATACCCGTCTCTTTATACTGAACGATTATTGATGGGACGTAAAGAACAAAGCGAAACGAAATTACATTTGTCCAAAAACCACGCAATTTTGAAATCATTATTAGCCAGTCGTGCCACAGTGACGGAATGCAGGGCTTCAGCTTCCACTGAGGACCGCAGTCGACGCCAAACACCGAAAAAAAGTGGTATGATTACATGTACTCTTATGAAGAATTTATCCATTAACGTGCACTTCCTTCTGTCTTTCCGCCCGAAACCGAAAACAGGTAAGTGATCTCTTGAAATATGCACGTGCATCACACGATCATGCTGTTGAGTTGATCTCGCATGATGTGGACAGTCGGGTCGTATACACACTGCCCACACTGGCTTTGCAGTCGTAAGATTGAACTTGCAGAGAGTACTTCGGCGGAACACATAAACTGAAGTTATGTATCTCGCCCTGCACTCATGCAATATTTTAGAGAAAATTGCTGAACAAGCATGAAATGATCTCAATAACTCCAGATTTACTGAGTTTTCTGGGGCGAACTTATTGATAAATACAAAGATATAAATGCGAATTCAAAGACAGTATTCACAGACTACGCAATGCTCAAATAAGTACATATAGTCCCTATATATTTCTATTATTCTGTCAATCAAAGGTGGGCGTGGTTAAAAAATTCTTCTCAACTCAGAAAACTTGGACCTAGCTGGTACTTATTACCATGTAGATACAAGGCATGCTGGAAACCAGCTAAATCTAAGCGAGAGATTTACGTGACTAATATCGAACACTGTCAATTCGTCATATATATATTTCCCGTATACTAAAGTTTCGAAGCTAAATTGTAATCAAATAACAGAAATAACTTGTGAACAAGAAAAACTATAACATGAAATATCATGTTATACTGGGGCGTTTTAAGTGGCTCATTAACGTTTCACCCAGTTTAGAGGGCATTAGATATCCACGTAGTGTATATGTATTGTCTTTTGTTTGTTTTTTCTTGTTGTTGTTGTTTTTGTATTCACTTGAGAAGCAATTTGGATGGTTTCTAACACATATAAGTAGGCTACATATTTAGATTTTTTCTTGATTTAAAAATAGATTGAAGTTGCTGCAAAAGCACTCAGACAACATATAATTTGCGTACAGAGGGGTTGAGGGTTGGTGCTCAAAAGAACGGTCTCAATGATGCGTTACTACTATTTTCGGTTAAAATGACGGCGTTTTGCCAGGCATATACATGACTGGGGGTGCTTGATAGATGGATACCGACAGTCAATATATTACAACACTAATAGCACACTATAAGCAAGTGACTAAATTAGTCTTAATCGCTTCCCTTGTTTAAGAAAAGATTTGTCTTTTTCTTCTGTTTAAAAAAGCAAATGTCCCGAGATAGTGATCATTCGTTTAGAAAACACTAAACTTTGCTACATATTAAAAGTATTAGCTGTGGACAGAAGATTTAAAAAAAAATCTCCATTATGCCATATGGAAGCTCCGACCCAGTATCCGAGATGGAAGTGATCATCAGTATTTGGTAAATTTGAACCCAAGAGGCAGTGCTTGCAGTATTTATGTATGGGACTACAAGCTGTGGGTATCATGGTTTCAGAGGAGAAGATTTTTAAGTGTCTCCCCATTAATTGAAGCTAATGACTCCTGTGGCATGGCTAGTTTAGACACCAGTAGCATGGATGTAGGAATGACTGTGTTTTCCCATTATAATTCTATGGGAGGTGTATATGCCAGAGATCGAATCCAATTAACCCAAAAACCACATTGGACCTTTCCCCTTCATTACCAGTAACCTGACGATGCGTTATATTTAATTTGACTAAAAATGGTCTTTTGAAAACATGAACGGAAGATGAGATAACGAAAGTTTGACCATTGGTATTCTTATTCCTCCCACTAATATTCGGCTTGGGTTAGCTAACAATATCGTTACTCAACTGCGTCCTCATTTAGAGTATTGCCCAGTTGATAGAAGGAGGCGAAGGTAGTGAGATCATTCCTAAATGCTCCCATCTACCAATTGTTTGATTGTTAGATCTACAAAATGGCGTAGAGTGAGGTTTTGCCAGTTACGACAACTGCACTTCTTTGAATAAGAAGGAATGAGAATGACTGTAGAAAATATTTCATGACCAATTTCAACTTTGGAATGGTGCTGGACTGGAATGCGAACCCCATGACAGACTGGTTGCCAGTCAGCCTCACACACACACACGCACGCACGACTTGTATGCGAGACCCACATCGCTGATACGATAGTGTCAAAATCTTGTGTCAAATTAATTTTGTTTAAAAAAGTGGCTTATCGCGTCAAAATCTTGTGTCAAATTAATTTTGTTTAATAAAGTGGCTTATCGCACTCAAAATGTTGCACAGGAAAGGCAGATCAGCCCAGCGGCATTCTAATTTGGGTCATCAAAGTTTCACATGTGATCGAAAGCCTTTGGCAAAACCTCACTCTACGCCATTTTGTAGATCTAACAATCAAACAATTGGTAGATGGGAGCATTTAGGAATGATCTCACTACCTTCGCCTCCTTCTATCAACTGGGCAATACTCTAAATGAGGACGCAGTTGAGTAACGATATTGTTAGCTAACCCAAGCCGAATATTAGTGGGAGGAATAAGAATACCAATGGTCAAACTTTCGTTATCTCATCTTCCGTTCATGTTTTCAAAAGACCATTTTTAGTCAAATTAAATATAACGCATCGTCAGGTTACTGGTAATGAAGGGGAAAGGTCCAATATGGTTTTTGGGTTAATTGGATTCGATCTCTGGCATATACACCTCCCATAGAATTATAATGGGAAAACACAGTCATTCCTACATCCATGCTACTGGTGTCTAAACTAGCCATGCCACAGGAGTCATTAGCTTCCATTAATGGGGAGACACTTAAAAATCTTCTCCTCTGAAACCATGATACCCACAGCTTGTAGTCCCATACATAAATACTGCAAGCACTGCCTCTTGGGTTCAAATTTACCAAATACTGATGATCACTTCCATCTCGGATACTGGGTCGGAGCTTCCATATGGCATAATGGAGATTTTTTTTTTTAAATCTTCTGTCCACAGCTAATACTTTTAATATGTAGCAAAGTTTAGTGTTTTCTAAACGAATGATCACTATCTCGGGACATTTGCTTTTTTAAACAGAAGAAAAAGACAAATCTTTTCTTAAACAAGGGGAGCGATTAAGACTAATTTAGTCACTTGCTTATAGTGTGCTATTAGTGTTGTAATATATTGACTGTCGGTATCCATCTATCAAGCACCCCCAGTCATGTATATGCCTGGCAAAACGCCGTCAATTTAACCGAAAATAGTAGTAACGCATCATTGAGACCGTTCTTTTGAGCACCAACCCTCAACCCCTCTGTACGCAAATTATATGTTGTCTGAGTGCTTTTGCAGCAACTTCAATCTATTTTTAAATCAAGAAAAAATCTAAATATGTAGCCTACTTATATGTGTTAGAAACCATCCAAATTGCTTCTCAAGTGAATACAAAAACAACAACAACAAGAAAAAACAAACAAAAGACAATACATATACACTACGTGGATATCTAATGCCCTCTAAACTGGGTGAAACGTTAATGAGCCACTTAAAACGCCCCAGTATAACATGATATTTCATGTTATAGTTTTTCTTGTTATAATTATCGCTCTTGCTTAGTGCACGTCCTCCAAAGTTGCCCTGTCTACATGTCATGTGATATGCCAGTAGCTGTAGTACTTTAAGAGAAAAACGCTGAATAAGGTTCGATTGGAATTGATTTTTAGCAAAAAGAGATGGAGACGCATCTATATAGAGTTGTTTTACATTTTAACACTCCCATACATGTGCTTGTCGAACACGTTTATATATCTTTATTTTACCGCTTTTTTCGTTAGAAAAAGGGTATATTAATTTCGTACCAAAGTTGGTCCGTCGTCCGTCTATCCGTCCGTCCGTGCGTCCGTCACCCGTCACGTTTCTTGTAAATGTATCTCCTCCTAAACCGTTACACGTGACGGTAGCAACTTCAAACTTTGTAGCTGAATAAGTCACATGATGTTAAGGGTACTGGGCAGCATTTCGTGTGACCTTTTACTCCAAGGATATGGTCAAAGTTCAAATAATGTATTTTCTTGTAAATGTATCGCCTCCTAAACCGTTAGACGTAGCAACTTCAAACCTTGTAGCTGGATAGGTCACATGATGTACAGTGTAGAGGGTACTGGGAAACATTTTGGACCAAGGTCATTGTAAATGCATCTCCACCTAAACCTTTAGACGAAGTAACTTCAAACTATGTAGGTGCATATTTCACATTATGTAGAGGACACTGGGGAACCTTTCATGTGACCTTGACCCCAAGGTCAAGGTCAAATAATGGATTTTCTTGTAAATACATCTTCTCCTTTACCGTGGGATGTAGCAACATCATTTTTTGCTGGTGCATAGGTCACATGATGTCGAGGGTACTGGGCAACGTTTTGTGTGACCTTTAACCCAAGGTCAAGGACAAATAATGTATTTTCTTGTAAATGCATCTCTTAAACCTTTGGTCTTAGCAACTTCAAACTTTGCAGGTACATAGGGCACATGATGTAGAGGGTAATGCTTTATGTGACCTCGACCTTGGGTCAAGGTCAAATCAAATATTTCTTGTAAATGCATTTCCTCATAAACCGTTGGACATAGCAACTTCAAACGTTTCAGGTACATAGGTCATATGATGAAGAGGATACTGGGCAACGTTTCGTGCTTGTCCCTGGCCTAAGGTCAATGTAAAAGGTGAAATAATCCACTTTCTTATAAATGCATCTCCTCCTAAACCGTTGGACGTAGTAACTTCAAACTTTACAGATGCTTTGGTTAGATCAAAAGCGGGATTTTGCGATGATGTACCATCGACTGAAGTCTAGTTTTAAGTTACTTAAATACTCAAAAGATACTGGAGTGAGATTTGCTACTCCTTCTCCATTGTTGCCTTTACAGCAAGCCAGTAGTTGTAATTCTTTAACCCATTTATGCCGAATGGACTTGTGTACCCTTATTAGTAGGAACAGCTCATTTACAAATTTCGAGGTGTTGATGGTATTTTACATTTTTTCCAAATTTTAATAAAACAGTCTGTAAGCTAACAGTGGAGATCCTGATAAGACATCGCATTATGCATGTCTTATCTGGGTCGTCACTGTTTGCCAATGCCCCCCCCCCTCCAAAAACACGCTAGGCTTATATGGATTAAGAGAAAACTGCGAAAAAGCTTTGATGAAAGTGAAATTTTGCGAAAAGGGGCATAACTCAAATTAATATGTTGCTAAAGTTATAATTTAGTTTTGAGTACATGTCAATAGCCTTTTCAAGAAAATTGCCGAACAATCATGAATTATTTTAGTAGAAAGGGGAATAACTCAACATATACAAAATGTACCTTAGTTAGAGTTATGGTTGAGGTCCTCCCAGGGTTTTTTGGGGAACAGGGGAAAAAGACATTTCAGGGAGTGGTAGAGTGCTTGACTCGAGACCGAGAGGCCACGGAATCGAGCCTCACCGGCGCCACTGCGTTGTGGCACTTTAGCAAGACACATTTATCCTAGCTTAGTACTGGTTCAACCCAGGAAGACCCGTCCCTGTTTAACTGAAAGATTGTTGATGGGACGTAAAGAATCAAATCAAGCAAATCATTTCAGGGAACAGGGTAGTGTAGGCCGCTGTGTAATCCCGTGGGAATTTTTGGGTAAAAGTGTCAAACATACATTTTCTTGTAGAAAAATGTATCTTGTTTAAGAAAAAAGATGTTTCCAATTTTTTCTTGCCGTTTTAACGTCATGGTGACGTCACAAAGTGATGTACCCATTTTTGGCTTATTTAGGGCTTGAAAATTGAGCACTATGAATTCCAGCTGGCGCAAACATGTACTCTTTGATTAGCTATAGTAATATTACTGGCGAAATATTGTATTTGGAGCATAGAATCTGACTCAGAATTTTAGAGAGGCTACTTTAACTTCAAAATGATGTCAAGAGAGGAAAAAATGACGTCAGTATCAAAATGAAAATTATGTTATAGTGAAAGCTCAAATGACATTAGATCACAATATGCTAATAGACCCTTCTCTCCAACTGTTGGTATTGCTCACTATGCTTCACTGAAACTACATGATATAGATACAAAATGTCACATGTTACCTCTCTGACCTGTAACAGCCATGTTAACTACGTTACTCTATTGTAATTTCAATTCCTATTGTGCAAATACCAAGTTATAGCTAATTCTTATTTATCGACATGCTGAATGCCTTAAAAGCATTTATGAAATGGCAGCAAACAGGAAGTATGCGTTTAAATAATACACCTCTATGAAATGACAGTTATATATGTTACTTACTTCAAATGTATTACTACTTAATGTAGTACTATCACTAGACGATAGGCTGCCAAAATACCCATGAGGGAGAGTTTTGTACACTACATCTTTCTAAAACCAAAATATAAAACCACAGAATAATGTTTATTAACTCTATAGTGGTTACAGCGTTACTTCGTTACCATGAAATAATAGGAATTCCTATCAAATTGTTCCTTATTCCTACTTGACAATATAAGCTAAGACTTTTAATTGTATTCAAATGATTAGCATTTTGATTCTATCAAATAAAAAATGTCTGTTATTACTGTTATATACTTAACTTTCTTTTAAATACATTATGTTAAAGCCCAAACAGCAATTTATGAGATTACAATGCTAGTGGTTTATTCACTGTCATTTAACTGCCAGTAATTGCCATTAACTGAAATATCAACAAAGCATTGATAATAAAGGAAGAAATGTTAGCCTAAATCACATAAAACGTATTTCAAGTCCATGTATTTTATCAAATTTATGAACATCATTTTAAATGCTGCTTATTTTATGATCCCTTAATGCTTCTTTAACGCAAAAATGATATCTTTTATCTCACTGACACTCGTGTATTTGCTTCATTCTACACATGAAATAATATAAAAAAGACGCTTTTCTTCACTGACTACGCCTAATTTTAGATGACACAATAACATTAAGCATACAGTAGCTTTAAGTTAGTAAGATCTATCGCACATTGTGTAACCCTACTATTGATTACACCAACTGTATTGATAAAGACAAAAATTTACTCAGAATTCGTTAAAAAAAGTAAGTTATTCAGATTTAGGTCTAAATTGTGACCTTTATCCTTGTTTTTTGAAACAATAAACTGAAGTGTTTTAGAGACTTAACGACTATTTCCCAATATAGGAGTATGACAAACACCAAGCCTATTCCTATGGTTATAATTGCTTTATATCTGAAGAAGGATGTCTAGTTTGGTGAAGTAAGAATACCATTTATGTTGGTAAAATGCATAACAAGAGAAGTTTAAGGAGCATATTACACTTATCTTCCATTCTGTCTGGTTCTAAAATTTTGTGAAGAATCGAACAGACAGCATTTGTTTTAATGGTTCATGACAGACAAACATTTGAAAGAAAATGGTTTATCACATAGAAAAGCTCCCTGGCATTGTTAGTATAGCATATATACTGTAGTCATTGCTATATTAATGGACCCAAATAAAGTATTGGTTAATTTGTTTTCCATAATTCTATGAATTAGATTTAGTCTTGAAGTTGAATTTTGTTTCAGATAATATCATTTTGATATTTAGCCAATCAAATGTGAACATTACGATAGATACAAAAATACATCCAGTTATTTCTTTGCTTATTTCAAATCAAACAAAATAGATTAACAGTAGTACTGAAAAAAACAATTAAAAGTATAACTCCCTATTATTCCATTTACCATGTTTACAATGTTCCTGTAATATTTTGTCAAAGTCACAGTTAATTCAGGTATGTAAGCATGTATTGGTAAAACTACGTGAGAGCTTATACTTGCACTTTCTTATTAAATATTTCACTTTTCTATCCAGCATTCTAAAAAAAACATTGTAAAATATATTTTACAATAACTTTAATGTCACCAGATCAAATTTGGCCAGAAATAATTTGGGCTGATAAAATTTGTATTTAAAGTAGCATTGAAGTAACAATTGACCTTTATCTAGTTTCCTTGAATATGGTCATATCTAATGTGATCATTGCCTTAGAGTAAAACTCACCACTATAATCCCATTATTGGTTGAGCAAGTGACCAGGGGTACTAAATTGATGTGATTGACAGTCTCGTTAAACAACGAGAGCTATGTTGAATATAAACTTGAATTAATTTAAGAGCTTCAGTAATGCCTCACCATCTGCATACACAACTAGATGCCAGGATACAAATTGATTTAGTGACAGTTTCTTTAAACAATAACTGATTACAGGCAGTTATAATGCATACCTACCTCAAAACATTTAGTAATTAGAAGGGTACTATTTTTATGGTAATTGAACCTAAATAAACATGGATACATGAAATCTAGCCTGTATCATGCAACGTAAATGAATACGTGTACCCATAATTTGAACAACTGTAAACAGTTACATAGAGTGATTGATTTCACTGATAATAATTATTTCAATTTAACTTAGATTTATCAAGATAAATACTACAAAACAAATCTCTAAACTCACCATGATATATTAGCTTTTCAGGCTCAATTATATATCGTCTTTGACAATATTTTTGATAAACATGGGGCCTTATGATATACTTTATACAGCTTTATATGCTATTTTAACAAATTGGACAGAAAATGGGAAATTGTATCCTTCTAAGTTCTGGTCTTGAGAGCTATCATCTTATTTGCTTATGAGTTTTAAAATCTATAAATTTGGGCAAACCATTTTTTGAAGCTATAAAAAGTTAAAAGATATAATATTTTGCAAATGTCGCATGGGGGAAGTGATACTTTTTTCAGACAAACAGGAACCTGGATATCTATAACAAAACAATTCATTTTTCCATGCGAACCAAACAACTGTTGTGCTTTAACAACAACATAATCTAGGACTAAAATTTGGTACCAGAAAAATGCATTTAAGCCCCCCCCCCCCTCCCGCTGCAGTGGCTTAGGCAGCTGTCCGTTCTAAGCTGGTGGTTTTGTTGTTGTTGATCCATTGCTTATTGTTGCTCCCATTGTTTGTGGGGGTTTTGTGTTTGGTCCTTGTTTTGTTATTCAGTACTTACGTCCTTCTAGTGTTGCAGTCACCTTTATGGGGAAAAGAAAGTTGGTTGCTTTACTTTAATTGTGGTCCTGATGTCTTGTAACTGTTAGTGTTCTTACTTGCTTTTTTGAAATGATATCAAATATCGTATAACGTATAATATAAGGAATTAAACAAGTCATATACAGTCTTGAAAGCTGTAATATACGTTACATACTGCCACACAAATAACAAAAAAGATAATTAATACCAGAAACGATGTTGGTTACAGCATTTTACTATTGAATTTCAATAAAAGGCTCATACATTGTGTTTAAAGGTTTTCATATAGCATTACATACAATTTTAGAATGAAAATATTTTTACCTTATTTAACGTGCTTTTCTGTGGTATCATATTTAACAGCATATAACTCTTAATTTTTTGTTTATAAAAACAAGCTGCTTGCAGTTATAAAATGGCTCATTAATTGTCTTTTGGAACATATAGTTAAAACATGAATGTTAAATGAGAAGCTTATTAAATGAAACTATTTAACAACATTTCATTGATTTAACAGGGGAGGGTTAGTTTAAATGTAACATAAATGACAATACAATGGCCCCTAATAACTTAAACATAAATATTTGTAGGGAATGAAATGTTCTTGTACAATAAATGACTGTTTGGCCAATTTGATTAATCCATTACTACCTTAACATCCTTAGTTACATTATTTGTGTTGTCAACAATTGAGGGGTAACGTAGTTAACATGCTGTAACAGCCAAACGCCACAACCGTCAGAGAGCTAACATGTTTCAAAAAGCTTAGCTAGAAACATAAAATTATGCTTACATTTGATTTTAATCGCAAGGCACACACAACAATCTTTCCAGAATTATATTTCTGTACACAATATTTTTTTGCTGCATACTGACATCAAATCGACGTCAATTTGACGTAAAATTGAAGTCCACGTTGAATCGATTTTCATTTTTGTCCTCCTATCGACGTTTTAAACCACTTCAACGCAATAAACAACATTACAATGCGACTAATTTAGGTGTATACAGCACTAGCAGATATAAACTGTTTGCTTTATGTGAAAATACAGTACGTCATTTTGTGACGTCACTTCGACGTTAATACTTCAAGAAAAAAATTGGAAACATCGTTTTCCTTAAACTGCATATATTTCTCTAGTTGAAAATCGACATTAATCACTTTTACCCAAAAATTCCCACGGGAGCCCAAATTTCGACACAGCGGCCTACACTAGTGTAGGCCGCTGTGTAATCCCGTGGGAATTTTTGGGTAAAAGTGTCAAACATACATTTTCTTGTAGAAAAATGTATCTTGTTTAAGAAAAAAGATGTTTCCAATTTTTTCTTGCCGTTTTAACGTCATGGTGACGTCACAAAGTGATGTACCCATTTTTGGCTTATTTAGGGCTTGAAAATTGAGCACTATGAATTCCAGCTGGCGCAAACATGTACTCTTTGATTAGCTATAGTAATATTACTGGCGATATATTGTATTTGGAGCATAGAATCTGACTCAGAATTTTAGAGAGGCTACTTTAACTTCAAAATGATGTCAAGAGAGGAAAAAATGACGTCAGTATCAAAATGAAAATTATGTTATAGTGAAAGCTCAAATGACATTAGATCACAATATGCTAATAGACCCTCCTCTCCAACTGTTGGTATTGCTCACTATGCTTCACTGAAACTACATGATATAGATACAAAATGACACATGTTACCTCTCTGACCTGTAACAGCCATGTTAACTACGTTACTCTATTGTAATTTCAATTCCTATTGTGCAAATACCAAGTTATAGCTAATTCTTATTTATCGACATGCTGAATGCCTTAAAAGCATTTATGAAATGGCAGCAAACAGGAAGTATGCGTTTAAATAATACACCTCTATGAAATGACAGTTATATATGTTACTTACTTCAAATGTATTACTACTTAATGTAGTACTATCACTAGACGATAGGCTGCCAAAATACCCATGAGGGAGAGTTTTGTACACTACATCTTTCTAAAACCAAAATATAAAACCACAGAATAATGTTTATTAACTCTATAGTGGTTACAGCGTTACTTCGTTACCATGAAATAATAGGAATTCCTATCAAATTGTTCCTTATTCCTACTTGACAATATAAGCTAAGACTTTTAATTGTATTCAAATGATTAGCATTTTGATTCTATCAAATAAAAAATGTCTGTTATTACTGTTATATACTTAACTTTCTTTTAAATGCATTATGTTAAAGCCCAAACAGCAATTTATGAGATTACAATGCTAGTGGTTTATTCACTGTCATTTAACTGCCAGTAATTGCCATTAACTGAAATATCAACAAAGCATTGATAATAAAGGAAGAAATGTTAGCCTTAATCACATAAAACGTATTTCAAGTCCATGTATTTTATCAAATTTATGAACATCATTTTAAATGCTGCTTATTTTATGATCCCTTAATGCTTCTTTAACGCAAAAATGATATCTTTTATCTCACTGACACTCGTGTATTTGCTTCATTCTACACATGAAATAATATAAAAAAGACGCTTTTCTTCACTGACTACGCCTAATTTTAGATGACACAATAACATTAAGCATACAGTAGCTTTAAGTTAGTAAGATCTATCGCACATTGTGTAACCCTACTATTGATTACACCAACTGTATTGATAAAGACAAAAACTTACTCAGAATTCGTTAAAAAAAGTAAGTTATTCAGATTTAGGTCTAAATTGTGACCTTTATCCTTGTTTTTTGAAACAATAAACTGAAGTGTTTTAGAGACTTAACGACTATTTCCCAATATAGGAGTATGACAAACACCAAGCCTATTCCTATGGTTATAATTGCTTTATATCTGAAGAAGGATGTCTAGTTTGGTGAAGTAAGAATACCATTTATGTTGGTAAAATGCATAACAAGAGAAGTTTAAGGAGCATATTACACTTATCTTCCATTCTGTCTGGTTCTAAAATTTTGTGAAGAATCGAACAGACAGCATTTGTTTTAATGGTTCATGACAGACAAACATTTGAAAGAAAATGGTTTATCACATAGAAAAGCTCCCTGGCATTGTTAGTATAGCATATATACTGTAGCCATTGCTATATTAATGGACCCAAATAAAGTATTGGTTAATTTGTTTTCCATAATTCTATGAATTAGATTTAGTCTTGAAGTTGAATTTTGTTTCAGATAATATCATTTTGATATTTAGCCAATCAAATGTGAACATTACGATAGATACAAAAATACATCCAGTTATTTCTTTGCTTATTTCAAATCAAACAAAATAGATTAACAGTAGTACTGAAAAAACAATTAAAAGTATAACTCCCTATTATTCCATTTACCATGTTTACAATGTTCCTGTAATATTTTGTCAAAGTCACAGTTAATTCAGGTATGTAAGCATGTATTGGTAAAACTACGTGAGAGCTTATACTTGCACTTTCTTATTAAATATTTCACTTTTCTATCCAGCATTCTAAAAAAACATTGTGAAATATATTTTACAATAACTTTAATGTCACCAGATCAAATTTGGCCAGAAATAATTTGGGCTGATAAAATTTGTATTTAAAGTAGCATTGAAGTAACAATTGACCTTTATCTAGTTTCCTTGAATATGGTCATATCTAATGTGATCATTGCCTTAGAGTAAAACTCACCACTATAATCCCATTATTGGTTGAGCAAGTGACCAGGGGTACTAAATTGATGTGATTGACAGTCTCGTTAAACAACGAGAGCTATGTTGAATATAAACTTGAATTAATTTAAGAGCTTCAGTAATGCCTCACCATCTGCATACACAACTAGATGCCAGGATACAAATTGATTTAGTGACAGTTTCTTTAAACAATAACTGATTACAGGCAGTTATAATGCATACCTACCTCAAAACATTTAGTAATTAGAAGGGTACTATTTTTATGGTAATTGAACCTAAATAAACATGGATACATGAAATCTAGCCTGTATCATGCAACGTAAATGAATACGTGTACCCATAATTTGAACAACTGTAAACAGTTACATAGAGTGATTGATTTCACTGATAATAATTATTTCAATTTAACTTAGATTTATCAAGATAAATACTACAAAACAAATCTCTAAACTCACCATGATATATTAGCTTTTCAGGCTCAATTATATATCGTCTTTGACAATATTTTTGATAAACATGGGGCCTTATGATATACTTTATACAGCTTTATATGCTATTTTAACAAATTGGACAGAAAATGGGAAATTGTATCCTTCTAAGTTCTGGTCTTGAGAGCTATCATCTTATTTGCTTATGAGTTTTAAAATCTATAAATTTGGGCAAACCATTTTTTGAAGCTATAAAAAGTTAAAAGATATAATATTTTGCAAATGTCGCATGGGGGAAGTGATACTTTTTTCAGACAAACAGGAACCTGGATATCTATAACAAAACAATTCATTTTTCCATGCGAACCAAAAAACTGTTGTGCTTTAACAACAACATAATCTAGGACTAAAATTTGGTACCAGAAAAATGCATTTAAGCCCCCCCCCCCTCCCGCTGCAGTGGCTTAGGCAGCTGTCCGTTCTAAGCTGGTGGTTTTGTTGTTGTTGATCCATTGCTTATTGTTGCTCCCATTGTTTGTGGGGGTTTTGTGTTTGGTCCTTGTTTTGTTATTCAGTACTTACGTCCTTCTAGTGTTGCAGTCACCTTTATGGGGAAAAGAAAGTTGGTTGCTTTACTTTAATTGTGTTCCTGATGTCTTGTAACTGTTAGTGTTCTTACTTGCTTTTTTGAAATGATATCAAATATCGTATAACGTATAATATAAGGAATTAAACAAGTCATATACAGTCTTGAAAGCTGTAATATACGTTACATACTGCCACACAAATAACAAAAAAGATAATTAATACCAGAAACGATGTTGGTTACAGCATTTTACTATTGAATTTCAATAAAAGGCTCATACATTGTGTTTAAAGGTTTTCATATAGCATTACATACAATTTTAGAATGAAAATATTTTTTCCTTATTTAACGTGCTTTTCTGTGGTATCATATTTAACAGCATATAACTCTTAATTTTTTGTTTATAAAAACAAGCTGCTTGCAGTTATAAAATGGCTCATTAATTGTCTTTTGGAACATATAGTTAAAACATGAATGTTAAATGAGAAGCTTATTAAATGAAACTATTTAACAACATTTCATTGATTTAACAGGGGAGGGTTAGTTTAAATGTAACATAAATGACAATACAATGGCCCCTAATAACTTAAACATAAATATTTGTAGGGAATGAAATGTTCTTGTACAATAAATGACTTTTAGGCCAATTTGATTAATCCATTACTACCTTAACATCCTTAGTTACATTATTTGTGTTGTAAACAATTGAGGGGTAACGTAGTTAACATGCTGTAACAGCCAAACGCCACAACCGTCAGAGAGCTAACATGTTTCAAAAAGCTTAGCTAGAAACATAAAATTATGCTTACATTTGATTTTAATCGCAAGGCACACACAACAATCTTTCCAGAATTATATTTCTGTACACAATATTTTTTTGCTGCATACTGACATCAAATCGACGTCAATTTGACGTAAAATTGAAGTCCACGTTGAATCGATTTTCATTTTTGTCCTCCTATCGACGTTTTAAACCACTTCAACGCAATAAACAACATTACAATGCGACTAATTTAGGTGTATACAGCACTAGCAGATATAAACTGTTTGCTTTATGTGAAAATACAGTACGTCATTTTGTGACGTCACTGTGACGTTAATACTTCAAGAAAAAAATTGGAAACATCGTTTTCCTTAAACTGCATATATTTCTCTAGTTGAAAATCAACATTAATCACTTTTACCCAAAAATTCCCACGGGAGCCCAAATTTCGACACAGCGGCCTACACTAGGGTAGCAAAGGCCAAATTTTTAGGGGAACAGGAGAACAAAGACAATATTGGGGAACAGGGAACATAAGAAAACAAATTATCTGTTTTGGGGAACAGGTAACATGCCAATTTATTTCAGGGGAACAGGTACCCCCCCCCCCCCTGGGAGGGCCTCATGGGTCGTCGCCTGCATGTGAAGTTTTATAGTTATCAGGCTTACAGAAGTTTCTTTTCAAATCTGAATAAAATGACAAATACCACCCAACAACATTAAAATTGGAAATGGCCTCGTCCAATTGATAAGGATGGGAAAATATATTCGGCATAAATGGGTTAAATATGGTTTTGTTTGATTTAATTCTTTACGTCCCATCAACAATCTTTCAGTTAAACAGGGACGGGTCTTCCTGGGTTGAACCAGTACTAAGCTAGGATAAATGTGTCTTGCTCAAGGACCACAACGCAGTGACGCCGGTGAGGCTCGATTCCGTGGCCTCTCGGTCTCGAGTCAAATACTCTACCACTGAGCTACTGCGCTCCCTAGGGTTAAATATGGCAAACACACTGGATTATTCCACTGAATGATCTGACGAGCCTGTGGAAAAGCAGTCTCGATGCTCAGGTAAAATCCACTTGTCTTGAGTGTCAAACAGTTTGGACCCAGAGTCAGGCCCGACGTTCTATCGGACCTGATTCTGGGTCCAAACTGTTTAGAAAGGGTATCAGCAGCCCAGGGGGGGGGGGGGGTACTGTATTTTTTTCTGCATACGTAGGCTCGGACCCAGCATCTACCGTTCACCCCAAAAAAATATCAGAAATTTCAAGCACCCCCCAAAAAATATTTGAAATTTTTGCAACCCCAAAAAATATCCCGATTCTGTATATTTACCTTAAGAAAAGACCCTAAAATACCTAGAAACAACCCCTAAAACTAGTCCAATTTTGGGATGACCCCAAAAATATCCACAAAATTTTCATACCCAAAAAAATATTCATTTTTCTGAAAACTCAAAAAAATATTGAAACTCAAAAATTTGACCTCCAAAAATGGTCCGAGCTTACGTATGTATGAGAATATCAGAGTACACCCCCCCCCCTCCCCCCTGGGATCAGCAGACGACGCTATGATGTAAAGAGGCAAAGAGCAGCATATATTGATCATATTATCCAATGTGCTGATTCATAAATATAAAATAGTTATTCGTCTTTACAAACCTGTTTTAATTCCTATTTCCACTCACTGTAAACACAAAAACATATAAAATACAACAGTACGGGTGTGGAGCCTATATACAACCTTGGATTGAATGCAAACTATCAGATTGCACTGAATAATTTTCCACACAATCGAACGGTTACGGGTGAGTACAACGGTATACCGTAAATCACCTTATGACCCATCGGTTAAAACCCAATTAAACTGTCTTCTATTGTAGTTTGAGAATAGTACTGTGTTTTAAACGCCTTACCTGTCTCGAACTCAAATTGGTTGAAGATTTAAGACCAAAGGCTATTTTTAGATCAGGACATCATTTTCTATTTTTAGACAACATTGAAAAAAAAATCAAGAAAAAATTAAGATGGGTTTTAGAATACTTTTGAAAATATTATGGAAAACGGAGTATTTGCTCCAAAATAGCAAATGCTCAATTTTCCATAATATTACAAATACAATGACAATGAATGCATTGCACTAACACATCCACAATGAATGGTCATGGCAGACATATTCACTGCGCTGTGGTCCTTGAGCAAGACACATTTATATCCTAGCTTAGTACTGGTTCAACCCAGGAAGACCCGTCCCTATATAACTGAAAGATTGTTGATGGGACGTAAAGAATCAAATCAAACAAAACAAACATGGCAGACATATAAAATGATATTTATTACTTGACTTTTCGCTTACTGTAAAGGCGGTGCCTCATGAATGCGTAATTAGGACTAGTCAACCTTAGGCATAGGTGAAAGCTGAAAAGGAGGCGTGGTGTTAATCAAAAGTAACTGTATTATCTTGTGCCACAACCTCAGTCATTATTTAGTCCTTAAAACGCCAGCAAAATAACTGCATCTGAAAATGTCTGTTTAACATAAGCAGTGAGGCGAACATTGTGGGCCCAGATCAGACTGCTCCTACAGGAGCAGTCTGATCTGGGTTCACACTGTTTATCTATGAGGCTTCAAATAGTTTAGTGGACGACAAAAACATACATTTTTTGATTATGCGCTTTAAGGGTTAATACATGTGAGTTCAGTGTGTATACGGTTAGGATTTTCATGAAATGCACGCACAAAAGCTTATTAACTCTTTACCAAATTATAAATAAAACCTGATTTCCCTTCCTTAGCAGATGAAATAGCCGAACCACACCCAGGTATGAATATTTAAGTCGCCGCCTTTACAGTAAGCGAAAAGTCAAGTAATAATTTAACACAAGGCAATGAAAATCATAAGGTATTGGAGTAGTGGCGATGGACTAATCATTCTAGCTAAATCAAAGTTTCTCGCATATTAAGCAAGGATCTAATAAATCTGATCATCAATTTTACAATGTTATTATTTTCTGGGGCGAACTTATTGATAAATACAAAGATATCAATGCGAATTCAAAGACAGTATTCACAGACTACGCAATGCTCAAATAAGTACATATAGTCCCTATATATTTCTATTATTCTGTCAATCAAAGGTGGGCGTGGTTAAAAAATTCTTCTCAACTCAGAAAACTTGGACCTAGCTGGTACCTATTACCATATAGATACAAGGCATGCTGGAAACCAGCTAAATCGAAGCGAGAGATTTACGTGACTAATATCGGACACTGTCAATTCGTCATATATATATTTCCCGTATACTAAAGTTTCGAAGCTAAATTGTAATCAAATAACAGAAATAACTTGTGAAAAATAGTGATGCAGTGACCGGACAGATTGATAGAATACGCGTTATATTGGGTAAATTTAGTAACCGTGGATAGATCTATAAATAGAAAGATGCTGAATAAGCGATAACAAATTATTATACCTTTACAAATACAGAGACATACAGATGTCCATACCATGGCGCAATCGGTTGCGACGGTAATTGTCGTCAGCAGCTATACCTTTGCATTTAATTGGTCGCAGGTTCGAATCCACAAGGCTTCGTTATTTTTTTTTTCATTTATCCCATGTAAGCTAATTTTTAGCAGTATTCTCCTACTATTGATATGCATCGGAAAATGAGAATATTGGGATAGTTTCTATCTCTTTTATTGTAATTCATATATGAGTTCATTTTAAATCGAGCACACCTTATTCTGCTAATTATATGTCCTTAAGATTGCATTTACTGGGTGTCCAGGTCCATCTGACATAGAAAATCTCTGACAACGTTTCTTTAGTCCCGAACTTATTTTACAGAATGCCAATGGTTTATTTCAAAGAAAATTATATTTTTTCAAGGTTTCAGAGGGGCTCCAACATTTGCCCCTCCCCCCTCTGGATCTGCGCATGCAATGTTTGGATCGACTGGATGCTGTGACAAAAGTTAGATATGAGAAAAAGTTGTCAATTTCGAACCTACCTGGGTATCCCTATATGTATACAACAACCATAGTGGCCCGACCAGGATCCAAATTGTTTTTCACGTCAGAACTCTTTAGGTAACTCTTTAGGTTCTGACAACTCTGGATCAAATCCATTGTATTTTACCTTTTGCATTAAAATATCTGACATGTCATCTGCCGATAACATTTGCAAACAGTTTTGACCCAGATCAGGCCCGACATTCTGTCCGGACCTGATAGGGGCCCAAACAGTTTGACACTTTAGAGGTTATGACAAGTTGAAGTTGAACTGATGTATTTTAACTTTGCGTTAAACCTTTACATGACATTGTCATCTGCTGATAACCCTTTCAAACAATTTGGAATCAGATCAGCCCCGCGGCATTCTAATTTGGGTCATCAAAGTTTCACATGTGATCGAAAGCCTTTCCTGTGCAACATTTTGAGTGCGATAAGCCACTTTATTAAACAAAATTAATTTGACACAAGATTTTGACGCGATAAGCCACTTTTTTAAACAAAATTAATTTGACACAAGATTTTGACTATCGTATCAGCGATGTGGGTCTTGCATACAAGTCGTGCGTGCGTGTGTGTGTGTGAGGCTGACTGGCAACCAGTCTGTCATGGGGTTCGCTCTTCCAGTCCAGCACCATTCCAAAGTTGAAATTGGTCATGAAATATTTTCTACAGTCATTCTCATTCCTTCTTATTCAAAGAAGTGCATTTGTCGTAACTGGCAAAACCTCACTCTACGCCATTTTGTAGATCTAACAATCAAACAATTGGTAGATGGGAGCATTTAGGAATGATCTCACTACCTTCGCCTCCTTCTATCAACTGGGCAATACTCTAAATGAGGACGCAGTTGAGTAACGATATTGTTAGCTAACCCAAGCCGAATATTAGTGGGAGGAATAAGAATACCAATGGTCAAACTTTCGTTATCTCATCTTCCGTTCATGTTTTCAAAAGACCATTTTTAGTCAAATTAAATATAACGCATCGTCAGGTTACTGGTAATGAAGGGGAAAGGTCCAATGTGGTTTTTGGATTAATTGGATTCGATCTCTGGCATATACACCTCCCATAGAATTATAATGGGAAAACACAGTCATTCCTACATCCATGCTACTGGTGTCTAAACTAGCCATGCCACAGGAGTCATTAGCTTCCATTAATGGGGAGACACTTAAAAATCTTCTCCTCTGAAACCATGATACCCACAGCTTGTAGTCCCATACATAAATACTGCAAGCACTGCCTCTTGGGTTCAAATTTACCAAATACTGATGATCACTTCCATCTCGGATACTGGGTCGGAGCTTCCATATGGCATAATGGAGATTTTTTTTTATAATCTTCTGTCCACAGCTAATACTTTTAATATGTAGCAAAGTTTAGTGTTTTCTAAACGAATGATCACTATCTCGGGACATTTGCTTTTTTAAACAGAAGAAAAAGACAAATCTTTTCTTAAACAAGGGGAGCGATTAAGACTAATTTAGTCACTTGCTTATAGTGTGCTATTAGTGTTGTAATATATTGACTGTCGGTATCCATCTATCAAGCACCCCCAGTCATGTATATGCCTGGCAAAACGCCGTCATTTTAACCGAAAATAGTAGTAACGCATCATTGAGACCGTTCTTTTGAGCACCAACCCTCAACCCCTCTGTACGCAAATTATATGTTGTCTGAGTGCTTTTGCAGCAACTTCAATCTATTTTTAAATCAAGAAAAAATCTAAATATGTAGCCTACTTATATGTGTTAGAAACCATCCAAATTGCTTCTCAAGTGAATACAAAAACAACAACAACAAGAAAAAACAAACAAAAGACAATACATATACACTACGTGGATATCTAATGCCCTCTAAACTGGGTGAAACGTTAATGAGCCACTTAAAACGCCCCAGTATAACATGATATTTCATGTTATAGTTTTTCTTGTTACTTTTATGTAAACCATAGAAATATTGTCTATTATTAAAAGAATATGAGTAGGTACGTTTTTGTCTACCTTCTCCAATTGTAGAATAAAATCTTCCTGAAGAAGCTTATATGAAGGACATTCTAACAAGAATTGCTGTTCATTTCTATTGATCCTGTATTGCAAACCTTGCAGATCCTATCATGTCTAGAGGGATACCAGTGTATCTACCTTTTTGCGCAGTCTGATCAGAACCTTTGCTAGTCGCTTGAATATTCTATGAATGTTAAGCTACTGACTGAACACCATTGGGAGTTTCTTAGCTTAAAGGGGGCTGCAGAGGCTCGTCTGAGTCTACACATGTCAAAATGCCACATTGTTGGAAATCACGTCACGGCTCATTATTTCAAAGGCGTCAAAGGGTGTTATTATGGAGTACAGCTTTATGGGTTAAAGCACTTATAGGGGTCACTTTTTCTAGCCTCCTGATAAAACGAGAGGCTTTTACACCTCCGTTGGTCGCTAACGATCATTTGGCGTATCTCCAACGATTATTAGGTTGTCTTATGCCTTTCATACCACCCTGACCAACTTTAGCACGAAATATCTCGTGATGTGCAAAGTCTACACTGATGTAGGTGATATAAAATAGTTATACCATGGGTTGTCCGTCTGTACGTAAGATAATCCACTCGCTAGAGCTCGTGGATTATCTCCACGTACAGGCGGACAACCCATGGTATAACTATTACATAATCAGGTGTAGGTCTACCCCTTCCCCCCACTCACACACACTCCCCATCTTTATTTTTCTTTCTTCCTTTACGTCTTAACCTCTGTAGAGTATCACGAATAAAACAAAATAAAACAGATTTCTGCGAATGCATTCAATTTGCATGAGATTTCAGAAATATATATACCGGAAATTCAACAACAAACTGTCGCATTTTGTTATCTTTATAACAATTTGCAACTAAATGTTCTTTCTTTTCCATCGGCCTGAATATATTTTTGTCCCATCAATATTCTAACCTGAGCCTCTATTTTATTCACCCTTTCATGCTCGTTTTCAGAGGGGGTGTGGGACTGGGGGCTCGGTCCCCTGGAAAATCACAAAGCTGTAGGTTTCCCTAGAAATACTGGTATGGACCCCGACCTCCTTGAAATTCACATAAGCTACCCAGCCAGCATTCAATGTTCACACTGGTAAATGTATACGTCGATTTGCTGGTATTTACGCGTATTGCCGGTACTTCATAGACCGGAAGTGGTAGATATTGGTGTTAAATCATATATAGAAAAACATGCCATATGCCTTAAAGACAATAGAATTAGACCATTTTTAAGTATTAGGCATGCACATGGCGATTGATGTAAGCATTTAGGAATAGATTCGAGTACCTATTCCTAAATGCTTACATAAATCGCCATGCTTATACTGAATACTTAAAAATGACCTAATTCTATATATAGTCCTTTAGGCATTTGGCATGTTTTTCTATATACTATTAACACCAGTATCTACCACTTCCGGTCTATGAAGTACCGGCAATACGCGTAAATACCACCAAATCGACGTATACATTTACCAGTGTGAATGTTGGGCCATCATCGGTCCGCTTGCAATACAATTACACCACCCACTGGCTCTGGATAGTAAAACCAGCTCAAAATTTGAGTGGCAGAGTTAGGATATCCAAATAACAGGATTGCTCTGTTGTCTAAAAGCAACTTTTAGACATCTATATTATTAAATTGAACTTTTTTGTCTTTATGATAACATGGCTACCATGGTTACCAGGAATAAAAATACTCAACAAAATCATAAATAAATGCCCATTTTCAAAGGCAATTCAAGTTTTTTGAGATTTTTCTTTAATATATTCAACTGAATTGATTTAAAGCTACATTTTAGATTGGTAACATATATTACCCTAGCAGTTAAGGACAAGAGTTGCTCAAAAACCAAATATTATTAAGTTGAATAGACAGCAATGGGAACAGAATATCAGAATATGCTAAAAGAAAATCATTACTAGTTAACGAGTTGCAGCTCAGTTACATAATCTTGATTCATCTTTGATACATAATGCAAAAAAATTAGCTGAAAACTTTAAAATCACAATTTCATTTGAAAAGGGTGTAGAATTACCCCACCCACTTACAATAGGTACGATATATTTCACAATTCTATTTTTTATGTCACTTTTTATGCCATTTTGCACAAATTCATAATAGAATGTTACAAGTAAGGGCAAAAATAAAATACAAGTCATGAAGCAGGGCAAAGATTGTCAACAACCCTATACAAATGTACTGTTTTGTTACACAGTAGGAATTATAAGGAATGAAATTTTTTTCGATGTGTTAACTCCAGCAAATCACTCACATATTTTAACATCAAGCAATCTGTGAGTGATTCGCCGGAGTGTTGTGCTTTATTCAATTTGTGAGCGATTCGCCATAGTTGACACATTGATAACAAGAAAAACTATAACATGAAATATCATGTTATACTGGGGCGTTTTAAGTGGCTCATTAACGTTTCACCCAGTTTAGAGGGCATTAGATATCCACGTAGTGTATATGTATTGTCTTTTGTTTGTTTTTTCTTGTTGTTGTTGTTTTTGTATTCACTTGAGAAGCAATTTGGATGGTTTCTAACACATATAAGTAGGCTACATATTTAGATTTTTTCTTGATTTAAAAATAGATTGAAGTTGCTGCAAAAGCACTCAGACAACATATAATTTGCGTACAGAGGGGTTGAGGGTTGGTGCTCAAAAGAACGGTCTCAATGATGCGTTACTACTATTTTCGGTTAAAATGACGGCGTTTTGCCAGGCATATACATGACTGGGGGTGCTTGATAGATGGATACCGACAGTCAATATATTACAACACTAATAGCACACTATAAGCAAGTGACTAAATTAGTCTTAATCGCTCCCCTTGTTTAAGAAAAGATTTGTCTTTTTCTTCTGTTTAAAAAAGCAAATGTCCCGAGATAGTGATCATTCGTTTAGAAAACACTAAACTTTGCTACATATTAAAAGTATTAGCTGTGGACAGAAGATTTAAAAAAAAAATCTCCATTATGCCATATGGAAGCTCCGACCCAGTATCCGAGATGGAAGTGATCATCAGTATTTGGTAAATTTGAACCCAAGAGGCAGTGCTTGCAGTATTTATGTATGGGACTACAAGCTGTGGGTATCATGGTTTCAGAGGAGAAGATTTTTAAGTGTCTCCCCATTAATGGAAGCTAATGACTCCTGTGGCATGGCTAGTTTAGACACCAGTAGCATGGATGTAGGAATGACTGTGTTTTCCCATTATAATTCTATGGGAGGTGTATATGCCAGAGATCGAATCCAATTAATCCAAAAACCACATTGGACCTTTCCCCTTCATTACCAGTAACCTGACGATGCGTTATATTTAATTTGACTAAAAATGGTCTTTTGAAAACATGAACGGAAGATGAGATAACGAAAGTTTGACCATTGGTATTCTTATTCCTCCCACTAATATTCGGCTTGGGTTAGCTAACAATATCGTTACTCAACTGCGTCCTCATTTAGAGTATTGCCCAGTTGATAGAAGGAGGCGAAGGTAGTGAGATCATTCCTAAATGCTCCCATCTACCAATTGTTTGATTGTTAGATCTACAAAATGGCGTAGAGTGAGGTTTTGCCAGTTACGACAACTGCACTTCTTTGAATAAGAAGGAATGAGAATGACTGTAGAAAATATTTCATGACCAATTTCAACTTTGGAATGGTGCTGGACTGGAAGAGCGAACCCCATGACAGACTGGTTGCCAGTCAGCCTCACACACACACACGCACGCACGACTTGTATGCGAGACCCACATCGCTGATACGATAGTCAAAATCTTGTGTCAAATTAATTTTGTTTAAAAAAGTGGCTTATCGCGTCAAAATCTTGTGTCAAATTAATTTTGTTTAATAAAGTGGCTTATCGCACTCAAAATGTTGCACAGGAAAGGCTTTCGATCACATGTGAAACTTTGATGACCCAAATTAGAATGCCGCGGGGCTGATCTGATTCCAAATTGTTTGAAAGGGTTATCAGCAGATGACAATGTCATGTAAAGGTTTAACGCAAAGTTAAAATACATCAGTTCAACTTCAACTTGTCATAACCTCTAAAGTGTCAAACTGTTTGGGCCCCTATCAGGTCCGGACAGAATGTCGGGCCTGATCTGGGTCAAAACTGTTTGCAAATGTTATCGGCAGATGACATGTCAGATATTTTAATGCAAAAGGTAAAATACAATGGATTTGATCCAGAGTTGTCAGAACCTAAAGAGTTACCTAAAGAGTTCTGACGTGAAAAACAATTTGGATCCTGGTCGGGCCACTATGGTTGTTGTATACATATAGGGATACCCAGGTAGGTTCGAAATTGACAACTTTTTCTCATATCTAACTTTTGTCACAGCATCCAGTCGATCCAAACATTGCATGCGCAGATCCAGAGGGGGGAGGGGCAAATGTTGGAGCCCCTCTGAAACCTTGAAAAAATATAATTTTCTTTGAAATAAACCATTGGCATTCTGTAAAATAAGTTCGGGACTAAAGAAACGTTGTCAGAGATTTTCTATGTCAGATGGACCTGGACACCCAGTAAATGCAATCTTAAGGACATATAATTAGCAGAATAAGGTGTGCCCGATTTAAAATGAACTCATATATGAATTACAATAAAAGAGATAGAAACTATCCCAATATTCTCATTTTCCGATGCATATCAATAGTAGGAGAATACTGCTAAAAATTAGCTTACATGGGATAAATGAAAAAAAAAATAACGAAGCCTTGTGGATTCGAACCTGCGACCAATTAAATGCAAAGGTATAGCTGCTGACGACAATTACCGTCGCAACCGATTGCGCCATGGTATGGACATCTGTATGTCTCTGTATTTGTAAAGGTATAATAATTTGTTATCGCTTATTCAGCATCTTTCTATTTATAGATCTATCCACGGTTACTAAATTTACCCAATATAACGCGTATTCTATCAATCTGTCCGGTCACTGCATCACTATTTTTCACAAGTTATTTCTGTTATTTGATTACAATTTAGCTTCGAAACTTTAGTATACGGGAAATATATATATGACGAATTGACAGTGTCCGATATTAGTCACGTAAATCTCTCGCTTCGATTTAGCTGGTTTCCAGCATGCCTTGTATCTATATGGTAATAGGTACCAGCTAGGTCCAAGTTTTCTGAGTTGAGAAGAATTTTTTAACCACGCCCACCTTTGATTGACAGAATAATAGAAATATATAGGGACTATATGTACTTATTTGAGCATTGCGTAGTCTGTGAATACTGTCTTTGAATTCGCATTTATATCTTTGTATTTATCAATAAGTTCGCCCCAGAAAACAAAAACAAAACAAAAATAATTCCTATATATAAATGCTCTCCATATCTACCTCTCGGACGGTCACATGATGATGACCTTTGCCATGTCTAAAAAAAGTATACATTTCAACTGAATCTTCTTAATTCTAAAATTTCAAATCTCTGACCATTGTTTATGGTTGTACAGCCCTGAAGAAGGCTATCTTATGAAGTTGTTCGCTGGCGTGTTGATGATGGCCAAACATTGCATGCTGGCTTGGCTGCTTTGTGAATTTCAGGGGATCCGGACCAGTATTGCTGGGAAACCCTATCTTTTTTGCGATTTTTCAGTGTGTGTGTGTGGGGGGGGGGGGACG
Source organism: Loripinus fragilis (assembly GCA_964019695.1). Lineage (NCBI taxonomy): Eukaryota > Metazoa > Mollusca > Bivalvia > Lucinida > Lucinidae > Loripinus > Loripinus fragilis. The sequence continues at coordinate 107,226,423 of OZ026515.1, forward strand.
GACCCCCTGTCCACCCCCTTTGGATCCGCGCATATAAAGTCTCATTAATCTGACTTTATACCACAATTTATTGTGAACTAAGATTTCCCTTACAGATACGAGTAGTAAAATAAGACCTGGGTATTCTATGGATGATCGGATAGCAGAGGTTAGTTAAAGTCGGTCACGAATGCGAAAAATAGATATCGCCAAACGTGAGGGAAAAGTGCGAAGTAAAATAGGTTTAAGTTAACATCAAAAGAGATGACTTCAATGTGTCCACTGCTAACTGAGAAAAGTAAGTTTGCAAGCTACAGTGGCTGAAATATAAAAGGTCATTCATAATCCTTAGATTAAGTATATCTAGTACTGATATGTAAATAAATCTCTAGTTTTTTTAATCCTGGGGTATGATATGATAACATTAGTCAAAATACGCTAGATAAACACTGTACTCGAACAGCACGGTCAACGCGGGTTGGTTGCAGTCGACGAGGGCACAAAATAATGTATCTGACTGTTAAAAAGGGTAATTATTTTAACCTTGCTGTTAAATAGGTCAAGGTAAGCATACGATCATTTTGTAGAGTCCAGATCCTCAGGATCAATGGCCGTTGGATGTTGAGAAGAAGTATTTTGAAGAGTGGTACCTTTTATTGGCATGTCCGCCAATTTGACATGTGACCTAGACCACGCTGTCTCATCGATGGAATGCTTTATATGTAATTAGCATTGAGGTTACTGAGAAAAATATGCTTGCATATGCTGATAGTAGTCCTATATGAGTGACCTTGGCTGAAAGGCCAAAGGCCAATCTTGGCTTTAGGTTCTTATCTATAGCCATCGCATCATTACATGTAATGACTCATTGTTGACCATTAGTATACATGTACTATTTGGTCACCCATAAAACTTCAGCTGAGGTGAGCTAATATGCCTTCATACTCCCCCTCCTTTAGCTCAGATGAGCTTATATACCTCCCTACTCACCCCAAACCCATAAACAAACAAACGAACAAAGGAACAAACAAACAACCGACGACGACGCCACTTTAAGTGAAATATGCCCGGAAATATCATGAACACATCTATCTTGAGATTGGAGAAGATACCACAGGTTTTTGGATTTGCGTTGGTCCCTAAACAGGCGTTTGTTGCGTGTTCCGATATACAGTTAGGTGTTGCATCTAGATAGACGCTGAATAAACTCTGCATGGCCTAAGAAATGTGTCAGTTTTAAAGATACTGCTGCACAAATTGAAATTTAGAATGAACGTCGTCACGAGAACATTTAGTAATGATGTTAAAATATTCATTAAAACATACCTGTTGCGTTTAAATAAATTCCAAACAACAAAATTAAGGCTCAAGCAATCATTAAATCTTTGCGCTGACGATGTACAGGTAAATCTATATTATAGAAATATGAGACATCTATACGAAGGAGGGAGGTAAGTTTCATTCAGAAATATCAATACCATCATTTCTGCTTAGCTCTTAGCACGCTGGCTAAATTGTCATGTAATGTTTGTCGGTTGCTGTTTTTTCTTCTTCAGAATTTATGTTTTTAAAAAATCTTTAAGGAATATCATGAGTTTCAGACAGTTTGGATCCAGATCTGCCCAATGTTTTGTCAATGCAAACTGCTTGCAAAGTTTACCAGCAGAAACATCAGCAGGTAGAGTTCAATCTTTACCTACTAGTGTCGTCTGCTGAAAAGCCTTTGCAAACAGTTTGGATCCAGATCAGGCCCGACATAATGTCGGGCCTGATCTGTATCCAAACTGTTTGACACTCTGATGGTATTCCTGAAACAATTTTTGCCCAAAGTTAACTTTAAAGAAAATAAGCAGAAGACAAAAAAGCATGACAAATACCCAGTAGGCAAAGAGTAAATATTGTGAATGCATTTTTCTTTAGGGTTCTAATTGGGCATATATAAGTAAATGCACAACAAATCGTGCTTCGAATATTTGGGTAGAAGGTGACGCCCAGATTGTTTTTTATAGAAGCATCTTCGTTTATCTTCGGTAATTTTTGAAAGTATACTTAAATCAAAAGTAAAGACGCTTTACACATCCATTAAGTCCTATTGATGAGAACTGTACGCATAAGTTGCGTGTTTTCTCTACTGCGTTTGAGCCAACACATGCGATTTTGCTACTTTTCAAGCAATGAAGGCTCATGTGAGCCTGTGCACACGCGCATGAACCTTGCAACTCACACAAAGAATGTATGTTTGTAGGTTTGTAGAGGAAGACTCAGAAAACAGTTTGGCCTCTATTCCCACTGGATACGTCAAAATGAGAGTTTAAGGAGGCTTTTGCGCACATGTTATGAGTGCCAAAATCTCATAGGAGCCTTCTCATCACGATTTCCACTGTTTGCAGATGTATGTCTGAATTTACCAGATGTGCGAAGTTACCGGACTTTACCCATGTGAGTCATGAACTTATCACATTAGTATGTACCATTTGTCAGATATTTGAGCTGCAGCATGAGTTTTCCAACAATGTGGTACATGCAACCAGCAAAGCCTCAGTTCAGCCTGCGCCTACATGCAGTCTGATCAGAGCCTTTGCTAGTCACTTGAATATTCTATGTCTGTTAAGCTACTGATAGAAGATCATTTTGAGTTCTACGCTTAAAAGGGGGCTGCACAGGCTTGTCTGAGTATACACTTGTCAAAATGCCACATTGTTGGAAATCACATGAAATGGTCTGTTTATACTTTATACATCATTATGAGCAAGTTATTACAGACACAGGAATACTTTTTTACCATGTGCTGTGGTGAAGTGACCTTGACCTATATTGCATGTTTCATTGATTTTGTTATGATTCTGTAAAGAGCATTTCTCTTAAAATTAGCATAGCAAAATAGTTTGCATCAAAACAAAGTTGGGCTTATATGTTACTTTACCCTGGCAGGGGAGGGGCACTTGTGGGTCAGCTGTGTACCGATGCGTGAAAAAACAAAAACAAAACGATGAGAAAGGGTACTTTTGTCTTTTTTCAAGCTGGGCAGTGCGCAGCGCTGTCATCGTTTAGGAAAGGAAAATTTATATTTTTGTAGGAAAAGGGTAATGCTTTTTACGAATTTGCTAATAAGCTGTGATTCAATCAAAACCTGGTCATAACTGTGCTGAACTGCAAAAATCAAGGGAGAATAACCGAAAGTGGGACCAAAACTGGGTTTGGTATTTAAACCTATTACAGTTCAGTTCTGTCTTAAGACGATCCATTTTGAATGGTTTCCAGCCTTCAACATCTGCAAAGTGTAAATATGTGGTCAGATAAAATTTGATATTTTCGCTTCAATCTGTTCAGCAATATGTATGACTTCTACTAAACAGGTTGTTTCGACTGGGGACTGCATGCAAATAAATGTTCACAAGCAAATTTGTTTTTGTTTGCTTTGGGGACCTGGTGTATTACTGTAATGTTCCCGAAATTTCAGATGCCAGATGAAATATTAGAATCTTGTACAGTGTCATATTACAGTAGTATTTATGGAGCAAATGGTGCATCTAGTTTGTGTGCACAATATTTATCTATCAGTCCAAAAATGTAGGATTCAGCAAATTACAGTATTTTTCCTATGTACATGTATACTGAATTAATGCAACAAAATACAATGGTTGCAGAAGTAAAAGAGTAAGCGTTTTAATGGGCTACAGTGAAAAGGGTTATTTTTGACTGGACACAGTGGAAAGGATAACCTTTTAAAGAGAGGAAAGTGAAAAGGAGTATCAAATTCAAAATGTTGAACACACTATTCAGGGTCAGTTTTACAGTCTTCTGTTCACACATCGGTACACAGCTGACCAGCAAGCGCCCCACAGGGACACAGCTCTACATTTAAGTTGTTCTCTGAAGCATTGATAGCTGTGTGAGTCAAAACTTGCATAGTTATTGTCCTTTGCATACTCTTTGAGCATGATCTTCGACCCCATGACATTGATCTACATTTCACACTTCAGTGGCCTTGATGTTGACTTACACAGTTAAATGCGCTTCTGTGCAGTAGAGATTGCTTAAGGTATGAAACCACTATTCTTAGGAGACTCCAGCTCGAGCCTGAGGGCTCACTAAGATTAATTCTACTTGTGACCAGTTTCAACCATAAAAGGCTATTCCCTTCAATCTTAATCAAGATTAGAGATGTTTTGTGGATTCTAGAGAAATAAAACACTAAAATAGATGTTACATAAGAAAGCCAACAGCATGGAAATCTTCTCCGATCACACTTTTTCAACAACAATTTTTACAATAAAATGTACCACGTCTGATGCCCCTGCTGGATAGTGTGCACGAGCAAGCTACTCAAATCTTGCTAAATCATGCAGAAATGCCCATGATCATGTTCAACATTTACAACTCAATACCTGCCTTCCACTTAGATTTATCAATAATCAGCTTCGAGTTTGTGTATATGAAAATAAAAGTATAATTCTGATGCATTTCCAGGCCGAGCCACACATTCATATTTTTGCCAGATAGCCACATTTAGTTTTATGAGCTGCAAAAAATGCTTTTTATTGATGATCAAACTTTCCCAGACATACAAAAACAACACGTTACAGTATAAAATGCAACAAAGTGTATTTAGAGCCAATGATTGAATGGTACCCCCTTATATTATCAAATTTGCCCATGTGCATCTGATGGGATCAGTGGTTTGCTACATAAGTGCCAAGCATTGCATAATAATTGTCCAAGTTAAACTCTTTGAGCACACACTGCTGCCAAGTGAATTCACCTATATTGCACGTTTCATTGATTTTGTAATCATTCTGTAAAGCGCATTTCTCTTTCAATTTAATCAGTAAAAATTGTTTGTTTAAAAACAAAGTTGGGCTTTTATATGTGACAGTGTGACACAGCTTTAAGTTGAATTTTTTTGTATTGGCGTTGATTTGAAATTGTTGTTGAGATGGTTTGTCAATGCTCAATGCAAAGAAAATAACTAGAACACACTCGACGGCGTGCCATCGCAAATCCCCACGCTCTCGAAGAAATCTAATGGTAATTGACCCTGTGACCCCATCCCAAGGTCACCAGTTTTATCGTAGGTTAAAAATTTTCAGTGTATCGTTGGTGCTCATCCCCTTTAATTTGATATGCCACATGACCATGTTCAGAAAATTAAATTTTTGACCCCTCCCCAAGGCCCCAGGGGGCGGGGACCAAAAAAAATGTGCCGGTGCATGTGCCATTCATGTGAGTAACTCACACACCAAATCTGGTTGAACTTTGGGAAAAAATTTTTTACCCCCAAACCCCCAGGGTACCCCCAAGTCTGACCCCTTGGCATGACCCAGGCGGCCGAATAAAAATCCCATCTGATATGTTATATATCTTTCATTTGTGAGAAGATACACAAAGTTTGGTTTAAAAGCCTTTGAAATTGACCATGTAATTCAGATTTAATGATATTTGACCTTTTGGTCCCTCCCCAAGACCCCAGGGGGCGTGGACCCAAAAATGGTGCTGGTGCATGTGCCATTCATGTGAGTAACTCACACATCAAATCTGGTTGAATTTAAAAAAAAAAAAAAAAAAATACCCCCCAAAACCCCCCACGGTATCCTTAAGTCCAACCCCTGGGGCATGACCCAGGCAACCAAATGAAAATCCCGTCTGATATGTTTTTTTTATCTTTTATGTGTGAGAAGACACACACAGTTTGGTTAAAAAATCTTTGAAATTGACTTTGTAATTGAAATTTAATGATATTTAATGGTATTTGACCTTTCGGCCCCTCCCCAGGGCACCAGGGGGCGGGACCAAAGAAAAATGTGCCGTTGCACACCCCATTCATGTGAGCAACTCACACAGCAAATTTGGTTGGATTTCGTCCAATGGTTTAGGAGGAGATAGCTTGACGGACAGACGGATGGACAGACGGAGGCGATTGCAATATCCCCGACGCTTTTTTAAAAAAGCGTGGGGATAACAACAGTAAAACTGATCTGGCCTTGTAAACTTGTCAGTGCATCCATCAACTGCATCCAGTCACAGCTGGACGACTGCATACAAATTGCATATATAGACCCTCAATTATTGGTACAGTGATCTTGACAACTAAAATAGTTCACACAGCTACACAATGGCATGCAACTTCGCAAAAAAAAAACACAAAAATATATATATAAATCCTTTCTATTTCTTCACTGTTTCGTATAATTCGTTATTTGATGCCACATTATAATAACTATTAACGTTAACAGCACACTTATTAGTCTGTGAACACATTTTTGACACCTAAAATCCCGCTGGCTATTTATGCAGTAGTGGGCTGGTAATAAGCTCGTTTAGAATTTAAAGACTCCAATTTAGCTAAAATGGACTAAAATTCAATTCCTAATAAAAACATATTATCATGAAAATTAATAGCTGTAAATAACTTACTCATATAATAGATCACAGTAAACAAAAACAGCCTATTTTGTGCCCGCGTTGACTGCAACCAGCCAACAACGACTGCGCTTTTGGAGTACAGTGGTTGTCTAGCGGTGGACGTATGTGTCAAGTAATTTGATAATTGGTCGAAGAGTGAAAGCTGTGCTCTGGAAACAAATTTTCCAATTACCCTTGGTCTTGGACATCGATCTTGGACGTAAAGACTTTTATTTATTTATTTATTTATTTATTTATTTATTTATACAATATTTATTTTTCACTAAATCTGTTTGGCAGCTATGTTTTAGGCAAAGTGACTTGAATCCGTTTTGTCATGATGGACACTTGTATCACTTGTGCCGAGTGCTATGATAATTCTTTGAAGGATGTGGATTTTATGCTCCGGAACAATTTCCATCTGACTTTGGCCCGTGACCTTGACATTGAACATATACAACTGGATAATAAACGTGACACATAGTTTTGTTATGGTGGTCACTTATTCCAATCACATGTAAAAGGAAAATGGGCCAAAGGATGTGCCAGCTACACTCCATAAACCAATTTTACATTGGCATATGACATTGGCCCGTGACCTTGAATTTGAACATACAGACCCGATTTCAAAAGAAGACTGTAAGAGGAGTTGCGCACACAAGGCATCCACTATCAATTGACTTTGACAGTAATAACGCCTGAAAAATGACTAAGTTCAACTTGTGAAAAAAGTGACAAAATAATCTGAGAATTATATCCAAACCACATGCACATCTTCGGTCCATGGCCCAAAAATCTGAATCAAAGTTTCAAACACTGTAGGCAGGGTTGCACACACAAGGTACCCATAATATATTCGCATAAATAGTAATATCGCCTGAAAAAATGACAAAGTTCAACTTGTGAAAAAAGTGACAAAATAATCTGAGAATTATATCCAAACCACATGCACATCTTCGGTCCATGGCAAAAAAATCTGTAAAGTTTCAAACACTGTAGGCAGAGTTGCGCACACAAGGTACCCATTATCTACTCGCATAAATAGTAATAACGCCTGAAAAATGACAAAGTTCAACTTGTAAAAAAAGTGACAAAATTCTGAGGACCACGTGCACATCTTCAGACCATGTATTATATGACTTTTGGGGTACTGTAAAGGCGGAATCACATGAATGCGCAATTAGGATGGGTCAACCTTAGACATAGGTCAAAGCTACAAATGAGGCGTGGTTTTATTTAAAAGTAACTGTATCATCTTGCGCCATTACCTCAGTATAGACGCAAAACACATTATTAAGTCCTTAAAACGACAGCAAAATAACTGCATCTGAAAATGTCTATTTAACATAATCATAAAAGCAAACATTGTGGACCCAGATCAGACTGCTCCTATGTGAGTTCAGTGTGTATACGGTTAGGATTTTCATGAAATGCACGCGCGTTTGCGCGACCCAAATAACTTTATTAATCATCACCAAATTATAAATAGAACCTGATTTCCCTTGTTTAGCAGATGAAAGAGCCAAGCACGCTCAGATATGAATATTAAAGTTGCCGCCCTTACTGTAAGCGAAGAGTCTATAAACACATAAGGTACCTGCAACCGAAGTTGGAAGGGGGGGGGGGGCGAGGGCGGAAGAACGGACGGAATTCCGAATACTATATCCTATCGCTTTTCTTCGCAAAGAAGCGGCGGGCACATAAATTCTCGGAAGTTGCTTGTTTAATGTTTAACCACATATTTACTTTTAAGATTTCGAGCATATTTGCATATACAGAAAGGCACTCCCTGGAGTGTCTACCTATGTGCCTGCTAGTGTCTCCTGCAGATAACCCGGCTTGCAAACAGTTTGGACTCAGACCAGACCTTACATGGCCTGATCTGGATCTTAAATGTTTGACATAGTTACATGTATTTTTTTAAAGTTTATTTCGTAATATATTATTTGAACACGCAGGAAGTCACGAGTGTGATCATGCGGTCCTTTATAAAGAAAAATTAGGAAGATGTGTGGGCGGGGCTTTACAAGAATATTTCTCCGTCCACAGTGGGAATGGACTGTTTCCTGTACTCAATGGCGTTTCTCTAGCGGGCCGATGGTGGCCAGATACTATCCAAAGGTCACAAGATATAATTTCAAATAAAATTGTTTTCTTTTTCTGAAGATCGTTTTTGTCTTAACCTTAACAAACAGTGTAGATCCGGATGAAATGCTGCAAAATGCAGCATTTCATCTGGGTCTTCACTGTTTGCCAAAGTCAATTAAGGAGTCACCAGTTTTGGCCAAAGGCGTTAAAATTGTAGAGTTGAACTAGTTGTTTCGTTCATTTCAAGGGTTGAAGTAAGTTAACCCTTAAAACGTCATCAATTATAGCAGACGGCTTTTTTTCGAATTGTGAACCAAACTAGACTTGACATTAACTGTGAATCGTCTGCCGGGCATGAAATGTCAAGCATAAATTTCCTCTGAACTCAAGAAATTTATCACAATACATTTGTCGTCTGCTACAAAACTTGTTCGAGCTTGCACATATACTTTTTGTAAAACGTTTTCTTATAGCAGGGCTCATGCTATACGGGTATATCAAGTGAAATAGAAGGCTAATTCGCCATTGACTGAGAAAAGGGAACGTATGTGTATCCAGACAGCTCACTTTTCTCTCGCCTGAGTGACAACAACGTAAGCTTTGGTTTCTTGAGAAATACGATAAGAATCCCAACTCTAAGACACTTTCGCTAAACTAGAACTGTCCTCTGCTGAAAACTTTTGCAAACAGTTTGGACCCAGATCTGGCCCGACAAAAGCGTCGGGCTTGATCTTGATCTGAACTTTTTGACACTGGGATGGTATATTTGAAAAATTTATTCAGAAAAATGTTAATTTTGAAGTAAAAAAAAACAGACGACAAAAAGGCATAAAATACACAGAATGCAAAGAGGTTAAACATTGTTTGGAATGTTGAATATCACATAAAAATAAAATGGGTAATATTACTATTTGTCCTCATGTCTTTTTAAAACTCTTTTCCCCGCTAGTGGTGATAATAACCGTTTGCAAACAGTTTGAACCTAGACCAGGCCCAACAAATTGTCGGGCCTGATCTGGATCCAATCAGTTTGTCATTGTGATGGTACTCCTGAAAGATTTTTTTTGAAAAAAAAGTTAATTTTGAAAAGTCCGCAGACGACAAAAAGCTAACGAAATTACCCAGCATCCAAAGGTTAAAAAGGAGGTTGTGCCTTAAATAATCTTCACACAATGTGTGAACTGCATTGCAAAAAAAAGTGTAATTTTACACCCAATTTGGTGACAGCTGTACTCCTATTTTTTTGGCGTAACCTTTTAAAACTATGCTCTGTTTGATTGTAATGATCAGTAATACAGGTATTATATGACTTTTTGGTTACTGTAAAGGCGGCACCTAATAAATGCGTAATTAGGACTGTTCAACCTTAGACATAGGTAAAAGCTGAAAATGAGGCGTGGTTTTGTTCAAAACTGTATCATCTTGTGCCCTTACCTCAGTAAAACACAAAAACGCCAGAAAATCACTGCATCTGAAAATGTCTATTTAACATAAGCAAAGAGGCAAACATTGTGGACCCAGATCAGACTGCTCCTACAGAACAGTTTGATCTGGGTCCACACTGTTTGTCTATGAGGCTTCAAATATTTTAGTGGACGACAGAAACATACATTATATGAGTATGTGCTTCAAGGGTTAATAAAATACGATTAGGATTTTCATGAAATGCACGCACGTTTGTGTGGCCCAAACAACTTATTAATTCTTCACCAAATTATAAAAAGAACCTGATTTCTCTTGTTTAGCAGATGAAATAGCCGAACCACGCCCAGATATGTATATTAAAGTCACCGCCTTTACAGAGAGCAAAAAGTTCTATTATAATGACCAGTAACACACAATTTATAATAGTTATTCCTGGAGAAATGCTGTTGTAGTAGCCGCTGTAGTATGAAAGTAAGTGTACGTTTACACCAAAAAGGTGGCAGCTCAGCTGCCACCTCTTTTGATGTTAACTTACACTTATATTTTACAGGGTACTGGAGAAAATATACTCGCCAAAGCTCGTTGATTATCTCCACGTACAGGCAGACAAAATATGGCTTATCATTTTTTTACAGTGTATCTAAGAAATGAATTCATATTTTCTGATGTTGATGAAATGATGGCCGACATGGATTCAGTTCAATAAAAGACCTGACCATGATGGCGAACCTCCGAAAAGCGGAATTCAGCTATTAACTTTACAGTCAAGTTTTATTCTGATTTTTTAGTTGATCGATTTACGATTTTAGTATAAACAATATCTTATTTGTATATTGACAGGTATAATACAATATATACAAATGTAATGACACCGAATTTGACGGATATCCAAGACATTTACGTGTTGATGGAGAAAAATATTAACGGATACATACAACCAACATGCCGCCTCTTTGGTATACTTACTTACATGTAACTCAGCATGCTGGGTCATTTTTCGCGTTTTTAATTTCGTCTGAAGATATGTTTCAACAATACTAAAAAATTTTCTTTAAACTATTATTTAATGAATAACAACAGAGTATCAAAAAGCTTGGATCCAGATCAGGCCCGACAGAGCGTCGGGCCTGATCTGGGTGCAAACTGTTCGCAAAGGTTATCGGCAGATTACTAAAGTCAGCGCTGGCCAAATAGCTGAAAAAGACGCCACTTGCGAGCTTCACGACAAGCGGGTTCATATATGCTATAAAAGATACGTAAAATAACCTGAGGTACTAGTTTCCAAGAGACTTCTATTCTGTCATGATACGTTTTTTTGTAATATTTGTATTCTCTTGTTTTATTTTTCTTTACTGCAGAATGCTGTTATAAAAGTATGGTGATAGCTCTGGATTGCCTCTGCGTTTTGTGTGCCCAATAGAGCCGTTACAATGAGTCGGGTTACCCACAGTGTATGTTTTGGTTAAGTAAATAAAGATTATTTTAATTACGCACTTTTTCTAGAGGCATATCAATTAGCGGTACCTACTGCATTTTTTAATATTTATTTTAACTTTATTAAAAGAGGACAACACCTTCAGCGATCCACGCTAGTCTACCATGCTTCGCTCTAAAACATATTTACATATATACACATATACACAAGTTAAGCATAAAATATGTTAAGTATAAACGAGCGTATAAAAAGAATGCGGATAACCAGTGAGGTCAGATTATGTAGGGCTTCTTTACGCATGTTTGAGCAAATGGAGCGAAGATGTGCCTATACCAACATGACATGCAGGTTAACGGTTAAAAGACCGATCTAATAATTATTGATTGCACGTAAAAAAAGAAGCAAAGCATGCGCGGATCAAGAAAGTTTTTTCAGAGGGGGTCCAACTTTGACTTTTTTTTTTTTTAGTTGATGGATGGACCCAAATACCACTAAAATCGGGCCATCATCGGCCCGTCAGCGAAGCGCCTTTTAAATGGCGTTTGGCTGGCGTGCCAATGATGGCCCAACATTGAACGCTGGCCTGGTAGCTTTATGATTTATCAGGGGATCTGGACAAATATTGCTATTACCTAAGGAACTCTATATTTTGATTTTCAGTGTGTGTGTGTGTGTGTGTGGGGGGGGGGGGGGGGGGGTCCGCGCATGCAAGAAGCCCATTTCTCTCGATTTCCGTAAGTCGAGTATTCCAAAATGTAAATTTGTCATCTTAAATATTTGTTTTGTAAATCTTTTGAATAATTGTAGGTCTAGTCTTTCACGAAACATCAATTAAAGTGTTGAATATCTTAAACTGAACATATTTAACCAACTCATTGTACCCGACGATTAACGTTTAACACTAATACGTATTTTTTTCATAAAAAACAAGTGCATATCCAGATCAGCTGGCTTTTTAAAAAAGCCAGCTGATCCGGATCAACACTTTTCCCCCATTTAGTCTATGTTTCCTTGGTGATAAATGGAATTGTGGATTTGGTCATGCTGGACGTGAAACGATGCCATAGCATATTTTTCTAGTCAGCAGGAAAGTGGTTAGGACATGCAGGTGACCATGGCGATGCACAGACACGTATATTACATATTACATGTACACGCACATGTCTCCTAACATGGCGCAATCTCTACCCAAAATGACTGCCACATTTAACCAGATAAAATCATATTTGCTAAAAAATCAGGATGCTTTTGCTTTCATAGTTGAGTAGGGTGGATTTCTACAAAATTCAACACATGTTGTTAAAAACTTTCAAATAACCCAGGCCTTAATATATTTACTTTGAATAGAGTTATTGATGAAGTAGAATTTTTAAACAACTACTTTCTTCGGTAAAATGCACGATCCTTGGGTATGTGAGTCCGTCCGTCCGTCTGTTAGCAGTTATTGAAAATGCTCATAATTCTTGAACCACATGGTCTATTGGGGTCAAATTTGCATGCAAATGCATGTCAACATTATCTGAGCCGTGACATGAGACTTCCAACAATGTGGTAGGTGCGACCAACAAAGCCTCAGATCAGCCTGCGCATACGCGCAGTCTGATCAGAGCCTTTGCTAGTCGCTTAAATATTTTAGGAGTGTTAAGCTACTGACCAAACATCATTCGGAGTTTCTAAGCTTAAAAGGAGGCTGCTAAGGCTCGTCTGAGTCTACACTTGTGAAAATGCCACATTGTTGGAAATCACATGTCACGGCTCATCTGACCACTGGCATCTGTAATAGCCCTTTTTTGATGGACGATGGTTTGCTGAGCATCATTTCAACCGATTGAGGTCAGTTAGTGAAAACGCTCATAACTCTTGAACCGCAACGTATATTTGGACCAAATTTTGCATATTTATTCATTTTAACATTGTCTATTCACTGGTATGCAAAATGGTGACGAGGCTTTGCCGAGCATCATTTTGGCCAGTTGAGGTCTTTTAGTAAAAATGCTCATTATTCTTGAACCGCACCATATCACGGGCGGTAAACCTATGAACTACCACGAAATTGTGTTAACGTAATTTTGTTCCCAAGCCACATCCGGGACACGTCGTGGTAGTTTCCAGGCCGAAAATTGGATAAAGAAAGGTTGTGGCACTTTCATTTTTGTTTTATTTTACAACTAAGAACGAGCAATGGTGAAATCCGACAATGTGGTTCCATGTAAATATGTCCCAGCGTCCTCTCTTGCCCAAATTTTGCATGAAAAGTTATTTTCTTTCTTTAGATGTGTGTTTCCCCACTGAGCATCGGACCAACTTTCCCCAAAGTTTGAAGGATTTTAGCCCATATCTGTCAAAATAAATGGAATTTGATATCATTTGACTATGGAAATGATAAAAAGACCCTCAATAAACGTTAATACACAGAAAAAATCTGAGCATTTACTCGTAAACGATTCATGCATCCGCGCAGTCTGGTCGGCGCCTTTGTTATTCGCTCCCTACAAAGTAAGATACATGTATCTAAACTTGCTTCATGCAAATTTCATTATTCAAGCTTGTCTTTGTAGCTAAGCAGGGTGGTATGCGCCTTAGCTGATCGTAAACCCCGAAGATGGCAGCCCCGAGGTTATCAACTCAACCGAGCAATAAATTAATGGTGCTTGCTTCATGCAAAATTTCAATTTTCTAGCTTGTCTTTGTAGCTAAGCAGGGTGGTATGCAATAGTTGGCATTTTAACATTATACAACATCTGAGAGTTTGAAATCAAGAAAAGTGTTTTTTTTCTTCTTCAGTATTTTAGTATTTATGAGCAGTTGGAATTTCATGCTCAGCTGTGGTGAGCATGAAAAATGTTTTATAAGCTCGGGGCCAGGTTTTATCGGACTGAGTGGAATAATTGGACGGTTAAACAGGATCAACTAAATTTTCTATTAACTCTTTAACCACTAGTGTCGTCTAATTATAACATTTGCAAGCAGTTTAGACACATGTCAGACCCGACAAAATGTCGGGCCTGATTTGGATCCAAATTATTTGACACTCTGATGGTATTCATAAAAGCACTTTTTCGAAAAAGTTGATTTTGAAAAAAAAAAATCAGCAGAGACAAAAAAGCATGAAAAATTACCCAGTATGCTAGAGTCAAAACGGGAGAGTGCAATTATGGCATGCACTCATAAATTCAGAGGATAGGTTAATCAACATATTTGATCAAATACCGTCACGAATATTTGACTCTTGATATCAATGAAAAATGAGGAAAAAAGTCTAGCATTTAGCTAAATAGCCAGCCTTACCACTCTTCCCACCCTTAAAGACCTGAATTCTTCAGACAATAAAAATGGGACCACTGCCTGATGGCTATTTTAGACAGATCAAATGCTAATCTTTATGAGGTGATTATGACTTCCTTACTGGGGGCAATAAAGTGGTCCCATGAAGGGTTTAGGTACTTTCTGATAAAATATTGATATCTTAGTGAAAGAAATTGTGTCCGTGAATGATTACTTATACTGAAGAGATGTTGGCATCACGTTGTTGTAACAGGAACGTAAGTGTTAGTTTACACCAAAAGTGGTGGCAACTGCAGCTGAGCTGCCACCCCTTTTTATGTAAACTAACACGTATTTTACAGTGCACTGACACGTTGTACTATAAACAGGTATTTTGGCCACTGGAAAGTTAAACATATCACCTAACATGTTCAATCAATCATGGAAGCCCGAATGCACTTGGATCAATATGTTCAATGAAAATTTAATGAACAAAAACGAGTCGTGTACCCCAACAAAAGGTGACCCTTCACTCCGTCACGCTTAAGGCTAGTTTTTATGTTGAATCGTATACATGTGTCATTCTCAGTCATACGACAATTATATAAAAGCGTAAAAAATATATATATTAAAATTGTATAGAAGCGTATATAACTAAGGTAACTCGTTTTCAGGAGCCACAATGCACAATTCAGTTAACATGGTAAAGAGGAAGGCAATCGATACAATCAAGTACCACACCAGTGACCTATATAGGTCACTGACCACACCTACCCGCGACACCGTATAGGAAAGTGACAAACACACAACACACAAGAGAGCCAAGAGGTCATGTAATTATTGTCTCTTTACATACAGGTCAAGATAAGCATGCGTTTTGCTTTGTATGATTGTTGCCTAAATGGACAGAAATGGTAAGGTTAATCAGCTAACCTGCAAAACCAATGCGCAGAAAAATGTCTTTTGTTTATATATGCTAACATTACTGGCTAATGTAAGTATAGAAGCAAACAGTGTTGACCCAGATCAGGCTAGTCATATAGGAGCATACACAGTTTGTTAGCTGACCAGGAGAGAGGGGATCCAAATACCACTAAAAGTGGACACTCATCGACACACCAGCGAAATGCCATTTAAATGGCGTTTCGCTGGCGGGCCGATGGTGGCCTAGCATTGAATGTTGGCTTGCCGGGTATCCGGACCAGTATTTATAAGGAACCCTATAGTTTTGTGATTTTCCAGCTGGGTTTCCAATTGGAATTCAGTCCATATGATAGACACCTGGCTACATTTGAAGATTCACATTATGTATATATCTGTAAGAATGTAAATTTACACCAATTTTGGTGACAGCTGTGTTCTTTCTTCTGCTTCTAAAGCTGGATTCTATTTGATTGTATTGATCCGGAGAATAAATATAGCAACAGGTATTTGATTTGGTAAAAATGTTTAAACATGAAATCATTGACTTGAGTTGTTTAAGAAGAAAATGAGTGTATAGTTATACAAAAAGAGGTGCTGTCACATCCTTAAGTGTAAGCTTACATTTATATAACAGTGATATGCAGTAGCTAATAATTTAAGCATAGTGTTTTATTGGGATGCTCACCAGGCATCGCCTGATTCAACTGGTTTTACTGACTGATATTCAATACCACGGATCCTATATTGCATAGGATCCGTGTCAATACCGACTTTGGTACGAACTATCTCGTGATGTGCAATGTCTACACTGATGTTGTCGGTATCAACTAGTAAAGCCATGATTTGTTCAAATGTACACTGTAAAAAATAGTGTAGCTTTACACCAAATTTGGCGGCAGCTGAACTGCCATATATGTGGTGTAAACTTTCAATTGCGGCTTTTAAAGCTATGTTCTGTTGGATTGTAATGATCCGGAGAAAAACTACAGCAAGAACAGGTAGAAATGTTTAATATCTGTCACTGGCAAAATGTTGCCTAATTTGTTTTTATGGAAAGTAAGTGAATGTTTACACCAAAAGGGGTGGTAGCAAAGCTGCCACCTCTTTTGGTGTAAACATACACTCATTTTTACAGTGTACTGAAGATAATCCACCCGCCAAAGCTCGTGGATTATCTCCACGCGCAGACGGACAAACCATGACTTCACTATTACATACAGACATTACATACATCAACACATTTTTCTATGTATGGACAGCGAGCCCATGAGATAATGAATGTATCATTTACAAGCCGCGATACACAGCTATCTAGTGGTGCTTCGTGTTAGCCTTCATACACTTGCCCAGTACGCATATAAAAGTGGGCCACCATCGACAGTGGCCCCACGACTGTATGTTGACTGGCTCCAAGCTTAGTGTATAAGTCATATACAACGAATGCTCAGGTGAGACCCTCGCGGACGCACAAGCTCGTCTGAGCACTCGCCGGCCGCCTATGTGGTATCTTAATCTCATGGGCTGGCTAAATTTTATGGGTTCTTAAAACTCACCGGTGCATACTGCCCATTCGACGCCATATAACTCCACTCATTAAATGACTGGCAGTCAATTCAGGTGTATTGGATCGTAAATATATATAATATATCTGGTACCCGGTAGAATTCTATTCTTTTGAAGTTATGCTTTGCTTGTTTTTTGGACTCGTCATACCAAAATCTCCCTTTTTATATGAAGCCGACGAATCAAAAAGCATGACGTTCTTTTGTATCTTTAAATAAAGAAAACTTCATTTTTCTTGTATACAGCTGGTAAAAAGTTAACCGTGTGCTTTTAGTAACTACCAATTTTCATTTTTAACAATAAAGTTCAATACACACATTGGAAACAACAACAACAACAACAACAACAACAACAACAACAACAACAACAACAACAACAACAACAACAACAACAACAACAACAACAACAACAACAACAACAACAACAACAACAACAACAACAACAACAACAACAACAACAACAACAACAACAACAACAACAACAACAACAACAACAACAACAACAACAACGATTAGTATCTGTTATAGTTTCCATAATTTTGATGTGCATTGGGGGTATGAATTGTTTTGGTACTGAATTTGAACACAATGGTTGTCTTTTCAAATTAAATTAGCAAATAAGATTTAAATGGGACACCGCCGCCGACACCACCACCGCCACCGCCACAACCACCACAACGAGCAGCAGCAACAACAACAACAACAGATCTTACTCGAATTAGGAATATATTTGTTAGCAAGCACCACAGCGTCACTATATAACAACGCCAAGGGGTAGAGTGTTTTACTGGAAATCGAGGGGTTGCGGATTTGAGCTTCACCGGCATCACTGCGTTATGGTCCTTGAGCAAGACACATTAATCCTAGCTTAGTACTGGTTCAACCCAGGAAGACCAGCCTTACAGAAAAATTGTTAATTGGGACGTAAAAATCAAACCATACAAACCAAACAACGCCACAGGGAATAGCAAAATGCCACTTTTAACAAGTTCACTACTCATTCAAATTCCCACCTGCATAACAATATACACTTCGCCTAGGTGAACATCACTGTTTTCGGGTTGTCAACCTCAAAAGAATGCACCAATTGTTTTGCTATATGACACTCTCTTCTCCTAGTTCTATATAGAGTATTTCATGTTTATAAATTTACTTGAGTCAGAAGTTCCTACTAGTACACTGTAAACAAAATTATTTCAACAATTGTTTTTCAAGTTCTGAAACTCTTATGAAATGTGCAAAAATTTGCAGTTCTAATAAAATGAGCAAGTTCTTAATTTAAAACATTTGACCTGGAATCATGCTATCTCTTGAATCAGTTTTCCAATATCTATACTATGCACAAATAGTTTAGCAATGTCTTATGTATCGTACCTTTCTTGTGCTCATCTTTGTGCAATAGCGAACAATTTAAATTGCAATGACGAGAACAGGATCTTTGGCAAATGAAACCACTAATTTACAGACGCCATCCTTTAAAATGCATTTGGGGAGAGCAAGAATTGCAGGAGGGGTCAGTAAGCAAAATTCACATCCGTTGTAAGTAATGATAAACTGATTAGCATGTGAATTTTCGTTTGGTGGTCTTTCATCTTCCCCTATAAAACTATCAGTTATGACGTGACAGATGTGATAGAAATTTCAGGCTGAAAAAAAACCGACTGCCATCAATGAAGTCTATACGTAGTCATCATTTGATTAAACTTCTAATGTTAATTGGTGTTTCAATTCAACAGAGAATCAGTTTACAACGATAGCATAGGCTTACAATGTAACTCATCTTATGGTTGATTAAAACCTTAAGTTACTGAAAAATGGTGCGACGACTTTGCGAGATAACGGTGACGTTTAATTTTATCTTTCGGCTCGTGGTCTATAGCCATGAAGATGTTTCATTCAAAATTATTTGTCTGAATGTGTTGGAATTACTTGTTAATGTGATTCAAGAAAAACCGACTAGAAACACCGTTTAATTAATAAAAACGTCAAATTGTGAAAGCTTGGTCTTTACTTCACAGAGAAAGTTCAGAAAATTGCAGCATTTGCTATGCTATTTGGTTTTCAGTGACCCAAAAATTGCTTGAAAATGGTTTTGACTTCCCCCAATGATCAGATCTACCCACGTTACCCGCTAGTCTTAAATTTAACGTCATTTTGGCACGGCCGCTGCGTTTGGTAATTCTGTATATTTTTAAACGGAAACGATTGTCAGATGATCGGCACTTGTATCTTCATGACAGCAAATGAAACTTGAGATATGATGTGGATGGGCTCACCCATACAAAACAATTGCTAAATTTATTGTGCATAGTATATTTTTAGCGATCAGACACCAGTGAAAAAAGTGATGTCTACCTGTCCTTGTCTAAATTTAGTTCAATCTATTTTAGCTGCCTGGCAGCACTGACAAATCCTGGTGTCGACCTGTCCTGGGCTTAATCACTGGTAAACATCAAGATCTGTCACAACCAGTTAAAGCTAGTTTCAGCCAATCAGAGAACAGCCCGGAATCTAAGATCCCAATTTTTGAATAACCCTACAAGATCTTGTAGACTAAGGGCCCACTGTACCCTAGTCTCTCCCAGTGAGATTTTATGACATCTATATCACTGTAAAGCTTACTATCTCCCGCGTCGATTGTCACTTGTTTGGTGAAAAAAGGGTGCTGGGTAAGCCTACTGTATGCAATTGATTATCTGCCCCTGATTTCCAAATTTTTCATTTTTTTGTGAATAAAGGTATCAGATCAGATAAATATTCAAGGGACACAATTAAATGTCTTCCCTGGGTCCAGGAACGCCATTTAAATATATGTGTTTACTGCTAGGCATTTCTCCTGCATTTGTGACACCAAAAAATTGCACTAGTAGTGCCTCTTCCTGGGACGAAGTCCGACTGGGGGTCATCAATAGACACCATCTGTTGTATGAGGCCATCGACAATTTTCTCTAGGATCTTCATGGCTGTTCACCCAAGTTTACGCTCGATAGTTGTTGCTGTTCAGAGCATCACCATTTAGGCCTCGATAGGTGCCTCCGTCCTGAGCACCGCCCTTAACCTTGTAATTCCAGACACTGTTATTTTGCTCCCAATCAGTTGGGCCCTTGCCATCTCTACATTGTGGACAGGTAGGGGAGAGAATTGGGGCTTGATTTGGAGTAGCATATCAATCAATATGTAGCTTACCAGCTGATACTGCAAGAGCAACCTCCTCCAAGTAACAAGCCTGCACAGACCCTTTTGAAATAAAACATGATACTGTATTACCTATGAAATGAGGTGACTGTTACATTTTTTGAGCAGGTGTAACAGAGGAGCAGTTCCTAAGCCAATACATATTCCAGGATCCTCTAACCCTTAATATGTCATACCTGCAGCTGCCATGTACTTCTTTGTAACCTGAGCCTGTACGTGGTCATTTCAATTATTATATAGGATAAGGGATACTACTGTGTTTCCAGGTTTCAAGTTACCCCCAAACAACTTTAATCCTTACTGCTACAATCGACGTTTAGCATGTGGATGTAAATGTATACTGCGTAACTAAAACTTATTTTTGGGAGCATCCCATATTTCGAACTGAGGCCCGAATGCCCTGCAATTCAGAATAACTAAGTCTTTTACCTTGAGATATATACCCATTTGCGCCTCTATATTAGTGATCATAAGCATAATGCACGAATTTTAAACTACTGATTGGTAGTTTATTTATATATCGATAAGGTACACTTGGGGACCGATTCAAAGTGGAGGAACAAAAACACGCAGACATTCCATCTAACCCCAGCCTATATAAAAGCTCATACTTAAGTGAGAAAAATATTCTAATTACGCGGTATTTATCTAAATTCATTTCTGTAATCTATTTGTCAATTAAAATAGCCATTAAGGAATAAACAGCAAAAACGGGGGTCACTTTAGTCCTGGAAGCACAATAGTTCTGGGATTATTGCAGGCATGGCACATAGTTGGCCATAGAATAGATCCCTTATCGCATCCTTGAGATCACATTGAGGTGCATAGGCAGACAGGGAGCAAAACACTCGCTGACCGACTAGGATCTTCACCAAGATGATCCTGTTAGAGCCTTGCTTTACCTCAAATACCTTCCCTATCTACTTCACATCAGCAGTGACTTTGCTGATTCCTCTGATTAGGGTCTTCAATGTTTGTTTACACACGATGGGTTTAAAACAGAAATGGATTGGTCCAATCGATTAAAGTATGACATTCTATTTGGATTATATGGGTTAAATGCTACATGTGGAAATGAAATAATTAAGCCGTGACATGTGATTTCCAACAATATGGTATTTTGACAAGTGTAGACTCAGACGAGCCTATGCACACACTGGTCAATGTAAACGCACCGGTGGTTGCTACAACGAGCTGGTGGTTGCATTTTACAGCACCGGTGGTAAAAAAAATCTATACCTGTTGACTTTATTATTTATTTATGAACTTGCATTTATTTAAGTGTGTTTGATACAAAGGTTCAATGAACATTTTATCAACCAACCGCCAAAAGCTACAACAGTGTTTTCTTAGAAACCATATGAGCCGTGGCATGGGATTTCCAACAATGTGGTATGTGCGACCAGCAAAGCCTCAGATCAGCCTGCGCATACGCGCAGTCTGATCAGAGCCTTTGCTGGTCGCTTGAATATTCTATGAGTGTCAAGCCACTGACTGAACTTGATTTGGAGTTTCTAGGCTCAAAAGGAGGCTGCATCACACTGGTCAATGTAAACGCACCGGTGGTTGCTACAACGAGCTGGTAGTTGCATTTTTCAGCACCGGTGGTGGCGTAAAAGGTAAAAAAATCTATACCTGTTGACTTTATTATTTATTTATAAACTTGCATCTATTTTATTTGTGATGACACCTGGCGCACAGACCACCGGTAGCATTGCAGTTTATGGCTCTGCCAAGCAATTGGTGATTTAATTCATGGTTTGGACTGCAAATCCAACAAAGTTCTGAAGTTTTGCCGTGACAGGTGCTTTTTTCTAGTGTAACTGCCTAAATTGAGTGAAATCTGCACGTCTAAGCGCAGGTGGTGTCATATTCCCATGAAATAACATCCAAAAAACGATTACTACTTTGGGTTTTTTCTTGGTAAACTAGCAAATGTTTTATTGAGGAATTTTTATTACAACGCACTGGGAGCATATTTTGACGCATTGATACAACGCACTGATGGTTGCACAGAATTCCTGTGGTTGCTGGTAGAACCTCACCACAGCATTCACTGTTCTTATAAACGGTACATAAATCGTTATTTGAGCCAGCACATGATATTTCAGTACCAGGACGAAGACTCAGGTGAGCCTGTGCAAATGTACAGACTCGCCAGATGCTTATCTGCATAGAAAAAATAGAGAGTAGTAATCGTTTTTGGATGTTATTTCATGGGACTATGATAACATAGCTGCAGCTGTGCTTAGATATGCAGAAGTTAGGCAGTCACAATAGAAAAAAAGCACCTGTCACTGTCAAACTCCACAACTGTGTCGGATTTGTCGGTCAAACCATGAATTAAAACGCCAATTGCATGGCAGAGCCATAAAATGAAATGTTTCTGACGGTTCGTGCGCATTGGGTCATCAAAAGTTAAATAAATGCCAGCTTATAAAGAAATCATACAGTCAATAGGCATAGATTGTGTGGTTTTTGTACACTTATGATGGCTCAATCATGACTCTGCAAATGTGTAGCCTTACCAGAGATGCTCCAGAGCTAGCCCTGTTCGCGCTTTGAGAGTGTTTCCGCCTATTTTTCAGATTGGCCCCAAAACTTTTAATTTAATGAGATTGTTTGTCCGTTATGATACATTACAATAGTTAAGAAGCCTCCATGCGAGCTTAAAATTTTTGTGCTTCAACAACAGCAGATTCTAGGGCTAAGATTTGGTACCAGTAAAATGCAATTTTAGCACCCAGAGATATAGGCTGCTGTCTGTTCTAAGGCGGCGATTCTGTTGTTGTTGATTCGTTGTTGATTGTTACTCCCATATAGGATTGTGTAATTGTTCTATATTGTGTTACTTTATGTCCATTCTTGTTTTGCAATCATCTTGACGGGGAAGAGAGAGGGCTGGCTGCTTTGCTTAGTTTGTCTTCCTGGTGTCTCGTGATTGTTGTGTGGCTATTCCTCTCAATGCCATGGGGTTTTCTGCAGTTTGTGATTGTGATACAGTCAAAACTCTTCATAACGTCACGGGTTATAACAAAATATTCAATATCCGACATAAAATTGCTGGGAACGGATCTGTTTCCATTAAATTTCCCTCTTTATAACAGAATATTCACTTAACGACAACGACAGTAACTTCTGGGAACAGATATACAATTTCTATTGAAAATAAATTCATTATAACAGAATTATTACCATGTGTCAGACAATTTTGTGATCAAAACAAGGTCATTTTGCATGAGCAGGTTTCTGTCTTACTTGAAAAGTAGGAAGCTTTGTGTATTTTGATGCAATATGAAACTGAACTGATGTATACATTTGGAATAATAGCATTTTAATTCATTTGCACAATATTTTCATTTACCAAATGATTATTATGTTGAAATCTGGTAATGGTCAGAATTTCTTTATAACAGCAAATTCACTTTAACGTCAAAGATAGCTTGGAATAAACAGTGTCGTTATAAAGAGGGTTGACTGTACTTACTATTTTTGGGTGTCATTCATGCGAACAGCGATGGCTTTGGCCACATTTGCTTGGTCTAGTCTGAGCCTTCGTCGAAGTTTAAAATTCTCATGTGGTGACTCAAATGGCGATTGAATGCCATTTTGTGCGAGCAGCGAAGGATCTGGCGAGTCTGCACGTTTGCACAGGCTTACCTTCGCCTTCGTCACTGTACAAAATCACTTGTGCTGCCTTAAATGGCGATTTGTGTGCTATTCACGCCAGCAGCGAATACTCTGGTGAGTCTGCACATTTGCGCAGGCAGTCACTGGACAATGTAATAAATATGAAGATCTCTTGTGCTGGCAGCAAAGGCTCTTGGGAGTATGCACGTTTGCACAGGCTCGCCTGAGCCTTCTATACAGTATCGAAATATCATGTGCTGGTTGAAATGGCGATTTTTGCAACGTTTATGTGAACAGCGAATGATGTGGTGAGTCTGCACCAGCAACCACAGGAATTCTGTGCATCCATCAGTGCGTTGTATCAATGCGTCAAAATATGCTCCCAGTGCGTTGTAATAAAAATTCCTCAATAAAACATTTGCTAGTTTACCAAGAAAAAACCCAAAGTAGTAATCGTTTTTGGGATGTTATTTCATGGGAATATGACAACAGCTGCGCTTAGACATGCAGATTTCACTCAATTTAGGCAGTTACACTAGAAAAAAGCACCTGTCACGGCAAAACTCCAGAACTTTGTTGGATTTGCAGTCCAAATCATGAATTATATCACCAATTGCTTGGCAGAGCCATAAACTGCAATGTTACCGGTGGTCTGTGCGCCAGGTCTCATCACAAATAAAATAGATGCAAGTTTATAAATAAATAATAAAGTCAACAGGTATAGCTTTTTTTACCTTTTACGCCACCACCGGTGCTGAAAAATGCAACTACCAGCTCGTTGTAGCAACCACCGGTGCGTTTACATTGACCAGTGTGATGCAGCCTCCTTTTGAGCCTAGAAACTCCAAATCAAGTTCAGTCAGTGGCTTGACACTCATAGAATATTCAAGCGACCAGCAAGGGCTCTGATCAGACTGCGCGTATGCGCAGGCTGATCTGAGGCTTTGCTGGTCGCACATACCACATTGTTGGAAATCCCATGCCACGGCTCATATGGTTTCTAAGAAAACACTGTTGTAGCTTTTGGCGGTTGGTTGATAAAATGTTCATTGAACCTTTGTATCAAACACACTTCAACACTTATTAAATACCTGACCACAGTGTGAAACATTATTACGAGCGTCATCCAATAGATAGTGGAATTTTCCTAATGATGTAAGAATTTGTACCATTGAAACATCACAAATGTAGCCATTAGGTTGCATTAACTTGTTGCACATGCAACAACATATCCAAAATTTGATGGAAAATGATTTCGCCTGTTGCTTAGCAACGAAAACATGTTATTTAAGCTAACCTGGCCAACTGTCTTAAATGGTTGCCATGGTTACTGACATTTGCAGATGAGTTCCAAATAGGACCTATTTCATAAACTACAACACAAAGTATTTATTCTGTAAAGCTCCTTGACATCTATTGAAACATGGTGATGGATCTTAGTAGGTTTTTTTTTTCATCTGAATTGAGCTGTTAATGCTTTGCAGAAGTCATTTAATGCATAAAAGAAGCCATTACATGGTAGTCACAGTATGTAAACTGAAATAAACTTCCTGTACCCGTTCCTCATAGCTCTCGCCTTATAAATGTGAATAACAACACTCGTGCGTAACCAGTAGTCGGGAAAATGCGTGTATTTAGGTACATGTACACGTTTCGAATTATATTGTAAGCGATACAGACAATACACATTCGAACAAGGTAAGAAAAGCCATTTTATCTATTTTATTCTGTTTTGTTCCATGATTTTAACGGTTTCCTCCTTTGTATTTTGCTTTGTTAAAAAAACGACTTGCTCACAATCAGAGCCGTTCTGTGCCGAAAACGAGCTTAAATGCCAGTTTGCATGGTTTTAGTGGAATTGGCAATCACGTGTGTACATGATTACATGGTTGTAACTGTAAAAGTTACTGAAATCTATGGAAAAATGAATTTTGATAGGTGGACCCTCGCAATTACAGCTGTACCAACAACTCTCAAATAACGATTTCCGACAACTGGTAAGGCACGAGTGCTGGAATTTCTTATTTATAAAGCGACAGCTAGGAGGAACGGGTACAGGATGTTTATTTCAGTTTACATACTGTGGTAGTGCCACAGAGATTAAAGATTCATTTAAGCTTTTTGAAACTGAATTTAATAGTGAAAAATAAATAGGTAGAAAAATCCTACTTAAATGATTCTGAAAACATATTTAAGGGTATTTTATGTGCTTTAAGTTGAAATTTCCCCTTTTAAAGCACCTATGCTTTTGTTGAAGTTGATTCTCATTCATAGAATATGTTTAAATAGGCAATATGCACAAAATCTGTAATGTTGAGCTCTTAGATGGTAGTTAATCTCCTTTTCACCCACACTCTCTTTGAACTCATAGTCCTAACATTGCACAAAAATAATATTTTAATAACGTAACGCATATAACAGAAAAACCAGGTGCATAAAGTAATTATTATTATTCTGCGAGTAAGCTGCAATCAATTCAAAGATCATGATCATATGCAAGAAAACGAAGCAAATGATAACAACACTATAATAGGAGTTCCTGTATTGTTTAATGGACACGTTTTTGACCTGGCTGTTTCATGATAATGCACCTAAATAAATAGAGCTAACAAACATTATTTAGTATTTTGCCGTATATAATGTGGTTTAGAAACCTCAATCTACAAAACACCCTCATCCCAGTCTTTTTGGCAGCACATGGTCAAGTAAACAATTGTGATATATTTTAAAGTAAGTAACATACATGTATATAAAGTACTCATAAGCGTAAATTATTTTAACCTTATTGGCAGTAGTTACTGCCTTGAATTAAATGCTTTTAACACAATATGCAGATAGTAAGAAATGTGACTTATCTGGTCTAGATTACTCTTTTTAAAGTAATGCAGTCAATAACCTACTTTGAAGCCTACATGAGGGTTTATGTTTTCGGAGAGCTGTTGCTGATAAACAAAAGCAGATAGAATACTCAAACTGGCTATATTTGAAAACGCTTTAAGCCTTTTATGAAAGCAAAATGAATGAAACCTCAAAAACTATGAATGGAACATCGAAAACAGAAATAACTGCCAATATCATGATATTTAGGCAGTAACGTTGATAAAGTAACGAATGTAACACCTGAGAACATGAGAATATTATTTGGGCCTCGTCGCGACAAAACCTGTCTTCGGGGTCTCCGACAAAGCAAGACTCAAACAAGTCTCCACAGCTACAGCGACTAGCTAGAGCATTGAAATTTCGCTAGTAGCAAGTTTAGATATAATAATTTCATTAAAGCGAATAACAAAGGCGCTGATCAGTCTGCGCGGATGCGCAGGCTGGTCTGCGCCTGTGTTGTTCGCAAACCCCCGAAGACAGGTTTTCTCGCGTCGAGGCCCATTTAAAAAGCTTTACTTTCTAAGGCATATACTGATTGCATGAAAATATCAATATTTTAAAAACTTAGATGAAATTAAACCCAAGATAGGTGTGTTTATCACTCAGTTCCATGTTAAACGACGTCTTCTTCAGAAGCAGTCTGATCAGGGCCTTTTCCAGTTTGCTATTCTGACAAGCATTTTGTGAATTCAAGCCATGAAAGCCAACATTTAATATTTAGGAACAGAAAAGGAACAATGTTCGAAATTTTAGAACATTTACTAGATTGGCACTTACCGAAAGTATCCGACTTTGTCAGAATCTTCAAGAAAAGACCAACAACAATTATTGTCTACGACCATCACCCAAAGGAGCCGAAGTGATCAGACAATTGCGAGTGAACGACATAAAGTGCTGCCAACATCTAATGACCATGTTTATATTTGCTTGTTTGTAAACATAGAAATCAAAACATTAGGCTGGCATATTCAGCAGTCAGGTGTAGTTTTGAAAACCATTTGATATTAGCTTGTATAGCTCAGTAGGTAGAGTCGCTGGCAGCAGAAAATACATTTATTTTCCATTATGCGCTTGTTTGAATCCCATCAATGCTTTAATTTCTTTTTTTTTTCGTTTTAATTGTATCATATTTCCACATGTTTTCTTTAAGCATTATTGGGAAACAGTTTTAACATTTATACAAAGTGTCCATCAAATGGGGCATTATCAAACACGAAAACGCATATGCGAGACGCCACTGGATGAATCAACTCAATAGGGTATGTATTGTTTGCTGTCATTAAAGCGATATTTGCAAGTTATACAGCCGTTTTAAACTTTAATATATTTTTCTTGCTCATAGAGTACCTCTAAGAACGTCATTTAGATTAAGAAAATCACTTAAAAGAAAGCCATATCTTGCTTACACTGAAATGAATCAGACACATTACCGTTTTCATCGAAGTTTGCATTGGTATGCATTTGTTGGACATTTTTACACATATAGACATGAAAATAATCTGGCTTGCCAATTTCAGACCATAAAATTAAAGGAAACGAAAGTGGCATACCACTGAGATGAGATGCCCATAGCTATTGTTTTCAGTTTAACTGGTATGCTGTCTATGCACTGCGCGTATTTAAACTTAGATACAACAAAAATTGTCCTTTCCTTATCCAAAGTCAAAATGCCGATTTTCTACCCCCGTGCATATTTAAACGTTATGCCTCTTGCTTAAAACGACGTCAACGTAAAAGGGGGTAACGTAATTGAACCGCCACACGAGAAATCGGTACTGGTCAAAAGGTGCCAGCGTTTTAGAAAGTAACAGGGAATTGAGTCCGAAAACGACGGAAATGCGATTCATGCTTGTTAAAGCTGCATAGTCTGTAACTTTTGATCTTCTAATTTTAAAAATAATGTTTTTATTTTTCAAGAACACAGTAAAAATAATTAAATTCAGGTAAACATTTTACCATTTTCGTAAATCTTAACAAGGTATCACCATCAAAACAACTGCATTTATGTTAAAATTCAATGGTCTAGAATTATTGGAGGGACGCAAATAATTACCAGCAAGAGAAAAACACACCTATTTGATGAGATAATTCACTTTTCCATGCAGTTTTCAGCTGTACTGAACATTTTCATTGTGAAAACATTGCTTAATTCTACTTTTACAAATGATTTAAAAATAAAATAAAATTTTTCGAAAAATGTTCATAGTTACAGAGTGTGCAGCTTTAATGCTTGTTTAAGAAAATACAGCTTATACCTTCCTACCTTTGTAAAAATGTTTCTTTGCAACATGGAGGATAATATATACAGTGTATATGAGTGTGTGTTTTAAAAGTCTGTAACTAAATAAGTAAGAAAGATGAAATAAGAGTTGATAACCATTTGAAAGGCCAGACTTTGATCTTTTGTCTGGCATAAAGTAAAGAATCCTAACGCGTTTGTGGATGGAGTCATGAATGCGTTTTCATTACATAGTGAACGCCCCTCGTATGTTTTATTTTCTGACTGCATTGAAATGCTATTTCATAGTCGGTGTTCAGTGTTTTTTTTTTATTCTGATCACTTGTTTATCAACTAAGGGTGATTGATTTTCGAATTTGGTAACATGTAAACGTGTATAAAGGTGCAAATCTGCTGTCGTTAGGAATTTTAGTCTTCTAATATTAGTACTTTCAAAGAAAATAATAAATTTTGTCTAACCAAAACCAGCGCATGGCAAATGGCAAAAAAATGACACACGTGGGACCATGGCACCGTTCAGTTACTTGCTGTGGTTCGCTTAAGGGTTGTACATGACATCTGCGACTTTACTGAACCTAACTTCAGACTAATTTTATCTTGGAAGCAAACACTGTGGACCCTGATCAGACCGGTCCTAAAGGAGCAACTTGCAATATAGAATTCTGATCTGTATCTGCAGATACGAGATCAGACAACAATTTAAATAAGCTTCATTCTATTCTTGTAAAATTAATGCTGTGGGTATTAAGAACCAGCTCACTATTAACCCTGATCAGGCTGTTCCCATATCACCATTAAGGAGCAGTCTGATTTGATCCATAATGTTTGCACTTAGGCAAAGTTTAAACAAAAATGTAAGGGATCACGATAAAAAAAACAAAATCACAAAAATACGCATTGCTTAAAGATGATATGCAACATTCGGGACTGAAAAGACCCAAAAGATGATACTATGCAATATTAGAACCAAAAAACGACCAAACCATGCATATTTTGTTTATTTGGTTAGTTAAACGTGGATCTTTTTATTATTACTAACTTTTCTTGTTTGTCTTTGTTATGCTGTCTTGTCTGTTCCTTGCTGCCTTGTGATCACCCGCTGAGAAAGGGTTGACCTCTTGGCTCTCTTGTTTTTTGTTGTTGTCACGTTCCCATATGGTGCCCTGGGTCAGGTATGGCATTTCTGATCTTTACCTTCCTCTAATACGTTTATGTCCATGGTAAAACACTTCGGACATGTTAGGAAGGCTATTTATCCTAATCACAAGTTTCCCTTTGCAGCCTTAACCTATTAATTTAAGCATTTAAAAAGCATTAGGTAAACAAAGTTCGTCCAGCAATTGATAACTGTCCTGCTAAAATCAATGATATGGAGAGAAATATAAAAGAAAGGGCTTCATGACCATCTCATTGAACAGAAGATTGTCAAGCTTGAACATCCAAAGCACAAACTACAAAAGGCTGGACTGTACACGCTACGATTGCATTTTGAATACCAAAGAGGCAAAATGTACACTATATCCTATCAAGGTGTATTATTACAGCAAACCAGTACTAAATGAATTCATGTTGAAACCAACCATAAACACTGTGTATTTCGCTTATTTTCATTTCAAACGATATCAAGACTATTTGAGCCACGACATGAGATTTCCAACAATGTGGTATGTGAGACCAGCAAAGGCTCAGACCAGCCTGCGCATGTGCGCAGTCTGATCAGAGCCTTTGCTAGTCGCTTGTATACTCTACGAATATTAAGCTACTGGCTGAACATCATATGGAGTTTCTAGGCTTAAAAAGGGTCTGCACAGGCTGGTATGGTTCTACACTTGTCAAAATGCCACATTGTTGGAAATCACATGTCACGGCTCATTTGTTGTTTGAAATCAGAAATTTGTACCAAAGTATAGCAATTATCATTTCAACTTTATGTGATACTGATCTCAAATGCCCGTTCAATAGAGACAATCTGGATCACAAGGATCCGTTCAATTTACTGTCACATGATACATACTTTACTAAAGGATGTAAAGTAAAGTACATTTGTACCGAAAAGAATTTGCATATATCGATTTAATCAACTTCGACGAGTACACAACGGGTAAGACTTTAGATATTTATATGACTTATATTTATATACCTTATTCATAATTAGCATATTATTATTAATATTCATCTATACTATGTGACAAGAATTAAGATGGAGTTATACTTGTTCTTTAAGTTGGAAGATTTAAAACTTTTGATAATTTCTTTTTTTTTCATACTACATGTTTACTCGTATATTAATAGCTTCGTTTTCAGTCAGGAAGCAAAACCAGGAAGCAAAACCATATTATTTCGAGAGGCTAACACAATTTTGACAGGATGGGGGAGGGGGGGGGGGAGTCACCATCTATCAACACAGGTTGGGTGGTGCCAACAGGAGCTTGGGACCTCTATCCCTTTCCACACATAATTTAGACTCATTTTTATCTTAAAAATAAGATGAACTAACATTCCCCATTGTTGAAAAACGATAGGGTAAAATCAGGTAACTTCGAACATTTTACCTAACTTTACATCTGCTCATGGACTCGGTTAACTAAAATTTATCATTATCAACACACAATATAAAATCGAACCAAGGTAAACATTGCGTTATAGAATGTGTCGTTTCTACCATGTTTAAATTTTAATACAATTACAACAGTATTCCTACAGCCAAGACTCGGATAAGCCTGCATTGTAATATGTGGAAAGTCCTTTAAATATGCCGTGACGTCGCGTCAGATGTTGGGTGTTAATTCGTGTAACGTCAAAATTTCTTAAAACACGTCAAACAATTGGGTTTTCACAGAAAATCGAGGCGATCTCTCTTGTCTCCCTTGCTCTAATATTTCTTAGCATACATGCCCAGTTGTAAAATCATCAGATGAAAAGTTTGTTGTGTTTTATATTTATGCTAAATGCATGGGTTAAGTTTTAAAAGGTTTTACAAATACGTCCTCCCGAATAGAATTACGGCCCAGGTAAGCACTATTATTTTCAGTAGTAAATGCGATTGGTCGGCCAGTCTGTGTAATTGTACAGGCTCGTCAGAGTAAAGCATGAATGTAGATGATAAATCGATGTAGAATTGAGACTTCTACCACCGCTTGGTATGTCAGCATCCACATTTTAATGAGGCTTCTGCGTGTATGCGATAATGACCAAAATATCGCCAAGAGTTAGCGCTGGTCCAAACAAACATGCAGACACAAGTTCATGAAAACAACAAAGAAATTAATTTAATTGAGATTCGAGCACGTCACGTTTGAGTTTCAGACTCACGCTTTTTATCGTAAGTCTGCCATTTAATTGACTATTACTAATAGCTAGCAATATGAAGTACAGTCTCGGGACATAGCTGTTCGCCACTTTGCGACGTCGCCGCTTGAAACAGGACCTTTCTAATTTTTTGATAAAAAAAAATCCATGACAAACTTAATGGGTTGAATTTTATAAAACTTACAGGGATGAAGAGCAAATCGGAAGTAGCAATATACAATAAACGCTTAAAATAATTACACTTTTAGTTCTCGAGTAGCACGCATTTAAAACTGAATGTAAATTTTAAAATATCGCTATTCCCATAGACGCTAACGTTAACGTTCACCGAAAACTGTCATTTTTAATTTGTGTTTGCGTTTAAATTACTACCATACGAAAACAACAGAAACCGAGAAGCTACAATTAAAATGTTTATTGCGTAAATCCATTTGCTTTCATTTGGTACTTTTTTCTAAATTGTAGCTTCTATAGTTTTATGACAATATTTCCCCCCAAACAACTGGAAATGCATCGATTTAAGCGACAATGCCACTGGATGGCGAGTGGGTGTGTCGGGTGGCTGTAAATATTCACAGGAGCTTGAAGTTTGGTCCTTACATTACATATATAGCCTCTTAACCAAAAGCTCAAATGCCATTACATAATGAAATTATGAGCTTTCGGTTTAGGGGCTATATGAGTGAATAAGGATCGTATTTCAAGCTCCTATGATGTATTTCCTGAATATTCCGGAAAACAGGGGTAAAGGTCACTGAATATTCAGATTTCTCGGATTAATTCTGGCCAGTACATATTTTATATCATTTTAAGATAGGACAGAGTTCTACAAGACTATACTGATGCATTAGTATATAAGTTTTAGGAAAATGCGCGATTAAGTTTTTGGCATTTACGCATATTAGAACTCTAAAACGTTAACGTTTTTACGCCGCGATTAATTACGTAAAAAACGTCGTCTGTGACATTTTTGCTAGACAAAGCATTTTTGCGATATTTTAATAAATTTTTAAGCATTTCTCTTAATTTCAGAACAGCATAGAGTATGCGAAAAGCGCATTTACACATCATATTTAGAGAGAAATAAGTTTTAAGAAACATCTTTTCATTTAGTATTGAATTTATGTCTCATATTTATGAAGACGCCGTTTGCGTAAGTGTGACATTTTCGCTAGACATAGCAAAATAATAAAATTTTGCTTTTAATATGGAAATAATCACGAATGAATCCAAAGTTTAAGTCTATTTTGAAAACGCATTTTTGTGATATACTCCGAATTTAAAAAACACGGGGCACTAAAAAGTAATGCACCAAAACAAATACACAGACTCCGTGATTTCAACGTTTTCTTTAAATCTCTACACGTTCCGTTTCTGTGCTTGGTTGGCTTTTTCTGGTTAGCTTGCCGATTAACGTTTATTTCGCGCATGCCGTTGTGAGAATAAGCACAAAACATAGCTGTGCGGGAAAAATTACAACATTTCATACATTTTTAGCTATAGCTTTTGGTAAGAAACTCTCCGCCTAACAATTTCTGTTACGTTTCTACATGCAAAAGATCGGCATTTTATACAGAATATGTTAATGATAACTTTTTCTTTTTATCTTAATTGGTATTTCTTTTTTATCAATGTAAAATATAATTAATAACCTTTAGTATGATGTTTAGTTTGTAGAAATATGTAATGGAATAAGTCAAATAGTGAATTTTAATAGAGAGGACCCCTACGTTTTTGAAATTATCACCAACTGACGCGATGTCCGTGGACTGGCCCCCATGCTTATTTTACTGATTAACTATGGAATGTCAAACGTTGCAACATTGTATATGGTTATAAACATGTATTTGTGCTATATTAAAATATTTATGGTCTAAAAATATGTTTATGGACTAAAACATATATCTATTGTGTAAAAACATTTATGGTCTATAAAAATATTTGTTGTGTGAAAGTTATTTATGGACTAAAACCTGTGTAAACGGCCACTCAAAATTTGAACACAAAGATCTTAATGACAAATTGCAGCCTTGGAGTATTCTGCAATATTTTTGACCTGCATTAAGCCATAATTAATTGGTATTGAATTTTCGGTCTTTTTGAGAGTTTTACTCAGGTTTAACTGTAGTCTCTCAATGCATTATTGAACTTTTTGGTTGCTGTAAAGGCGGCATCTTATAATGCGAATCTAGGACAGATCTACTTTAGGCATATGTAAAGAAGCTGAAAATGAGTTGTGGTTTTATTCGAAAGTAACCGTATCATTGTATCATAGCACCTTAGTAAAGACAATAAAGATTTAAACTTTAAAACGCCAGCAAAATAACTACATTTGAAAGTGTCTGTTATTTTTAGTTAAATATAAGTATAGTCGCAAACAGTGTGGACCCGTATCAGAGCAGTCTGATCTGGATCTACACTGTTTGTTAAAGAGGTTTCAAAATGCTTCAGCAGACAACAAAAACATACGACTTTTTTGTGATATACGCTTTAAGGGTTGATACATATGAGGGTCAGTGTATATACGGTCAGGACTTTTAGGAAACGCACGCACGTTTGCGCGGCTAAAAAGCTTATTATCTCTTTACCAAATTATAAATAAAACCTAATTTCCCTTCCTTAGCAGATGAAATAGCCGAACCATGCCCAGATATGAATTGTAGTAGGCTCAGGCTGGGTCAGGCTAGGATTGAGCGTCTAGTCTCGAACTGACAGCCATGCTAATATATTGTTTACCACAGCCCCTGAGAAAATATGAGAAAGATACTTCGCGTTGTGTTTTTGTGCTAAAATATGGGTGTTTTCCCAAGAGCCAAGGTAATGGTAGTGTTCACTATATACATAGGTTCGAATCTCTGGATTTGAGGCCTGATGGAGTTGTGGTAAAAGAATAAACTATTCTGATAATGGCAATTTGAAATGCAAATACTATAATATAGTATAATGCTCTGATTTAGCACAAATGATTCCCATTGATTAAGATCACATTACTTTCAATATAATGTGGTGATATCAATGCTGGAATGATACTGGGGTGTAAATATTATATTGTTGTCCAAAACGAAGTATTTCTTAGTCAAAGGATATATACAAATATATCTGATGAAGAAAGCTAATTCAACAGCAAATATATTACAAATATAATGAAATCTGGTACAAATAGTAAGTCACTTAAAGGAAGTAACTACTCTTTCAACAAATTTGAGCTTTTTAAAGGGAGCATAACTACTCCTCGACAAGTTTTAGCTTTCTAAAGTATCTACCAAACAAGTTTCTATCACATTCCTCCCTTGTTGTTTTCTAAATTTTATATAAGTAAAATTTAATATATTCCATACTACTGATAGAAACATGTTGAGTAAATAAACATTTCTAAAGTACCAAACTATGAGCTGGTACATATTTAACCACTTATCAAACTTATCCCTACATACAGATCAGCAAGGCCAAATATGAAAAATATACAAGTAGCCTTCAATAATAAAGATTGTACGTTTAGTCTGGAACATCTCTTTTGCAGCACCTGATCACATAACCACGTGTCTGTTTGATACAGGACCACATAGCCATACATAGCAAAAGTTCAATGTTGGGGTAATATTCTCCCCTTGTATTATCATGAATTCTTTGTTTCAGATTGACCGCAGCTTCGTAAGCAGCCTTATGCAAGACATATGACTGAAAGCTGGGATAACATGAAAACTCCTGTTTAACTGGCATATAATGGCAAAATGTATTTTGAATACAGGAGACTTGATAACCTTTAACCTCTGTACTACCAACATCAAGTGGCAAACCATCACTGTTTTTCAAAGACCCACATTGTGACATGTCATTGGCGTCAAATGATACCTCAGACGCATTTGACGATTGAAGATGAGCTGAGACGCCATGGGATATGTTAGAACATGAAATCTCAACAACAACTTAAACAATGTCACATGTATGATAGTCTTCTAAAGACACTGGTGTCTGTAACTGCTTGTGTTCTGAGTAAATATCAGATCTTGAAATTGATTAAACCGTGGTACTTTTTCTGTCAGAAGGTTGGAACCTTTGAGATTTATCAACATGTCTGGTCAGCTTATAGCTATATGAATTATCATGTACTATAGTAGAACTTTCTTGCTGCAAACAGTAATGACAGTCATTGAAAGTTTTTTTCCTATAGCAATCTCTATAGCTTCATGTATACTTTGAGGACAGTGAAACAAAACATGGTTTGACCAGCCCTTAATGCCGAGGCCATAAATAAACTATTTGATAATAAGGGGCTGTAAGTCCTATATTCGTTGGTCTGGGTATGGTTTTAAAGTTAAACGTTTTTATTCCCAACCATAAGCTGTAACAGTTTCACCCTCCAATAATTTTCTTTTATAAAAAGCTTCTATATAGCTATGCAGGGAAGGCTCAAATATTTGATATAGAGCTTGTTGTAAGATATCAAAGGAAGCTGGTTGACATAATGTTTCATGTTGAAGCAGACCATTGATATACAATATTGCTGGCCCTTCTAAACATTGACCTAACCAGTATGCCTTTTGATTTTCTGGCCACTTATTTAATTGACATGCAATATGGAATTGGACGAAAAAGCTGCCCAAATAATCTGAAGTACCATTAAACTTTTGTGGATAAACTAAATTTCCACAGGACATGATATTAACAAGTTACAATATTACATAATGCATAAACAAAAGGTACAA
Organism: Loripinus fragilis; assembly: GCA_964019695.1. Lineage (NCBI taxonomy): Eukaryota > Metazoa > Mollusca > Bivalvia > Lucinida > Lucinidae > Loripinus > Loripinus fragilis. The sequence continues at coordinate 107,263,461 of OZ026515.1, forward strand.
AATTGACAAATTTAATGAATATGAACATTAAAATACAAGAAATATGTCAAAATTATGCCATAATGATCTAACTCCATCAGGTTTTACTCAAATCCTGGTCACTGCCCAATTCTGAGGTTGGCTCAGGCTGGATTTGGGTTAGGATTGAGCGTCTAGTCTCGCTTCGACAGCCAGGCTAACATATAGATTACCACAGCCCCAGGGAAAACACGAGACAGAGACTCATCGTTGTGTTATTGTGCTAAAATATGACACGTTTTCCAGAGAGCCGAGGTAATGGTTGTGTGTTCACTATATATAGGTTCGAATCTCTGGCTTTGAGGCCTGATGAATTTGTGGAAAAGAAAAAGTTGTATCTAGATATGGCAATTTATTAAGACTAGAACATTCTGTAATTTGAGACTATTCTATGAATTATATGATTTTAGAAATTCTACGTTGTAAATAGAATGGGCATTTACACTATTGGAGCCCCACTAAGGACTGGAGTGTCAGTCTGGTTTTAAGTTGTCCCGTAAGGCCAATAACCTAGACTTCCTGGCTTCTCTCAGTCTGTTGGATGAGACTTTAAGCTGTAGCCCCGTCTTTTGAGACGCTTTAAAACCAGAACCACTGCCGGTTGAGCCTTCCGGAGTTCATGGACATAAAAACTTCTGAATGCATTAGACTGGCTTACTTAACCACTATGGTTGGCCTCAGAACAAATGATTCCCATTGATTAAGATCACATTATATTTCTATATAATGTGGTGATATCAATGCTGGAATGATACTGGGGTGATAATATCATATTGTTGTCCAAAATAACGTATTTCATTTTTTATCAAACGATAGATACAAATTTATCTGATGAAGAAAGCTAATTCAACAGCAAATATATTACAAATAGAATGAAATCTGGTACAAATAGTAAGTCACTCAAGTAAGCAACTACAATTTCAACAAGTTTGAGGTTTTTAAAGGGAGCATAAACTACTCCTCAACAAATTTTAGCTTTCTAAAATATCTACCAAACAGATTTCTATCACAGAATATTAAAGTTGCCGCCTTTACAGCACTAAGCGTAAAGCCTATTAATACAATGTATGTTTGACTAGTGATCCTAGGTGTTACATTTAATTTGAGGATTAGAGCCTTATACCATGTACATCCTCAGACCTTTACAAAAACACCTGCAAAGTTTCAAAAAGATCCAGGTAAAATAGTAAGATGAGTTGGGTTCACAAGATACCAAATGTATTTATGCTTTAAGCCCAAAAATGACTAAGTTCAAACTGGTAATTAAGTAACAACACTTAATTTGGGGATTACAGCCAAACGTCATGCACATTTTCAAACCTTGACAAAAATATCTGCAAAATTTCAAAAAAAGATCCGGCTAAAACTGCCGGCGGACTTGCGTTCACAAGTTACCCAGTGTCTAAATGGTCTAAGTCGAACACAATGACTAAGTTCGAACTGCGTAAAAAGAAATTTGAGGATTACAGCCAAACGTCACGCACATCTTCATAACTTGACAAAAACACCTGCAAAATTTCAAAAATATCTGGTTACAGCTGTAGGAGATGTTGCGTTTACAAGATTTTGTGATGGACAGCCAGACGGACGGACGCTGGGACGGATGCACAGCGAAATACAATTTGTCCCCGGACCCTGATGGGTGGAGACTCATTGACTCTAGTGTCCATGTCACATGACCTAAATGTCTTCCATGCCATGTTAGGTCAAAACTATCCAAAGTCTTTGTATCCAAAACTAAGGGGCCAATCGCCTTTGGTCCTGGTATGTCTCATCAGGGATATTAGTCCGGTAGAAAACCAGAATGACCTGGAACTTGATTTTAAAGTTTTTTTTCTTTGCTGATTCTTGTTGATCAGACATTGTACTTGATGAATCCAACTGATGCCACTCTGGCATCATTTAACGTTTTGAAATATTAAAGATGGCGTCCAAGATGGCCGCCAGTTAGGCTCCTGAGACGTATATGACCAACATACTCGATAAAGAGCATTTTAATTTTGACTTTTTTATGGATGTTTAGAGGCTAAATGATACAAAGAATTAAAACGGAACATTGAAGGTTGAAATATTAAAGATGACGTCCAAAATGGCCGCCAGTTAGGCTCCGAAGACCTGTTTGACCAACGTATTCAATAAAAATCATTTTAATTTTTATGGATGTTAGAGGTTATTAAATGATGCAAACGATTAAAATGGAAAATTGGTTTGATTCCCAGAGTTGAAATATTAAAGATGGCGTCCAAGATGACCGCCATTAAGGCTTTTAAGACCCATCTGACAAATAAATAAACTCGATAAAAAGCTTTTAATTTTGACTTTTTATGGCTGTTTAGAGGCCTAATGATTCAAACAATTAAAATGGAAAATTGGTTTGGTTTAGAAGGTTCAAATATTTAAGATGGTGTCCAAGATGGCCGCCATTTTAAAGCAAAATTCAACCTGATTGCAGTTAATAACTTTTTTTTTCCAATAGTTTTCTGATATTTCTCAACAGTGGTTGTTTTTGGAGTTGTTGTTGTTTTCTGTGTTTTGAAATATTCAAGACGACATCCAAGATGACAGCAATAACAGTGTGGGGAATCACCTGGTTTTTGCTTTGATACAATGCACGGAAAAATAACAGACTCATACTTTAAGCAATGTTATTTTTTGTCTTTGTTTTAGTAATTGTATTCATCAATCCATACACCACTTTGCAGACCACATTTGGCTAGATCTGATCATACCATAATATCACTTTGGGAAAACATTCTGTTCAAAAGATGAAGAGATAAATGCCAGGGTATACTGAAGGGACGATATAACTGAAAACGTTTTGGTTGGGTATGAACATAGGGACATAACTGCAGGTCTGAGGCAAGTGTTACAGATATATCTGCTGATTCTGCCCCCACAACTACAGATGTGCTTGCAAGTCAGTTGCAACTGATTCAAACATATATGCTGGTGAGATGCATGCTGGTAGAGTACAGTTGTAACCAACATGCCGGCTGTTTAATAGCAGAGTTTAAAGAGACCTGAGTGCTGCAGCAGGCCTGCTAGTCTCGTGAAGCTGTTACAGAAAAAAAACGCTTGGTTAACGACATGTGTGCTGGTCCTGTGCCACATAATCAAACCTGCATAATGTTAGATATGTCTGCTAAACCCTGTGGCAATGATGACTTGGCGGCTGGTCTGGTGCAAGTAGAACAGACATGCACAATGGCCGGATGCAACTTGAACAGACATGCCTGCTGCTCCAGTGCAACAGTACCCAGCATTCCTGTAAGTCAGGTGCAATTACAACATTCATTATTGGTAGTGCGATGTAACCTACACAGGTGACTGCTGTCCCTGTGTCTTGTAACAGGCAAGTGTGCTGGGTCATAAATAGTGAGTATGATCAGGAAATACCAGAATCACAAACCGCAGACAAACCCATGGCACCGAGAGGAGGAGCCACACAGATAGTAAGTTAAAGAAAACCTCAAGTTGAGCCACGGTGGGTCCAGCTACAGATAAGAATCAGGCACCAACCCACCGATTAAAGCTTTACATCAGAGCCGTCAAAGAGTCTGAGGCCTGACCCTCCGTCGCGCAATTACCACATAATTAAACACGTGTGATGGTAAGGATGTCTGATGTGATGACCTGGTGGTAATACATAGTTGCTGTTTGGTAAAGCTCCAGCAGATATGCCTGCGGACTTGGTACCATTCAATCAGACATACACCCAGGTCCAACTTACAGTGTGAAACTTTATTAGGCAAGACTGATGCCTTGTCGAGTGTCACTCTAGAGAGTTGCTACGCTGTTGCAACTGCAACATATATGCCTGCTCGCCAAGTGTTTTTACTGCCACAAACACCGCTGCTGTTCAAATATGCCTACTGGTTGAGTGCTGCTGCAAGATGGATGCTTGCTGGGTATTTGCCACTCAATCCTGCATGTTAGCTGGCGTTGTGCTTCTCTATCTGCAATACCTGTTGGTATGGTGTCTGACTATCAGCCATGCCTGCTGGTGTGATGCCATACCTTCCCATGCGGTGCCTCAATATTAGCCCTGCTGTGCTGGTGTGGTGTTTCAGTATAGGCCATGCCTTCGGGTGTGGTGTCTCACTACAGGCAATGCCTTCTAGAGTGGTGCCTCACTATTAGCCATGCCTTCTGGTGTGTTGCCTCACTATAGCTCATGCCTTCTGGCGTGTTGGCTCATTATCAACCATGCCTATTTGTATAGCCTCACTATAGGCCATGCCTTCTGGTTTGGTGCCTCAGCATCAACCATGCCTGTTCTTGTGGTTCCTCACATAGACCATGCCTGTTGGCGTGGCAACTCACTATAGGCCATGCCTTCTGGTCAATTGCCACTGCAATCAACATTTTACTAGTCAAGTGCATATGGAAGAAGGGTGGTTACAAGTCTGGTGCTACCTGCACAGAGGTGCTATTATATCAGACATGTCTGATGATCCGGTACCACTCTCAGATATGCCTGCTTGTAGAATGCAATTATATCAGACATACATGCTGGGTTCATGAATTCATCTACGCATTTTTGTAAAGTGCTGCTCTATCAAGCAAGGTATCTGGTCTGTTACAAATCCATCAGACATGCCTACAGGTAGGATGCCGCTCCCACAGGGTTATAAAACTTGTCCGGTACCATTCTGGACACCATCTTGAATATATCAAATTCTGAATGATGTATTAATAGCATCACTGGGATCTTACAAAGAGAATGTTTGTAGTTCAAAAATCACTATAATAAAATTTTGCATGCAATTTCTTGGAGCTTACCAGTCTTAGGGAAGATTTTCTTTTATTTTTTGTTTTAAATTGCCATCTTGGCGGCCATCTTGTCCGCATTCTTTTCATTTTTTTTTATTTGGGTACAAGTAAAGTGTTTACAATTAGATTGCAACTTCATAGCATAAATTTAAGAAAGAAAATGGTTTTGAGACATATTTTCCATATCACACAATATTTTCACTCATAATTTTCTTCCATCTTGGACGCCATCTTGGATATATCGAAATGCTCAATGATGCCAGAGTGGCATCACTCGGATTCTTCAAGGACAATGTATGCACTACCAGAATCAACAAAGAAAAAAGTTTAAAATCAAGTTCCAGGTCCTCCTAAAATTCATCTGAATTCTGCCGGACTATATGGGCCTTACATAGTTTTTTTTCAAATGATGATCCAAGGTTGATTTTAACATTGTAAAACCTTATATTAAGTTCATGCAGATTCTTGCGACAAGTGTTATGTGAGCGCTTCAGGACTTAAGGTCCTCTTGTTGACATTTTCCGCCAGTGTAACAGCAGAACAGAACTATTCATTATAAAAAATGCACTTTAAAGCTGCATACTCTGTAACTATGAACATTTTTCGAAAATTTTTATTTTCTTTTTAAATCATTTGTAAAAGTAGAATAAAGCTATGTTTTCACAATAAAAATGTTTAGTACAGCTGAAAACTGCACGGAAAAGTGAATTATCTTATCAAATAGGTGTATTTTTCGCTTGTTGGTAATTATTTGCGTCCCTCCAATAATAATAGACCGTTGAATTTTAACATAAATGCAGTTGTTTTGATAGTGATAACTTGTTAAGATTTACGAAAATGTTAAATGTTTACCTGAGTTTTAGTATTTTTACTGTGTTCTTGAAAAATAAATACATTATTTTTAAAATTAGAAGATCAAAAGTTACAGACTATGCAGCTTTAAAAGAAAAATGAACACATTCATTTCATGTAGTCAAGCGGCTGTATACCTTAAACAGATATAAACCCTTTTTGCACCAATGAAATGTCCCATAAAGCTTAACACAGTTAAGTCAGGGTTTCCCATTGCATATATTGAGAGATCAAAGGCTATTGTTTTTTTATTTAAAAAAATATTTCTTCCTCTGAAGGGCAAACAGTGCAGACCCTGATGAAATGCCGCATAAAAGCGGCATTTCATCAGGGTCTTCACTGTTGCCAAAGTACCGGTTTTGGGTTTCTGGTCTTCAAAAGGTTACACGTTTTGAATGTATGGCACAGTTACGCTCTTATAGTTTAAAACCTTAGTTCATTGTAACGTTCTTGTATGTGTTCTGTTCATATCCCTTACGAGAGGAGTCCGTAAAGCAAACAACATCATATGGATCAAAAGTTACCTCCATAATAAAGACCATAAACACTGCCTATCAATGGAAGCGCAGTGGCTCAGTGGTAGAGTACTTGACTCGAGACCGAGGGGCCGCGCGTTCGAGCCTCACAGGCGTTACTAAGACACATTGATCCTAGCTTAGTACAGGTTCAACCCAGGAAGACCTGTCCCTGTATAACTAAATTATTTTTGATGGGACGTAAAGAATCAAATCAAACAAATAAACAAATAAAAACTGCCTTTCAGTTACCCCTAGTCTGGCTTCAGGCCATGCATTCAGGACTCCTTACTAAAAAGGTATATAGCTACTACTTTATATTTTATTTATTAAAACAATTTTCACGAGGATAACACAATTAGCTATATTAAACAAGGAGATTCCGGCAGTGAGGTCATAATATGTTTTCGTACTACATTTAAGTAATCAGTAGATCTACTGTCGTGCCAACCAAGAGTGACAGTTACGTAATATTTTGTTAACAATTGCTTAAACAAACATTAACTTGTACACACCACTTGAGTTAGCGCGAATCGATAGATCACTCGTGTATTAATCCTATCCTGCTACACAAGTGATTAATCGATTGCAAGTCCCTGATAACTTTGTTAACAAACCATGTCGTCACTGTCACTCTGTGCTGGCAGGACAGTAACAGTTATTGAAAGTTATATAATTAATGGTTCATATGATTTTGCCTTACGTCACTGTCAATAACGATTTGTGGAATAGTAAAACATGATACAAGTATTAACATACGAATATAATGAGACGCTGAAAATGTCATTTGTTAAAATGTGCAGTGTAATGTTGGCATACTTAAATATTCAAGTTCATTGAAAAAGACACTATTGTAGGTAAAGCCTAGCTTCATATACACACATATATGTGAATATAGATATATAATATGGCACTTCCTAGCACCTAAGTATTACATGTACTATCATAGTTACATGTATATTAAATTAAAATACTTAAATGGATGACAGCTAAATGCAAGAGACTAAGTCGTTTAAAGTCACCAATGCAATTAAATCAATGTCTGCGTAAATTAGCAGCTAAAGTGTCAACATCATAAGCGCGTGAATGCATGTCTAAATCTTGTAAAATATTCATAAGAGATACCAATGATTAAAATACGTCTAAAAGAGACTGTTGAAATATTGAGAGAGAACCTTCGGTTTAGACTATTTGAGGAAGAGCATTCCATGGCCTTGGTGCAGAGCAGGAAAAGGAACTCTCGTAGAGCACAATTCTTGCCTTTGGAATATATAATAAACCATTAGCTGAAGCGTATGTGCTTCAGTATTCGTTAATATGTATTGAGGCGACATTTTATTTATAGCCTTATATGTCAAAAGCGCTATATTGTACAGTAGAACCTGAGACGAGTTCAACAATGCGAGAGCTCGCCGAGCGCTCGTTGATTGGTACCTACCTTTATTCGTAATGTGTAAAGCCTGACATCAGTACAACGAGCGCTTGAAAGCGCTCGCATTGTTGAACTCGCCTCTGTCATTAAGTGGCCACTCAAAAAGAAGTGCAAAAATTGGGTTTCAAGACCGATTATCGCTTAATGCAGGTCAAAATTATTGCAGAATGCTCCAAGAGAGCATTTCGCCTTTAAGACCTTTTTACTTTTCAATTTTTGAGTGGCCGTTTAAGACAGGTTTTACTGCAATTTAACCAATCAGTTTAAACCCTAACCATGTCAAGATATGGAGTATCGCAGTTTACGTGCAAAATGATACGAGCAGCGCGTTTTTGTCATTTATTTAGACGCTCAATAATTATCCCTGATGCTGCACCATATTACAGAGCCATTTACTATAAATAACCCGTGACATGAGATTTCCAACAATGTGTTATTCAGACGAGTCCTGTGCAGCCACCTGTTAATCTTAGAAACTCCAAATGATGTTTGGTCTGTAGCTTTATACAGTCACAGAATATTCAAGCGACTAGCAAATGCTCTGATCAGACTGCACGTATGTGCAGGCTGATCCGAGGCTTTGCTGGTCGCACATACCACACTGTTGGAATTCTCATGATGTGGCTCATATGTCATATAGATCTATGGGAGAATATAACTTTGGTAGAAAAGATTTTGGACATTATTTAGCCAGCTGTCGTAAAAGTGATACCATTTATGAGTTGCGAGAGTATAATTGTCTACATGAGGAGACCATGTAAGATTTTCATCGATGTGGATTCTGAGAAGATTCTGTTTGGAAACACTTTCTATGTTCCCAACACCTGCTTGTATGTAAAGTGGGCGAGATTCTTTTGTTCTTTTTCTTGTTCCAATGAGCATGCTAGAAGTTTCTTCACTATGGATATTCATTTTGTTTTGCTTGCTCCATTTTTGAGCTTTATCTAATTAAGCTTGCAGTTCGTCTACAATGATATCAATATTGTTTTTGAGTGTATGTTTAGTTGTATTATACGCATATAAGTCAGAGTAACATTTATTCGGAAAAGCGGAAGATCAATAATATAAGCGAGAAAAAGAGTGGGGCCTAATATCGATTCCTGAGGTACTCCGGAAATCGGAGCGTCATTTTTACTCTCAAGAGTTTAACTAGGATATGAACCATCGGATAGCAATGGTATTGAATTTGTATAAAGCGAGTTTGTTCAGTAAAATCATCTATAAGTTTGACCAAGGCTGTTTGGCTGCTATGTTTTTGGTCTGAACCCTGATTGATTGCCATGCAGTAATTTGCATTTGTTAAAAAATGCCATTATGTGATTATTAACACGTTTTTACGAAAATATTTGAAATTGTGGGCAAAATGGATATGGGTCTGTAGTTACTAGGATCAGTTATGTCACCAGTTTTGTATAAATTGGATGTAGAGGGATTGATGGTTTTATTGATAAAAGCTGCAATGAATGACGATAACCATCGAGCAGCTAGCTTTATATAGTCCTTGAGCCTAAACCATATTTACCTGTGGATTCGGCAGATTCTAATTCATTTATATACGATCTTACTTTTTCTGGAGTAATAAACTAGGAAGTTTCGGGTACTTTACTAACAACAAATTGCTTTTTTCAGTCTCTAAGTCACTTTCCCAAATCCATTTCAGAATCAAATGATCATCTTCAAGACACTGCAAATACGCTAAAACATCCCTTTAGCTAAAATGATGCCAAATGCATTTCCTCAAACCAGATGGCCAATTAAAGTCGAATTTTATATGAAACAGATGCACAGCTGTCAAACCGCATTGGTTAAGCTTATTGACCAGTGGATGGCTTTGGTCTGGTGGGTGCGCTATTTGTCAATTTTCGAAAAGAGTTTGATGTAGTAGATCACTATTTTGATTAAGAAAATTTCAATGTATAAAATTGATAAAGTATCACTCAAATGGTTTATCTCCTACTTGAACAATCGCCTTCAGGTCATCGACAGTGACCAAGGACTATCTGAATTCATGCGAGTAAAGTATGGAGTTCTTCAAGGACCTATCCTTGACCCCACATTGTTTACTTATCATTAATACGAGGGTTAGTCAAAAATAACTGAGCCCTACCTAATAACATTTAATTCAAGTAAAATGGACACATATTTAAATGATATTTCATCGCATTTATATGTCATCTATTCAATAACCTAAATCATATCTGTTGGTAGGCTTTATATACTGGTTGCTAGGCAACCGAGCATGGCCTGTCGAACGGGTGCGTTCACGCTGTAATGCATTAATATCTAAGCATTGCCATGGAAACGATAATGCCAATGTAATGCTGCATTCACTGTCGTTTGATATCTATAACATGTTCCTACTCAGTGCCACAGAAAAGAAAACAACTGACCCCAAATTATAGATGCTGCCGTAGTTTGATTTCAGAATTTAGCATTTTTTTACGTGTCTCAAGTCCTATAATTTACCCCACCCACATTCATATTAACACAATTTCAATAGTAAACATAAAATAATGGCCTAATAATGATTTTGCAATACTGCATACACAAACAAAGCCTCAGAAATATTAAATTCCTTGTTTGGAATAAATGATTCTGTTTCCATGGCAACACAATCCTCATGTATTTAAAAATTAGTGAAATTTTGACATATTTTGTTGCTAGGCAACGCATGCATTCAGTGTTCACCTAAACATTTACGAACCAAGTATGATGAAAAGACAATATGGCATATGTTATTCAAATAAATGTCAAATATGTCTTTCTCAAAAACTATCAAGCCCACAAGCTTTTTTAAGACATACTGTATATTCCTGATGGCGGAGATCATGAACGCATCGCTCTGACTGACGATCTTTGGTTGCCTAGCAACCACAACAGAAGCTTCACCGGGGTAATTATTTGGGGTCAAAACGTCTATGACATATTATACTTATAAAAGATAATCACATTTCTTGTCTACAATGTGAGGCTAAGAAATAATGAGGTAGGGCTCAGTTATTTTTGACTAACCCTCGTAGATCCCGCTTTTCTTGCTATATTGTTTATCTGATCTCTACGCGGATGATGCTACTTTTCATACTAGCAATACATGCATGGAAACGCCTGAAAACAACCTACAGAATGATGCAGATACTTCGCTATTCTGGGGTAGGCAAAATAAAATGTTTGCAAACTTTGACAAAACATTTCATGGCCCTAGGTACAAGACAAAGCCTAAATATTATAAAACTCAATCTTGATGATTCCCGAATAAAACAAACATACGGGCACGCAAACAATTCTTGGAATTCATATTGATGATAAACTCACTTGGACGTTTGTTCTCCACAATCTCATCTGTGACAGCTATCAGGCTATGTTTCCATAGATATTCACAAGAAATTTTATCAAGGTTACATCCTACCTCTTATTGATTATGGCTTCGTTACTTGGGGAAGTACTTCGTTGGGTAATATCGAACGAATATTTAAGCTACAAAAACGAGCAGCTCGTATAATACTGCATGCATATTACACCAGCAGCTCGTATAATACTGCATGCATATTACACCATCCATCAGTAGACATGTTCAACGAACTAGGGTAGTTTTCTGTCAGTCAACGAATTATTGTTTGTTTGTTTGTTTGTTTGCTTTACGTCCCAAGTCAACAGCTATGGTCATTGCGGGACGGTCAGTTCACCTAACCACACTTTTTTCCTGGGCAAGCTTGAACAAGCAGTTAACCAGTAATCGTGCACATACTTTCGCTTGTAACCGACAACAACCCTTCATGAATGATTCAGCGGAAGGGAGGAGAATGACCGTAGAAATTATTTCATGATCAATCTCCACGAAAGTATGGGACCGGACCGGGATCGAACTCGCAACCCCTGGATCTGCAGTCAGCTTCGCATCTGTAACCAGACACGTTACCGACTGCGCTACGCGGCCCGGTAGTCAACGAATTAAATATAACAAAGCGGTGTTAACATACAAAGCATTACACAACCTAACGCCCAACTACATTCCTAATAAAATAAGCCCAGTATCTAAATCGCACTCTTAGGCACATTAGCTGTCCCCAGATCACGGTCAGATTCTTCAATGTTTGACAGATCGATTTCCTACTCAGCGCCAAAACTATGGAAGACTCTTCCTAACACAGTACGAAGTTCATAATCTTTGAATAGCTTTAAAAGCAATCTAAAGCAGGTTAGCAACCCAGCCTGTTATACTTTTTATTTTAGAATATTCCTTTACCAGAGAGGTTTCTGTAACAACGTTTTATGCTTAATTGCCTTCTACAGTTTTATGGGCCCTGTTGATCTTTGTTAAAGTTGGTTTGCATTTTAACTTAAATTTACTAAATCAGCAGTTATTAGTTCTTATCATTCACTAAGTATATTCAAAAGGTAACTACAACGCGTTTCTTAGCTCGTGGTGACCGTACGTTCTTCTCCTAGTGCGGAGGACGGGTGGCGTTACATGTTGTTTTGGCATTAGTGTCTGTTGCATGTCATTAGTCTAGCATGAAGATGTCGTATAAATGTGGGTTATGTGTTCAGCCTGAACCAATCATAAATAGTTCCTTCGATCATAGGCCGATCATCTACTACCACAGCTTTTGATGAATTGGTCAAATACTTCACATAGACATTGTAGACATATTCAACCTATGCATGAAGGAATGTGGTGCAAAAACATATTCTTTTACAAAATGACAGCGATGAAGTTAGATATTTTTGCGGATATAACCTTTGATATATTCAAAGAACTTTCAGATGTGATATTTTCTATGCATTTTATCTTACCAAATGTTGCAGATTGCTATCTTAAATATCATTTGCACAGATTCAACAGATCCTTAGTTTTCGAAACTAAGGTCAGCTGGGATAAAACATAACTTTTCACCGACCCTTACTGTGCGGGGGTATCTAATAAGCATTGCTTATTGATTTGTTTTATTTGTTTTGTTGCAGGTTTCGCAGCGAGCAATATTTGAAGTCATAATTAACTTATTTTCTGCAGTGTACAGCGATCGGACACCATCGACTAAACATTTCGAACACCTTAAAGATCACTTAAATAATTACAGCTTTAAAGAAGATGGAAACTGTGGCAGAATCCAACCCAGGTAAACACTTTTAATGGATTAATGGATCATTATTATTTTTTGTGATTTTCATGGGAAAATAATGGCCATTCTTTTCTCCTGATTAAGTTCATGGGCCAAATCTATTAGCCATTAAGAAAATTGATGCCAATTTTTTCAGGGGCCATTACTTTTCTTTCTTTTTTTATTGAAAAATTATGCTTATACATTGCCATTTGATGGCCATAAGTTACAAAATTAGTAATGGTCATTAATAAGAAATAATGCCAATTGACAATGATGTTTTTCATTTATGCCCATAAATTACTGTTTATTGTGCCCTTTTGACCTTTGTTAAAGTTGGTTTGTAGTTTAACTTAAATTTACTAATCAGCAGTTATAAGTACTTATCATTCACCAAGTATATTTGCAAGGTAACTATAACACTTTTCTTAGCTCCTGGCGACGGTATGTTCTTCTCCTAGTGCTGAATTCGGATGACGTTACATAATGTTTTTTGCATTACTGTCTGTGGCATGTCATTAGTCTAGCATGGAGATGTCCAATCAGCATTAAAGCTTTTATATCCCTTTCAATGGCCAATATTTTCTTTTTAGTGTGTGTTCTTATTAACATGAGCTATGACAAATATATTGTAATGGCCCTGATTTATGTTATGGTTTTAATTGTTTTATGGCCATGACTTTTCACAAATGCTTTATGGTCATGTTTTGGCATGTGCTAGTTTCCTATACAATAGTCCACTGGCTGAGAACTTTGAATTATTTGAAGAATAGTGAGTATTATATGGGTCATTTAGACTTTGTCTGAATACTAGTTCTGTTCAAAAGCTTATCATCAAAATAATGTTTTGAAAGCTAATAAATTAGGCATGTTGCATGTTTTTGAATAGACCAGGCTGTAAACACTTACAACGCACATTGCAAGTTATCTCCCCCTAAATGTAAATGTCATTATCCTGGAAATTAAGTTAAACTGATTGTCACGATGACATGTTGTCCAAAATTTTCATCTATCAGTTTTAAGCTTTGTGCTTGAAAGGACCTCTGACGGTGGTAATGGGAATCACAGTGTATCGCTGCCTATTATTTTGATAAAAATTAAAGTTGATCAAATGCTTCCATCTTCATATATAAGCTCGCTGTTGGTCTCTATTTTATGATTTTGCATTTGATTTCCTATTTCCATAAATGTATGGCTTTATTTTGGGGCTAAAATGGTCACTTTTTGTATTATACGTATAGGAAATAGAAAAATATTTTTAAAACATCATTCCCCCCCGAGTCCCAACTAATCCTTTTGCACGTAAGTGTGTTCTCATATTTTACATAATATATGTGAAAAGCTAGCTGGGACTCGGGGGGGAATGATATCCCATAACCCAAAATGTGACGTCTGGGCGAGCCCGATCATTAGCATTTGGATTTTTGGTGTGCTCTCTTGAAAATCTTTTTTTCCAATATAATGAAATAATAAGTACAAGTAAGCTTCCTTTTTATAACCCATTAGCCATGAAATATTACAACGTTTAGCATATTTTTTCTTTAGATTATGAAAATTGTCCTTTTACTAAATTCAGTTGGTAGATTATTTTGCACATATACTGTATCTATCCAATACACATAAACTACATGGTCATTGCCTAGGTGTACTTTATGCATGGATGAATGGGTATAGTACATTGCTGCATAATATTGCACCAGGTAAATACATTGTGTGAAGGTTGAATATGGACTACAGTTGCACTTCAAAATATTTCTTAACAAATCAGATAGAAAAAACAACGACAAAAATAATCACTAAAATGCTCATGATTTTGGACTTTAAAATACTTTCACTGTGATTTGTAATCGAGGATTGATGATGTAATACCCTTACACGTGAAAATAAATGATTTCTAAATGTTTTGGTGAAGTCAAATTTTGCAACCCCTACCCCCTTTGGTAGCGTCTCCTGTTTTGTCGTAGGGATCTGCCTGTCTAATAATAACCTTAATTCGTTCCTAATACATCAAGCGTCCTTTTTAAAAGAATACCAGCGATATCTTATGCATAGGGAAAACTCGAACTCGAGAAGCATCTGAAAAATAGGCAGATACCCTATCAAAGTGTCAGAGGTCCTTTTTGACATGAAAGTATAATTATGCGTAATGAGCCAAAATATAACCTTAAATCCAATTACAAAAATAATTTAACATAAATATATTTATTTTGATCTGGGTAAGCCAACAAAGGATAAACTGAAAAACTATCCTTCAAGTTCTGAAGAGCCTGATCATGCTTTGCAGACCATTTATAATGTGCATGTGTCTTTGTCCAAGCAATGATAGGTTCAGAAGTTTCCAAAAATTTCGGAATCAATCTACGATGGGTAGGAACTCATTCCAATGAATGACATAGCCTCTCTAACGCAAGTGGGAGTAGGGAGAGATCTTGTAGCCTCCACTTTCTTAGGGTTAGATTTGATTCCATCTCTACCAATTATAAAACCAAAATAGTTTGCCTCAGACTCCAAGAAGTTGCATTCCTATAACTTCAGTTTCAAGTCATGCTGCCATAACCTATCGAAGATTGTGTCTAAATGCTATAATAATCCTCCAAAGTCGGACTAAAAACCAAGATACCATCAACGTATGCAATCGCAAAATCACCAAGACCTTGCAAACCACTGACATCAACTCCTGAAATACAGCTGGAGCATTGGAAAAACTAAATGACATTGAACTCGAAAAGACCCAATTGACAAGCAAAGGCTGTCTTTTCCTTGTCTTACTCATCCATCAAAACCTGCCAAAATCCACTCTTCAAATCAAGGGAAATAAAATAGTTTGCCTTCTCTAGCAAAGCCAAAATGTTATCGATTACAGGGAGAGGATAAGAATTCTTCATTGTCACTAGATTCAATTTTCTAAAATCAACACAACAACACAAAACAGTTTTGAACCATCCTTCTTGTCGACAATCACTACTTAAAAGCTCTAGGTAGACCTAGATATTCTTATAACTTTTGCTTCAAGCATTTCATCTACAGCTTCATCAATTATTTTTCTGTTAATAGGAGATATCCAATATGGTCTTAATTTATTGGGATCAGCATTCCTTGTATCAATTTGCATTCTGACAGTGTTTGTGTGACCAAGTTCAGAATCCTTGCTAGCAAATAAATCAGAATTCCTTAAAGGTGAAATCCTATGGATTTCATTTTTCATTGCAAATTCCTTTTATATGTCGGATTATATGTATTTATTAAGAACCAAGTTCATTTTCCACAATGTTCAGTGATAAAAAGGGTATAATAATCATTTTCTTTCAGCTTGTGTGCTTTGTCAATAAAATATTGACACGCTTACTTCCCTTGAATAAGTTACTTCCCTTTGCTTTTGGAGTTTCCTTATGACATCAAAGAGGCAGTTTATGAAGGACTGTTAAAATAGAATCGTGTTGGATTCCTATTTTTTTCTTAATATTCTCGGATTAAGAGGGGCTTATGTGTTGCAAATATCACTGCAATCCGCATTCTGATCAGTGGGTCCACCCTCAATTAAATTGTGGATAGATTTTTTGTGTTTTAGTGAATTGAACCTATTTTTAGCCGGCTCAGAGAAAATGGAAATCTCCAAGACATTTCATTGAGTTATTGTCAATTCAAGTAATAAAATTGGCATTTTAATTCCAAAATGAAATGAGATATGATGTGCTTTTGATCCTCCATTGTCTAGGTCTCTGACCCAAAATAATATTACTGGGTCCGAGCGAAGGCATATGCGTTTTACATTTTTTTTAATTTAAATTGATTCTTTGTGTTGCAGTCAACATTCCTTTAGTCATGTCAGGTTGGTCTTCCTGGGCTGAAACAGTACTTAGCAGAGATTAATGTGTCTTACTCAAGGGCACAACACAGTGCCCCTGGTGAGGCTGGAGCCTGTAGTCCTTTGATATCAAGCCAAGCACTCTACCACTAAGTCACTGCGCTCCCTTTTGAATTTTGTGTTGTTGGTTAAACTCCAGTGAAGATTTAAATGAATCTGTACATAGGACTCTTAACTTGCTCAGTCTTTAAATTAATAATTGAACATTATTTAAAGACATATGCGGCTATGTCCAATGCGCACCTTTCCCGCGTCTGGAAACCGGTAAAGTTGTTTTGGTCCTGTCTTTCTACCATTAACGAATTCAGATCAACACAGCTTTTCGATATTCTTATGTCATATCAGTTTTCCGACATTTACTTGCCAAAATAAAGTAATTCAATCGAGTCCGAAATATCTATTGACATATTATCAGAACTGATCGTCTCAGCACTAAAGACAGGTAAATGTAGCTCAGTCGAAATCAAACGAAGTACACAATTATCCTGGTTACAAATACGATAGTGGTCGAGTCTCTACTATTTGTATGGTTATTTAGAGCGGCGCACAATCTGACCATGTGGCCCAGTGGTTAGCGTGTCTAGCTGCGAAGCCAGAGGACTAGAATCGATTCCCGAGTGTGCACATATTTTCAGTGTGTTTTTCTTTTTTAACATTTTAATGCTAAATTGCTTCATATACTAGTAAAATGGCATCATAAAACGACCAATATGGTCATTCCTGAACTTTTTATATTGAATTACGCATGAAACCTATGGGGGTGGGGTTAAATTTGGTCCTCTTGAAAGAGAATTAGTTTGGTGACCCAAGATTTTTATTCTTTTTTCTAACCAGGTATTATAATAGTCCAGGAATTAAAAATAAATTCTTAAGATTTTCAACATCTTGAAAATTGGTCAAATGCTGAAAACTTCCATATGAGATTCTGAAAAAATAAGCACGGTGACATATCCTTTTTATTTCATAAATGGATAGCCCATGCATAAAACAAACTGTATGCATTGAACATATTTCAACGTGGAAAGTATTTAGAAGTATATGTCCTTAAAAGATTCATGCAAGTTGCATCAAGATAATGAAGGCCAATGTTCAATACAGCATCTGAGTTAATTGGAAGAGAGTTCTAAGTGGGCTGCTAAAAGTTTGACCATAACCGCCTATTCTAAGATATTATTCATACATGCATGCGCAGTCATCTTAAGTGGGGCTAGAGCCTAGCCGAAACTCAATATTTTGCTCTGCTCCTTCGTCAGAGACTATGTTCTGAGACTATGTCAAGACTGTGCGCAGATTATTATTAGTATTAAAATCTAATGAGCTGGCTTTTTCTGTGTTTATCGAAATTGTCTCCCAAGACACTTCCAAAGAACGCATAAATTAATAGTTTATATTCTTGTAGAAAGCATACAAACAGGATCTATATTGCATCAGGATTTGAACTTCGCAAATGCTCACCCAATGTACCCCTTGATTGCGCAAACTAAAAGCCAAGCATATCTATCCTTCCTGATATTTTATTTCATAAACGGATAGCCCATGCATAAAACAAACTGTATGCAAAGTATTGAACATATTTCAACGTGGGAAGTATTTAGAAGTATATGTCCTTAAAAGATTCATGCAAGTTGCATCAAGATAATGAAGGCCAATGTTCAATACAGCATCTGAGTTAATTGGAAGAGAGTTCTAAGTGGGCTGCTAAAAGTTTGACCATAACCGCCTATTCTAAGATATTATTCATACATGCATGCGCAGTCATCTTAAGTGGGGCTAGAGCCTAGCCGAAACTCAATATTTTGCTCTGCTCCTTCGTCAGAGACTATGTTCTGAGACTATGTCAAGACTGTGCGCAGATTATTATTAGTATTAAAATCTAATGAGCTGGCTTTTTCTGTGTTTATCGAAATTGTCTCCCAAGACACTTCCAAAGAACGCATAAATTAATAGTTTATATTCTTGTAGAAAGCATACAAACAGGATCTAAATTGCATCAGGATTTGAACTTCGCAAATGCTCACCCAATGTACCCCTTGATTGCGCAAACTAAAAGCCAAGCATATCTATCCTTCCTGATATGACATGCATTTTGTCATGTAGAATTCTCAGGGCACGTGCAGAAACAGCAACAAATGAGATAGAATAAAAAAATCAATAGGTTGTCAATCTTCATGTACAGTCCTCGGGTCCACATGCGTATCATCTATAATTCTCAAAGCCATGAAGTTTTGATATTTAGGCCTATTCATAAAGGACTCCTTCATACATCGTTGTGCAGCCATCTAGTGGGGCTAGTGTCATAAGCCACCATTGACGTCCCCAGTAAACATATAAAATTGGGCAGATAGTGGTCCAATATTAAAGGCTGATTGGGTTTCTACTTATGTCTATGGTTGTTGGAGGCTCTTTTGAGACTGCATGTGTGCAAGCTTGTCTGATCCTTCAATGCAAGAATGCGGAAAATCAAATGAGCTGGCTATGATTTGTCATTGTGCTCATAGGAAGCGTCTTGTCTCAAGAAATGCGTTAAATGATCCCCATTCGATAAAAAAAAACTTATGTGCCATAATTAATTCAACAAACAAAAACTCATCGGTATTTAAGTCAGTGAACTGACTGAGAAGGCTGGTACAGACTTAACGGGTAGGTCCTGTGATCCTGATTCTAAATTCTTAAAAAACGCAAAAGTGCATCCAGACAGTCAAAAATATTATTTTCAAAAGCAAAAATACAATTTTTGAGATCGATAACAATATATTTGTGGAGTAAAATCATTGTTTGAAAATCAAAAACGTTGTTGTCGCCAATCAAAAACAAGTTTTGATCAATGTGTTTGCTATTGTCGCATGCCCAGTGTGATACGGCAACGTAAACCGTTCTTTTTTTTATAAACTTGAGCATTTTTCATGTAGACAAATAAATGGCGTTTGATTAACAAAGACATAGGCTACAATTTTACTAGACCCTATACTGCTGATGTGAGCCAACACTATGTTTTCAACGTGTCTTCAACTTACGAAATGCATGCTAAGTAACTATACTCAGAAAAGCAATTGAAGGATATTAAAATTCTTTTGACTATATAACAGTTGAGAAAATAATTTCCATACAAGGAATTTTCGTATCTGATAGAACAACCAATATGCAACTCAGAAGAATGCAAAATAAAATTTATGGGTCATTGGTTTCAATACAGTACAACACCAAATGTACCAACCCTCTTAACCTAAAATTCAGAAGCAAAAAATTTAGCGTTAATATTTTTTGCTGCAACCTTTACCTGGTCATTACTTATGTTCAAATTCTGACCACAGACAAGTTTTCACGCCCATTTATCAGTAATTGCACCTAATAACGTGACAACTTCTTCAACAAAAATGCACAAATATGGCATACCCAGCCAATATGACAACAAATTGGAAGTAAAACACTAACAAAAACTACAAAATTAGGTGTCATACCTTTGGCTGGGAGTGCGCAATGATTTTGGAGCCAGCCATTATGGAATAAAAACGATAAAAATGGGTATCAATCGTTTTTGAATGCTTGTGATTATTCAGTATATAGGGTTGCACCATTTTGACATGCACTGTACTTTAATCATTGAAGCATGGTTTAAATCAAACATTCATTTTGCTTGCAGATATCTGGAACTATGAAATGCATGCATAATTAGTTTAGTTTTTATTGTATTAAATGTTAGAGATGGAACTGAATCTAAATATCCTTCAATTGTTTTTCTGAGTATAGATAGGATGTTGATTAGTGTGTATTGGCCCAGTCTCGTCAATGTCTACCCCGAGCTCGACATCCGTGCTCCATTATTCACTTCAACAATACAGAGTCAATACACAGTCATTGGAAGAACTGCCCATGTGACGTCACAAATCCAAGAGAAGTTACTCACCACGACAGAAATCAAGGGAGATAAGCAGGATAATAAATTATCTGCACTTATTAATCAACGGTCTAATTAACGCAGATATTCTTATTTTTACAACTAAAAAATAAAATGTTTTGCTCTTAGTAACAATTTCTTCCATGTTTTATTGAATTTAGAACTTTAATATGTCCCCTTCAAGATGAGGGGTTCTATGTTGTGCCTAAACGTGTCAGATACATATAAATCCTTCAAATTCATCCTAGAGTCAATCTTCTGATCCTTAAGTTCTGCCAACCTCTGTATTGTCAACTGTTCAACTTTTACTAGAGGTCTATGTCTTCCAATTCTTATAAATTTACTAGTACAATTGGTCACTAAAACAGGAATACTCCTGTCATTCTTTAGTCCACTACCTCTAACCCTGGTTCTCTACAACTAAAGCCTTTATCTACAGCATAAATATGATAATTGACCCTAACTGGAAGATCTGGATTTGGTCTGACTTTTGCATAACAAATGCTGCATTTCAGTACCCCTAATGGTAAATTTCAAATTTATACAACCATCAATTTTCAGAGCCTCACCACTCACATCATATAAATCTATCCTCAATGTCTTAAATTGCAATTTACGTTGCACTAATAAAGATACTTCTGCTCCTGTATCAACACAAGACCTTAATTTATTTTTGCCAATTTTAAGGACATATGCTACTAAATACTTCCCATGTTGAAATATTTTCAATACTTTGCATACAGTTTGTTTTATGCATGGGCTATACATTTATGAAATAAAAAGGATATGTCACCTGCTTATTTTTTCAGAATCTCATATTGAAGTTTTAAGCATTTGACCAATTTTCAAAAAATATAAAATCATAACACTAGGCCTAAATATTGAGCTAAAACGATTTTAATCTTCAATCAGCTTCTTTCTTTTAACTTAAATTATTGCCCATGACCTCAAACATTTTAGAAAATGTGCAAGTTTATTTGTTATCCCATACTGTGACAAGATACTGCATGATATATTTTGGCAATTCGTCGAAAATAGGAATTTGATTTTGGAATAAATCAATTTTTTAAAAAATCTGATGTTGAAAATCTTTAAACTTTATTTTTAATTCATGGACTATTATAATACCTTTCAGAAAAAAGAATAAAAATCTGGGGTCACCGAACTAATTCTCTTTCAAGAGGGCCAAATTAAACCCCACCCCATAGGTTTCATGCGTAATTCAATATAATAAATTCTGGAATGACGATTTCGGTCGTTTTGATGATGCCATTTTACTAGTATATGAAGTAATTTAGCATTAAAATGTTAAAAAAGATAGAAAAAACACACTGAAAATATGTGCGCACATGGGAATCGATCATGGTCCTCTGGCTTCGTAGCCAAACACGCTAACCACCAGGCCACGAGGTCAGGTCGTGCGCCGCTCTAAATAACCGTACAAATAGTAGAAACTCGGCCACTATCGTATTCGTAACCAGGGTAATTGTCTACGTCGTTTGATCTCGACTGGGCTACATTTATCTGTCTTCAGTGCTTAGACGATCAGTTCTGATAAGATGTCAATAGATATTTTGGACACACTTTAATTACTTTATTTTGTCAAGAAAATGTCGGAACACCGATATGACATAAGAATATTGGAAACTATGTTGATCCGAATCCATTAATGGCCGAAAGCCAGGACCCAGACAACTTTACCCGTTTCCAGACGCGGTAAAGACGCGCATTGGAAATAGCCACATATGTCTTTAATTACATGATAATTTGGACTCTCCGTCAAAGTTATTTTATATGTTGGAATATTTTCTGACATTCTCTCATTTTTACCCCTTGCATTGGCTTCAATATATAAGGAACTGTCTAGTTTTCCTGCTGTGTCCTTCTGTATTCTTGACCCATACTAGGGTTTTCAGCCTGTCCATTTCCATCCTGTTTTTAAAAAAAACTTACTTTGTGGTCTTCCTTTCCAAAACCCCAACACCTTATTTTCACTTTTGCATCATTTGAGTGTACATTCCTGCAAGTGTTGGATGTATGGCTGGTGTTCTTACATTTAAAACACCTCAAAGGTCTACAATGGTCAACCTCCATAGGCTCTTCTTTTCTTTCTGATTTATAAGGATTAATTGTTATGTGATGAAGATTTGCTCTTGTCCTTAAATTTTGTTCTTTTGTTGTTATTGCAATTGCCCCTTGCACCGTATCTGGATTATCAGGCAACATTTTCATTTCAAAGCATCATTGCCAACCAAGATGTCCACAAACGTGTCTATCAGTTGTCCCTCCCTTGACCCAAAAATTTATCTTCTGCCAAACTCAATATATGTTCAGCATACAACTAAAAGTTTTCTGCAGGGTTTTGCCTAATTGATTCTACAGATTAAGTGCATATCTACTATCAGTCACATCAGAAAATTCATTTGCCAGCTTTTTCTTACGTTCAGCCCATGTACTCTATGGGAAAGCCTCCAAATACCTATTAATGAATCCATTAACAGCCACCTTACTAGACTGGTATGCTACTAGTTTCTTTCTTTCTTCAGGCAAGCTAGTCATTTTGCAGTATTTTTCAATCTGTTTAACCCAATCTCGAAAATTCTTGGGATTACCATCAAAGCATTGCACAATTTGTGAAATACCCTTTGCATTAAGTGCAGATGAGACACTAAAGTCATTTCCCTAGCCAAATATTGAAACACATTTTCAACACTTGCGTCATGTTCTGCTTCCATAATTATTTTCAAATGGTTAGCTGACTGTTGCTTAAACAAGAATAAAATGACAAGTCCTACCATGTCAAGAAAAATCCACCAATCACTAGTTAACTGTATCTTCAATCACAGATTGTTCCTGATCTTCTCTGTTGGTCTCATTGTGGCCATAAAAACAAAGTTCAAAGTCCTGGTCTAGTGTGCACCATAAACGTACCAGATGTAACATAGATTATTCTTTTCTTTTAATGTTTTCAAAGTCTCTTCAGAATTTCAAAGTTATGAATTTCAGCAACAATTTTTATATAATTTTATAATTTATAAATATTCAAAAGCCAATTAACTTCTAAACTATTCTGAACTTAATGTAAGCCAAAATCTGTCTCTCACACTGGGCTTCATCTTTAATACCATGAATTCACTTGATAGAAGCTGACCACAGCCCAACCTTATTTTATCATCGTTAGCCAATCATATTTCAAGTTTATCATAAAGCACCCTCTACATAGGTAAGCTTCCATTTATATCAACCAGTCAGAAGATGCAACAGTGACTCATAGTCATACCAGTTGCGCAATTCTCCATAGGTCTTATGACTAGATGTATTGCACATTCCTGCCGATCAATGTCAGACTTGCCATGATCTATTTATTGGGCTTATACAATTTTACTCTAAATAACATGTGTCATCATGACCTTTCCAAAGTGTTAAAACATCCAATCAGAATTGACAGGCATATAGATATGACCTTTAAGAAACAATAGCAAACTGGTGTCAAAATTCCCTTTAAAAACATAAACATGTCAATCACATATGTCAACAGGACACCTGGCCTGAACATCTGTGTCTAACCAAAACCAAGCATTCACAAATATTGAAAATACCCACTGGCAATTCACAATTATTGTGAACCCTCTCAGATGAAGCCAGATATTTTATAACTGGTATGATTGTAGGTTTTAATTGGTTATTAATGGGTTCAAATACATACCATTATATTTTCTATACAAGGATTAATACCTTGATTTAAAGGCTTCAATAGAATAAATGGTAATTTCAGGGTAATTTAATGGGAGTTTCATGGTTATATTCTGCAGTAGTGTCTGAAAATGCTAACGTGCACACATGCAAATACACACACACATTGGGGGAGCGCAGTGGCTCAGCGGGTTCAAGCCTCACGGGCGTCACTGCGTTGTGGTCCTTGAGCAAGACAATATTATCCTAGCTTAGTACTGGTTCAACCCAGGAAGACTGTCCCTATATAACTGAAAGATTGTTGATGGGACGTAAAGAATCAAATCAAAGAAACAAACAAACACACACATTGGTTCATGCATATAAACATGTACATGCACTCATGCAGATAGATAGTGTTTTGCTTTTTTGAATTTGTTATTACAACTGCGATATAGCAACTCAGAAGTAAGAAACCGGAACTAAGCAGTATGAAGTATTTAAATAAGTCGAGAGTCCCTTTTATCTCTTTCATAAAATCCATGGCATCTAGTTGTCACTATTTGGGCACATGTCAATAACATATTGTCAACATTTTGCTATTGACAGGCGCCACACCCGACTATGAACAGGCTACAGTTCTCTGAATCAAGACTTGTTTTTGAAAAAAAATCACTGACACACCCCTTTGAAACTGTGGCACAATTGGAGATACACAACATTACTTTTTCCACTGCAGATTCTTTTAACATCAATGCACCTTATATATTAATGAAATAACACTATATGGAAAGCCAATTTTGGATATTTTACTTGATCTATATGGTGGTCCTTCGCATTACTGAATTTAATATACAGTAAAACCTGTCTTAAGCGGCCAATCAAAACAAAAGACCAAACATTGGTTTTCAAAATTTCAATTTTCACATAATGCAGGTTAAAAGTATTGCAGAATGCTCCCCTTGGAGCATTCTGCAATACTTTCGACCTTTATTAAGCTACCATTTGTCAATGAGATTTTTGTGTTTTGTCTATTCTTGAGTGGCCGCTCAAGACAGGTTTTACTGTATGACTTTTTCCAGGTGCCAAGCGAGTGGCTTTCTTTGCAATAGTAGAGAGAGGGAGTCTAGGTCGAGTTCGCGGGGATTCAAACATTATCTTTGAGCGTGATGTTACTAATGACGGAGGAGCCTATGATACAGACAGTGGTCAGTTCACAGCTCCCTTTAAAGGCTTATACCAGTTCTCCTCCAGTATCATGGCTGATAATGGTGCAGAGGTGTGGTGTAGATTTACCCTGAATGATAAACCAGTAGCCTATATCTACGCCAGGGGGACAGACACTCGCCATGCACAGGGGTCACAAACAGTTATACTCCAACTAAAAGAAGGTAAGTGCAATCAGCGACCTATATTTAACCTTAATATAGGTCCCTTATAAGGCTGATACAATCATAAGTAGATAACTACCTTTGCAAACAGTTAAAATTGGACCCCAGATCAGGCCCAAAATTTATCGGGCCTGGTCTGGATCCAAACTATTTGAAAGTCTGATGGTATTCCTGAAATCATTTGTTAACTCGTTCTATAAGAGTGACTCCCAAATGTGTTCTTCGGGAAACAGTGAAGACCCAGATAAAATGCCACATTATGCTGCATTTCATCAGGGTCTATTTGGAAAGGCAAAAGAGATATACAACTTTTTTTTCTGAAAACTTTAAACTGTGACCCCTCAATATATACAATGGACAATCCCAAGTCTATTGTTTGAAATTAGAAGGAAGAATCCAATAGTATATAAAAGGTTAATTTTGTCTGTTTCAGGTGACAAAGTAGCTGTCCAGAACCAGTATGACACCAGAATATATGGGGATCAGTATACCACTTTTTCAGGCTTTTCATTATAGAACAACCTCTTGCTGGACATGTCTGACCTCTACTCATGTTTCTAAAATTACAGGAAATGTTCTAAAATTTCTAACACCTTTTTTCTTTCTGTTCTTAAATAAAATATTAGTTTTCAGGGCTGGAATTCACTAAATGCTTGTCAGAATAGCAAACTTTCTTTAGAAGTAGTCTGATCTGGGTCTGCTCTGTTTGCCTCAGCCTTTTTGGTAGGCAATTAGTGTTCGAAAGTTTAAAACATTACCTGCTCTGTCAACAAATATGGCAGCCGGCAGTTATCTTTGATTATCACAGTTATAGTATTTGTACAGAAACCAGAGACATACGAGGGCTGTCCAAATATGAATGCAAGTTGCTTCATAACTTTCTTCACATATATGCTATGACAAAATGTCATACCTTTCTGGAAAGGACTATTTGTCGTTTTTAAAATGACACCAAACATAAAGAAACACTCACTATAATTCTCGAGTTACAGACGCTTATAAAAAGGCCATTCCTGTATACTGAAGTTTTTCTGAAGCAAATTGCCATACACGTTTTGGTACATGTGCGGATATAGTGTCATATCTTTCTTTCTTTCTTTCTCTATATACTGCCTGGCGCTGGCTTTCGAGCATTATCAGCAGGTGTACATTGTACACTCCGGGTTGCAGGATGAAAGCCTACAAGTAACCATATCGAAATTACAGTAGGGTTCTTAAACCTGCACAGGGGGTGACTTTCCCTGCACAGGGGACATCCAGTTAACGTCCCGATCCGAAGGACGATGCACTTATCTAGCGTCATCCCTGCAAATGACACTAGAGAAAGTGTGTTCGGACACCGAAATTTTTCTCGCCGCGAGCGGGAATCGAACCTGGGACCTCTAGCACCAGAGGTAAGTCTGAGGCAAAATGGCACCAAATTTTAGATGCAAGTTTAAGGTACATTGACAAAGTTGCTTGCAGGAAAAAAAATATAATCCTGTTTCAATCTCGAGTAAACAGGCACGTTTGTGACATCATTAATTTTATGATAAACTCATTTTGAGTTATCTACTGGTGATGCAATTATGAACATAGCTGTATCTTTTTCTTTGCCTTTTTCTTAAAGCATGCTTAATATGTCATAAGGAAGTTTATAAAACGCTCTGTCCTCTATTTACAGAGTTATCACATTTTATATCATCTTTCAACCATTTTTCTGCTTCTTAATGTCTTAATGACGTATTTACATTAATTAAATATGTTCAATCTGTCTAGTCCTCAAGACCAGGTGAGTAATTTTATTGTCAATAATGTCTATTTTGGTAAAACTTAAAGTTAATGTTCAAATTTAGATTAAAACCGCATTGTTATGGCAACAAAATTAAGTATAAGTTCTATAACCCCTTCACTTAAGGCAGTTTTGACTTAAAAAAATGCTTTTCAGCGTTTAAAATTTACCCACTATCCTTCAATAATTTGTAGCAATAACTCAGTATGAGCAATCAACATATTGTCTTTGAGTTAAAACTAGTTTAAATGTCACTTCATGTATTTTGTTAGAGAAAAGTTTGGCTGAAAACTGAAAGGTGGTGTTTTGTTTACCATTTATTTATAGACATAAGGAGACTTTAGTGAAGATGATTCGATGTAATTTTACAAAAACATGTCAGATTTTTGCAACTTTCACAGAATCATTATATAATTATATGGAGATACTTCCTTAAAAAATTCAAAAAATTTCACCGATTTATCAAAGAGTTATACGCTCGTCTATATCTCTGGTATGTGTCTATATCTCTGGTATGTTAGAAGCATTTAATTTGATAGTATACTGAAAAGACCCTCATTCAAAGGGCCATAACTCGATAAGTATATTGTATATTTCTTTAGGACTGGTGCCTGTTTAAAGGTGACATATAATCCTTTATAGAAACGTATACCATTTTGTCATAGCATATATGTGACAAAAGTTATGATGCTACTTGCATTCATATTTGAACAGTCCTCGTAGTTTGGAAGTGTACAAAATTGGTTTGTGAACAAATATGGTCATATATACTGACAGACTTTAATTACGCAACACTAACTTCCCCTTATATCTTCCAAAGGACTGTTGAATGTAAACTTCCTTTGCTTCGATAATGTCATCATGAGTTGGCTTCCTCGGCAAACACTTTTGTTTTAACTGTACAACTAAACTGGACGGTGTTATTTGCTCCGTATGAATTTAGCCATTTAAACATTTCTAAAGTAGAGGAGATTTTTAAGCTATTGAATGAAAGGATACACCCAGATAAACGTCATATACGCAAATAAGCTGTATCGCAGACCTGCCAATCAATATGAGAGTGGTTCCTCAATGACTAATGGAGTCCATGATACAAATTTGATGCTGCTACTGTTTCTTGATTTAAAGAAATAGGTAATCTTTCATTCATAACATTTTGTCACATGAAACAGTTGACCCCTATCTCAAAAGGGTTACATCTTAATGCATTAAGTTCATCTTAGTTGGACAAATGTTCCATGTTTTACTTACAAATGAATGCTCTTTAACATACAATCAAAATTATTGTTCTGCCTTCTTTTTCGAGACATAAATTAAAGCTGTTATCCAAGTGTTGCGTTTTTAAAGTCCGTCAGTATAGAAACCATATTTGGAATAACAACCTTATTTAGAATAACATATATTGGCCTTTAAAGTGTAATATTTTCATACCTTTAATCCTTTACTCCACAATAACACCTTTAGACGCCTTTGAAATATCAAATTTTGAAAATATTCTGGAAAATGGAGCCTTTGCTCTTTTGGAGCAAATGCTCCATTTTCCATAATATTCTCAAAAGTATTCAAAACTTAACTTAATTTTTTCTTGAATTTTTTCACTGTTGTCTAAAATTAGGAAATGATGTCATGATCAATAAATAGCGTATGGAGTAAAGGGTTAAACTGTTTATCCACATAAAATATCTCATTATGTACCGTGTTTATACTTCATCTGGTCAGCAGTATTTATTGCTTTTATCCAAGCATCTCGCTTCAGACATCTTAAAGTAATCAGCATTAAACAGCTGAATCTCAAGGCTCTGTTTAAATCGGTAACTAGTTCATGCAATCACATCACCTATGGAGATTTCAGTGATTCCATGTGCAAATATTGCATTCATTTAGAAGCTGTTTGAAGCCATTGTTAAATAAACTATTTGTTTGATTTGATTCTTTACGTCCAGTCAACATTCTTTGAGTTATAAAGGGATGGGTCTTCCCGGATTGAACCAGTACTAAGCTAGGATTAATGTTCTTGCTCAAGCACACAACGCAGTCTAACAGTCTAACAAATAAACTAAAATACATATTCAAATCAGGAGATTTTGTTCACAAAAAGGTTGTTGGTGGTTATTTTATTGTGACAACCATATCAGAGGTGTGGAAATAGCATAAGTTTATACTTGCCCAGGGACAAGTAAATTGTCATAAGGTACTTTTCCGTCGAAAGTTTTACTTGTCTCATATTAAAGAACAGATAATGCACAAAGATCTGGGCCCAAAATTACGATGCCTCCTTAAAGTTAAGGACGACTTAAGCTAAGTATTGATATTTCACATGTTACAATAAATGTATACAGTCAGACATAAGTTAAGCATCGCCTCAATAGTTTCCTAGAAAACGAAGGAAGCTTTCCAGTCATGAATATTTTCTTGTTTTATGTATTGAAATAGATAAAGTGGTGACAATTTACAGCAATTTTCAATTCAATTATCACAAAGGTAAACAACCAGGCATGGTAAATGCACACTTACCCCTAGAAATGTCCCTATTCTCTAGCCCATTGTGATATTTTCAAAACACTTAGACATGTAAAGTGTTAGTGTCACATTGTTACAATATCAAAGACAAATTCTGTCTGAAATTTTCAGATTCATTTCTGTAAAAGAATAAAAGTTATGGATGTGTAAAGAATGGCTTGTTATATAGTGATAATGCAAAAATTATAAACACGCGATTAACTTTCACTATGATCCTCTATAACTGACATGGAACTTGAAGTTCGACAGAATCAGTTTGACACTATTTTCAAAAAATAAGTTTAGATTACTTCTGCGTTTTTTTGAATTCAAAGTAAGCATTTTGGGTTAAGCTGCGACACTTTTTAAGGGTACACCCCCAAAATAGGGGTTGGTGTAAACAGGACACCATAGAAATTCAGCAAAATGACCAAATGACATTCTGATATCTTAAGCAGACCACAGGAAGACAAGGGTAACATAATATAACAAATTGGTTGTTCTTCTGAAGAAATTTGTACGCGAAAAACGTCTCTGAAATAATGTTCGGGTGATGCTTAACTTGTCTGAGTGTACATATAAATTGCCAGGATCGATGCAGTATTTATGATCAAAGATTGCTATCTGTCATAGTAATTTTGGACCTAACAGTGAGAAAAACTGATTTTGATGTATGCAAACATCTGTACATTAATTCAGACCCATCACACAGATAATTCAACTAGAACTTGACCTTGGTCCCCTGTGTACTTATGGTTTATTCCATTCCAATTGCTATGTATACTCAAAACCAAACGTAACTTTACACTGTTAATATATATACCTTTTCTCGGTATTGGTGAGTGGTATTTTAAATGTGTTTGATTCATATTTAGGTTCAATCAATTATAAATATGACAGTTGAATTTCATATTTTTGCTGTCATAAATGCAACCACAATGTCCTAATGAAAGAGGCAAGGGGGTAAAATTAACTTTTCCAAGATGCATCAAGTTTGACGTGTTACTGTAGCTTTGTGATTGGACAATTTTCAACTTTAAAGAACCAGCCTGAAAGACAGGCTATTGAATTATTGCTTAAAGTTCAAATTAGCCCAGATCGCCCTTCGAGTAACACAAATTAGAGCGGCCTTTTAACGTCCATACCCCTTTATGTGAATGTTACAGTGCTTTCAATGGGATTGCCCATAAGAAAATGTTTGCCATTTTTCTTCCAAACCGATGGGAATTTTTATTAGATTATCTTGTCACATACTCAAGGCAGAAGTCCAAACAAATTACTGATAAAAAAATTCAAATGTCATCTGAGATCCAGCTTTTAGCAGAGACTAAAGTTTACTATTGATTTAATTCAAAGGGAGATAATTTCAATAGGAACGAATTTAAAGATGTTGCCAAAACTTACTATGCGTCAGAGACAAAATGTCTTGCAGTATTTTTAATGGGCAAGCAATGACACTTAAAATAGCGTGTTCAAATCTTAGGTTTACTTTGGATTTTGTTAGGAAAGGCTAATTTTGTGCTTTTAATGAAAGCACAGATAAATCGAAAGATGAATAATTTACCTAAGTTGTTTTTCGTGAATTATCTTAGGGTGGGTACCAGCATCTCATTACAATATTTAATTTGGTCAAAATCAAAAACAGTAAAGATATATATGGTAGTTCAAAGTGTAAAGTTACTTTTGGTTTCAAGTATATAAAGTATGATCCGTGGTACATTTTAAGGAGTATAGTTTAACTTTACAAAATACAAAAATTGAGCCAGTGCATGAGATTTCCAACAATGTGGTATGTGCGACCAGCAAAACCTCAGATCAGCCTGCACATAGACGCAGTCTGATCAGAGCCTTTGCTAGTCGCTTGAGTATTTTATGATTATTAAGCTACTGACTACACACCATTTGGAGTATCTGAGCTTAAAAGGAGGCCGCAGAGGCTTGTCCGAGTCTACACTTGTCAAAATGTCAAATTGTTGGAAATCTCATGCAGCGGCTCATTAATAACGAAGGTTTCAGACCATGGAGGGTTGATAACTCGTGTCTATACTGATTTATAAAGAACATGTTTACAGGCTTCCATTTTATTAAGTAATAAACATGCATTAACAAATAGAATTGTCTTGGTTATTATTTCATTCAATAAGATACAAACCATATAGGCCAGTGCACAAAATGTTGGTACCAACGGTAAATGTTCTAAAATTTTAAACACTTTTCTTGTCTGTTCGCAAATAAAATAATGGTTATCAGTGCTGGAGGCCACAAAATGCTTGTCTGAATAGCAAACAGGGAAGACCCTGATCAGACTGCTTCTTCTGAAGCAGTCTGATTTGGGTCTGCGATGTTTCTATGTCATTTTGACAGGCAACTAGTGTTTGAAACTTTAGAACATTTACCGTATCACATATGCACAAATGCCTATGATAAACTTCCATGCTTACTTATCCAGCAAATTTCAGTCTGAGCCTTCATCTATATTCATAATTTGTGTATGCAAGCAGCAAAGGCTTTGGTGACTCTGCATATATGCACATACTCACCTGAGCCTTTGCTGCTTGCTGATGCAATAAGTACCAAAATAGCATGTATTGGTCCATATGGACCGGCTAGTTCATGACAATTTGGGCCTCGACGTGAGAAAATCTGTCTTCCGGGTTTCCGATAAAACAAGACTCAAATAAATATGTTCAGCTACAAAGATTAGCTAGAAAATTGAAATTGCACTTGCAGCAAGTTTAGATATGATACTTCCCAATAAGCAAAATAACAAAGGTGAAGATCAGACTGCACGTATGTGCAGGCTGGTCTGCCCCTTTGTTGTTCGCAAAGACGCAAACCTGGAAGACAGGTTCTCTCATGTCAAAGCCCATATGGGATAGGTCCACATAAGGAAATTTTATTTGTGCAAAAGTTGAATTATTTTCTTACCCATCTATTTAAACATGTGTTTTGGGTGCTCAAAAGAACCATCTCATTGAGATGGTTCTTTTGTGTACCCACAACATATGTTTTCGATGAGAAACAAGGAAAATAAATTTCCAATACGCACTCTTATCTGGAGGCCTGATATGGTACTTATAACATATGTTGAGTGTGCACCCACAGCTTGCTAACCAGCAACCCAATGTGCACCCACAGCTTGCTGTATCAGTAATGCTAGATGTTTAGTTATAGGTGTGAACCATAGCCAGCTTATGGTATTGTATTTGAGCAGTGAAGGTGCTGGCAAAACTGTGCAAATATGCAGGCTTGTCTGAACCTTGACTGGACACCAATGCGATTAGTACCAAAGTCTCATATACCGGCTATTCAAGAAATATGGGTCGGGACATGAGATTTCCTGCACATATGCATCATGCGGCATTTCATCTGGTTCTTCGCTGTTTGCCATTGCACCCATTTTGGGGTTTCTGGTCCACAATGTGTCAAAATTTCGGTTCAAGTCTTCATCTACATCCATCAAAGGCTAAAACAGTCTGTGCATATACATGTATTTGCAGTTTGCTTGAGCCAATGGCTGCTCCCTTATGCAATAAGTACCGAAATCTTGTGTAGTGGCACATAGAAAAGTCACTTACATCTATAAAAATATAACAATTTCAACTATCTAAATACATGAAAAAATAATAATACATGTAAATTTAAAATAGGTGATTGTTTTCACCAAACTAACTAAAATCATAGTAAAATGGATCATAATGAAACTCAGAAACTAATCCTCCTATAAAGGCTATAAGCTAACAAACTATGAGTGGACGGATGTAAGTGATCACCAAATAATATCATGGCAGACAAAAATCTATGTCCTTGAGCCCTGTTTGGTCATTCTGAGTGCAACAGGTTGGCCATTCTAAGTACAACAGGGCATAACTAATATTTTGACCCCATATGTGCTTCAGGCCTCTGGATAAGTGTGAATAATTAAAAAAATAACTTTCTTATTTTGTTGGGCCTGATCTGGGTCCAAACTGTCTGCAAAACTTATCAGCAGATGACACTAGTAGGTAAAAAGTTAAAGGTCTGCTTTATGATGTTGCAGCTTAAATACGAATACAGTTTCCTGAAAAATTAAGTCAGAGATTCCATAGTAAATGAATTAAATTACAAAATGAAGTATCTAAATGGCAAAATGTTTGTTTCTTTTACTGTCTCCTTAATATATAGTAGAGCACTTTCAATTTTCTCAACTTAACAAAATAGCACATAAAGGCTTATGTAGCAAATTCTAATGCACTTGCGAATGTAGCTATTGTCTGATTGGATAATGTTTAAAGCTGCATAGTCTGCAACTTTTGATCTTTAAATTTTAGAACTAATGTTTCTATTTTTCAAGAACAGTACAGTAAAAAAACTAAAATTCAGGTATACAGTTTTACCAGTTTCGTAAATCCTAACAAATTATCAGTATCAAAACAACAGCATTTATGTTAAAATTAACTGTCTATAATTATTGGAGGGATGCAAATAATTACCAACAATAGAAAAACACACCTGTTTTATAAGATAATTCACTTTTCCGTGCAGTTTTCAGCTTTGTAGTATGGCCGACGTTTTTTCTTTGATCTTTGCTGATGTTTAAATCAGACACCCTAGAATAACGACAAAGGAGGAGCTTAAAACCGTACTCTAACTTCCAATTTTAGTTAAAAAGCGATGTAGGCGGTAACTTCTTAATAGCGACAAATAAACCCGTAGGTAAATGTAATATAATTGACAGCTTAGGCTGGATGCAGGGAGGAGCGAATGTAAATTTCGTCAGGTGTCAGTAACACATGTTTATTTGCGCCTGCACCATACTACAAGCTAGATAAAGGATTCTTTCTCAGCTTTCTATTGAAACCACTCAGTAGGCTATGCCCACCTCGCGGTTTAAGCAAGAAAGCCTCGGAAAAGCATCCTTTATCTATTACATAGTGAACAGATTTATTGTGAAAACATAACTTTATCTACTTTTACAAGTGATTTAAAAAGAAAATAAAAAATTTCGAAAAATGTTCATAGTTGCAGACTTAGTCTCTTTAACATTTGCGACAGTATCACCTGCTATACAAGGAGGTTCAGACAGTATTTGTTTTGTTTTTGCTGTTTTGTTGCTTTACGTCCCAGCCAACAGCTATGGTCATTAGGGGAAGGTCAGTTCACCTAACCACACTTTTTTCTGGGCAAGCTTGAACAAGCGGTTAACCAGTAATTCGTGCACATACTTTCGCTCATAACTGACAACAACCCTTCTTGAATGATTCATTCAGCGGAAGGGAGGAGAATGACCATAGTCAATTATTTCATGATCAATCTCCACGAAAGTATGAGACCGGGCTGGGATCGTACTCTTTCTTCATTGACAGGCTACAAGAAAATGCTATAAGTTTCCTAAAAAATCATTTGCCTCCTTTAAATTGATACCAGGCGAAAAGAAAAATACATTATGCTTCTCAAGTTATAACACTTTAAATGCTTATTGTTCGAGAACACAGAGCTATTTCAGGAACAAATTTCAACAAACATATTGTAAATATGAGGATATACACTAATCAAAAGTTCTAACCGATCACTTGCATTTTTTCAAAGCAGATAAAATCGAGGTTTTTAAATGAAATTCGTCCCAACTGGTTAGAGACGGTAAGAGAACATGTAATTTTAGGAATAAACATGAAAAATTGCTATAAGATTGTCCGTGTACTTTGAGCTAAAAATTTCATTTATCCAAAATGTGTAGTTTTCTAGTCCATACCTGATTTTTCAGACTGATTGGTAAGAACTTTCGATTAGTGTAGTGCCATATCTTTATAAGTAAAAGCATGCAGGGTCTTTTAATACAGGGTTGGGAAACACTGTATTAATTCTGTCGATAAGAATCATTATGTAGGTATAGTACCGTATATACAGACAGTGTTGGAAGTAGTTAATTAACTAACTTAAAAGTTGATTTTTCAGAATAGACGTGATGATTAATCATTTCATGGAGTTCAATAAATTACAGTACATCATCCTGCATTTCAGCTTCAAAACCGTATGATTTTCAACAAAATTCATTCTACAATTCTCCAAATAATTTTACCAAAAGTGTGTACAAGCACCATTGAGAACTGCTAAAAATTACATGGTGATACATATTGCATTAGAGATCACCAGGCCATGTAGCACAGTCAGTAAAGTGTCTGACTGCAGATCTAGGGGCTGAGAGTTCGATCCCGGCCCGGTCCCATACTTTTGTGGAGATCGATCACGAAATTATTTCTACGGTCATTCTCCTCCCTTCCACTGAATCATTCAAGAAGGGTTGTTGTCAGTTACAAGCGAAAGTATGTGCACAAAGTACTGGTTAACTGCTTGTTCAAGCTTGCCCAGGAGAAAGTGTTGTTAGGTGAACTGACCGTCCCGCCATGACCATAGCTGTTGACTTGGGACGTAAAGCAACAAAACAATAGACAGAAACACATTCCATGCTACAATTAGGTTAAAAGTTGAAACTGTTATGTTAAAGAAGAAATAGTAATTCAATTGAGTTATTTAGTAAAATTTGATATTAATGATAAATTTTGAATGAACATTTTGTATGTGAGTAAAATTACACTGGCCTACAAGTTTTGAACATATGGTAAAAAGTCCTAACCCTATGTAGAAAGACCCTATCATAAGACACATCATCATCAAATTTTAGATGCAGCTTTTCGCAACTTTCTCGTAGCTGCCTTCAAGGCAAAAACTGGTATAATCTTATTTTATTGCCGACCACAGAAGGCATGTTTGTGATGTAATTAACCCTTAAAGTGCAAATCACGACTGCAGCAGACGACACTTTTTGCAACATATTTCTCCATTTTGGAACAAAATAAGGTATGATATTTCATGAGAATCATCTGCAAGCAGACAATTCTCATCATGCCTTATTTGTTATTTTTGAAAAAGCAGTAAAATTTGAAATTGTTGTCGGCTGCAAATTATAGGTGGCACTTTATGGGTTAATTTAAGCAGACGTCATTAAAGTGACCTGCTGATGATATATCCCTGAATTCTAATTCTTGCTTTGTGTTAAAAATATGCTTAACTACATTGTAGTTTAAATGTTGCTTTGTGCAAGTGGTTAGAAAAATGAAAGTTATGTTTTATTTACCAGTAGTTTACAAATATAAGAAGACTTTGATTAAAAGAATTCGGTGTTACAGCAATAAATCAAAATGGTGTTGGATTTTAATTATTTTTACAGAATCTTTTCACCAGAATATCGAGTAAACTTAGCAAGGAAAATCAAGGCATTCTATGTTTTAAAAAAATATGCATTTGTCTACATTGTATATGTTCTGTGCATTAATTTTGTCAGTGTGATTGAGTGACCCACATGTAAAGAGATATAACTCGAGAAGTACATTGTATTTTTCTTTATGCCTGGTATCAATTTAAAGCAAGTAAATAGTTCTTTCTGGAAACATATGTTATTTAAGAAATGAATTCGATTTTTGGAAGGTTCATGGAATCATGAATACTTTGGGTCTCTTGCAAAGTAAGTGAAAGGCGAAGGGCTTCACGTTAACTTTGCAAGAGACCCGAAGTATTCATGATTCCATGAACCTTTTAAAAAATTGAATTTATTGCTTATAATTACATTTTATTATAAATAACAAATATATAGAAATTATTTATAATTTAGGAGATAAAACAATTTTATATTTAATATTCAATCATATAAACGGTTTTGTTGGAGTGCCAAACGGAAAAGCGGAACAGCCAGTGTAAACACGGACAGCAAACAAGAAGCTTGTTTTGCACGTGCAATTCAGGTGTGGCTCGCTGTCAAGCACAACACCAGTGCCACTCCTGGCGAAAGAATTTGATGTTTTCAAAGCGAATTGAACAGGCAAGTGAGCTTGGAAGCTGTCAATCAAATTTTATGTAATTCATGAGGCTATGAACGGGTGCAAAAGTCTAAAGATTCATTAAAGGATTGCTTCGAAAATGTAAATATTTTGTCATAGCATGTCTGTGAAGAAATTTTTGAAGCTAGATGCATACCTATTTGAACACTCCTCGTATATTGTCTGAAACTCGACATCATTACATAACATCACTTTTTAATGGCTGGCAAGCTACTAGCCAGCTGGCTGTTGTCACAACATACAACATGACCCTAAAGGGTTCATACAGGCAGGCTTGAGTAAAATTCAAGGACTTTTCAAGGATATCTAAAAGACTTTCCTACAGTTTTTAAAGGACTAAAGTTTATGAAAAATACAGATCTAAGTGTTAAAATTCTACCTCAGAAATGCTAGACTGAGATAATGGAGAAATTAGTACAAGATAATAACTATAAAATCGTTCTACCTTTATTTGGTGCAGCATATGCTGCACCAAATAAAGGCATAACAATTTTAAACTAATTTAGGTCTCTATCAGCTGTGCTAAGTCCGGCCCTAAGTCCTTAAGAAAATAGTAGAATTCAAGGACTTTTCAAGGCTTTTGAGTGATTTTCCAGTAGTTTTCAAGGCAGATTTAATTTATTATTTTATCTTTCAATTTATCTGTCAGTCCTTGGTTTAAACTACTCTTACACTGAATCTGAACACTCATGATTGACATATCTCAAGGAGAAATTCAAGTTACAAGCATTCAGCCAAATAATTCTTCTAAATAGGGGGTGGGGAAAGACTGGGCCGGCCCATTCTTTCCCCCCTCTATTATTTTCTAACCTTTCTATTTATCTCTCAGTCTTAAGGTTTAACCTACTCTTGCACTGTATCTGAACACTCATGATTGACATATCTCAAGGAGAAATTCAAGTAACAAGCATTCAGCCAAATGATTCTTCTAAATAGGGGGTTGGGAAAGACTGGGCCGGCCCATTCTTTCCCCCCTCTATTATTTTCTAACCTTTCTATTTATCTCTCAGTCTTAAGGTTTAACCTACTCTTGCACTGTATCCGAACACTCATGATTGTCTTGTCCTAAGGAGAAATTCAGGTTAAGAAAGCATTTAGCTAACTGCATGTTCCTTCTCAATAGTGGGGTGGGGAAAGACTGGGACGGCCCATTCTTCCCCCCCCCCCTCCATTTGGTTCTAACCTTTCAATTTATCTGTCAGTTCTTGGTTTAAACTACTCTTACACTGAATCTGAACACTCATGATTGACATGTCTCTAGGAGAAATTATAGTTACAAGCATTCAGCCAAATGATTCTTCTAAATAGTGGGTGAGGAAAGACTGGGCCGGCCCATTCTTTCCCCCCCCCTCCATTGGGTTCTAACCTTTCAATTTATCTGTCAGTTCTTGGTTTAGACTACTCTTACACTGGCCGGCCCATTCTTTCCCCGGGGAAAAAACTGACTGGGGAAAAAACTGACCGTTACACCGGTACACGTTCCACTTGAATAAAATTCTTCAATGCTTCGTTCAGCGTAAATTAGATAAATTTGAAATAGAATTAATTTCTTTTTGTCATCATATGTAATTGTGGTACATATAATTGCCATTTTCCTTTTGTTTTGTGTTTAAACTGTCATTAATTTAAGTGAAATGCATGCAAAATTAGTAGTAAGTTATTACAGCTTCATATACCGGAAGTAGTCCAATTGTTGGACTGGTCAGCCGATATCACGTGATACAGGTAAAATCCGATAATGGGAAAGGGGTCTATTCCTTTATCTGCAAGCTCCTGCTTCACTCTGATTAAACTGATGTAATTCCTTTATCTGCAAGCTCCTGCTTCACTCTGATTAAACTGATGTAATTCCTTTATCTGCAAACTCCTGCTTCACTCTGATTAAGCTGATGTTATTCCTTTATCTGCAAGCTCCTGCTTCACTCTGATCAAATAAGTTGAATCAGGGTATCCAAAGCTGAAATATAGATAAAGAACACTAAACATCCTGAATGTAGCTAGGGTAAAGTCTGGTATATTCGAACAGACAGCTAAATTCGGACAGCGACCTTGTTTGTTTCATATTTCTAACATTGGAAAAGAAAATAAACTAACTAAGCAAACAGTGAAAATCCTGATGAGACGGCTCATAAGGAGCCGTCTCATCTGGATTTACACTGTTTGCAAATGTATTTCTGAATTTAACTGATGTCCGAAGTTACCCGACTTTACCCTAGTTAACACTTTTCAGACCAATGGAATTTTCTATAAAGCAACATACATTAAAGTCAGGGTCACTGGTGGTCCATTGTATATATTGAGGGGCAACAGGCCGTACTTTTAAAAATATTGTATTTCTATCTCTAAAGATTGATTTGGCCCTAGCAAACAGTGCAGGCCTTGATGAAATGCCACATCATGCAGGACTTAAGTTAAGAGTGTGTATCAGCAAAATAACTTTCTTATTTTTCAACCAAAACATATGTTGTGGGTACTCAAAAGAACCGTCTCAATGAGACGGTTCTTTTGAGCACCCAAAACATATGCTAAAAATTATGGGTAAAAAATATTTACAATTTTATGCTGAATTTTTTTTTTCTAAACCTGTGTCATGTGACATTTCATCTAGGTCTTCACTATTTGCAAATGTACCCATTTATGGCTTTCCTGTCTTCAAAGGGTTCAGATGATAATCTGGCAGAATGCTG
The DNA here is from genome assembly GCA_964019695.1 of Loripinus fragilis. Classification (NCBI taxonomy): domain Eukaryota; kingdom Metazoa; phylum Mollusca; class Bivalvia; order Lucinida; family Lucinidae; genus Loripinus; species Loripinus fragilis. Next base: position 107,303,804 of record OZ026515.1, read on the forward strand.
TCAAAAGACATGGGTTGATGCAGTTATAACATCACAGGGGGTCCTGAAAACCTTTTTTAGTCATCAATTTATTTCACAGAGGGGATCCATACCAGTATTTCTAAGGAAACATATAGCAACTTGTAAATTTCCAGGATGGAGGCGGGTCTGGACCCCCTATTCCCCACTCTGGATCTACCCATGAAAGGATATACATAATCTTTCATTCCTAGATCAGAGAATTTACATGTTTCACTGCTGTTGTTGGCTCTTAAACCTTTTCCTGCCATTCATGACTTTTGTCGTCTGCTCCTTTCATCTGCTTTTGTTCTTTGGTAACCTATATTGCAAATAATATGGACCCAGATCAGACTGCTCCCAAGGAAGCAGTCTGATCAGGGTTCATAATGATTGCCTCCATGATAAAATCTTGTCCAGTAAAAAGAACTACAGAATGATGTATTAGCTTTTATCTTTGTAAACAGTGCAGACCCAGATGAAATGCCACATTATGTGGCATTTCATCTGGGTCCTCACTGTTTGCCAAAGTACTTGTTTACTGGTATTCAAAATGGTGAAAACTTGGGGTCACCTGGCTATGAGATGCTTATGCAATGTGTTAATACACATTATGCAAAGGTCAACATAAAGAGTTGAAACATGTTTTTGGGTGCTGAAATTAGAACCCTCTCATAGAGATGGCTCAGTACCAACAACATATGTTTAAGTTGAGAATAAGAAAATTATCTATAATACACATTCTTATCTAAAGGTCTTAAGGCTTTAACTACTAGTGTGGGAGCGCAGTGGCTCAGTGGTAGAAAGCTTGACTCGAGACCGAGGGGTCGCAGGTTCGAGCCTCACTGGTGTCACTGCGTTGTGGTCCTTGAGCAAGACACATTAATCCTAGCATAGAACTGGTTCAAACCAGGAAGATTCGCCCCTGTTTAACTGAAAGATTGTTGATGGGACGTAAAGAATCAAATAAAACAAACAAACTACTAGTGTTGTCAGCTGATAACCATTGCAAACAGTTTGGACCCAGATCAGGCTCAACAAACTGTCTGGCTTGACCTGGATCTTAGCTGTTATACACTCTGATGGTATTCCTGAAAGAATTTTTCGAAAAAGTTGATTTTGAAAAAAATCAGCAAACGACAAAAAAACACGAAAGATGACCCAGTAGGCAATGTGTTAATACATACTTTTCTGTGCCTCCAAATATGTTTGTTTTATGGTGAATATCATTCCAGGTGAGTACATCTTCCTTCCCTGTGGTACGTGATTCACCAATCGTGAACACTAACCGTGCCTCAAACGCCTTCTTCAACAGAGCAAGAACCTGTTTACCTTCGCTGTTATTTGGCAAATATGCTGTCCGTTGTAACCCTTTGTATCTTTTACCTGGGTTGGGGTGCTCAGCCTGTTAGAAAAATAAAACTCATAAAGGACCTCGGACAGTTTCCTATTCAATCTGCCCAAATTTTGACAGCCTGTGGCTAGGATAATGCATGACTGACAGCTATAGTTTTGTGCTTAAATCAAACCCTTACATTTAGTGAACCTAGCAAAATAAAACTATTTTGAAAATATTGCATAATTATGCCAGGACTCTAGGGTTTAGGGGGTGGGGGTATTTTTTGTGACCAAATTTTATTTCACAGAAAGTCAAAGTTTCATTGAGTATTCACCTAAATACATGTAAATATTATGGTTGGGACATAAAACCTCAGATGAACGTGATGCGTTTGCATAAAATTGGGTTTGAGAAGATTTCATTGTTTCATCTAAAGAAGTGTGCTGACAAATTACTTTTGACTACTACCTGTAATGTTTCAAGGTCAAGCAGTTTAACTTGTGCACTGAGGTGTATCATATCTACATACTGTATAAATCATAGTCTAGATAAACAGTTTTTGAGCGTAAAATCGTAAATATTTTCTAGCACATCAGATTTAAACCTATAATTTGATGCTTAAAAGAAATGTCTCATTGAGATGGCTCTTTTGAGTACCTACAACATATGTTTTGGTTGAACAATGAGACAATTAATTACTTTGTAAGCACTCATATCTAAAGCCCTGATACATGCCATTGCAAATTGATATTTATCTACAGGTTTTTACAAAATAAGCTTCTAATAAGTTTTTATAATAAAGTGTTTTTGAGCATTTTGACAGCGTTCCCCCCCCCCCCCCCCCCCCCCCCCCCTTGAGGTCCTTAGCCCTTAAAGTGCCAAGAAAAAAATGCATATTAAAATGTCGGCTGCTGAAGTCGTCTGCTGCAAATACATTATGTAATTGCCTAACATTACTGACGAATTAAGTATAGAAGCAATCAGCATGGACCCAGAGCAGACTGCTCCAAGGAGCAGTCTGATCTGGGTCCACACAGTTTGCCATAAAGGCTTCTTAAACATTTCAGCAGACGAGAAAAGCAGACGACATTTGTTGCAATTGGCGCATTAAGGGTTAGGGATAACTGTATTCAAAATTTCCATTTGAGGAGGTATACTGTTGGACATACTGTTGGAAATTTAGTTTTACGGCGACGCGTGAGCGGAGCCGTAAAACATGGTTTTACATACCATATATACAACGATATATCTCCCCAAATTTAAATTTTGAATATGGCTATCACCATTCTAATGCACTTCTGCAGTCTCATCTCAGATTAGAGCCTTGCAAGCCGCATGTCATCCAACGAAATATGACATTATTAATGACGTCAAACTATTTCCGACAGGCATTTATGATTATATCACTCCCGGGGCAAATATCATTTGATAGAATTCTGTTGTTCAAGAGGTTTTGAACGGTTATGTTTTTGTTCGTTTGTTTGATTCTTTAGGTCCCATCAACAATCTTTCTGTTAAACAGGGACAGGTCTTCCTGGGTTGAACCAGTACTAAGCTAGGATAAATGTGTCTTGTTCAAGGACCACAATGCAGTGACACCGGTGAGGCTCGAACCGGTGGCCTCTCGGTCTTGAGTCAAGCACTCTACCACTGCGCTCCCTAACAGTAATGGAAATCTAAAGATTCGTTAACTCTTTGCCTGCTGGATAAATTTTCATGCTTTTTGTTGTATGTGGATTTTTTTTTCAAAATCAACTATTTTGATTTTTTTTTCAGGAAATAAAACATGTAATTACCATTAGAGTGTCAAGCAGTTTGTACTATCAAACTGTTTGGATCCAGATCAGGCCCGACATTTTGTCAGGCCTGAAAAATGTCGGGCCTGATCTTGGTTCAAACTGTTTGTAAAGGTTATCAGCAGACGACACTAGTAGGTAAAGAATTAAAGGTTCGATATTACCCAGGCCTTTAGCTAAGAGTGCATATCAACAGTAAAATATTTTTCTTATTTCTTAACCAAAACATATGCTGTGGGGACTCAAAAGAACCCTCTCAACAAGACGGTTCTTTTGAGCCCCCGAAACATATTCTAAAAGTTATGGGTAAGAAAATATTTACAATTTTAAACTGATTTTTTTTTTGTTTATCTAAACCTGTGATTACCTTTTGAATGCCACTTGGGAAAATGTACTTTATAATAATGGCACCATCAGCTCTCTCATAACCCGGTAGACTGACATTATGTTCAACCTTGGATGTCATTTGTCCATCTTTGGGCTGTGTTCCTCTTACCTTCCCATAGACAGACCCGCATATTGGGCATGTAGGTTTCGCTTTCTTGAAGTGCTCATCTATACAAGCTGTACAAAAAGTATGTTTGCAAAATTCCAACGTTTTTGGTCTCCTGAGTCTGTCTAGACAGATGGCACACTTTTCGTCATCTTCTGTTTTTCTTGAATGAGAAATACCCCTCATGTTGTCTTCAATATTTATCGGTAGACTATACAAACCAAAGTCTGACTCCATTCTATCTGTTGCTGCCATTGGTGATTTAGCCATACGTGCCCTATCATCTTCAGTGTCATCCCAGCCTCTCCTTACTCTAACTTTTCCTGATGGACTGTCTACTGTTGGTGATTTAGCCATATGTGCCCTGTCATCATCTGTGTCATCCCAGGCTCTCCTAACTCTAACTTTTCCTGATGGACTGTCTGAGCTTGTTGGCTTTCTCACAGTCTTAAGTTTAGCACTTGCTGTGCTGCTTGTAAGCAAAGACTGCTTCAAGGAAGGTGTTGCTGTAGTTATCTTGTGTTTTTCTGCACTCATTTTGGCTGTTGATGATGCTGTGTGCTGAGATGAATAGCTTTTGCTAAAATCTCCTCTTTTAAGTGATCCGTACAAAACACTGCTCGTCCTTGCCTTCGGCTCCTGTTCAGCAGCCATACCAGCAACACTCGACTGTCTTGGGGTACTCCTCGGATTTTCTTCTTTTTGGGTGTTACTTGTACTCAAGCGACTCATGGAAGATGATCTTCTATGTGATCGTTTAGCTGTTTCAGTTTCGGTTTGACCAGAAGTACTTCCTTGAAACAAAGTTTTGGTAAATGGAGCTTTTTGTGCTGCATCGAGCTCAAAACTTTTATGATGTTCCTGTCGACCTCTGGGTAGATGAAGCTCTTTCTCTTTGAACTTGTTATAGGCTTCAAAAGCTTGCGATGCCAGAGCTTCCACGTCACCTTCTAAAGCTGTCTTCAAAAGGACAATGGAGGTTATTGTCGCCTCATCATCTTTATTAATGAGTCTTACGTTTCGTAGATACGATGATGCTCTGTCATTGCCAAAGATCAAAAGTGCATCAAGAAATGATCTAATACAAATATCTAATGGCACACCAAACACTCCTGGAAGATAAAAAAGAACATATATTTGAGCTACCTTGTTCGATCTAATAAACACACATGCTTTTTTAAGCGCACTCCAGTACATTGAAGGGTGTTTACACTATCTGAATTAACCCTTACCTCATAGAGACCCCTTTTTAACACTTTTTCAAACAGAGTAGACCCAGATCAGGGTTTACTCTGTTTGCTTATGTAAATATGATTAGAGATGATCCTACCATAGTGGATCTGACAAGTAATTTCTTTGTTCTATGTACGAACATGACAGGTCATTTATATAAATATTCATAGTGGGATGAGCCTAGCATGAATATTCATGAGGGAAAGGGTTAACTTATGATTTCCTGTCAATTTGGTAGTGCATTTTCTTTAATAATATAGATGGATCATGTGGATCCTGATCAAATGACTTGATAAGAAGCCAGTTGATCTGGATCTACATGTACACTGTTCTCAAAAGGGCCTATTTGATTTTGAAAAAAAATGCTTTTAGCGCTAATTAAGATATCAGGTATTCTAACACACCTCGCCTATAGAGCTAATGCTAAAAAAGTATGATATATCAAACAATAATTCACAGTTTTGAAATCGCGAGGAAAGTATATGCTAGCTGAAGTCATTTGTTGCTGGAAAATGTCGTCATTTCTGACGTTTGACGGGGTAACATTGTTTTCAGGCTTGAAAGATGTTACAAATACATGTAAACGTATGTGACATAGTCTAAGTATTGGCGGGAGTATTTCAGTGCAATGGTGGAATGTTGGAAGAAGCTGAAGATTTCAAATGTGTGTTTTTTTGTTTATTTTGTGTTAGAATCAAAATAGATCAGCCCCACTGCGTGAATTGTTGAGTAATAATCCACTGCTGGTCAGTAAGTTGTATGAAGATAAATCACTCACGCTGCGCGCTTGTGATTTGATCTTTTTTACAGCTGATCTCCCGACAGTGAATTCACTGCTAGAGCTGATCTATTTCTTAAGCATAAGTGATTCATGTAGAACTGCAACGAGTTTACTTTTCCTCATTCTTTAACTTTAATGCATGGTAATTTTGAATGCTTTTTATTGTCTGCTTGTCTTCAGATTTCTTTTTGAGTAACATGTATTTTTGAAACAAGTATTTCAATGTTACCATCAGCATGTCTAACAGTTTGGATTCAGGTCAGTCCTGACATTTGACATGCCTGGTCTTGGTCTAAACTGTTAGCAGAAGGTCACCACAAGCTGTGAATGTTAAACCTACATGTATGGCATAACAGAGGATAAGGTCACTTTCCGAATTTAACCCTTAATGCACCAATCGCAACAAAAGTCGTCTGCTCTTCTCGTCTGCTGAAATGTTTAAGAAGCCTCTATGGCAAACATTCTGGATCGAGATCAGATTGCTCCTATAGGAGGAGTCTGATCTGGGTCCATGCTGTTTGCTTCTATACTTAATTTGTCAGTAATGTTAGGCAATTATTTGCAGCAGACGACTTCAGCAGAGAACATTTTCAAATGCATTTTTTTCTTGGCGCTTTAAGGGTTAATATTTCAATACTATAACCTATAAATATTTGACCTGTAAATATAAATGTTTGCAAGGTTTAATGAATTTCCATCAATGGCTCTTAAAGATATTAAAGAAACAAAATGAAACCTACGGACTCTAGGTGAAAACAGTTGTCCTCAACAAACACAGATTGCAGGGGTTATATAATAAGTAACAAAATCTCACAAACATGAAAATTCATTTGCAATAAAACTTACCAGTGCTGATAGCAGGTACACTGAGAGATCTGATACAAAGTTTCTCTGCGTAGTTGAAACAATTGAGGAATGTACATGTCAACTCATACTCTACTTGATCTTTCTTCGCACCTTTATACCAGATTGGACCATTCGTGTGGAGTATATAGGGGGCCTTCAACTTCCCTCCATTAGTATGCATCACTTCCGCAACTTTCAGATTACCATTCCTCCTTATAAAATCTTTACATTCTTTATCCAATAAGAATCCAGCGGCCTTTGAAATGGCAGCAGAAGCCCCGCCCCAGTGATCTAGACTTGAGTTGGCTGGATTGACAATAGCATTTGTTGTCTCCTCCACCAAGTCACCATAGAGCACTATCACATCTATTCCACGGATACGAAACTGAAATTTCATATAATCGGATTCCGTTGTGTATGTTTCACTCATTGGCTTTTGATGGACCTCGTTTTTACGAGGTCCATCAAAAGCCATTGAGTGAAACTGACTTGTGTCTCTAGTGTGTGATGCATCTGTCCTCATGGACAAGGAACTTGATCTTGCTCTTGTGTCAGCAGCCTCATCAAGACTACTATTAGGAGATGATATATGTCCCTTATAATCTCTGTTAAGAGAATCATAAAAAGATTGATCCTTTTCATTGTCCTTTCCTTTTCTTGTCCTTTCGTAAGCATCTACACTTGTAGCAGTGGCATGCTTTTCATTGTCCTTTCCTTTTCTTGTCCTTTCATAATCATCTACACTTGTAGTGGTGGCATGCTTGTTTAAGTGAAGGCCTGAGAACTGGGAAAATGTAGCGTCTGCATCAGATTTTCTTCCTAGAGATGATGGGTTCAAGGACATCTGAATACTTTCATCAGGAATGTTGTAACCGATACCAGCTAATTCTAAATGATCATCATCAGTACCTGTAGAAGAGGCAGGACTTGATACTCTGTCATAAGCACTTCTTTGTGAATGCTCTGTAGTTCTATGATTCAACTTTGTAGTTAAGCTGTTTCCGTCAGTTGGTAGCTGATATCTTAAGGATGACTCTAACAATGGCTGCCCATGTGCGCTTGTCGATCTTCCTCTATTCGGTGTCTCTTGAGCCACAGATTCTGTATAGAACGCTGACCTCTTACTGTCACTTAGTTCTCCATACTGCCTAGAAAGACTAGTAGCAGGACTAACATCACTCTCACCCCCGTCTTCAACATCCATTGGAGAAGCATTCGTCCGAAACGGCTGATGTTTAATTTCATCCTGTATCACTTCTTGCTGCTGTATAAAGGTGTCTAAGTATGTCCAGGCCCATTCTAACTGATACCAATTGCCAGACAATAGGTAGGTACCAGAGTCTTCATCAAAGTCTACATGGATTTCCTCATTGTATCTGAACTCGTCAAGTAATGCTGGCGAGGCTTGCAGTAAAACTGACGCATCTGGATTAATTCTTGCTTGCATGGATGAGAAAACCTGAAACAACAATATCAACTCTTTGCATGCTGGGTAATTTTACATGATTTTTTTTGTCACCTAATGGCTTTTTCCTACATTACCCTCTTTAAAACTAGATTTTATGCCTTGGTTACATTGCCTTCCACCAAGTATACTATGCCCGTACGATGTTCAAATCACTGTTTCCGTGCGGCCTCCGCAAGGAGACCTTGCGACCATTCGTACAGATTTAGGGGCATCGTGGTCTCTACGATTTTGTTTAACTCTGCACAATGACAAATTAAAAAAAATTGTAAGCCTGTAGCCACATTGCAGTAACATCGTACGATCCCCGTACGGGCACGGCACGGTGATCATGAGGACAACACATGATTTAAGATTGGCATTTTAGGCCCAAAAATGATTGTAGACTCTTGCGATAGTTGTAGGGAGCCTGCAAGGTCATCGCAAGATAACCTTGCAGGGCCAATAAAATCGTACGGGCATTGAACAGACATCCTGCGATAACCCCATCATCAATTCCATACCTTGGGACCATGTTCAACAAAAAAACACTAGCCTCTTCATAGCACAATTTGTCATCATATGACTTTGAAACACAGTTCAAATGTGCATTCAAAAATGAACATGGATGGCTGTTTAAATCCATGCACATAATTACATGACAATTGCACTGTCAGCATACCGACTCTTTGTGACTTCCGCAAGGTCATCGTACGGGCATTGTACAATTTATATAGGGAGGTTGTGAAGATAACACGATGACTGCACGATAACCTTGTGGTTTTCATAGGATCCGCAAGATCTCTGTAAGGTTTTGTCCTTGTTTGTCGCCGAAAGAAATCGCAAGGTGATAGTAAGCAATGTAAGCACATATGTTGTAGCTTAAAATCATAGCCATAGATGCCAGAAAATCATATGGAAAATCATAGACAAATAAATCGTATGACAACCGTTGCAAATGTAACTGAGGCATTAAGAATACCATCAGAGTGACAAACAGTTGGGATCAAGATCAGGCCTGTTTTGATGGGCCTGATCTGCTTCTAAACTTTTTGCAAAATTATCAGCAGACGGCAAAAGTCGTTACCAGCAGGCAAAGAGCTCCAGATAAACAATGAAAGTACAGTAAAACCTGTGTAAAATGGCCACTAAAAAATAGACAAAACAAAGATCTTAGTAACAATTGGTAGCTTAATGAAGGTCAAAAGTATTGCAGAATGCTCCTCTTGGAGCATTCTGCAATACTTTCGACCTTCATCAAGCGATTATTGGTCTTGAAAACCAATTTTTGGTATTTTTGAGAGTGGCTGTTTTACAAACTTGGGCCAGCCAGTCCAGCTTAATAATATGTCATTCCCGATTATATACTGAATTAGACTATAAATAGACTGGTTTTACACAGGCTTACTGTATAAAATAACAAGGCAGATCATTATAAAAACTTTTCTGTGAAAAGTCTGTATTCTTCATAAAATGATGATACAACACACATAATCTTCTGATTTCTCCAAGATATCATTGGAAGTACCTAGAGGATAAGAATCTATCATGAGAGTGAAGGTAGGATAGAAAAATCCCTCCCAAGGATCACTGTTTGGCATCACAAGGCTTGCTGAGACTATATGAATCTATCATGAGAGTGAGGGTGGGATAGAAAAATCAGTCCTGACAATCACCATTTGGCATCGCAAGGCTTGTTGAGTGATGACAAACGGTGAACCGAGTGATGGATTTCTATCCCAAACTCACACAAATAATAGATTTCTTTTCTTATTCATCATTAAATCCTGCAGTTTGATTAAAAAAACAACACAACAAACAAACAACGCTCAGAAGTTCCTGAAAACTCTGCATGCTGAGAAATTTTGCGGTCGACTTTTTCAAAATTAGCTTTATCACAAAATTCTTTCAGGAAACATTATCAGAGTGTTAGGTGGTTTGGATTGAGATCAGGACTGACAAAATGTCGGTCTTGATCAAGGTCCAAAACATTTGCAAAGGTTATCAGAAGACAAAAGTTGCTGCTAGCAAGGAAAGTTTTAAAGATCATAGTCACTTGTTATTGAGCTTTTTTTTAAAATTAAGTTTTTTGTCAGCTCCACCATAATATATACAAAATTTTTGTGATTTTCAACTTTTATGAATCATCAGCTAAACTGTGTTGGAAAAAACATACCTTGTGTAAGACAATAAAAAAAAACACTTCAAAATTATAACCTTAGATGGGAACCCACTGTATCCCAAATATACTTCAAATTAATACAATACAATACAATATATTTATTCAGCATTAAACATATAACAATGTTTATAGCCTACACATTAACATATATTAATGTAGCGAATACAACAACAATTTTCCTGAGGAGCATCTAGCATTTCTTCTGATATGTTTAGTGAATTATATACAAGCAGTCCGGATCCAAGTCAGGTCCGACAGAGTGTTGGTCCTGATCTGGATCCACACTGTTTGACACCCCGACGTTTTATACTTAACCCTTAAAGCGCCACTAATAATTTGCAGCAGATGACAATTTCGAATTATGTTGCTTTTTCAAAAATAACCAATAAGGCATGATATTGCATGATGTAATATCATTCCTTATTTTTGTCGAAAATTGGGAAAATGTCGCAAAATTTGTCGTCTGATGCAGTCTTGATTGGCGCTTTAAGGGTTAAGTATTTGCATGGCATTCTGGGATAATTTTTTCAGTAATGCTATAAGAGTGTCAAACAGTTTGGACACTGATCAGGCCTAACGTTTTGTCAGGCCTGATCTAGGACCAAACTGTTTGCCAAGAATTTTAGCCAGGCCTTTAGTTAAGAGTGTGTACCAGAAAAATAATTTTCTTATTTCTAAACCAAAACATATGTTGTGGGTACTCAAAAGAACAGTCTCAATGAGACGGTTCTTTTGAGCACCCAAAACATATACTACAAATTATGGGTAAGAAAATATTAATAATTTTACGCTGAAACTTTTTGTTTATCTAAACCTATGTTAGCAAATGACAAAGCAGGTAAAAAGTTTACTTACACTATGTTCTGGTAGCCTCTGTATCTGGAGTGAATGTCCACCCGTACGGCCCAGCACTCTAGCATGCTCATTTTGAAGTACTCTTTCCGCCACTGAAAACAATGTAAAAGTGGAAGTCTTATGACTATTGACCTTCCCAGCTAGCACAGCTCGTCGGGCCACCATCTGCCCGCCAGTAATACGCCATTTCAATGGAGTATTGCTGAAGGACCGTTGGTGGCCTGCTGATGTGTGCTAGCTGGGTTACGGTTGGGCCATCCTTAAAAATATTTTGGTTTGCTGTCACCCGACTAACTCACTCAAAATGCCACCTACCCTCAAACATTTATGCCTGTTTTGTATATATACTTTATCTGAATTCTATCTTAGACATTTTATCTTTATTTTTAATGTCTTTTAACAAATCAGTGCTATTATTGACCGCGGACAGAGGCGGACACTTTTGTGAAAGAGACATGCTAGCTGCTGAATCATGTGCTGATGCTGTCAGGTTAGTCGTGTCTATGCCATGGATGAAGCCAAAGAGGCACTAGTTGGCAGTTCCATTAAGACAACTCAGTCTTTTTTTTTTATCTATCTACATGTAGTATCTTTCTTCTTATACTAGCCCACTCAAACATGAACATTATGCCAGGGAGTGCTAAATTTTGAAATTAATTTAAAAAAAAAATCTTTTGGCTGTGTTTTGACTAAATGAGAGCCCTAAATTCCTAATTTCAGGAAATGGCTTACATACAAGCTTAAAGCTTACTGTCAGATCCTGAATATATTAACATTGTATATATTTGTCTACATCCAAATTATCTGAATAAAATATTGTTTAAACCAAATTCCTGTGGTCTGGGTAGTAATAACAGGAGAAAGACTAGTCGAATATGGAATAGCTTTTTTTGGAAAACAAGTCATTGATACATTTGAGCAAGCCAATCTTGTCAGCCTCAGGTCCTTACTGTCCCATTTCTCTACAACAAAAACTCCACTACTAGCATGAGCTTCTGTATTATATTAACCCTTAATGCGTCAATCGAAACAAAAGTCGTCTGCTTTTCTCATCTGCTGAAATGTTTAAGAAGCCTCTATGGCAAATAGTGTGGACCCAGATCAGACTGCTCCTAGGAGCAGTCTGTCCTGGGTCCACGCTGTTTGCTTCTATACTTAATTTGTCATTAATGTTAGACAATTATTTGCAGCAGACAACATTTTCATATGCATTTTTTCTTGGCGCTTTAAGGGATAAGTCTCTTCAGGGATTTCCTATAAAGTTTTGACTCTGGTTAATAATCCAATCCAATGATGCATGAACAACAATCACTCATGTTTTATATAGTCCAGGGCTCACCCTGCCATTAGCCATTGTGGCCATTTGCTACTAAAATTGTACATAGGCTACAAATATAAGTCATTGGCTAAAAGTACACTCTTGCTAGGTGGTTTAAAAATTACATACCTGCGAAAAAGTGTATTTCTTCTTTCTGTGGATTTTTCAAATATTGCTTTTGTTGTTCCTTTACACTTTATTATAGTGCCATATTTAACTCTTTCAATGCTGATTTTTTCAATACAATCGGTGTCAAACAGTTTGGATTCAGATCAGGCCCAACATTTTGTCAGGCTGGATCTGGGTCCAAACTGTTTGCAACGGTTATCAGCAGATGACAAATGTCGCGGCTAGCTGGCAAAGAGCTAAATACAGAACAACTCTTGATACACTGTACTACTTTCTGGCTAAAACCTTGGCTAAAGTCAGTTACATTTGGCTCCAACTTTTCCATTTGGCTAAAGTGTTGGCTACAACAAATTCTGAGCCAGGGTATTGAAGCCCTGATATAATCACAGTTAGTGGCCCCTGGAGTGCTTTTGAGCACCCAAAACCTCAAGACCAAAACATTACTGTTAAAACTGATAGATAAGAAAATATTCTAAATTTTGCGCATTTTTTTGGTGTATCACATCACCGTACCAAAACCTTTTGTAGAAATTGACTAAACCACTATATCATTCATGACTGCACATGCATGGTAAATTTGTAACAAATTTCAAAACAGCTTTCTGTCTTTTCTGACAGGTCTTCAGATGACAGTAATGTATGTAGTCTGGGTTCAAACTGTAAAAGCAAAGGTTATCAGCAGGCCACACTAACACACTAACAGGGTTAGAGTTAGAAGGGGCTGGGTACAAGTTTTTCAATTTTTTGCTTTTGCAAAATTTGTAGGTGATTGAAGGATGATAACAGCAGAATGTCGCTGCAATGAACAGGTCTCCAGATAAGAGTGTGTATTTAAAAAAAAATATATCATTTTTACCTCTCAACCAAAACATACATGTATGTTGTGGGTACTCAAAAGAACCGTCTCAATGAGTCGGTTCTTTTGAGCACCCAAAACATATGTTTAAAATGATGGATGAGAAACTATTAGCAATGTTACGTTCAAAACTTTTTTCTTAACTTGACCTATGAATGATTACCTTTAGTATCCTGGTAAATAATAACAGCATCATTGTTCAGTAGAGGATAATAAATCTTCTTGATGGCTCCTCCTCCATTCTGCGGTTTAGAGAAGTGGATCTTTACATGTTTGGCTTCAGCCTTCTTTGGTATGCCAGAAATGCGTAGTCCAGTCATTCTTTATTCAGAAAGGATACCAATATGTAGGTAGCTTATCATTATGTCAAAATACCTATAGATAACAGAAAGCTACATGTACATGTAATTCAGGTCTCAATTCAATAAAAAGTATTTTATTCTTTCTTAACCAAAACATATATTGTGGTTACTCAAAAGCACTGCTTTCATGTCAAAGATTTAGTCTGCTGTCCGTTCTAAGGCGGTGGTTCTGTTGTTGTTGACTTTTTGTTTATTGTTACTCCCATTGTGGGAGTCTGTAATTGTTCTATGTTTTGTTGTACGTTACTTTATGTCCATTCTAGTATTGCAATCATCTTGATGGGGAAGAGAGAGCTGATTGCTTTGCTTAATTTGTCTTCCTGGTGTCTTGTGATGGTTGAGCGGCTCTTCCTCGCAGTGCCACAGGGTTGTCTGCAGTTTGTGATTGTGGTATTTCCGGATCATACTCACTTACTATTTTAGATAAACAAAATTTTTCAGCTTAAAATTGTAAATATTTTCTTACCCATCAATTTAAACATATGTTTTGGGTGCTCAAAAGAATCGTCTCATTGAGACGGTTCTTTTGAGTACCCACAACACATGTTTTGGTTGAGAAATAAGAAAATGAAATTTTTGTAACTCGCTCTTAAGTGCTTGTGATTTTTCCTTTGAGCTCCCAAAAGATATGTTTAGACTGAATACAACGCAGTCTCTTCATAATACTATGTTTGGGTACATACATGTAGGAATGGACACTGTTATAAGTGAATTGTGTTAAAACTTTAAAGGGACAATTTTACAAAGGGAAATGGTCAATATGCTATAATTCCTTTTATCAAATTCCATGAGCCAGAGCACGACCATTATATATCCAAATGCATAATGAGAATTGTTATAAAGGTCAGCATGGTATATACAATCTATGTACGAAAATAACCACATTTTTTGCTAAAAAATGGCTTATATATGGATCTTAGAGGCTGTAAACTTACATATTACTAATATCTTACTAATAGAATTAACATTTATCTCTTTTCCGTTCAAAATATAGGTTCTTGTCCTCTGGATACTCTTTTTTAACCTGCAGGCACACAACCTTAAAACAATGTCATATCAACGTCAATGCAACGTCATGACGTCACAAAGACGTTGTTTTGATGTCATGTGTCTGCTGGGAAGGCTCTTCATGAATAATTTGGATTTTTCAGGTGAACACTGACCTTAATAAATTACACCTGAAATTTGCAGCATATGACAGTGACATGTCATATAATCTTCAATTTTGTTCTTGCTTTTAGAAAATAAAATAAGATTTAACATTTCATGTGAATAATGTACCAGCAAATGATTTACATACAGTGTCACCATCAAGGACCACGCACTGTGTTCTCCCAATTAGGAAGGATTCCTAATTGGGAGAACACAGTGTGTGGTCCTTGATGGTGACACTTCTACTGAACTCCCAGTCTCTTCTGGAGTTCCTCAAGGGTCAGTCTTGGGCCCCATACTGTTTCTTCTTTATATCAATGACCTGCCTGATAATATACAATCCAATGTCCGTCTATTTGCGGATGACACTGCAGTGTACTTGGCAGTCCAAGGTCAGGAAGACACAGATATCATCAAAAATGATTTAAATATATTGCAAGAGTGGGAAAAAGCATGGGATATGGAGTTTAATCCATCCAAGTGTCAGGTCGTGCACATATCCAGGTCTCGTAAGCCAATCAAAAACAAGTACACTATGCACGGACAAGTCCTTGATTCCATAGACCATGCAAGGTACCTCGGTGCCGATATTTCATCCGCATCACAGCTAACGCTTCACAAAGTTTAGGGTTCCTTAAAAGAAACATCAAAACCAAACATCCTTGAATACGTGAAGCAGCATATAAAGCTACAGTTAGACCTCAGGTTGAATATGCATCATCTGTTTGGAGTCCGTACACTAAAAAAGACATTTATAAGGTAGAGATGGTTCAGAGAAGGGCCACTCGTTGGATTCTCAGCTCCTACTCACCTTACCAAAGTGTTACGAAACTCCAACAACAATTGAAACCTGAGGTCGCTGGAACAGAGGAGGGTGGATGCTAAGGTCATAATGCTATACAAAATTATACATGGCCTGGTTGCCATACCTATACCTTCATACTTTGAACAACCCATGAGATCTACACGCCATACTCCCCACCCCCTTGCACTTCGTCACTTCATACTACAGCAATTATTATAAATTTTCTTTCTTCCCTTCCACTGTTGTTTATTGGAACCAACTTCCAGCCCAGATAGTACTACTGCCAACTCTAGATCAGTTCAGTGTGGCAGTGCGGACGCATAACCACCACATCCCATAACTCACAAAAACTGTTTTTAACCTGTTTTTATCTTCTTGTATATAGACTTTTAACCGCTATCATCTATACTTTTCTTTTTCTTACACTTAGTACCGTGACATTAAGACGTAATCAAACCTGCACGTAATCTTCGCGAGGGGGTGTTGCAGAATATAAAGAAAGAAAGAAACATGAAAAGTCAAATCTTATCATACCCAGAATTTAACCCTTTTCATGGAAATTGCTGTCTGCTCTTTCTTCAGATTGTGTAATTTCAGGTGACCTTAATTGCAATTTGCCAAACTATACAAAGGTTTGAAGGCAATGGAACCTTGCAGAGGAACCTTGCAGCAATATCATTTTGAAAAAGAATGCATAAACATCCATGCACTTATCAATGGCTAAAATATGCGATGAAAATATAAAATTGACATAATATAATATTAGTTTTCAAATATTTATTTTACTTCCTGGATTTAACTTTTTTCCAACCTTTAAATATCATAGATTAAACTTAACTCACTGGATAACCACTATCAAATATAGGCACATGTGTGTGAAACAATATTCAAAATAACTAAGAATCCTGTGTTTGCTTTCCATCTTCACTTGAACTCATGATAGTATTGGAAAATGTTGCTGTTGTTGCATTTTTAAAAAAAGCTAAAACTTGCATTGTTGAACATGTTGAAGCAGGATCTCGATATTTGCATCAACTTCCAAGGTTTTTAACAGTACTGGAACGAAGAAACAACATATTCAACACACAGAGAAGGACAGAGTGATTAGAAAGAGAATAATGTTTCGTAAATTACTATGATTCAGTCGCTGAATATTGAGAATAAGCTTTTTCGCAAAATCGAAAGTAGAAACAGAGGTGGTCTGGTACCCTGCCCTTACTTCTCTGTTTCTCAGTGTTCATCCGTTGGTTTGTCGGATCACCACTATGCAGTGTAAAGGGGTATCTTTAAAATAAGAGCTTCATCTGACAAATTCTTTCAGTAGCTATTCGGGCCCAGTACAGTTTGGGCACTGGAACCTGGCCAACTACATGTACATGTAAAACATCATTTAAAAAGAATATAGGCATGCCCGGTTATACTTAATATAGGTTTATTCTCAGAGGACAATACAAACTTCAATTTATCTTCGACGCAACAGAAAAAACCGCGCACTCAGTCGGATAGACCGGCGGCAATTACACACGACGGAAAATTTCTCGAACACTTTATGGGGAAGTAGAATTTATAATATGTACTTTTAAACTGTCTTCAACAAAGAAACTTTTTTATCAAAGTGTTTTTAATAACCACATTTCTTAGTATTATCTTTTAAAACTTCAATACACGTGCCGACGCGACAAAGATGGCGGTACAGCCGACGAATAAATTTAGAAGATATCTAATAGTCGTCTGTCTGTGGAGGGTCTGATAAATAGGGCTGATAGTTGCACCATACATACAAACAATTATGTGCTGAACAAATAAAAGTTAAGGTATTGAGGAAAAAACTCATTCACTGTGGAAATGAACATATATCCTATCAGATGAAACCTAACAAAAACTTTGTAATAAAACTAAGTACTTCTGCTTATGAAACAGCTAAACTGTTAGTCATAGAACATTTATTTGGAGACACTTTTTTCAAAGATTACTCCATAGTTTCTTGTATCAATGAAGACGAGTGTCAAAATCAAGTAGGCTCCCTATATCGTATTTTTAATAAGAAAAAAGACGGATCGCAAGGAATACAGTTAATTTTTTTAGTTAATTTCCACCACACAACATCATCAATACTGGTCAATGGTAACCGAGTGGACATTTTTGAATCAGAACTTTTTGAACCTATATGTAATGCAATTAAGGCCTCCTGTTCTAAACTGACAATTGTTAATGAGCAGATAGCACACTGAGCCCTTTCGGAGGTAGGCGCGTTGGCAGACAATAGAAAAGACACTGAAACACATGCGAAAGAAAAGGAATATGACACACTTGGTCAGGTGAACTCTGAAATTGCTCTATGTGAACCCCAATTTGTCCCTCCCTTGCAAACAGTATTGGCCCAGATCAGGCCCGCCCGACATTTTGTCAGTCTGATCTGAATCCAAACAGTGGACTGTTTGACCCTGAAGGAATTTTTCGAAAAATATGCTTTTGAAAAAAAACACAGTCTCAGCATACAAAGATATGTATGGAAGCATTAATTACATCTCAATACAGAAAAGTAGAAACTGTCTAATAATTATAGACTCTTTTTTTCTTAAACCTTTTTTATTGTGAACTTCATCTTTGTCGAAAAGTTCTTTAGAGTGTCAATGGATCAGCTCCATCCTTTTTGCAAATGTTATTACTTGACTTTTTGGTTACTGTAAAGGCGGCACCTCATGAATGCGCAATTAGGACTGGTCAACCTTAGACATAAGTTAAAGCTGAATTATTCAAAAGTAACTGTATCATCTTGCGCCATTACCTCAGTATAGACGCAAAACACGTTATTGAGTCCTTCAAACGCCAGCAAAATAACTGCATCTGAAATGTCTATTTAACATAAGCATAGAGGCAAATATTGTGGACCCAGATCAGACTGCTCCTATAGGAGCAGTCTGATCTGAGTCCACACTGTTTGTCTGTGAGGCTTTAACTATTTTAGTGGACGTGAAAAACATACATTTTGATTATGCGCTATAAGGGTGAGAAATTTAGTTCAGTGTGTATATGGTTAGGATTTCCATGAAATGCACGCACGTTTGCGCGGTCCAAAAAGCTGATTAACTCTTTACCAAATTATAAATAAAACCTGATATTCCTTCCTTAGCAGATGAAATAGCCGAACCACGCCCAAATATGAATATTAAAGTTGCCGCCTTTACAGTGAGCGAAAAGTCAAGTAATACCATTAGATGATACTTGGATAATAGACAAATTAACATGAGTCTAGTTACCTATTTGTGGGATATAGACAAACAGTGTAGACCCAAATCAGAATCTGCAGATTGCTTGAGTGCAAATAGTTTGGATCCAGATCAGGCTCAATGTTTTGCTGGGCCTGATCTGGGTCCAACCAGTTAGCAAAGATTATCAACGAACTACAGTTAACCAACATAAGCATGGTATCCTTTCTGTGAATGGACATAGGCAAATAGTGTAAACCAAGACAAGACTTTGCAGAATAGGGGGTCTCTTCCTTTAGAGTGTCAAACAGCTTGAATCAAGACCAGGCCAAACATTTTGTTGGGCCTGATCTGGATTCAACCTGTTTTTTCAAAGATTGTCAACAGACGACATTAGTAAACAGAGCTAACCAACCTAAACCTAGTACCCTTTTTGTGGGTTATTGGCAAGCAGTGTAGACCCAGATCAGATTTTGCAGAATGGGGTGTCAAATCAGGTACTCTAGTGTTTGCATACAGAATGATCTATTGAACTTTGAATAGAAAAACAAAATGTTTCATTAAATTGATGCTGTTTTGTGGTTTTCCATGATAGGCTACTTACATATGCTACTAAAATGCTTCTCCACATTGAGATCTTTTCAGTTTGCTTTATGTATGGACTTTCAATTTATTAAGTAAAAAGGAATAATATATAATACCTTGCTCAATTTTTCATTATCTCAAATAGAAGTTTTCAACATTTGACCAATTTTCTGAACAAATGAAATGAACAACCTAAAGAATAACCTAAGTCCTTAATATAAAGCCAAAATGAGCCACGACATGAGATTTCCCACAATGTGGTATGAGCGACCAGCAAAGCCTCAGATCAGCCTGCGCTTACGCACAGTCTGATCAGAGCCTTTGCTGGTCGCTTGAATATTCTGTGAGTATTAGGCTACTTATGTGCCGGTTCGTGCTAACGAGCTTCCTGTGCGACAATGGGCTCACGGATTGTTGACTGTTGCTGTATTTTTCTAGCAGTTGCGGCATTTAATCGCAGTTTCCAAATGAATCAGAGCATTTAAGAATCGGTCAGCATAATTGGGACACAACAAGAAATATGCACCGAAAAGCGAATGCCAGTTCTGAGGGCAACATTTTGGCAAAGAGAGCGAGAAACAAGTTGAGCTTTTGAAAAGCTTTCAGCAAATATTGGCAGAAGAGAACGCTTTATACGAAAATACGGAAAGACAGTACATTGAGGCGATTGGCACTACCCAGCATCTAGTGCCTTTCACAGATATGCAACGACGGCAAAGGCATAGGTACGTAAGTAGCCTGTTTGAGTTTGAAATAAAATGTTGTCTAGCCTAAACTTTAGGAAAGTCTAAAATTTAAAATGTTATAAACTCAGCTTTTAGAAGTCTTTATCCTGTTCATTATCAAGTTGATGCATTGATGGACAAAAACATGCCGTAAACCCCAACACTGTGGGGACACTATTTGGACGGCCAGCTGATAAAACAATGGTAGCACCCCCTAGTCTGTTTGCACTTCCATGTTTGCCTAGGTATATCAAACCCCCGACATTTCTCACACACTATAGCAATAGGGACAATGAATAAGTTAAAAACACAGCACATTCATTTGCCCGGATATCCCCCCCCCCTGCTCAGCAGCTGGGGGCTATGTTTACAAATGACTGGTGCATAATATATTCATTCCAACATCCTTGAAAAAATAGATTGCTGATTAGATTTTATGTCAACCTGGTGCTATACACAGTTGGATCTATAGTCACAATATCTGTCATCTGCTCGATCAAGACGGGGCCCTGGATGAAAATAAAAGGTAGTGAGTATCCGGCCGCCATTGGCCTGGTGCTGACTGCTGAAGCAAAGCAGGTATTATTATTTTTCTTAACTTTTCAAACAAAATCTATCCATATACAGTGACCTATATTGACTCTTCTATTTCAAGGTATGATGCCTCATAATAGCCATATCCCTATGGATGAAATGAGACCTCCCATCCTGTCATATAGAAATTACATACTAACTTTTTTTTTTCCACATTTTTCATGCACATGTATATTTTCATGCTCATTCTGTTTTACAGCTTTGCAGAAACTGGTGGAATTTGGGATGGAGGTAATGTTCTGGACCTCTATTGGAGATCCAGTGCTTTACATCTATCGTAATATCACACTTCTTCATGCATTCAACATTTATGCTGATACTCATTCTTCAATTTTGGTATCCTGTTATCCATAAGTTACATAATGATGATGTCGAGTTTGCAACAGTTTTTCACAGGTTATGATGTCGCCAATTATATGACATTATCCAATCAGATGTAGCCTTTTATTTGCAGCCTATAGTGCATTTTATTTTTTTTAAAGTTTCTTTTTATCTTTTTTAGGTTTTATTAAGCATTGTCTTCATGCCTTGAACAATAGAATACTAATTGGATGGCGACAACGATATGCTGGTTAGAGAGTGATTGACCATATATGTCACAGGTCGTTGGCGCTCATATATCAAAAGTAAGTGTACATTGCACAAATAACTCTTTATCTGCTGGTTTTCTCTGCTGGAAACCTTTGCAGACAGTTTGGGCCATGATCAGACCCAAGAAAATATTAGGGCCTCATGCCATCTGATTTTGATCCACACTCTTTTCCATCTACACAGTGAATCCATTTTAATAATCAAATTTCACCAATGGATTGACTAGAAATCTAAACTCATTTAGTGTAAACAGCTTTTTAATTACCCAATATGTGCTTATATGAGCATGTGTGCTTATCAGGACGAATAACGTACCTTAAAAGTTCTAAAATTTTAAACATTTGTCTTTGCACAAAATGCTGATAACTCAGAACAGCAAATACTTAATACCATATTAATGTAGTATTGATTAATGCATTCTATCTTCGAAATAAAATCTTGTTTAAACTGAGATTTCAACTGCCTTCATTTGCTGATACATGTAAAGAACCAGATTTGCCAGTGTGAAATATAAAGTACATACATATAATAAAAATTGAAACATCACCCTTGTCTGTTTGTCCCTTACATACCCTGGGTCTCATACGAATAATGTTTTTTTCACATACAATGGCCCTGGGCAGGGGTCATATGTGTCACATTGACTCATACATTTCCAGTTATTATTATTGTTGGAAAAACAGAAACAAAGCCATTTTCAAAGTTGACCTAAATGCTAGTAAAAAGTAAAGACCTCTATGAAATGCAAACAGTGAAGACCTTGATGAAATGCCAATACAACACAGCATTCCATCAGGGTCTGCACTGTTGCCGAGACAAAAGCAGTCTTCAGAGAAATAACTAATTTTTTGGAAATCATAACTTAGACCGCTCAATTAATAGAATGGGCCATTCTGACTTCATTATAAGTAAAAGTCTGAAAAGGCTCAGTAATTTTTTGCTTTCAGGATATTGCCTATGTTTTCATACAATTTTACAAACTTTTATTGAATGGTTACCGTTTGGTTTATCATTGCAGGGAAAAAGATGAAGTATGCAGTCCATATAGTGTAGACTCAGTTTTCTTCAAATTACTCACCTTAGCCCCCATGTTGCCAAAACTAGTTTTGGGTATAGAATATTTCCATTATTGGAGAGCCTATCTGAGACCTGCTGTTGATCAAGGAATCTTTAATAGGCTTAGGACAAGAACATGACAGCCAAGAAGAAAATGTGCTACATGTAGTTTAAACAATTGTGTTTCATCTAAGTGATAAGAACAGTTCTGAGTGAAACTATTTTTTGTGGGTACTCATTGGAAGCATCTCAATGAGACACTTCCAATAAGCACCAAGGTTTTTGTGGAATAATGAAATTCATTATTTTTGAACTATGCACTATCTCATTCTGGAGGATTCAGAATCCTCCAGAATGAGATAGTGCATAGTTCAAAAATAATTTTCTTTTTTCTCAATTGAATCATTATTGTATGTGGATACTCAAAAGAACAGTCTTATTGAGACTTTTCGGAACCAAAAGCAAATGTTTAAACTGATGAGTAAGAAAATATTTACATTTTTACTCTGGAAATTTTGTTAACCTTGAATTAAGGCAAGAAAATATTTAACAGTTTTTAAGTGTAGACCAGATGATAGTTATAAGGAACCTGAATGAGGTTTAACTATTTTTAAAAACATTTTTCTACTGAAATTCACACTGGATTTAACCATAATGATGACAATCAGTGTTTTTTTTGTCAGTATTACATGCACTTCCTGTTTATTGAATAACATATCATTAATGGATACTTCTTAATTCCAATCTTGAGTAGCAAATGGGGTCAAGTCTGACTGGACTAGGGACCAGACTTCATGTTGTATAAATCTGATTGTACATGTATCATGCACTGTTTGAATCAGAATGTCTTGGTACATGTGACCTTATTACACTTATTTTCTTAAGAAATGTCTGATTTACACTTATTTTCTTAAGAAATGTCTGATTTACACTTATTTTCTTAAGAAATGTCTGATTGAATCAGACATTTCTTAAGAAATTAAGTGTTATAAGGTCACACATACCAAAAGCTGAAATCTTGAAGTTGGGTTGAAGATGAAGGGCAAATTGTAACATAAGTATGCTTATGGAAACTATTTTAAACAGGTATTGTTTGTTTAGTATATAGACGGATGGCTGAGAATGGGTTTGCTCCCCCCCTAGGGAATTTTGCAGACATATCCTATCTTGTAGAGAATTAAAAGCCGAGTCTTTTAAGAGATGTTTGCACTCTGTGCTCTGGGGCGTTAGTCTGTAAGAGCCTGTAACATATGTTACTTAATCAAACTAAGAAAAGGTAAATTGAAAGTTTGGGCTACAAATTAAAGACATTAAAATTTGTATTTTTAAAAATCATTCATATAGTCTGCATACTGGATATCTTAACTATGATGACAGCCATTTGAACAAAATTGCGGCTTCCTAAGGTGTCATATGCGTTACATAAATCAGATAACCCATTAAAATTTGCAAGTGTGGCTAACATCATTTACATTCACAATCTCTCTGTGTGTTTTGCAAAATGTTTTTAACCATGTCTGACTAGCTTATGCAATTGGCTAACAGAAAAATTAAAGTTTGTTTCCCTAGCTTAAATATTTTTTCTGAAATAAGCAATTAAACAACCCTACCCCGACCCAGTTTTAAGGTGAAATGTTTGGTATTAAAACTAAAGTAAAAATAGTTAAAAAATATTTTCAGTTGATGAATGTGTTTCATTGTTTGGGATTTATTTGCTTATATGAAAAGACTTATAAATCTGCAAGTTTGTTACAAAATTTTTAATATCGTAGGCTGTAACATATGTTACCTGATGTAATAAATGGGCAAGCTCCTTGTCTTTACGTAAGATATGCCTAGAAATGTTTTAATCTCCTCGAGGGAATTTTGCAGACATATTCTTTTTTATAGTACAACTCAAGCTGCATCAAATAAGAGATGTTTGCACTCTCTATGTTGGGGCGTTAGTCTGAAACAGCGTGTTACATGCGTTACTATATCAAATAAAGGAAATGTAGTTTGAAAGTTTGAGCTAAAATTGTGAAAAAACTCGGAGCTGTTGGATATCTTACATTGTTTAGGGATTTTAAACTGGCTCCTATGATAAGGACTTATAGATCTGCTAGCTGTTATCAAGTTTTAAAGATCAGAGAGTGTTACATATGTTAGCGTGATAAGTAAAATCATCAAACAGTATTTTGACATCAAGCTGAGTAAGGGCCTGCTCCATCATAATCCCCTTTGGAATTCTGCAGACAAATGACATCTTATGTAACCATTCAAGGTTCATTTAATAAGAAATGTTTGCACTCTGTAAGTTGGGGCGTTAGCCTGTAACAGCTTGTTACATATGTTACTATATCAATTTGAGAATAAGAAATTTGAATGTTTGAGCTACCAAAAGAAGACATTAAAATTATCTAATAAATTGACATTCTTATAGTCTTTATACTGGATGTCTTTACTACATATGGAAGCTGTTTAACATTAATACGGCTAACTGTGGTGTTATGTGCGTTACATGAACCTAATTATAATTTAAAAGCTATAATTGTGGTTATTGTCATGTATTTAAACAACTACTATGACTTGGTTTCAAACTGTTTTATTAGATTTTACAAACATATACTCAATTGATGAATAGGAAAAACCAAGTTTGCTTTTCTATCTTAAATATATTGTCTTATAGGAGCTAATACACAGCCCTACTCCCAGTTTTACAGAGAAGCGAATTTTGTTATTACCATTTAAGTAAAACACATGAAAGCGATTACAGCGTGTGGATATTTTTCATTTTCTTAGTCTGTCTTGCACATGTCATAAAGTTAAAGATCAGGACACTTAATGTGTACTTATAAGTCTTTGGTGCCAAAACACTAGAAATTATATTCATTTCTGATTATCAAGCCCATGGACTGTTGTTACAGATGTTATCAAAGACCTTTTGGACACATTTCGTAATACTGTGCATATAATAATAAATATAGAGCCACAATTAGAAAAGATAGTTTTACATTTTACAAGAAAATACAATAAATGAAATGGTCCAAACTATTTCTCATCGATTTAACACTCATGTTAAATGTTTGTCGCTGTCTGCTTCTGTGGTAATCATTATTATCACACGCCTCCTTGCAACTAGTAGAATCATCACACAATATTTCAATCATTTACTGTTATTAAATTTTACCACCAGTCCACTCAAAATTGATGAGCCATTATCAACTTTCCAATTTTGCCATTTATGGCTAGGAACATTCGGAAACTGATATGAATTCCTAATAGTTGGCTCTTTGAGTATGTGTTTCAAGTGATACTCTGCAAGTAGGAGAAAGACTAAAGTTTAACAAGGAGGATAACTATGCCATTAAGAGCAATGAGTACCTGGACTGATGTACCTTGATATTTCTGTGATAAAGAATCATATCTTAGCTGGTTAACTTTTATAAATGTAGCCTTTCCATACATGCGACCCACATATTTTCATCTAATAATGTCTCTGCACTTATTATCTTTCCCCAAGCTTTCAAAAACTTATTTAAAGTCTTAGTACTTCTGAAGTGCTGAAACTGAGGTAACTCTTTCCGTTCAGATAAACGAACTAGATGTATCACAGCAGGTAAAGCAATGAACTGCAGGATGAACAGAGCTCAAATTAGACCGTTTCAATTCAATGATTCACTAAGTTTCTAAGATAAGAGCGCTTATTAAAGGATGTAACATATATAACTTGTCATAATAAATGAGCAAGGACATTGTCGTGACATCCTTTTTGATTACACAGTCATAGGCAAGTGTTTTCAATGGATCATGAAATGAGACACCTTATCAACTTGTTTACTCTGTATAAATCTTCCATAGAGCATAATATAGAACTACTGGTTATCCCATTCTACCTATAGTCCCCTTTCATTCTTTTGAATGCAACAGCTAATGATATGGCTGCAAAAACTGAGAAATCATAGGTTTTACATTATTTTAAGACATGCTTCAATGTACTGACATCAAAATACAACCAACTGCAAACATAATTGATGGCAATGTCCAATTTCATATTCTTTCTCTTATACCAGATAACTTTCAAGGTGTAACAGAAATTGTTTCAGACGGTCTGCCAAAACCATCAAGAGTCAACATTGTAACTAAAGAAAACTTGTAAAGTTCTTTGGGCGCAGCAAAATACTATTGATCTAAGACCTGAGGACTTAAGCACCAAAAGACTGGATAGGTTCCATGGCAAATGATGCAAAAAAAGCAGCCTATCAAATTTCTGTTTGACCAATGTCAGAAATCTTAAAGTATTCTTAGAGGTACACGGTAGAGACATAGATTTTGCAAAATCAGAGCAAAGTTATCATTTGACTAGCATGGATGCAGAGGCAGCTGCAGTTAGATTGCTCTTGTCACTTCACAGGAAGAGATATATACCAGAGTCATACTCCATTATATGCATATATGTAAAATGGCATTAAACCAATATTTAATCAGGTGTTTGATCCCATGACACTGAATATGCTGTTTCTGCTTTTGAAGAATGCTAAGGATTCAAGTTTGGCTGAGTTTAAAAAAGTTGTTTGATGCTGGCACTGGCCACCATACAAAGAAAATTAAGTCTTTTGATGGCTAAAGAGGAGGATCACACGAAATGTTTATAAGTGATGTTTGTCACAATTACCAATTTTAAAAAGTAATCTTAGTTAATGTAACACATATAACACCATAGGAAGCTGTATATTTGTTAAAAAATCTTTTCTTATGTATCAAAGGTATTCAGCATGCAAACTACATGAATAATTCAAATAAATAGATAGTTTTATGTCTTCTTTCTGTTTCTCAGACTTTCAATTCATTTATTCTTAAATCGATATGGTAACATACGTATCATACCATTACAGGCTAATCCCCTACTTAATAGAGTGCAGACATCTCTTATTTGATGCAGCTTGAAATGTTCTTTAAGGTAGGATATGTCTGCACAATTCCCAAAGGGGTGGAGAGGAACAGGATTGTACTCAGTTTGCTGTCCTAATACAATGCCATGATTCTACTGGTTGTGATGAAATGGGTGATATTTTTGCAAAAGAAGCAGACACAATGATAGACATTGTGAGGGTGACTTGAATAAAGATTGTTTTTGAATAATTCTATTTAATAGGAATATTTATTAAATTGTGTCATTTAAATGAGAACTATTATTTTCTATCTATATGTCTATATATTTTAATTTTATAGGCATTAGGAAATATGTGATTAAAAAGGTTATATATAACATAGGTAACACAATTCCACGGGCTTGTTATCAGCAATGACTGTAATTACTAAGACTAAGGCACCAGAGGCTAGAGATTAATAGGAAAACATGTGAAAAACGGTATTTTTCTGAAATATCATCTCTTACTTCCAAGAAAATTTCCTAGCTCATTCATTATGTCATGTAACATACATTACATACTTTAATAAGTGCTCTGATCCTGATGTAAAACTGGCAAATGTATGATTCTTTATTGCATTAGCACGACAGTGCCGAAAATGTAAGATATCCACGAGCGTCAAATATTTTCATATATTTTTCTTCAATAATAGATACCAAAATTAGATACTTAAAATTGGGGGTAGGGTTGTTTAATAGCTCATATTAAACAATGTATTTGAATTAGAAAAGCAAACTTTGATTTTTCTATTAGTCAAATGAGTATTTTAGTAAACTAAGATTAAAAACACTTGTAAAAATGCACAAATTGTCTGTTAAATGAATGATGTTAGTCACGATTTCAACTTTCAAAGGGAAATTTAATCTATGTAACGCATATAACACCATTGAAGGCTGTAATTTTGTTTAAAATGCTGCTTTTATGTAGCTTATGCATCCGGCTTGCAAACTACATAAGAAATTTGAATAATTAGATGGTTTAATGTCTTCTTTCTGTAGCTCAAACTTTCATTTTGATTTTTTCCTTAGTTTGTTACAGTAACATATGTAACAGGCTGTCAGAGACTAACACCCCGGAGCACAGAGTGCAAACATCTCTTAAAAGATGCGGCTTGAAATTTTCTTTAAGATAGGATATGTCTGCAAAATTCCCTAGTGGGGGGAGCAGGACCTTTTTTAGCTCGAAGTCTAATATATGTACTTAAAAGAACCGTCTCAATGAAACGGTTGTTTTGAGCACCTAAAACTACTGATAAGAAAAATATTTACAATTTTACGCACAAAAATTTTGTTTTATCTTGACCTAGCTATGAAATATACATTACAGATAGCATGTTAAATAACTTGTAACAAAATTGCAAAACTTAGCTGACCATGAATTCTAACCTGCCTCAAAGTGTTTGATCTAATCCGAAAAAATAAGGATTGATGAGTTTAGACCCAACTTGCTCAGATATATCATTGGATAATTGGTAAGAACTGGCCCCAAGGTTATAAAACTTTTTTCATGCTCAACTCAGTTCTGCCCAAAATTTTCCTACTCATAAAAGTTAAAATGCCAACAATTGTTGGTATTTTAACATTTATTAGCATGATAAATCTAACATTTGAGAGACTTAAAGCAAGAAAAAATTTTATTTGTTGGTATTTAATTTTTTATGAGCAGTTGAAATTTCGTTTTCAGTTGAGTTGAGCATGAAAAAAGTTTTATAACCTTGAGGCCTGATTAGATCTAGGTGACGTTTGACTTATTTTCAAGGTCACAAGAGATAATAGAAAGTTGAAAAATTCATTGATTACACCATAATTATCTCCAGTTTTGGGAGCGCAGTGGCTCAGTGGGTAGAGTGCTTGCCTCGAGACCGAAGGGTCGCGGGTTTGAGCCTCACCGATGACACTGCGTTGTGCTCCTTGAGCAAGACACATTTATCCTAGCTTAGTACTGGTTCAACCCAGGAAGACTCGCCCCTATATAACTGAAAGACTGTTGATGTGACGTAAAGAATCAAATCAAACATCAAATCTCCAGAATAGATGGATAGATTTGAAACAAGCTTGCACATAGATACATCAGATTCAAAGGGTATTTAATTTCAATGTCAAATAATTTGAAAAAATCTTGTGTCTGATCTGAATGTGCCAGTTACTATGGTAACAATATGGTAGCAGTTTTTATTCCCAAGGAAACCAGAGGGATATTTAGCAATTCTCTCAATATCTCGCCCTAAATTGGTCCCTGCTTGAGACACAGACCTTGACTATGTTTAAATTGGCAATTACAATGTATAGTGCAAAGCTATATCGGTGGGGAACATATTGCTTTTGGTGCAGATCCTGTTGTTGTCCCCATCCCTGACCACATGGCTTCTCTTTTGTTTTACTTTTCCTTCATTGGTATGGTTGCTGTCATAGCACGCAGGCAACCAAATATACAAATCAGCAAAGTATTTTATTATTGGATCATGTAGTTAAATTGATCATAATGCTATAGAGAAACTGTATCTGGTCCCAGAATTTGCTGAAAATTGATCTTGAACCATCTAAATATACTGATTTTTTTTTATATCTTCAGTGGTTTGTTTTTTGTTGCCATAGCAACCAGACATATGACTTTGCAAATGTTTTATTATTGGAACATGTAACACAATAGTATGTCTATGCCTTTAGTTAAGAGTTTTTACCAAAAATAATTTTTCTTATTTCTCAACCAAAACATATGTTGTGGGTACTCAAAAGAACTGTCTCAATGAGAAGGTTCTTTTGAGCACCCAAAACATATGCTTAAACTGATGGATAAGAAAATATTAAAACTTTAACACTTAAGAATTTTACTTATCTATAACTGTTACCAGTTTAAAAGAATTACTAAAAATTGATTTCAAATACCGAAACTAGCAAAATTAGTGCTTTTGTCTTCAGTGGAGTGCTATTTGTTGCCATGGCAACTTGACTTTTAATTTGACAAAGCTTTTTTATGTTTGAATCATGTACTACATGGGAGTCACTTTAAGTATGATACTATGAACTAACTGTACAAGTTTAAAAAAATGCTTAAATTGATCTCAAAAAACATAAAATAGCAAAATTTGACCTTTTGTCTTTATTAGTGTGTTATATGTTGTCATGGCAACTAGGCATATGATTAGAGAAGGCTTTTTAGGTTAGAATTATGTAATACATGAGATGCACTTTAGTTTTGATATGATAGACTAACTGGACCAGTTTACAAGAAACTGCTAAAAATTGATCTCAAAATACCTAAAAAAGAAAAACAATAGGCTTGTTTTCATTATTAGAGTGTTATTTGTTGCCATGGCAACTAAGCATACACTATAACAAAGCTTTCTATGTTTGAATAATGTACTGCATAGGCATGTGATGCACTTTAAATATGATGCTATTGACTTATTGAACTAAATGAACCTGTTTAAAAAAATGCTAAAATTATATGAGCCGTGAAATGAGATTTTCAACAATCTGGTAGGTGCGACCAGCAAAGTCTCAGATCAGCCTGCGTTTTATATGCGCAGTCTGATCAGAACCTTTGCTAGTCGCTTGAATATTCTAGGAGAGTTAAGCTACTGACCAAACATCATTCTGAGTTTCTAAGCTTAAAAGGAGGCTCCATAGGCTCATCTGTGTCTACACTTGTCAAAATGCCACATTGTTGGAAATCACATGCCATGGCTTATATCAAAGTGCTTGAAAATATCTAATAAGGCCTTTTATCTTTGATAGTGTACAATTTGTTGCCATGGCAACAAGGCATGTGCTTTGCAAAACAGTTTATGTTTTAATCATGTAAAACAAGAGTTGTTTAACATATTTGATGCTTTGAACTAACTCTAGCAGTTTACAAAAATTGCCAAATTGATCTCAAAATACCTAAAATAGCAAAATTATCCTATATGTCTTCGATAGTGTAATACTTGATGCCATGGCAACTCCACATATGAATTTGCCAATGTTTTTTTTATTTTTTAATCATGCAAAACAAGAGTCAAACTAAAAGTATGATGCTATGGACTAACTCTACCAGTTTACAAAAATTGTTAAAAACTGATTTAAAAAAAGCTAAAAAGCGAAATTAGGCTATATTTCTTAAATAGTGTACTATTTGTTGCCATGGCAACAAGTCATGTGATTTTGCAAAGATTTTTATTTTTGAATCAGGTAAACCAAGAGTTGCACTCTAAGTATGATGCTATGAACCAACTGTAACTAGGTACAAAAATTGCAAAAAAATGATCTCAATATTGCCAAATTAGCAAAATTTGGCTTTATTTCTGTGATAGTGTGTTATTTGTTGCCATGGCAACTAGGCATATGATTTTGCAAAGTAACTTATTTTTGAATCATGCAGAACAAGAGTTAAACTATAAGTATGATGCCATTGACTAACAGTACCAGTTTACAAAAATTGCTAAAAATTGATTTTAGAATAGCTAAAATAGCTAAATTAGGCCATATGTCTTAGATAGTGTATTATTTGTTGCCATGGCAACTAGTCATGTGATTTTGCAAAGATTTTTATTTTTTAATCAGGTAATACAAGAGTTGCACTCTAAGTATGATGCCATTGACTAACAGTACCAGTTTACAAAAAATGCTAAAAATTGATTTTAAAAAAAGCTAAAATAGCTAAATTAGGCCATATGTCTTCGATAGTGTATAATTTGTTGCGATGGCAACTAGTCATGTGATTTTGCTAAAATTTTTATTTTTGAATCAGGTAATACAAGAGTTGCACTCTAAGTATGATGCTATGAACTATTTGTAAAAAGGTACA
Source organism: Loripinus fragilis (assembly GCA_964019695.1). Taxonomy (NCBI): domain Eukaryota; kingdom Metazoa; phylum Mollusca; class Bivalvia; order Lucinida; family Lucinidae; genus Loripinus; species Loripinus fragilis. The sequence continues at coordinate 107,335,850 of OZ026515.1, forward strand.
AAAATTGCTACAAATTGATCTTAAAATTGCCAAATTAGCAAAATTTGGCTCAATTTCTTCGATAGTGTGTTATATGTTGCCATGGCAACTAGGCATATGATTTTGCAAAGTGTTTTATTTTTTAATCATGCAATACAAGAGTTAAACTATAAATATGATAGTATGAACTAACTGTACCAAGTTACAAAAAATGCTAAAAATTGATCTCAAAATGGCTAAAATAGCAAAATTAGGCAAAATGTCGATGGTAGTGTGTTATTTGTTGCCATGGCAACTAGGCATATGATTTTGCAAAGCATTTTATTTTTGAATAACACCAAACAAGAGTTGCTCTTTATGTATAATGATAAGACATATCTATATCAGTCTACACAAGTTGCCATAAATTGGCCCCAAAACACCTAGAAATGAAATTTTTGAATTTTGCTCTTCAGTGGTAAACTGTTTGTTGCCATGGCAACGGCAAATGCAATTATTCAATTTATGCCTTGGCTTAAAATGTTAAAGTGGTTTTGTTTGTTTGTATTATTTGTGTTTTTTCTTTATGATGGAAGGCATTTGTGTGTAATATTTGACTGAATTTGGGCAATTTCAGTTGATTCATTGTACCATTTTGGCTTAAATATTAGTTCGTTGCCATGGTTACCAAAATGATGATAATACAAAATTAAAATATTTTTTCTTGTTCTTCCATCATAACCTTCCTGTGATATCAAAATCAACCAAATTTGTTGACCATCATGTGGAGTCACCTGCATGATTTTTATCTGAACCGGCACTTAATTAACATCATTTGGAGTTTCTAAGCTTAAAAGGAGGCTGCAGAGGCTGGTCTGAGTCTACACTTGTCAAAATGCCACATTTTTGTAAATCTAATGTCACGGCCAAAATAATTGTTATCCTCATCCAGTTTCTTTATTTTAATTTTAATTATTGCTCATGATGTGAAAATTTTTTTTATATAAAATGTGAAAATTTATTTTTTATCCGAAGCAATGACAAGCTACTGAATCAGATATATTTTGGCAATTCTCCAAAAATAGGATTTTTCATTTTTAGAGAAAAGTCTGACATTGAAAATATTAAATTTTAGCTATTATTTCATGGGCTATCATTTTACCTTTAAGAAAAAGGGTGTCATTGTACTAATTATCTTTCAGGAGGGCAAAGTTCAACCGCACCCTTACAGATTTTGAGGAGAATGCTATATAAAGTATTAAGGAGTGAAATTTGCCATTTAAATAGTTCATTATCACTTGTATGAACTTATTCAGTTGTTATTTACAAAACGCTACAAGGAAGAAGATAAAAGCAATGTATAATAGAGGGTTTCATTGCCCAACACAATTACCACAAGGCCACTAGGTCAGATCATGCGCGGCTGGAAATACGTACATATGGGGTAGACAATCAGAGGATGGGCCATTTTCGTATGCACAAGCAGGGTAGAGACATGGAAATTGTGTACATTGTTTGATTTAACCTGAATTATTGATGAGACAAACTGTTCTGATAAAGAGGTTAATAGAAATTACTGACAGATAGATAGATTTCTTTTTTCCTCTTGCTAGGAGAATTACAACAGTTCTTGAAATTTAGCAAGAATTATTGAATTGTTCAAGAACAATAATTGTAGTTGAACCATTCAAGAACATAAATTAGGAACAAATCAAGAACTTTTTAAGAATTTCTGACAGTTATTGAACTTTTTTTTTTATAACTTTTCATGCTGGTATTCTAGAACGGTTCTTAAATGTGTTCTTGATCATTTAAAAATCATGAACACAACGTGGTCTTGAACAGTTCTTAAACTTGTTATTGACTATTTCAAAGACTTTTCTTGAACAAAATGTTTTTTTGAACTGTGCTTTAATTTGTTCTTGATTATTCCAAAAACTTTTCTTGAACATAACGTGTACTTGAACTGTTCTTTTATTTTATTATTATTATTTCAGAGTAAGAAAGAGGGCAAAGATCAGGAATTGATGCAATCAAGCACCACACCTGACCCAGGATACCAATAAGAAAGTGACAACGTCACAATTAGACATCATAAACGAGAGCCAAGAGGCATTTCATGAACTTAATGTGTTCTTGAACTGTTCTTAATTTGTTCTTGATTATTTTAAAAGTAAGTAAGGTTGCAAAGATCAGGAATCGATACAATCAAGTACCACACCTGACCCAGGATACCAATGGGAAAGTGACAAACCCACAGAAGACACCACAAACGAGAGCCAAGAGGTCAGCCCTTTCCCAGCAGGTGACCACGAAGCACATATAAACAGACGCGCACAAAACATAGCAAACACAAGACAGAACAAAAACATAAAAATTCCACAAAAGAAGTACCGCCTTGGAACGGTCAGTAAAATATTTTACTGGAGGGCTTAAACCAGTTTCACGGCGCCAACCTCACCCTTGATTAAGACTTCTTTAGCATAGTGTGTCTAACTTAATTTATTGCACAAAAAATGTGATTGGACACACATCTGAAAATAAGAATCATATTTCTCTAGCATTTGAATATCTGATGGTGTGGAGCAGTTGATCAAACACGTTATATATATTATGCTATGTTTATAAGAATGTTGATAGTTTAAAAAATGCAACTAAAAAGACGTTCATAAATATTTTGTCCAAAAATCGTTGAAAATTCATAAAATATTCATAAATAGATATATTCTTTATGGGTCTGATTTCAAATAACTGATCTTTAATGCTTAACGTGCCTATACAATTAATGTTTAATGCTAATCAACATGTAGTCAAAGGTGTATTAAAAAGTAAAAGCAAATATAATTGATCCCTTTGAAGATTTACAGTTATTGTTTGTGATCATCTTGCTACTATTGAACCAATTAGATTTGTGTAATTTTTGTCTTCTACCCAAACCAATCATGTTTTAAGGCGGTCCTATGCTTCATCTAATCATAGGTTATCCTCAGCATGGTCTGTGTTTTGTGGGAGGAGTCTATCACAATGCCTGTCCAATTAAAACACAGCTCTTATCAATAAAAGATAATTTTAATATAAATTAAAAATTAATTGTATTAAACATAGATTGTGCTAGGAATTAACTAGAATAATTTATTGGATAGATACTAAAATTTCAATATTTTTTTTATTACTTTGGGATTAATTTGGATATTTCTTTTAAAAGTTTCTTCTCACCATACTTATACTGTGACTTAGTTTTATTTCTAAACCCTGCTACCATGAATAAGGCATTTATCATTGGACAAAGCCATCTTAAGTATTTTCATGAATATACCAGTGACAGTGATACAAAAATGCTATTTTATTCTGGATGTTTGGTGGAAGATCTCCTGACATTTAAAGATGTGAAGACTCATCTAGGGTAAGTTATTTTTTATTCCTTTTATATATAATTAAATATATGCAGACCCAGAAAGTTTTATGGGGGTGGGAGATTCAATTGCTTCTCAAGGTGGTCCTTACCAATATTCCAAAGAAAACACAGTATATAATAAAAATGGCCATCATCGTAGCCCACCAACACATGCCATTTTAAAACTGTTTTGTTTGTGGGCTGATGAATTGAATGAACTGGGAAAATATGACTCTACATGGCTTTGAGAAAAAACTTTATTTAATTGGTAATTTTATCATTGAACTATTTAATTTAGGCCTTTAATTAATTTTTAAATGAAAAAATAATGTTTTGTTTATCATGGTATTCAAAATAGGAATATTTGTATAGATCCTTAAAGCACTGGACTCCCTCTGTAACATAAGTTGTGGACAAAAAGAATGCGGGATCCGCGCATAATGCATCATTAATTAGTATTCTGCTTTTCATAAATATTGCAGATTTGTGTCCTACTTAACTACAGTTAACACATTTAAAATGTAATTTCTGTAAGATTCTTTTGACTTGGGTTCAAGACAGAATGTCTATGAAAAGAACTGGCACACAGCTGGCATTGTAGCACTGCGTCTAAACAAAATACAGTGTAATGTAAAAGAGACATGTTTGGCTCCTCTTTTTCTTCTAGTATTGAGTGTTTTGTTTGTTTTGGGGAAAGGTGTGATTTAATTGGTCTCAAAACAGTGCAAGAGATGTGCTCTCATTTTTGTTGTGTCAAATATTACATTTGGCATAGTTTGGTTGTTTATACAGAACTCTAACAAATGTGCAATAGCAAACAGGCCACAATCAATGCTATTATTTCGTCTGTGGGTACCCGAAATAATTATGTCCAGACTTGAACTTTTACCCCCATAGATAATTGCTAGCTGAAGTCTAAGGCTATGGGTAAGAATGCTACTTTCATTTCTTTCATTGCCCAAGCTGTCAAAAAGATAGATTGTATTGTCCACTAGGAAAGAAATGACCCAATGATCTCTGTCTGTGTGGTGAATTTGGCATGCTTGTCCTTCAACTGGATTCATCACAGTTCGCTTTTCATCACATCATGCAGATCATCAGCAGAGCAGTCAAGTTTGGTAATCTTAACTTCGCATGTGATTACCGTGTTTGTAGACTCACAGTCTAATACGTGACTTTGTTCCTGATATAGTGTTTTAGTAGCTTTTTTTTTTAACTTATCATCGAAATTCTTCTTTGAGATTGAACCTAGAGTCTTTAAAATAGAACAAGGTGTTTTAGGCAATTTTTTTTTTGGTTGAATGCGATATGCTGGATTCGCAGTCTGATTGATCTGTGTTAAAGTCTGTTTCATTTAAATTTGTATTCATAATAGAATCTGGGGCTGGGTTGACCTCAATATGGTTTAAATCTCCATCATATGGCCTCTTTCTTCCTGATTTTTTAAATTTGCGAGGACCTGTGTTTATGCGCAAAGCATCTTAATTTACAACTTTCTTCTTTCCATCATCTGCATCTAAACCTATTGCTATTCTCGCCATGATAATGTGATTACATCTTGCTGTTGAAGGGCATTGACAAGTCTCTTTAGGAAAAAGGGTAACCGCATATTTCTAACCGGAAATTGATGATTTGACAAGAAAGCATTGCATTTCTGGGGCAAGGGTTATCCCTTTGTCTCGAAGGGTGCCAAGAGCTAATAAACTACATGTATATACTTTTTTGTTGCAATTTTAGTTGTTTCATCGTTTGAATGCTCATTATCTACATGTAATTGTTTTTCAGATGGAATCATTTCTGTAGAGCCGTCTTTGTCTTGCTTTTGTGGAAGATCTGAACAGATTTTTTCATCTGAATTTTCAGTTGCTTGTATCGTCAGTGACTTGTTTCACGTGTTCTAGGATTTCCTCTGGTGTCTAACTCTACATCTTCTGCATTCTTCTCCAAGTGTTTGTATCTTTTTCGAAGCATTAGATCTTCAATATTGCAAAATCCAGACATTATGTCTTGAACAGCATTGATTTGCCAATTAAATAGGTATAATATGGCCATGTCCTCTGTCTTTATTTTCCATTCTAGTAGTCGCTTGAGTTTGGAGTTAAGTGCTTCTGAGGCATTGTTGGTGATGCAAGAATAGGAATTGTGGGGGTCAAATTTTTCAAGGTTCCATCTTCCACCATTTTGTTTGATATCCAGGTCTAAGTTCATTTCGAAATATTCCTAAAAGGCGTCACACCAAACAGCTTTCACTCCTTCTGCCACTGCTACATTATCTTCTTCAGAGGGAGAGTGCAATAATTTCGGTATGTCCATCTTATAGGCCTGAATCTATTGTGAGGGAGCAGCTTGCTTTTTTAGCCAAAACTCGATGTCTCTGATGATATGATTCCAGCATAAGAAGATCTGCAGATTTGGCAAAACTAACGTAATGGCATTACGGATTCCTACTTCTTTGTCTGTTACAATTGGAATGTTTTTGTTTTTTCGTCTTGGAATTTGTCTGGCTACAGTTCTAAAGTGATCTTCATGACACTGTTCCAGTCGCCTTTCATGAATAAGGGATGACAAGGGAAAAATAGGTTCACCTACAAAGAGAAAGTATTTAAATGAAAGGGGGTGATATAAAAATCCCCAGTCTCAAAGATAGTGTCATTAAAAAGACATGGAACATCATCACTTTTCATTTGCATGAGGCGATCAAACTCATGAAAGACTTCAGGGTGGCCAACAAATACTTGAAGGTGAGGGGCTGTTGTTATGTGTAATATGTAACCATCCAAATGATGAAAAAGCTCTTGCATGTTATAAATAGAATCATTAATTAAATACCTTGATTTTTACTGCCATCTGCATATTTTCTACTTGTTTAGTATTGCAAGGATTTAATACACCTTGATACTTTGAAGGAACACTTTTGCTTGCACGCTTTTTGTTGTGAACATTTTGGCATTATGTGTGTCATTGGGATGAGTGTTTATATGAGCCCTTAAATCATTTAATACTGATGGCATGGTCCTTTTGAAGGGTCTAGCTGGTGTTTTATTTTTGGCATTTCCATGTGGCACTCCCTTATATTCCCTTTTGTCATCCTCATAAAGACAACTGTAATACTTGATTGTACTGGCCATTTAATTGGAAAGCACTGCGAGAGAAACTGTTTGTTTTTTCTTTCCCATTTTTGAAATGGTAATAAACTTTGGGAATTGTAAGACCACTTATAGTTTTCTCTTTTTTCCCTATGTATTTCCAAGTATAACCATCTGCCTTCCAACATCAGCATTTTTGCCCTCCAAGCCACTACTGAAAAGAAATAATGAGCCACCTTCATGTTGATATGCAGGGACTGTGCTATTTTTTTTATCATTTAGGTTGATCAAAATTCTTAAGATGCCAACATAATCAAATTTTTCTAAATCTTTCATCAGCTGATAAATATGTGTTTCATGATTTTTTTCTGAGTTATTTGTAGGTTAATTAGAATGTGATTGTTCATCAACTGCAGTTAATTATTTAACCATTGGCTCCATATTTGCATTTACCACCTTACAATCAATATTCACTGGTTCAGAGTCAGTGCGCACATTATTTTGTTCCCTCTCAATTTCATCATTACCTCCACCACCTGATTGAATAATGGTCAATCTACTGTAATTGGGATATTCATCAGAACAATGGGATTCTGACCCAACTGTATCATTAGGCATGGGATCTGTATTTGTGTACTCAGAAAATGCATACTCTGGCTCAGAATCTGTATACACAGGCTTTATATCAATTGCAACAGGCTCATAGTCTGTATTTACAACCTTTGAGTCTATATCAACAGGCTCAGAAACTGTATTAACAACCTTTGAGTCTATATCAACAGGCTCAGAAACTGTATTAACAACCTTTGAGTCTATATCAACAGGCTCAGAAACTGTATTAACAACCTTTGAGTCTATATCAACAGGCTCAGAAACTGTATTAACAACCTTTGAGTCTATATCAACAGGCTCAGAAACTGTATTAACAACCTTTAAGTCTAAAGCAACAGGCTTAGAATCTGTATTTAAAGGCTCCATGTCTAAAGCAAAAGGATCAGAATCTGTACTAACAGCTTCTGAGTCTAAAGCAACAGGATCAGGAGCTGTATTTACAGGCTCTGAGTCTATAGCAACACAATAAGAATCTTTAATTTCAGTCTCTGACAACAAGATCAAACAATTTATTTACAGGTTCTAAGTCAATACCAGGGAAGACTTCCAGTTTAGCGGTCCCCAGTAATTGTATGAAAAAGGCGCGCTTTGCGTGCACCTAAGCTCGTGGTGGCCCGCCGAAGGCGGGGGCGTGCTTCGCACGCATGACACTATATAGAGAGACACGCGATAGCGTGTCGATCTCTTAAAAAAGGCAATAAAAAGCAAAAATAACCCCAAAAATGAACTCAGCGTGCGATTTTACATTAATACCTTCGGTATGTAATACCGAAAGGTATTAATTAGTTCTTGAAGTTGAAAAGAAAACATGCATTGGTTTCCATTTCTGGCGCATCAACTGTCAACAAGTAACACGTGATGCAACGGAAGCCGGAAGCACGCGCGCAGTTTCCAATGTAAACAAAGAGCTGTCAAAAGCGTTTCATTCCGATAAAAATCATCAACAACAAAATAAAAATCGAAAAAACGGCTGTTTAAATGCCTCTCAGGCTTAGAAATCTGTTCAAGCTCACAGAAAATATTGAAAGTCTTGTTCACTGGCTATTCCAGTTAGGTTTGATATTAGATTTAAGTGGTATGTGGTGTAAATTTTGTGACAAGGGTCGTTTTGGCCTCAGAAAGGACTCGTCTTTTAGTACAGATCAGTGTTGCTGGCGTTGCTCCCACAAAACATGCGGTAAGAAGGTGTCAATAAGACAAGGATCCTGGTTTTCCAATAGTAATTTGACTCTTGAAACAATCGGTCTTCTCACCTACTTCTGGGTATACAGAACAGAACAGGAGTTTGTAAAACACGAGTTGGGGATCTCTCATACAACGATCGTCGATTGGTACAACTTTTCTAGAGAGGTTTGTATCTCAATTCTAGAGAATTTCAGCCAGAAGATAGGAGGGCCAGGTAAAATAATCGAGATCGACGAATCAAAGTTTGGAAAGAGAAAGTTTCATAAAGGAAGGCGAGTGGATGGAGTCTGGGTTTTTGGGGGAATAGAGAGGGAAACAAAGAATTGCTTTTTCCAGTGTGTACCGGACAGAACCGCCAATACTCTTATAGCTATTATCAAAGAACGAGTCTTGCCCGGTACTACAATTTATTCAGATTGCTGGAAAGCCTACAGCTCCCTAAATAAGGAAGGTTTTTCCCACCTCACAGTGAATCATTCCATAAACTTTGTTGATCCTGAGACTGGAACTCACACAAATACCATAGAAAGTACATGGAGAGCTCTAAAAAAGTCCCTCCCCAAACACGGAACAACTAAGGGTCTGTACGACACATATTTTGCCCAATATTGCGTGCGGAAACAATTCTTAGTGGACAAAGAAGACCCGTTCCTTGAGTTCCTTGATCTGATAAAAACAGTTTATCGCCCCAGCTTCCAGCCAACAGAGGAGGAGATAGAGAAATACCGGAAACGAAAGGCAGATAAAATCGCACAAATAACCTCATCTAAAGTCCCAAGAATCCCCCTTTCCAGTCTACAAATGAACATGTCGACTTCAAGCGCCGATGACTTTGAAATTTAGAGGTAAGTTGTTGTTGCTGTTGTAGTTTATTTATCGGGTTATGTGTTCCTTTTAATATGGGGGCTACCGCCCCCACACCCCCGTCGAAATGCTTATTGGGGTTGTTTTTGCTTTTTTTGTCATTGTTTTTGAGATCGACACGCTGTCTATCTTAATAGTTTGTGTGCGTTAGCCTTTGGATAACAGAAAGCGTTCGGAAACAAAATGGCGGCCATTATCGAATTGTTGACAGTGCGCGTAGCAACAGTAGACATGCGCAAAGGAATACTTCCGGGGACCGCTAAACTGGAAACTACCCAATACCAGTACATTCTGAATCTCTTTTTACAGGTTCTGAGTCCATAGCTACAGGCTCAAAATCTGTACTTACAGGATCTGAGTCTATAGCAACAGGCTCAGAATCTTCACTTACAGGCTCTAAATCAATATTTATCGACTTTTGGGTCACTGTAATGCCAAGCCCCAGCTGATTTTATCCCTGTTAGCTTTACGAGAGACTGGGACATTGCATACCATGTGGCGATACAGTGAACAAATAGCTGTATAATACCAGTACGTCCTGAATCTGTATTTACAGGTTGGGAGTATATAGCAACATGCTTATAATCTGTCCTTACAGGCTCTGAGTCTGTAGCAACATGTACATAATCTAAACTTCAAGACTCTAAGTCAATACAAGCATGTTTAGAATCTGCATTAACAGGCTCTATGTCTATACCAGCATTTTTAGAATCTGTATTTACAGGCTCAATGTCTATACCAGCATGTTCCTAATCTGTTTTATTGGCTCTTAGTCTATAGCAACCTGTTCAGAATCTGTTTACAGGCTCTGAGTCTAATGCAACTGGATCTAAGCAAATACCAGCACATTCAGAATCTGTTTACAGGCTCTTAGTCTATACCAGCACAATCAGAATCTGAGTCTATCGCAACAGGCTCACAATATGTTTTACAGGCTCTTAGTATACCAGCATAGTCAGAATTTGAGTATATCGCAACAGGCTAGGAATCTGTTTGTACAAGTTCTGGGTCTATAGCAACAGGAACAGAAACTGTGTTAACAGGCTCTAAGTCAATACTAGCATGTTCAGAAGCTGTATATACAGGCTCTGAGCCAATAGCAACAGGCTCATAATCTTTACTTGCAAGCTCTGAGTCTAAAGCAACAAGCTCAGAATCTGTATTTACAGGCTCTGAGTCTATGTGTATAGGCTCAAAATCTGTAATAACAGGCTCTTATATAAATCCAGCAAGCTCAGAATCTGTATATACAAGTTCTATAGCTACAGGCTCAGAATCTGTATTTACAGGCTCTGAGTCTATAGCTACATGCTCAAAATCTGTATTTTCAGGCATTGAATCTATAGGTACTGGCTCAGAATCTGTAATTACAGACTCTAATACAATAACAACGAGCTCATGATCTGTATTTACAGGCTCTTAGTCACAGCAACAGGCTCATAATCTTTAATAACGGGATCTAACATAAATCCAGCAAGCTCGGAATCTGTATTTTCAGGCTCTGAGTCTATAGCTACAGGCTCAGAATCTGAGTTTAAGGGCTCTGAGTCAATACCAGCATGCTCTGAATCTGTATTTACAGGTTCTGAGTCTATATTAACAGGCTCAGAATCAGTGTTTACAGGCTCTGAGATAAAATCAGTACACTCAGAATCTGTATTCTATAGCTACATGCTCAAAATCTGGATTTACAGGGTGTGAGTCTATAGGTACAACCAGAGAGTCTGTATTTACAGGCTCTGAGTCTATAGCAACATGCTCAGAATCTGTATTTACACATGATAGTTTTATCAGATACCTAGTAAAGTTGGTTGTCCTTTCAATATTTGCAAAAATGTAGGGTGTACCCTTAAAACTTAAATGTAGCCCGCCATCACTGAACATGTTCCTTGTAATGCCATAATTCCCATCCTCACAATAGAATTTCGGATGAAATCGGAAGTACAGTTTTTCTGTCACATATTCAAGTTTACTGAGGTCTTAATTTACATAGTCTACCATATCATTTATTTTGATCAAAACTTTTTGACGCAGTTTCTTGCCATAAGGCTTTTCGTTCTGGGATCTGGGAAGTATTTGTGAGATCAGCACATGGCAGCTGAATGCATAATCAGACATGATTATGGATACTTGGTAATATACTGACGGGCAAAAGAATTCAAACATGCAAAATTTTTGGTAAATTTTTCAGATGGAAATAAACTTAGTGACAGCAGTTAAAATATCCATGTATATTAACCAACATGCCTTATAAACATCAGTCGATAAATTCAAATAACCCTGATGCTTTACTCAAGGTTCTGGTCATGTTATTATGTAGCTCATATTTTGTGAACGACATGTCTAAACTGACACAATTCTATTGTAGGGTTTCTTTTGCCTGTCAGTTTAGATGCAGTATTTAATGTTTTTTGGGTTATTGAACTTAAAAGATTGGTCAAGAAATTTAAAATGTAAAATTTCATTATTTGTCATCTAGTGGCCATTGTTCCATTGCTGTGTACATGTATGTGCAAAGTCATAATCCAGTGACCGGATATTACAGTAAAAACATATTCTAAACTTTGAAAGTTCGAAGTATACCTGCTAACCCATAATGCATCGACAAAAAGAAAAAAAATGCATCTTTATCTGCTGCCTAAAATCACTGACTATTTTAGATGCAATGTATAAAAGCAACAATGTGGGTCCGCACTGTTTGTCATAGAGACTTCTAAAACATTTCAGGCTTTCAGCAGACAACAGAAGCAGACCACTTTTGTTGTGATTTAAGGGTTTTATCAAATTAAACTAACAACCTTTTTTTTTAGTATTTTTTTCTTTTCCCAGAAATTCCTTTCACACCTAGGATCCTTATGTTTGTTAATCTACACGCTAGCATAACAGACCAGCAGACAATTCTCATGAAAAATCATACTTAATTTTTTTCCAAAATTAGGAAAGATGTAGCAAAATTTGTCGTCTGCTACAGTCATGATTGGCGCTTTAAGGGCTGATATGCTGATTGAAAGGACCCTTATTTACATGACTTCTTAGTTGTCTTACCCCCACCCCCGCCCCGACCCCACCCCGGCCCCGGCCTCTCTGTGGGGTTTCCAGTATTGATTTTCTCCTGACGATCGAGCCAGCCGGTCGTAAGAAACATATGGGCCCACTGTTCTGTTTTTCTTATCCATAACTAAGGGACGCAGTGGCTCAGTAAGTAGATTTGGGTCTCACCGCCAACATATGGCCTACATTTGTATTGAGTATAGTAACAGGTGACATCATTTATTTAGTAGCTGAAGCGGCTCTATTCGAATGTCGCCGTATTCGGTACAACAGTGTTTTATATGCTCAGAAGAAAACGTTTAGTCAGTACAGACAATGTGTGCAATAATTTTGCTAGTCGGTCTTAATATTGACAAAAACATTACTCAACATGAAAATCTTATGATTTCCTATTAATGTGAACATTTTCAACAAAGCATTTTGAAAATAAACCCTTTTCTTCATCAAAATCACACAAAAGGGGTCAATATCAAAATTCAAATTTCAAAACTCAAAAATCTGTCTAGCGCGTATAGACGATAATTCTCATACCTGTTGCATGTCTAAGGCCTTTAAGAAGTTTCCAAGCGGCCTTGAAGCGATTACGTCATGATGACGTCACTATGACCCTAACTTCAAATGGCGTCGTTATCCGTGGTCTCCCTGACGGGGGCTTGTCATTTTTACTGCCAGGCTGTCGAAAACTTGTTTGCAGACGATAAATTGTTCGTTCATTACGTCCAAAACTACGTGGCACGTCAGCAACTAGTGTACCTGTTTCAAGAATACCAAACGCGGTATTTCTGTAATTTGTCGATAGCAGGGACGGCCACCAAGCTTGCTAACACTGAATTTTCTCCGGATAATTGCAATAGGAACAACTCTCTTTCAATATCGAACAGCATATGAGAAAATAACCCTACCGGTTTACCGCAGCACGTGCACATCGTGTATTTTGAAATTTGGTTGATACAGTCTAATAGAGGCATTATTTGTCACACAATAGACAGGTATAAAAAAAATCGTTTCTTGTTTACTGTCGTGAGTTGGCTCCCGGTACCGTTAGTTTAACAGGTGACTGGGCCCAGGGCGACGACAGTAAACATGATTCGCACTATACATGTAGAGTTACAATAATACAACTTATGTATACAATTTGACAATGATATATCCAGTATTGTTGATTTTATGAGAAAACATAAATACTGACTAAACTTTTTCATCTGAGTATATCTTATAATAGGTTAGTATGGCAGATAACCCAAACCTGAAAAAGAATGACCTTTCCAAAAGACGTTGCAGGTATAGGATTGACAGAAGAACAAACGGACAAGCCGTAAAAACTCCATGCGCTGATCCAGAAATCGTCAGTGGGAGTCCAGATCACAACTGACAGAAAAAAGCTCTGACAACCTAGAAATTGGTATTTCACAGTTTTACAGGGGATGTCCAAGGGTTTATTTTAAGGAAAACTATTGTCTTCCAAGGTTTCAGAGGGGCTGGGAGGTTGAAATTTTTTCGGGGGTGGCACTGCAAGGACTCATAGGCGTTATATAATATAATACTTGAAGATGACATTTGAGACATGCTTTTTAACATACTTGGGCGGGAAATCAAACCAGCAACATAAGGACAGGCTTTTAGATTGGTTCCCCACGTTGATAAAGCTCCACTTCCGCTACGCATATGACGTTTGGTAACTAGTAATTTTTTACAAGTAGAGAATCCCACTCATCCGACTGCGCATGCTCCAGAAAGAGCATCTGTTTACATCCTGGGTCAATTTCGCACATCAAAATGAGAAATGAACATGTACTGAAAACTGAGAAGATTTGCCGCACTTTCTTTTCGATACAAAGCCTTTCAAATATTGCTGTTATTGGTAATTTCGATTTTAATAATTTTTTCAATGTCATTAGATTTTGATGTAATCGATTAACGAAACCTGCCCAAATAGCGCAAGTGGTAGCGCTTTAGCTTAACGAGGTAAAGGTCCAATGATCGAAACCCACACACCTAATTTTTTTTTCTTCCGCATATGATATTTTTTCAAGTAGAGAACCTGCGCATGCTCCAGAAAGAGCGTCTGTTAACAAGCAAAGGTGTTGAAAAAGTTCATAAATAGGCCAGGTATTATATGAAGTCAGTGTGACCCAAATTCAATTAAATTTTTTACTATATAAAAGGCACAGAAAGTGGCTCATACTCACTTACTATCCAATGATGCAAACCATGTTTCAAGGTCACCAGTCTTGTGGTTCATGTAAAGAAGGTTTAAAGGGTATTCACCACCTAAAAATAGTATGTGAGCATGATCAGGAAATACCACAATCACAAACAGCAGACAACCCCATGGCACTGCAAGGAAGAGACACACAACCATCAAGAGACACCAGGAAGACAAACTAATACATCCGTGGATCATCGTGGCTACAGCATGGGATAGAAACAGGGCTGTGGAAATACCATGCCCGACTTGTCCGACCTGGTCCCATTTCATTCAGGACAAGTTGAAAATTTCAATTTACTTGTCCTTGGACAAGTGCAAAACTTGTATAAAGTTAATAAAATTTTGTATTTCATATTTTGATTAATTATTATGAGTTCACATGTTTCATTGAAAACAGTGTGGATCCTGATCAGCTGGCTTCTTCAGAAGCCAGCTGATCTGGATCTACGCTGTTTTCAAGAGAGTTGATATCTGCATGGTTTCATACTGTTTTCAAAAGTGTAAATTGTTTAACACAGAAAGGTATAAGCTAATCTGTACTATCGGACAAGTAAAATTTTCGTTGGACAAGTACATTATGGCTATTTACTTGTCCCTGGACAAGTAGAAAATTTTACTATTTCCACACCCCTGGATAGAAATGTATAGAACTCCCGTAAAACAAAAATCTGCACCCTGCAGAGCGTGTCTGCATGGTCTGTGGAAAGGGCGCACAAGAGGTCCGAAGGATCGAACCCACAAAAAGATCAGACATCAACGCCAAAGCATTGCTCGCCAAATATGGGGGCATTAATGTAGAGAGTGGCGTTAGGCTTAAATGAAATATATGTGTGGTTCCTGTTGCCTACCTACCCTAATTTTTTTTAACCCTATATACCCTAAACAATAAAATGGTCTTTGGAGAAAAAAATGGGCACTTTTTCAATTTCTGTCACTATTTTCTTTGTTAAATGTTATAACAAAATTTAATAATTTCCCTACCTACCTACCCTAAATTTTCTTGGCATGAAACAGGAACCACACATTTATTTCATTTAGGCCTTATGTGTAGAAACTGTTACTCGAAATTACAGAACCTCGATCAAAGATGTAGACTTTTTTATGAGGAGTGCCAACGAAATGCAAGGATAGTGATGCGTGCTAATACTAAAAGAATGATGCGCTCCTCTCCTCTCTCTGAAAATGTTGGACCCCCTCTGGATCCTTGAGAAAGTATAGTTTTCTCTGCAATAAAACCATTGCCCCCCCCCCTCTGTAAAATAAGCTGAGGACTAAAAAACGTCTCAGTCTGGACTCCCCCCCCCCCCCTGTCAAAAATTCCTGGATCCGCGCATGATATTATACATGCTTTAAAGTCAAATTACGGGGGTCGCGCACATGCGTTCCTTTTTCGCCACGCTCCCTAACTGTGAATGATGACCATCCCGCCCCCTCCCCTAAAATCACAGTTTTATCATAGATCCCATAAAATATTTATTCAATCTGAACCCCCTAAAATTATTGAAATTAAAAGATAGACCCCCTCCTTAAAAAAGGTCCGAGTCCACATAGGCTACAAAATGTCAGAGTAGCCCCCATCCGATCGGAAATCCCCGACACAGGCATGCACGGACCCAGGAAGTGTTGTTAGAGGGAGTCCAATTTATCTTTAACAACTTTTTTATGGTGAGAATCCAAATACCTTTCAAGGTGTATCACCATCGGCCAATTTCAATGGCGTTTCGCTAGCGGCCGAATTAATGGCCCAACATTGAATTCTGACTTGCCTTTGAGATTTTCAAGTGGATCCAGACGAGTATTGCTAAATAAATCCTATAGCTTTGTGATTTTGCTGGGCCCGGAGCCCCGGCCCCCTCTGGATCCGCGCATGGATAGTTTTCCTCGTAACCTGGCTTATTTAATGAACATGAGACAGAGGGGCCGCGGGTTCGAGCCTCACAGGCGTCACTGCGCTGTGTCCTTGAGCAAGACACATTAATCATAGCTTAGTACCGGTTCAACCCAGGAAGACCCATCCCTACATAACTGAAAGATTGTTGATGGGACGTAAGGATCAAATCAAACAAATCTCGTTCGCAATGCTGTGCTCCGGAAACATAAACTTCTTTTAACACCAAACACATTATTCAGAATACAGGCACAGAGGATTTTGTAATAATATAGTGGTGTTTAATAATGAGAGAATGGTCGACATTGTTGCGTTGGTACAAGGTCGCCCACATTTCCACCAACTACCATTGTGGGCCCAACGTATCTTTGCTATCTGTGTAGTGACCCCAAACACAAAATATGACGTCCGCTGATATTGTTCACGAATTCCAAGCATACTCGCACCTGGGTGAGAAAGGGGGGGGGGGGTACTCTGATATTTTCAAACATACGTAGGCCCGGACTATTTTTGGGGTTAACTTTTTGGTGTTTTGTGATGACCCCAAAAGATATCCACAAAATCTTCATACCCCAAAAACTATACATTTTTCTGAAAACCCTCAAAGGTATTGAAATTCAAAATTTTGAACCCCAAAATGGTGCGAGCCCACGTATGAATGAAAATATTATAGTACCCCCCCCTCCACCCTCTCCTCGCAGATAGAAACAGGGGCCGGGGGCGTCCAGACTCAAATAACAGAAAAAACTCTGATAAGGGTGTTTTTTGTTGTTTTTTTTTTTTGCAACTATATTTTTTTACGGTTCAAAAGGGTCGAAACATTTATCGGGGGGGGGGGGGGGGGGGTGCAACTTTTTATTATTATTTCTTTTTTTTGGGGGGGGGGGGGGGGTTGGGGGTGCAAATCCTTATTTCTATAGAAACCTATATAACTTGTGATTTTTCGGGGGGAGGGGGGGAGTCCGGACCACCTATCCCTCTCTGGATTCGGGCATGGGTAAGAAATAAGTAATTGCCCGCTTCCCTGTCACGGATTGAGTTTTCTGAAAGTCTCAGAAGGTTTACCGGCCGGCGCAGTCGGTAAAATGTCTGACTACTGTTTGTTTTTGTTTTTTTGTTGTTTTTTTCGGGGATGGGGGGGGGGGGCAAATGCTTATTTCCAACGAAACTTAAAGAACTTGTGATTATTATTTATTTTTATTTATTTATTTACTATTTTTTTTTTGGTGGAAGGGGGGTGTCCGGACCACCTATCCCCCTCTGGATCCGCACATCGGTTAGAAATAAGTAATTGCCCACTTCCCCGTCACGGAATGAGTTTTGTAGGTGCAAACTGAAAGTCTCATAAGTGTTTCCCCTGTGAACATTTGAAATTCCAGAAAATAGTTGTACCGGGCCGCGTTGCGTCTGACTAGATGCGGGGTAACTGTATTTTTGTTTATTTTCGGGTGGCGGGGGATGCTTATTTCCATAGAAACCCATAGAACATGTGATTTTTTAGGGGGATGGGGGGATGCTTATTTCTATAGAAACCCATAGAACATGTGATTTTTTAGGGGGATGGGGGGGGGGGGGGGGTAGGGTCCGGACCACCTAACCCCCTCTGGATCCACGCATCCAGTGTTGGGTTGGGGATGCTTATTTCTATAGGAACCTATAGATCTTGTAATTTTTCAGTTGCCATATTCCTGATAATAGAACAAAATAAACTTTATAAAAAAATCCAATCCGCACGTACAATTGGGCCACTATCGGCCCGCCAACGAACAACCATCCGCAGGTGACGGTTCGTCGGCGGGCCGATAGTGGCTCGTGATGGGATGCTAGCTTGGAGCAGTTGTTTAAAAATCGCAAATGCACTTTTTATTCAATACCGCAGATGGACTCAAGACGCCACAGGTATTTTCCAATACTACGTATTTTTCCATTACTACGTCAGTGTATATGCCTATAAATAGACGCAATGGCGTTTAGTAGTTACCTGTCTTAATATGCTGACAAGCTATTAAAGGGAGAGAACCAGTCTAGACAGGCTTTACGCCTCTGAGACCACCATCAGTCGGCTAAGATATAAATTGTAACTATAAGTTTCATGAAATTCCATCCATTGGATACATAAGCCCCTGTCACACCAAGCCGCATTTCCACGGCGTTGGCACGGAGTTGTTTAAATTTCCAGAGCGCCGTGAGATCCGTAAGCAAACCCTGATATTTTTCGCGGAAAATGGCCTATCACTGCGTCCTTACAGCGACCATGGCATTACTACAGAGCTCGCATGGCGTTCTATCGCGTTTCTGCGGAGTTCTCGTTGGTGATTCTCTGCGCTCTTACGAAACTTTCACTGCGCTTTCACGGCGCTCGTAATGCGTGCACTGCGCTTTCACGACGTCCCCGCTGCGCTGACGGCGTGTTGAAGACGCAGTGTAGGGATTTTCCCACCTTTCTGAAGTTTTGCCAAGGGGCCTGTTGAATTTGGGAAAGTAGCATTTGTGCTATCAAAATTCGGGAATATTTATTGTCTAAATGAATAAGATCTCCACACCAAATGACAAAGGACCTCGGACAGTCTTAATGAAGGATTGCCCATAAAAATGACCAGAGAAAAGTTTCAAAGAAAATGATATTTTTTCTATGAAAAAGATAGTAGGTTCAACACTCGACTTATCCACAAAAGCCGTTTTCTCATTGGACAAGTACCAATTGAAAAATATGGGTTGAAAACTCCGTTTTTTTCTATTCAACATATAGAAAATAGAAAAAGTTTTACTGAAGTGCTCCCCCCCCCCCCCCCCCCCCCGTGACCAAACTAATCCTTTTGCATACAGTTGTAGGTTTACATTTCACACAAGAAAGATTGAAAACGAGGCCAAAAGTGAATGTGTTGACTTTCTATCGCAGAGCATTTTTTGTGTTTAAAAACTATTTAGAATTATCAATGCTCATTCAAACTGTTAAAAGTTCGTTTATAAAGTGCTTCTATGATGATGTCGTTAAAAAATGGGGAAAAACGATAAGAGAAAACAAAATATAGGCAAGAACTCTGGAAATCAACAGTGTTATCAAAAGGATAAGACCAAGATGGCGTCGAACAATGGGGTGAGTCAACATTTCGTCAATCAACCCAACCAACATCAGACTTTATCTCAAACAAATATACAGGATGTCCAGCATCAGCAACAGCAACAACAACAACAACAGCAGCAACAACATGCTACAAATGTGCAAAATGTGCAAAATGCAGGAATACATGGTCAGCATGCACAGGGACAAATTTTCATGCCACACCCCAATGAACATGTAAATGGAGGTATTCAGTGCGACACAGATTACGCCCAAGGCTCGTATAACCAGTTTAGTTCACCCATAAATATGCATACTATGCATACTACGCAGAGTACAGGATTCACGAATGCAAAGCAACAGCAGATTAAAGACATATGCGGTTATTTCCAATGCGCACCTTTCCCGCGTCTGCAAACGGGGAAAGTTGTCTGGGTCCTGACTTTCGACCATTAACGGATTCGGATCAACACAGCTTCCAATATTCTTATGTCATATCGGTGTTCCGACATTTTCATCACAAAATAACTAATTAAAGTGTGTTCGAAATATCTATTGACGTCTTTTCAGAACTGATCGTCTCAGCACTAAAGACAGATAAATGTAGCTCAGTCGAAATCAAACGACGTACACAATAAGCCTGGTTACGAATATGATATATGCCGAGTCTATACTATCTGTATGGTTATTTAGAGCGGCGCACGACCTCACCTCGTGGCCTAGTGGTTAGCGTGTCTGGCTACAAAGCCAGAGGACCAGGATCGATTCCCGGATGCGCACATATTTTCAGTGTGTTTTTTTCTTTCTTTTTAAACATTTTAATGCTAAATTACCTTATATACTAGTAAAGTGGCATCATCAAAACGACCGAAATGGTCATCCCCGAACTTTTTATATTGAATTACGCATGAATCCTATGGGGGGTGGGGTTAAATTTGGCCCTCTAGAAAGAGAGCTAGTTCGGTGACCCCAGATTTTTATTCTTTTTTCTGAAAGGTATTATAATAGTCCATGAATTCAAAATAATTTTTCAAGATTTTCAATATCAGATTTTTTAATACATGATTTATTCTAAAAACAAATTCCATTTTTCGACGAATTGCCAAAATATATCATGCAGTATCTTGTCACAGCATGGGATAACAAGTAAACATGCACATTTTCTTAAAAGTTTGAGGTCATGGGCAGTAATTTAAGTTAAAAGAAAGAAGCTGGCTGAAGATTACAACCGTTTTAGCTCGATAATTAGGACTAGTGTTATTATTTTATATTTCTAGAAAATTGGTCAAATGCTGTAAACTTCAATATGAGATTCTGAAAAAATAAGCACGGTGACATATCCTTTTTATTTCATAAATGGATAGCCCATGCATAAAACAAACTGTATGCAAAGTATTGAAAATATTTCAATATGGGAAGTATTTAGTAGCATATGTCCTTAACGGAGATCAAACTAACGGTACCAGTCAGCAGTATAGTGATAATAGTGTACTCATAAACATGATTACTCAAATGAATAAAGAGTTCTCTGCAAGGCTCTGTTCCATCGAAAACTGTTTAACAAAACTTGGAAAAATTGAAAATGAAGTAGCAATGGCAAGAGCAGAGGTAGCCAACATAAAGGCCGATAATTCAAACTTCAATGGTCGATTATTGGACGTACGTTGAAATTTACTGCCAAAATCAAAGTGACAGCTTCGATGATCTCCATAAGAAAGCAGATAGTTGTTCCAGCCAAGTCAAAAGTATAAAAGATGAAAATGGCTATTTAAGACAACAGTTAGCAGAAATGAGATCAAACTACACGACTCTTCACGATGATTTTTTAGAACTAAAAACTCGCACTATGCAAGAAAACCTATTGTTCTTCGGTATCCCTGAACCTGAACAACCAAGATCCTCAAACGAGGCCAGAGGAAGAAACCAACATGAGCCTGAAAATGTAGAAATTAGCTTAAGAAATTTTATCGCAGATGAGCTTAGTCTTGACCCCACAAGTATGGTAGAGGACATTAAGTTCGACCGTGTCCACAGACTAGGTCCCTTTAGGTCAGATAGAAACAGCAGGTCAAATCCCAGGCCAATTATCGCGAAGTTTGAACGTTTCAGTGACAGAGAGATAATCAGAAAAGCAGGAATAGAATTGAACAGCAGTCGAGTCTCAAAATTTAGGATAAGGGAACAATTCCCAAAAGAAATCGAAGAACGCAGGAAAATGCTTTACCCAGCGATGTATCGATTAAAAGCAAATCCAAATAATCGTGTCAGTTTAGTACGTGACAAATTATATGTTAATGGACACCTCTACATTCCAGAAAATGACCCAGATTATAGACTCCCACGCCCAAGAAACGAGTGTTTTTCCCCCAAAAGAAACTACAGACATGTTGCACAGTTTATTGAACGACCCTCATCACCACCGAAAAGTGCACGAGGGGCGATCCCCAAGTTTAACCAGGACACCAGAAACCAACATCAACCTCCTACATTATATCAAACCCCTATCACAACATCAAACAAATTTGACCCTCTTTGCAATGCAAATGATAGGGACATGTGTGAAACTAGGGTCCCAGGACAAAAACACAAAACATTTCACCCTTGAGTGACCAAAACTCTCCAAAAAAGCAAAGGGACTGCAATTCTGCGGATAAGCTCGCCTTTCGCGAGGTGCAACCAGGAACCCCCATATATTTGACAATAGACAATGAACAACAGGCGACGCACACAAACACGGAAAGCACGGAATCTGCAGATATAATGGATACACAGTGTGTCAACGTTAACGGATAGGAAAACGCAGGAGGGTATTACACTAATCAAACAAACGGTAAAACGCACAGGATAACGGACAATGAATACAAAGGCTTAACGTTTCAAAATCACACCAGTTCAGGTAACCAAAGTACTAGCATTAGACTTGTATCCCTGAACGTATGCGGATAACGATCCAAATTACTTTTTCCAGAATTTAATGAATTTATCAATGCGCACGATATTATTGGATTACAAGAAACCAAAACGGACCAACTTGACGACCTAACCTTTTGTAATTTCGATTTGCAATTTAAACATAGAAAAAACATATCCGATCACAGATCAGGTGGAATTGCTTTAGCCTACAAGAAATCACTTAGCCAATATATAACTCCAATTGAAACTCAGTCTAAGCTAGTACTTTGGTTTAAGATTTCGAAACGTTTAACGAAAACCGAAGACATACTTGGTGCAGTTATATATATTCCACCAGAAGCGTCTGACTATGCTATAAGGTTTCCTTACCAAGAAATCGAAAATGAACTGTACACTTTATCAGATAATTTCTCCAGCATTTTATTTCTTGGCGACTTTAATTCGCGAACAAAAAACCTGATGGACTATATAGAAGCAGATAAATTTCTTTACAATCATTTTGACTCTGATGACATTGTACTAGAGTTTGAGAATGAAATGTCCCATTTCAAAGGAAGCTGTGTTAGCATTGATCGAACAAACTCTGACACAAATATTAATAATTATGGTTATAGACTCCTAGACTTTTGTAAAAGTAATACTCTATATATTTTAAATGGAAGAACATCACGTGATCATGGAGTAGGTGCTCTAACGTGCAAAAATCGGAGTACCGTAGATTACTTTCTTTGCTCCTCAAATATTTTCTCAATGATTAGTGATTTTTATGTACATGATTTCTGTGAAACTTTGTCTGATGTTCATAGTCCAGTATACCTAGAACTAAAATGTTGTAAAACGAATCAAGAAAATGACACAGAAACCATTGATGAAGCTCATATAAATACATGGGATCATAGTAAAGCAGGCGAATTTATAGGAAACTTTGATGTAAGCTCACTGGACACCTTAAATATAAATACTATACAATTAAGCATGAGTAACTCAATAAACCAAAATGACATTGACGCAACAGTAGACACTTTTTGTAATTTAATTCTCTCAAGTGCAGAAAAAACATTTGGCAAATCGAAACCACACAGTTCAAATCAACATCACAAAAAGCCCGATAAATGGTTTGGCCATAAATGCTTGAAGGCCAGAAAACAATTCCATAATGCTAGATACCAATATAAACGAAGAAAAACCTTTCAAAACAAAGAAACACTTAAAAGCACAAGCAAAATATATAAACAGACAATAAATTTTTACCATACCCAATTTAAAAAACAAAATATCCAAAAGCTTAAAAAGTTGAAACGCAGCAACCCCAGAAAATACTGGAAAATTTTAAATGGTAAAAGACAAGAAAAAACAGAAGCTGACCCAGATGAAATGTTTAATTTTTTCAAGAAATCTAATTTTGATGAAAATGCTGAAAGCCACCAAAATAATGCAAACCAAACTGGCGAAAATACTATCCACAACACTAGCATAAATGAACCTATAACAGAGTCAGAAGTTAAAAAGGCCATAAGTGGCCTCAAAAATAACAAATCGTGTGGCATTGATTCTATTGTAAATGAACATCTAAAATCTCTCTCACACATTATTGCACCACCCTTGGTTAACATCTTCAACTTGGTTTTTGACTCAGGAATAATTCCAGAATCATGGACACTTGGTATGATCAAGCCAATCTATAAAAACAAAGGATGCAAGAGTGACCCTTCTAACTATAGACCTATAACGCTGATTAGCTGCCTAGGAAAATTATTCACCTCCATTTTAAATGAAAGGCTCCAAAAATATGCAGATGAACATGATCTCATAAATGATTGCCAATCAGGATTTAGAAAAGGATACAGCACAGTTGACAACATTTTTATATTACATAGCCTCATAGAATTAGTATGTAAAAGCAAACGCAAACTATACTGCGCATTTATAGACTTAAAACAGGCATTCGATCGGGTCTGGAGAGATGGTCTCTGGTTAAAACTTTACCAATCTCATATTAATGACAAGTGCCTCCGTATAATACAGAATATGTACAGCAACATCAAATCTTGTATACTGGTCAACAATAGAAAAACAGACTTCTTTATAAGTAACATCGGGGTACGCCAAGGTGAAAATCTCTCACCATTCCTTTTCATCATGTTTCTTAATGATCTTGAACATTTTTTTAGAACTCACAATGTCGAAGGTATTACTTGCAATCAACATCCTGCGGATGATTTGGTAGTATTGTATCTAAAAATTTTCATTCTTCTCTATGCGGACGATACTGTAATTCTAAGCAGTTCTATGGAAGGTCTCCAACATGCTTTAAATGTTTATGCAGATTATTGTAATACATGGAAATTGCAAGTTAATCAGGCAAAATCAAAAATTGTTATTTTTGCAAAACGAAAACAAGATGCAAATTATACATTTACCTTAGACAATATTGCTTTAGAAACTGTTTCTGAGTACAAGTACCTTGGAATATTATTCAGGAAAAATAATTCGTTTTTCACCACTAAAAAACATATAGCAGAACAAGGTACAAAAGCTGCATATAGCCTTCTCGCCAAAGCCAGAAACTTGCACTTACCAATTGATTTGCAATTAGAATTATTTGAAAAACTAGTAAAGCCTATCTTGTTGTATGGATGTGAAATATGGGGATTTGGAAACATAGATGTCTTAGAGAGAGTTCAGCTAAATTTTATAAAACGTGTCTTAAAGGTAAAAAGAAGTACTCCAAATTATATTGTCTATGGGGAAACGGGTATCTATCCGTTAAAAATAGAGATAGAATCTAGGGTAATATCCTATTGGGGGAAACTAAACTGCCCTGAAAATTTTGGAACCCTCTCAACTTTAGTATATTCTGCAATGAAAAGCTTCTACATCAATTGCCATATTAATAGCAGATCTTTGTATTTCAAATGGGTCCACAATATTAAAACTATTTTATACAACACTGGGTATAGTGGCATTTGGGATAGCCATACTTTCTTAAACAAATTATGGCTAACAAAAACAGTAAAACAAAAATTAAAAGATATTTTCCTAAATGAATGGTATAATAAAGTCGAAAACGATACAAATTACAAAGTATTTAAGCATAAGTTCGAATTTGAATACCACCTCACATCCGAGTTGAGTAACCAATGTTTACACGCACTCATCAGTTTTAGGACAAGAAATCACAGGTTACCAGTGGAAACTGGAAGATGGCATGGAATAGAACATAACAATAGAAAATGTAATCTATGCAACACCGATATTGGTGATGAATATCATTACCTTTTTTCATGTGAAAAGCTGAAGGAAAAAAGAAAGAGATTCTTACAGTCATATTATTATAAAAGACCAAACACTTTCAAGTACCAACAACTCATGAATTCCAGAAACAAACAAACTTTATCAGCTTTATCAAATTTTATTAAAACCATTTTTGAAACAATAAAGGAAAACTAAATCAAAACCCAAGATTCAGCTTTTCACGAATGTTTATACCTCTTATGTTATACTTAAGCATGTCGTATATAGTTACAAAAGTTCTATAATAGCCTAGTGCACTCAGAATGGCCAATTCTCATTTGAGCTTTTGCCTTTCTGAGAGCAAAAGGTTAATAATATAACGACGCGGTTGCGATATAGTATCTGATGTACCCATATTTCCAGCCTACAAGTATTTGTGTCACTGAAGTGCCAAACATTTGGATCCAGATCAGGAACGACAAAATGTCGGCACTGATCTGGACCCAATCAGTTTGAGTAAGCTTGTACGGTTGACACAACACCACATTGGAAATTATAGAGTTGTATATGATAAGACCATGTTTCACATTATTCCTTTCCAAAGGGCCTTTTGTTTCGTTTCGAAAAGGCTCTTGATAAGGGACCGACCTTGCTTCCATGCATGTCTGCTGAATCGCGGGCTTATTAAAGATAAGACTGCGAAACCAGCAGACCTGCGATAATAGCAACAGTGAAGACCCAAATGAGACGCCGCCAATGCGTAGATCTCATCTGAGTCTTCACTCTTTCAATGACAGAGTGCTATGAACAAGGTAGTTCATGAAAAAATAATTATACTGAAATGTTCATTGATGTTATAAAGAGAAAATTCCTATTTCGCGCAACACGGGTCGACTAAATGTATGAAATACAATTATGAACCGCCAATGCGGCATTTCGAATTATCAGTGTCTTGTACTATCTATCTATCTATCTATCTATCTATCTATCTATCTATCTATCTATCTATCTATCTATCTATCTATCTGTCTGTCTGTCTGTCTGTCTGTCTGTCTGTCTGTCTGTCTGTCTGTCTGTCTACTTCTAACCATTCGTCAATTCACTTTATACATGTAAATATTGTTGTACGTGTAATATATAATGTCATAATAACAAATTATATTTATATGAGTCAATGTCAAAATTCGTCAAATTTTGAAAGAAGTAAAAGGAAAAATATGAATTAAATAAAATGATACTCTTTTTTCATGAAAGTAACAAGTTGTTTCTGAAAATACTATGAAAAGCAAAAAGAAACCTTAACAGCCAATCAGATCCTTATAATTAAGTTTCAAAGATCACATGACCAGATAAAATGTCAATACCGTAACAAACTTTAATTCCTGTTTTTTTTTCAAATCTCGTCATGGTTATTTATTTTGTTGCATTGGATAAGTTCAATAAATCATGTGTTTAATTGTGTCAAAGGTAAAATTTGAACAAAATGATTATTTTTGACAATGAGTTAACGTAAAATGCAATTTTTTATCTTTTAAGTAATTTTGCATACTATTTTCTCATTTTTTGTTTAAAAACCACATTTCTAGAAAATTACAATGCTTGGTATGATTGTAATCAACCAAAGGAATTGATCAGGTACTTAAAATCTACATGTTGTCTCTGTCTGATATACTTTTTTCCCAAAAATATAACTGTTACGGTACTTGACAAACATGTTACGGTATTGACCTTTAAAGAATATATGCTAGCGTAATTCTTCTGTTTAAGATTTGGTGTAGAGCACTGTTGACCAGATTGCAATGTTAATACTCTTGACACATGTGCACAGAAAGAATTTTGGAATATATGGTAGATTGCATTTATTTCAAAATATTGTTACGGGTTTGACAAAACTGTTACGGTATTGACAAACCCTGCCTGAAAACAAAACAATATGTCAATACCGTAACAAACTGTTTATACTCAAATTCATCATTCAATTTGTGTTTTATGCTTCTTTTAAATTTGATAAAGCATTCTTATCATAAATTACTTGATAAACTTGACTAAAAACTAATATCTTTGCATTCAAAACTGTACTTTTTTGACAGCATATGTCAAAACCGTAACAAGATGTGTCAATACCGCAACATTTTTATCGTTACGGTATTTACTGTTACTGTATTGATATATTCTACATATTTTTTTACTTAAAATAATGATTACTCCCTAATACATTGCAACAAGAGCGATTTTTTGTTGAGAAATTTTATTTGGTCAAGATGTTAAAACCAGAATTTTTTTATCAAATTCCATTGTCCATTTTTGTGTTACGGTCATTTGACACAAAAAAAATATACTATAAAAATTTCACTCACCAAAACAGTATTTTCTTTTGCCAGTTCTGTAGATGCTTTACAAAACACATGTATTCTTAGTAAATAGAAAGTGTCAAATTATTATGACAGAAAACCAGATTCAGCACCATTAGGGATCCCGTATTATTTTTGCAATTTATCAAGTGTTACAGTCTTGACATAAACGCTTGGGACAGAGGTTTTATGGCAAAAAAATGCAAAAAATGTAATGAAAAATCACATATTGAAACCTCCTACATTTACTTTGATAATGCTTTTATCAATACAGCCAGTTAAAATTCCTGAGAAAATAACAGTTTTTTTTATAATTCTTGTCGAAAGTTCAATTTTTACCGTCGGACGGGCAAAAATGCCAAAAAATAGGGTTTTAATCCAATAAAAAATATATTTACACACCAATATTTTTCAGTTTTATCAGCTAGCCTTATTAAGTATGATCAGTAGTATTGTGTGGAGAGAAAAAAATCATGATCACATCAGCGGTTTTCATAAGATATTAAACGGACAAGAATTTTGACGAATTTTGACAATGACTCATATACTATCGTGGCAGTGACGTAGTGCTATGTTTACAATTGTTGAGTAGAACATATACTTGTGCCCTCCGATTGGGCTGACGCAAATCGATAGATCACTTGGGTATTAATCCTATCCCGATATATCACTTGTGTATTAATCCTATCCTGTGGATAGGATTAATACACACGTAATCTATCGATTATAAGCCCCTGATAACTTTGTAAACAAAGCATGACACCACAATCGCTCTTGGTTGGTAGGACAGTAGCACTCCATCTTTTTGCTAGGTCAAACAGTAGGAACTCAGATGAGATATAGCACTCTGTGCCGTCTCATCTGGGTCCCTCTGTTTGGCACCGTCCATCTGAAGAATGAAAAAAGACACATATGTAAGACAATAATAACAACGATGAAAAGAAATGCTCAACAACGCTGGTTTGAATCGGACGGCAAAGGAACAGCCTTGTCGAGCACGTTCGAAATACCTTTATTATATCTCAAAATAATCCATTGTGGCGACTGAATGGCCAACAGTAGAGCTAACCCCCTCACAAATACATGATCTTGCATTTAACGATAGCTGTAAATGATGACAAATAGCTATGTTTACCTGTCTGAAATTTATGATCATGTGAATTTCGTGCTTGCCCTCCTGATTAACAGACCGCCCATTGTGTCGCGGAGTGGAAACTTTCGACTCCGCCCAATGAACGGATGCTATTGACTGTCAAACATTCACGCCTCAATCGAAAATGTACCATGTATTTTACCTCATGTTGCCATGTAAATGGACTGAGTGAAATAAACTTTATTTGATTTGACACATCATATAAAAACGGCATGATTGGTCACGTGGGGGAACGCTGTCAAAATGCTCAAAAACACTTTATTATAAAAACATATTAGAAACTTATTTTGTAAAAGCCTGTAGGTAAATATCAATTTGCAATGGCATGTATCAGGGCTTTAGTTAAGAGTGCTTATAAAGTATTACTTGTCCCATTTCTCAACCGAAACACATGTTGTGGGTACTCAAAAGAACCGTGTCAATGAGGCGGTTCTTTTAAGCACCAAATTATAGCCTAAATCTGATGTGTAAGAAAATATTAACGATTTTAGGCTCAAAAACTGTGTTTATCTAGACTATGATTTATACAGTATGCAGATATGATACGCCTCAGTGCACTTCAAACTGGTTGACCTTGAAACATTACAGGTAATAGTCAAAAGTTATTGACAGCACACTTCTTTAGATGAAACAATGAAATCTTCTCAACCCGAATTTTATGCAAACACATCACTTTCGTCTCAAGTTTTATGCCGCAAACATTATATTTACATGTATTTAGGGGAATACTCGACGAAACTTTGACTTTCTATGAAATAAAATTTGGTCACAAAAAATACCCCCGCCCCCTAAACCCTAGAGTCCTGACATAATTATGCAATATTTTCAAAATGTTTTTATTTTGCTAGGTGCACTAAATGTAAGGGTTTGATTTAAGCACAAAACTATGGTTGTCAGTTATGCATTATCCTAGCCTCAGGCTGTCAAAATTTGGGCAGATTGAATAGGAAACTGTCCGAGGTCCTTATCAGTGTATCTAGCTTTACGTGTTACATTGCATGCACTCTGAATATTTGCACAAAGATGTGAATTTAAATGTCTATATTTTTCCTATTTTTAGCCTGATTTTCACGGAATTTTCACCAAAATGGAAGCTGGAAATATTATTAATCATTTTGGGAAGTTTTTGCTCAATTTTAAATTGGGAAAGGGCCGATAGTCGGCCCTAAATTGGTATAGGAAAATCCTTGCAGTGACATAGCCGTGCAAATGCCACGGATGACAACGACCTTTGTGTGCGCCCGCTGCGTTCTTACTGAGTTGTAGGAGAGCTTACCGCGCGGATATGGCGACTAAACGGCGATCCCACTGCGCTCTTTTTAGAACGCCGTGTCAACACCGAGCCACGGCGTTTGGTTTGAGCATGCTCAAAGTGCGCGCCGTCGGTCGGAGTTCTATGTGATCCCACAGCGTCCACTAGCGATGCCACTGCGTTGCTGCGGAGATGCTTGCGATCGTACTGCGTGCACCTCGGCGATCTGCATTTTTCTTGGACGCCGTGGGATAGCCGTGAAAACGCTGCTCTGGTGGGACAGGGATTTTACAGGGAATGGCTACCAGTATATAAATTTTGGAAATGAAACTAACAGAAAGCACGCACCAGGCACTGCAAAAATACGTACTAACTTACACCAAATGAGGTGGCAGCTAAGTAGCTTACTTTCCTAGACCAACAATACTCGGACAGTTATTACGGAAATAAATTTACCTGTTATTGACGAAGTTATTCGCAAGAACGGGGCATAGCTTTGAAATCAGATGAAACACACCGGATCGGCGGCAATCGAAAACGTTAATACTATCGACGAATGTAGATCAAAAATCGTTAGAAACAGAGTTTTCGATTGCCATTTGTCGCCAGTCGGGCGACAAATGGCAATCAAAAACACTGTTTCTAGCGATTTTTGATCCGCGTTCATCGATTGTTAAAAGCGTTTTCGATTGCCGCCTATCCGGTGTGATAGGTTATACAAATTTGGTGTAAAATTACACTTATTTTATCAGTGTAAGAATGCAGCAGTTTTTCATTTCGTATAATTTTTTATCGAATTTGAAACGGAAACAAAATGTTGAAATGCGCTGTTTTAGTGTGGTATTATAACACTCGTTTTATTACTGCTTTAAACATGTTAAAACACGAACACACGAGACAGTACGAGAATCACAACAGTTGTAATCTGTTACTTAACAGCATTGTATGAGGACTACCAATTTAGATAAAATTATAGGCTAAGTTAATAATCCCCTCAGGAGCAATCAAACACTTTGAAATTGCTTTTCGCTTGGCTCTAGGCGAATTCAAATGAAAACTTTCTTCTAATTCTATATATATAGTTTTATTATCATATAAACAGTTGTTATAACAAAGAAAATTTATTTTTCACAAGATTTCAAGAATGGCCTTTGTTGAAAAAGATTCTTTGTTTAGTTTGAAAGGCTTTGGGGGGGTTTACGAGATAGTCGTTTCTGATGGTATCTGTATAGGGACAGAAATAGCTTGTTTATTAGATCTTGACTTATTGTTTATATATCATTTCTCTTAGAATGGCAAATAAATCAAATTTCTGTAAATAAGAAGGGGCTGACCTAAGTAAAAGCTGGTGCCAATGTTGTACATTGGCGGATCCAGACAATTTCGTCAGGGGAGGGGTCCTGTTTTTAATCAACAACGTATTTCACGGAGGGCCGTACAAACCTCCCTTAGGAGCGCAGTGGCTCAGTGGTAGAGTGCTTGACTCGAGACCGAGGGATCTCGGATTCGAGCCTCCACGGCGTCACTGCGTTGTGGTCCTTGAGCAAGACACAATTATCCTAGTTTAGTACTGGTTCAACCCAGGAAGACCGGTCCCTGTTTAACTGAAAGATTGTTGATTGGACGTAAAGAATCAAAACAATCAAACAAACAAACAAACAAACAAACAAACCTTGAGAAGAAAATGGCTTCTTGAGGGGTAAACGTACCAGAATAACTAAGGAAATCTATAGCCACTTGTGATTAACCAGAGGGGGTGGAAGTCCGGACACCCTTGCACCCCCTCTGTGTCCGCCCAAGTGGTACCTTCTCGGTTTAGCTGAAAAATAATTGATAAGCAGTCGTGTTTCTCGCGATTTTCTTATACATTCTGCAATGTTCAGAATTGCCTTATCGCTGCTATCCATTATACGGATAGAGTTGCCCTTATCTACAGATATGTCAAATGTAATATGACGCAGCTGACAAGGAAACAATGCTAAGTACACTTTAGAGGGTAGATTAAAGTCGGGTAAATTCGGACATCAGGTAAATTCGGAAACACATTTGCAAACAGTGTAAATCCAGATGAGACGGCTCCTTATGAGCCGTCTCATCCGGATTTTCACTGTTTGCTTAGTTAATTTATTTTTTATTACAATATTTGAAATATGAAACAAACACGGGTGCTGTCCGAATTTAGCTGTCTGTCCGAATATACCCGACATTACCCTACCATTCTTAAAAATGTTGACACTATTTGTACAAAGGCTCACAGAACCCTTGGTTTCCTCTAGCGAAATTTATATCCATGTCTCCAAAAAGTAAAGGAGGCAGCTTACAAAGAACTGGTGCGTCCAGTCCTGGAGCATAGTTGTTCTGTTTGAGATCCACAAGGCGTTGTTCTACAGGAGGAATTAGAAAGTGTGTCAAAACGCGCTGCCAGATTTGTACTATGAAACTGGGAGTATGACTGGCATTCTTTGACAATTAAAATTGGAATCCGCCAAGAAAAGGAAACCCGACAATATACTCATTCTATTATACAAAGGTCTATTTACCAACAGATATTTTTATAACCTCATCTCCTGGACCTAGATGGAGGAAATCACCACTCAATGACATTTCAGACACCTACAGCTGGCACAGATATTAACCATTAAAGCGCCAATCGCAACAAAAGTCGTCTGCTTTTCTCGTCTGTTGAAATGTTTAAGAAGCCTCTATGGCAAATAGTGTGGGCCCAGATCAGACTGCAGTCTGTTCTGGGACCACACTGTTCGCTTCTATAATTAATTCGTCAGTAATGTTAGGCAGTTATTTGCAGCAGACGACTTCAGCAGACGACATTTTCAGATGCATTTTTTTTCTTGGCGCTTTAAGGTTTGCCAAAGGTAGCTTTTTTCCTAGGACTATTAGGGATTGGAACGCCATCCCAGCATCTATAATTTACCCTGCTGAAGTTGTGGATGATGGTGTCGCTAAGTTTACAGACAGCTGGCGAGACAGCTAGTACTAATTTCCCCATTTACAGGTCCTGGTGAATGATTGCCAGTTTTGGCGTTTCATCAGTTATTTATTTTGATCTTGTTTTTAGTACACAGTATAGCCTAACCTGTATAAAACCTCTACTCAAAAATAGACAAAACAAAGATCTTAACGACAAATGGTAGCTTAATGAAGGTCAAAAGTATTGCAGAATGCTGGAGCATTCTGAGATACTTTTGACCTGCAGTAAGCGATAATTGGTCTTGAAAAGCAATATTTGGTATTTTTGTGAATGGCCGTTTTACACAAATACAAATATAATACAAATACATGTACCTTTATTTAGCATTAAACATAATACAATGCTTCTAGTACGTACAACGAGGGCGTGAAAAAAGACGTACATATATGTGTCGTTTAACAAGAAGCAGTAGATAGATAGATAGATAGATAGATAGATAATATTTTATACAAAAAACAGCGCAGCATGATTATAGATTATTATGCCAATTATATGCAGTGAGAAACAAAAAGGTAACTTTAATAGCGCTCATGTTTCCATTGCCGCCAACTTAGCCCAATTACCACAGAAGACGGTGGGTCACTGAGAACATGGTTGCCATTAAAAGATACTGTTAAATTGTACTATAAATATGGTATTGTTGATATAATATCAAAGACAGACACATTCATGCTCGCACAGTTGTGCGCACATGCCATGTACCCGTATTTAATAAAACATAGATAGATAGATAGATAGATAGATAGATAGATAGATAGATAGATAGATAGATAGATAGATAGATAGATAGATAGATAGATAGATAGATAGATAGATAGATAGATAGATAGATAGATAGATAGATAGATAGATAGATAGATTGCTTATTTATGGATATACTATTTTGTGTATGATAGGCACTGGCAGACTGTGTATGATGCTTGGATGCTTGGGCAATCCATTTACACAGGTTTTACTGTATATCCAGATGCATTTTACAAGTACTACCAAGAACTAGCTGACAAAACCTTTTTTAAACTCCTAAAAATCACACGCGCGATAGTTCTGTTTGGATGAACAGACAGAGAGCCAACAGATATTCCTTTCGATTTCGTTTTGAGTAAATCTTCCGTCATGTTTTTTAATATATAAAATTGAATTTTACAATTCGCTCAGTGAAATTCGTTATTTTTTTTTAAAAAATATTTTAATGAACATGATGACCCCATACATGTATACACGAATGGAAAACAAATACAAGATGGATATCGATGGCGTAGACGTTGGGAATTGGATAAGGTGAAGCTAGGGCGCTCCTGTTCAAGTAACCATTTATGTTGGGAATAACAAAATAATTGTTATTGTTATAGCGTGTGAAAAACTGTTGAACTTTGTTTAGACTTATCTACGTCAAGTACATATTGTCCCAAAATTGTTAATCTGGTCAGTGAAATTAACATGATTAAGCCTTGCAGCAAAATAGGAAATATGTACGGCTCAGGATTTGTAAATAGATTAACCGGTGTCATGACTTGATTATAGATTACTGAGTCACCAGAGAGAAAATGGCCAGTGACTAAGTAATATATAAACCACGGTTTGTCCGCCTGTACGTTAAGATAAGCCACGAGCTTTAGCAAGTGAATTATCTTACGGACAGTATAGCTATTTTACCACCTACATCAGTATAGACCTTGCATATCACGAGATATTTCATGCTAAAGTTGGTAAAGGTGGTATAAGTAATATGTATACCACGGTTTGTCCGCCTGTAGGTGAAGATTAATACCAATACCAATACCAATATTTATTCAGCATAAAACATTACATATAATGTTTATAGCCCTAGTACATATAAACTGTAAGCTTTAGCGAGTGGATTATCCCCCATACTGGTGGACAAATCATCGTGTTGTTCGTTGTATAAACTAGATATTCGATGGTTTGTCCGCCTGAATGTCGAGATAGTTCACTAGATTTAGAGGTTGGATTATTTCCCGCACTAGCGAACAAACCTATATAAAATAGTTATATGATGCTTTGTCCGCATGTGCGTGGAGAAAATACTCGTAGTACGAGCTCTAGAGGTATTTCGTACCTAAGCTGGTCTGGTTAGCTTGTTAATGATTTTTTTTAGCCCCAAGTGGCTTTGGCTGTCGTGCGTTCAAAGGTTGTGGTTCTTTTGTAGTTGATTCCTTGTTTATTGTTGTTTCCATTGTTCTGTGGTGGTTTGTGCGTTGACCTTGTGCTACTGTACAGGACTTACTGTCGTCCCACCCAAGAGTGACAGTGACGTAATTCTTGTTTACATTTGCTAAGTAAAACACTAACGTGTACACTTCATTTGAGCAAACGCGAATCGATAGATCGCTTGTGTATTAATCCTATCCACAGGATAGGATTAATACACAAGTGATCTATCGATTCTAAGTCCCTGATAACTTTGTAAACAGAACATGATGTCACTGTCACTCTTGGCTGGCAGGACAGTAGTGTCGTTTCTGATTTTGCAATCATCTGACTGGGAATGAGAAAACTGGTTGCTTTACTTTACTTGCCGTTTCACGTCACGTGACTGTAAGCGTTAGACGTGTCTTTTCCTCGCGGTATCGTGGATTGGTCTGCAGAGTGTGATTGTGGCATTTCCTGGTCATACGCACTTAGTTTTAGCGTAGTATGACTTAAACTGGTTTGATTGACTAGGGCAGCATTGTACGCCGGTCTGACGTCTTACACCTCCCACACTTCCATTATCCCATCAACCTTCACACTGGTAAATGTATATGTCGATTTGCTGGTATTTACGCGTATTGCCGGTACTTCATAGACCGGAAGTGGTAGATATTGGTGTTAACTCTTTTATATAAAAACATGCCATATGCCTAAAGGACTATATAATTAGATCATCTTTAAGTATTTGGCATGCACATGGCGATTTATGTAAACATTTAGGAATAGATTCGAGTACCGATCTGGATGATCGGTACTCGAATCTATTCCTAAAGGCTTACATAAATCGCCATGCACATACTGAATGCTAAATTATGATTGAAGTCTATAGTCCTTTAGGCATATGGCATGTTTTTCTACATAGTATTAACACCAATATCTATCACTTCCGATCTATGAAGTACCAGCAATACGCGTAAATACCAGCAAATCGACGTATACATTTACCAGTGTGATAAAGTCACAGCTCATATAAAATAACCTTTAAATTAAAATATCAAACAACGTTTTTTACCACTTAAATAATTATTGTTATGTGTAAAGCGATCAGCGAATGCTCCCAATGCTCCTGTGAATCTGCACAAAGAGCAGGCTGGCTGATCGCATTCCCAACTTTTTATTTTAAGCTGGCCTATGGCTTTGATTTCGAATGCACATACTGGACCCGTGCTTAAATAGTGACCTCAAGGTTTGTACGAGCATATGCACCTGTTTCTTCACTTTTCACTTTTGGGAGCGCAGTGGCCCAGTGGTAGAGTGCTGTGGCCGCGTTGTGGTCCTTGAGAAAGACATTTATTTTAGCTTAATACTGGTTCAACCCAGGAAGAACCGTCCCTGTTTAACTGAAAGATTGTTGATGGGACGTAAAGAATCAAATCAAACAAACAAACAAATCACTTTTTAAAATTAGAAAAAAACATACATCGGTCTCACGTTAACATTTCGGTACCTTTTCTCGCGAACCCCTGTTATTTTATCAGCTTTCCCGATCTTTTTGTTGTAGGTCCAAAATGACCGCTCCTTTGACCACTTTTAAAATCAGTGTATAAATTTCACTTGCAAATGAAGCGCAGTTTAATTGTGAAGTCAAACAAGTGGGAGATTTTGGAAATAAAAATAATACCTCAGAAATGTATCTAACTAAAGAATTATTATTTCTTCTTTTGTTATTAGGTAAGTGAAATGTCCAGAAAAGGAGATTATGGTGCTTATCGCATTATAGAGCAACGAATGCTCAGACGAGTCTGTGCATATGCGCAGACTCATCAGAGCATTCTCTGCTCCAGAATACCAAGTATGGATGTAGATGAAGACTGGGAACAATATTTTAGACATCTTGTCCTGCTGGATACGTCAGCATGGATGTTAAAAGGCGGATATTGCGCATGTGCGATAAGCACAAAAAACCTAAATTGCTGGCATTGGGAGTTATTTTTTTATGCTTAAACCAGCATTTAATGCATGAACAATTGACATTTAAAACCGGCCATGATTGCAAATGTCTGCAAGATGGGTAGGGATTATCAGTTTTGGTTTGCTGGCCAGGATACTATCGTTCATTAAAATATATACTCACATGTGATATTTACACAGAAAGTATTGTTATTGTATGGTTTGTGTGTCTGTCCGAGGAGATAATCCACGAGCTTGGGTGTGTGGAATATTGCTCGTACAAAGGCAAAATCGTGTAAGAACTTGCTTATTGCACCAGTGTGCATTTGCACTTTGAGAGATATTTGATATTAAACATTGGAATATCAATGAAAAGTTCAATAAATTCATTATATTGTCAATGAGCTTTGTTATCCCCCGTCAAAGGCGGAGGGACGTAGGTCTGGCGATGTACGTCCTTCCCGTCCGTCCGTCGTACCGACTTCAGCAATAACTAAGTAACCAATAAAGGGATTTTCGTGAAACGTATTAGCACGTGATTCGCCGTGCTGACTTTGATGGTTTTCAAATTGTTGCTGTGTCTTTCATCGCCGAATTTTCCTTCCCGTTTTGATGTTTTGTTTGTTGGCGTAAATCAATTAAAACGATTATCATGCAATTACAAAACGGAATTCATTGCATAATAGTTAGTGAAGACAGCGCACTATTTTAGCAAAACAATTATAATGTGTATTTTACGTAATATTTTCAGATTTGAGAGGCATTGTTTTTGCTTTATTTTATTTATTGTTTTTTGCTTTATTTTAGAACGAAATATCTCGTGATGTGCAAGGTCTACACTGATGTAGGCGGTATAAAATAGTTATACCATGTTTGTCCGCCTGTACGTAAGATAATCCACTCGCTAAAGCTCGTGGATTATCTCAACGTACAGGCGGACAACACATGGTACATATATAACCATAACATATATGACAGAAACGTTTAACTGTATGCTTAAATGTAATTTCCTGTACAGTGTCATGGTAAATTACATGTTTCTTTCCTATGAATACATGTTTTCCCTCGGGAATACTATTCTCACTATTCAATCATATCACTTATTTATTTTGTTAGGTGAACTGAATGTCAGGTATCAATTTGAGCCAGTGACATGAGATTTCCAACAATGTGGTATGTGCGACCAGCAAAGCCTCAGATCAGCCTGCGCATATGCGCGGTCTGATCAGATCCTTTGCTAGCCACTTGAGTATTATATGATTGTTAAGCTACTGACTGAACACCATTAGGAGTTTCTAAGCTTAACAGCAGGCTGCAGAGGCTCGTCCCAGTCTACACTTGTCAAAATGCCACATTTTTGGAAATCTCATGCCATGGCTCATTTTAAGTTGACAATTATGCGAAATCCTAGTCACAGACTGTCAAAATAGGAGACTGTTCGAGAGCCTTATACAAATGTGCAATCAAAAATGGTTCACATACCGATAAAAGTAGTGCACCAGCAATTGCACAGGATTGTCTGCATCTGTTTTAAATCGAGCTTAAACATGATTACTTGAACAATCTTCGGTTCTGTATTCACCCTCCCATCTATCCCCTCTAAAATCTTCAGAACCCTTCTGCTAATGGTGTCCATTTATCAAATAATAATCTCCTAGTTCTGACAGTCTTAGCAGTGAAATGTTTATACAGGTTTCAATTTTCAGAGAAGATGCTGTTATAAGTATTTACAGAACTGTGAGTCGGCAAGTTTGTTTCAGAAATATATATTCAGAGTTATCAATATAAATTTGCCTTGTTTTGTGAAATATTAATATATATGACAATGACAGAATGTGACTAGTCAGTGTGTTGTGCCGCTGTGTATTCTTGAAGTAAATTCAAATTTCATTTATACCCTTTCACAACCAAATTTGTCTGGTTTTGATAGTGTAGTCCAAGATCAGACTTTAGCAGCGGTCTGATCGTGGTCCACAATGATTGCCTCTATACCAATATGATTTGAATAATGTTAGCAAATATGTGCAGTAGACGACTTAAGCAGATGATATTTTTGATGTATGTTTTTTTATAATGCTTTACACTTTCCTAGCTAGTGGTGACTTTTGTCATCTGCTGATAATCATTGCAAACAGGCTGGACCCAGATCAGGACCAACAAATGGTTTGATCCTATGATAGTGTTCCTGAAAGATTTTTTTTTAAAAAAAGGTTTCGTTTATAGTTAATGGCCCAATTCCGAATCACTTTTACTTCAAGGCGTATTCCAAATAGTTGCTCTGAGTGTAAGATTTCGGTTTTTCTATTACAAAGCACTATCATTCCCCTAAATAATGAACCTCAATTTGTAGCATTCGGACTCTGCTATGTGTCATACCACGGCTTTGAAGTAGGTCGCCAATTTGCCTAGTTGTGGGTCATTTGCCCAGTTTCGAATCACTTTAGAAGTTCTAAGAAATTACCTACCTGTACGAAAATGTCCAGCCAGAATCCAGGTGAATTTTAACACATGGAATCTTAAAAAAAATACTGGTGGATTTTTTTTTCCCTCACATGAGATGGAATACAGGTGAAAAGCTATATAAAGTAATATTTCTTTGAAATAATCAAGAACACACTTAGGAACAGTTCAAGAACATAGTTAATAATGTTCATGGACTGTCTCCGAAATAACCAAGAACAAATGTAAGAACAGTTCAAGAACACATTATGTTCAAAAGAATTCAGTCTTTGAAATAATCAAAGACAAATGTAAGAGCAGTTCAAGAACACATAATATTCAAGAAACGTCTGAAATAATCAAGAACAAATGTAAGAACAGTTCAAGAACATATTAAGTTCAAGAAAAGAAAAGTCTTTGAAGTAATCAAGAACAAATGAAAGTACAGTTAAACAGCACATCATGTTCAAGAAGTCTTTGAAAGAGTCAAGAACAAATTTAAGAACAGTTCAAGAAAATATTATGTTCATGAAAAGTCATTGAAAAATCAAGAACACATTTAAGAACAGTTCAAGAACATCAGAGTCAACACTGCATTCAAGAAAAGTCATTAAAATGTTCAAGAACAGTTTATAAAAAATTCAAGAACATCAGGAATTCTTAAAAAGTTTTTAAATTGTTCCTTATTTATGTTCTTGAACAGTTTAAGTATAAATCTTATTGAACAAATCAAGAATTCTTGCTAATTTCAAGAACTGTTCTTGAACTTCACTCGAGTTAAGAAATCTATTTCGCAGGGGGTCACAAAGTGAAAGTCGTAAAATGCAAGGCTGAAAGGAAGTGGATTTGTGCAACAGGCTGGGTTCATTTTGCCATTGCATCAATCTGGAGAAAACAAAGACAAAATATTCAGCATTCAATCATCATATGTTTGTGGTTAGTTATTTTTTATCATCTGCCATTGTTGCTTAAAATTGGACCAATCAAATTTAAATTCTAAATCATGTGTCGGCTATGACAAGTATAAGCTTTCTTAAGTGTAGAGAAACATCCATATTTGTGACTGACCTTTTGTTCCGAAATTGTCCAGCCCTCTAAGCCTGACAAGATGATTAGGGTGAAAGGGAGGGGGTATATATGCTCTTTGGTCATCAGGATGGGGGTTTAGGTTCAACTGATAAGTCAACATTTTGTAAGTCTTCAATTTATTTCAGAGCAGGTCCAAGTGTATTTCTTAGAAAGCATAAAGCACTTTGGAGGCTAATTAGAACTTGTGATTTCCATTAGGGCCTATCTTGATATGCACATAAGCAGACAGTTTAGCATATAAGATGCAGCAGATGACTCAAGCAGACAATTTTTTTCAGATGCAATTCTTGCTGTTACTCTTAAGGGTTTATAGTTCCTGCAGATAAAATATCTTGGTAACTAATGTCCCCATGTACAGATCAGATTTCAAAATTTGTTTAAAAAAAGTTGTAAGTTTGAAATACGAAAAAAATCTGTTTCTGTGTAGCTGCTATTATAATTGGCGTTGCCTTTCAAAATGCATAAAATTATATTTTATTATATTTTTTTTTGAAAACCTGAAAAAATAGGTAGTGTCGGGTTACCCTAAACACAGGTATTTTTTTATTTGGTCTTACATGTTTTTTTTAATCATAGATTGTGGATACAGGATAGAACATAAACATCTCTGTGCTCTGAAGCCTTCTATTCAGTATTTAGGACAGAGAAATACAGATTTATGGATTTATTAACCGTCAGAGTTGCATTAAATCATTTACCTCGGTGACGTTATTCTTATAGATACCTGCAACAGAAGGCTTAATAGAGAAACATTGAAATAATCCCCAAATCATCAATGAGCGAAGTCAAAAGGAAAAAGAACTCATAATCGCTACTGCACAGACTGATCAGCGCCTTTGTTTATCGCTGTTGCTAGTGAGTGTATCTTTACACGACAGAGACGGATTTCTAGCAAAGTGTCTAGTAACTCTTTGCATGCGAGCGGCGACTTGCAGGTGACTACAGTAAACAATTAGAACCCAGATCAAGCCCGACAAAATGTTGGGCCTGATCTGATTCCAAGTTGTTTGACTCTCTCATTTTGTTCTTGAAATAGTTATATGAAAAAGGTTAATTTTGAAAAGCTACAGTTACATAAAACAACAATGCATGCAAAATTACCCAGCATGCAAAAAGTTAAGTGACTGCAAACTTGGTTTCTATAACTAATATCAAGTGAGAACAAGGTAAACTCCTGACTTCTCTCAGAGTATGTCTTCCAAGTAAGTTTAACCTAAACATCTGCTAGTAGAGATATTTCTTAAAACCACTGCAGCTTTATCTAAACAAATGTCAATGACTACTGATTTAATGGATTTTCCACAGAAATCCAGTCGGAGCTTTTTCATAGAGGAAGTTTTCAGGGGTGTATTACAATTTTGCTATGTGAATAGACGTTGACCTTAGTTTTTAAATACAATTAGGCTTAACAACTGGGCTTTGGGAGCGCAGTGGCTCAGTGGTAGAGTGCTTGACTCGAGACCGAAGGGCCGCGGGTTCGAGCCTCACCGGCGTCACTGTGTTGTGTCCTTGAGCAAGATCATTAATCCTAGCTTAGTACTGGTTCAACCAAGGAAGACCCGTCCCTCTATAACTGAAAGATTGTTGATGGGACGTAAAGAATCAAATCAAACAAACAACTGGGCTTTTATCAATTTATCCTTGCCAGTAGATTCTGTATCATTATGACCTATTTTGAGATTGGCATCAAAAATCCCTCTGAAATGAAAAAAACAAATGGCAAATTTTCAGCACCAGGTGTCATTTTGTAGCTCGAATTCATCTTTTTGCTGCAAAATGATTCCTATAAACATTATTTACATTTTATGCAACAACGTGTGGTCAAGAAGAAATCATCAAAAGACTCAAGTAACCAGAACTTTTTTTATGCTGAGTATAGCTTGCTCAAATGATGATCATAAGACTGATTGACTGTCACTTAATTATGTTTGAATTAAATTTGCCCACAAAGTATAAACTATGACCACATGCCAGCTGAGCATCCACAAAACCGTTGGTTCTGATGTGTCATTATTTTCATTTCTCTTCTGTTGCCTTTTAAACCATATGGGCGATTATCACAAAGGTATTTTGGTATATGTGCTAATTCTCAGTCTGCAAATAATCAATTCTTGAAATACAGGTAACTAGAACCCCCTTTCAAATATGGATTTTTTTTTAAAAAAAAATCAACAATTGAAGAGGATTCTGCTATCAGGTTTTTTCAAATATTGACAATGTTTATGCTGGCAACCAACAGATAATGTAAAAATGGTGAACTGAAACGGTTAGCCGAAACATAAAGAAAGGAAAAGCAGGTGAAAATTGAGATACAAAGCGAGCAGATGCGTGTTATTTTCGCCGTACATCATTTTTGCTGCCGTTTGTAGCAAGTTTATACTTGTACAGTATATATATGACCATTGTGTGGTTATGCACCTGGAGTTTCATCAGGGTGTCATCAATCATAAAGGATTTGATAGCTTTGATAGCTTAAAATTTCAATGGATTGTTTCAATGAATGGATTTCATGAAACTTATACTGAGTATATATGATCAAAGTGTGATGTTACATGTGAACTTTTGTGGGGATGTTTTAAGTTTAAGAAGAGTTATTGCCCTTTGATAGTCTTAATCTCCAATGGATATGTCCATTCATAGCCAATGGATAGGAGTTTTATCGAACTGATAATGAATATTGGTAATATAGGCCTTGAGCTGGCTATAGACCCCCCTCCCCCCCCAGGGGGAATTTTGTACACTATGATTTTCTGAAACTACATTATATAAGACACAAAATAAAAGATGTTAGCCCTCTGAGAGTGGCAGCGTTAACGTGTAACAGCACGTTATATACGTTACCCCCCAAAATAGCATTAAACGTCCCTGATAAAGTCTCAACCATGAAATGTTCGTACATATTTGCATGCTGACACAGGTTTATGAACTTCTTATAATAAATA
Source organism: Loripinus fragilis (assembly GCA_964019695.1). NCBI lineage: Eukaryota > Metazoa > Mollusca > Bivalvia > Lucinida > Lucinidae > Loripinus > Loripinus fragilis. Next base: position 107,379,621 of record OZ026515.1, read on the forward strand.
ACACAGTTACATATTTTTAGTATTAATTTTATAAATGTCTTGAGTAATTACCATTGTATACGTTACTTAGTGTTTCCTGCGTTATTTCCGAGTATCAATATGGTATTTATTGACTATATGTGTATTAAATCTGTCATAGAATATAGTAAATCTATAAGGTTGCTACTTAAATGATTTAAAGTTCTTTATTATGGTCGCTTACACTATTTTTCAGGCCCATGTTATGTATGTTACCTTTAAAGTAGCATTAAACAATTAAGTTAATGTCTCTAACAATCCCTGTTTATACTTATTTGCATGCTTGCACAGGTTTATGTACTTCTTTTAACAAGGTTTACCTATTTTGAATATTCATTTGATAAATGCCTTGAGCTTTAACTGTTATGTGTGTTACCGAATGATACATAAGTTTTTCTGAGTATCTGTATAGAAGTTGTTGACTATAAATGTATAAAGTCTGTCAGAGAATTTAGAAAATTTATAAGGCTGAAATAAATTGAAGTTCCTTATTAATTTAGGGTGACTTACACTAATAATATAATGTGATCTATCAACCTTCGCTGTTTGCTCACATAAACAGTATAGATACCATGCATTCAAATCGGAAGTTCTGAAAGACAGTCACTGTGAAACAGCTCAGTTCTGGGCAAGGTATATGGATATGATTCAGATGGTGTTGAAACTGATAAGGCCTACAAGGAAAACAACTTTGAATTGCATGTCATCTCTATCTGTATGCCTTGTTCCCAATGTTCATTGCAAACGATCACAACAACTACGTACAATATGTACCTGTGTATCTGATTACACTCATAAATTTGTCTGATACACATCGCAGATGCAAAGAACTTCTCGAACAAAATGGGTTTAATGTGTCACAACCATTGGTTCTTTGCTTGAGAAATGCTTTTGACATAATTATCAGGTAAACAATAAAGAGGTATTATATGCTTCAGCAACTAGAACTACGCTTCGCACTACAGATGGAATGGTGTATTACTCATCACATCCGAGCTCAATATATTGAAACAACTCTTCAATGCACTGAAATGAAATATTCAATCTGCTCAGATGCACAGTAGAATGAGTGCTAGAGGCAGTTTCAGGCTTCACCAATCCTTTTAGTTCTAGTTTTGAAGACAATAAACTGTACTTTTTTTCTTTTGGTGCGCCTGCTAAGCCTGGCATGGCTAAGGATTTTTTGAGTCTGATGACATTTGCAGGAAGGTTGTTGCAGACTTCATTGACTCACTTTTCGCTTAAAAAAATCTGTCTTTCACATCCCCCATAAAATGCAACAAGCTAATAAAGTTTTGATGCTTGCGAGGTCAAGCAAGAAGAAATTGTCCAATTTACAAAACGTAAACAGTCAGATGAGAGCTTAAAGGAGCGTCTTTGGTAAGCATGACCTTCTTTCTATTGGACATTATGTTGACCTTGAGTTGACACTGCCGTTCCTTCTGGGATTTGTACCGTGGTCATTGTCAACTCCTGATAGAATTTCCACCAAAACTGACAAGTCCAAACTTCAGCATGGCTTGCAATACACATTGAACAAACATTAGATTCGCCATGTAGTGCTGCACATAACGTTGATGTTAATGCCGTAACTACAGAGCATAGTAACTTTTCCTGTCACCTTCATGGATCTGATGGCACCAGTATTCAACAAGGCACTAAAGGCAGGGCATGTTGGTTTTGTCACCGATACATATATACAATGTATAAGCAGCAGTCTATAAAGTCTTACAAACATTCTCGCAGATGATAACCTGGGTGTTTTGTTCAACAATGGTGTATGCAACAAAAGGTGCACCTTCTGAATGTCAACAGCATTGGCCAGAATATGGGGGAAGAGATCTACAGTTATACACTGTTTAACAGATTGTGACACTACCAATGTGTCGATGTGTTAGTACCACGGAAAGGTTATTCCTATCAAATTGATAGAGAACCCCTCCCCCACTAGTTCATCAACATTCTAAGAAGGGTCAGAAAACAAATAAAGAATTGCTCTAGGCACTCATCAGTGATATTAAGCCCTAACATGTGCTATTTATGTAATTGTGAATAAGCTGCAGTACGACATGTTTCTGAAAAAAGTACCAAAGCCATACACATATACTGACTATTTCAAATGGCATGAACATTAGCTTACCTCCACCCTGCTTTTCTGTCCTTAAGATGCACATACAAAGATTGAACTATCAAGTCTTTCCCATAAAAACATGCGAGGCTTTCCAGATATGGACAAAATGTGTGGAAAATAAATGGGAAGGAAATCGAGTACCACTGGGTGAAAGAAAACTTGATTGTACCCTAACAAAAGAGCCACAGAATTATATTTCACATTTTGTGTGATATGGGGTTACCATGTTCAAAACTCAACATCTCAAACCTTATAAAAGATAGGAAATAACATTTGCAGTTTCCAAAAGGTACATAAACATTCTTTAATACAAAATGAGTTAGTAAGCTCATTCACATTAAAAAAAATATCAAACTATATTAGTTTCATAAATCATTTATATAGGAATAATGAAGAAAAGTAACATACGTAACACTTTGGGTGCAAATTTGTTTTCAAAGGTCCATATCTGTGTTGCAAAAATAGCTTACTTGGATGATATAGCCAATTTGGAAATCTTACCTTATGGTTTGCACTTTTCAGAAGTCATGTCATTTACTAAAATATCAAAGATGTTGATGGGTTATATATATAATTGGCTGTTACAGGGTAATGGTGTCTGATAGAGGAGTAATAAGTGGTATAGGAGAATTCTTTAAAACCCTTGGATAATATATGAAGATTTGCTCTATAACTTCTACCTGATTGGTTTTCTTTGATCTTTTAAGTTGCTACTCGCACATTGCACTGAATGTTACAAACTTCCATGAGTATTATGTCAACTATATTGATGTCTCTTTAAAAGAAAAGAGGGTTTATGATAGTTTATGTTTTGAGTTACTTCCTCAGCAAATGAGCCAGAGTAAAAAAAAGTACATGGACCTGTGCCTGAATGCAAATAAGTACAAGCAGGTCGTGTTGGAGACCATATCTTGAATGTTTAATGGTATTCAGAGAGTAACGTATGTAACCTGGGCTGTAAAATAGTGTAAGACGCTATAATAAGGAACTTCAATTCATTTGAATAGCAGCCTTATAGATTTATTATATTCACTGACGGATGTAATACATGTATAGTCAATATCTGTCATAGTGATACTTGGAAATAACATATGAAACACTAAGTAACATATACAACGGCAAAAACTCAAGACATTTATAAAATAAATGTTAAAATTGTGTAACTGTGCTATAAGAAGTTCTTAAACCTGTGTCAGACTTCAAAAAAAAATGTGAATATGTCATGTTGGAGACATTATCAGGAAAATCTAATGTTATTTTGCGGGTAACGTACGTAACATGATGTTATCCACTACCGCTGCCACTCTCAGAGAGCTAACATATTTCATTTTGTGGCTTATATAATGTAGTATCTGGAAATCATAGTGTACGAAATTCCCCCTGGGAGGAAGTGGGGCCTATAGCCAGCGCAAGGCCTGGAGAATTACATTTTACATTTTTCTGTGATATGGGGGTACCATGTTCATCATCTAATTACTCGAAAAGTATATAAGATAGAAACGTTATGCTTGCAGTTTTGAAAAGGTGAATAAAAACTCTTTAATGTAATACCAAATTAATGAACATAAACTGGTTTCAATGAATTTTAAGACAAACTATATTAGATGCTTTTATTATTTAAAAGGGGGTTCAATGAAAAAATGTAACATACACTACATCGGGGGTGACTATATTTGTTTTCAAATGTCATTATCTGTGGCCCAGCAATAGCTAATTAAGACAATATAACCAATTTGGAAATCTTACCTTATCTTTTGCACTTTTCTGAAGTCTTAAAAAGAATTTTAATTATCAAATATTTTGTAGGGTAACGTATGTAACAGGCTGTTACAGCTTAACGCTGCCATTGTCAGAGGGCTAACATGTTGCAAAATCCTTGCAAGACATTGGGCTTCAAGAAAAATATGGTCTACAAAATTCCCCCTGGGGGGGGGAGGTAAACCATATCCAGCCAGTGGCCTAATAGTAAAAAAAGTAAGAAGCCAATCTTGATACAATGTTTATATAAGTGTTTCGTCACTTGTTATTGTTATTTTATGGATTTACCTTAATTGAGCCAGTGCATGAGATTTCCAACAATGTGGTATGTGCAACCAGCAAAGCCTCAGATCAGCCTGCGCATACGCGCAGTCTGATCAGAGCCTTTGCTTGTGGCTTGAGTATTCTATGATTGTTAAGCTACTGACTGAATACGATCTGGAGTCTCTAAGCTTAACAGGAGGCTGCAGAAGCTCGTCCGAGTCTACACTTGTCAAAATGTCAAATTGTTGGAAATCTCATGCCGCGGCTCTTATAATATTGATAAAACACAATGTGTGCAAGAAGATTACATTTGTTAAATCCAATCTGTACTAACCCATTGCACCCTGTGAAAATCTGTAAGATTTTGTGGCTTTCTGTCTTTATGCATGTTATATTTGTTGTCAGACAATGTGTTCATGCATACACCTTTAATATTTCAGCTTAATTGCCAGGCAGTAAATGGAACACATTTCTTTGACGACCCTACACAATATACAGTATTAAAATATGGAAAACGTCTACAATCAGATACTTTTTCGTCAAAGCGCCACACGGCTCTCATTGTTGTTGCTGTTGTTGTTATCGTTGTTGTGCTTGCATGGTGAAATCTTTTTTGAAAAATTCTCATTGAGAATAAAGAGCATGTGATGAAACACCAAAACGTCAATTTAACGCTATATTTTACGCTACAATATGAAAACATATGAACACGTAAAATATGACGTTACCGTCTGAATAAAGTTTAAGAAACCCCGTCTTTTCCATACTCGGTTATTTGGGTGTGCAAATAAAACAAACGTTCAATCATATTCGTAATGCAGTCAAATATTGCGTCAAAACTCGCTACTTGAGTGACAAGATATACAATGAAAGTGAATAAGCGATAAACGTCACTTAGAGTCGTCGGGTTTGGGTCGCTGGTGAATATATGGGATAAGATAAACCTAGAGACATCAGAACATGCTTTCTTGGGAAAACTGACTTTTCAGATACCGTAGGAATACGCTGGTAAGGTGTTTATTTTGACGTTAGCCAAGCAAAACACGGCATAATGCAAGTGAAAATATCTGATTAAATGCCGAGAGTGAACACCAAACTTGTTAACTGTAACCTTAAACTTTGTGACTGGACCATTTTATCATTAGAAAAACACATGAACATTATGGAAACCATTAAAACGTAGGATATCGAATTTTGACGTCAGAATTGAGGTTTTTTGACGTCTGAAGATCTCAAGTCATAATTCTTGAACATATTCTTGTAATGAATAAATCTCAAGCAGAAAAGAAAGTTTACGCGTTTCACACAGTATTCAGAGTTGACGTTAATGACGTTAAGCCCAGAAAGGTTGCAGATCAGACTGCTTCTATTGTTGCGATTCACGCTCAGTGGGTAACTAAGGACCTAATTACAAAAGAAGCAGGCGTTTTTCATGCGGACAACGAACACTTAGATCAGAATTGGCTTATGCTTAAGCTGTTCTGAGCACAACCACATTGTTGTTATCCACATGTAGCGGATTAAACTAAGTTACTGTACTGCCAGCCAAGAGTGAAAGTGACGTCATGGTTGTTTACAAAGTCATCGATCGATCACTTGTGTATTAATCCTATCCTTTGGATAGGATTAATACACAAGTGATCTATCGATTCGCGTTAGCTCAAGTGAAGTGTACACGTTAGTGTTTTACTTAACAATTGTAAACATAGTATTGCGTCACTGTCACCCTTGGTCGGCACGATAGTATAAAAAAGCATTCACTTTTTTAATCTAATCAGTACCAAATAAAATGTCTCCGCAAATACTACAGAACAATAACACAGTATGTAAACTGAAATAAACATCCTGTACCCGTTCCTCCTAGCTCTCGCCTTATAAATATGAATTACAGAACTCGTGCGTAACAAGTTGTCGGAAATCGTAATGTGAGAGTACGAGAGCCCACCTATCAAAATTCATTTTTCCATAGATCTTAGTAACTTTTACAGTTACAACCATGTAATCATGTGGCATGTGCGATTGCCAATTTCACTATAACCATACAAACTGGCATTTAAGCTCGTTTTCGGCACAGAACGGCTCGGATTGTGAGTAAGTCGTTTTTTAACAAAGCAAATTGCAAAGGAGGAAACCGTCAAGTTAAAATCATGGAATCAAACGGAATAAATAGATAAAATGGTTTTTCTTTCCTTGTTCGAATGTGTATTGTCTGTATCGCTAACAATATAAATCGAAACGTATGCATGTACCTAAATACACGCATTTTTCCGACTCCTGGTTACGCACGAGTGCTGTTATTCATGTTTATAAGGCGAGACCTAGGAGGAACGGGTTTTTTTTTATACAGGATGTTTATTTTAGTTTACATACTGTGTTATATATAATAGTGGATGTAGGTTCGATTCTCGGCTCCGCCAGTCTGTCCGGTGAGAATTAAGTTGTAGCCCAGTGTCCATATGACCTTTGCTGTTGGTGGGACGATAAGCTCAAACACACATACACGCGCACGCATGCAAGCACAACAACAACAACAACAACAATGAGAGCCGTGTGGCGCATTGACGAAAAAATATCTGATTGCAGGCATTTTCCATATTTTAATACTGTTTTTATACTTAAATCGTCAGTATTGTAAGGCAATTATTTGCAGTAGACGACTTAGCAGACGACATTTTCAGATGCATTTTTTTCTTGGCGCTTTAAGGGTTAGCTACCCACTGAGCACAGAGCAAAGACTGGTCAGACTGGGCGGATGTCCAAGTTGATCTAACTCTTCTCTAGGCGCATACTCATTTTCATTGTCTTGTCTTGGCTTGGCTAATTTGGGTCTCGTCGCGAGAAAACCTGTCTTCGGGGTTTCCGACAAAGCTAGGCACAAAACAGTCAACTCGACTGCAGAGACTAGCTAGAATATTGAAATATTGCTTATAGCATGTCTAGATATGAAACTTTCCAATAAGCGATTAACAAAGGCGCTGATCAGACTGCGCGGATGCGCAGGCTGGTCTGCGCCTTTGTTATAATCAAAACCCCGAAGGTAGGTTTTCTCGTTTAATATGTGCACACAGCGGTGCTGATAATCTTCGCAAACACTTTGGGTCCAGATCAGGACTACCAACGTCGTTTCTGATCTGGACCCAGGCCTATTGACATTATGATAGTTCCTGAGAGCATTTTTTGAAAAAAAAGTTGATATTGTAAAAGACACAAAAGCATGGACAATTATAAATCTATCCTTTGATATTCTGTTCATTCAGGCCATGAAGCAATGCTGATATCAGCCGTGAGACCAAAACAGGTGAATTCGCCCTCTATATCAGACGTTAGACCAAAACGGGTGAAGTCCAACTCTCTTATCGACCTACTACACAGAAAACTAGACGAAGAAGAGAAAGCAAATAGAGAAACGAAACTGGTCAGAGATGTCGTACAGCTCCTTCTGCAAAACACGCAAGTGTAAGTTTGTAAAATTGAAACAATCGACACACATTTACATGTATGTTGATAGATGCCAGCACAGGGGACTTTGGCATTTGAGCCGCTACATGAGATTTCCAACAATGTGGTATGTGCGACCAGCAAAGGCTCAGACCAGCCTGCACGTATAGACCAACCTGCGCATACGCGCAGTCTGATCAGAGCCTTTGCCAGTCGCTTGAATATTTTAGGAGTGTTAAGCTACTGCCTGAACATCATTTGGAGTTTCTAAGCTGAAAAGGAGGCTGCACAGGCTCGTCTGAGTCTACAATTGTCAAAATGCCACGTTGGAAATCTCATGATGTCACGGCTCATTTGGCCAAGCGCGGATCCAGAGGAGGATGGGGGTTTGGATCCCCCAAAATCCCACTCCCCTCGAAGGAAAATAACAAAGCTGCATGTAGGTTTACTTAGGAACATTGGTATAGATACTCGGGAAAATCACAAAGCTACATGTACCCAAGCAGCAGTCAGCGTCAGGCAATCATCGGCCCGCCAGAGAACCGCCATTTAAATAGTGTTTCGCTGGCGGGCCAAATATGGCCCGATTTGTATACTGGGTAAAATTCTTCTTTGGAATAATGATACGGACGCCCTCTCCCACACTCTGTTAGCCCTTAAAGCGCCAATCGCAACAAAAGTTGTCTGCTTTTCTCGTCTGCTAAAATGTTCAAAAAGCCTCTCTGACAAACAATGTGAACCCAGATCAGACTGCTCCTATAGGAATATCTGATCTGGACCCACCCTGTTTGCTGCTTTACTTAAATTCGTCAGTAATGTAAGGCAATTATTTGCAGCAGACGACTTCCGCAGACGTCATTTTTCAGATGCATTTTTTCTTGGCGCTTTAAGGGTTAAAAGAAAAGATGTCAAAACTTTTGAGCCCTATACTGCGGCATCCAATATAGGTTACCGTTCATTGGGACCCCCTGAATGCGAAACGAAGTTTTCATCAAAATTGTTTTGGTGTGGGCTATATGAAAATGCATGGTTTCCATGGCAACGCCGTATATGATTCTTCAGAATGGGGTGGGCCCACAATTTCAATCCTATCTAGAGTTCTACTTATCCTAGAGTACTAAATCTGGTGTCAAATTATAGCTTAGACACATGCCTTGGCATAGCTATAAGTATTAATGAAAGCCTTAAATAAAAAATGAGGTAAAATCATAAAAAAACATTAACTAACATATTTCAAACCAAAATCATCAACAAACCACAATCGTTGCAAGTTTTTATAGCATCAGTGATACAATTTCCAGTGGTCCAATATGAAAATGATCTCATTTGCATATTCATGAATATTAGTGAAAACTTAAAATGAGGGCAACACCATTGGTCAGGGGGTAATCAGACCTACATAGGACACACAGGACATTTTACTAGGGATGTAAATTTGTTCAATGGGACCACTTAAATTCAAAAAAATATTGTCCTTAAAAATAAACGCGTTTTGGTTACATGAACTTTGATGGTTACCATGGTAACCCATTATGTGACTTAAAAGAGTGGGCTGTACGTACATAAATACTCATACCACAGAAACTCATCCTAGAATACTAAACTTGGTACCATATTAATTCCTGGACATTGCAGCTTTATTCGGTGGTTGGATATGCAAAGTATCTAATATCCACATTTATGAATATTAATGAAAACTTTAGAAATGAGAGAAAACATCTTAGAAATAAGGTGGTTACGTATAAAATTACCAATATTTTACCTGCTATGCGTTCTAGTGTATCAGACTTGGTGCCAAATCAATTATAAGAAATAGAACTTTTACCTTAAGGTCAGATATTAAGTATATTTAACTTGAATATTCATAATTTAAATGAAATCATAAGGGCTGCATGAAAAATTGCTGAAAAATCAAGGGGGTGTACTTCCAAAATTACTCACATCTCAGTTGCTAAGTGCCCAATAGCATCTGGTTTAAATTAATGCTTAGACACAGCAGGTATACCAAATAATCCACTGCCCAAAAAATCAAATTTCGTCTCTTATGAATATTTATATCGGAGTGCAGTGGTTCAGTGGTAGAGTGCTTGACTCGAGACCGAGAGGCCGCGGGTTCGAGCCTCACCGGCGTCAATGCGTTGTGGTCCTTGACCAAGACACATTTATCCTAGCTTAGTTTTGGTTCAACCCAGGAAGACTCGTCCCTGTTTAACTGAAAGATTGTTGATGGGACGTAAAGAATAAAATAAAAACTTATGAATATGGATGAAAACATGAGAAATTAGTGAAAAATACAGGAAAATTAAGAAGGTATACCTAGAAAATTGCACATATCCTAAATTTCAATTGCCCTAGAGTAGCAAACTTGGTACCATATAAAACAACTTAATGTAAGGGTTTTGTAGCAAAATAAAAAGTCTAAGAATTATAGCAGTTTAGATATGAGTAATTAAGTAGGTACACTGATATCTATTTTTATACATTTTTTCTCGTATTTCTAATGTTTTCCTAAATATTGAGCTTATACAAATTAGATAGTTCTCATATCTGCCCACTAGGTAAAAGTGTTAGTCTAGACTAAAATTAAGTATAATGTTAGCTACTCTTTGGCAATCAACAGCTGAGATATTGGTAATTGCATAGGTAAACCCTTTATTTTGCGGTGATTTTTCTCTTCATTCTAATGTTTATATTCTATTCATGAATTAGTAAATGAGACAATTTGCATATATTACCATTGAGATAAAGGACTGTGTCATAGCAATAGGTTGGCACTAAGTAAGCTACTTCAGAGCTTTAAGCATCTGAGATATGAGTAATTTTGTAGGTATATCCCATTAATTTTCAAGTATTTTTTCTCTCAAAATTCTCATGGTTTCATCAATATTCATGGATATTGTAATATGAGCATTTGCATATTTGATCATTTGGTAAACATGTTTATGTATTTGCATTAATTTAAAACCAAGTTTGACACTCAAGGTCACTTAGTAATTGAGATATTATTAGATTTGTAAGTACACCGCCTGATTATTTCGCAATTTTTCATTCATTTCTACTGTTTTCGTTAAAGTTCATGAATATTCAAGTTAAATATTTTTCATATCTGACCATAAGGTGTAAAGCATTGATTTGGTACAAAAACTGATTCACTAGAACACCTGACAGGTGGTACTACCCTTAGCTGATGTATCCAGCGAAGGGAGAGGTCTGAATTTTGGTTTGAGTCCCAATCCACATGTATACTTTGTTTTGAAAACAATGGAGGCTCTGACAAGTGTGTGGATACCGCTTAACATTCGCTGCTTATAGACGTGATCAGTACATATACCAAAATCGTAATGGACACTCCAGATTACGAAGCTACCTCAGACAAAAGATCAAGCCAAGCTATCGCGAGAAAGAGACACAGGCATATGAAAACAAGCGCACAATTAATTTAAAGCCGCTATCTCTCTATCTCAGAAAGGGTGAATTCTAAAATATTATATTCAATGAATAAAAAACAAAACAAAAAACAAACAAACAAAAAACAACAACAAAAGCAACAAAAAACAAAAAAACAAAAAACAACAACAAAAACAACAAAAAAAAAAAACAAAAACAAACAAGCACACGAAAAACACACCTCATACATGTATCATGCTGTGTAATTTTCCATTGCGAATCATCGAAAAGTCAAAAGAAAAACTTTCACATTTTAGCTCACCTGGGCCGAAGTATACCAGCGACTCCATCGTCCGTCCGTCGTCCGTCCGTCAACATTTTCAAACATCTTCTCCTCAGAAACCACAGGACCATTAAACTCAAATTTCATATAGAGACTCCTTTGGATGAGAGAATGAAGATTTGTTCAAATGGTCCTGGTCACATGACTAATGCTACGTTTACACTTTGTCCCCGGCGACCACGGCAGTCACGATTTCGGCCACCGTGGACGAAACGGAGTGACCGTAACACAACGTAGGGGAACGGGGTCGATAAACGTAGCACGCCGTGGTTGCCGTGATTGCCGGGACAGATTTTTAAACAGTCAAAAAATTTGCCACGGCAGCCACGGCGGGATTGACCTACTTGAATGTGCCGTAGTAGAACGGGGAGAACGCAACAAAACGTGACGGAACGTAACATACCTTAACACAACTTGGAGTATGTCCGTAGCTGGACGGCTTGTTACGAGACGGCATCGAAAGGTCTGTAAAGGTCTATCAAGTTCTGTTGCGGTCTGCCACGTTGTCCTAACCCGACCCCACAGCTCGAACCTGAACATGGAGTCTAAGAATCTCAGATAGATGCATCTGAGAAGGAAAGTAGTGGCAAGGGTAGGAATAAGCATTACTGAATGGACTTGGGTAGTTTCATTGTATTATTGTTCAATTTTATTAACCTGACACAGGTGCATAATTTCACGGTTAGTGCACAAGATATTTTTACCTTCCGTCGACTTTCAGTATTTACCGTCAGTTTTACAGGAATTTCGCATGTACTAAAAAAATGAGATAATGAAACCTTTTGCACTGTCCTACTGACTAGTCAAGTGGTTATGGTACAAAGTTTACAACCAAAAGGTCGTGAGTTCGAGTTCACGCGTGTTCTTGTTTTTTTTTTTTTTTTTTTATTTGTATATTTACCTTTATTTGACTCGTTTTACTTCATTTACTATAGATGTACCACGACCTCTGAGTAATTTCTTTTGGATCATTTATTCAAAAGATTGATGCGTAACGCATACACTGAACCAGTCTGTCTGGAACATCTGCGTGCTTCAAAATAGAATAGTATACGTAATAAAACGCCTGAACCCCCTATTTCTAGATCCGTATTTTCAATTTTGTAAATATAGTCACGCTTCAAAGATATTTGTTTATCTATACTTGCATTTGTTATTGTTATTTTTGTAAGATCCTCACTGAGAACGTTTACCGTACGCTCGATATGTGAAATTGAATCTCTGTGCTTTTGACATATTTTTAAAGTTATCGCAGACATTTAAAAAACATCTGCTTTGCCTAAGTGCCAAGACTTGTCGCATACTTTTCTTCAGACATTTTCCCACTGAACTTAAGTTCAAACAACATGTATAGTGAATATTTTCAACCGTATGTTTTGGCTATAATATGGAACAATATTTTCACGTGAATCTCTGAAGATGATTCGGACAGACTGGTTCATTTTACACGTTACGCATCCACCTTTTGGAATAGAATGATCCAAAATTTCATTCCTCAAAGGTCGTGGTACATCTATAATAAATGAAATTAAACGAATCGAAAAAGTTTAAAAAAAAGAACACACGTGGACTCGAACTCACGACCTTTTGGTTGTAAACTCTGTATCATAACCACTTGACTAGCCAGCAGGACGGTACAAAACGGTTCATTATCTGCATTAGTAATTGCAAAATTCCTGTAAAACTTGCGGTAAATACCGAAAGTCGACGGAAGGTAAAATATCTTGTGCACTAACCGTGAAATTATGCACCTGTGTCGAACAATATATTAGAGGTGTCACATAGGTTATAATTTCTCGTGGCAGAATATTGCATTTATTTTTCTGAAGATCAGTCAGTGTAGACATTGATAAAATGCTGCATTGTGCGCCATTTCATTAGAATCTTCTGTATTTTTTAAAAAATACTCATAAATGAGTCACTAGAGTACAAAGGGTAAATGCTGATACCAATGGCTGGTGTTTTTATGCCCCCGCCATTTATAATGGAGGGGGGCATATAGCATCACCCTTGTCCGTACGTCCTGTCCCGTACGTACGAGAAATGGTTTCCGGGCGATATCTTTTGAATACATGGGTGTATTGGATTCATATTTCATACACAGGTACATAATCATAAAATACAGGTCAAGTTCGATTACGGACAAAATCCACCGATTATTATCAGAGTTATGGCCCTTGATCTCGGTACGAAAAATGGTTTCTGGGCGATATCTTTTGAATACATTGGTGAATTGGATTCATATTTTATACAAAGGTATATAATCATAAAATACCGGTCAAGTTCCATTATGGATAAAATCCACCAATTATTATCAGAGTTATGGCCCTTGATCTCCGTATGAAAAATGGTTTCCGGGCGATATCTTTTGAATACATTGGTGTATTGGATTCATATTTCATACACAGGTATATAATCATAAAATACAGGTCAAGTTCCATTATGGATAAAATCCACCGATTATTATCAGAGTTATGGCCCTTTGTTAAATGACAATGCCCTATTTATGCGAATTTGGCAATAGCGGGGGCATCCGTGTCCCATGGACACATTTCTTGTTTGTTTCAAGATTTTCATTGTACAGTTTCGAAGAGCTTTGGACACCTGAAATGCGATAACATCTTTGATGCGAGACTCTCTTGCAATCAAAAGTGAGAAATATCCCAATTGTTGCATTCGTTCTTCAGAAAACCATGCCCGCACTTTGCATCCGTCTTCAACCTTCCTGCTAGACGATCATTCTTCTATACAGCTGCTGCCACAAAGGCTAGATGTACACTCCTAGCAATTATATAAATACGAACTCGGCTTCTTTATTGCCATTACATGTAATGATGTTTTTGATCAAGGGTGCATAATACGAGGGCTGTTCAAATATGAATGCAAGTAGCTTCATAACTTCCTTCTCATATATGCTACGACAAAATGTCATACCTTTCTGGAAAGAACTATTTGTCGCCTTTAAAATGACACCAAACATAAAGAAGCACTCACTATATTTCTCGAGTTACAGACCCTTATATATAGGACATTCCTGTATACTGAAGGTTTTCTTAGGCAAACTGCAATACACGTTTTGGTACATGTGTAGATATAGTGTCATATCTTTGTAAGTTTTAGACAAAATGACACCAAATTTTAGATGCAAGCTTAAGTAACAATCCAAAAGTTGCTTGCAGGAAAACGTAAATATCAGCCTGTTTCAATCTCGAGAAACAGGCACGTTTGTGACGTCATTAATTTTGTGATAAACGTCATTTTGAATTATCTACTGGTGATGTAATACTGAACATCGCTGTGTCGTTTTCCTTGCATTTTGCTGAAAACATGCTAAATATGTCATAAGGGAATCTTCAAAACGCTCCGTCCTCTATTTACAGAGTAATCGCATTTTATATCATTTTTCAAGTAGTTTTCTGCTTCTTAATGACGTGTTTATATTAATTAAAATATGTTCAATCTGTCTAGTCCTCAAGACCAGGTGAGTAATTTTGTTGTAAATAATGCCTATAGTGGTCAAACTTAAAGTTTACGTTCAAATTTAGAATAAAGCGGCAATGTTATGACAAACAAAAATAAGGAAAAAATCTATAACCCCTTCACTTATAGTGCTGCAGCAATGTGGCAAAAAATAGCCTAATTTTAGAGGTACCCATACCAGCAGGGTAACAAGTACTACTATATACCAAATTAAAGCTTAGAATCTGCTCATTTCAAAACTGCATGATGCCACTTCCAAAATTTTGTGCGAAATTTTTTACGGCCCTTCAAAAGTATACACCCTAAATTGGTAGTATTCGTTTTCTGTGTGCTTCCCAAGCAGGTATTATCCTCATATATGCACATAAAAATCTATTTCTTGTAAATTGTTGAGTGGAACATGAATAAATATAATTATAGATATTGAATGACAATATCCAGTCTGGTTTTCAACATTTTATGAGGTCATTGAGTACAAAAGTCACGAAAACCTATGACATTGAAATAACATTAATCTGGATGCAACTGCATGTAATCCTGTTCAATTTTGTAAGGGTTTTTACTGTTAGAAATTGTTAATATTTAATCTATACTATTTTATTATTTTGTCACACTTACTTGTAGCAAGGGTGTGGATTTTTTTAAACAGGGTGTTACATAGGAGTTCAAACTCGCGTCAGTCATCCGTCCATTAACAATTTACATTAAAGTGAATTTTCTCTGCAGTAATGATAACTGTTATTAAACATTGCATAGTAACTGTCCTCTGCATATTCTTTGAGTATACAGTTGGGCATGCTGACCTTGACCTACTTTTTACGCTCCAGTGACTTTGATATAAATTGACATCCGTCCTTGAAAAATTTACATTAAAGTGAGTTCTCTGCAGCAGTGATAGTTGAGAATGTCAAACCTTGTATACAGTGATTTATTTACAATGTTTGGCTTATGGGTCAAAGGTCTCGCTGTTTCCCATATCAACGAGTCCAACTACAAATTTATGAGTCCAGAATACTTTTTTAATGACTAGTCTGCAATACAATTGCATCCTTGGACTCACCGAAAAAAAAACTTGGCATCCCGGAGACAAAATGGTGCGCAAAAGATGCAGGATGAGCGGGTAACAAAATCACTGCTGTATAGTAATTGTCCTCGCATTCTCTTTAACCTTGCTTTGTGATAACGTTCCAGTATTTTGACTTTGACAGACATATATATATATGACTTCACTCGAGCAGGTGTGACACAGCGTTCCCTCAGAACTAATGTATAACGTTATATCAATATCAAAACAGGATGAAGCTATATTGCTCAGCTGTGTCTGTCATACTCTTAAATGACTTGCATTCATGTGAAACACCATTACTTGTTTAAGACAAAGTGGAATTCCTAAAGACCATGAAAATGAGTTTTTCACCAAAGACATTTACAGTCAAATTGGTCTGAAATGCTTCGCAATAAAGGTGTAGTATATTTATCCTTCCATCTGTCAAAGAGTGATGTTAAAGCACATGACATTCTCTATTTCGAATCACTTGTGGTTTGCTTGGATAATGTACAAAAATGTGTTTTCATGGAGCTGCTCTTTTGCGTTCATAGGTTAGGTTGTTAGATTAGTGCACATAGTGTTTCATTGTGAAAACATGTATAATGTACAGTTATCGTCACAGTTACTGTTCTCGCAATTACATGTAAGGTCATTTAAAAGCTATGGGGCAGCTGTTGAATGGTTCATCATCGTAGGACGCATACAGTAAGTGTGTCATTATTGTTTTCAACTATCTTTTATCCATATTTATTGTGTTGGGTGGGCGGGTAGAATGTAGAATATGCAAATGGAAACTGTTATTTGTCGATAGGACTTTTGTTGCTGCCTTTGCTAAGCTTACCTCCTTTAGGGATGTAGGGTCTAGTTTTTCATATATTGCTCCAACAGACTGAGTGCAAGTAAACTTTTGACAGTTTAATAAAGGCCCATGGCCAAGATATTTCAGTCCCTAAAATTTCAGCGCACCTTGAATCATGCGTTCGAAAACGGATTTCTTACCAACCCCAAAGAAAACACTGCCTATATCCCATCCAGCCAGACAGTATTTTATGATCAGTCTTGTGTGTAGTTCTTATGTAAGACTGGTGAATAAGATGTTAACAGGGATATAACGTCTCATAGCAACATCATATGCCAATTCGACGTGTAAGAAAGATCTCATTTGTAACTTCTTTTTTTTCTATGATGAGGAAGTTACACTAAGAAAATGAAAATCTGTACTGGGACATTTTGCAGCAACTGAGACATGTATACGGCCTTTTGTTCGCTTTCTCTTGTAGCTCTGAGATGTCCATATGCTCATCTTTGGTGGCTTTGATGGCTCTTTCCTTCGGTCCATCACTGATGAAGATTGTATGTTTCTGTTCAACTGGCTTTTATCAGTGTCGGTGTAATAAGCTACAAGGCTGTCCTTAGTTTTGCCTCCAGATAAAAATTTCCTCTATTCTTTGAGTACTTTCATGTCTGCTTGTAGAAGCATTGTATGATCCATTGTGGTGTTGCCTCTTTTTTGGCATACTAGCGTATTCACACTATTATCCCTATACATATCAAATACAATGTGTATCTGTGAAACGGACTAATAGATGCAACTGGCCTAAAGTATGTAGCATGGATCTGTTCAACTATGGCTACAGATGTTACTTTAGCCGTTTTAGACAGTATTGGTAGCATCTGTATCAAAGCTGTAGCACCAAAGATAATGCATTCTGTTTTTTCAATAATGCTACTTTGCCTTCAGATATGCTTTTGAGTTAATGGATGAAATCTGGTCATTGATTCGAGCCATAGTTTTTGAAAATATTTTAAGACTCCTTGTTCATTCTGGAAAGACAAGATACTTTCCTGAAAGAGCAAGCTGCTTACAAACACAGACGCATCACCTAATCATTCATATCTACACTGCTGTATCTTTGGCATGTCTGCCAGTGTCTGAGGTTTGTCTTGTCCATCAAGCTTTATAAATCCTCCCTTCGTGAATTATTTCCTCACTTCCCGTGTCTAAGGCACCAAGCAAGCCTGGGTTATATATCGCATGTTGCAAAATCCGTTAGAAGTGTGAGGCGTTGCCTCTGTGGGGTCAAATGGGGATCAATGAATCGACTGTCAAATATCTAAATCGTTTTTACAACAGAATCATATTAGTGCTTTTGTATCAGAATGATGTGAAGTCAACTCTGGTTTGGTTTACCTGTACATGTACAGGCACTTCGACATACATATTTGTGGAATAGCATTGAGTACTTTGCGGTCACAGGCTTGGCTCAGGAACCACGTGACCTATGAATTGCCTTTAAAGGTTAGTCCCGTAATTCCTCTAGATCCTATGTTGCTTTGTCTCAGGGTGCAGAAAAATCCCAACCGCCCAAGGTGGGAATCGAACCTGGGCCGCAGGATCTAAAGGCAAACACTCTATCACGTCGCTGTAAAAGCCAGCTTCTACCGCAAGGCAGTAGAGAGTGTGTGTTATATACCTATACCTACTACATATTTCCCTGCTTTAAATTGATTCGTCCCCGAATCTACTCGGAACCAGGCTGTAATTCCGGACATTTCATGCTGAGTGATGCCCGAAACACAAGCAGTGGACCCCCACACTGGCCACCAAATGTCACAGGGTGCAGAAAAATCCCAACCGCTCGAGATGGGAATCGAACCTGGGCCGCAGGATCTAAAGGCAAACACTCTACCACGTCGCTGTAAAAGCAGGCTTCTACCACAAGGCAGCAGAAGTGTGTTATATACCTATACCTACTGTTCTACCTACTACAGCTTAGACCACACAGTTAATCCAGGCAGAATAGAACTTGTCCTCTGATATTTTTATAGTACATAAGCCTTCATGGAAACCATTAATAGTACTGCATTTGAAGGATTAGATATGATATACATATATGTTGCTTGTAAACATCAGAAGGAATAGTTTCGCCTTTGCAAAATGATACACATCTCAAAGACAAAGCCTAGTTGGGGAGAGGAATAGTTTAAAAGTAAGCAATACTATCTCCAGCGAGTCATTTCAAAAGTAATAAAGTTGGAGAAATAGATATTCCCTTTTACCGGAACTCTGATAGCAGGTTAATCTGTACAACTTCACAAAAACGACCAGATAGTTTTAGTTAATTACAGTTATATGTTCATTTCTGCGTCTGATTCATAGTCAGGATTCCTCTTAGAACTCATGCAAATGACACTGGACATCATCAGAGAAAGTTCTGTTGTTCTTGCAGCACCACTTTCAAGAACTGTATAGAAAATATTAGTGTAAAAAGTAAGTGAGTACGACGGGGAACTGCCACATTCACCCCAACAGCACGGTGAGGAAGAGGCAAGGCATGATAACTAACTCATGGCAAAGCTCGTAAAGCTTTGTCACACTCTTTTCCAGACAACTTTTGTTTTACACTGTCAACAGCAGAGACATAAAAAAAAAACAAAGCGAGTATGACCAGGAAATACCACAATCACAAACTGTAGACAAACTAGAATTCAAATGACAGTTCTCCGAGTCTCCCCTTACCATGAATGTATCCAATGCTAGCAAAACCTGTTATGAGAGGGTGCATTCCACCTTCACATAGAAAGATATTTTTCATGTACATAGGTTTAGCTCAAGTGATTTCTAAAGCTTTCGTAAATAAATCCATATCAAAATATGCAGACGTATAAATTTGAACAAGTACATTTATGCATGTTTGCATTCCCTTCAGAGTTGTATTATAACTGCTATAAACTGTTGGGGGACATTTTTATTGGATTAATTGCTACATTAAATGCATTTATATTTACTCGATATTGCACAGAAAAACTCCTTTTTTATAATTTAAAAATGTACATGTAGATTAAATGAATAAACGTGACTATTCGTAAAAATCATTGGTTTTCGCGACTTTAGCACTCAATGACCTTTTAATTATAGCTGTCAATGTGCGTAAGTAGCATATCAAATGCAAACAAAATTAATATTAACTATTGGATCGTATACAACCTAATAACATGAATTTTATACAGTATGTAATCTTCTTGTCATGAAAAGAAATCATCATTCCAGTCTGAGCTATGATGACGGTACCCATGTTTAAAGGGCCGTAATTTTTTTCGCACAAAATTCTGAAAGTGGCATCATGCAGTTCTGAACTCAGCACACTCTAAGCTTTAAAATGATGTATGATGTTACTTGTTACCCTTCCGGTATGGGTGCATGTCACTTTTGGTGACCTCTGCTGCAGCACTATTAAGGCATTTTTGACTGAATAAAAATGCTTTTCAGCGTTTAAAAATTACCCACTATCCATCTATAATTTGTAGCAACAGCTCAATATGAGCGATCAACATATTGTCTTTGAGTTAAAACTAGTTTAAATGTTGCTTCTTGCGTTTTGTTAGAGATAAGACTAATTGAAAACTGAAAGGTGGTGTTTTGTTTACCATTTATTTGCAAACATAAGGAGTCTTTAGTGAAAAAACGATTCGTTGTAATTTAACAAAAACATGTCGGATTTTCGCAACTTTCACAGAATCATTATATAAGAATATGGGAATACTTCCTTAAAAATTTCAAGAAATTTTACCTGTTTATCGAAGAATACTACGCTCGTCTATAAACCTGGTATATGTTCGACGCATGAGTTTGTTAGTATACTAACGTGACCCTCATTCAAAGTACTATAGCTCAATAAGTGGACTGTATTTTTCTTTAGATCTGGTGCCAGTTTAAAGATGACATATAGACCTTTATAGAAACGTTTGCCATTTTGTCGTAGCATATATGTGAAGAAAGTTATGAAACTACTTGCATTCATATTTGAACAGCCCTCGTATAACGAATGCAGCAGCTTTGTGGACCTCCTCTTTATACCGTGTAGTGGGCATATTGGGGCTCAAACACCATTCATCGCCCAAGTTTTATCGTAGAAAACCTTGACAGAACTTGATAGACGTAGCAGAACTTGATCGCAACGTAACAAAACGTGAGAGGTCCCAACAGACCGTGGCAGGCCGGGATGAAACGTAGAACCATCCGTGACAGACCGTAGCGCGCCGGCGAGCCTCTGTCACGGCAAACCTTGACAGACCGTGAGAAAACGTAGCGAGACTTAACAGAACTTGAACACAAAGACAAAAATGACTAAAAACACCACTGCGAGCTACGTTTCTGGCTACCGTGACTGCCGTGGCTGCCGGGAACATAGTGTAAACCTAGCATTAGATGGCCGCCATACCCATATATTGTAAAACCCTTTAAAATTTTCTTCTCCAAAACCAGAAGGCCGATAACCTTGGTGCTTGGCATGTAGCATGGGGATTCAGGGACTACAAATGTTTGTTCAAATAATGATACTAGGTTGACCTTGCCTTAAGGTCAAATTTGCTGGGAAAGTTTTTGTAAGTTGATTTTTTGAAAACTATTGACGCTTAAGTCATTATTCTCAGTTTATATGTTTAACCTTATGTGACAATTATGGCTATAAATAAGTTTCAAAGGTCAAGGTTGACCTTTGATCTTTTAGCCAAGGTCGCTCATATTGGAGTCCCATCAATATATAAAAGTAAGGATGAAAAGATCAGGAATCGATACAATCAAGTACCACACCTGACCCAGGATACAAATGGGAAACATAGTTTTCTCAGAAACCATTTAGCCAATTGAACTGATATTCATATGAAGACTACTTACGACTAGAACGTCTCCCTGCCCTTCACTATAGTGTATATTTTATTGCCTTTTCCTTTGGGATCATGGGTTTCATTGTGGTGCTTTGAAACTATTAGAGGGTCACTAATGAAGCCTTATTGGCAGAAACTAGCTAGTCTGACCCAGGAAATAAGCACACTCTAGTTTCAGTTCTTTGGTGCAGTCTTTGCTTCCAAAGGATAACCTTTTAAGAACATATTTGACTTTACTACAGCTGGTGACTGGCACTGTGTGGCGGCGGTAGAACGTCTCCCTGCCCTTCACTATAGTGTAGATTTTATTTTCTTTTCCTTGGGGATCATGGGTTTCATTGTGGAGCTTTGAAACTATTAGAGAGTCACTGATGAAGCCTAATTGGCAGAAACTAGCTAGTCTGGCCCAGGAAATATGCACACTCTAGTTTCAGTTCTTTGGTGCAGTCTTTGCTTCCAAAGGATAACCTTTTAAGAACATATTTGACTTCACTACAGATTGTGACTGGGACTGTGTGGCGGCGGTAGAACGTCTCCCTGCCCTTCACTATAGTGTAGATTTTATTTTATTTTCCTTTGGGATCATGGGTTTCATTGTGGAGCTTTGACACTATTAAAGGGTCACTGATGACGCCTAAATGGCAGAAACTAGCTAGTTTTGCCCAGGAAATATGCACAATCTAGTTTCAGTTCTTTGGTGCAGTCTTTGCTTCCAAAGATTACCATTCAAGCACATATTCGACTTCACTACAGCTGGTGACTGGGGCTGTGTGGCGGCGGTAGAACGTCTCCCTGCCCTTCACTATAACGAGATTTTATTTTCTTTTCCTTTGGGATCATGGGTTTCATTGTGGAGCATGGAAACTTTAGAGGGTCACTGATGAAGCCTAATTGGCAGAAACTAGCTAGTCTGGCCGAGGAAATATGCCCACTTTAGTTTCAGTTCTTTGGTGCAGTCTTTGCTTCCAAAGAATACCCTTTTAAGAACATATTTCCCGGCATCACTCATAATTCAGAATTGATTTAGCTATTTTCATGGGCCAAATACAGTCTTCAAATCGTGCAATGGGTAATATATGACAACACCATTTCAAACAATTTTTATAAGAAAATTTCGAAAAAAAATCGACTCAAAGTAAATTTTTCACGTGTTAACATTCTATTCAATTATGTATGGACATGAACAAATTACGCCTATGTTACAGAGAGAGACGCTGTTCCGACTGGTGGTGTGGAGACGACAGAGCTAAAACAACCAGTGCGAAACCTCCATCAACCACACCACCCATGACGACCTCAACATCCTCACAATCTGGCAGTAGTGGCAGTAGTGGTAGCAGTGACAGTAGTGGCAGTAGTGACAGTAGTGGCAGCAGTGACAGTAGTGGCAGTAGTGGCTCTCTCACTTATAACGAGCTCATGGCCGGTCTTAAGAAACTGTTAGGTTCTTCTCGCTGGTTTGGCTAAAGAATGTTATATAAAGCATGCACCATTATTAGAATTGGACATGTTTGTTACTTTTCTCAAATATCGTCTACTGTAGATGAATTATTTGCACGCTGGGTAATTTTTCATGTTTATGTTGTCGTCTGCTGACTTTTGTAAAAATTAACGTTTGAAAAACTTTTATAGGAACATTATCAGAGTGTTAATCGGTTGGGTTCAGGTCAACTTTTTGTCTAGAATTTTCATATTAATTGGTTGAAATGATTGTTGTCATATATGACTTAGGGTAAAGTCGCGTATATTCGGACGGCCAGCTAAATTCGGACAGCGATCTTGCTTTTAAATAAAAAAAACAAACAAACTAACTTAGCAAACAGTGAAAATCCTGATGAGACGGCTCATAAGGAGCCGTCTCATCTGGACTTCCACTGTTTGCAAATGCATGTCCGAATTTACCTGATGTCCGAGGTTACCCGACCTTACCCTGTCGCACAACATGTAGATTATATTTTGCTATGTTGTGCTGTTTTGATCATCTTCAAATCTCAACTGAAATATGAGTGATGCCAGGAAAACTGTAGCTGGCAGCTTTCCGGGCATCAGTCATATTTCAGAAACTTTAACTGTTTACTAAGGCCAAATACTGCAGTCTTCATATCGTGCATTAGGCCCCGAAGTTATAAAACATCTATCGTACTTAACTCAGATGAGCATGATCACGGGTGGTAAACCTAGGAACTACCGCGAAATTGTGTTAACGTAATTTGGTTCCCAAGCCACATCCGGGACACGTCGTGGTAGTTTCCAGGCCGAAAATTGGATAAAGAAAGGTTGGTGTCACTTTCATTTTTGTTTTATTTTACAACTAAGAACAAACAATGGTGAAATCCGGCAATGTGGTTCCGTGTAAATATGTCTCAGCGTCCCCTCTAGCCCAAAATTTTGCTTGAAAAGTTATTTTCTTTCTTTGGATTCGTGTTTCCCCACTGATCATCAGACCAACTTTCCTCAAAGGTCGAAATATTTAAGCCCATATCTGTCAAATTAAATGGAATTTGAGATCATTTGACGATGGAAATGATAAAGAGACCCTAAATAAACATTCCTACACAGAAAAAAAATCTGAGCATTTACTCGTAAACGATTCATGCCCCGCTCGTCCTGTGTGGTAGTTTCCAGCTCATTGTGGTAGTTAAAATGCTATCGTGGTAATTTCCAAGACTTTGTAGGATACGTTTCTGAAGTGTTACGAAACATTTTAGTGGTTGTTTGTTTTGCATCATAACCCAAAAACTCATCAATTAATTACCACGGTAAACAAATAAATCACATTTCAACACCATGAAGAAGGTAAGCTGAGAACTCAACAGATTCAATGCGATGCTTGACAGGTGGAGATCATGCCATGGACTGACAAACAACACCTCTGGAAATCTAAAGCAAAAGAAGGTCACCAGTTGAGCCGTGGTGGACCAAGCAACAGACAAAAAAATGATATAAGAATTGCGTCACTCGCTACGTTGTTCCATGTTCAGTCAACTTTAAGATAAAATGGCAGGCTAAGTCTACTGGCCCAAAGTATCGTTAGTACTTGCGCTTCAGAAAAAAGGGAAAGATCCTCGGGTTGGTATACTTTTTATATACATGTGAGTGCGATGATGAACGGGCATGTTATTTGATAATTAAAAAGCATGTTTATTCAAAAACAATATATGTGAATATCCCTTCTTTTCATTCTTCTCATCATTTCAATAGTCCACTAAAATTAAAAATCAGGCAGTCGACATTTGTTATCTGACAAAAGGTTGTTGAAAAGTTCTCCGTATGAATAAGAGGGGTATTCAAGGTTCGGCTCGCACACCCTGTCTTTATAAAAATGAAGTAGCCCCTGAACAGTGAACATCTGCTGATGCGAACTACTACTAAATTCCTACAAAGTCTTGGAAACTACCACGATTGCATTTTAACTTCCACGATGAGCTGGAAACTACCACACAGGACGAACGGGGCATGAATCGTTTACGAGTAAAAGCTCAGATATTTTTTTCTGTGTAGGAATGTTTATTCAGGGTCTTTTTATGATTTCCATCGTCAAACGATATCAAATTCCATTTAATTTGGCAGATATGGGCTAAAATCCTTCGAACTTTGGGGAAAGTTGGCTCGATGCTCAGTGGGTAAACACGAATCAAAAGAAAGAAAATAACTTTTCCAACAAAATTCTGGGCTAGAGGGGACGCGGAGCCATATTTACACGGAACCACATTGTCGGATTTCACCATTGTTCGTTCATAGTTGTTCAATAAAACAAAAATGAAAGTGACACCAACCTTTCTTTATCCAATTTTCGGCCTGGAAACTACCACGACATGTCCCGGATGTGGCTTGGGAACAAAATTACGTTAACACAATTTCGTGGTAGTTCCTAGGTTTACCACCCGTGATGATATCTCCACTGCTCATAAAAAGTAAAATTTTGAAAAATAACGATTTTTTCCTGCTTAAAACTCTCAGATGGCTTATTTATCCTGCTAATAAATGTGAAAATGCCAACATTTATGAGCAGAATAATTTTACGCCCAGTTGCGTTGAGCATGAAAACAGTTTTATAACCTCGGGGGCCAGGTCATTTGTGACATCTTTTAAATAAATTTTAAATGTTTTTGTTAATAAAATATGTTTAAACCAAATTTTATATAAACATTTTGAAAAAAAGTTTACCACTAAAACGTGTAATTCGATGTACCCATGTCTCGGACCCAGTTTTAATTGGGTCCGAGCCCATGTTAACATTCTGTTCATAGTTACGTATATGAGAAAATGATGCCTATATTACAGAGGGAAACGGTGTTCTGACTGGTGGTGTGGAGACGACAGAGCTACGGAAACACCTGTACCAGTACCTTCAACAGGGCCACCAACACAAGCACCCACCACAACCACTACAACTACAACACCCACCACAGCCTCACCAACCACACCTGATAGCAGTAGTGGCAGTAATGGTTCTCTCACTTATGCCGAGCTCATGGCCCTTCTTAAGAAACTGTTAGGTTCTTCTGGTTGGTTTGGCTAAAGAATGTTATATTATATACACCGTCATAGGGCCAGTTAGGGAAAATATTTTGCGTAAAATTGCGATTTTTTTCTTATCCATCAGTTTAACCATGTGTTTTGGGTGCTCAAAAGAACCGTCTCAACGAGACGGTTCTTTTGAGTACCCACAACATATGTTTTGGTTGAGAAATGAAAAATAATTTTTAGTTACGCACTCTTATCTAGAGGCTTGCACCGTACACCATTGATAGAACTGGGTCCGGAATTACAATGCCTCTTCAAAGTTAAGGAAGACTTAAGTTAAGTATTGATATATCACCATGCTATTTTTAATGCTAAAAATATATTGCCTGGATCGATGCAGTACTTGTAGTCAAAGATATAATTGTGATCTACCGAAAAAAAGAAACTATTTTTTATTTGAATGAGTTTGAAATGTTTTTTTTCGCATTCTGAAAAATCAATACTTAAATATTCCTTAACTTTAAGGAGGCATTGTAATTCTGGGCCTAGTTCTCAAAAATATCGCCTGCTCTAAATAAACTCTTTGCATGCTCAGTAATGCTCATGCATATGTTGTCGTCTGCTGAATTTTGTTAAAAATAAATTTAAAAAATATTTCTGGACCATTATCAGAGTGTCAATCGTTTTGGATCTAGATCAAGATATGCGTTCTGTTGGTCCTGCTATGGATCCAAATTGTTTGCAAAGGTTATCTGCAGTAGACAACGCAAGTTGATGTTTAGAATATAAACTGACAATCTTCGTGACCTCTTTTTCACGTTCCAGTGAATTTGAATTATATTACGAGGACTTACGATGATGTATAAACATTTATTATTTGATTGTGCACAACCATTGACCTCAAAATAAATATTGACCACTATTTAATGTTTTTGTTTTTCGCCTTATATCTGGGAAGCGGCTCGATAATGAATGCCATTAACTTAGATAATGAGTCGATGTGACCCAGCTTTTGACTTGTATGACCTATAGTTCATTTTCTGTTGGTATGAAAATGGCTTGATATTTGCACTGCTATTGGATAGCCGTCCAGAACAGCTTTTGGGTACTGTCAATTTGAAAATCTTCGCGAGGGTTTTATTTTCGCGAAACTTAGCGCAAATAAAACCCTCACGAAATGGCAAAATTACTCTTGACGTTACCTAATGTTGGCATATAATATCCCAGCTGCGAATTTTTAACGTCACAAAATTATGTCTTTAAACGCTTTTCGATAAAAATAAGTCTCGTGATTTTTAAAAAAAAAGTTTACTCTAGTATGTACTAGTTTGAATCGACATTGAGTTAGATCTTCTGGCTTATTGGATTTGGGTGAGTAATGGTTACCCTTTTGGGTAACTTGACATTAACAATGACTAGGCTTTTAGCACAGTGCTTCGTTCTATCTAAAACTAATGAGGATGCCAAGCACTTCTTCTTCGATTGTGTATGCAATACAGTTCATAGAAATGCTCTCAATGCGATTTCATTACAAGAGCTGTTCCAGATTGCATTCCACTTTGTAATAATTAGTTAACATAGTGCAGCATGTTCTCCGGGAATATATGATCACCAAGAAATTATGGCTCCTTACTTTATTCACTTGTTTGAAGCAGCCTCTGAAAAGAAGTACAGTAAAACCTATGTAAACCGACCACTCTCAAAAAGACCAAAACTTGTTTTTCAAGACTAATCATTTCATAATACAGGTCAAAAGTATTGCAGAATGGGAGCATTCTGCAATACTTTTGACTGCATTACGCTACCATTTGTCATTAAGATCTTTGTTTTGTCTAGTTTTTAGTGGCAGCTTAAGACAGGTTTTACTGTTGTCAAATTTTGAGAGTTAAAAATGCTGTCTGAAAAGAAGTGTTTTGAATCGTTCTCGAATGTTTCTCTTGAAGAGATTTTTCTTAGAACCTCTTATGGTTTGTAAATAAATACATAAATTGTGTTCTATTAGGAAACAAAGCATTTCGGTTGGCTGTTACAGTTTCCAAGGGAACACTAAATTGTATGCAAATTGAACAAATGCAATATTTGGTGATCAGTTTTAAAGGCAATGTTCTCAGAACTTGACTTGGCTGTGAAGTTTGGCAATAAACTTTTCCCATTTCTTCTTGAACACATTTTGTACATCTGATATCCATTTGGTCACGTGTTGAGTATAACTTCTAAAGGCCTGGTAGCAAGCAAAACAGATACTAGTTTGAATAAAAGTTTGACTGTTCCTATCAACTTAAAAGAAATTTGCATATCATAAAGTCGATGAGCTATATCATAGAATTTATTAGGCTCAATATCTACATTACGAAGTGAAGAGATAGAAATCGTAACTAAACGTGAAAGGGCCATATGTCTGCCTGAAAACGTGATACTTGAATCCAAAAGTGCTAAAACATGTCTTTTTGAGTTTTAGATTTCCATTTTTTCGTGAGATTGCTTTATCTAAAAGAGAAAAAAAAATCAAAATCAGGTAATCTAGAAATGTTACCTTCATGGTAGATATTATTATTAAAACCAAGTGGACGAGGTGTAATAGATTTATCCATTTTATTCTAATTCATGCTTGAGAGCATTCCTATATGTTTTAGTAGAATTACCATCATAAAATATATTTTCTATAGGCTGAACAGAAATATGACAAGGAGAATAATATGTGTCTTTGAAATGTTTATAAAGACAATTATCAATTTTGTGAGGCGTTTTTATTCAACATTAGTGCAATCTAGTTTTAGAAATGTAAATGTTTGACCAACATACTACACATGCCACAATCCTTCTCTTCTCAAGATAAAAGATAAATAACATCAGTTGGTCTTGAATCAAGATCAGAATTAGTAACTACAGAAAACTGTCTACCAATAGCATTAGAATTAATAGTTGATTGAATAGGCGAACTTTTAAATGGTTTCTAAGAAGGGCAGAGTCAGAAACTCCATGCAAATTAATTGTAGTAGCTGATTAAAGTTTCAGAGGCGAAACATAAACAGGAGGTAACATAGAATTATATATATTGGTGGACTACGCAATCTGTATAGAAGAAGCAGACTGTAACCGAAGAGAAAATAATAAAATTTTAGCTGTTTTATAAGCTATTTATGAGGTTCCAACATGGAAATCTCACCATCATGCAAGTAGAATTTTCCTGCTGAGTGGCACACGCCGGCAAATAGATAGCTTGGGTTGAATTTCTGTGTATTTAAAGGAAGGGATAGTATGAGATAGTATTTATGGAAGTCACAAACTTTCAAGTGTTACTATATTCGAAGATAAAATGAGTTCGATCAAGCCAGTTCACAAAGAAACAAGTCTTGATTTTCATAAAGGAGATCGTTTTTAAAGGAGTTTCCCCCATGGGAAGTCTAAGCACACAAATGCAACCTACTGCTAATAATTTTATATATTTATTTTTCTAAGAAGTTCTTGTCATGCTAGTAGGCATCATGTAAAACATAGAGTGTAGTGGAGCCATAGAATGGAGTGCTATTTCGGAGTGTTGTCTTTAAGTTGTTCTGGCTCTCTCAGATCACTGCCCAGTGACATAGAGGTCATCTTCTGACCTCTTAGAAAGGACTATGAATGTCACTTATAAAAAGATAATAATAATAAAATAAATAACCACGCCAAACACAACTCTTAAAACTGGTTTACTCCAAGGCCCCATGCAGTTCCATGTTTAATCATAAGCCTCCTGTCGATAAGTATGGATCAAAGGGATTGTTTTCAAATCTGTTTTTGGTGACACACAACCGATTGCGAGAGATATAAAACTGTGCTTATAATGATTATCACCACATATCTGTCTTGTGGACAGGACCCACAAACAGAAGAAATCTACAATATAAATGCTTTCCTGTTAATACTATGCACTGGTATAGTCGGATTTTGTAATTTAATGCATCAAAAGTAAGACAAGTCTATATCGATAAGGCAAATTAGGGGAAGGGAGCAGTTTTATCTTAACTGTGTATTAAAGATGTTCCTAACTCTTCGCGTAACTACAGATGTTTTAAAAACAAACTTAAATGTCATTTGAAAATGTTAGATAATTCCATGGCATTGATTATCATGTTCACTTCTCCGAATACAAACTCAAACCATTGATCATCTCTTGATATAGCCTTCAATCAATAGTAAACTTCTACGGACCTCCCCTTTTAAAATGTTATATAACATGTTATACTTTTCTTGTTACATCTTGATTTGTATGTACTTGGAGATGATGCATCGATAAGTTAGGGATCTTTCACGCGAACCAAACATCTATGTGTCTTGATCCACTTCAGAATTAAGGGTAAGGTTGGTAATGTTAAACAGGTTTAAGCCCCCTAGTGATTTCTTTTACTGACTTTTTCTAGGCGGAGCTTCTTCTGTGGATCCTTTTTGCTATTTGTTTCACATGTGTCTTTATTATTGTGTCATGTCTGTTCTTTGCAGCCTTTTGACCACCTGCTGGTAAAGGGCTGACCTCTTGGCTCTCTTGTGTGTGATGTTTCTTAGTGTTTTGTCACTTTCCCATATGGTGCCTTGGGCCAGGTGTGGAACTTGATTGTATCGATTTCTGATCTTTGCCTTCTTATTTACTTTTACCATTTATATTGGTTACAATTGAAAAAAATGCACCTAATCATTTTGAGCAAACGCCAAGTACTATTTCAACAATGAAACTCTCCCTCCAAAAAAAAAAAAAAAAAACAAAAAAAACAAAACAAAAAAAAACACCACCACCACCTCCGCCGCTGCCCCACCGCCACAACCACCACCAACAACATCGTGTAGTGGTTGAATTCTAGTTTCCAAAAAGGTTTTAATTAATGCATTATAATGTTATAATGTCATGCAATGTCCCTCTCAAAGCGGCGAAACTTCGCATATTAAGGGGAGTGTAGTGGCTCAGTGGTATAGTGCTTGACTCGAGACCGAGAGGCCGTGGGTTCGAGCCTCACCAGCGTCACTGCATTGTGGTCTTTGAGCAAGACACGTTTATCCTAGCTTAGTACTGGTTCAACCCAGGAAGACCCGTCCCTGTTTAACTGAAAGATTGTTGATTGGACGTTAAGAAACAAATCAAACAAAACACATATTGATTCCACTCAATCGTCAAAAAGATTCCTGTACTTTAACCAATATGGCCGAACTGTAGAGAAGCGGGTGTATAGTGTGGTAGGTATGGGATAAACGAGGGGTGGGATAGGATGAGAAGAGTAGGCTTAGTTTGGTAGTGTATGGTAAGGTAGGTTCTAGTAGGGTAGGGCAGGACAGAGTATAATAATAGTATCATTTTAGTAAAGAGGAATAGGCAAAATCAAAGAGGGCTGTCGTTCAGGTATTATGATTGGCGGACTGTTATCGTTTTTCTAGGAGACATGTCTAAACGTGTTATATTTTGTTTTGTATTCTGTCACTTTATTTACAACATTTTCCGCATTAGAAGTAAGAGATAGAAAGCATTCTAAGATAAAGGGTAAACTAAGCTGGGCAGTGAAGGGTAGCGAAAGTTCTGGTAGGGCAGAGCAGGACACGGTATTAAAACAGCATGATCAAGTGTTTAGTAAAGAGGCAACATCATAGAGGACTGCTGTTCGGCTATATTGATTGACAGAATCGTTTTCGAGGAGACACTTATGGATTCACAATCAAATCTGATTCGATGACAGAAAAATCCAAGATGTCCGAAAGCAGACATGTTTGTTTACAAACCGGAATCAAAAGCGATGATGCACAACATGATTACAATGGAATAATCTTATTCAAGTTTCGAATGAATCCGATCATCTGTTTCCGGGTCGCGGCGATATCGAAACTATAACAGTATTAATGTTTAGCCCGAACACTCAACCAAATTCCATTCCAACACCATGCCTCAAATAGACACAACCCATCCAAATATCACCCAAAATCAACTATACCACACCATGAACCCTTCCCACACCACAACAAATCACCACCAACAGATATACAAAATCGAAACCATTTATGATGACAATAAGTTTTCGTGCATTTTGAGCTTTGATGATATGCCGATGGTTCTGTCAACATACCTATGGAGGATTGGGAGCCAAAAACGTGTCAATTCCAACCGAAAGTAGACCGAAAGTAGACAGATTTCATGGGAAAGTATAAAAGCCAAGACCAGCGCCCGGAATCCAGAACCAGAATCCGGGATCAGATCTGATTTTATTGGCACCAAAATGGTATTTTACATGCAAACATTAAGATGAAAATTTGATCACATGCTATTATAGGGTCTTATTATAATACTTTCGAAGAGTGTTTTAAACTTTCGATATTTATTAAATCAACACAAATATCGGACCATGTCAAGAATTTTAGACCCTGGACCAGTCTTAGCGTTAGTGACGTTGGCAAGTAAATTACAGATTTTGCCAACAGAAACCTTTTTTGATCACAATCTTTTTCATTTATTTTATCATTTATAAATATCCCAAAGAATTCAAAAATCAAAGAAATATTTGAATTTACTGTAAATAGCCCGCGACAATGCATTTCATCTTCGCTGATTAAAGTGCTGCCAATTTCTAATGATTACGTTAACATTTGTTTGTTTGAAAATGCATTTAATTTACGCCGATTATAATGCTGCCAAGATCTAATGACCACGTTAACATTTGTTTGTTTGTAAACATTGAAATCAAAACATTAGGCTAGCATATAGCTAAACAAAGCTAAACTGGCACCCATTAATCTCCGGCATCATTCAGTCACGTTCGGTATGTATTAGCTATTTTAATTTATTAATGTATGGAACAAGTAGCTTTCAGCAAGATGATCTAACAAAGCTGAGGCAGTGGCGTAGTGGTAAGACGATTAACTCATATTCCGGATTGCGAGGGTTCGATTCCCACTGGATAAAGTTATTTTAGGCATCATTTTTAAATTTATAATTATATTTTTGAGTTATGATGTTGTTTCTTGTTTATTTCAATTTTGATGGATAGTTGACATGATGTCAGTTTTTAAGACTGTTAAGGTTATTTTTGGTTGGAAGCTGATGGCGGTGGGTGTAAAACTCCTGCACATTGTTTCTGTTAACAACCTCATCAAAGTCGTCCACAGGTTTGTAGTGTCCTCGTTTCGAACGTTGCGGCGACGAAAATGTACCGGTTTCTCATAGTTCTTTTCGTGCTTGGAAAACGGTTCTTCTGCTGACCCCAGTTGCCTGAATATAATGAGAAGTCCCGCCTTGAGTGTTTCTCGAAATAGTTTGAAACATTAGCTATGAGAATTTGTCTTTAGATTTTAAATGTTTTAAATATTTATCAGTAGACATCACAGTTCCTAACTAATATAATGCTTTAAAATGAATTCTATTACATTTACGTTTACACGTAAGTCTTGTAAAATCGTGCAAGTCATGATTTATAATATTTTTTTAAAATTTATTGTATGTCATGAGACTCGAACCCACAATCTCAATCTTGACAGCTATACGCTCTACCCAAAGGGCTAAGCGGGAAAGTGATGGATACAGGATAAGAAAATACATCACTCTGAAATCAATACTTTTCATAATGTTTGCAAAAATAAAATTAGCTTTACGGAGTTATACGAGTTTATACGGCATATTCATGAGTGCCAGTTTAACTTTGTTTAGCTATACTCAGCAGTCAGGTGTAGTTTTAAAAACTATTTGATATCATATTTTCAGGTATCGCCAGCAAAATGTCGTCCACTTAAATATTTGAAGCCTCATAGACAAACAGTGTGGACCTAGATCTGACTGCTCCTGTAGGAGCAATCTGGGTCCACAATGTTTGCCTCTATGCTTATGTTATGTAGACGTTTTCAGATGCAGTTATTTTGCTGGCGTTTAAAGGACTAAATAATGTGTTTTGCGTCTATACTGAGGTAATGGCACAAGATGATACAGTTACTTTTGAATAAAACCACGCCTCATTTTCAGCTTTCACCTATGTCTGAGGTAGACCAGTCCTAATTACGCATTCGTGAGGTGCCGCCTTAACAGTAACCCAAAAGTCGTATAATACATGTGGACAAACATGGTATTACTACTTAAACCACCTACCTAGACATTGCACATCTCATAATATTTCGTACAAAAGTTGGTCAGGGTGATAAAAACGAAGGACGTTTTTAAATTGTTGAACTTTGTTGCCTTATCTAACAATTATCCCGAAATTATCAGTCATCAATATCATTAACATATGAGACGATATTGGTTGAGCATTGCGGCAAAATTTGAACTATTAATGTCCTTACGGGTTTGTAACTAGTTTAACTATATCAAGATTATCATAGATTTATGGGGCATGAACGAGAGAATGGACAGTTTAAGATAGCTAAAAATAAGTAATAGTGATAAAATTGTTGGTCCGCATGTTCGTGGAGATAATCCACGAGCTTTAGCAATGTTGGATTTATAAGTGACAATAATTAGCGATGCATATTTTCAGAAAAAATGACCAAAATATTACCCTTAACAGCTAGGTAAACAGTTCTGTGCACTCGTCGACCTCAACCAACACGCGATGACTGCGCTGACCAAGTAGAGAATAGTTCAGAACATATATTTTATTGACTTAAACTCTACAGTTTCTCGTCATACATAATTTGATATAACAAAATATTCATACTATGTCACAAAAAAATGTATACATGGATTTGACAACATAGTTATAATGGTCAAAACAAAGATAGCAAAAAGATGTATGTATTACGAAGCTGATCACGGAGATGTCCCTGTACTTCTGAACTTGTAATTTCTGAGAAAAACAAGCTGTGATTTTAGTTTTGCACGTAGCCACAATATTGTTGAGAGATAGAAGATTTTATCTGGTCAAACGTAATTGAAGTTTGTTTGCTTTCATCTTTGTAGTTGGCACTGAAATGAATATTTCATGTTTTTGGGTGTTTTAATGTACATCAGCGTCCTCTGGTCCATATATTTTTACTTTAATCATGGAAAAATATCAGATAATATCAACCATTTGATTAAAAAAATGGATTTTGCAATAAAGAAGTGGCGATATCACGAAAGGCTGTTTATAAATTATGGAAAAAGTTATTGCCAGATTGCCTGATAACGAATCTGTGTTAGTTGGGCATGAATTTTCAATTAAGGTGCTTGGCTGAATTATAACTTAGCTCGGCGGCCATTTTAGTTAGTTCGCCTTTCAACATGTAAGAGAACTCATCTCTTGGTATATTTTATATTACAGGTATGTATAGAATGAATGTGGTTAAGTGTTTTTATAATGAAATGATAAATACCAAAAAAAAAAAAGAGAAGCCATATTTTTACTTGGCTAAGATTTATGTTTTTATTTGGAAAACGCATTTTGAAAGAAATTAAATTAAAGATTGACATTTAAGTAAATGCAAATTTATAAGTAGTTTTCCATCTTTTGGGTAAATAAACGTTTCGTTAGCTCTTCATATTTGTTAAGATAATTGTGACAATTTAGAGTATTTGTATACGATGTATTTTCGAGTTCGCCTTTCAACATGTAAGAGAACTCATCTCTTGGTATATTTTATAATTACAGATATCACAGATCCATCAAAAATTAAAGTTTAAAAACATCAGTTTGTGTTCGATGTCTTCATATTAGAGACCATCTTGCATGTGACATATTGTTGTATACTTGCCATACTACCCTAAAGGTTTTAGGATCCCATACCTTTCACATTGGTTAAGATGACGTAGCCAAGCCTAGCGAGAAATTCCCATAACATGCTATAGACGAAACTATCAGCAAATAGAGAGTGCTAAAGACCCTGAGTTGCGGGTCAGCGCTCCGACGTCACATATGTTGGCGAACCGCGGGTAGAATGGTGGACTTATAAGTATTTATTTGGGATAGGAATTTCCTATTGAATTTAACCAATAGTTTGACTTGCTATGGAGGATACTGGATACAAACTTAGAAGTAGAACTGAACCTGGAATAGTTTTGGACAATGCCAACAAATCATTGCAGAAACTTTTAACGGCCTCTAAACAGAGGACAAAAGAGCTAAGAGATCGTTACTACAAACACAACTAACCCCACCAGATTCGACTGAGATTTTAAAACCAAAAAGTGATTTGTATGAACCAAAATCGGATTTGGCTAAAAATTTATTCCAAACACCAACTCCACCTGGATATAATACTATATTGAATGTGCCTGCTTATACTCCTGTTACGAGCATCATTGTCAGTGGAAGTTCGCCTCCAGCAATAACTACTGCTAGTTTACCCTTAACTCCATTATTAACTGTACCGGCTACCCCCAAAGTGATTACTGTGCCCAGTATCCCAGGAACAACTCAATCATTGTTTACCAGTGTGGTGACTGGATTAACTACTAAACCAATATCAAGTGTTGTAAACAGTAACACCTCGTCAACAAAAACTAAGATGGCAACAGGAATAAATAATACAAGTGTGAAAAGTGAAGATTCTAGTACTCCTAACACACAAAGAACACAGACGGACTTAGGTAAACGTTTTCATCATGTGATAAAATTAGAAAATTTCAATGGGGATATTGACACGTCCTTTACCTATTGGTTAAGCAAATTTGAGCAGTTTTGTGACTTAAATAATATTACAGAGAATGAGTCTGCAAAGGTTTTACCCTTCTATTTGCAATTTAGTGCTTTAGTTTATTTTAACGAATTACCACAACACATTAAGGCTGATGCAAAATTGTTGAAAAATGCTTTAAGAGAAAGGTTTGAAGCTGATCGAAGGTACATTGATTTTTCAATATTATCAGCAAAACAGGAAAAGGGGGCGTCTGTAGAACATTATTTGTCTAAATTATTTAAATTGGCTTCAGATAAAAGCATTCCTGAGAGGCTTTTGCTGTCTATTGCGATACAGGGCTTTCTGCCAAATATCAGGAAGAGTGTATTGCTTAGTCAGCCAAAACAGTTGAGTGAATTATCAAAATTGGCTCAGCTGGTCGAAAAAAGTGAATTAGGGTTGGCAAATTCAGTGGAGAGCACTTTTGAGGTATTGATAATGAAAGTAAGGACTTAAAAATGCAAATTGCTCAGGGACCTAAAGGGGAGGGTCGTGCTAGTTTGCCTGATTCAGGTCAGTGTAGACAGTATGATCATCCCATTTGGGAAAATATGACACTAGATAGAGGGTATACTGCCTATCAGGGTTCTCTGCAGTACTGTTCCAACCTAGTAAAAATAGATATGATCCAATAAATGGGTTCAATTTCAAAATTCTGTGATATAATACCTTGGAATCGAACTCTCTATGCGCCTTAGTCTGCATTCTAATGAATAGGGGTAAGGGGTATAGATTTTGTATAAATTATTATATGTTGTGCTCTATTGTCAAACATGCTATTTTTATATTATTACGGGTAGTTTTTGCACAATTGCTCAATAGGTTTGTTTTGGCCAAAAACTTTGTCAAAAGTAAGTAACACTTAAAATAGCTATAGGCCTACAGCATAAGGTTTTGATTTCAACAAATTTAAACTCTAAAAAGTATGCAATATTATAATGAGGAATTAAAGTTGCCTATATAAAATATATATATTCTGCAATTGTTGAAAGAGACTTGTTTAGAGTAAATCAAATAATTGATAATTGAACAAAGGTTTGGACTTTGAGAGTATATTAATGATAAAATGATTATTTTAGTTAGTATATTTAGGATTTATGGGAGATTAATATCCAATACAGGCCGTCAACACGTATTAAGGTCGAATTTGGGATTGGCATGCTATTTATTGTAGAATATTCGTAAAGAATGTTTCTCTTCATAAGTAGCGGCACCACTTATTAAATTAATGGGCAAGAAAGTATCTTTATATTGGATACATTTAAGTCAAGAAGGTGACAAAGGGTGTTGAAATGTTAGATGTGAATTGTTGATAATATTTTTACTGGGTGGACGTAGGTTTAAGCCGTATGAGAGACGGTAACCACACAAGAAACAAAATGCTTGCAATAGTATAAGGAGCCTTATTGAATGTGCATGAAATTGGTAGGTTTTCCGTTGAAACTATAAAGCAATGTTTTAAGATGTTGAATTCTCCAAATAAATCAATGAACTATGTTGATAAACTCGGAGGAAGGTGATTCCAATGAGTAAGGGGTCTAGGTAGAATAGCGTGAAAGCTATAATTTCAGACACAACCCTATCTTAAATATACCACTGTAAAAGTCCCAGCCGAACCTGAAAAAGGTAGAGTTAACAAAAAGCATGTTGTTTTAATGAAAACCATGACGTTAACGCTATGATGACATGTTGAGAAATTAATTATGGCGCCAAAACTCACTAACAAAGGTTAATGAGGGTTATAAGTCATCGCTGGTCCCAGTTGGTAGTATGGAGATGAAGAATAATGATAATAGAAGTGATAATAATATAAATAATAATGTGATAATAGTGATAATAATAATAATGATGTTGATAATGATGAAGAAAATAATGATTAGATGAATGTCTAGACAAGTAAGCACATGGAAACCAAAATTTTTGTGGGATGGTTGAGAGTAGGCCGGCCAATTTATTCTTACCAAGCTCATAATTTTGGTATTGGTTAAAGCTCACATAGGAAATAATAAGGAACTAAGAGTATATAATTGATTATATATAAATGCGTTTGGCGAGCTAAGTCCATACCTTTTTCATAAGTGAGTATGAATAAGTGAATGGGGTATTATATCATTAAAACAAGGTGCAAGGTAAATTGCAAATCATTGGTATTGCTTGAAGAGTTGTGTAATGATGTACGTAGGTCGCATCATGATTCAACAGCTCATTTTGGTCAAAGCAAGGATATATGCTGACCTCAGGCAAAAATATTATTTATCCCATAAATATGAGACTACATAGAAGTATATTACGTCATGTATAGTGGCCATATAATTCGCGATATATGAAAGAATTGTTCCTTTACACCCGCCGCCCATTGGTGGTGATTTGAAATCTTGAGGAATGTATTATATCGTTCCATCAATGATTCAAGGCCAGTTACACAAGATATTAGTAACAAGTTTCCCATAATTCCTAAATCAAAATGTTATTCCTGTGGGGTATATGTCAAAAAGAGTCATATAAATCTGCTTTGTTATGTTGACAAATGTTTAAAGTCTTCTGCATTAAAAACTGAATTGTGCATTAAATAGTCACAAAATAAGCTTACCGCCTTTACTCACGATGAGGTGACCCCTCTACGGATCGACTGGATAGAAGATTCTTTCAAGCAAAAATTGCATTAAGAAAAGAGTAAGCTAGATATTTTTGTTAAAGGAAACCAAAAGCAAATGGTTGATGATAGGAAAAATGGTTAGATTATTCCATTTTATTTTGTATAAAAGTGTAGTTGTTTGGCGGATGCGCACAATTCTAATTAATGCAAACGTAAAGAAAACATATATTGGAGAAGTCAGCGTGCAAAAGGACAATAATTCTGACAGCAGCTTAATATTGATTGCTGCAATAGTACGACTGATGTTGATAAACAAGATCACTCAGGTGTGAATTGATTTCATTCACAAACATTTTCTTTGATAAAGATAATTGGAAAATCGCTAATGAAAAATCTCTAGCTGGATTAAAATAAAGTATTGAATCAATTGTGCAGAAAATTTCATTAGAGTGCTTTGAAATGTAGTTGTAAATGTTTGGGCAAAGCTTAAGTTCTGTTGTAGCATGCGTGATGAACTACTGCTGGGTACAATGCCTATTTTTACTGTTTCTAAATGATTTAGGAATAAATTATTATTATGAATAGCATTATTCAATAATAAGTCGTATTACACCTGTATATTAGTTTACTATTATTGCTGATAAGCACTATATAAATTTTGATAGGAAAGCAAGGTTAACACAGTAAATCTTGGTATTGGAAATTGTTTTGGAATAGAAGTAGAAACAGCCTTTGCTGAGAAATCCAAATACAATCAGTGTTTTCTACTAGCTAGCCACATATTGATATCGTTATTGTTGATATCATTACTACTTATGCAAATGACTTCGCAATAATTTACGGGTGATATTTGATTTAAATACCTAAAACTTGCTATTACGATGTCTTCTAAATTTTCAATTTATTATCCCGGAATCTTTACATTGTGTTGCAGATGTGCTGATTAAAGGAAAGTGCACACAGAAATTGCCAATAATAGCTGTTGAAGATGAACATTTACAAATTATTGATATAGATTATAGGCCAGACGATGTTCAGGCAATGATACAGTATTATAATAATAATTAGAGGCTGTTGCAGTAATGCTGTTGAGTTATTTTAATTTTCATATCCTTAGCAATACAGATATATTATATTATGTGCCTTTTGGATAGACATAATTCGATTATGATGTTGCATGTCACCAATGGGTTGATATGCACAGATTTTAAATTGCATAGGCTAAGGGTATGTCTTTCTGAATATGACATACAAGCTCCTAAAACGGTTATTGAGTTGGAGGTGTTGGGGTATTTTAGACCTAAATTGTTAGTCGATTGGAAAAACTTAAAGATTATAAACAAAGACACGTGGGAGGCGATAATAATTGCTAATAAGTTTAAGATATTACCGTATTAAGGCTCTGAAGGTTAGACAAATTAAGAACACACCTTTTACCACTCACATATTTGTGAATGATAGAGGTACTATCGTGAACATATATCATGATTTTGAAAATACAGGTAACACAAGTGACATAACAACTACATCATTGTATCCTAGATTAACTTATTAAATGTAACAAAAGGGTGAGTGGAGAAAAATATAAATATATTCACAGGTCGATGGGAGGGATCATTTAATTTGAAACGGTTCTATTATGGAATGTGTGGTGATCCCTAGTTGGGAGCTAAGCAGATTCTAGCAGTTCTATGAATGATCTCTTTCGTTGACAGTAAAAAAAAGGGTATATATATGTGAGAGTGATAGAAATATTAAGAAGTGAGATGAAATAAATAAGTACATAATGATTGTTAATAAGTATTACCATTTGTTGATATATTTAACATGTTTATGTATAGTATGAGTCTGCAACAATCTAGGGTATAATGTGAATCAGTAGACCGTTCTGGATATCCTGGATTGCAGAGAGAGAGAGGAGTGGTTCCGGTTTAGAGCGAGAGAGAGTTAAGTTGGAAATTATATAATAATAATAGTCACAGGCATGCGGTTATGTACACATTTGTATTATATTTTATAATGTATAGTGAATTTGTTATAAATATAGATGTTTTAAAGTTAAGTGATGTATCAGATTACTTCAAACATTTTGTTATCAGACTTGATAAAAGGTCACGGTTTTATATGACAGATGTCATAGTTGATGTTCCAAGCACAATAAGTCCTAGTGACTTGGAAGCCTTTTTAGAGGTAGTTAGTGAAAAGAAAATTTTGCTCATGCCATTACTAGAGATATTAGATCCATATACGATATTTGTTTTAGCTGATTATTTTGGAGTTATTCAAATTTTCCGCCAAATACATTTTTATCATACAAGAAATTTGGGATGTGCTCCCAGATTTCTTCGGTTAATGATAGAGATGTGGGGGAAAGATCACCCAGAGACCGTATCATATTACTATACATTTATGGTGTCATTCAGCATACCTAAACCTAGATTGCCATTGATAATATTTTAGAAACAAGCCTGAGACAGATGAAACAGTTAGCTCGAAATTGTTCAAAGTCAGCAATATATTTTCAATCCTTACAAATTGAAAATTGTTTTATTTGTCAAAAAGAAATAAAAATTAGTTCACGAATAAGGCAACATGCAATTTTAGGGGATACAAATGAGTCACATATACGTATGGTATGTTGTGCGACGTTATTGTGCAGTGTGCAATGCGTCAGAGAAATTTTGGGTACACGGTTTTCTTCACCTATATGTAAACGTTGTCGCACATTTTTACGGGGTGGGCAGCTTTCTTCTACAGTAGAAAATCAATAGATGAAAAGACTTAAAATTAGGAATTTAAATGGAGTATCTATGAGTACAGCTATTCCACCTCTTAATATTCCACAAATTATGGGGTATATTTAAGGAGATTGATGATTATTTACCTTGATATCTGAGGAAAATAGATATTTACTACCAACGGTACACTACCTTTAACGGAAAGAAAAATATTTTCTCAGGTATTGGAAAAATAAATCATGAATGTAAATAAGTGGACAATCGATGTAGAAGCTGTGATACGTTATTGTGATAATTTGTTGTATTCAAGGGATATTGTTGACATTTGATCAATGTGTATGGCTATTAAATAGAAAATAGGAAGACGAGGGTTGATAAAAAAAAAAAGTATTAGTAATGACTGAAAATTAACTTGCTTTGACAGGATGTGTTGGAATGGCTGTATGGCGCATGCATCGTTTGCATTGAATTAAGCTTTGGATTACAGCTTAAAACAAAATAATATGCAACAACAGACCGTTTTGACCTATCTTGGATTCGATAGGTAGTTTTTATTCCAATGCGGATGATGCATGGGTACACATTTCCATTTATATGGCATGAACAATATGTTTGATTTGATCTGATTTTTTTTTTAGTAAATTGTACATACATTGTAAATAATAAAATTGTATTTGTGTATGTAAGGAAAGTACGTAAGTTAGAATTTAAAATGGAAGAAAAGGGGGTCGTTCAAAAAGTTTTTTTTCTCTCTCCCGTAATTTTTTTTTGCATGAGAGTTCGAGGTCGAACTTTTTAGAGGATGAGAGATATATTACGAAGCTGATCACGGAGATGTCCCTGTACTTCTGAACTTGTAATTTCTGAGAAAAACAAGCTGTGATTTTAGTTTTGCACGTAGCCACAATATTGTTGAGAGATAGAAGATTTTATCTGGTCAAACGTAATTGAAGTTTGTTTGCTTTCATCTTTGTAGTTGGCACTGAAATGAATATTTCATGTTTTTGGGTGTTTTAATGTACATCAGCGTCCTCTGGTCCATATATTTTTACTTTAATCATGGAAAAATATCAGATAATATCAACCATTTGATTAAAAAAATGGATTTTGCAATAAAGAAGTGGCGATATCACGAAAGGCTGTTTATAAATTATGGAAAAAGTTATTGCCAGATTGCCTGATAACGAATCTGTGTTAGTTGGGCATGAATTTTCAATTAAGGTGCTTGGCTGAATTATAACTTAGCTCGGCGGCCATTTTAGTTAGTTCGCCTTTCAACATGTAAGAGAACTCATCTCTTGGTATATTTTATATTACAGGTATGTATAGAATGAATGTGGTTAAGTGTTTTTATAATGAAATGATAAATACCAAAAAAAAAAAGAGAAGCCATATTTTTACTTGGCTAAGATTTATGTTTTTATTTGGAAAACGCATTTTGAAAGAAATTAAATTAAAGATTGACATTTAAGTAAATGCAAATTTATAAGTAGTTTTCCATCTTTTGGGTAAATAAACGTTTCGTTAGCTCTTCATATTTGTTAAGATAATTGTGACAATTTAGAGTATTTGTATACGATGTATTTTCGAGTTCGCCTTTCAACATGTAAGAGAACTCATCTCTTGGTATATTTTATAATTACAGATATCACAGATCCATCAAAAATTAAAGTTTAAAAACATCAGTTTGTGTTCGATGTCTTCATATTAGAGACCATCTTGCATGTGACATATTGTTGTATACTTGCCATACTACCCTAAAGGTTTTAGGATCCCATACCTTTCACATTGGTTAAGATGACGTAGCCAAGCCTAGCGAGAAATTCCCATAACATGCTATAGACGAAACTATCAGCAAATAGAGAGTGCTAAAGACCCTGAGTTGCGGGTCAGCGCTCCGACGTCACATATGTGCTCCAATATCAGTAAACTATACACAGATCAAAAGTTGTAAATCTTACTCTAAATTTATCAGTTTAAGTTATTCTTTTATTGTCCAGTCAGACTATCCATCGTTATAACTGTTTTAACTGGAGGCTGAGTCCAGTTCTACTAACATATAGTGATATTGGTTATCATCCTAAGATTCAATACAGTGGTTCTCTAGCGTAATGTTTGAACACTCAGCCTAACGGCCTCACCGCAGTTTTATGTAAGCATATTTTTTTTTAGCTAATGCCCCCGCTCCTTTATAATCAGTCCGTTAATTAAGTTCTAGCGGTCAGCAACGGACTATACGTTTTGTCTTAAATATGACATCCTAGTTTTTTTAAAGTTGATATCTGTTTAAAAAATAAAAAAGGTATTCTTAATTTAAACATAAATCACGAATACCGAGGGCTCAACTCTAAGTGAAATGAAAAAGTGATTGATAACATTGCCTGTTTCTAAACTTTTCATTGCGGTACCTTTTCGCAGGGAACCCTCTCGATCGTCCAAAATGACCATTGTACTGACTTTGAAAGTCAGTGTTTGGAGAGAATAAAACCTAGTTCAACCTGCAATTCAGAGGAAGTTTACAGAAGTTTTGGGAAGATAAAAAGTAACATTTCTAAAAAATGTGTCAGACGAAAAAAATAGTATTTCTTATATTATTATTTGGTAAGTAAACTACATATATAACATGTGTAAGTTATAATATGGTTTGTGCATATTTACGGGAGGATAATCCACTCGCTAAAGCTCGTGGATTATCTCCCGTACATACGCCCAACAACACAATCACTGCTTATTGCACCAGCATGCATGTGCACTTTGTGAATTGTGAGATATTTGTGTACAGCATTGGAATATCACTTAAAGGTGCAATAAGTTGCTTTATTATATAACCTATAAATAGACATCTTTTGATTGGCCCAGATGTCTATCCACTCAGGTCCATAAAACTACATATCACATGGGCTGCTGGTTTTTCCCATTCAATATT
Organism: Loripinus fragilis; assembly: GCA_964019695.1. NCBI lineage: Eukaryota > Metazoa > Mollusca > Bivalvia > Lucinida > Lucinidae > Loripinus > Loripinus fragilis. Next base: position 107,424,478 of record OZ026515.1, read on the forward strand.
AGTTACTAAAAATAGACTTCATAGAAACTTTTCATAACAGGTGTGCTTTCAGCATGAAACTTGCATAATTTGCTGTAAATAAAATTCAGTGAGTGACAGCAGCATGAAATTCACAAGATTTGGTGTTTCATCATATACATGACATTCAGACTTTGCTGTTGAGTATAGTAATTAGCAGAACTCTTAAATGAACTAATGAATTCTTCCTTCTAGATTGATGCAATAAACTTGGAATTGTCCATTGTATAATTCAAGGGGTCACAGGTTTTAATTTCTAAACAAAATTGCAGTTTTTTCCCTGAAGATCATTTTTGTCTTAGCAAACAGTGTAGACCCTGATGAAATGCCACATTATGCAGCACTTAATCCGGATCTTCTCTGTCTGCAGTTGTTATTACAAATAATGTATGCATTCAGTCCTCTTTTAACTGAATGAAATCAGTTAGTCATCCTGTAAAAAAAAGAAATTCAAGACTGTCCAAGACATAGTCCATAGCCAAGATTTTGTTGTTGGTGCTTTTTTGTTTTAATAGTCAATATTGGTACTCTCAGGTCGATATCACATCATGTCCAATGCCTCAATAGTCAATAATTGTATAATGTTATATAATATGACTGGAGAGAATCCTGTCTCCTGATTGGCCCAATTTGTCTTCATAAATCTCTATGTCAACCTGGAAACTGGTCTAAACCGGTCCACAAGTTAAAATTGCATGAAAACCTCCAGAAGTTAATATTTTTGACACTTCTGCAATATTATCCTCTAGAGAGCTAAGTAATAGTTATACCATGGGTTGTCCGCCTGTACGTGGAGATAATCCACGAGCTTTAGCGAGTTGATTATCTTACGTACAGGTGGACAAACATGGTATAACTATTTTATACCACCTACATCAGTGTAGACCTTGCACATCAAGTGATATTTCATTCTAAAGTTGGTAAAGGTGGTATAAAATAGCATGATGAGTGTTAAACTAGCATGTGCTGCAGCAAATTGACATGATTTGCTGTTTAACCTCCCAACAGGTAAATTAAAGACTTTACGGAATTTTTACAACAGCTTTGTTTTGTTTTGTTTGCTTATTTAGCTGGTTTAAATAAACAAACTGTAAATTTAAAACAGTTTTATGATAACATTTTATATTCCTCGATTAAGAGAATTAATATACATTTGAAAATGCAAAATACTATAGATGTACCACGACCTCTAACCAATGACCTTTGGATCTTTCTATTTCAAACGATAGATAGAGAATGTGTATCATTCGCCAGTCCGGTTGGAACATATGTGTATGTAAAAGCTTTTATAGTAAATGTAAATAAATGCCTGAAACCCTTTTTTCTAGAACAACACAGCAATACCGTAAATAGAGTCACGCTTCAAAGCTTTTGGTTTATCTGTAAATTAAAATATGTTAATAACAGTTGCTAAAACTTGTGAGAAAGTCCTTAGATGTCTTAGATTGAAAGTTGAATATGTGTGAAAGGAGTAAAATGTTCATTCTTAAATAAAAAGTCATTTTAACTTCAATTTCGGTAGATATTATACAGTTATTTCATGCCAATTTGTAGTATAGTCAAAACTATTACCCCGAGGCGCCGTGGACGACCTGATGCACTATTGCACGAGGCCGAAGGCCGAGTGCAATAGTGCATCAGGTCGTCCACGGTACCGAGAGGTAATAGTTTGACTATTCTACAAACAGGCATGAAATAACTGTTTTATTACCCAACCCATTTGATGAAATCCTTAGCAGCGTTCCTTGAATGGAGTTGCTGTAGACGATGCGGTTTTGTTGCAAAACGGAAAATTTCACCAAATCTGCTCAATTTTGGTCTCAAAATGTTCCGCTCGTTCTTACTAGGAAACGAGTATCCACACTTTATGTTTCTGACCATAAACAACAGAGTTATTGGAGTTTAAAGTTGCCAAACCATTCCTCATTTTCACCATTGTTGCATATCGTCTCCTTTCATAAATGAACCGTACGCGCATCGTCGTTGCGCATGACAATAAGCGCATGTGTGTTTTAACAGGGAAGCGGGAAACCAGGCAGGTATAGTGCCAGTCTATAGTCATATTTATTGACCGGTGGAATAGTTCAGTGACTCATGACATAGCAAAAAATAGACAATTACTCCGTATATAGACGGTTGGGTAATAAAAGGATTTATCTACCCTTAAAAGTGATATTCTCCTCGGCCTAGCGGCCTCAGTGAATTATCACGTTTTCAGATAGATAAATCCTTATGTCTACCTCATTGAATTCAATAATTCTATAATTATTGCACCTTTGACAAGTATTCCTATCCAATGTTTTACCTCAACTATCTCACAAAGTACAAAGTGCACATGCATGATGGTGCAATAAGAACGGTATTGTATGGTTGTGCGTATGTGCGGGATATAATACACTCGCTGAAGCTCGTGGATTATCCTTACGTAAATACTTACAAACCACACAATAACTAACATTTATTCCAGTTTGGCATGGCTACGAGAAATCCTTGTTCTGTCTATTGCAGAAGAGCTCGGGGGAGGGGAGACTTACTATATAAGTGAAGGTAGGGACGTACGTGCCATTTAAATAGGTATTATTTTTGAAGTCTGACTGGGTAAGATTTGTAGCAACGCATTTTGAAATAATGTAATAATTGATTCATTTGATCCAATGTAGATGACGTTGTGTCTTGTTTCCAACTCAGTCATTTTATGCAGAGCAACGTCATTATAGGGGATAAATATGTTTCAGTCATAGAGATTCAAATCACTTTCTCTGGTTTCTAAATAAATTCATTGGTCAACATTTGGGATTCACATTTTCGTCTGATACATATGACGCCCCTTCAGGGACTTATAACCCTAAAAAACTTGAAGTGGGTAGAAAAAAATTCTGTAAATCAGAAAATGGGAGATAGTAAAGTCATCTTTTCAGTTGGTTAATTTGGCACAATCTATGACTCAAGCGGATCCGACCCACATACGTTTGGCATAAGCTTTGCAACATAAAAGTTAATGAAGGGCACTATATCTGCAATATAAGTGGATACGAAAAGAAAAAAAATGAGCATTCTTTTAGCAAAGTTATTCCACATATGAAATTCAAGATTAAATCTCTTATGTTTCTTTATCAAGTGCAAAATTCTATCAAGTGCAAGTGTAACCTCGGCATAAATGGATAGTCAGACAGACAGACAGACAGACAGACAGACAGACAGACAGACAGACAGACGACAGACAGACAGACAGACAGTGGGCAGTCCCTAACAAACACTCCCACTCAACTTAATGGCATTAACATGGTGAACGACCAGACTCTAGAAGATGCCTCCACTACAAGGTCACAAAATATGCCTAATGGTACATGTGAACGAAAATCGTTCAATTACATGTATGATACATTGTCGAAAATCCTTTATTCATGATACACCGTCAAAAATTTACTTTAAGACACTCCCTGAATTTTCCTCTGCCTTGTAAGACTTCCATGATATGCAAAATGCCCGCAGTCTCAGTATCTACAATGGGGTTGTTCCGCTTATACAATATTTTGTGCGCTGAAGGAAGTGTTGTGGGAAAATCCACAATCAGATGAGCAAGTAATGGCCGACAACTTTGAGTTATCTACAATGGGGATGCGAGTTGTGACCACCAACTTTGAGTTATCCATAATGGGGCTACCATTAATGTGTCTGTCTCGTCTTCAACTATCTTCTATTAAAACATACTGAGGATACCGAAAGGTGCAAAAATATATACATACGGTTTAGTCAAAAATATTGAAAAAGCATCCACTGGCATCACATTAGCATCTGGTTTAAATGAAATGTATTTGTCAAGTTTATGATTAAGCCTAGATGTCTGGTTTGCAAAATCTACCCATAATTTCCTTTAAATATCCCAGAGTGAAGCCCATTGAAGCTCATCATTAAGATTTAGTCCCTCAGAAAGTTCATCTTCCTTCACATTCAGAAAGCCTACTCTTAAATGAATATTACTTTAAATGCACCAGTTTCAGGTATCAAATATCTCTCCCCAACAAATAACAAGCATGACCAACTTGAAGTGTTATCACAATATGAATCAATGTGCTTGTTAGATTCTCTTTCAGCCCCAACAGTTATGTGGCATTTCTGTTCCTCTTTTGATCAATTCCCCCTGTAGCAATGTCTCTATTTTTGTAATACATCCAAGCCATTTTTGGAGCTGTCAGTTTAGTTTTCCCTATTAGGGTTGCCATGAGAGATACGTTTGAAACCATCTTCTAAATTATCATTCAGCACTGACTCTCACAGACCTGGATATGATCATAGTAGATTCAAAATTGTCATTGTTTAATAAGATGTGTATCTTAGATTCTCTCTAAAGGCCTATATCTTAATAAGGTATATTCTACACCCGGTTCAGCAACTACCCGTTTGCTAATTAATCTAGACAATTCTATTATAGAACTTTGTGAACGTATACTTATAACTAAGAACAATTTGAAAATAACATTTTTTCGGAAGTGTCTGCGTACGACTGGTTGTCAACAGACTTTTAACCCTTAAAGCGCCAAGAAAAAATAATGCATCTGAAAATTACGTCTGCTGAAGTCGTCTGCTTCAAGTAATTGCCTAGCATTACTGACGAATTAAGTATAGAAGCAAACAGCGTGGAACCATAACAGACTGAACCAAAACAGGAGCAGTCTGATCTGGGTCTACACTGTTTGTCATAGAGGCTTCTTAAACATTTCAGCAGACGAGAAAAGCTGACGACTTTTGTTGCGGTTGGCGCATTAAGGGTTAGTTCAGGTTGTCACAGCAAAATGTCTGGTGACAACAAGTTGTAAACAGCAAAAGTATGCTGACAACCTGTTGTCTTTTCCCAATACTCCTGTGAACTAAGTATGTTTAAACCTTAAGTTCTGAAGAGAACCAGTTACATTTTCTGACAAACGTGTAGAAAACTGGAATAAATACTGAATGAACAAGAATGAACAAGAACAAGAAGTGGGCAAAGCTCACATACACATCGGTGGTTGTAACACTTTCAGAGAAAAGACAAAATTGTCAAAGATTTCACGATCCTAAATCAAGTAGTTTCTGAGAAGACGTTGATGAAAAATGTTCATATGTGTTATATAAGAGTAACAGAAGGAAAAATTGAAAATTTGAAAAAAGAAGTCAAAATGAGGGTTAGCACCTTAATTTTCATTTACACAATACACTTTGCTTATCTGAAAGTGTACACAAAGTTTCATAATCCTAAATCAAATAGTTGATGAGAAAATCCTGACGAAAAACGTCCATATGTGTTATATAGGAGCGACAGAAAGAAAAAAATTAAAAAGAAGGCAAAATGAGCTTTAGCATCTTTATTTTCATTTACACAATACATTTAGCCTACCTGAAGGTGTACACAAAATTTGAAAACACTGGCTCCAATAGGAACCGAGAAATCTGCGACAGAAATTTTCATTGGAGAGAAAGAATAATGAACATTTAAGGGACTGATAAGCAATTTGTGGCTGATTTTTGTAACACAATACAACTTATCACTATCAAGCTTTGTACCAAATTTCAGAATCCTAACTAAAGTAGTTGTTGAGATATCTTTGACAGAAAAAAATGTCCATATGTATTTTACGAGAGTGAAAGAAAGAAAAAATGAAAAATTGAAAAAAGAAGGTAAAATGAGGATTAGCATCTTAATTTCCATTTACACAGTACACTTTGCCTACCTGAAGGTGTACACAAAATTTTACCAAATTTCAGAGCCCTAAGTCAAGTAGTTGCTGAGAAATCTTTGACGGAAAATATTTTTACAGACAGACAAACACACAAACAAACACACATAATTACAGAAAATGCAAAAAACTACACTGCTCAAATTATTTAAAGGAACACTGCGTGTTTTGCCATTGCTCACATACAAATGCTCTTATAGTCCGATTCATAGTAAGAGTTAGATTAATAAGGTAAAACATGGTTGTCCTGTGATTTGGTACTGATCAAGGATGATGTATCTTGATGAAAATGAAGTAATCTCTTACCAAAAATTACCATGGAACGTTTTATGTAAAAATGGAATTTTGTTAAAAATACCCCTTTTTCCAAAACCAAATTTGAAGACGATTTTTTCAATCAATCATCACACCACCATCATTTGTACATTCAATAACCCTTTAATGTTACAGAAATCATTAGGTTACGCTATAAAAAACGCAAAGATTCTACAGAGTTCCTGAGAAAATTGTAATTTTCAAGAAATTTTAAAATTACAAAATTTGAGCCATGAACTTGATCAGCGATTGTTTTGTCAAAAACTTTTTTGATCAAATACTTTGACTCTCCTTGCAAAGATATCAAAAGAAACTGGGGTTCTACCTTATTGTCTAGTGAAATGTATGGCTTGTCTATAGGACAGGGGTTAACATTATCCTATGGAAAATTATCAGGTGTTCCTTTAAATATTTTTAACAGTGTATATACCCCCTATATACATATGCGTGAAGTTGGCTAGTCAATCAACAATCAACAATCGACATTCAATGTCTAGCTAGACAATCGACATTCAGCTCAACATTCAATGTCTAGCTAGACAATCGACATTCGGCTCAACATTCAATGTCTAGCTAGACAATCAACATTCAGCTCAACATTCAATGTCTAGCTAGACAATCGACATTCAGCTCAACAATGAATGTCTAGCTAGACAATCAACATTCAGCTCAACATTCGAGTTAGCAATGTGTCCGAACTTCTGAAGCCGAATCTTGGCGAATGTTGAGCTAGACAATCGACATTCAGCTCAATATTCAATGTCTAGCTCGACAATCGGCTCAACATTCAATGTCTAGCTAGCCAATCAACATTCAGCTCAACATTCGAGTTAGCAATGCGTCCGAACTTCTGAAGCCGAATCTGGGCGAATGTTGAGCTAGACAATCGACATTCAGCTCAACAATGAATGTCTAGCTAGACAATCAACATTCAGCTCAACATTAGAGTTAGCAATGTGTCCGAACTTCTGAAGCCGAATCTTGGCGAATGTTGAGCTAGACAATCGACATTCAGCTCAACATTCAATGTCTAGCTCGACAATCGGCTCAACATTGAATGTCTAGCTAGACAATCAACATTCAGCTCAACATTCGAGTTAGCAATGCGTCGGAACTTCTGAAGCCGAATCTGGGCGAATGTTGAGCTAGACAATCGACATACAGCTCAACATTCAATGTCTAGTTAGACAATCGACATTTGGCTCAACATTCAATGTCTAGCTCGACAATCAACATTCAGCTCAACATTCGAGTTAGCAATGCGTCCGAACTTCTGAAGCCGAATCTTGGCGAATGTTGAGCTAGACAATCGACAGATAGCTCAATATTCAATGTCTAGCTCGACATTCAGCTCCATATTGAATGCCTAGCTAGCCAATCAACATTCAGCTCAACATTCGAGTTAGCAATCAGTCCGACCTCTGAGGCCGAATCTTGGCGAATGTTGAGCTAGACAATCGACATTCAGCTCAACATTCAATGTCTAGCTAGACAATCGACATTCAGCTCAACATTCGAGTTAGCAATGTGTCGGAACTTCTGAAGCCGAATCTGGGCGAATGTTGAGCTAGACAATCGACATTCAGCTCAACATTCAATGTCTAGTTAGACAATCGACATTTGGCTCAACATTCAATGTCTAGCTAGACAATCGACATTCAGCTCAACATTCGAATTAGCAATGTGTCCGAACTTCTGAAGCCGAATCTTGGCGAATGTTGAGCTAGACAATCGACATTCGGCTCAACATTCAATGTCTAGCTCGACAATCGACACTCGGCTCAACATTGAATGTCTAGCTAGACAATCAACATTCAGCTCAACATTCGAGTTAGCAATGTGTCCGAACTTCTGAAGCCGAATCTTGGCGAATGTTGAGCTAGACAATCGACATTCGGCTCAACATTCAATGTCTAGCTCGACAATCGACATTCGGCTCAACATTGAATGTCTAGCTAGACAATCGACATTCAGCTCAATATTTGAGTTAGCAATGTGTCCGAACTTCTGAAGCCGAATCTTGGCGAATGTTGAGCTAGACAATCAACATTCGGCTCAACGTTCAATGTCTAGCTCGACAATCGACATTCGGCTCAACATTGAATGTCTAGCTAGACAATCAACATTCAGCTCAACATTCGAGTTAGCAATGCGTCCGAACTTCTGAAGCCAAATCTGGGCGAATGTTGAGCTAGACAATCGACATTCAGCTCAACATTCAATGTCTAGCTAGACAATCGGCTCAACATTCAATGTCTAGCTCGACAATCAACAGTCAGCTCAACATTCGAGTTAGCAATGAGTCCGAACTTCTGAAGCCGAATCTTGGCGAATGTTGAGCTAGACAATCGACATTCAGCTTAACATTCAATGTCTAGCTCGACATTCGGCTCCATATTGAATGTCTAGCTACATGTAGACATTCAACATTCAGCTCAACATTTGAGTCAGCAATCAGTCCGAACTTCTGAGGCCGAATCTTGGCGAATGTTGAGCTAGACAATCGACATTCGGCTCAACATTCAATTTCTAGCTCGACAATCGACATTCGGCTCAACATTGAATGTCTAGCTAGACAATCAACATTCAGCTCAACATTCGAGTTAGCAATGTGTCCTAACTCCTGAAGCCGAATCTTGGCGAATGTTGAGCTAGACAATCGACATTCGGCTAAACATTCAATGTCTAGCTCGACATTCGGCTCAACATTGAATGTCTAGCTAGACAATCAACATTCAGCTCAACATTCGAGTTAGCAATGCGTCCGAACTTCTGAAGCCGAATCTTGGCGAATGTTGAGCTAGACAATCGACATTCAGCTCAACATTCAATGTCTAGCTCGACATTCGGCTCCATATTGAATGTCTAGCTAGACAATCAACATTCACCTCAACATTCGAGTTAGAAATGCGTCCGAACTTCTGAAGCCGAATCTTGGCGAATGTTGAGCTAGACAATCGACATTCAGCTCAACATTCAATGTCTAGCTAGACAATCGACATTCAGCTCAACATTCGAGTTAGCAATGTTTCCGAGCTTCTGAAGCCAAATCTTGGCGAATGTTGAGCTAGACAATCGATATTCAGCTCAACATTCAATGTCTAGCTAGACAATCAACATTCAGCTCAACATTCAATGTCTACATAGACAATCGACATTCAGCTCATCAATGAATGTCTAGCTAGACAATCAACATTCAGCTCAATATTCGAGTTAGCAATGTGTCCGAACTTCTGAAGCCGAATCTTGGCGAATGTTGAGCTAGACAATCGACATTCAGCTCAACATTCAATGTCTAGCTCGACAATCGGCTCAACATTGAATGTCTAGCTAGACAATCAACATTCAGCTCAACATTCGAGTTAGCAATGCGACGGAACTTCTGAAGCCGAATCTGGGCGAATGCTGAGCTAGACAATCGACATTCAGCTCAACATTCAATGTCTAGTTCGACAATCGACATTTGGCTCAACATTCAATGTCTAGCTCGACAATCAACATTCAGCTCAACATTCGAGTTAGCAATGAGTCCGAACTTCTGTAGCCGAATCTTGGTGAATGTTGAGCTAGACAATCGACATTCAGCTCAACATTCAATGTCTAGCTAGACAATCGACATTCAGCTCAACATTCGAGTTAGCAATGTGTCCGAACTTCTGAAGCCAAATCTTGGCGAATGTTGAGCTAGACAATCGACATTCGGCTCAACATTCAATGTCTAGCTCGACAATCGACATTCGGCTCAACATTGAATGTCTAGCTAGACAATCAACATTCAGCTCAACATTCGAGTTAGCAATGCGTCCGAACTTCTGAAGCCGAATCTTGGCGAATGTTGAGCTAGACAATCGACATTCAGCTCAACATTCAATGTCTAGCTCGACATTCGGCTCAACATTGAATGTCTAGCTAGACAATCAACATTCAGCTCAACATTCGAGTTAACAATCAGTCCGATTTTCTGAGGCCGAATCTTGGCGAATGTTAAGCTAGACAATCGACATTCAGCTCAACATTCAATGTCTAGCTAGACAATCAGCTCAACATTCAATGTCTAGCTAGACAATCGACATTCAGCTCAACATTCGAGTTAGCAATGTGTCCGAAGTTCTGAAGCCGAATCTTGGCGAATGTTGAGCTAGACAATCGACATTCAGCTCAACATTCAATGTCTAGCTAGACAATCAGCTCAACATTGAATGTCTAGCTCGACAAGCAACAATCAGCTCAACATTCTAGTTAGCAATGAGTCCGAACTTCTGAAGCCGAATCTTGGCGAATGTTGAGCTAGACAATCGACATTCGGCTCAACATTCAATGTCGAGCTCGACATTCGGCTCAACATTCAATGTCTAGCTAGACAATCAACATTCAGCTCAACATTCGAGTAAGCAATGCGTCCGAACTTCTGAAGCCGAATCTTGTCGAATGTTGAGCTAGACAATCGACATTCAGCTCAACATTCAATGTCTAGCTCGACATTCGGCTCAACATTGAATGTCTAGCTAGACAATCAACATTCAGCTCAACATTCGAGTTAGCAATGTGCCCGAACTTATGAAGCCGAATCTTGGCGAATGTTGAGCTATACAATCAACATTCGGCTTAACATTCAATGTCTAGCTCGACATTCGGCTCAACATTGAATGTCTAGCTAGACAATCAACATTCAGCTCAACATTCGAGTTAACAATCAGTCCGATTTTCTGAGGCCGAATCTGGGCGAATGTTGAGCTAGACAATCGACATTCAGCTCAACATTCAATGTCTAGCTAGACAATCGGCTCAACATTCAATGTCTAGCTCGACAATCAACAGTCAGCTCAACATTCGAGTTAGCAATGAGTCCGAACTTCTGAAGCCGAATCTTGGCGAATGTTGAGCTAGACAATCGACATTCAGCTTAACATTCAATGTCTAGCTCGACATTCGGCTCCATATTGAATGTCTAGCTACATGTAGACATTCAACATTCAGCTTAACATTTGAGTCAGCAATCAGTCCGAACTTCTGAGGCCGAATCTTGGCGAATGTTGAGCTAGACAATCGACATTCGGCTCAACATTCAATTTCTAGCTCGACAATCGACATTCGGCTCAACATTGAATGTCTAGCTAGACAATCAACATTCAGCTCAACATTCGAGTTAGCAATGTGTCCTAACTCCTGAAGCCGAATCTTGGCGAATGTTGAGCTAGACAATCGACATTCGGCTAAACATTCAATGTCTAGCTCGACATTCGGCTCAACATTGAATGTCTAGCTAGACAATCAACATTCAGCTCAACATTCGAGTTAGCAATGCGTCCGAACTTCTGAAGCCGAATCTTGGCGAATGTTGAGCTAGACAATCGACATTCAGCTCAACATTCAATGTCTAGCTCGACATTCGGCTCCATATTGAATGTCTAGCTAGACAATCAACATTCACCTCAACATTCGAGTTAGCAATGCGTCCGAACTTCTGAAGCCGAATCTTGGCGAATGTTGAGCTAGACAATCGACATTCAGCTCAACATTCAATGTCTAGCTAGACAATCGACATTCAGCTCAACATTCGAGTTAGCAATGTTTCCGAGCTTCTGAAGCCAAATCTTGGCGAATGTTGAGCTAGACAATCGATATTCAGCTCAACATTCAATGTCTAGCTAGACAATCAACATTCAGCTCAACATTCAATGTCTACATAGACAATCGACATTCAGCTCATCAATGAATGTCTAGCTAGACAATCAACATTCAGCTCAATATTCGAGTTAGCAATGTGTCCGAACTTCTGAAGCCGAATCTTGGCGAATGTTGAGCTAGACAATCGACATTCAGCTCAACATTCAATGTCTAGCTCGACAATCGGCTCAACATTGAATGTCTAGCTAGACAATCAACATTCAGCTCAACATTCGAGTTAGCAATGCGACGGAACTTCTGAAGCCGAATCTGGGCGAATGCTGAGCTAGACAATCGACATTCAGCTCAACATTCAATGTCTAGTTCGACAATCGACATTTGGCTCAACATTCAATGTCTAGCTCGACAATCAACATTCAGCTCAACATTCGAGTTAGCAATGAGTCCGAACTTCTGTAGCCGAATCTTGGTGAATGTTGAGCTAGACAATCGACATTCAGCTCAACATTCAATGTCTAGCTAGACAATCGACATTCAGCTCAACATTCGAGTTAGCAATGTGTCCGAACTTCTGAAGCCAAATCTTGGCGAATGTTGAGCTAGACAATCGACATTCGGCTCAACATTCAATGTCTAGCTCGACAATCGACATTCGGCTCAACATTGAATGTCTAGCTAGACAATCAACATTCAGCTCAACATTCGAGTTAGCAATGCGTCCGAACTTCTGAAGCCGAATCTTGGCGAATGTTGAGCTAGACAATCGACATTCAGCTCAACATTCAATGTCTAGCTCGACATTCGGCTCAACATTGAATGTCTAGCTAGACAATCAACATTCAACTCAACATTCGAGTTAACAATCAGTCCGATTTTCTGAGGCCGAATCTTGGCGAATGTTAAGCTAGACAATCGACATTCAGCTCAACATTCAATGTCTAGCTAGACAATCAGCTCAACATTCAATGTCTAGCTAGACAATCGACATTCAGCTCAACATTCGAGTTAGCAATGTGTCCGAAGTTCTGAAGCCGAATCTTGGCGAATGTTGAGCTAGACAATCGACATTCAGCTCAACATTCAATGTCTAGCTAGACAATCAGCTCAACATTGAATGTCTAGCTCGACAAGCAACAATCAGCTCAACATTCTAGTTAGCAATGAGTCCGAACTTCTGAAGCCGAATCTTGGCGAATGTTGAGCTAGACAATCGACATTCGGCTCAACATTCAATGTCGAGCTCGACATTCGGCTTAACATTCAATGTCTAGCTAGACAATCAACATTCAGCTCAACATTCGAGTTAGCAATGCGTCCGAACTTCTGAAGCCGAATCTTGTCGAATGTTGAGCTAGACAATCGACATTCAGCTCAACATTCAATGTCTAGCTCGACATTCGGCTCAACATTGAATGTCTAGCTAGACAATCAACATTCAGCTCAACATTCGAGTTAGCAATGTGCCCGAACTTATGAAGCCGAATCTTGGCGAATGTTGAGCTATACAATCAACATTCGGCTTAACATTCAATGTCTAGCTCGACATTCGGCTCAACATTGAATGTCTAGCTAGACAATCAACATTCAGCTCAACATTCGAGTTAACAATCAGTCCGATTTTCTGAGGCCGAATCTTGGCGAATGTTGAGCTAGACAATCGACATTCAGCTCAACATTCAATGTCTAGCTAGACAATCGACATTCAGCTCAACATTCGTGTTAGCAATGTGTCCGAACTTCTGAAGCCGAATCTTGGCGAATGTTGAGCTAGACAATCGACATTCAGCTCAACATTCAATGTCTAGCTAGACAATCAGCTCAACATTCAATGTCTAGCTCGACAATCAACATTCAGCTCAACATTCAAGTTAGCAATGAGTCCGAACTTCTGAGGCCGAATCTTGGCGAATGTTGAGCTAGACAATCGACATTCAGCTCAACATTCAATGTCTAGCTCGATATTCGGCTCCATATTGAATGTCTAGCTAGACAATCAACATTCAGCTCAACATTCGAGTTAGCAATCAGTCCGAACTTCTGAGGCCGAATCTTGGCGAATGTTGAGCTTGACAATCGACATTCGGCTCAACATTCAATATCTAGGTCGACAATCGACATTCGGCTCAACATTGAATGTCTAGCTAGACAATCAACATTCAGCTCAACATTCGAGTTAGCAATGCGTCCGAACTTCTGAAGCCGAATCTTGGCGAATGTTGAGCTAGACAATCGACATTCAGCTCAACATTCAATGTCTAGCTCGTCAATCGGCTCAACATTGAATGTCTTGCTAGACAATGAACATTCAGCTCAACATTCGAGTTAGCAATGCGTCCTAACTTCTGAAGCCGAATCTTGGCGAATGTTGAGCTAGACAATCGACATTCGGCTCAACATTCAATGTCGAACTCGACATTCGGCTCAACCTTGAACATCTAGCTAGACAATCAACATTCAGCTCAACATTCGAGTTAGCAATGCGTCCGAACTTCTGAAGCCGAATCTTTGCGAATGTTGAGCTAGACAATCGACATTCAGCTCAACATTCAATGTCTAGCTCGACATTCGGCTCAACATTGAATGTCTAGCTAGACAATCAACATTCAGCTCAGCATTCGAGTAAGCAATCAGTCCGATTTTCTGACACCGAATCTTGGCGAATGTTGAGCTAGACAACCGACATTCAGCTCAACATTCAATGTCTAGCTAGACAATCGACATTCAGCTCAACATTCGAGTTAGCAATGTGTCCGAACTTCTGATGCCGAATCTTGGCGAATGTTGAGCTAGACAATCGACATACAGCTCAACATTCAATGTCTAGCTCGACATTCGGCTCCCTATTGAATGTCTAGCTAGACAATCAACATTCAGCTCAACATTCGAGTTAGCAATCAGTCCGAACCTCTGAGGCCGAATCTTGGCGACTGTTGATCTAGACAATCGACATTCAGCTCAACATTCAATGTCTAGCTAGACAATCGAGATTCAGCTCAACATTCGAGTTAGCAATGTGTCCGAACTTCTGAAGCCGAATTTTGGCGAATGTTGAGCTAGACAATCGACATTCGGCTCAACATTCAATGTCTAGCTCGACAATCGACATTCGGCTCAACATTCAATGTCTAGCTAGACAATCAACATTCAGCTCAACATTCGAGTTAGCAATGCGTCCGAACTTCTGAAGCCGAATCTTGGCGAATGTTGAGCTAGACAATCGACATTCAGCTCAACATTCAATGTCTAGCTCGACATTCGGCTCAACATTGAATGTCTAGCTAGACAATCAACATTCAGCTCAACATTCGAGTTAACAATCAGTCCGATTTTCTGAGGCCGAATCTTGGCGAATGTTGAGCTAGACAATCGACATTCAGCTCAACATTCATTGTCTAGCTAGACAATCGACATTCAGCTCAACATTCGTGTTAGCAATGTGTCCGAACTTCTGAAGCCGAATCTTGGCGAATGTTGAGCTAGACAATCGACATTCAGCTCAACATTCAATGTCTAGCTAGACAATCAGCTCAACATTCAATGTCTAGCTCGACAATCAACATTCAGCTCAACATTCAAGTTAGCAATGAGTCCGAACTTCTGAGGCCGAATCTTGGCGAATGTTGAGCTAGACAATCGACATTCAGCTCAACATTCAATGTCTAGCTCGATATTCGGCTCCATATTGAATGTCTAGCTAGACAATCAACATTCAGCTCAACATTCGAGTTAGCAATCAGTCCGAACTTCTGAGGCCGAATCTTGGCGAATGTTGAGCTTGACAATCGACATTCGGCTCAACATTCAATATCTAGGTCGACAATCGACATTCGGCTCAACATTGAATGTCTAGCTAGACAATCAACATTCAGCTCAACATTCGAGTTCGCAATGCGTCCGAACTTCTGAAGCCGAATCTTGGCGAATGTTGAGCTAGACAATCGACATTCAGCTCAACATTCAATGTCTAGCTCGTCAATCGGCTCAACATTGAATGTCTTGCTAGACAATGAACATTCAGCTCAACATTCGAGTTAGCAATGCGTCCTAACTTCTGAAGCCGAATCTTGGCGAATGTTGAGCTAGACAATCGACATTCGGCTCAACATTCAATGTCGAACTCGACATTCGGCTCAACATTGAACATCTAGCTAGACAATCAACATTCAGCTCAACATTCGAGTTAGCAATGCGTCCGAACTTCTGAAGCCGAATCTTTGCGAATGTTGAGCTAGACAATCGACATTCAGCTCAACATTCAATGTCTAGCTCGACATTCGGCTCAACATTGAATGTCTAGCTAGACAATCAACATTCAGCTCAGCATTCGAGTAAGCAATCAGTCCGATTTTCTGACACCGAATCTTGGCGAATGTTGAGCTAGACAATCGACATTCAGCTCAACATTCAATGTCTAGCTAGACAATCGACATTCAGCTCAACATTCGAGTTAGCAATGTGTCCGAACTTCTGATGCCGAATCTTGGCGAATGTTGAGCTAGACAATCGACATACAGCTCAACATTCAATGTCTAGCTCGACATTCGGCTCCCTATTGAGTGTCTAGCTAGACAATCAACATTCAGCTCAACATTCGAGTTAGCAATCAGTCCGAACTTCTGAGGCCGAATCTTGGCGAATGTTGAGCTAGACAATCGACATTTAGCTAAACATTCAATGTCTAGCTCGACATTCGGCTCAACATTGAATGTCTAGCTAGACAATCAACGTTCAGCTCTACATTCGAGTTAGCAATGCGTCCGAACTTCTGAAGACGAATCTTGGCGAATGTTGAGCTAGACAATCGACATTCAGCTCAACATTCACTGTCTAGCTCGACATTCGGCTCCATATTAAATGTCTAGCTAGACAATCAACATTCAGCTCAACATTCGAGTTAGCGATGCGTTAGAACTTCTGAAGCCGAATCTTGGCGAATGTTGAGCTAGACAATCGACATTCAGCTCAACATTCAATGTCTAGCTAGACAATCGACATTCAGCTCAACATTCGAGTTAGCAATGTTTCCGAACTTCTGAAGCCGATTCTCGGCGAATGTTGAGCTCGACAATCGACATTCAGCTCAACATTCAATGTCTAACTAGACAATCAACATTCAGCTCAACATTCGAGTAAGCAATGCGTCCGAACTTCTGAAGCCGAATCTTGGCGAATGTTGAGCTAGACGATCGACATTCGGCTCAACATTCAATGTCTAGCTCGACAATCAACATTCAGCTCAACATTCGAGTCAGTTATGAGTCCGAACGTCTGAGGCCGAATCTTGTCGAATGTTGAGCTAGACAATCGACATTCAGCTCAACATTCAATGTCTAGCTCGACAATCGACATTCGGCTCAACATTGAATGTCTAGCTAGACAATCAACATTCAGCTCAACATTCAATGTCTATCTAAACAATCGACATTCAGCTCATCAATGAATGTCTAGCTAGACAATCAACATTCAGCTCAACATTCGAGTTAGCAATGTGTCCGAACTTCTGAAGCCGAATCTTGGCGAATGTTGAGCTAGACAATCGACATTCAGCTCAACATTCAATGTCTAGCTCGACAATCGGCTCAACATTGAATATCTAGTTAGAAAATCAACATTCAGCTCAAAATTCGAGTAAGCAATGCATCCGAACTTCTGAAGCCGAATCTGGGCGAATGTTGAGCTAGACAATCGATATTCAGCTCAACAATGAATGTCTAGCTAGACAATCAACATTCAGCTCAACATTAGAGTTAGCAATGTGTCCGAACTTCTGAAGCCGAATCTTGGCGAATGTTGAGCTAGACAATCGACATTCAGCTCAACATTCAATGTCTAGCTCGACAATCGGCTCAACATTGAATGTCTAGCTAGACAATCAACATTCAGCTCAACATTCGAGTTAGCAATGCGTCGGAACTTCTGAAGCCGAATCTGGGCGAATGCTGAGCTAGACAATCGACATTCAGCTCAACATTCAATGTCTAGCTCGATATTCGGCTACATATTGAATGTCTAGCTAGACAATCAACATTCAGCTCAACATTCGAGTTAGCAATCAGTCCGAACTTCTGAGGCCGAATCTTAACGAATGTTGATCTAGACAATCGACATTCAGCTCAACATTCAATGTCTAGCTAGACAATCGACATTCAGCTCAAGATTCGAGTTAGCAATGTGTCCGAACTTCTGAAGCCGAATCTTGGCGAATGTTGAGCTAGACAATCGACATTCGGCTCAACATTCAATGTCTAGCTCGACAATCGACATTCGGCTCAACATTGAATGTCTAGCTAGATAATCAACATTCAGCTCAACATTCGAGTTAGCAATGCGTCCTAACTTCTGAAGCCGAATCTTGGCTAATGTTGAGCTAGACAATCGACATTCGGCACAACATTCAATGTCGAGCTCGACATTCGGCTCAACATTGAATGTCTAGCTAGACAATCAACATTCAGCTCAACATTCGAGTTAGCAATGCGTCCGAACTTCTGAAGCCGAATCTTGGCGAATGTTGAGCTAGACAATCGACATTCGGCTCAACATTCAATGTCTAGCTCGACAATCGACATTCAGATTAACATTCGCCGGAGTTAGCAATTTGTCCGAACTTCTGAAGCCGAATCTTGGCGAATGTTGAGCTAGGCAATCGACATTCGGCTCAACATACATTCAATGTCTAGCTCGACAATCGACATTCGGCTCAACATTCAATTTCTAGCTAGACAATCAACATTCAGCTCAACATTCGAGTTAGCAATGCGTCCGAACTTCTGAAGCCGAATCTTGTCGAATGTTGAGCTAGACAATCGACATTCAGCTCAACATTCAATGTCTAGCTCGACAATCGACATTCGGCTCAACATTGAATGTCTAGCTAGACAATCAACATTCAGCTCAACATTCAATGTCTATCTAGACAATCGACATTCAGCTCATCAATGAATGTCTAGCTAGACAATCAACATTCAGCTCAACATTCGAGTTAGCAATGTGTCCGAACTTCTGAAGCCGAATCTTGGCGAATGTTGAGCTAGGCAATCGACATTCAGCTCAACAATCAATGTCTAGCTAGACAATCAACATTCAGCTCAACATTCTATGTCTAGCTAGACAATCGACATTCAGCTCATCAATGAATGTCTAGCTAGACAATCAACATTCAGCTCAACATTCGAGTTAGCAATGTGTCCGAACTTCTGAAGCCGAATCTTGGCGAATGTTGAGCTAGACAATCGACATTCGGCTCAACATTCAATGTCGAGCTCGACATTCTTCTAAACATTGTATATCTAGCTAGACAATCAACATTCAGCTCAACATTCGAGTTATCAATGCGTCCGAACTTCTGAAGCCGAATCTTGGCGAATGTTGAGCTAGACAATCGACATTCAGCTCAACATTCAATGTCTAGCTCGACATTCGGCTCAACATTGAATGTCTAGCTAGACAATCAACATTCAGCTCAACATTCGAGTAAGCAATCAGTCCGATTTTCTGAGGCCGAATCTTGGCGAATGTTGAGCTGGACAATCGACATTCAGCTCAACATTCAATGTTTAGCTAGACAATCGACATTCAGCTCAACATTCGAGTTAGCAATGTGTCCGAACTTCTGATGCCGAATCTTGGCGAATGTTGAGCTAGACAATCCACATTCGGCTCAACATTCAATGTCTAGCTCGACAATCGACAATCGGCTCAACTTTAATGTCTAGCTAGACAATCAACATTCAGCTCAACATTCGAGTTAGCAATGCGTCCGAATTTCTGAAGCCGAATCTGGGCGAATGTTGAGCTAGACAATCGACATTCAGCTCAACTTTCAATGTCTAGCTCGACAATCGGCTCAACATTCAATGTCTAGCTCAACAATCAACATTCAGCTCAACATTCGAGTTAGCAATGCGTCCGAACTTCTGAAGCCGAATCTTGGCGAATGTTGAGCTAGACAATCGACATACAGCTCAACATTCAATGTCTAGCTCGACATTCGGCTCCATATTGAATGTCTAGCTAGACAATCAACATTCAGCTCAACATTCGAGTTAGCAATCAGTCCGAACTTCTGAGGCCGAATCTTGGCGAATATTGAGCTAGACTATCGACATTCGGCTCAACATTCAATTTCTAGCTCGACAATCGACATTCGGTTCAACATTGAATGTCTAGCTAGACAATCAACATTCAGCTCAACATTCGAGTTAGCAATGCGTCCGAACTTCTGAAGCCGAATCTTGGCGAATGTTGAGCTAGACAATCGACATTCAGCTAAACATTCAATGTCTAGCTCGACATTCGGCTCAACATTGAATGTCTAGCTAGACAATCAACGTTCAGCTCAACATTCGAGTTAGCAATGCGTCCGAACTTCTGAAGACGAATCTTGGCGAATGTTGAGCTAGACAATCGACATTCAGCTCAACATTCACTGCCTAGCTCGAGATTCGGCTCCATATTAAATTTCTAGCTAGACAATCAACATTCAGCTCAACATTCGAGTTAGCAATGCGTCAGAACTTCTGAAGCCGAATCTTGGCCAATGTTGAGCTAGACAATCGACATTCAGCTCAACATTCAATGTCTAGCTAGACAATCGACATTCAGCTCAACATTCGAGTTAGCAATGTTTCCGAACTTCTGAAGCCGAATCTCGGTGAATGTTGAGCTAGACAATCGACATTCAGCTCAACATTCAATGTCTAGCTAGACAATCAACATTCAGCTCAACATTCGAGTAAGCAATGCGTCCGAACTTCTGAAGCCGAATCTTGGCGAATGTTGAGCTAGACAATCGACATTCAGCTCAACATTCAATGTCTAGCTCGACAATCGACATTCGGCTCAACATTGAATGTCTAGCTAGACAATCAACATTCAGCTCATCATTCGAGTTAGCAATGCATCGGAACTTCTGAAGCCGAATCTTGCCGAATGTTGAGCTAGACAATCGACATTCAGCTCAACATTCAATGTCTAGCTAGACAATCGACATTCGGCTCAACATTGAATGTCTAGCTCGACAATCAACATTCAGCTCAACATTCGAGTTAGCAATGCGTCCGAACTTCTGAAGCCGAATCTTGGCGAATGTTGAGCTAGACAATCGACATTCAGCTCAACATTCAATGTCTAGCTCGACATTCGGCTCCATATTAAATGGCTAGCTAGACAATCAACATTCAGCTCAACATTCGAGTAAGCAATGCGTCCGAACTTCTGAAGCCGAATCTTGGTGAATGTTGAGCTAGACATACGACATTCAGCTCAACATTCTATATCTAGCGAGACAATCGATATTCAGCTCAACATTCGAGTTAGCGATGTGTCCGAACTTCTGAAGCCGAATCTTGGCGAATGTTGAGCTAGGCAATCGACATTCGGCTCAACATACATTCAATGTCTAGCTCGACAATCGACATTCGGCTCAACATTCAATTTCTAGCTAGACAATCAACATTCAGCTCAACATTCGAGTTAGCAATGCGTCCGAACTTCTGAAGCCGAATCTTGGCGAATGTTGAGCTAGACAATCGACATTTGGCTCAACATCCAATGTCTGGCTCGACATTCGGCTAAACGTTCAATGTCTAGCTAGACAATCAACATTTAGCTCAACATTCGAGTTAGCTATGAGTCCGAACTTCTGAGACCGAATCTTGGCGAATGTTGAGCTAGACAATCGACATTCAGCTCAACATTCAATGTCTAACTAGACAATCGACATTCAGCTCAGCATTCGAGTTAGCAATTTGTCCGACTTTCTGAAGCAGCCGAATCTTGGCCAATGTTGAGCTAGACAATCGACATTCGGCTCAACATTCAATGTCTAGCTAGACAATCGGCTAAACATTGAATGTCTAGCTAGACAATCAACATTCAGCTCAACATTCGAGTTAGCAATGCGTCCGAACTTCTGAAGCCGAATCTTGGCGAATGTTGAGCTAGACAATCGACATTCAGCTCAACATTCAATGTCTAGCTCGACAATCGACATTCAGATTAACATTCGCCGGAGTTAGCAATTTGTCCGAACTTCTGAAGCCGAATCTTGGCGAATGTTGAGCTAGACAATCGACATTCGGCTCAACATTCAATGTCTAGCTCGACAATCGACATTCGGCTCAACATTCAATGTCTAGCTAGACAATCAACATTCAGCTCAACATTCAATGTCTAGCTCGACAATCGACATTCAGCTTAACATTCGAGTTACGAATGTTTCCAAACTTCTGAACCCGAATTCGACCTATGTTGGGCTAGACTATAGACATTCAGCTCAACATTCGATTTAGTAAAGTTTCCGAACTCTGAAGTTGAATCTTGGCGAATGTTGAGCTCGACAATCGACATACAGCTCATCATTCGAGTGCGCAATGTTTCTGAACTTCTAAAGCTGAAATTTGGCGAATGTTGAGCGAGTCAATCGACTTTCGGCACAACATTCGATGTCTGGGTACTGCATATGTTCTAAAGCAAAATTTTTGCGAATGTTGAGCTAGACAATCGACAATCAGCTCGACATTCGAGTTAGCAATGTTTCCGAACTTCTGAAGCAGAATCTTGGCTAATGTCGAGCTAAACAATCGATGATTCGACTCAACATTCGTGAGTTTGGTACTGATGAAGTTCTTAAATAAAATTTAATTAAATTTTGTTCTTTAACATCACTTCATGCCTTTGTATCAGAAAAGAAAAAAAGATTTTGGGATCGGGAGTATATTGATCTGTCCTCATTGCAGGATACAGACGCTATTTGTATTAATTTGCGTACGAGGGCTCTGTCTATAGTTCAATTGTCTTAGTATGAAAAGTAAAGTAATTGCGATATTTCCCAAAGAGGGCCAATTTTCGGGACGCCCTGTACATAGTATTGCTGCTATACGAGTAAAACACACGAAAAATAAATTGTTATTTTCTTTCCATTCAAATGACTACACTTTTTGTGTACTTGGCGCAAACCCAAGCTTTTGTTTGTTAAAGCTAATACTTGTACAATACTTATTATGGTCTACGTACCAGCGCGTAGATTATCTAAGGTTTGGTTACTTGTTTGATTTTATACGTCCCAGTCAACAATTTTTCAGTTATGTTGGGACGGGTCTTCCTGGGTTGAACCAGTACTAAGCAAGGATTATTGGGTGTTGCTCAAGGATACAACGCAGTGACACCTGTGAGGCTTGAACCCACGGCCCTTCGGGCTCGAGTCAAGCACTCTACCACTGAGCCACTGCGCTCCCTGAGGTTTGGTTAAATCCACCATTTTATAATATCATGTGACTTAGTGCAATCATGTGATCTAATGATCCCACATGGCATCAAATAAACTGAGAGTAATATACTTTCGATTTCGACTTGTATTGTAAAGTTCCGTCGTCAAAACGCCCAGGAATTGGTCAATACAAACAAGTATGTGGTGGTGATTTAGATCACTGAGACATATAGCACAACAATAGAGAGGTTTAACATATATAGTAAAATATGAGACATTCGGTTGGTATTGTTATACATAGAAGTGGCTTATCTGTCGGTCTACAGAGGTCATTTGTGTATATGTCTATAGGAAGCACCTCGAGATGCGCTGAGACTCTTCTGATAAACGCTTAATTAATATATTCTTCACGCTAGAGAACCACTGTACTAACAGCGTAGCCATCGCGGGCTAGTAGCTGTCGACGAGGGCAATAAGCATTTTAGTATACCTGGCTGTTAAGAAGGTAAATTGTTTGTCAATATTTTACTTCTGAAAGTATTTTTCACTAATCATTGTCACTTATATACCCAGCTGCAAATCTGCTTATCAAGACTTATGTGAATTAAGCGATAGCAAATACAGCTCCTTAGTTATGCCAAATAATGACCTTTTTTCCTGAAAAGGCATTTTGTTTATGTTCTGGAATGTGTCTACTTAAGACAAACATGCAAAATATCAGTACTTTAACGTGCAAAAGTACAAAATCTATGGACAGAGTGTTTTGAAAGTTTATATTCAAGCTTTTTATACTGTACGCAAAGTTCTGTATATATAGGGTAATCTGGACCAGTGATTGGAACCCTACTGTGTGCAGTTATTGAGCTTAGATAAAAGAGAACTGTACACATATGTCGTGTGTTGTATCTACTACATCTAAGCTAGCACCTGTGATTTTGATACTTGTTGCATTTTAGAGCAGTGAATGCTTGGGCAAACTTGCTCGGACGCATAGGCCTTTGTTACTCACGTACAGAAAGTATGGATGAAGATGAAGCCCGAGAAAATTAAAGTTAGTCCTCTAGTCCCATTTGTCAGATATAAACAATGCATGCTTCATATACTGAAAGCCAAAAGTAACTTTACACTGTTATTTTATATACCTTTTCTGGGTATTGGTGAGTGGTATTTTAAATGTGTTTAATTCATATGAACCTTCAATCAGTTATTCATATGACAGTTGAATTTCATGTTTTTACTGTCAAAAATGCAAACACAATGCCCTTATGAAAGAAGCAAGGGTGCAAAATTAACTTTTCCAAAGTGCATCACTTTCGGATATGTTACTGTAGCTTTGCGATTGGACATTTTTTAATTTTAAAGAACCAGTCTGAAAGACAGGCTTTTGAATTGTTGTTTAAAGTTCAAATCAGCCCGGATCACCCTTCGAGTAACACAAATTAGAGTTGTGTTTTTACGTACACACCCCCTTTTGTTAACTTTACAGTGCTTTCAATGGAATTTCCCATAAGAAATTCTTTGCCGTTTTCTTCCAAACCGATGGGAATTTTTATTAGATTATCTTGTCACATACTCAGGGCAGAAGTCCCAAGGTATCGCTGATAAAAAAATCCAAATGTCATCTGAGATAAAGCTTTTAGCAGGCACTAAAGTTTACTATTGTTTTAATTCAAAGGGAGATAATTTCAAAGTAAACCAACTTTAAGATGCTGCCAAAAACAAACTATACGTCAGAGACAAAATGTCTTGCAGTATTTTAAATGGGCAATCGATGGCTCTTAAAATAGCGTGCTCAAATCCTAGATTTATTTTGGATTTTGTTAGGAAATGCTGATTTTGTGCTTTTAATGAAAGCACAGATAACTCGAAAGAAGATTAATTTACCTAAGTTGTTTTTCGTTAATTAGGTTCAGGGCGGGTACCAGCAACTCATTGCAATATATAATTTGGTTAAATCTAAAACAGTAAAGATATATTCAGTAGTTCAAAGTGTAAAGTTACTTTTGGTTTTAAGTATATTTCAAAATGAGCAAGCATTCCGCCATTTTAAGCTTACTCCAGAGCGGAAATATCCTCCATCATATCGTTGTAGTAGCCTCTGGTGCTTTTTCATTTACCAGTGTATCAATCGGCCTGCACATAAAGCGCCAGCAATAAATTCATCTGAAAATGATGTTTACTTGAGTCGCATGCTGCATTTTTTTGGTAACATTATTTGGCTTTGTCAGTATAGAGGCAAACAGTGTGGACTTAAATAGGAGCAGTCTGATCTGAGCCTTCACTGAATGCAAAAAAGGCTTCAAAAATATTTCAGCAGACGACAAAAGCAGACGAATGGTGGTGCGATTGGCGTTTAAAGTGTAAAGAGATTGCCCAAGTGCAGACTATGATTAAAAACCGCATTAATCTTACCACATTTCTTGTCGGTCTTCATTGTTTTCGAAGTAGTCCTTTATGAGTACAAAGGGTTAACAGAAGTATTACTTACTGTGAATGGTTGCAAACGTGACCTATAAATGTTTTTAATATACCCCCATTATAGCTTGTTATGTAAGCTGTGGTTCTCACAACTCTTAAATTACAATGAGGCTGTCATAGATTTACAAATTGGACCTAGTTTAATCTATAAACAAGAATTAGATACCCCGGTGATCGCTATGTTTACCACTTTTCGGCCCCTGGAGATGGGCACCCTACATGGGAGGAACATTTCATTAAAAATCAAAATGCAAGGTTTTTTTTCTAACCACACCTGTAAACTAAATCAACAAACGCAGTGAGGTGTTGTTTCAAAAAGTGCAGCAAATATGTAATAAATATGATTTCTTTTCCAAAAACATATTATTGACCAATCATGAAGCACTTTACTACTTAGATATAGTGCTGAGCTTCTACCAACCTTTTGAACCAAGCACTGCACTTTTTACAATAACAGGTCTGTGGCCTAAAAAACAAACCCCTTTTTAGAAAAATGACCAAAGAAATCTTCTAATTCAAACTAATAAACATTTTATAGTACGTCTATATTTTTTTGTTTGCAGTATTTATTCTAGAGAATTATTTAACAACGCTACACCCTACACATATTACAGGCAAATTCATAGTACAGCAAAATAAAGGAAATGGAAAAGAAAAATATTCATTTTCTTATATTTCTATTATTTTATATCAGAAATGCTTTAACCTTCACTCATATAGGCTAATTACACCACTTTACAATATACTATACCTAGAAAATGAATGTGCTTTACCATGATGAGTCAAATGTGGAGGTACCCCACCCACCCCCATTGACAAGGCCAGAATTACTTGCTCCTAGCTATGGGATATAGAATCCTTCACATTTAATCAAATTCTAATCATATAAAAAGCTATTTTGTGCAAAATTGAGCAATTTCTGCTAATTTAAGTGACAAAATCTTATAATATGTGACAGCCGGAGTCGATGAAGAGCATAACTATTTTCCATACAGAGTGGCTATTGTCACCGACAAGACATTTTGACCACTTGCATTTTTTCCAAAGGCCTAGCTGGAGAATAAAACTACCAGGATGCTGCAAGGTCAAGGTTAAGGAAAGGGAAATATCAAGGTCATAGAGGTCAAAGGACAAAGCTCAAGTTCACTTTGCAATTTTAATGGTCAGAAAGGTACAATTTCTACAATTTATGGCATATTTGCTCTCATTTGAGGTCAATTGGCCAAAGAAAAACATCAAATTATTGACAAAATTTGAAAATACTAGCACAACTTACTTTTTAATAAATTGCAGACTATAAATTTGGTAAAAGCATGCCTGTGAATTGGTATGTTGCTGCTGTTTCATTATGCCATTTTTTTCAAAGTGTCATGACTATTGCAGGATATAATAGTAAAGATTAAAATCGACTAATACGCATACATATATACATTTGAAATAACTCAAGGTCAGGGTCATCTTTAATGTCAAGGGTCAATTTAGACAGAAAATCAATACAATCTGACCCAACTGAACAATGTGGACAGTGCAACATCAGACAAGTTTCCAAGTTGTTCTACACTTTTGCTCAACCGAAAGGTCAATCTTTAAAAGGTCAAGGTCATATTGGGTCATATGACAGCCTCCTGTGCTATCTCTAAGTTTAACCAAGACAGACGTCAATAGTTGAGCATGACAATAAATGAGCATGCATATGTGGGTTTACCACATGTAATATTTTTCAACTCAGTTGCATATACAGGTTTGCCAATCACGTGATACGCAATTGGTAATCGCACATTTTATGGAAGTTTTCTTATCGATGCAAGGTATGTCAAAGTAAGGAATACTTTTTTTCGTGGGTGCTTTTTATCGATTTCAGAAAAGTAGCTTGGTTTTACAGGGATCATTCTCTCGTTGACTGTTTTAAGCTAAAACATGCAATTTTTGTGAAAAGCTGTGCAAAGTCTGCCACAGTGATTGGGCAAGAATCACACTTATGTCAGTACATGTTTATGTTGAAAGCTAATTGACTAATTTATTCAATCTAAGTAAAAAAGAAGGCAAAGATCAGGAATCGACACGATCAAGCACCACACATGACCCAGGATACCAATGGGAAAGTGACAACTTCACATTTAGACATCACAAACGAGAGCCAAGAGGTCAACCCTTTCCCAGCAGGTGATCTAAGGCTTATTTATGCATTTCAAATACTACCTTTAGTGAATAGATATCAGTTTTCCACAGATTGAGTATAGGATTGCCATTCCTTCGAGAGGAAAATGGCAACTGAAGACGATGATACGAAACACATGGTTTGGTAGGAGTCACACTTGAATCTGTGATAGCAAAATAGATAGGAATCACACTCCTTTGTGTAATTCAAAACTTTCTACTTCATCTGGAGCTGATGGAAGTCAGTTTATGACATTGCCTTTGTCCGTTACTGATCTCTCTATCATTAACTTGATATATTTGACATCTCCCCTAGAAGCATGAGTTGGATTGAGATGAAATCACGCGGGACACCAGGCCAATATGCAGATACAAATTTTCTAAAATACACTTATTTGTATATAAAAATCACATTGGCCAATTGAAATTCTTCAAAAGACATCTCACAAACCATATGTTTGATTTAACTAAACTTGGCTTGGTGGGAGACATCAGGGGAAAATTTAGATATAGACACCATACTCGTAGAAACATGTAAAGTCAGAATTGCCCAGCTAGTTTCATTCTGATATACAAGATGGCCTCAATGGTGACCTTCCTAATTATTCAAATGATATTTCCTCGCAAGCGTCGTGTTCAAAAATGAACTGAAACTTGGCAGATAGCCCCAATGTAATTTGAACAAAATGATTCAACTCTTTTATACCAACCAACGATAATTTAAGGGCCAATTTTGAACCCCTTTCCCCATTTCTGATGCAACAATTTTGCATTTTGCCCCTTTATCATGCTAAAGGTACCTGCCAATTTAACATTTTTCAAAGAATTCAATGAGTTTTACAGAATAGTTATTTTATGTTGTAGTATAGAAATATATATTAATTATGGAAGTGATCTGCACATGACAGTAACCATCGCAACCATTTGAGGTCATCCTGCAAGGTTAGATTTAATAACATGTTTATGTTGCTAAGCAGCAAGTGACATCACTTTCCTTCAAACTTTAGGATATACATACTGTTGCATGCACAACAAGTTATGCAATCTATTTTTTGTTTGTGATGTTTAAATGGTACAAACTCTTACATTGTAAAGAAATTTCCGCTATTTATTGGGTTATCATTGTTAGTAATAAACCAGCCTTGATTGGTGAGTATGCTTTTTCACAGATGGAGTTTGTTGGCTAGATGACTCAAGCTCAATTTAGTGGAAGCGTTGGGATAATGTCAGCTGCCAGGCCAAAGTTCCAAATCATGGAACGAGACTTCTCAGAGGGAAAGTTATGTGACAATGTAGTCTCAGATGTATAATACATTTGTGTAACGCATAAGATGTACTATATGCACTATGCAACATCAAACCTTACTATATGTGATAAAAGTAAAGCTAGTATATATATTAATAAATCACACTTGGTGGGTGAACATGTTTTCCCACTGACGGTGGATGGCTCATGTTACAATATTATTCATGCACAACAGTCGTTTGTATTCAATCCACGTGATTTTCGTCTAACAATAAACAAGTGTGATTCCTATCCATTTTGACTAAGTGGGAGGCCTGTCCTTTGTTGCTTGAAAACTTAAGTTTGATTCTTATCATATGGTGTGATTTCTTTCATTGTCTTTCTTTTCTAGTTTACTGCAAATTTCAAGTTTACTGCATAGAATAAGATTGTCTGTCATCATTTATTTACCAATTTTGATTTTACCAATATAATACTGTTGCTGCAGGATATTGTATGCAGCTAAAACGCTCAAACAACGCATTACTTGACAAACCAACCTACTCACATAGCAAAACCTTACGCCGATTTCCAAGATAACTATACCACCCTAGTCTAAAAGTACAACGTCATAAGGAATAACTTCTAATCCGGGTACTCTGCACTAGCTAGATGTTATTTCTGCAATCCACCAACAAACAATAAAATGATTGTTAAACATACGTTCAATCGAGCGCAAAAGGTAAGCAAATCATGTGAGATTATCACAAGTGTATCATGTGCTTGTCCGCCTCGATATAACTCAATCAAGTGACCACTATTACAGCTTACGAACATTTGTGAAATTTTGATAATTACAAGAACAAATACTCAAAAAAATGCTTCAGCATAACAGTGAAACATACTCATGCTTTGATATGGGAACCAGTGAGTTATTGATAAATGACGTGATGCTCAAAGTTTAGCCTCACAGTGCAGAAGTGCACCTCACATGCCTCACAGCCCAACATCAACGGGGACAATCCGTGATACACATGTGGTAATCTCACACGTTTTGTTTACCTTTTGCGCTCGATTGAAGGTGTGTTTGACAATTATTTTCTTAGTTTATCGTGAAGTACAGAAATGACACCTAGTGCAGAGTACCCACACTAGATTGTTCTTTCTCATGACGCTGTACCTTTAGACCAGGGTGGTATAGATCTCTTGAAATTCGTCGCAAGGTTGTGCTAATTGAGTTGGTAGGAATCACACGTAAGTTTTCAATTAAAAATGGATAGGCCTCAAGCTTGCAAATTGTTAAATGAAAATCACATGGATTTTATACTACACAGCTGCTGTTCATGAATATTATTGTAGAGTGAGCCATCCAGCTAACAATACCCGTCAGTGGCAAAGCATGTTCACTCACAAAGTGTTATTTATTAATTATATATATATACTAGGCCAAAAAAGAAACGCCGCATATAAAACATATATTGTATATGGGGGTCTTTTAACCAATATCTCGCAAACGATTTGTCACAGTTTGATCGCTGATTCTTGGATTATGAGTTCCTGGGGGTTGTGCTAGCTATCATTGTCACCGGACAAAATTATTTCAAAAGTTAAAACCTCCGTTTTAATCGATTTTGACGTCGCGTCATAAGGCGATGACGTCACGAATGTGTACGGTCTGACATTGTTCCAATCTATCAGAAACGTTTTCTAAGACGTTCAATCATCCTTGCCTGGCATCGAAATTGTTGGGCTATCACTGATGGCGTCACGTTAGCTTGTAACCTTCTTATCGCCTTTTTGCGTTCAGCATGTGTCCGTTTTGGCATCGTAAATTAGCAATGTGTACATTTCATTTTAAAGTTTTAAAATGTTTTCAAGCAAATTGGATATTAGACTAGTGATTTCAGTAGTTATTACATGTGTAAATCTAAATAAAATGAATTTGCACGTGAAAAATTTGAAAATAAATAGACAGCCAGTACACTGGTTTGGGTTGGCTGAGCTCAATGAAACAATGGCAGGAATAGTAGCGAAACATAGATATCAGATGATATTTTGTAACTCATTTAACGGTCAATATTTTAATCTTTATGTGTGGCGTTTCTTTTTTGGCCTAGTATATACTCAAAAATGCTTCAGCATAACAATGAAAGATACTCATGCTTTGATACGGGAACTAGTGAGGTTTTGGTAAATAAAATGATGCTCAACGTATAGCCTCACAGTGCGGAAGTGCAACTCACATGCTTTACAGCCAAATATCAACGGGGACAACCACGTGATACACATGTGGTAATTTCACACGTTTTGTTTACATTTTGCGCTTGATTGAAGGCGTATTTAGCAATTATTTTCTTGGTTTATTGTGGAGTACAGAAATGACACCTAGCGCAGAGTGTCACGGCCTAGGCGTTACCATGGATTGATTGACTCTACTTTCCTCTGTGGACTGGTGATGAATGACTGTCTGACTGGATGACTGATCAGTCAACCAATGACTGGTTCATTGGTTTGAATCTTTCAGGCGGTTATATACTATAAACACATACGCACTAATTCCAAACAATGGTAGCGTGATAGGAATTATGCATATGAGTTACACCAGGAATGAGTATGATGCTCAAACCTGTATCTTGTGTGATGTTCAATGTGGTGTTGTTCAGTACTGACACTGAATTTGTGTGGTATGGGGGAAAGGACTAGCGCTCACTTTAATCAGTAAATGAAATTGAGACTCTACTGTTAACGTACTGAATGCTTAAAAGATCATTAAATACGACGACACACACGAATGATCACTTAGACACACACATTTAATATATGTCTGGGAAATTATATGGTTGGACGGGGAATGGCTCACTATTATGACTGATCAACTGTTTGCACAGACTGCTGACTGCATGCACGACTGATCAAATGATCCTATGGTCACCGACTATGACGACAGACAATGAATGACCACGGACACTACAGACATATGCTTCCTATGTATGTAGGTGGACTTCAGTGGATTCACGGACTGCTAGTGCATTGGTAAAGAATGATGACTTAAGAATATTAAATTGATGAATTATAATTGAAAAATAGTTTCTAAAAAAAAAAAATGTTACAACATCAGATAATCAATGGCTGTCTTATAATACAATGTAACTCATTGAACACAGTTAACTTGCAGGGGTGCCTGGCTCAGCCTGTACCTTATCTCCAATGCAGTATTCAGTTCCTTAAAATTGGGATAATATCATAAAAATGGGGTAAATTATGGGGGAAAATGGGGGTGGGTTTCCTAGTAAAAATGGCAGACAGCTGAATAAAATTCCTCTTAAATAATTCCTAAGTGCTCAAAAGTATCTGATGCTAGAAAATAAATTCAATAAATTTCCCTTTCTTTTAAATTCTTTTTGTATTTTTAAATGTCTTTTAGAAAAAGGGAAACTGCTAAAATACCAAAAATAGAAAATCACCTAAAAAGCAAGTGTTCCCTATGAAGTAAAAATGTGAAGTCCTAAAAAAATAAACACAAGTGTTCCCTATGAAGAAAAATCATGAAGTCCCCAAACAATCTGTGGGAGAGCTTATATACTCCCACAGAATCCCGCATCCCGCAATCCCGCAGTTCCCACATTTCCCCCACAAATCGTCCCGCAACAGCTTCCCGCAACAAGAAACTGTGGGAAAAGAGCCATTTTTACTGGAAATGTCCGCCCCCTTCGGCTTTAATCCTAAAATACCATAGATAATAAAATTAAACTTTACAAAGTAAATATGCAGAAATGTACTATGATGATTAAACTTTATGACCTGCTAAAAAGATTTAGACCGGTAGCACTAATTTTAGGAGAAATCGTCCGTAGAAAATGTCTGTTTACAAACACAATTGACTTTACGCTACGATGACCTTGCCAAGCTATTTTTGGAAGCACATATTTACTACACCGCTGTTCTATCAATCGAGAATACACACTAGCATATAAACTGTCATGGCCGTAGATAAAAACAAGCACTTCAAATTCCGATATTTAGCGAAAATAAGCTCCAAATGGATATGTCAGACACCAGAGCTGGTTGAAATCAATTCAATGTAGACTGCTTCCAAGAATAGGGTGAGCAAGAGTTTCTTTACTTCAATGATAAGTGAAATATTCTGGGTCAAAACCGAAGCACATGTGAATAAAAAGACAATACACAAGTCAAAGCTCCAGATCAGTAGATTGCTGAGAAATGGAAATAGAGCTCTGCGGTCAGTAGTTCCCTCAAAGTGTGGCCATCACCTAAGAGAGCCCCTGACAAGCAATGTCTCTAACAGTCTATCATTCAGAATAAGATGCTGAATCGGTCGATGCTCACAAACAGCATATGCTCAGATTTCCTCAGCAATGTATTTCTCTGTCATAAGACTTCAAGTAAAGTAGCTGCAGCCAGCACACCCCCTGTACACCACATTTACCCCCACCTTAAGTGTTAAAGCTCCGACTAACACAAAAATAGAATCTCGGTCATCTCTGGCATCCGTACAGTAATATCTCTGTAAAGATATGCTTGTATAGAAATGCAGTGACAATAACCTGTCACTCCCACATAAGTTGGAGCCTTGCACAAAAGGTGTTGGGAAAGTTATTTAGCTGACATATTTTACTTCAGCTGCAATTTACAATGATTTCAATTAACATGATGCTACCCAGTCCCGATGCAATATAATAATTCACCATGCATCGATGTCAAGTAAATCGCTTTCAGCATCTGCATCACTTACTAAAAAAATATCACAGAACGGACTCGGTTTGTCTACCGATAATGCGCATACAATTCATTTCCAGTCAAAATTAGAACCTGACTGATTCTTATACCCATTTTATGCCATGCTGAGAGCAGATTTTAGTATTTCTTTGTTTTTAAATAACAATTTTTGCTCTTACATGAAGTTCTGTTTTCCATTTCGGGTCAACACTGTACTTTATCCACAAACTTATAAATTACAAAATCAGCATCCCATCCAAACAAGTCTTGTTTGAAGAGACAATGATTTTATGTACAGATAAGCCCAACTATTGAATCTAAAATACCGTCATATCAACCTTATGCCCTTCAATTCTATGGAAAACAGCACTTAAAAGTGGAAATTGACTTAACGTTTATGAACCTTTGCTTATTGGAGGAATATTCTTCAAGAAAATCAATTTAGATCATGAATGGTTAGCAAACATTGAAAACCTAATATCTGCTTGTTCTGAAACAAAACTTCCAAACATGGCAATGTGGGGATCCCCATGTGAAGTCTTATTCCATAACAGACAGAATATCCCTCCAATACACTTAATATTGAAATAATCTGTATGAAACTGTGCTATATTTGCACTAAAGCGCACTGCTGCAACACTGAATCTGACCGCGGTTAAGTGTTTCCACAGTAAAAGTTTCTCATTAGTCAAAATGACATTGTAATGTACCCTAAGTAATGACTGAGCAATGGCAGATAAACTGTATTCAGTTTGTCTGTCCTTGCCATCAGATCATTAATTCTGCAGGTAGAAACCTTGTTGCTTTTGCAATACACTAAAAACTGTTCTATAATGTCACTGTCACTCCCGAAGGGTGACTAATTCCCGATTTCCTTGAAACGTACCATCAGGTTTTCACAGTTCCTTCCAATATATGTAGACGTATCAATCAGTTGTTGATAATAGATCCTTTCCGTAGTGTTATATCTTATATTTGATAAAGATTCCATTGAAATTTGATATGATGATATTCACTATTATATGTATTTTATTCAGTATTCACTTTGTATTTTATTCACTTTTATAGATTCATTATTCACTTTTATATTCAATATTCACTTTTATATTCATTATTCACTTTTCATTCATTTTTCACTTTTTTTTATTCATTTTTTACTTGTCACCAATGTACACAGAGGGGGAACCGTCTTAACTAAGCCAAGGATATTCACATATTATAAAAAATGAGGATGGCCTAAAAAGTAAATTTTGAGATCATGAAAATGTCATGTCAAACTTACACCTGTCACTGGTTATATGGGTAAACATGCAATCAGAAACAGACATAAAGTTGAATTGAAATGTATCCAACGCCCAAATGCAACATTCGCAACCTGACCCAACACTCTGAATGCAAAATACCCTTTATGTCTACATGGTATTATTTTTTCCATTGAAGCTACAGGCATCAATGAAAAAAACATGTCATAGTATAGACAGGCATTGTGCATCCAATAGAACTAGATCACCGTCCAAAAGCGGCATTTCATTATTTGACACAGTTCAACAATGATTAATATATAATATGATGGTTAATGTGATTTGATAATTTCAGAATGTTGTAATTTACCAACTGTCTTAAATCAAAGAAAGTTAGTATGTCACAAACGGGGCGGTATATATGAACAAAACGGTTACCTATCTGTGCACACTAGGGACTACCCTAATGAGAAGATTAGATTTTATTGCGCGCACTTTTTTCTTTATATCACACTGTGTTTATCTCCATCTTGCAAATTTGTCTCTCCTCTGATAAGTATTATTTTCTCTGTTTTTCAGGGGACGTCTGTCTCTTCTAGATGTTTCTTCTCTCTTCTTCTTTAGTACATGTATCTTCTCTTTCTCTCTTCTTGCTATCACTCATCGACTCATCGTGGGGGTAATCTTGTGCTAATCTTCCACTCTCTTAGTAGCTTCTCATCGATCTTAATGAATAGCCAATCTTCATAACCATAGTTAAGCAATAATTACATATTCTCAAGATATCTCACCATCATATATCATAACCTATAGCTACTGTCAGTAGTGAGATCTGTGACCTTGACATAGTATCGTCCCATTTTAGCCCGTCTCTGACATTCAACTTATGTTCCAATCGTGCTCTGCAATCACTACCAATCTTCATCATCTGGAACCATCATCTGGGAGTATCTCATCTCTATCTTCATCGACAATTCGCTGACAATTTTAACCTGCATTGCTCGTCTGGCTTAAATAGCACGGTTATCCTTTTAGTGGGTTCCCATCATCTGGCTTATTAGTCTTCTTTAATAATCAACATAGTCAAATGCAAAGGATCTTTTATCTACTCATGCTCCACCATCACTTGCAATTCTCTACAATCATATCTTCAGGACTGGAATTATACCTATGGTTTGACATCTGCAATCTTTGCTATAAAAATGATGCATTCAATGGATAAAATAAAATAAAAAATGACAGGATTTTAACCTGTTAAAACTGTTTCCTCACAGTAAATCCCTTACTGAGATAGGGATTCCTTCATTTTGAGGACCCATTTAGGCGGATTGCTGCCTTGATACGGTTTCAGCTTGTCGTGGTGAACAACTTGACTTTTGCCTTCCTTTGAGAATGCTAGCACGTAGTTCTGGTTGCTCAGTTTTTCTTTGACTGGATAGGGCCCTATGTATGGTTTCAGTAGTTTGGAACAGATAGCATCTTTCTTACTAGCCCGTAAAAACCATACTAAGTCACCTTTCTTGTATGTATGCAACATCTGCTTGTTGTCATATATATCTGTGTGTCTTTTGGCACTTTCCTTCAAGTTGTCCCTGCAAATAGTATGTGCCTTCTGTAAGTTGTTCTTCAATTTCTGCACATATTCACTGTATGATGAGACCGTGTCATTAGAGGCTGTAGAACTACCAAATGCTACTTCAGCAGGTATCCTATTTTCACGGCCCAACATAAGGAGATTGGGGGTCATCTTCGTACTCTCATTTGGGGTTGCTCTATACGCCCCGGCAAGGCATCCTAAGTTTAAATCCCATTCATTCTGCTGATCAGATAGGTATGCGCGTACCATATGGATAAGAGTCTTGTTGAACCTTTCTGTTTGGCCATTCCCCTTCGGATTTCTCACTGATGTCCTGCTCTTCTTGATCTCTAGTAAACTGCAGAGCTCGCGGAATATCTTACTTTCATAGTTGGCACCTTGGTCACTGTGAATTGAAGTTGGTGATCCATACCGAGCTATTACTTCATTGAGGATTGTCCTAGCTGTAGTCTCTGCAGACTGGTCAGGTATCGCAAAAATTTCTACCCATTTTGTGAATTGATCCGTGACCACTAGAATATATCTGTTACCTCTTGGTGTCCTTGGCAAAGCTCCTATCAAATCAGTTGACAGTCTGTCCAACGGTGCTCCTACCGGCATACTACCCAAAGGTGCTCTCGGTTTGAAAGGAGGGGGTTTGTTGGCTCCACAGTTGTCACAGTTTGCTATCCATAGGTTAACATCTTCTCTTGCTTTGTACCAATAGTACCGCTGTAACACTTTCTCTCTCGTCTTCTTACGACCCAAGTGACCAGACAAAACACCATTGTGCATTTGATATAACACATCATTTTTCAAGACACTTGGTGTAAGTAACTGTAAATGGGTACCAGATCCATCTTTCTTCTCAAATTTCCGCATCAAAATGCCATTCTTTAATACCAGTGCATTCCAGCACAGCAAATAATGACGAGTCTCCGGACTCGCTGAAGCAGCAATGCTTCCCTCAGGCCTAACTCCTGAGCTAAACCATTGGATTATTGGTCCAATGTGCTCATCATCCTTTTGCATATCTTGCAGCTCCTTCATAGTATACGCGCTTGACCACGGCAACCAATTTTCTACAACATCCGCACCTGACCTTGTCAGCACTGACCGACACCAGCATATTGTGTCGAGGGCTAAACCCTTAACCTTTTCCCTGCAGAAAAATCTCTGCATTCCCAACCAGACCTGATCCGCTGGTTGATAACGGTTGATATAACCTGACCTTGTCAGAAGCGACCACTTTAAACTTGTCGCGTCCAGGGTAAAATCCATTACACTCTCCTTTACCCTGCCGAATAACCTCTGTATTCCCAACCAGACATAACCTTCTGGTTGATAACTATAAACACAACCTGACCTTGTCAGAACCAACCGTTTCAAATCTGTTGTACCCAGGGCAAAATCCATTATTCTCTCCTTTACCCTGCCAAATAACCTCTGTATCCCCAACCAGATATAGCCCTCTGGTTGATAACTAACAATCCAACCTGTAGCAATACTCAGCAATACCATCATGCTGAAACCTACAGCTAACCCCAGCCAACTGCCATGGCTGGTAACCTGACTATCACTGATAATCAGAGACGTAGTTACATCCGTCTGTAAAACTTGACTGTTAGCTCCCTGTAGAATAGTAGCTAACACAAGTAAGAATAAACATGCATGCTTGATAGCTAAACAAGCAAATCCTTGTATTTCTTTCTTCACTGCTTCTCTCTTACTGCTCATAGACAGTCTTGAGACATCATGTATAGGAGTAGAACTTGTCTTGGTGGTATTCACCTGTAAAGTAGACTCCATCTGCTCTGCTCTTTTCAAACATTTATTGCAAGGTCCGCATTTTAAGGATTCTTTGGTATCAATGTCCGAACATGAGCAATCTTTCGGGTTTCTACATCTGCTCATGGCATCTGCATTCCCATGAAGTGTACCCTTTCTGTATTCCACATCAAAATCATAGCCAGAAAGTATCTCTATCCACCGGGCAATTCGGCCGGTTGGCGACTTCAAGCTAAAAAGCCATTTCAGGGCTGAATGGTCAGAACGTACAATGAAATGTCTTCCTAGAAGATAGTGTCTGAAGTACTCAACAAAGTACCGGATAGCAAGAAGCTCCTTGTCTGTGACACGGTAATTTGTTTCAGCTCTGTTAAGGGTTCTACTAGCATAGGACACAACCTTCTCCTTGCCATCTTGTACTTGACTGAGGACTGCTCCTATTCCATAGTTGCAAGCGTCAACGTCTAAGATGAATTGACCTCCTTTGTCACTTGGTAGAGCCATGATTTCATTACTTGTGAGTGCAG
Source organism: Loripinus fragilis (assembly GCA_964019695.1). Lineage (NCBI taxonomy): Eukaryota > Metazoa > Mollusca > Bivalvia > Lucinida > Lucinidae > Loripinus > Loripinus fragilis. The sequence continues at coordinate 107,463,091 of OZ026515.1, forward strand.
CCTTGAGCTGGTTGAAGGAAATTTGACTATCATCTGTCCAAACAAGTTTGCTGTCCTTTTTGGTCAGGTCGAATAGTGGTTTGGCAATCATGCTGAAATTTTTCACGTGTTTCCTATAATATGAGCAAAGGCCTAAAAACTGTTTGACTTCAGTTACGTTGGCAGGCACAGGCCACTGTAAGACTTTGGAAACGTTGTTTGGGTCTGGCCTCACTCCTCCTTCACCTGAAACGCGAAAACCCAAAAAGGTAACCTCCTTTTTCAAAAGCTCACACTTTTCCGGCTTCAGCTTAAGGTTCGCTTCACGAAATCTTTGAAATACCAATTTCAGCCTCTCAATATGCTCCTCGAAAGTTGTTGAGAAAATGATACAGTCATCAATATAAATGATGCAAATGTGCCATTGAAGACCCTTTAAGGCAAGTTCCATAACTCTCTGAAAAGTCGCCCCACTGTTAATCATACCGAACGGTGTGGACGTAAATTCATATAGGCCATGCTTGGACGTAAAGGCTGTTTTAGGGATATCTTCCCTTTTCACGGGGACCTGAAAGTAGCCGGACGTCAAGTCAATAGTGCTGAAAATCTTGGCACCTGACACTGTATCTATACACTCGTCAACTTTTGGGACAGGAAATGCATCAGGTTTTGTGACCTTGTTGAGTTGCCTGTAGTCCACACAGGGTCTAACGCTGCCATCCTTTTTTCTCACTAAACACAGCGGCGAGGCCCATGGTGAGGAAGAAGGACGAATCACTCCCTGCTTCACAAGTTTGTCAATTGCTTTCTTTTCTTCATCCGCAAAAGCAAGAGGGACTCGTCTGAAAGGCTGTTTGATAGGTCTTGAGTCACCTGTATCAATGGTATGCTTGGCAAGACTTGTCAATCCCAGATCATTCTCGTCTCGAGAAAAAATATCCTGGTACTCACTGAGCAAAGATGCAATCTGCTGTTTTTCAGTGCGTTTTCTACCTTTTGAAGCTTCATCGCAGACAGATTGTAGGTATTCAGGGATCTTCTGAGGAGAAATAGTTTTCTCAGCTTCCTTTGCTGGCTGTTTGTGATTGTGCATCGCATTAATGCCACAAATACTGCTCTTGTCTGTTTGCATGAATTGAAGACGTCTGACGGAACTTTGGTCATCTGTTGCTGTCTGCTCTTCATGTTTAAGGATGGGCACTGGCTCGCATAGTAGTAGCTCTGCAGATCCTATTACCGTATTAGCCCTGATTGAAGCCTCAGTTGGGAAAGGGTTCATTATTCTGACCTTTACTGTTGGGGCAAAGTTGATATCTGCAAGGCTGGATGCCATCACTAGTGCAAAATTCTGCTTAAAGCTCTCAGACGGTTCTATAAGGAAGCTCGAGTCATTCAAATTATCATCAGACTCACACCTTTCAACGAATGCATCAATTATTTGCTCTGTATGCCCCTGTAGAACATAGTTATCTGCTGCCCTGACTTTTCTACTGTTTATCTGTGGACAATTTTGGCAGCGGATTTCATTTCCATTTAAGATGATCTTATTTTTGCTCAAAATGATATCTGCTGGCTTTTTATTGGTTCCCTTCAAAATATCCATCCCTAGAAGTACTTCATCATGGATTTCGGCTATTACTACTTCACTCTGAATGCAAGTAGTATCCAACACAATGTCAACCTTGCACTTCCCATAATCCACAATAGCCTGTCCGCCAGCGTGCATCAACTTTCCCTTTTTGGCTAAACTTGGTCTTCTTTTACTGTCTATTTTGTCGTATACCTTTTTTGATACAACTGTACGCTCAGCACCAGTGTCAATGACAAAGTTGACCTTGACCCCATTTATTGACCCGGATACAAAAACGCTATCTGAAGATGGGAAACCTCTTCGAATGGGTTGGTTATGGTCTGGCTTGGTGCTATCGAGGCCATTATCACTCTGGACTGAACCTAGGCCTGGGAGGTCAGTCCTTTGTCGTTTAAATCTTGACCATTACTGTTGTGGTTGTTGTTTTCACACGGGGGCTGTGGTCGCTTATACCGATTTTGTGGGCAGTTTGCTTTAAAATGGGACATATCCCCACAAAGGTAACATCCTCTTCTACTACCTGTGTTATTATATTGTTGCTGGTAACGACCGTTATTAGAAGGCCTGTAACCTGGCTGATAGTTTTGACTTGTGTGGAATTGACCTACTTTATCCTTGTATTGATTTGGGGCACTTAGTGTGGTAGCAGATATTGCTTGAAGCTCGGTCCGCACTATATCTCTAAGTTTATCAAGGTCGAAAGCTTCTTTCTTCATAGGGCTGTTTTCTGCTGATGTCTCAGTCTTGGCTGTATGCTTAATGATCCTGTCTTTATTTTTGCCTGGTGCAGCCCGTGCTACAGATTTACCCTCTGAGTCACTATCACTGTTATTTAATGTATCTGTTAACGACCTAAAGTGGGAAGGATCTGTGTTCCTATTGGTCTGTTTTGTCTGCTGAAAGCAAACAACTTGAAACACTGCATCATCAATATCATTGGGTTCTTTGATGAATTCAACATGAAACCTGGCCTTATCATCTACTAGGCCATCTAAAAACCTGCGCAATAAATCTTCTCTACGCGTCTCTCTGTCTCTTCGTACATGGGCTTTATCATATAGCTTCTTAAGGTCTGCGGCATACTCTTCAACCGTTTCACCATACTTCTGGTTACGATGACTGAATTGCAGCCAAAATGCTTTGGAAGTTTCCACAACACGAAACCTGTTATTTAGCTCTGTACATAATGCTTTGTAGTCAGACCTTGTGGTATGAGACAACTGTCCGTATACAAATTCACCTGCAGTTCCCTGCAACCTTGGCAGAAGTTCATCAAGCTTCTCATCTTGGCTCCATCTCTGCCTGTTAGCAACCTCTTCAAACCTGTTAAACCATACCATCCAGGTCTCTTTTCCTGTGAAGGGTGGAAGCTTAGGACTACTCTTTCTTAGTGACCTAGTGACACTGTTTGAGGAACGAGAATGAATCTCTTCATCATTATTGTCAAAATCACTATCACTGCTACTGTCTTGCATGGGTCTACTTCTATTCTGTGGTGTAACTCTCGTCCTACTATGAGCATTGCTAATTGAACCATTTTCTGGCCTGTTCTGTATGACTGGTCTGGTCTGACCAACAGCACTGGTGCTTAAACTCTGCAATACTCCTCTCAATTCAGCTGTGACAGACTGTAAAGAGTTCTCCAGACTGCAAACCTTGTCCTGCATATTCTTCATAGCATTAGCTACATTCTGATCAATTCTGGGCTGGTTTGGACTGGCATGGCTCTGCTGGTCTCCATTACTCCATGAGAAAGATTCTCTTGGAACACCTGTTGCTGGTAGACTTCTAGTCTGCAGCAGTGGTTCACTTGTGCAGCCAGAACTGTCTCTTCCAATGCCATCTTGTTGACATTCATGTGCTGGTCTGAACACCATAGCCTGGTCTGCGTCATGAGAACCTTGTTCATCACGTCTCGCCTGTTGTCTTGTCAACACCATTTCTTGGTCCATAATTGAGAAAACTTGTAGAAATCAAATAAAATAATCCTTGACCGCTGCCATCAAAATATATGTCACGGCCTAGGCGTTACCATGGATTGATTGACTCTACTTTCCTCTGTGGACTGGTGATGAATGACTGTCTGACTGGATGACTGATCAGTCAACCAATGACTGGTTCATTGGTTTGAATCTTTCAGGCGGTTATATACTATAAACACATACGCACTAATTCCAAACAATGGTAGCGTGATAGGAATTATGCATATGAGTTACACCAGGAATGAGTATGATGCTCAAACCTGTATCTTGTGTGATGTTCAATGTGGTGTTGTTCAGTACTGACACTGAATTTGTGTGGTATGGGGGAAAGGACTAGCGCTCACTTTAATCAGTAAATGAAATTGAGACTCTACTGTTAACGTACTGAATGCTTAAAAGATCATTAAATACGACGACACACACGAATGATCACTAAGACACACACATTTAATATATGTCTGGGAAATTATATGGTTGGACGGGGAATGGCTCACTATTATGACTGATCAACTGTTTGCACAGACTGCTGACTGCATGCACGACTGATCAAATGATCCTATGGTCACCGACTATGACGACAGACAATGAATGACCACGGACACTACAGACATATGCTTCCTATGTATGTAGGTGGACTTCAGTGGATTCACGGACTGCTAGTGCATTGGTAAAGAATGATGACTTAAGAATATTAAATTGATGAATTATAATTGAAAAATAGTTTCTAAAAAAAAAAAATGTTACAACATCAGATAATCAATGGCTGTCTTATAATACAATGTAACTCATTGAACACAGTTAACTTGCAGGGGTGCCTGGCTCAGCCTGTACCTTATCTCCAATGCAGTATTCAGTTCCTTAAAATTGGGATAATATCATAAAAATGGGGTAAATTATGGGGGAAAATGGGGGTGGGTTTCCTAGTAAAAATGGCAGACAGCTGAATAAAATTCCTCTTAAATAATTCCTAAGTGCTCAAAAGTATCTGATGCTAGAAAATAAATTCAATAAATTTCCCTTTCTTTTAAATTCTTTTTGTATTTTTAAATGTCTTTTAGAAAAAGGGAAACTGCTAAAATACCAAAAATAGAAAATCACCTAAAAAGCAAGTGTTCCCTATGAAGTAAAAATGTGAAGTCCTAAAAAAATAAACACAAGTGTTCCCTATGAAGAAAAATCATGAAGTCCCCAAACAATCTGTGGGAGAGCTTATATACTCCCACAGAATCCCGCATCCCGCAATCCCGCAGTTCCCACATTTCCCCCACAAATCGTCCCGCAACAGCTTCCCGCAACAAGAAACTGTGGGAAAAGAGCCATTTTTACTGGAAATGTCCGCCCCCTTCGGCTTTAATCCTAAAATACCATAGATAATAAAATTAAACTTTACAAAGTAAATATGCAGAAATGTACTATGATGATTAAACTTTATGACCTGCTAAAAAGATTTAGACCGGTAGCACTAATTTTAGGAGAAATCGTCCGTAGAAAATGTCTGTTTACAAACACAATTGACTTTACGCTACGATGACCTTGCCAAGCTATTTTTGGAAGCACATATTTACTACACCGCTGTTCTATCAATCGAGAATACACACTAGCATATAAACTGTCATGGCCGTAGATAAAAACAAGCACTTCAAATTCCGATATTTAGCGAAAATAAGCTCCAAATGGATATGTCAGACACCAGAGCTGGTTGAAATCAATTCAATGTAGACTGCTTCCAAGAATAGGGTGAGCAAGAGTTTCTTTACTTCAATGATAAGTGAAATATTCTGGGTCAAAACCGAAGCACATGTGAATAAAAAGACAATACACAAGTCAAAGCTCCAGATCAGTAGATTGCTGAGAAATGGAAATAGAGCTCTGCGGTCAGTAGTTCCCTCAAAGTGTGGCCATCACCTAAGAGAGCCCCTGACAAGCAATGTCTCTAACAGTCTATCATTCAGAATAAGATGCTGAATCGGTCGATGCTCACAAACAGCATATGCTCAGATTTCCTCAGCAATGTATTTCTCTGTCATAAGACTTCAAGTAAAGTAGCTGCAGCCAGCACACCCCCTGTACACCACACAGAGTACCCCAACTAGATTGTTCTTCCTCATGACGCTGTACTTTTAGACCAGGGTGAGAAAGTTGTCTTGAATTTAGTCGCATGGTTGCGCTATTTGAGTTGGTAGGAATCACACGTAAGTTTTCAATCAAAATGGATAGGCCTCACACTTGTAAATTGCTAAATGAAAATCACAATGGATTTTATACTACACAGCTGATGTTCATGAAAATTATTGTAGAGGGAGCCATCCAAGTAACAAAATCCATCAGTGGAAAAGCATGTTCACCCACAAAGTGTGATATATTAATTATACATAAACTCAACAAATGCTTCAGCATAACAATGAAAGATACTCATGCTTTGATATGGGAACCAGTGAGTTTTTATAAATAAAATGATGCTCAAAGTATTGCCTTACAGTGCAGAAATGCAACTCACATGCTCCACAGCCCAATATCATTGGGGACAATCACGTGATACACATGTGGTAATCCCACACGTTTTGTTTACCTCTTACCCTCGATTGAAGGTGTGTTTGACAATTATTGTCTTGGTTTATGGTGGAGTACAGAAATGACACCTAGTGCAGAGTACCCGAACTAGATTGTTCTCCCTCATGACGCTGTACCTTTAGACCAGGGTGGTATAGTTCTCTTGAAATTCGTCGCACGGTTGTGCTATTCAAGTTGGTAGGAATCACAAGAAATTTTTCAATCAAAATGGATAGACCTCACACTTGTAAATTGTTAAATGAAAATCACATGGATTTATACTACACAGCTGCTGTTCATGAATATTATTGTAGAATGAGCCACCCAGCTAATAATATCCGTCAGTGGAGAAGCAGGTTCACCCACAAAGTATAATTTATTATATATATACTCCAAAAAATGCTTCAGCATAACAATGAATGATATTCATGCTTTGATATGGGAACCAGTGAGTTTTTGATAATCGAAATGATGCTCAAAGTATAGCCTCACAGTGCAGAAGTGAAACTCACATGCTTCACAGAAACAATATCAAGGGGGACAATCACGTGATACTCATGTGGTAATCTCTCACGTTTTGTTAACATTTTGCGCTTGATTGAAGGTGAGTTTGGCAATTATTATCTTGGTTTATGGTGGAATACAGAAATGACACCTAGTGCAGAGTACCCACACTAGATTGTTCTTCTTCATGACGCTGTACTTTTAGACCAGGTTGGTATAGTTCTCTTGAAATTCGTCGCAAGGTTGTGCTATTTGAGTTGGTAGGAATCACACGTAAGTTTTCAATCAAAATGGATAGGCCTCACACTTGTACATTGTTAAATGACAATCACATGGATTTTATACTACACCTCTGTTGTTCATGAATATTATTGTAGAGTGAGCCATCCAGCTAACAATATCCGTCAGTGGAAAGGCAGGTTTACCCACAAAATGTGATTTATTAACTATACATATACTCCAAAAATGCTTCAGCATAACAATGAAACATACTCATGCTTAGATATGGGAACCAGTGAGTTTTAGATAAATGAAGTGATGCTTAAATTAAATCCTCACAGTGCTGAAGTGCAACCCACATGCTTCACAGCCCAATATCAACGGGGACAATCACGTGATATACATGTGGTAATCACACACGTTTTGCTTATCTTTTGCGCTTGTTTGAAGGTGTGTTTGACAATTATTTTCTTAGTTTATGGTGGAGTACAGAAATGATGCCTAGTGCAGAGTACCGGGACTAGATTGTTCTTCCTCATGACGCTGTTCTTTTAGACTAGGGTGGTATAGTTCTCTTGAATTCGTCGCAAGGTTGTGCAATTTGAGTTGGTAGGAATCACATGTAAGTTTTCAATCAAAATGGATAGGCCTCACACTTGTAAATTGTTAAATGAAAATCACATGGATTTTATACTACACAGCTGCTGTTCATGAATGTTATTGTAGAGTGAGCCATCCAGCTAACAATATCCAACATTGGAAAAGCATGTTCACCCACAAAGCGTGATTTATTAATCATACATGCTACCTTACCTCCTATCTCGTATTGTAAGGTTTGAAGTTGCATAGTCCATACAGAACATTACATATTATACGTTAAAAATGTATAATACACGTGACACTATATGGTCACATAGCCTTCCCCTCAGATCAGTATTGGCCCGCCACTTGGCCATGTAAACACATGGGTAAAATAACTCTGGCCTGGCAGCTGACATTATTCAAAGGCTTCCAACAGAGTCATCTAGCCAAAAAACTTCATCAACGAAAAGCATACTCACCCATTATGAAAGTTTTATTACTTATATGGCTACCCTATACTTGTTTCACATACATGTAGTAAGGTTTGTAGTTCCCATAGTACATATAATAAATTACACAACCCTATTATACACATGACACAACAACGCCACACTATTATCAGAGGGAAGCTAATATGTATTTTGTTTTAATTTAGAACTAACACTGAACACTGTCACCAGAGCTAAAATTAGAATAAAACCTTTGAACGACTCCTTATGAACCACTGGTCCAAAAGTAAAACCAAGGTACTATAGCACCGCTATCCCTGCACTCTCCCAGGTATTGGGCCAGGGTAACAAAGGTCTTATGCATTTGTTGTTGCCAACAGTGTGTACATTGATCAACAGCTACAGATGTGACATGTGATCATGGTCTACATTGTTTACTTATATTCAACGCTTGTGATAAACATGTTAGAATCCCGACTCGTATGTTAAAACTTATGGATAAGAAAAAACAATCAAGATTTTACAATTATTGTAAAATCTTGATTGTTTTTTCTTATCCATAAGTTTTAACATACGAGTCGGGATTCTTTATCAATCTAAACATCTGTTGTGGTATTATGTATTAGGAATGTGAAATTCCAGCATGTTATAGATCATATTTTGTATTGAGGGTTTCATAGTCAGAAAGAAGTCAATCCATGCTTGTTTTGTTGCCAAATCTGACATTCACAATGACAAGCAACATTGAATAATATAGACTAAACAAGCGAGAATGTGTTTCTGTCCCACTTACAGCTAAGGTCTTTTAGAGACTGGGCCATTACAAATTGGAGGAGATGCGATTGAACTTGGGGCACCTCGGTACAAGTGGTTTATCCATTGAGCTTGCTAGAATTCAAACGTATACAAAGCTGTGGGTAGAGTCCGATTTTTACAAACGAAGGAACAAAGATTAAACCAGACGTGAATTGTTAATCAGATTGTAACAGTTATGTTTAGAAATACATACTGCAAATGCTATCAAAGTGCAATGGATATTTATGGTACATTTATTCCAATGCAATTAACTTATATAGTGCAACACCATAGACTCTCCTTATCTTTGATCCTTAAGAGATAAAAACTAGGCCATACCATTATGATACTGCAGTGGAACTTCAATTGCTCATTATGGTGCAATTTACGTTACATTTTCTACTAAGCTCCTAATAAATCTTTAATATTTTGTTAAATTGTTACATTATATATATTTTTCAATAAATATTTTAGGTTAAAATAACACGTATCTAAGATACAATTTAATAACCATTTCAAAAGTGCTAACAGCTTGCTTCTATCACAATTTATAAACTCTTTTATGTTACAGCCTTGAAGAAAAACGTTATGTAAGGTTGGAATCTTTTCATTTTTAAATAACCCATGTAATCCTATCTGTATGCTTAAAATAAAATATATATATAGAGTGTTTTATTCATAGGGGAAACCATTGTTTCTGGTGTAAAAATCAAGTTCGTTGTTTGATTGGAAATATGTAACGTATGTTACAAACTTCAAGGCATTCTATATAGTGCTTAAAGAATTAAATATTATATCATAAGGTTTATATTCAGTTCAAAGCTGATTTAGAGTCAAATCCAAAAAAAATGTTAAAAAAGGTTAGGTCAAATTGTCAAAGTATATTTGCTTTTTGGGAAAATGTTTTTAACTTTTGAAAAATACAAAATATGTTTACCAATTTGGCAAAATTTATAGATTTAATCTTCACTAGCAAAAAAGAAATATAGCAAATTCCAAAAAGTACAAGTGTTAACATAACGTATATTATCATAAAGTACTATGTGTATCCAAAATGTTGTCAAAGACAGTATAAAATTAAGTCTAAAATGGTAAATTATAAAGTGAATTTAGTTTTTTGTAATACTTATCCAAAGACTGATATTACTTAATGTATCTAGAATAATGTTTCGCCTGTAACAGTTATAAAAGCTAAATAAAAAAGTTGAAAGTATACTGCTAGTCATATACTTTCAATTTCAAGATCAAACTGATATGTAAGAATAACCAGCAGTTGATATGTCTAATATAAAATTCTAATTATTTTAGGGTGGTGTATCAAACTCTGCTATTTAATTATTTTGTGGCTTAAGTAATGTGGTTTTAGATAATCAAAGTGTATAAAATCCCCCTCAGATATATTTTGGCAGCCCATGGTTTAGTGACATCACAGCACTAAATAGTGGTATAAACTTAGGATAAGGAACTTATATAACTGCAGTACCATATACTTACGCTGTTTGAACTCATAACACCTATTAGCAGCACTTAGTTAAGTGATTTAAGGCAATGAGCTTGATGATAAATAAAATTTAGATATAGCTTTGTACATGCGTAAAAAGATGTGCAACTGTAATAGGATCTTAAATGCAGTAAACATGGCTGTTATGCAGAAAAGCTCCCAACTACCAGAGGGCTATCATGTGACAATTTACGTGTGATATAGTGTAGTTTTAGAAAATCCTAATTAACTAGATTCCCTGTGAACAGTTGAAGTCTATAAGCAACTCAGGGTCTGGAAGTCATTTTAAGAATTCCAATATGGTTGTCATTGTGGCCATATACTCTTTTTGCAAAACTTCACATCCATACTGCCCAGATGCCTTCCACAAAAGTACTGTTCAAAACAGCATAGCTTTTTAGATGAAATTTGAAGAATTTCAAAAAAGCTGACATATTATATACCAGAAAAGAGCCATAATTTCAAACCTAAGACACCATGTTCCCCATAGCCTGGCTCAATTAAAATGTATTGTTTGGGATGAAATGCTTTATAAATAATTTCAATATGGCTGTCATGTTGCCATGGTGTCTAAATTTTAATTTATCCGTTATATCTCCTACCATACCAAGCTTCATTTAAGACCTTAGTATGGTTTGTGACAAATCTTTTGAAAAATTTCAATTTGGCCACCATGATGGCAATTTTGCAAATAAAAATGTGAGTGTTTCAGTTAATCTTATCTTTTGTTGGCCTGATGCCTCGCATGATTTCACTTCAATTTAATTGATGCATCTAGGGTAGATTTAGAGTATTATACAATTATTGACTTCAGTGAGGTAGACATAAGGATTTATCTACCCGAAAAAGTAATAATTCACCCAGGCCTCTAGACCGAGGTGAATATCACTTTTAAGGGTAGATAAATCCTTATGTCTACCGAAATTGAAATCAATAACTGTTTTGTTATATGACTTTTCATTTAAGAATGAAAATTTTGCTACTTTCACTTTTGTTGTTAAAGACATGTTCAACCTTCAATCTAAGACATCTAAGCCTAAGGACTTTTTCACAAGTTTTAGCAACTGTTATAAAAATGTTTTAATGCAGTATTTTGCATTTCAAATGTATATTAATTCTTGTAATGGGGAATATAAAATGTTATCATGAAACTGATTTTACAGTTTGTTTATTCAAACAAAGATAAATAAGCATACAAAATATACCAAAACTGTTGTAAAAATTCATGAAAGTCTTTAATTTACCTGTTGGGAGGTGAAACAGCAAATCATGTCAATTTCATGTAGCACATGCTAGTTTCACACTCATCATATTATTTTTAGCTCTCTAGAGGGTAATATAGCAGAAGTGTCAAAATATTAATTTCTGAAAACTATTTCCAGCTGGTTTCATGCAATATTAACTTGTGGACTGGTTTAGACAAGTTTCCAGGTAGACATAGAGATTTATGAAGACAAATTGGGCCAATCAGGAGACAGGATTCTCTCCAGTCATATAACAAATTAAGTTAATGATTGAGACGGACCATTAGCAGATCAATAACAGACAACATGGCGTATCAAAGACTGCCTTTGATCAATGCTAGCTGAGCTAGCAAAAAAAGAGTGTGATTCCTATCTATTTTGCTATCGTCGATTCAAGTGTGACTCCTACCTAACTGTGTGATTCCTATCATCGTCTTCAATTGCCATTTTTATACAAGAGATAGCAATCTTTTGCTCAATTTGTGGAAAACTGATTACTATTCACTTATAGCAATTACCGAAATATATTAATAAGCCTTAAATTGAATAAATTAGCTGATTAGCTTTCGTCATGACCCTGTACTGACAAAAGTGTGATTCCTGCCATTTCACTCGGGCAGACTTTGCACGGCTTATCACAAGAACTGCATGTTTAGCTGAAAATGGTAAACGATAGAATGATCCCCTGTATATCCGGGTACTCCACACTTAGTGTCTTTTCTGAAAACGATCTGAAACCCACGAAAAGAAGCTTGACCTACCTTGAATCGATCAGAAAACCGTCATAAAAATGTGAGATTACCAATTGCGTAATACGTGATTGGCCACCCTGAATATGTAGTGCAAATAGAGTTACCCATCGACCCCTACCCACTAATCGGGCTCTTTTTCTGCAGTCTAGATGATTTTTGTTTTAAAAAGATGGATTTTTTGACAGTTGAAATCATTATAGAACTTACTGATTAAATAAAAGTATCAAAAGCATACAACAGGTCACATACATAGAAGCCAAGATATCCAACAAAACAAGTCTGATATTCCTCTTTAGGACCCAGATTTGTGAATGTTTTCCATAGACCTCCATTATAGCTTGTATGTAAGCTGTGGTCCTAACAACTCTTAACTCACAATGAGGCAGCCATAGACTTACTGATTGGACCTAGTTCAATCAATAAACAAGAATGAGATACCCCGGAGAACGCCATGTTTACCACTTTTCGGCCCCTGAAGGTGGGCACCCTACATGGGATGAACATTTCATTGAAAAAAATATCAAAATACAATATCCTTTGTTCTAAGCCACACCTGTAAACAACATCATCAAAAGCAGTGAGGTGTTGTATCAAAAGATGCAGCAAATATAGTTCCGTCTAAAATATGATTTTTGCCGTATGTTTATTATTTTTATCATGAAACACTTTACAACTTAAATGTAGTGCTGAGCTTCCACCTTTTGAACCAATCACTGTCTTTTTTACATTTACAGGTCTGTGGCCATAAGTGAAAGGTCTACCTAGATTCTAACTCTAGCTGGTTTTTACTCAACTCTTTACATGCAGAGAAATTTTGCCTAACTTTTTAGCTCACCAGTCACGTAGCCACAAGGTGAGCTTTTGTGACCGGTCTTTGTCCGTCATCGTCGTCCTCCATCAACAATTTACTTAAATAACAACTCCTCCTAAACTCTGTCCAATTTTAAAGTATTTTTACACAAATGATTTTTGCGTTGCCCTCTACCATAATTGTTCAAATGGTTCTGGTCCGTAGCATCTCTAGATCTAAGAGGCTAAAAATAGATTTTCGAGATGAAAACTTTAAAAATCTTCTTATCTGAAACCAGAGGCCGAGAGCCTTGTAATGTGCTATGTAGCATCACCAAGTAGACCTCTACCAAATTTGTTCAAATTATACCCCTTAGGCCGAAAATGGCCCCGCCCCCGGGGGTCACATGTTTTACATAGGCTTATATAGGGAAAATGTGAAAAAAAAATCTTCTTGCCTGAAACTACAATGCCTAGAGCCTTAATATTTGGTATGTAGCATCATCTTGTGGATCTCTACCATGTTTGTTAAAATTAAGTCCCTGGCACAAAAAATGGCCACGCCCGGGGTCACATGTTTTACAAAGGCTTATATAGGGAAATGTGAGAAAAATCATCTTCTCTTAAACCACAGGTCCGATTTTGAAAGGATTTCACACAAATAATCCTTTGATGGCTCAATAACATAATTGTTTCAAAATCATTTTTCAGAAATACTATACAGCGTGTCAAAGAGTTTGCATCTAGAACAGGCCATACGTTTTGTCGACCCTGATCTGAGTCGATTCTGATCACAGAATTAACTATTTCCCCGCTAGTGTCAAACAGTTTGGATCCAGATCAGACCCAACATTTCAAATTTCCGTCTGACCATCCGTTAATTCGTCCATCTGTCTTTATCTGTCTTGCTCAACATTCGCCAAGATTCGGCTTCAGAAGTTCGGACACATTGCTAACTCGAATGTTGAGCTGAATAACGATTGTCGAGCTAGACATTGAATGTTGAGCCGAATGTCGATTGTCTAGCTCAACATTCGCCAAGATTCGGTCTCAGAAGTTTGGACTCATTGCTAACTCGAATGTTGAGCTGAATGTTGATTGTCTAGCTAGTCATTCAATGTTGAGCTGAATGTCGATTGTCGAGCTAGACATTGAATGTTGAGCCGAATGTCGATTGTCTAGCTCAACATTCGCCAAGATTCGGCTTCAAAAGTTGGGACACATTGTTAACTCGAAGGTTGAGCTGAATGTCAATTGTCTAGCTAGACATTGAATGTTGAGCTGAATGTCGATTGTCTAGCTCAACATTCGCCAAGATTCGGCTTCATAAGTTCGGACAGATTGCTAACTCGAATGTTGACTTGAATGTCGATTGTCTAGCTCAACATTCGCCAAGATTCGGCCTCAGAAAATCGGACTGATTGCTAACTCGAATGTTGAGCTGAATGTTGATTGTCTAGCAAGGCATTCAATGTTGAGCCGATTGTCTAGCTAGACATTGAATGTTGAGCTGAATGTCGATTGTCTAGCTCAACATTCGCCAAGATTCGGCTTCAGAAGTTCGGACGCATTTCTAACTCGAATGTTGAGCTGAATGTTGATTGTCTAGCTAGACATTGAATGTTGAGCCGAATGTCTATCTCGACATTGAATGTTGAGCCGAATGTCGATTGTCTAGCTCAACATTCGCCAAGATTCGGCTTCAGAAGTTCGGACGCATTGCTAACTCGAATGTTGTGCTGAATGTTGATTGTCTAGCTAGACATTCAATGTTGGGCCGAATGTCGATTGTCGAGCTAGACATTGAATATTGAGCCGAATGTCGATTGTCTAGCTCAACATTCGCCAAGATTCGGCCTCAGAAAATCGGACTGATTTCTTACTCGAATGTTGAGCTGAATGTTGATTGTCTAGCTAGACATTCAATGTTGAGCCGAATGTCCAGCTAGACATTGAATGTTGAGCTGAATGTCGATTGTCTAGCTCAACATTCGCCAAGATTCGGCTTCAGAAGTTCGGACGCATTGCTAACTCGAATGTTGAGCTGAATGTTGATTGACAAGCTAGACATTCAATGTTGAGCCGAATGTCGATTGTCGAGCTAGACATTGAATATTGAGCCGAATGTCGATTGTCTAGCTCAACATTCGCCAAGATTCGGCCTCAGAATTTCGGACTGATTACTAACTCGAATGTTGAGCTGAATATTGATTGTCTAGCTAGACATTCAATATGGAGCCGAATGTCGAGCTAGACATTGAATGTTGAGCTGAATGTCGAGCTAGACATTGAATGTTGAGCCGAATGTCGATTGTCTAGCTCAACATTCGCCAAGATTCGGCTTCAGAAGCTCGGATGCATTGCTAACTCGAATGTTGAGCTGAATATTGATTGTCTAGCTAGACATTCAATGTTGAGCCGAATGTCAATTGTCGAGCTAGACATTGAATGTTGAGCCAAATGTCGATTGTCTAGCTCAACATTCGCCAAGATTCGGCTTAAGAGGTTTGGACTCATTGCTAACTCGAATGTTGAGCTGAATGTTGATTGTCGAGCTAGACATTGAATGTTGAGCCGATTGTCTAGCTGGACATTGAATGTTGAGCTGAATGTCGATTGTCTAGCTCAACATTTGCCCAGATTCGGCTTCAGAAGTTCGGACGCATTGCTAACTCGAATGTTGAGCTGAATGTTGATTGTCTAGCTAGACATTAAATGTTGAGCCGAATGTCGATTGTCGAGCTACACATTGAATGTTGAGCCGAATGTTAATTGTCTAGCTCAACATTCGCCAAGATTTGGCTTCAAAAGATCGGACACATTGCTAACTCGAATGTTGAGCTGAACGTCGATTGTCTAGCTAGACATTGAATGTTGAGCTGAATGTCGATTGTCTAGCTCAACATTCGCCAAGATTCGGCCTCAGAAAATCGGACTGATTGCTAACTCGAATGTTGAGCTGAATGTTGATTGTCTAGCAAGACATTCAATGTTGAGCCGAATGTCGAGCTAGACATTGAATGCTGAGCTGAATGTCGATTGTCTAGCTCAACATTCGCCAAGATTCGGCTTCAGAACTTCGGACACATTGCTAACTGGAATGTTGAGCTGAATGTTGATTGTCTAGCTAGACATTCATTGTTGAGCTGAATGTCGATTGTCTAGCTCAACATTCGCCCAGATTCGGCTTCAGAAGTTCGGACGCATTGCTAACTCGAATGTTGAGCTGAATGTTGATTGTCTAGCTAGTCATTCAATGTTGAGCTGAATGTCGATTGTCGAGCTAGACATTGAATGTTGAGCCGAATGTTGATTGTCTAGCTCAACATTCGCCAAGATTTGGCTTCAAAAGATCGGACACATTGCTAACTCGAATGTTGAGCTGAATGTCGATTGTCTAGCTAGACATTGAATGTTGAGCTGAATGTCGATTGTCCTGCTCAACATTCGCCAAGATTCGGCCTCAGAAGTTCGGACTGATTGCTAACTCGAATGTTGAGCTGAATGTTGATTGTCTAGCTAGACATTCAATATGGAGCCGAATGTCGAGCTAGACATTGAATGTTGAGCTAAATGACGATTGTCTAGCTCAACATTCGCCAAGATTCGGCTTCAGAAGTTCGGACACATTGCTAACTCGAATGTTGAGCTGAATATTGATTGTCTAGCTAGACATTCAATGTTGAGCCGAATATCAATTGTCGAGCTAGACATTGAATGTTGAGCCGAATGTCGATTGTCTAGCTCAACATTCGCCAAGATTCGGCTTTAGAAGTTCGGACACATTGCTAACTCGAATGTTGAGCTGAATGTCGATTGTCTAGCTAGACATTGAATGTTGAGCTGAATGTCGATTGTCTAGCTCAACATTCGCCAAGATTCGGCCTCAGAATTTCGGACTGATTGCTAACTCGAATGTTGAGCTGAATATTGATTGTCTAGCTAGACATTCAATATGGAGCCGAATGTCGAGCTAGACATTGAATGTTGAGCTGAATGTCGATTGTCTAGCTCAACATTCGCCAAGATTCGGCTTCAGAAGTTCGGACTCATTGCTGACTCGAATGTTGAGCTGAATGTTGATTGTCGAGCTAGACATTGAATGTTGAGCCAAATGTCGATTGTCTAGATAGACATTGGATGTTGAGCTGAATGTCGATTGTCTAGCTCAACATTCGCCCAGATTCGGCTTCAGAAGTTCGGACGTATTGCTAACTCGAATGTTGAGCTGAATGTTGATTGTCTAGTTAGACATTCAATGTTGAGCCGAATGTCGATTGTCGAGCTCGACATTGAATATTGATCTGAAGGTCGATTGTCTAGCTCAACATTCGCCAAGATTCGGCTTCAGAAGTTCGGACGCATTGCTAACTCGAATGTTGAGCTGAATGTTGATTGTCTAGTTAGACATTCAATGTTGAGCCGAATGTTGATTGTCTAGTTAGACATTCAATGTTGAGCCGAATGTCGATTGTCGAGCTCGACAATGAATGTTGATCTGAAGGTCGATTGTCTAGCTCAACATTCGCCAAGATTCGGCTTCAGAAGTTCGGACTTATTGCTAACTCGAATGTTTAGCTGAATGTTGATTGTCGAGCTAGACATTGACTGTTGAGCTGATTGTCTAGCTAGACATTCAATGTTGAGCCGAATGTCGATTGTCTAGCTAGACATTGAAAGTTGAGCCGAATGTTGATTGTCAAACTAGACATTCGCCAAGATTCGGCTTCAGACGTTCGGACACATTGCTAACTCGAATGTTGAGCTGAATGTCGATTGCCTAGCTAGACATTGAATGTTGAGCTGAATGTCGATTGTCTAGCTCAACATTCGCCAAGATTCGGCCTCAGAAAATCGGACTGATTGCTAACTCGAATGTTGAGCTGAATGTTGATTGTCTAGCAAGACATTCAATGTTGAGCCGAATGTCGAGCTAGACATTGAATGTTGAGCTGAATGTCGATTGTCTAGCTCAACATTCGCCAAGATTCGGCTTCAAAAGTTCGGACACATTGCTAACTGGAATGTTGAGCTGAATGTTGATTGTCTAGCTAGACATTCATTGTTGAGCTGAATGTCGATTGTCTAGCTCAACATTCGCCCAGATTCGGCTTCAGAAGTTCGGACGCATTGCTATCTCGAATGTTGAGCTGAATGTTGATTGTCTAGCTAGACATTAAATGTTGAGCCGAATGTCGATTGTCGAGCTAGACATTGAATGTTGAGCCGAATGTCGATTGCCTAGCTCAACATTCGCCAAGATTCGGCTTCAGAAGTTCGGACACATCGCTAACGCGAATGTTGAGCTGAATGTCGATTGTCGAGCTAGACATTGAATGTTGAGCTGATTGTCTAGCTAGACATTCAATGTTGAGCCGAATGTCGATTGGCTAGCTAGACATTGAATGTTGAGCCGAATGTTGATTGTCTAGCTCAACATTCGCCCAGATTCGGCTTCAGAAGTTCGGACGCATTGCTAACTCGAATGTTGAGCTGAATGTTGATTGTCTAGTTAGACATTCAATGTTGAGCCGAATGTCGATTGTCGAGCTCGACATTGAATGTTGATCTGAAGGTCGATTGTCTAGCTCAACATTCGCCAAGATTCGGCTTCAGAAGTTCGGACGCATTGCTAACTCGAATGTTGAGCTGAATGTTGATTGTCTAGTTAGACATTCAATGTTGAGCCGAATGTCGATTGTCGAGCTCGACATTGAATGTTGAGTTGAATGTCGATTGTCTAGCTCAACATTCACCAAATTCGGCTTCAGAAGTTCGGACACATCGCTTACTCGAATGTTGAGCTGAATGTCGATTGTCGAGCTAGACATTGAATGTTGAGCTGATTGTCTAGCTAGACATTCAATGTTGAGCCGAATGTCGATTGTCTAGCTAGACATTGAATGTTGAGCCGAATGTTGATTGTCCAGCTCAACATTCGCCCAGATTCGGCTTCAGAAGTTCGGACGCATTGCTAACTCGAATGTTGAGCTGAATGTTGATTGTCTAGTTAGACATTCAATGTTGAGCCGAATGTCGATTGTCGAGCTCGACATTGAATGTTGATCTGAAGGTCGATTGTCTAGCTCAACATTCGCCAAGATTCGGCTTCAGAAGTTCGGACGCATTGCTAACTCGAATGTTGAGCTGAATGTTGATTGTCTAGTTAGACATTCAATGTTGAGCCGAATGTCGATTGTCGAGCTCGACATTGAATGTTGAGTTGAATGTCGATTGTCTAGCTCAACATTCACCAAATTCGGCTTCAGAAGTTCGGACTCATTGCTAACTCGAATGTTTAGCTGAATGTTGATTGTCGAGCTAGACATTGAATGTTGAGCTGATTGTCTAGCTAGACATTCAATGATGAGCCGAATGTCGATTGTCTAGCTAGACATTGAAAGTTGAGCCGAATGTTGATTGTCTAGCTAAACATTCGCCAAGATTCGGCTTCAGACGTTCGGACACATTGCTAACTCGAATGTTGAGCTGAATGTCGATTGTCTAGCTAGACATTGAATGTTGAGCTGAATGTCGATTGTCTAGCTCAACATTCGCCAAGATTCGGCCTCAGAAGTTCGGACTGATTGCTAACTCGAATGTTGAGCTGAATGTTGATTGTCTAGCTAGACATTCAATATGGTGCTGAATGTCGAGCTAAACATTGAATGTTGAGCTGAATGTCGATTGTCTAGCTCAACATTCGCCATGATTCGGCTTCAGAAGTTCGGACGCATTGCTAGCTCGAATGTTGAGCTGAATGTTGATTGTCTAGCTAGACATTGAATGTTGAGCCGAATGTCGAGCTAGACATTGAATGTTGAGCCGAATGTCGATTGTCTAGCTCATCATTCGCCAAGATTCGGCTTCAGAAGTTCGGACGCATTGCTAACTCGAATGTTGAGCTGAATATTGATTGTCTAGCTAGACATTCAATGTTGAGCCGAATGTCAATTGTCGAGCTAGACATTGAATGTTGAGCCGAATGTCGATTGTCTAGCTCAACATTCGCCAAGATTCGGCTTAAGAGGTTTGGACTCATTGCTAACTCGAATGTTGAGCTGAATGTTGATTGTCGAGCTAGACATTGAATGTTGAGCCGATTGTCTAGCTGGACATTGAATGTTGAGCTGAATGTCGATTGTCTAGCTCAACATTCGCCCAGATTCGGCTTCAGAAGTTCGGACGCATTGCTAACTCGAATGTTGAGCTGAATGTTGATTGTCTAGCTAGACATTCAATGTTGAGCCGAATGTCGATTGTCGAGCTACACATTGAATGTTGAGCCGAATGTTAATTGTCTAGCTCAACATTCGCCAAGATTTGGCTTCAAAAGATCGGACACATTGCTAACTCGAATGTTGAGCTGAATGTCGATTGTCTAGCTAGACATTGAATGTTGAGCTGAATGTCGATTGTCTAGCTCAACATTCGCCAAGATTCGGCCTCAGAAAATCGGACTGATTGCTAACTCGAATGTTGAGCTGAATGTTGATTGTCTAGCAAGACATTCAATGTTGAGCCGAATGTCGAGCTAGACATTGAATGTTGAGCTGAATGTCGATTGTCTAGCTCAACATTCGCCAAGATTCGGCTTCAAAAGTTCGGACACATTGCTAACTGGAATGTTGAGCTGAATGTTGATTGTCTAGCTAGACATTCATTGTTGAGCTGAATGTCGATTGTCTAGCTCAACATTCGCCCAGATTCGGCTTCAGAAGTTCAGACGCATTGCTAACTCGAATGTTGAGCTGAATGTTGATTGTCTAGCTAGACATTAAATGTTGAGCCGAATGTCGATTGTCGCGCTAGACATTGAATGTTGAGCCGAATGTTGATTGCCTAGCTCAACATTCGCCAAGATTCGGCTTCAGAAGTTCGGACACATCGCTAACTCGAATGTTGAGCTGAATGTCGATTGTCTAGCTAGACATTGAATGTTGAGCTGAATGTCGTATGTCTTGCTCAACATTCGCCAAGATTCGGCTTCAGAAGTTCGGACGCATTGCTAACTCGAATGTTGAGCTGAATGTTGATTGTCTAGTTAGACATTCAATGTTGAGCCGAATGTCGAGCTCGACATTGAATGTTGAGCTAAATGTCGATTGTCTAGCTCAACATTCGCCAATATTCGGCTTCAGAAGCTCGGACTCATTGCTAACTCGAATGTTGAGCTGAATGTTGATTGTCGAGCTAGACATTGAATGTTGAGCTGATTGTCTAGCTAGACATTCAATGTTGAGCCGAATGTCGATTGTCTAGCTAGACATTGAATGTTGAGCCGAATGTTGATTGTCTAGCTAAACATTCGCCAAGATTCGGCTTCAGACGTTCGGACACATTGCTAACTCGAATGTTGAGCTGAATGTCGATTGTCTAGCTAGACATTGAATGTTGAGCTGAATGTCGATTGTCTAGCTCAACATTCGCCAAGATTCGGCCTCAGAAGTTCGGACTGATTGCTAACTCGAATGTTGAGCTGAATGTTGATTGTCTAGCTAGACATTCAATATGGAGCTGAATGTCGAGCTAGACATGGAATGTTGAGCTGAATGTCGATTGTCTAGCTCAACATGCGCCATGATTCGGCTTCAGAAGTTCGGACGCATTGCTAGCTCGAATGTTGAGCTGAATGTTGATTGTCTAGCTAGACATTCAATGTTGAGCCGAATGTCGAGCTAGACATTGAATGTTGAGCCGAATGTCGATTGTCTAGCTCAACATTCGCCAAGATTCGGCTTCAGAAGTTCGGACGCATTGCTAACTCGAATGTTGAGCTGAATATTGATTGTCTAGCTAGACATTCAATGTTGAGCCGAATGTCAATTGTCGAGCTAGACATTGAATGTTGAGCCGAATGTCGATTGTCTAGCTCAACATTCGCCAAGATTCGGCTTCAGAAGTTCGGACTCATTGCTAACTCGAATGTTGAGCTGAATGTTGATTGTCGAGCTAGACATTGAATGTTGAGCCGATTGTCTAGCTGGACATTGAATGTTGAGCTGAATGTCGATTGTCTAGCTCAACATTCGCCCAGATTCGGCTTCAGAAGTTCAAACGCATTGCTAACTCGAATGTTGAGCTGAATGTTGATTGTCTAGCTAGACATTCAATGTTGAGCCGAATGTCGATTGTCGAGCTAGACATTGAATGTTGAGCCGAATGTTGATTGTCTAGCTCAACATTCGCCAAGATTTGGCTTCAAAAGATCGGACACATTGCTAACTCGAATGTTGAGCTGAATGTCGATTGTCTAGCTAGACATTGAATGTTGAGCTGAATGTCGATTGTCTAGCTCAACATTCGCCAAGATTCGGCCTCAGAAAATCGGAATGATTGCTAACTCGAATGTTGAGCTGAATGTTGATTGTCTAGCAAGACATTCAATGTTGAGCCGAATGTCGAGCTAGACATTGAATGTTGAGCTGAATGTCGATTGTCTAGCTGAACATTCGCCAAGATTCGGCTTCAGAAGTTCGGACGCATTGCTAACTCGAATGTTGAGCTGAATGTTGATTGTCTAGCTAGACATTGAATGATGAGCCGAATATCGAGCTCGACATTGAATGTTGAGCCGAATGTCGATTGTCTAGCTCAACATTCGCCAATATTCGGCTTCAGAAGTTCGAACGAATTGCTAGCTCGAATGTTGAGCTGAATGTTGATTGTCTAGCTAAATATTCAATGTTGAGCCGAATGCCGATTGTCGAGCTAGACATTGAAAATTGAGCCGAATGTCGAATGTCTAGCTCAACATTCGCCAAGATTCGGCTTCAGAAGTTCGGACACATTGCTAACTCGAATGTTGAGCTGAATGTCGATTGTCTAGCTAGACATTGAATGTTGAGCTGAATGTCGATTGTCCAGCTCAACATTCGCCAAGATTCGGCCTCAGAAATTCGGACTGATTGCTAACTCGAATGTTGAGCTGAATGTTGATTGTCTAGCTAGACATTCAATATGGAGCCGAATGTCGAGCTAGACATTGAATGTTGAGCTAAATGTCGATTGTCTAGCTCAACATTCGCCAACATTCGGCTTCAGAAGTTCGGACTCATTGCTAACTCGAATGTTGAGCTGAATGTTGATTGTCAAGCTAGACATTGAATGTTGAGCCAAATGTCGATTGTCTAGCTAGACATTGAATGTTGAGCTGAATGTCGATTGTCTAGCTAAACATTCGCCCAGATTCGGCTTCAGAAGTTCGGACTCATTGCTAACTCGAATGTTGAGCTGAATAATGATTGTCGAGCTAGACATTGAATGTTGAGCCAAATGTCGATTGTCTAGCTAGACATTGAATGTTGAGCTGAATGTCGATTGCATAGCTAGACATTGAATGTTGAGCCAAAGGTCGATTGTCTAGCTAGACTTTGAATGTTGAGCTGAATGTCGATTGTCTAGCTCAACATTCGCCTAGATTCGGCTTCAGATTTCGGACTTATTGCTAACTCGAATGTTGAGCTGAATGTTGATTGTCGAGCTAGACATTGAATGTTGAGCCAAATGTCGATTGTCTAGCTAGACATTGAATGTTGAGCCGAATGTCGATTGTCTAGCTAGACATTGAATGTTGAGCTGAATGTCGATTGTCTAGCTCAACATTCGCCCAGATTCGGCTTCAGAAGTTCGGACTCATTGCTAACTCGAATGTTGAGCTGAATGTTGATTGTCGAGCTAGACATTGAATGTTGAGCCAAATGTCGACTGTCTAGCTAGACATTGAATGTTGAGCTGAATGTCGATTGTCTAGCTCAACATTCGCCCAGATTCGGCTTCAGAAGTTCGGACTTATTGCTTACTCGAATGTTGAGCTGAATGTTGATTGTCTAGCTAGACATTCAATGTTGAGCCGAATGTCGATTGTCGAGCTAGACATTGAATGTTAAGCCGAATGTTGATTGTATAGCTCAACATTCGCCAAGATTCGGCTTCATAAGTTTGGACTCATTGCTAACTCGAATGTTGAGCTGAATGTCGATTGTCTAGCTAGACATTGAATGTTGAGCTGAATGTTGATTGTCTAGCTCAACATTCGCCAAGATTCGGCCTCAGAAAATCGGACTGATTGCTAACTCGAATGTTGAGCTGAATGTTGATTGTCTAGCTAGACATTCAATGTTGAGCCGAATGTCGAGCTAGACATTGAATGTTGAGCTGAATGTCGATTGTCTAGCTCAACATTCGCCAAGATTCGGCTTCAGAAGTTCGGACGCATTGCTAACTCGAATGTTGAGCTGAATGTTGATTGTCTAGCTAGACATTCAATGTTGAGCCGAATGTTGATTGCCGAGCTAGACATTGAATATTGAGCCGAATGTCGATTGTCTAGCTCAACATTCGCCAAGATTCGGCTTCAGAAGTTCGGACACATTGCTAACTTGAATGTTGAGCTGAATGTCGATTGTCTAGCCAGACATTGAATGTTGAGCTGAATGTCGATTGTCTAGCTCAACATTCGCCAAGATTCGGCCTCAGAAAATCGGACTGATTGCTAACTCGAATGTTGAGCTGAATGTTGATTGTCTAACTAGATATTTAATATGGAGCCGAATGTCGAGCTAGACATTGAATGTTGAGCTGAATGTCGATTGTCTAACTCAACATTCGCCAAGATTCGGCTTCAGAAGTTCGGATGCATTGCTAACTCGAATGTTGAGCTGAATGTTGATTGTCGAGCTAGACATTCAATGTTGAGCCGAATGTCGATTGTCGAGCTAGACATTGAATGTTGAGCGGAATGTCGATTGTCTAGCTCAACATTCGCCAAGATTCGGCTTCAGAAGTTCGGACTCATTGCTAACTTGAATGTTGAGCTGAATGTTGATTGTCGAGCTAGACATTCAATGTTGAGCCGAATGTCGATTGTCGAGCTAGACATTGAATCTTGAGCCGAATGTTGATTGTCTAGCTCATTATTCGCCAAGATTTGGCTTCAAAAGATCGGACACATTGCTAACTCGAATGTTGAGCTGAATGTCGATTGTCTAGCTAGACATTGAATGTTGAGCTGAATGTCGATTGTCTAGCTCAACATTCGCCAAGATTCGGCCTCAGAAGTTCGGACTGATTGCTAACTCGAATGTTGAGCTGAATGTTGATTGTCTAGCTAGACATTCAATATGGAGCCGAATGTCGAGCTAGACATTGAATGTTGAGCTGAATGTCGATTGTCTAGCTCAACATTCGCCAAGATTCGGCTTCAGAAGTTCGGACTCATTGCTAACTCGAATGTTGAACTGAATATTGATTGTCTAGCTAGACATTCAATGTTGAGCCGAATGTCAATTGTCGAGCTAGACATTGAATGTTGAGCCGAATGTCGATTGTCTATCTCAACATTCGCCAAGATTCGGCTTTAGAAGTTCGGACACATTGCTAACTCGAATGTTGAGCTGAATATCGATTGTCTAGCTAGACATTCAATTTTGAGCTGAATGTCGATTGTCTAGCTCAACATTCGCCAAGATTCGGCCTCAGAAGTTCAGACTCATTGCTAACTCGAATGTTGAGCTGAATATTGATTGTCTAGCTAGACATTCAATATGGAGCCGAATGTCGAGCTAGACATTGAATGTTGAGCTGAATGTCGATTGTCTAGCTCAACATTCGCCAAGATTCGGCTTCAGAAGTTCGGACTCATTGCTAACTCGAATGTTGAGCTGAATGTTGATTGTCGAGCTAGACATTGAATGTTGAGCCAAATGTCGATTGTCTAGCTAGACATTGAATGTTGAGCTGAATGTCGATTGTCTAGCTCAACATTCGCCCAGATTCGGCTTCAGAAGTTCGGACGCATTGCTAGCTCGAATGTTGAGCTGAATGTTGATTGTCTAGCTAGACATTCAATGTTGAGCCGAATGTCGAGCTAGACATTGAATGTTGAGCCGAATGTCGATTGTCTAGCTCAACATTCGCCAAGATTCGGCTTCAGAAGTTCGGACGCATTGCTAACTCGAATGTTGAGCTGAATGTTGATTGTCTAGCTAGACATTCAATGTTGAGCCGAATGTCGATTGTCGAGCTAGACATTGATTGTTGAGCGGAATGTCCATTGTCTAGCTCAACATTCGCC
The DNA here is from genome assembly GCA_964019695.1 of Loripinus fragilis. NCBI lineage: Eukaryota > Metazoa > Mollusca > Bivalvia > Lucinida > Lucinidae > Loripinus > Loripinus fragilis. The sequence goes on from OZ026515.1 coordinate 107,489,103, forward strand.
AAGATTCGGCTTCAGAAGTTCGGACTCATTGCTTACTCGAATGTTGAGCTGAATGTTGATTGTCGAGCTAGACATTCAATGTTGAGCCGAATGTCGATTGTCGAGCTAGACATTGAATCTTGAGCCGAATGTTGATTGTCTAGCTCAACATTCGCCAAGATTTGGCTTCAAAAGATCGGACACATTGCTAACTCGAATGTTGAGCTGAATGTCGATTGTCTAGCTAGACATTGAATGTTGAGCTGAATGTCGATTGTCTAGCTCAACATTCGCCAAGATTCGGCCTCAGAAGTTCGGACTGATTGCTAACTCGAATGTTGAGCTGAATGTTGATTGTCTAGCTAGACATTTAATATGGAGCCGAATGTCGAGCTAGACATTGAATGTTGAGCTGAATGTCGATTGTCTAGCTCAACATTCGCAAAGATTCGGCTTCAGAAGTTCGGACTCATTGCTAACTCGAATGTTGAGCTGAATATCGATTGTCTAGCTAGACATTCAATTTTGAGCTGAATGTCGATTGTCTAGCTCAACATTCGCCAAGATTCGGCTTCAGACGTTCGGACACATTGCTAACTCGAATGTTGAGCTGAATGTTGATTGTCTAGCTAGACATTGAATATGGAGCCGAATCTCGAGCTAGACATTGAATGTTGAGCTGAATTTCGATTGTCTAGCTCAAAATTCGCCAAGATTCGGCTTCAGAAGTTCGGACTCATTGCTAACTCGAATGTTGAGCTGAATATCGATTGTCTAGCTAGACATTCAATTTTGAGCTGAATGTCGATTGTCTAGCTCAACATTCGCCAAGATTCGGCCTCAGAAGTTCGGACTGATTGCTAACTCGAATGTTGAGCTGAATATTGATTGTCTAGCTAGACATTCAATATGGAGCCGAATGTCGAGCTAGACATTGAATGTTGAGCTGAATGTCGATTGTCTAGCTCAACATTCGCCAAGATTCGGCTTCAGAAGTTCGGACTCATTGCTAACTCGAATGTTGAGCTGAATGTTGATTGTCGAGCTAGACATTGAATGTTGAGCCAAATGTCGATTTCTAGCTAGACATTGAATGTTGAGCTGAATGTCGATTGTCTAGCTCAACATTCGCCCAGATTCGGCTTCAGAAGTTCGGACGCATTGCTAGCTCGAAAGTTGAGCTGAATGTTGATTGTCTAGCTAGACATTCAATGTTGAGCCGAATGTCGAGCTAGACATTGAATGTTGAGCCGAATGTCGATTGTCTAGCTCAACATTCGCCAAGATTCGGCTTCAGAAGTTCGGACGCATTGCTAACTCGAATGTTGAGCTGAATGTTGATTGTCTAGCTAGACATTCAATGTTGAGCCGAATGTCGATTGTCGAGCTAGACATTGAATGTTGAGCGGAATGTCCATTGTCTAGCTCAACATTCGCCAAGATTCGGCTTCAGAAGTTCGGACTCATTGCTAACTCGAATGTTGAGCTGAATGTTGATTGTCGAGCTAGACATTCAATGTTGAGCCGAATGTCGATTGTCGAGCTAGACATTGAATCTTGAGCCGAATGTTGATTGTCTAGCTCAACATTCGCCAAGATTTGGCTTCAAAAGATCGGACACATTGCTAACTCGAATGTTGAGCTGAATGTCGATTGTCTAGCTAGACATTGAATGTTGAGCTGAATGTCGATTGTCTAGCTCAACATTAGCCAAGATTCGGCCTCAGAAGTTCGGACTGATTGCTAACTCGAATGTTGAGCTGAATGTTGATTGTCTAGCTAGACATTTAATATGGAGCCGAATGTCGAGCTAGACATTGAATGTTGAGCTGAATGTCGATTGTCTAGCTCAACATTCGCAAAGATTCGGCTTCAGAAGTTCGGACTCATTGCTAACTCGAATGTTGAGCTGAATGTTGATTGTCGAGCTAGACATTGAATGTTGAGCCGAATGTTGATTGTCTAGCTCAACATTCGCCAAGATTCGGCTTCAGACGTTCGGACACATTGCTAACTCGAATGTTGAGCTGAATGTTGATTGTCTAGCTAGACATTGAATATGGAGCCGAATGTCGAGCTAGACATTGAATGTTGAGCTGAATTTCGATTGTCTAGCTCAAAATTCGCCAAGATTCGGCTTCAGAAGTTCGGACGCATTGCTAACTCGAATGTTGAGCTGAATGTTGATTGTCGAGCTAGACATTGAATGTTGAGCTGATTGTCTAGTTAGACATTCAATGTTGAGCCGAATGTCGATTGTCTAGCTAGACATTGAATGTTGAGCCGAATGTTGATTGTCTAGCTCAACATTCGCCAAGATTTGGCTTCAAAAGATCGGACACATTGCTAACTCGAATGTTGAGCTGAATGATGTTTGTCGAGCTAGACATTGAATGTTGAGCTGATTGTCTAGTTAGACATTCAATGTTGAGCTGAATGTCGATTGTCTAGCTAGACATTGAATGTTGAGCTGAATGTCGATTGTCTAGCTCAACATTCGCCAAGATTCGGCCTCAGAAGTTCGGACTGATTGCTAACTCGAATGTTGAGCTGAATGTTGATTGTCGAGCTAGACATTCAATATGTAGCTGAATGTCGAGCTTGACATTGAATGTTGAGCTGAATGTCGATTGTCTAGCTCAACATTCGCCATGATTCGGCTTCAGAAGTTCGGACGCATTGCTAGCTCGAATGTTGAGCTGAATGTTGATTGTCTAGCTAGACATTCAATGTTGAGCCGAATGTCGAGCTAGACATTGAATGTTGAGCCGAAAGTCGATTGTCTAGCTCAACATTCGCCAAGATTCGGCTTCAGAACTTCGGACGCATTGCTAATTCGAATGTTGAGCTGAATGTTGATTGTCTAGCTATACATTGAATGTCGAGCCGAATATCGAGCTCGACATTGAATGTTGAGCCGAATGTCGATTGTCTAGCTCAACATTCGCCAAGATTCGGCTTCAGAAGTTCGGACGCATTGCTAACTCGAATGTTGAGATGAATGTTGATTGTCTAGCTAGACATTCAATGTTGAGCCGAATGTCGATTGCCGAGCTAGACATTGAATATTGAGCCGAATGTCGATTGTCTAGCTCAACATTCGCCAAGATTCGGCTTCAGAAGTTCGGACACATTGCTAACTCGAATGTTGAGCTGAATGTCGATTGTCTAGCTAGACATTGAATGTTGAGCTGAATGTCGATTGTCCAGCTCAACATTCGCCAAGATTCGGCCTCAGAAGTTCGGACTGATTGCTAACTCGAATGTTGAGCTGAATGTTGATTGTCTAGCTAGACATTCAATATGGAGCCGAATGTCGAGCTAGACATTGAATGTTGATCTGAATGTCGATTGTCTAGCTCAACATTCGCCAAGATTCGGCTTCAGAAGTTCGGACTCATTGCTAACTCGAATGTTGAGCTGAATGTTGATTGTCGAGCTAGACATTGAATAATGAGCCAAATGTCGATTGTCTAGCTAGACATTGAATGTTGAACCTAATGTCGATTGTCTAGCTCAACATTCGCCCAGATTCGGCTTCAGAAGTTCGGACGCATTGCTAACTCGAATGTTGAGCTGAATGTTGATTGTCTAGCTAGACATTCAATGTTGAGCCGAATGTCGATTGTCGAGCTAGACATTGAATGTTAAGACGAATGTTGATTGTATAGCTCAACATTCGCCAAGATTCGGCTTCATAAGTTCGGGCACATTGCTAACTCGAATGTTGAGCTGAATGTTGATTGTCTAGCTAGACATTCAATGTTGAGCCGAATGTCGAGCTAGACATTGAATGTTGAGCTGAATGTCGATTGTCTAGCTCAACATTCGACAAGATTCGGCTTCAGAAGTTCGGACGCATTGCTAACTCGAATGTTGAGCTGAATGTTGATTGTCTAGCTAGACATTGAATGTTGAGCCGAATGTCGAGCTCGACATTGAATGTTGAGCCGAATGTCGATTGTCTAGCTCAACATTCGCCAAGATTCGGCTTCAGAAGTTCGGACGCATTGCTAACTCGAATGTTGAGCTGAATGTTGATTGTCTAGCTAGACATTCAATGTTGAGCCGAAAGTCGATTTTCGAGCTAGACATTGAATATTGAGCCGAATGTCGATTGTCTAGCTCAACATTCGCCAAGATTCGGCTTCAGAAGTTCGGACACATTGCTAACTCGAATGTTGAGCTGAATGTCGATTGTCTAGCTAGACATTGAATGTTGAGCTGAATGTCGATTGTCTAGCTCAACATTCGCCAAGATTCGGCCTCAGAAGTTCGGACTGATTGCTAACTCGAATGTTGAGCTGAATGTTGATTGTCTAGCTAGACATTCAATATGGAGCCGAATGTCGAACTAGACATTGAATGTTGAGCTGAATGTCGATTGTCTAGCTCAACATTCGCCAAGATTCGGCTTCAGAAGTTCGGACTCATTGCTAATTCGAATGTTGAGCTGAATGTTGAATGTCGAGCTCGACATTGAATGTTGAGCCAAATGTCGATTGTCTAGCTAGACTTTGAATGTTGAGCTGAATGTCGATTGTCTAGCTCAACATTCGCCATGATTCGGCTTCAGAAGTTCGGACACATTGCTAACTCGAATGTTGAGCTGAATGTTGATTGTCTAGCTAGACATTCATTGTTGAGCTGAATGTCGATTGTCTAGCTAGACATTGAATGTTGAGCTGAATGTTGATTGTCTAGCTAGACATTGAATGTTGAGCCGAATGTCGATTGTGTAGCTAGACATTGAATGTTGAGCTGAATGTCGATTGTCCAGCTAGACATTGAATGTCGATTGTTGATTGTTGATTGACTAGCCAACTTCACGCATATCCTATATACTTCGTACCGTGGTATAAAAAAGAATTATAAGTATACAATGGCATTTCATTACATGAAAAATACTGAATAAGTATTTATTGCTAATAGGGCTTGCATTTAAAGTTCCATACATCTTCTATTATGGAGACCTATAGAACTTGTGACTATAGAACTTGTGACTTTCCAGGGGATAGAAGGTGTGGATTCCCTGCCCCCTCCCACTGGATCTGTGCATATGAGTAAAAATTAACAACTATATATACGTTGGATTAGTACAGATAAACAACTGGGAAATTCTACTTTAGAAGAAATAAAAAAATAGTACCGTTTGATTACGTAGTTCAGGACCTCGGAGATTGGCTGTAAAAGTAGCCAGATAAAGGTTTCAAAGTAAATGTTATTCATTCTGAAGAATTGATAGTTGCTTCAGTCCTTGAATAATCCACAAAAGGGCTTTTATCTTGGATAAGTACCAATAACAAAACATGGGTTGAAAACTCTGCTTTTGCGATTCAACATATTAGTGACCAAACTAATCCTTTTGTATCATGATGTTGTTGTACATTGCACACATCATATAAAACCAACATGCTTGGTCAAAGAGAGAAAGCTGTCGAAACGCTCAAATACTTTATTATAAAAGTTCATTAGTCGCTTACTTTGTGCAAACCTGTAGCTTAATATCAATTGCGCCAGTGCATGAGATTTCCAACAATGTGGTATATGCGACCAGCAAAGCCTCAGATCAGCCTGCGCATACGCGCAGTCTGATCAGAGCCTTTGCTAGTCGCTTGAGTATTTTATGATTGTTAAGCTACTGACTGAACATCATTTGGAGTTTCTAAGCTTAAAAGCAGGCTGCACAGGCTCGTATGAGTCTACACTTGTCAAAATGCCACATTGTTGAAAATCACATGACACGGCTCAATTGTCAATGGCAAGTACGAGGGGCATTCATTAATTCTGGCACTAATGCGCCTTCTTATCACATGGCTCTAAGAAACTCGTAGAAATTGCGATGATTTCACGAGGGAGCGGTGTTGAATAATGGGCCGAGCCTTTCAAAGTTATTGAAAGTTAAAACATGCGCAGTCGTAATACACTGGCTACAATAGTGTGTGTTTAATGAAAACTTAAGCAAGTTTAAAAATTAAGAATAGTAAGTGAGTATGATCATGAAATACCACAATCACAAACCGCAGACAACCTCATGACACCGCGAGGAAGAGCCGCTCAACCATCACGAGACACCAGGAAGACAAAGTAAGCAAAGCAACCAGCTCTCTCTTCCCCATTAAGATGATTGCAATACTATACTGAAGGACTTTAGAAACGCACCACCTTCTAAAATGCTAATTTATTGTCAAAATGTAACATTTTAATTATGTGAAAAATAAAATTTACAAGTCCTTTCATTTAGCTTGCATTCAATATGAAAATCGAAGCGCTGTGACTTATGGTTGCCGTGACGTCGCGATTATTCTGAGACATCCCAAATTTAAAAAGTCACAGAGTACCAATACCTTCCATTATCACCGTGTAGCATCGACTCCGGTACTTGCTACCAACTTTATCGATTAAAAACAAATGGCAGGCATGACGATGGTAAGAAAACGTTGTTATTATACTGTTTTATCACGGCGTTATGCGTTAAGATGGATATATTTTTATCTGAACATATTTATCTTTGAAATATACACCCAACAATTATATGAAAGTGATCTTTAGTTGACTTTTTACTGTAATTGTAGCTGCCTGGTACCGCGAAAAATCATGACAGCTTCAAAACTCGCCTTGTAACCTTGTAAGTGGAGGATGCCAATTCAATCCGCTATTATGCACATGTATTGACATCACTAGTGTATATATTGAAGCAAAAGTTTTCTCCAAAAACTAACGGAGCTGGATATAATCAAGAGAAATTTCCGACGACTTGAGTACGGCAATTTTCGACACAACACAGAATCACAGGACGGCGTCTTGCTAGTGAACAGTACGGCGACTTATTTTGAAAATGATAGAATTCTTCTAGAAGAAGCTGCCGTTGGGAAGTTGGGAACCAACCAATGTCCGTAATGATTCAAGAGGGCCAGTATGGTCTATTATTGATACATAGTACAAATTTGTCAGATGTTCCTGGGTTTAACTATACTGAGCGTGACGCTGAAAGGTGACGTCATAAGACATTATTTGTGATGAAATCGGAAATGTTATTTATGGGTCAGCATTATAACACCAAACCACCACCAATCCTGACTTCAATTTCCCCTGTCCCATCACACACTCCAGCACACCAACTCAATAACAAACCCTTTACTTGCTCAGATAAATGAAACACTTCGACAAACCGTTGCCTCGTGTACTAACATACTTGCCGGGGGGGGGGGGGGGGGAGGAGTCTGATATTTTCACACATATGTAGGCTCAGACCATTTGGGGGGGGGGGGGGGTTCAAAATCTTTTTATTTCAATATATTTTTGGATTTCATACACACACAAACACTGGGCATACATGTACGTCTAAGTTCATTCGGGTTTGGTGTTTGTCGCATATGCGCATGCGCGGATCCAGATTTTCACTTTTTTTCGTCTGCTTATTTCACAGAGGGGCTCATATGCTTAGGTCCCTTACCAGTTTCTTTTTTTCTAACGGAAAACTATAGTACATGATGCGCAAAAGTCTGCTTTAAAGGTTGTGGTTATCCTGGTCGTGAGATTATATGGAATACGTGCTGGTTAGTTTGCGGTTGAGCCTGGTCTGATATGGTTTTGTGGAGGCTTGGGGGTGCTTCCACGGACCCTCTTGTATTGTACTGAAAATGTTGCATGTATTCATGCGTGTATCCAGGGGAAGGGGCAGGGGTCTCTGGATCCCCTGAAAATCGCAGAAATATAGTACATTGTATTCCCTTGCAATGCTGGTCCAGTGAAGAATCACAAAGTTGCCAACTTAGCATTCAATGTTGGGCCATCATCGGTTTGCCAGCAAATTCAATGGCGTTTCGCTGGTGGCCCGATGTCGTCACGCTAACAGTGTCCCCTATCAAGAAAGTAAAAGTTATACCCCTCTGCTAAAACATCATGGCCCTAACCACAAGTATTGAGGCTTAACACCCCCCCCAAAAAAAAAAAAAAAAAAAAAAGCTTCCTAGCTACGCCTATGTGGTTTTCGTCTTGGTGTAACCAGTGTCGTTTGAACTCAATTTAAGTTTGAGTTCAATTGGCTTTGTGGTTGTGGGCTTCGGCTCGTATTATCACTTAATTATTTTCTTACTGCTAACACAAGTTTAAACTTTTACAAAAAAGCTTGGTCTACGCTGAACAATTCATATTTCAGACCCTGACTGGGTGTCTAATCTCGATGCACTTACAATACAATTCAAGTCGAAATCGAGAGTACAGGTTAATTTTACATTTTGTAATAAGAGGAGTGGAAATATTATGTTTAAATATCCACCCACGGTTGAAGAAATTAACCAAACCACCACATTAAACCAGCCTTTCCAAATCGAATTTACTGCCCTGCCAGCTAAGAGTGACAGTGAGACCAACCTTCAGGATAGGATTAAAACGGCATCTTCTAAAGTGAGGTGTACTGTACAAGTTAATGTTTAACATTGTACTAGCATTGTATACTTAGCAATTTTAAACAACATATAACTTCACTGTCACTCTTGGTTGGCACGACAGTTGCTAATCAGTATAATTTGGGCTCAAAAATCGCTTATCAATAATATTTAGACCCAAAAATCGCTTATCAGTAAAATTTACGCCAAAAAACACCTGATCAGTAAAATTTACACCTTAAAATTAGTAATCGGAAAAATTAAAACCCAAAATTCAGTATCTTTTTAAAAAATATAGCCCCAAAAATCGGTTATCAGTAACGGCTTATTGTAAAAATGAATTGGAATAACTTTTTTCCATCGAAAACGCGTCATTTCGATATTTTGTATTTTTTCGCCCAAAAATCTCTAATCATTAATTTTTAGGCCGAAATTCACTAATCACTATCACTTAACATTCCGCTATTAGGTCAAATTAACCCTAAAATCGCTACTCGTTAACTTTTAGGGCCAATATTCGCTAATTGCTTAATTTTATGGCCATAATTCGCTAATCAGTAATCCCCATTTACACCCTTACGCATGTACATGAGATTGGGTATACTACGAGCAGCCAAACGCTCAGACTAGCATGTGCATCCGCGCAGTCTTGCCAGGGCCTTTGTTGCTCTCATACACAATGTAAATGGATGGAGGTATAGAAGTAAGTCTCCATAGTCAGCATATTAAATAAAACTTTTGAGAATATGCGATAGGTACCAAAGTGTCGTGTGCTGGGGGAACAAGACAGTTCACCGACAAGACAATTCACCGACACGTTTTTGAAGACAGTTCATCGACATTTCTTTTATCACATTATTGACATATGACTCGAAAATATAACTGATTATTGTGAAGAAATATTGATGAGTTATGATTTGAGGTGATATGTTGATATAATTTGTTGAGAAAGCGATATTTTGTTTGTCTGATTAATGATTAATAGACAGACATTTGATTGCTACATGAAGCTATATTGATGTGATCCTACAGCCAATCGTACATTATTTTTGATGAAATTCGCCAGCAGTTCAAAGCATTCCTTTTGAATATTTAAACAGATTTTTTCAGGCCTACCTTTTTATTTTTATATAGTTATTTAACGTTAGTGATATAGGACGTATTTTTGCACAGACAATGTAATGATCGCTATATATATGCAGTTGTATGCATGTCTAATAAAATCATATTGCAATAAAAAAAAGGTAATTTCATTAGCTACATATTGGGGCTTCGTTCATTATAACATCAATAAATGGTGAAAATTGTGACATTCCATATAAATACACTATAAAATTTCTCGATGAACTGACTTCAATTCTGTCGGTGAACTGTCTTCAATTCTGTCGGTGAACTGTCTTCAAAATGCGTGTCGGCGAACTGTCTTGTCGGTGAACTGTCTCGATTCCTGTGCTGGCCCATATCTGGTGCTGAGGTGTTTGTTGTGGTGTGTTTGGGGACATGAGGTTTTTTGAAGCTGGAGAGGCTGGTTTTGGTGTTCGTTTAGGGTGATTTGGGTGGTTTGGGGAGTATTTACGGACAAACATGTCGATGCAAATTACCGTACTGTAAATTTAATGTTTTTTTCAAGTTGCCGTACTTCGGACTGGTAAATTGCCGTACTCAAAGCGTTTTCTGTTTTTGATAATATATCAGTCAAATCAAGATCATTACAAATAAAAATTATTACGAACGTGATTTCCAATATGCTCATTATTTTGGCATTGAAAATGAGGTGTAAAACGGTTTTAAACAATGCAGAAACAAACATTTTTCGATGGGACATGCTGTTTTTAGCGGTACCAGCTGGCAGTGTTTCACGATGTTTTGTGACATACAGCAAGAATTGATCATTTTGGCGGGCACGGACAAGTGCTTGACTTCTCTAAAGATGAATTCTATTCACTTCGAAGGCAGGCGCTCATTACAAACCACTAAAAAAACGTTTGACTCACCCCACTACATGCCATGTCTGTGTTGACATTCGATTCACCTGGTAGCAAGTTCCGGAGTCGATGCTACACCGTGATTATGAGCGCAAAAAAGTTTTCGAACCGATGTTTGTTCTTGAAAGCACAAGGAAAGACAAAATCAAATCATGGAGTTTTAGGCCTCTGGTAACGTTCATTTCGTCTAGGTGGCGTCATTATTGTTTTTGACGTAATTGACTGTTTATATGCTAAGGATTAGGAATAATCAAAATGTTTTAGTGCAACAAGATACTCCGCAACCCGTCGCGTAGAAGACAAAAGTATCGCGACATGCGCGAACGTCAAACGCCTGTTATTGCTGTTTGAAAAATTAAGACTGACGTTAGCAAAGAAACGCTGCGACTGGGAGTGTAATTAAACGATTATTTCCGATTATTTCCAAACTTTTTCTTGTTTTTCGGTTGGTTAAGACATCTGTCTACCAGCTCAAAGTGTTTGCTTTTAAATTGAACTAATTTCACAGCTGTCAAACGACAATTGTTGAAAATCACTAACGTCAGTGTTACGTCAGAATGAACCCCATTAGCAAATCAAAACTATGGCAAATCATGGTCCATTGTGTAAGCGGATAAAAAGTGATAAAGAAAACATCCTCAAATCAACCATGTGCAAGAGACAGTGAATATATAACTGGTGCGTTTCTTAAGTCCTTCAGTATAGAATGGACATAAAACAACGTACAACAAAACATAGAACAGTTACAGACTCCAACAATAGGAGTAACAATAAACAAAAAGTCAACAACAACAGAACAGGCCTATATTAAAGGTCGCGTTAACTTGAACATTTAAGTAATGAATTGTGTCAGATACATAGAACATCTGCAGTGTCAAAAACGTTATTTTCAGGTGGCAGAAGAAACTTCAAGATGTTTTGGTCAGCCCAAAATTGTTGCTACCAATAGTAATATTGTTGCTGTGGCAGGTCTGATTAAACGAGAAACCAAACTTACAGTGAAAAATATTGCTAATAGTGTTGGCATATTATCGGGGTCAGTTCATAAGATTTTGACTCAGCAGTTAAAACCTATATAGGACTACATCCATCGCTCGACTTAAGAAGAGAAAGTATGAAAGATTAACTAAGCAAACAGTAAAAATCCTGATATAAGGAGCCGTCTCATCTGGATTTACACTGTTTGCAAATGTGTGTCCAAATTTACCTGATGTCCGAATTTACCCTAATTAACCCAAGCGTCTTCTTTTGGAATTCGCAAACTGTTTACATTCGATGGTCTTTCGATATTCGATTTTTCTCTCAGGTTTTTCACTTCTTCTGGTTGTCTCAAGGACCACAAACCTCCATTCACTACCTCTGCCTTCTGATTATCTAAAGCTGGGCCAGACGTCTCACCTCTATTGGAAAAAAGATTTTAAATCTTTTAAAATGACAACATTTCAACAGAAATTGAAAATTTCCCTCGGGATATGGCGAATATAATTGCAAGAACTGCAATTTATGATTCATACGGTATTATACGGTCTTCTGGACTTATACCTGATGCAATATCGTAGCTAAACTCAAGCTGTTAAGTTTTTAGACTTAATTTTTCGCAATAACTTTTTTGTCTTCAATTTTAGCAAAATATGTTCTCGATGAAAGTTGTAGAGGAGAATTTCCGCCAACTTCTCCAAAAGGTCTTGTGCTTGTGGCGCAAACAGATTTTTGTGTATATAGATGAAGATTTTGGAATAAATTGAATTCGTCCTTAATTTCTAAGTCTTTTAATGACAGGTATAATTCGTATAGGCGTGACAGAAAGGGATAGTTTCAAAAAATATTCGGAAGCGGTGCATATCCCGTTCTTCAAAGGCTGTGCATAACATAAAACTGCCGTCAACATACTCAGAATTGACCGTGCATATGCAGAATCAACTTAAAGCAGGCTCATTTGTAAGAACAAAGGCTGGGTTATCGCATGACGTGCAATTTTTCTCTTATGCACGTGCTATGAAATGAACGGTTTTGAGATGACCCTACTATACTCAGAAAAACAATTGAAGGATATTAGGATTCAGTTCCATCTCTAACATTCAGTACAATAAAAACTAAACCAATTATGCATGCATATCATAGTTCCAGATATACGCAATCATAATGGATGCTAGATTTTAGTCACACTTCAATGGTTTATGTACAGTACATATCCAAATGGTGCAACCCTCCATACTGAAAAGTCACAAACGTTCAAAAATGATTGTAGCTCATTTTTTCGTTTGTATTCCATAATAACTGGCTCCAAAATCATTGCTGGCTCTCCCTCAAAAGTATAGCGACTGAATTGTAGTTATTGTCAGTGTTTTACAGCCAATTTGTTGTCATATTGGCTCGGGTATGCCTTATCTATGCATTTTTGTTGAAGAAGTTTGCCCATTATCAGGGGCAATAACTAATAAATGGGTGTTAACACTTGTCTGTGGTCGGAATTAGAACATAAGCAATGACTAGGTAAAAGTTGCAGCAAACAATATAAGCGCTAAATTTTCTGCTTGTGAGTTTTGGTTAAGAGGGTAGGTACGTTTGGAGTGGTACTGTATCGTAACCAATCACCTGTAAAGTTCATTTTGCATTTTTTTTGAATTACATAATGGTAGTTCTATCAGATACAAAATTACCTTGTTTGAAAATACTTTTCTCAAATGTTATAAAGTCAAAAGAATTTCAATATCCTTCAATTGTTTTTCTGAGTATAGTTTAACGCACGAGCGAATCAGGCGCGATTTCTATCACATCTGAACGAGCCATCCATTGCTTTGGTAATTGAATAAGGGTGGTGCAATGCACATTTCTGACTTACATCTTGGACTTTGCTTATTTGCGCGTTGTTTAAAATATTCAAAGAGTGCATCTAAGCACAGAGGAACCTGCAGCATCTAGGATGTTGGAACCATTTGGAGAAGTTGGCGGAGATGTTCCTGAATACTTTTCTTCGCGAACACATTTTGCTAAAATTGAAGACAAAAAAGTTATTGCGAAAAATTAAGTCTAAAAACTTAACAGCTGGAGTTTAGAACGCTTAAAAATACGCACATCAAAGGGATACTACTGGGTCAAGCAGTGATTCTCTTCAATTGCGCCCCTTTTCAAAATGAAAACTTCACTTAAAGAAAAGAATTTGCTCCAAGAGGGTGCAAATTATTTCCTTTAAGAGCAGTTCCTTATCGTATGGAAAATCACTTTTACCACATTAGGATACCTCACGTGAACGTAACTATTTTATTACGCACGTGCGCAACTGCGTAATGGGAGTTACGCCGATGCCTTGATATTGTGATTCTGTTCATTTAGGCCATGAAGCGATGTCAATATCAGCTGTCAGACCCAAACAAGCAAAATCCCACTCTCTTCTCGACCTTATACAAGGAAAACTTGACAAAGAAGAGAAGTCAAACAGAGAAACAAAGCTTGCCCAAGATGCCACGCAGCTTCTTCTTCAAAACAATAAAATGTAAGTTAAAATGTTTGCAAAATTGAAATAATAGACGCACATGTACTGTCCTGCCAGCCAAGAGTGGCATTGACGTCATGTTTTCGTTTATAAAGTTATCAGGGACATGTAATCGACAGATCACGTGTGTATTAATCCTATCCACAGGATAGGATTAATACACAAGTGGTCTATCGATTCGCGTTAGCTCAAGCGAAGTGTACACGATAGTGTTGTACTCAGCAATTGTAAACAAAATATACGTCACTGTAACTTTTGGTTGGCACTACAGTACACTAACATGCACACACGTACATATACCGCGTCCATTAGAGATATAGGGTTGGACAGGGCAAGCGAGGATCCAGAAAGCTTTGTCGGGGGGGGGGGGGGGTCACAATTTTCTTTTGCAGTACCAATGTTCTAGACGGGCCACCATTGGTCTGCCAGCGGTACGCCATTTCCGCGTCGGTCTATATGACGTTTACTGTTTAATAACACTCCATGTCCACCTCAACATAAGTCAATAATTGTATAATATACATTACTGTACCGTACGGTCGTGGTGTATGAGAAAAAATCGATCACTGGAACGGTGGACCCTCGGGTTGGGATTTTTCTGTCCTCACTGAACACCAATGATGGATTCTATTTATCTCACACACCCGTACTAGCCATAGCACGGGCGGTAAACCTAGGAACTACCACGAAATTGTTTTAACGCAATTTTGTTCCCAAGCCACATCGGGGACACGTCGTGGTAGTTTCCAGGCCGAAAATTGGATAAAGAAAGGTTGGTATCACTTTCATTTTTGTTTTATTTTACAACTAAGAACGAACAATGGTGAAATCCGACAATGTGGTTCCGTGTTAATATGTCTCAGCGTCCCCTCTGGCCCAAAATTTTGCATGAAAAACTATTTTCTTTCTTTAGATTTGTGTTTCCCCACTGAGCATTGGACCAACTTTCCCCAAAGTTCGAAGGATTTTAGCCCATATCTGTCAAATTAAATGAAATTTGATATCACTTGACGATGGAAATGATAAAAAGACCCTCAATAAACGTTCCTACACAGAAAAGAATCTGTGCATTTACTCGTAAACAATTCATGCCCCGTTCGTCCTGTGTGGTAGTTTCCAGCTCATCGTGGTAGTTAAAATGCTATCGTGGTAGTTATCAAGACTTTGTAGGATACGTTTCTGAAGTGGTACAAACATTTTAGTGATTGTTTCGTATGATAACCTTCGAACTCGTCAATTAATTACCACAGTAAAAATAAATCACATTTCAACACCATGAAGAAGCAAAGCTGAGAACTCAACAGATTCAATGTGATGCGTGACAGGTGGAGATCATGCCGTGGACTTCAAACAACAACTCTGGAAATCTTAAGCAGAAGAAGGTCATCGGTTGAGACCCGGTGGATCAGGCAACAGACAAAAATGATATAAAAAATTGCGTCACTCGCTACGCTGTTCCATGTTCAGTCAACTTTAAGATAAAATGGCAGGCTAAGACTACTGGCCCAAAGTATCATTGGTACTTGCGCTCCGGTTGGGTCACTTTTTATATACATGTGAGTGCGACGATGAACGGGTATGTTATTTGATAATTAAAAAGCATGTTTATTCAAAACAAAATATGTGAATATCCCTTCTTTTCATTCTTCTCATCATTTCAATAGCCCACTAAATCTAAAATATTCAGGCAGTCGACATTTGTTATCTGACAAAAGGTTGTTTGAAAAGGTCATCGTATGAATAAGAGGGGTATTCAAGGTTCGGCCCGCACACCCTGTCTTTAAATAATAAAGTAGCGCCTAAATAGTGAACATCTGCTGATGCAAACTACTACTAAATTCCTACAGAGTCTTGGAAACTACCACGATAGCATTTTAACTACTATGATGAGCCGGAAACTACTACGCAGGACGAGCGGAGCACGAATTGTTTACGAGTAAATGCTTTGATTTTTTTCTGTGTAGGAACGTTTATTAAGGGTCTTTTTATCATTTTCATCGTCAAATGATATCAAATTCCATTTAATTTGACAGATATGGGCTAAAATCATTCGAACTTTGGGGAAAGTTGGTCCAATGCTCAGTGGGGAAACACATATCTAAAGAAAGAAAATATATTTTTCATACAAAATTTTGGGCTAGAGGGGATGCTGAGACATATTTCCACGGAACCACATTGTTGGATTTCACCATTGTTCGTTCGTAGAACTTGTAAAATAAACAAAAATGAAAGTGACACCAACCTTTCTTTATGCAATTTTCGGCCTTGAAACTACCACGACCTGTCCCGGATGTGGCTTGGGAACAAAATTACGTTAACACAATTTCGTGAAGGTCCTAGGTTTACCACCCGTGCATAGGGAAAGATAAAAACGCACAGCCGCACGCTGGCCGCACATCGATCCGTGACGTCATTGAAATGTTTAAATGACGTCACCATGTCGCATCTCAGCGTACTCAAGATTTTCTGGCAGTCTTTTTCAAGTATTTCCAATATAAATTAGGTGGTGAGCTAGAAAAAGAATCCATTAATCGTGTGAGGATTGGATAGACCTCGCGATCATCGATTGTCATCACTTGGCAAGCCTCCTGATGCCAATCAGTGATCCTCGAATTTTGCTATCCCACCCTCACAATCATGATAGATTCTTATATTCTAGCACACCATGTCAGGAAATCCGTTGTTTCTACCCATGTGAGATTATAAGTATCTATCATGAGTGTAAGTGTGGTATAGAAAAATCCGTCCTGAGGATCACCGATTGGCAATACGAGCCTTGTTGAGTGATTACAAACGGTGATCACGAGGGACGGATTTTTCTATCCCAACCTCACACCAATAATTGATTCTTTTTCCTGCTCACAACTAAATACTTTATTTTATATAAGTTAAACAAGAAAAAGACTTCCGGCAAATCCTGAATATGCTATGATGCCACATGGTGACGTCATTTTAACATTACAATGACGTCACGGATCGACGTGCTGTCAGCGTGCGGCTGTTCCTTTTTATCTTTTCCTAGGGCACGCCGGCAGACGTCTATCTGTGACGTCATTATAATGTTATAATGACGTCACCATGTCGCATCTCAGCGCATTCAGGATTTTCTGGAAATCTCTTTCAAGTATATCCAATATAAATGAGGTATTAAGTCGTAAGCAAGAAAAAGAACTCATTATTCGTGTGAGGGGCGATAGAAAAATCCGTCCCTCGTGATCACCAATAGACCCCTTTCACATTGTTATCTCCCTTAACAATCGCTCTTCAATTGGAAAATCGATAAAGTCGTTTTTGAAAATGAAGAGGCAGATTGCTTGTTAGTTACATTGTCAAAACACATAATGATGCTTAATAAGTGGATTATTTGGCCTTTAAATGAGATTTCTTATTCTAGAAATAATATAAATTAATTCTTTCATATACATTTTAAAAGTCTTCCGTATTTTCTTCGCTTTAATAAGTGTAAAATATACTTTGATATCGAGCTAAAATCGGTGTCTTCTTCAGGCACGAAATCGCTTAAGCTATTTGAAATACATGCATTAATAAAACAAACGAGTCTGTTATGCGAACATTGACAGCTCAGACGAGTCTGGGCAGTCTCACCAGGACATTCGCTGCTCACACACACCTCGGATCCATTGTTGTGTCCATGCGCACACAAACTAGAAAGGCGGTGCGTGTAGAAAGGGAGGCTCAGACAGAAATTAGATCTAAGGCTTCTAGCCCCACCAGATAAGCATGCATGCTGCTGCATGCCACCAAATAGACGTGCGTGCATGCTGATAGATAGTTGTGCATAATGACTAAGCATATGCGATATATATCAAAATATCATTAAACATAACTATAAGTAGATACCTCCATTTTTAGACCCATTAAATTCCAAAGTTTCTACACAACGTCCATTCATGCGCAGGCTCGCAAGAATCATCGCTGCTCGCACACACAAATATTGGATGTAGATGAAGACTCGAATCAATTTTCTAAAACACCAGCCCCGCTGGTTGAGACTGCGTGGGTATATATTGGCGCCTATAAGTACCAATTAAAGAAAGGGACATCTCACTACATAAATCAATCATGCCGTCGAATTACAAACGCGCGTGCCGACGTGTGCTAGGTCACAAAGTTTTATTGCTTTTAAAGGGCCCCGGGCGTAGTATTAAAGGACCGAATGCATATTAGTGCATATTGGAAAGGGCCTCAACACGAGAAAACCTGACTTTGGTGCATGTGAACAACAAGGAGCAGGCCCGCGAAGTCTGATCAGCGCCTTTACTGTTCACTTATGGAATTATAATAACTGCTAGAACTTGCTTCATGCCAAATTTCATTTTACCCGTGGTCTCTTAAGATGAACAGACTGGTTTGGGTCTTACTCGGTCAGATACCCGCAAAACAGGGTTTCTCGCGTGATGGCCTTACTGTTTCTTATCACTTATTTAAACCGGAAAGACCCTGTTTAGATGTCATGTTTATGGAATGTGAATTTTTACTCATAGACCGATACCAGACTCTTCACTGCTCGCATACGCATAGTATTGAAGGAAATTGTTGATATGGTATAACGTATGGCCAACGCTGTAATGCACCCGCTCATTCGGAAAAAGTCAGCCTTGGATGCTTTGAAATCAATTATTCTGGTCTCAGATATTCAGAATATTTGAATTAATCACTCATTTGCTACATTTATCATTTATTTTTAATATATGTCTAATATTTATTTGCGAATTTATTTTTCTTTCCACCGTTTTTCATATTCCATTGTGTAATGCATAGGCAGCCGTATAAAGGTTGCCCCATCGAGTGTAATCTCGCGGAGATAACGCGGAACGAGACTGTTTGGCGCATGCGCACTAACAATGTGAAAAGAGTCTATTGTCATCACTTGGCAAGCCTCGTGATGCCAATCGGTGATCCTCGGGAATGGATTTTTCTATCCCACTAGAAAAAATCATCTCTCGCAATCACTGATTGTCATCACTCGACAAGCCTCGTGATGCTAAACGGTAATCCTCGGGGATGGATTTTTCTATCCCACCCTAACACTCATTATTGATTCTTATAATCCGTCCCTCGCGATCACCGATTGTGATCACTCGGCAAGCCTCGTGATGCCAAACGGTAATCCTCGGGGATGGATTTTTCTAACCCACCCTAACACTCATGATAGATTCTTATACTCCGTCCCTCGCGATCCTCGGGAATGGATTTTTCTATCCCACTAGAAAAAATCATCTCTCGCAATCACTGATTGTCATCACTCGACAAGCCTCGTGATGCTAAACGGTAATTCTCGGGGATGGATTTTTCTATCCCTCCCTAACACTCATTATTGATTCTTATAATCCGTCCCTCGCGATCACCGATTGTGATCACTCGGCAAGCCTCGTCATGCCAATCGGTGATCCTCGGGACGGATTTTCCTATCGCACCCTCACACGAATAGTTAATTATTATAATATCTTACAGAGTGAAGCGATGTTCCGACTGGTGGTGTGGAGACGACAGAGCTACGGATATGCCCACAGTAGCACCACCATTAACGACGTTACCAACCTCTCACTCTAGCAGTAGTGGTTCCCTCACTTTGGACCAACTCTTAGCCCATCTTAGGCAATGGCTTGTTTCTAGCGGATGGTTTGGCTAAAGAATGGTGTATACATCAGGCGCCATTATAAGAACTGAACATTGTTGTTACTTTTTTCCAAATAATGTCTTCTGTAAATTAACTTTTTGAATGCTGTGTAATTTTCATGCTTTTCTTGTCTGCTGACTGTTTTTTTTTTTCAAAAATAACTTTTTCAAAAATATAAAAACTATATTTCATGACCATTATCAGAGTGTCAGTTGGTTTCTTTCTGTCTGTCCTGATCTGGTTACAAACTGCATGTACAAAGTTTATCGGCAAACGACGCTATCAAGGAGAGAGATAAAGTTCACACCAGATAGGCGGCAATCGAAAACGTAAATACTATCGACGAACGTAGATCAAAAATCGTTAGAAACAGAGTTTTCGATTGTCATTTGTCGCCCGATTGGCGACAAATGGCAATTGAAAACACTGTTTCTAGCGATTTTCGATCCGCGTTCGTCTATTGTTATTAGCGTTTTCGATTGCCACCTACCCGGTGTGAAGTTGGTTCTGGTTTGTACTTTAGACATGTTAGAAAGCATACATTTTTCCGCTCTGTGTAAACATTCTATTCCTACGGATAGGAGGATTGTGAGTATGCACGTATCTTAAAAGAAACGCTGTCACAGACGACAACTAGACCTTTTTCAGTTACCGCTGACCTTAGATTTGTAAGGTGTTGGACACCCTAGGCTTGCTATATTTAATAGGGTTGATGTCAGCAGTGTTACTCAGAAACTTTTAACAACTTCATTAGTTGTAACTTGCTACTCGGTTAATTCCTTGTTAGGAAATCATATAAAGTGCTTTTTATAAAGTCATCTTCAGCAAACTAATATTTTCTGTTAAGTTGTGAAAATGTTGCATGCTTTTTATGTCTGCTGATTATATTTAAATGGACTCCTTTTATGATGGAAGTTAACATAATGAGTCCAGAACAGACTACAACTCATGCAACGTACACACTTTATTGTTCAGGGTAGCATATTATGGAATCAGGGGCATATTGTGACTTTAACCTGCACACTGTTTACCAGTTAGACAGAGATATAACAGTTGATGCTTGTGTTCTAAATCATTATGGCAAAATGCAATTTTGTTGCAACTGTTTGACTCTGTCAGAGAGAAAGATTTTAACCTCCACTTCTCCACTAGAAACCGAAATTATGTTCAATCTATTGAGTGTTACTGCATATCCAGGGGTTGGAGCTCTCTCCTGATCTGTTCCCATACTTTTTTGGAATTTGATCATGAAATAATTTCGAAATAACTAAGTCATATTGCAATTATGTTTTACATATTTTTAGTATGCAGACAGAGGTCCAATAGATATTGAAACATATCAAGCGAAATATTTGTTTGTAGGCCTGGGTCCAACCCCTGGGTGGACTTAGGGGTGTGGCGTTGGCCAAAAATCAACTTTTCACAATATGATTTATGCAGCAATATGGTAGCAAATAGTTTGCCAGAAGAAACACCCCCTTGCATTGAGCTACATTAAATCAAGGCTTCGTTACAGCTCTACTCCTAGGAAATTTTAATCGATCCTAGCAGTGAGTTCTGCTTGTACAAGAAGGGTTGTTGTCAAGTTTCTAGCCTAGGTATGTGCATGAAGTACTATTAAACCTCTTATTCAAGCTTGTCATAAAAAAACTGTGGTTCCACCCCAACCCACTTCACCAAATTAATACCATGAGGTAAAAAGCTATACTAATTGTCTTTTCGTATTTTACTCCCTCTGAATTTCTAAGTGTGCTTAACTAAGCGTGTATTAAATTAAACAGTTTAAGCATTTTTCTGGAGGTGGGAAATAAATACACATTATCATAATAATAACTTGATCTGGGGTACTGTATCACGTTGAGTGGATTAGGTTATACCATCAGATCACCCGAGACGCTTAGCGTTGAGGGTGATCCAATGGTATGGCCTCATCCACTAGATGTGATAATGTATGCCAGGTCAAGGTACTATATTGATAATATGTTTATTATATGCCTTTTTTCTGACATTCTTCCTGATTTTCATACCTGTTTTGGTCTTTAATCCCGAAAAATTGTGGGAACATTTGCCATAACGTTACGTTTCTTGACGTCACATCAATATGTTTTTCCGTCCCTGGTTCCATGCTTGCAATTTACTTTACGTAACGTCGCCGCACAAGCAGGTAACCGACGTTAGCCTCGTTTTAAAGGATAGTGATATGGATTCAGAAAACCTCAGTTCGTTGATCCGGCTTTCTGTATCAGATGGTCAGAAAACAGACAGTTCTAAAGTCACTATTAACAATTTAAAACTTTTCAGATTTCAATAACAAAATATGTTAATAGTGACAGTCACTATGGGCCGATTGCATGACGAAAGTTTATTTTAGTCTCGACTAAGGCCTAACACAGTGCTTGCTAGCCTCCAGTTTAAATCTGGTTTGCATAACGAAAGGTGACCTTGAGTTTAACTATCCCCAGTCTAACTATCCGAGGGTAAATTATCCTTGAGGTTAAATTAGTCCAGAAATGTTAGTCTAAGAGTAGGACAAAATAGAAGGTCATTTTCTTTAATGCACCGATTTTTGTCATGACAATTCCAGCCTAAAGCGTTTTGTATTATATCAACTGGACGAGACCATTTCCAATTATAGGGATGTACGGTGATTTTTTTTAATTCAAATAATAATAGATAATTGTAAAAGCAAACAGTACAGTCCCTGATCAGACGCCACATTATACGGCGTCTGATCTGGGTCTGCACTGTATGTATATATGCGCATGCCTACATCCGCGAGTGTGTATGGGTATAAATGTGCCTCTGCGTGTGGGTACGTGCGTGCATATTTGTATGCGCGTGCTTGTGTGCGTGTGTCTGTCCGTTTAGTATGTGTGTGTATGTATACGTCTGTGACTATTCTTATGTCTTACGTCTAACTCAAATGTTGCATGCTTTCGCATGTACGCCAATAGACCAACATAGATGTTAGATTCTAGATGGAATAAGTTAGAGGTTATAAAAAGTAACGGACATACGTATATACATATACATAGACGCACGCACGCACATGCATGCATATATAGAAACACACATACAGACATATATACGTACATATATACATACAGACAGACATACAAACAGACTGACAGACAGACAAGCGCATGTGCGCCTGTGCGCCTGCGCGCTCGTACGCACGCATCATACGTACATTCATATATGCATACACATACTTATTTATACATGTACATGCATGTACATACAGACAGACATACGCATTGGTGCCTGCGCGCGCATAATCACACATGCGCGACTGCATGCACTACAAAAAAAAACATCACATTTAGAAGTAAGAAGTTAGATGTAAGAAAAGTCAGGGACGTTTAAATATATACACATGTATGCAGGCATGTACCCAACACAGACATAAACTCATACCCATACACACGCGAACGGATGCACGCACGTAAGAGCATGCAAACAGACAGACAGACACACGGATGCCTGCGCGCATGCCGAATGCATGACTACATTCATACCTGCAGACAGACAGGTGCACGGCTGACCGCATGCGCACACACACGCAAAAATGCATACTTACGTAAGCATGTACATAATACATACATACCTTTTGTTTGTTTGATTTGATTCTTTACGTTCCGGTCAATAGTTTTTCAGTTATTTCGGACGGACGGATCTTCTTGGGTTGAACCAGTACTAAGCAAAGATTAAGGGGTCTAGCTCAAGGACACAACGCAGTGACGCCTGTGAGACTCGAGCCCGCGGCCCTCGGTCTCGAGTCAAGCCCTCTACCACTGAGCCACTGCGCTCCATATACATACATACATACATACATACATACATACATACATACATACATACATACATGAGTCACTCCCCCAGGGAGGGTCTAAGCTGCTTTGCTCCCTAAAAATAATGCATTGATCTCCCCAAATTCACGAAATAAATTCCTCAGCTCGCTGAAAGTATTTCGCCTTTGCTACCCAAATAAAATCCCTAAAATCAATTCAGCTTCTCCCCAAATCCACCCAAATAGAGAATTACATACCAGGCGCTTAGGTAGCCCTGTAACAATGTGGTTTCACACTCGTACTATGGGGGTCCGGGGGCATGCTCCCCGAATTGTTTTTATAAAACACGGTGCGATCTGGTGCATTCTGAGTATTCCAAAGCATGTAATTATCAACCTAAAAATCAACAACGTTAAGGATAATAAATTAAAAATAATAATTATTGACCATATTTTTCTCTAATATAAAAACCAAGGTTTTCGCAGACACAGTTAAGAAAATAAGTACATTTGCATTTTTACAAGTGGGGTCTGGGGAGGCAATAACCCTCAACCCCCCCATAGAAGCCAGACATTTTTTTAAATCAAACAAAGTGGAGGCATTTCCTTTAAGGTAAGATTTATAAATTTATTTTTTACTTTTTGCAGGGCTCCCTAAATCCCTAAAACCATGAGCTTGCTCCCCAGCTCCCTAAAATAATTACCAATGCTCCCCAGCTCCCTGAAAATAAATAGCCCTTCTCCCCAGATCACCAAAACCCCTGGGGCCCATACATATGTCCATATGTAAGCAAGCATGCATACGTACATACATGCAAACAGACAGACAGACATTTTATTTATTTTATTTCATATTTATCTTGTACGTTCAAGATCTTATCTTTAACGGACAAGATAACATCTTGTTTATACCAGATCGTAAGCAATGAAAAAATAAAAATAAAACTGAAATAAAATGTCCCTACTCGGGTTTCGTATTGTATCCATGTATTTTAAAGCCGGTTTTTAAAAATATTTTTTGGACAACTTCAGCATTGACATGAATGGAAAAGTGGCATTTTTTTAAAGTTTTAACTTTTGTATTTAAAAAAAGTGCAAAGACGACCTTAATTTTGTCGTTCTGTCTGCCTATGTCTTCGGGAAACTATTTGGACCCAGACCAGGCCCAAAATAATGTCTGATGATTTTCCAAATATATTTTGTTTTTGAGAAATATCAATTTTGAAGAACTAATCTATGCTTTCAGTGGGTAACTACATGTATCTAGCTCTTAAGCTCTGGTGACACTGCGCATTTGAGCGGCTCGTCTAGCGTTAAGAAAATACATTTGGAGCCGAGTGCATAACGAAACTTTATTTTAGCATGTTTAGTCTAGTCTAAGACTTAACAGGGGGCTTGCTAGCGTCCAGTTTAAACTTGGTTTGCATAATAAAGGGTTGCCAATACTTGAAAATAAGCATGTCAGTTTCATAAGCATGACAGTTTCAAAGTTTACCCCATCCCCTGACTCCTTAGTCAGGTTCATATGCCAATCATTTAAATTTCTCAATAACTAAGTCGATTGTCAAAATTTTTAACCGAATCTATCCAGCCGTTTAGCAGGTAGAGGAATAATAGATATAAAACATATTAATTGGATTTAAGTTTGAAGCCCTTGGTTTGATCCCCCGGGTGAACATTGGGGGTAGAGTTGAGGCACAAAATTCAACTTTTTCGGAATATGGTCATGTTGCATATCAAATTCAAGGGAACGACGTATACAGTAACATGGAAGCAAATATGTGCTGCCATATTCAAGAGTTTCATAAAAAAATCACCATATCCTTTCGCTTAAACTACCCCCTGGCAGGTTTAAATTTCTCGAGGTTTTTTGGATAATTTAAACTCAAGGTTAGCCAAAACTAGTTTTATGCAATCCATCGAATTAAATGCTTAGCCTGAGACTTGTTAAACTTGCTTCATGCAATCGACGGCCAGTAACCTGGAGTTTAAGCTTAACGTTAACCTGAGACTTGTTAAACCTGACTTTATGAAATCGACGGCTGTTAACCTGGAGTTTAAACTCAAGGTTATCTTTAAACTTTTGTCATGCAATCGGCCCTATGAGTTGAAGCATTTCAGTAAAACTTCATGATTTGATAGTGAGGGTCACTATAAACAATTTAAAACTTTTCAGATTTCTATAACAAAATATGTTAATAGTGACAGTCACTATGAGTTGAAGCATTTCAGTAAAACTTCATGATTTGATAGTGAGGGTCACTATTAACAATTTAAAACTTTTCAGATTTCAATAACAAAATATGTTAATAGTGACTGTCACTATGAAATGAAATACAGCAAACTTTTATGCTTCAGAAATAGTGGGGGGTCACTATAAACCATTTCAAACTTGCCAGATTTAAATTGCAAATATGTTAATAGTGACGTTCACTATGAATACTGAAGCCCCCAAAAGCATGAAATTAAGAAAACACAACTGAAAAGCACACTATTAAAAATCACAAATCACAAAATGGTACTGAAAAGTACTGGGTTTGATAAAAAAGAGAAGTCAAAATCAGGTAAGTAAGCTCTGAATAGTAACAAAAAGCTGATACTGCACCTATATGAAGGTATGGATTTCAGAAATGGGAAAAGTGAGTAATTCCCCTTTTAAAATAGAAAGTGTTTAAAGTCGTTTCTGTTATATACTGACAGACTTTAAAAACGCAACACTTGGATAACAGCTTTAATTTATGTTTCGAAAAAGAAGGCAAAACAATAATTGTGATTGTATGTTAAAGAGCATTCATTTGCAAGTAAACAATGGAAAACTTGTCCAACTAAGATGAACTTAATGCATTAAAATGATAACGTTTTGAGATAGGGGTCAACTGTTTCATGTGACCAAATGTTATGAATGAAAGATTCCCTACTTCTTTAAATCAGGAAGTACTAGAAGCATCAAATATGTATCATGGACTTTGTTAGTCATCGAGTAATCACTCTCATATTGATTTGCAGGTCTGTGATACAGCATATTTGCGTATATGGCGTTCATCTGGGTGTAACCTTTCATTCAATAGCTTAAAATCCCCTCTACTTAAGGAATGTTTAAATGGCTAACTTTATACGGAGCAAATAACGTCGTCCAATTTAGTTGTACAATTAAAACTAAAGTGTTTGCTGAAGAAGCCAACTCATGATGACATTATCGAAGCAAAGGAAGTTTACATTCAACAGTCTTTTGGTAGATATAAGGGGAAGTTAGTGTTGCGTAATTAAAGTCTGTCAGTTTAGGTTTATAATAATGGTTAATACTATCTATAAAAGATTGGTGAACTCCCTCAGTATGTTGAAAATAAGGAGCTAGATATGATCGGACGTAGCTTAATCACATACATAATTTAGCCCATCTGCCTGTCTGCCTGCCCCTCCTGTATTCATTTATGATATTGTATGCATTTTGATTATTTATGATCACTACCATGAACAGTCAATATAATATAAAATTCACCCAAATCGACTCAACAAATATCTATATACATAATGGGTAATTTTGCATACTTTTTCATTGTCTGCAGTTTCTTTTGTCTTTCCTCTTATTTAAATTAACTCATTAAGAAAAGATCCTTGGGGAATACCATGACAGTGCCAAACAGTTTGGATTTGGATCATGCCTGATATTTTGTCAGGCCTGATCTTGTTCCGAATTGTTTGCAAATGTGGCTGATCAATAGATGACAACAGTCGCCACTAGCAGAAAAATAGTTACGAGTATAATGACACTTGAATTACTAGAATCGCCTGAGTTAGACATTATTGACTTTTGTTATATTTACATGGGCGGATCCAGGATTTCTCGAAAGGGGTCTGTTTATATGTGCCTTGTGGTCACCTGCTGGGAAAAGGCTGACCTCTTGGCTCTCGTTAGTGGTGTCTAACTGTGAGTTTGTCTCTTTCCCATTGGTATTCTGTGTCAGGTGTGGTACTTGATTGTATCGATTCCTGATCTTTGCACCCTAACTTACTTTCATATGTATAAAGGTGCTGGGTTCGCTTTTCTTATGTTATCTCATTTTTCTTAAATATCCCATGAAAATGTAATAATTTGGCCTCACTGAGCGCAAATTATTTCATAGGATATTTAAAAATGAGGGGGGGGGGTTCGAGCGAACCCCCTTAACCACCTCTGGATATGCCACTGATTAACATTAGCAATTTCCCAGTATGCGTCATGGTTTCTTAGATTCTAAAACATAGGAAACTAGATTTTTGTGTGAATGTCTGGCGGAAGCTTTTTGCATACTCGGGGCGTATTTAAGTGTACGAAAATACGCATGTGCATACAACTTGACGATGCAAGCATAGGGTTTTAGCTATTCAATTTGATTTTTGAAAGAAAAATCCAGTTTATTGAGTTTATTCTGCGTGTCTTTACAGTTCATTTTAGCCCTGTGAAAAGCTTAAAAATTCATTTTTCACAAAAGGACCAAACCCCTGGTTCCATTATAGGGGGACTATCCAGAGTGCGAACTCTATAAAATGCCCCAGGAACGAGCCTGGTCCTTATATCTCAAGCATCAGCTTTTTACTGCAAGTGAGCTCTCTCCCAATCAGTATAATGTACAGGTAGGTTTTAACCACGCACCCAATCCCCTGTCATGGCAGGGGTATAACCTGGAAAATGTACCATGTTTTAACATTTTGCATTGTCCCCTTAGTGCGAGGGAAATGTGGAGCAATTGATATACAAAGGCTAATATGGCAGTATAAAGTAAAACATGACAGACGGTGGAGAAAACTGCCATGGTTTTAACAAATTTTAGTCAAAGTCCTCGCTGTTCTCTTGTTAGAAATGGCTAGTGCATAAAATCAAGTCCTCTTAAGGGTAAAGGGAAACCCAAATTGCCTAGTAGTTTGGTACATGAATAATCAAAACAAGATACAGACGTTTATGCTTGAATTCCATGTGTGCTCCATATCTCCTTTACATTCGAAAGATTTTCAAATACTTGGTCCAGCTATATTGGCTTGCACAAGTTGCGAACGACAACATGCATTTCCACTGTCGATTAACCTGAGCTTGATGAAATATTGACACAAAAAAAAAATCATATTGGACGCAGAAACATCTAATTTATCTACTCGCAAGTTATAACCAGTGAATACATAATGCTACGTTTACACTATGTCCCCGGCGACCACGGCAGTCACGATTTCGGCCACCGTGGACGAAACGGGGTGACCGTAACACAACGTAGGGGAACGATGTCGACAAACGTAGCTCACCGTGGTTGCCGTGATCGCCGGGACAGTTTTTTTAACAGTCAAAAAATTTGCCACGGCAGCCACGGCGGGATTGACCTACTTAAATGTGCCGTAGTAGAACGGGGAGAACGCAACAAAACGTGACGGAACGTAACAGACCTTAACACAACTTGGAGTATGTCCGTAGCTGGACGGCTTGTTAAGAGACGGCAACGCAAGGTCTGCCAAGGTCTGTCAAGGTCTTTCAAGTTCTGTTGCGGTCTGCCACGTTGTCCTAACCCGACCCCACAGCTAGAACCTGAACATGGTGTCTAAGAATTTCAGATAGATGCATCTGAGGAGGAAAGTAGTGGCAAGGGTAGAAATAATTATTACTGAATGGACTTGGGTAGTTTCATTGTATTATAAAGGTGCCATAGGTTATAATTTCCCGTGGCAAAATATTGCTTTTATTTATCTTAAGATCAGTCAGTGTAGACATTGATAAAATGCTGCATTGTGCGCCATTTCATTAAAATCTTCTGTTTTTTTTTTGTTTTTGTTTTTTAAATATTCAAAAATGAGTCACTAGAGTACAAAGGGGTAATGCTGATACCAATGGCTGGTGTTATTGTTTCAAGACTCTCATAGAACAGTTTCGAAGAGCTTTGGAGGCCTGAAATGCGTTTACATCTTCGATGCAAAGCTCTCTTGCTATAAAGAGTGAGAAATATCCCAATTGTTGCATTCGTATCCGTCTTTAACCTTCCTGCTAGACGATCATTCTTCTATACAGCTGCTGGTGGCCTCCTTGCTGCCACAAAGGCTAGATGTACACTCCTAGCAATTATATAAATACGAAATCGGCTTCTTTATTGCCATTACGTGTAATGATGTTTTTGATCTAGGGTGCATAATATAACGATTGCAGCAGCTTTGTGGACCTCCTCTTTATACCGTGGGCATATTGGGGCTCAAACACCATTCATCGCCCACGTTTTATCGTAGAAAACCTTGACAGACGTAGCAGAACTTGATCGCAACGTAACAAAACGTGAGAGGTCCCAACAGAACGTGGCAGGCCGTGATGAAACGTAGAACCATCCGTGACAGACCGTAGCGCGCCGGCGAGCCTCTGTCACGGCAAACCTTGACAGACCGTGAGAAAACGTAGCGAGACTTAACAGAACTTGAACACAAAAACAAAAATCACTAAAACACCACGGTGAGCTACGTTTCTGGCTACCGTGACTGCCGTGGCTGCCGGGAACATAGTGTAAACCTAGCATTAGGAACAAGAAATAGATTTAAAAATGATATTCGGCGAAATATATTTTTCGGTACATGTTTCTACACTTGTAAACTGCCTTTCTGATGTAATTCCATCATGCGGCACTTCATCAGGGAATGCACTGTTTGTTAAGGTTAAAAAAGATCTCAGGACAAAAACTATAATATTTAGTAGCAGACGAAAAAGATAGATTCAAGTTACTGCTGACATCGCCCCTCTTAAATAAAGTCCACAGTAGGTCTCCGTTGATGGACAAATCGTAATGTCAGCGGTAACTGAAAATGGTCCAATAGAAACGTAGCTCAACTAGTGATTTACTATATCGCAAAGGATATAACACCTTTGCATGCTCAAATGACATTAAAACGAGTTTTGTTCCGGAACCAACAAGTATGCGGTCATTTTAAATACATGTTTACAAAAAGGCGCTACTATACTTGGCGTGTGCTCGTCTGGCCACCATTGTGATACCAATTCTAGCTTCCAGATAAAAAGCGGGTAAAAATTAATTCATTTTCTTATTCTGAATCAAAATACATGTCTTGAGCTGCTGGGATATATTTTTTAACTGACGGATGAGAAAATGATGACAATTTTACGCTCCAAATATATACTTATCACAAGCTTTAATGCTTATCACGACCTTCATGCTTGCTTATTTGTTTATGCATCAACACGATCAATTTCGCTTCTTTCATTTTAAATAATGAAAAACTTATCACATAGGTTTAGATAAACAAAAATGTTCAGCGTAAAATTGTAAATATTTTCTTACCCATCAATTTTAACATAGGTTTTGGATGCTCAAAAGAACCGTCTCAATGAGACGGTTCTTTTGAGTACCCACAACATATGTTTTGGTTGGGAAATAAGAAAATTAATTTTGCGTTACGCACTCTTAACTAAAGTCCTGCTTGTAGTTAGATCACAAACCCATGTTCATAGCAAATCAACCCAGTTGTGTCAAGCGCCCCGAAAAAGGGACAGTGCCAACCAATGACGACCAGGACGTGGTGCATGTACTACAACGCTATCATGCATGGTCCTCCAATGTGGGGATGATATAGACACTTTTTAACTAAAGAAATAAGTTGATTCTAACCTGCAATTCATTGCTACGGTTAACATCTAGGTATATCTGAGGTAGGACTAGGTAGGACTGAGCCGCGACACGTGATTTCCAACAATATGGTATTTTGGCAAGTGTAGGCTAAGACAAGCCTGTAAAGTCTCCTTTTAAGCTTGGAAACTCCAAATGATGTTCGGTTAGTAGCTTAGCATTTATAGAATATTCAAGCGACTAGCAAAGGCTCCGATCAGACTGCGCGTGTGCGCAGGCTGGTCAGAGCCTTTGCTGGTTGCACATACCACATTGTTGGAAATCGCATGTCGCGGCTCATGTACCAAGTACTTATCCGCTATAACTGGGTTACACATGACATTGTACTTTAAATTATTTCCATGACCCTTTTTAACTTAGAAATTATGTGAACTCATTTTCGTGACCTTTTTCAACTGCAAAAAATTGCCTTGATTGTCAAGTTGTCGTTAGATATATTTGAAGAATTGAACAATAACTCCTGGAAAAGCGTACAGTAAACAAATTAATATGAGGTCTAATTCAGGTGCACAACTGGAAGACATAATAATGGACACTGGTGGATGCGGGAAGTTCCAAGTATTACTATCTGTTATTGTACATTGTATGAAATGTATCGTGTGTTTTTCTTTACTTTTTATGGTATTCGGAGCCGCAGTGCCGGATTGGTGGTGTCTTGATGATATGGTTGGGGAAAACATTACTAACATCATCGAACGACGTAACATATCACAGTTCAAATCTTGTAAGTCGGGAAATGGATCTGAGACCTGTTCAACATTCGCTTTTGATGGAACTATTAGGACCGTTATATCAGAGGTAAACAATATATAATTAAGAAATAGATCAGCTCTAGCAGTGAATTGTTGTGTAATAATTCACTGTTTGGAGGTCAGTTGTAAAGAAGATCAAATCACGAGCGCGTAGGGCGAGTGATTTATCTTCGTACAATTGACCGACGAACAGTGAATTATTACTCAACAATTCACGCACTAGAGCTGTTTCATTTCGATTGTAACACACAATAAGCAACGAAAACACATTTGAAGAATTCAGCTTTTTCCAACTTTCCACCATTGCACTGAAGAACTCCCGCCAGTACTTAGACTATGTCGCATTCGTTTACGTGTATTTGTAACGTCTTTGAAGCGTAAAAATGACGTTACACCGTCTAACGCCTTGAATGACGTCATTTTCCAGCAGCAAATGACGTCAGCTAGCACGCGCTTTCAGAACTGTAAATTATTGTATGATATATCACACTTCTTTAGCATTGTATCTATAGGCGAGGTGTGAATACACACACACACACACACACACACACACACACACACACACACACACACACACACACACACACACACACACACACACACACACACACACACACACACACACATATATATAGCACGTGACGTCGCGTCTCGGAGTGAAACAACGCAATGCAATAACATGGATAAACCACTAGTGGTTTACAGATTTTCGGGAAACGTTATGACGTCCATAACAACGTTGCGTACATAGTGACAAAATTAATATGAAATAGGCACACCTAATGGGCAACCAACCACTATTTGATCTGAGAGGATAGCACAGTATGCGGTATTTCTTGTGAGTCGGTACTCGTGTGAGTATAAAGGGTAAGGAAGAAGGCAAATATCAGAAATCGATACAATTAGTACCGCACCTGCACAGGAAATAAAATAATCCTGCAAGCTATTTTAAAGGCGCTGGGACTCTTGAACGGAAGTTCCTTTTGGATACCATAAGTGTTTTAATTTGAGCAGCGACATGTGATTTCCAACTATAAGGCATTTTGACAAGTGTAGACTCAGACGAGTCTGTGCAGCCTCCTTTTAAGCTTAGAAACTCCAAATGATGTTCAGTCAGTAGCATAACACGCATAGAAAATTCAAGCGACTAGCAAAGGCTCTGATCAGACTGCGTGTATGCGCAGGCTTACGCGCAGGCTGATCTGAGTCTTTGCTGGTCGCACATATCACATTGTTGGAAATCTTATGTCGCGGCTCATTTTGGCCGTCTTTTTTCAAAGGCGCGACGATGCACGTGGCGTTTGGCTCAAGTCGTTATCACGTCGTGACGTAACGTTATAAGAATTGTGACGTCAAGTCATGGGGATCACACAGCCGCTTGCTTGCAAGAGCTATCGTTAACGTTCAAGCTCCTGGTGATCGAAAAAATCCCTCAGTCTTATGGTTAAAATACAAGTTAAATATCAACAAAACTGGCATGTTCGCGATTCACTTTTACTTTTTGTATTTTTTCAATGTCATTGATGATCACGGCACATTTTTCAAAGGTAGAATAAAGTTCTTAGTTCGATCGAATCGACTCCGTATAGATACCGGAACTCTGTTTTGACAGAACGGAAATCAGGCCTTCATATAGCAGATGAATAGAACAGAACAGAGCCTCTTAATCGTAACAGCATCCCACCAACGAACCCTCGTTGTTGCCGCTGCGCGGCAACAACTCGTTGGTTGGTTGCTATAAAGTTTTTTTTTGCGCCAGAAATGAGAATTCAAGGTATTCTTAATGTCATATGATAAATAGAATCTAACATTCGTTCTCCTGCATTATTGAATTTATTAAACTCGTTGCGAAAAAGAGATAAAATGCTCGGTAAGCCTCGCATTTTATCTCTTTTCCCCAACTCGTTTAATAAAATCAATAAAACAGGAGCACTCATGTAAGATCCTCTCTCTCTATATATACAGCAAGTTGTGAGTTGCTGGGCTGAGATGTTTGATAATAAAAAATATTGCGTGCATTTTGACAATCGTTATATTTAAGCTGGTATGGTAGTAAAGCATGTTTGCTGCTCGCAGCCCGAGAGACGTATAAACCAGTTGGCGTAGGTCCTGATCTGAAAACTGATACGTACCGTTGCTGTTTTGCATGACATCAATGGGAGTGTGGTTAAATATGGCACTCCTGAAAGATCATTAGTTAGGTGACCCCAGACCTGCACATAATCCCCGCGAGGGGGTTTTGCAGTGTTACTTGATAGATAGATAGATATATAGATTTTTTTTACTATTACCTATAAATGATACAACTTTTGAACTGCCTGTCTTCTGGCCATCTGATACAGAAAAGTGTATCAACGAACTGGGGTTTTCTGATTCCGTATCACCATCCTTTAAAAAGAGGCTAACGTCGGTTATCTGTTTTTGCGGCGACGTTACGTAAAGTAAAGTTCAAGCATGGAACCAGAGACGGAAAACATAATGACGTAACGTCAAGAAAAGAAACGTAAAGACAAACGTCCCCGCAATTTTTCTTGATTACAAACCCAAACAATTTATAAAATCAGAATAATGCCAGAAAAAAGGTATAGAGTATACATATTATTATAATAGTAACTTGATCTGGCGTACGGTATCACGTCTCGGGTCTCTTGGCGATCCGATGGTATGACCTTATCCACTAGACGTGATACGGTACGCCAGATCAAGTTACTATCATAATAATGTGTATATAGTATAAGTTAAGTATAACCCCCCTTAAAAGTTATTAACATGAGAGTCCATGAAATAGAAATAAATTATTTAGATTTACAACGTATAATATAGTATTTATTCTAAAACAAAAAAAAAAATATTTTCGAGGATAAGAAATATTGTCAAAATATATGATAGAGTATCTTGTTACTGCTTGGGATAACAAATAAATTCAAAGATTTTCTAGAGTTTTGTGGACATGAAAAGTATTAGAAGCTGGCTGAAGATAACAAACTATTACAGCTGAATATTCTTTTACCTTGGAAATTGCTCTGATGCTGAAAACTTCTTTTTGAGATTATGAAAAAACTGAACAAGGTGACGTACTATGCTTTTTATGTCAGCGCATAAAACAAACTGTATGCAAAGTATTGAACATATTTAAATGTGGGAAGTATATCGTAGCATATGACTTTAAATTGTATCAAAACATAAAACATCACTTAAATCGCAAATAGTCGAACTAAGTCGTATAGACGTTTGCCCCTCTTTTTCAGTGGAATTTACTCTGTGACATGGCCTGGGTTCCGCAGACAATTACATCTATACAGATGGCTGGTGTATTAACGGGAAACCTCCTCGCTGGACAGATAGCGGACTTAATCGGTCGAAAGTTGCCTCTATTCCTGTCAATTGCTTCACTCGTTGTTTTAAACCTACTCGCTGTGTTCTCTGTGTCATGGCATATGTTCGCTATCATTAGATT
Organism: Loripinus fragilis; assembly: GCA_964019695.1. Lineage (NCBI taxonomy): Eukaryota > Metazoa > Mollusca > Bivalvia > Lucinida > Lucinidae > Loripinus > Loripinus fragilis. The sequence goes on from OZ026515.1 coordinate 107,524,233, forward strand.
TTTCCTCGGCTTTGCTATCGGGGTTGACATAACTATACAGTATAGTATCCAGGCGGAGTTCACTTTGGCCAGATGGCGCACATGGATTGTATTGGTACCGTCTTGGTGTATTGATATAGCGTTATTTGCATTGGTGGCTTGGTTAACCAAAGACTGGCAACACATTCATATCATTGCTGCTTGTGTAGGTGCTCCACTGCTAGCTACTTGGTGGTAAGTTTAGGCCTACCCTTGTGACAAGGGTACACATTGTACATGCACGTCAAGCGAATAACTAAGGCGCTGATCAGTCTGCGTGGTTGCGCAGGCTCGTCTACGCCTTTGTTGTTCGCAAACCCCAAAGATTGTATTGGTACCGTCTTGGTGTATTGATATAGCGTTATTTGCATTGGTGGCTTGGTTAACCAAAGACTGGCAACATATTCATATCGTTGCTGCTTGTGTAGGAGCTCCACTGCTGGCTACTTGGTGGTAAGTTTAGGCCTACCCTTGTGACAAGGGTACACACTGTATTACTTGACTTTTCGCTTACTGTAAAGGCGGCGCCTCATGAATGCGTAATTAGGGCTAGTCAACCTTAGGCATAGGAAAAAGCTGAAAAAGAGGCGTGGTTTTATTCAAAAGGACCTGTATAATCTTGCGCCATTATCTCAGTATAGACGCAAAACACATGATTTAGTCCTTAAAACGCCAGCAAGATAACTGCATCCGAAAATGTCTATTTAACATAAGCATAGAGGCAAACATCGTGGACCCAGATCAGACTGCTCCTACTCCTGTTTGTCTTTTAGGCTTCGCATATTTTAGTGAACGACAAAAACATACATTTTGTGATTATGTGCTTTAAGGGTAAATAAATGTGAGTTCAGTGTGTATACGGTTAAGATTTTCATGAAATGTACGCACGTTTGCGCGGCCCAATCAACTTACTAATTCTTCACCAAATTATAAGTAGAACCTGATTTCTCTTGTTTAGCAGATGAACAAGCCGAACGACGCCCAGATATGAATATTAAAGTTACCGCCTTTACAGTAAGCGAAAAGTCTATTTATACATGCACTAAGTCTTTTAACCTACATGCGCAGCTAGCCAGTGGGGTTAGACGTCTAGGTTATAGTCTCGTCATCAAATGCGAATTTGTGCAAGATGAATTGCGAATACTATAGCAATACTGCGTGGATGCTCAGGCTTGTATCATCTTTCGCTGGTAGCATATGGGATATGTTCTAAAATCCCATGTGTTGTCTCGTTAGTTCTTATACAGAAATGCACTGTAGCACCCGTTAGTTTCAACGCTCCCGTTAGTGTTTACGTTGACAATTACGGAAACGGTAGTGTAAACGTTGACAGTAACAGGAGCGATCTCTCCCGTTATTGTCAACGGTTGCACTAACGGGAGCGTGTGACGACAACTTTTGTCCAAACACGATTAAAAGATACATACAATGTATGAAAATATCACACAATAAAAATGACAAAACATGAAGCATTGATGGGATTCGAACTCTGCGCATAATGGAAAAAGAATGGATTTTTTTGCTGTCGACGACTCATTCTACTGAGCTACCAATGCTGACAACAAATGTTTTCAAAACCGCACCTGGCTTTTGAATATGCCACCCGAATGTTTGTGGCCACTCTTTCGAGAACCCCCGGTCGATCCTCTGGCGGATAGGAGGGAAACCTGGTCCCAGCAAAATGCACATGCGTGCCAGCGCAAATACTGTAGACGTTGTTTGACAGGGTCTTGCTATGGCTTTACTGAAGTACTAAACTAAAGTAGTTTTGTCTTATATACTGTGTATACATATAATTGTAAAGGTCATGTCGTGAATATATATGTAGCCAGGTCACGGCTTTTATTTTTTATATATATTAAGAAAAAATAATAATAAGTAGACAAAACCAAGCAGAATAATGCTATTAACACAGTTAGAATCAGAAGAATCTTTAAAATATAGTCTCCCCTTTAACTCTTGCAGAATAGTTAAACACATCTAAATAATCAGTTTTAAAAATTACTGATACCTAGCAATGCTATTTCTCCTGTTGTCGCCACCATGCTATGTTTGACTCATTTCATACATGCTCATATGTAAAAAATTGTTATCTGAGCCTAGAAATAAAGAGATTGTTTGTTTGTTTGTTTGTTTGTTTGTTTGTTTGTTTGTTTTGATTTCAATGTTATAAATAGGTTATAAACACGTTCTATATACTGTCACTTCTATACATAAAAATGTGCTTTTCAAACAAACAATTGATTTTATATACATTTCAGAGTTATTTGTGAAGGAAAGTTTAGTGGATTATTTCATATTTCTAACGAATACATCATTTTAACCCATTTAGGAAAACGCTCAGTTTGAAATACCGATACTGATATATGTTTTGAATGCTGACAACCCTTCATATCAACTATTCCGTGTGACGTCATGTTCATGTTTACATCTCCTGTTTATAACAAACAGACATGTGTAAACATAACCATAAGATCTTGAGAGAACTATAGCTTTAGTGTAATGTTGTTGTACCCATTGTGTTTGAGGGGTTTGTGTACGTTTGACCCTGTTTTTTTATGCATGAGCTGTGACATGTGAATTCCAACAAAATTTGGTATTTTGACAAGTATAGACTCAGACGAGCCTGTGCAGCCTTCTTTTAAGCTTGGAAACTCCAAATGATGTTCAGTCAGTAGCTTAACACTCAAAGAATATTCAAGCGACTATATCAAAGGTTCTTATCAGACTCGGATGCCTATGTTATTAGAGTCATCGGAGAAAATAATCGATGCACATATTCTTTGACTTTTCGCTTACTGTAAAGGCGGCGCCTCATGAATGCGTAATTAGGACTGGACAACCTGAGACATAGGTAAAAGCTGAAAATAAGGCGTGGTTTTATTCAAAAGTACCTGTATCATCTTGCGCCATTATCTCAGTATAGACGCAAAACACATTATTTTGTCCTTAAAGCGCCAACAAAGTAACTGCAAATGTCTATTTAACATTAGCATATAGACAAAACAGTGTAGACCCATACGAGACTGCTCCTGTAGGAACAGTCTAGTCTGGGTTCACAATGTTTGCCTATGAGTTCAAATATTTTAACGGACGACAAAAAAACCCATACATTTTGTGATATAAAATATGAATATAAAATATGATAAAATATGAGTTCAGTATATATACTGTTTGGATTTTCATGAATTGCACGCACGTTTGCGGCCCTTAAAGGTTATTAAATCTTACCAAATTATAAATAAAACCCGATTTCCCTTCCTTTGCAGATGAAATAGCCAAACCACGCCCAGATATGAATATTAAAGTTGCCGACTTTACATTAAGCGAAAAGTCTATTAATACATGTAGCATCTTGTTGTTTCTGTTTAAAGTTTTACCTGCTTAACTCGTCTGCCGATAACCTTTTCAAACAGACCAGGTCTCGGAATTACAATGCCTCCTTAAAGTTAAGCGAGACTTAAGGTAAGTATTGATATTTCGACATGCTATATTAAATGTTAAATAAATTGCCTGGATCGATGCGGTATTATTGGCCAAAGATATCATTGTGATCTTCAGAAAAAATGAAACAATTTTGATTTTTATCAGTTTAAAACGTTATTTTTTGCATCTTGAAAAATCAATACTTAACTTACGTCTTCCTAAACTTTAAGGAGGTATTGTAATTCCGGGCCCAGGCTTGATATATTGCAGGGCCCAATTCGAATCCAAACTTTTGACATTATGAACATATTTATCTTATGATAACATAAGAAAAGAGTTTGCTTGACCCAGGTAAGGTTCAAAATTTTGTCTGGCCTGATCTGGATCCGAACTGTTTGACTGTCTGCTCGTTTTTGTTTAACTTTTTACCTGCTTATAACCTTTGCAAACATTTTGGGCCTGATCAGGCTAGATATTACTTGACTTTTCGCTTACTGTAAAGGCGGCAACTTAAATATTCATATCTGGGTGTGGTTCGGCTATTTCATCTGCTAAGGAAGGGAAATCAGATTTTATTTATAATTTGGTAAAGAGTTAATAACCTTTTTGAGCCGCGCAAAGTGCGTGCATTTTATGAAAATCCTAGCCGTATACACGATGAACTCACATTTATTAACGCTTAAAGCGCATAATCAAAAAATGTATGTTTTTTTTTCGTCCACTAAACTATTTGAAGCCTCATAGATAATCAGTGTGAACCCAGATCAGACTGCTCCTGTAGGAGCAGTCTGTGTCACGACCTAGGCGTTACCATGGATTGATTGATTCTACCTTTCTCTGTGGACTGGTGATGAATGACTGTCTGACTGGATGACTGATCAGTCAACCAATGACTGGTTCATTGGTTTGAATCTTTCAGGCGGTTATCTACTATAAACACATACTCACTAATTCCAAACAATGGTAGCGTGATAGGAATTATGCATACGGGTTACACTAGGAATGAGTATGATGCTCAAACCTGTATCTTGTATGATGTGCAATGTGGTGTTGTTCAGTTCTGACACTGAATTTGTGTGGTATGGGGGAAAGGACTAGCGCTCACTTTAATCAGTAGATGAAATTGAGACTCTACTGTTAACGTACTGAATGCTTAAAAGATCATTAAATACGACGACACACACGAATGATCACTTAGACACACACGTTTAATATATGTCTGGGAAATTATATGGTCGGACGGGGAATGGCTCACTATTATGACAGATCAACTGTTTGCTCAGACTGCTGACTGCATGTACGACTGATCAAATGATCCTATGATCACCGACTACGACGACAGACAATGAATGACCACGGACACTACTGACATATGCTTCCTATGTATGTAGGTGGACTTCAGTGGATTCACGGACTGCTAGTGCATTGGTAAAGAATGATGACTTAAGAATATTAAATTGATGAATTATAATTGAAAAATAGTTTCCAAAAAAAAATGTTACAACATCAGATAATCAATGGCTGTCTTATAACACAATGTAACTCATTGAACACAGTTAACTTGCAGGGGTGCCTGGCTGAGCCTGTACCTTATCTCCAATGCAGTATTCAGTTCCTTAAAATTGGGATAATATCATAAAAATGGGGTAAATTATGGGGGGAAATGGGGGTGGGTTTCCTAGTAAAAATGGCAGACAGCTGAATAAAATTCCTCTTAAATAATTCCTAAGTTCTCAAAAGTATCTGATGCTAGAAAATAAATTCAATAAATTTCCCTTTCTTTTAAATACTTTTTGTAGTTTTAAATGTCTTTGGAAAAGGGAAACTGCTAAAATACCAAAAATAGAAAATCACCTAAAAAGCAAGTGTTCCCTATGAAGTAAAATTATGAAGTCCAAAAAATAAACACAAGTGTTCCCTATGAAGAAAAATTGTGAAGTCCCTTAAACAAAACAAGTGTTCCCTATGAAGAAAAATTATGAAGTCCCCCAAACAATCTGTGGGAGAGCTTATATACTCCCACAGAATCCCGCATCCCGCAATCCCGCAGTTCCCACATTTTCCCCCACAAATCGTCCCGCAACAGCTTCCCGCAACAAGAAACTGTGGGAAAAGAGCCATTTTTACTGGAAATGTCCGCCCCCTTCTGCTTTAATCTTAAAATACCATAGATAATCAAATTAAATTTTACAAAGTAAATATGCAGAAATGTACTATGATGATTAAACTTTATGACCTGCTAAAAAGATTTAGACCGGTAGCACTAATTTTAGGAGAAATCGTCCGTAGAAAATGTCTGTTTATAAACACAATTGACTTTACGCTACGATGACCTTGCCTATCTATTTTTGGAAGCAGATATTTACTACACCGCTGTTCTATCAATCGAGAATACACACTAGCATATAAACTGTCATGGCCGTTGAGAAAAACAAGCACCTCAAATTCCGATTTTTAGCGAAAATAAGCTCCAAATGGATATGTCAGACACCAGCGCTGGTTGAAATCAATTCAGGGTAGACTGCTTCCAAGAACAGGGTGAGCAAGAGTTGCTTTACTTCGATGATAAGTGAAATATTCTGGGTCAAAACCGAAGCACATGTGAATAAATGGACAATACACAAGTCAAAGCTCCAGAGCAGTAGATTACTGAGAAATGGAAATAGAGCTCTGCGGTCAGTAGTTCCCTCAAAGTGTGGCCATCACCTAAGAGAACCCCTGACAAGCAATGTCTCTAACAGGCTATCATTCAGAATAAGATGCTGAATCGGTCGATGCTCACAAACAGCATATGCTCAGTTTTCCTCAGCAATGTATTTCTCTGTCATAAGACTTCAAGTAAAGTAGCTGCAGCCAGCACACCCCCTGTACACCACATTTACCCCCACCTTAAGTGTTAAAGCTCCGACTAACACAAAAATAGAATCTCGGTCAACTCTGGCATCCATAATATCTCTAAAGATATGCTTGAAAGAAATGCAGTGACAATTTAGCCTGTCACTCCCACTTAAGTTGGAGCCTCGCACCAAAGGTGTTGGAAAAGTTATCCAGCAGACCTATTATTTACAGTGATTTCAATTAACATGATGCTACCCAGTCCCGATGCAATATTCACCATGCATCAATGTCAAATAAATCGCTTTCAGCATCTGCATCACTAACTAAAAAAATATATCACAGAACGGACTCGGTTTATCTACCGAAAAATGCACATACAATTCATTTCCAGTCAAAATTAGAACCTGACTGATTCTTATACCCATTTGATGCCATGCTGAGAGCATATTTTAGTATTTCTTTGTTTTTAAATAAAAATTGCTCTTACATGAAGTTCTGTTTTCCATTTCGGGTCAACACTGTACTTAATATCCACAAACTTATAAATTACAAAATCAGCATCCCATCCAAACAAGTCTTGTTTGAAGAGACAATGATTTTATGTACAGATAAGCCCAACTATTGAATCTAAATTACCGTCATATCAATTATATGACCTCCAATTCTTTGGAAAACAGCACTTAAAAATGGAAATTGACTTTAAATTATATGAACCTTTGCTTATTGGAGGAATATTCTTCAAGAAAATCAATTTAGATCATGAATGGTTAGCAAACATTGAAAACCTAATATCTGTTTGTTTTGAAACAAAACTTCCACACCTGGCAATATGGGGTCCCCATGTGAGTGAAGTCTTATTCCATAACAGACAGAATATCCCTCCAATACACTTAATATTGAAATAATCTGTATGAAACTGTGCTATATTTGCACTAAAGCGCACTGCTGCAACACTGAATCTGACCGCGGTTAAGTGTTTCCACAGTAAAAGTTTCTCATTAGTCAAAATGACATTGTAATGTACCCTAAGTAATGACTGAGCAATGGCAGACAAACTGTATTCAGTTTGTCTGTCCTTGCCATCAGATCATTAATTCTGCAGGTAGAAACCTTGTTGCTTTTGCAATACACTAAAAACTGTTCTATAATGTAACTGTCACTCCCGAAGGGTGACTAATTCCCGATTTCCTTGAAACGTACCATCAGGTTTTCACAGTTCCTTCCAATATATGTAGACGTATCGATCAGTTGTTGATAATAGATCCTTTCTGTCTCGTATATTTGATTAAGATTCCTTTGATGATGATATTCACTATAATATGTATTTTATTCAGTATTCACTTTGTATATTAATATTCACTTTTATAGATTCATTCACTTTAAATCTAATATTCACTTTTGTATTCATTATTCACTTTTATATTTACATTCACTTTTGTATTCATTATTCACTTTTATTCATTTTTCACTTGTCACCAATGTACACAGAGGGGGAACCATCTTAACTAAGCCAAGGATATTCACATATTATAAAAATGAGGATGGCCTAAAACGTAAATTTTGAGATCATGAAAATGTAATGTCAAACTTATACCTGTCACTGGTTGTATGGGTAAACATGCAATCAGAAACAGACATAAAGTTTGAATTGAAATGTATCCAATGCCCAAATGCAACATTCGCAACCTGACCCAACACTCTGAATGCAAAATACCCTTTATGTCTACATGTTATTATTTTTTCCATTGAAGCTACAGGCATCAATGAAAAAAACATGTCATAGTATAGACAGGCATTGTGCATCCAATAGAATTAGATCACGGTCCAAAAGCGGCATTTCATTGTTCGACACAGTTCAACAATGATTAATATATAATATGATGGTTAATGTGATTTGATAATTTCAGAATGTTGTAATTTACCAACTGTCTTAAATCAAAGAAAGTTAGTATTTCACAAACGGGGCAGTATATATGAACAAAACGGTTACCTATCTGTGCACACTAGGGACTACCCTAACGAGAAGATTAGATTTTATTTCGCGCACTTTTATCTTTATATCACACTGTATTTATCTCCATCTTGCAAATTTGTCTCTCCTCTGATAAGTATTATTTTCTCTGTTTTTCAGGGGACGTCTGTCTCTTCTTGATGTTTCTTCTCTCTTCTTCTTTAGTACACGTATCTTCTCTTTCTCTCTTCTTGCTATCACTCATTGACTCATCGTGGGGGTAATCTTGTGCTAATCTTCCACTCTCTAGTAGCTTCTCATCGACCTTAATGAATAGCCAATCTTCATAACCATAGCTAAGCAATAATAACATATTCTCAAGATATCTCACCATCATATATCATAACTTATAGCTACTGTCAGTAGTGAGATCTGTGACCTTGACATAGTATCGTCCCATTTTAGCCCGTCTCTGACATTCAACTTATGTTCCAATCGTGCTCTGCAATCACTACCAATCTTCATCATCTGGAACCATCATCTGGGAGTATCTCATCTCTATCTTCATCGACAATTCGCTGACAATATTAACCTGCATTGCTCGTCTGGTCTTAACAATCACAGCCGGTATCTTAAATAGCACGGTTATCCTTTTAGTGGGTTCCCATCATCTGGCTTATTAGTCTTCTTTAATAATCAACATAGTCAAATGCAAAGGATCTTTTATCTACTCATGCTCCACCATCATGTGCAATTCTCTACAATCATATCTTCAGGACTGGAATTATACCTATGGTTTGACATCTGCAATCTTTGCTATAAAAATGATGCATTCAATGGACAAAAAAAATAAAAAAAATGACAGGATTTTAACCTGTTAAAACTGTTTCCTCACAGTAAATCCCTTACTGTGATAGGGATTCCTTCATCTTGAGGACCCATTTAGGCGGATTGCTGCCTTGATACGGTTTCAGCTTGTCGTGGTGAACAACTTGACTTTTGCCTTCCTTTGAGAATGCTAGCACGTAGTTCTGGTTGCTCAGTTTTTCTTTGACTGGATAGGGCCCTATGTATGGTTTCAGTAGTTTGGAACAGATAGCATCTTTCTTACTAGCCCGTAAAAACCATACTAAGTCACCTTTCTTGTATGTATGCAACATCTGCTTGTTGTCATATATATCTGTGTGTCTTTTGGCACTTTCCTTCAAGTTGTCCCTGCAAATAGTATGTGCCTTCTGTAAGTTGTTCTTCAATTTCTGCACATATTCACTGTATGATGAGACCGTGTCATTAGAGGCTGTAGAACTACCAAATGCTACTTCAGCAGGTATCCTATTTTCACGGCCCAACATAAGGAGATTGGGGGTCATCTTCGTACTCTCATTTGGGGTTGCTCTGTACGCCGCGGCAAGGCATCCTAAGTTTAAATCCCATTCATTCTGCTGATCAGATAGGTATGCGCGTACCATATGGATGAGAGTCTTGTTAAACCTTTCTGTTTGACCATTCCCCTTGGGATTTCTCACTGATGTCCTGCTCTTCTTGATCTCTAATAAACTGCAGAGCTCACGGAATATCCTACTTTCATAGTTGGCACCTTGGTCACTGTGAATTGAAGTTGGTGATCCATACCGAGCTATTACTTCATTGAGGATTGTCCTAGCTGTAGTCTCTGCAGACTGGTCAGGTACCGCAAAAATTTCTACCCATTTTGTGAATTGATCCGTGACCACTAGAATATATCTGTTACCTCTTGGTGTCCTTGGCAAAGCTCCTATCAAATCAGTTGACAGTCTGTCCAACGGTGCTCCTACCGGCATACTACCCAAAGGTGCTCTCGGTTTGAAAGGAGGGGGTTTGTTGGCTCCACAGTTGTCACAGTTTGCTATCCATAGGTTAACATCTTCTCTGGCTTTGTACCAATAGTACCGCTGTAACACTTTCTCTCTCGTCTTCTTACGACCCAAGTGACCGGACAAAACACCATTGTGCATTTGATATAGTATATCATTTTTCAAGACACTTGGTGTAAGTAGCTGTAAATGGGTACCAGATCCATCTTTCTTCTCAAATTTCCGCATCAAAATGCCATTCCTTAAAACCAGTGCATTCCAGCACAGCAAATAATGACGAGTCTCCGGACTCGCTGAAGCAGCAATGCTTCCCTCAGGCCTAACTCCTGAGCTAAACCATTGTATTATTGGTCCAATGTGCACATCATCCTTTTGCATATCTTGCAGCTCCTTCATAGTATACCCGCTTGACCACGGCAACCAATTTTCTACAACATCTGCACCTGACCTTGTCAGCACTGACCGACACCAACCTATTGTGTCGAGGGCTAAACCCTTAACCTTTTTCCTGCAGAAAAACCGCTGCATTCCCAACCAGACCTGATTCGCTGGTTGATAATGGTTGATATAACCTGACCTTGTCAGAAGCGACCACTTTAAACTTGTCGCATCCAGGGCAAAATTCATTACACTCTCCTTTACCCTGCCGAATAACCTCTGTATTCCCAACCAGACATAACCTACTGGTTGATAACTATAAACCCAACCTGACCTTGTCAGAACCAACCATTTCAAATCTGTTGTACCCAGGGCAAAATCCATTATTTTCTCCTTTACCCTGCCAAATAACCTCTGTATCCCCAACCAGATATAACCCTCTGGTTGATAACTATAAATCCAACCTGTAGCAACACTCAGCAATACCATCATGCTGAAACCTACAGCTAACCCCAGCCAACTGCCATGGCTGATAACCTGACTATCACTGATAATCAGAGACGTAGTTACATCCGTCTGTAAAACTTTACTGTTAGCTACCTGTAGAATAGTGGCTAACACTAGTAAGAATAAACATGCATGCTTGATAGCTAAACAAGCAAATCCTGGTATTTCATTCTTCACTGCTTCTCTCTTACTGCTCATTGACAGTCTTGAGATATCATGTATAGGAGTAGAACTTGTCTTGGTGGTATTCATCTGTAAAGTAGACTCCATCTGCTCTGCTCTTTTCAAACATTTATTGCAAGGTCCGCATTTTAAGGATTCTTCTGTATCAATGTCCGAACATGAGCAATCTTTCGGGTTTCTACATCTGCTCATGGCATCTGCATTCCCATGAAGTGTACCCTTTCTGTATTCCACATCAAAATCATAGCCAGAAAGTATCTCTATCCACCGGGCAATTCGGCCGGTTGGCGACTTCAAGCTAAAAAGCCATTTCAGGGCTGAATGGTCAGAACGTACGGTGAAATGTCTTCCTAGAAGATAGTGTCTGAAGTACTCAACAAAGTACCGGATAGCGAGAAGCTCCTTGTCTGTGACACAGTAATTTGTTTCAGCTCTGTTAAGGGTTCTACTAGCATAGGACACAACCTTCTCCTTGCCATCTTGTACTTGACTGAGGACTGCTCCTATTCCATAGTTGCAAGCGTCAACGTCTAAGATGAATTGACCTCCTTTGTCACTTGGTAGAGCCATGATTTCATTACTTGTGAGTGCAGCCTTGAGCTGGTTGAAGGAAATTTGACTATCATCTGTCCAAACAAGTTTGCTGTCCTTTTTGGTCAGGTCGAATAATGGTTTGGCAATCATGCTGAAATTTTTCACGTGTTTCCTATAATATGAGCAAAGGCCTAAAAACTGCTTGACTTCAGTTACGTTGGCAGGCACGGGCCACTGTAAGACTTTGGAGACGTTTTTTGGGTCTGGCCTCACTCCTCCTTCACCTGAAACGCGAAAACCCAAAAAGGTAACCTCCTTTTTCAATAGTTCGCACTTTTTCGGCTTCAGTTTAAGGTTCGCTTCACGAAATCTTTGAAATACCAATTTCAGCCTCTCAATATGCTCTTCGAAAGTTGTTGAGAAAATGATACAATCATCAATATAAATTATGCAAATGTGCCATTGAAGACCTTTTAAGGCAAGTTCCATAACTCTCTGAAAAGTCGCCCCACTGTTAATCATACCGAACGGTGTGGACGTAAATTCATATAGGCCATGCTTGGACGTAAAGGCTGTTTTAGGGATATCTTCCCTTTTTACGGGGACCTGAAAGTAGCCGGACGTCAAGTCGATAGTGCTGAAAATCTTGGCACCTGACACTGCATCTATACACTCGTCGACTTTTGGGACAGGAAATGCATCAGGTTTTGTGACCTTGTTGAGTTGCCTGTAGTCCACACAGGGTCTAACGCTGCCATCCTTTTTTCTCACTAAACACAGCGGCGAGGCCCATGGTGAGGAAGAAGGGCGAATCACTGCCTGCTTCACAAGTTTGTCAATTGCTTTCTTTTCTTCATCCGCAAAAGCAAGAGGGACTCGTCTGAACGGCTGTTTGATAGGTCTTGAGTCACCTGTATCGATGGTATGCTCGGCAAGACTTGTCAATCCCAGATCATTCTCATCCCGAGAAAAAATATCCTGGTACTCACTGAGCAAAGATGCAATCTGCTGTTTTTCAGTGCGTTTTCTACCTTTTGAAGCTTCATCGCAGACAGATTGTAGGTATTCAGGGATCTTCTGAGGAGAAATAGTTTTCTCAGCTTCCTTTGCTGGCTGTTTGTGATCGTGCATCACATTAATTCCACAAATACTGCTCTTGTCTGTTTGCATGAATTGAAGACGTCTGACAGAGCTTTGGTCATCTATTGCTGTCTGCTCTTCATGTTTAAGGATGGGCACTGGCTCGCATAGTAGTAGCTCTGCAGATCCTATTACTGTATTAGCCCTGATTGAAGCCTCAGATGGAAAAGGGTTCATTATTCTGACCTTTACTGTTGGGGCAAAGTTGATATCTGCAAGGCTGGATGCCATCACTAGCGCAAAATTCTGCTTAAAGCTCTCAGACGGTTCTATAAGGAAGCTCGAGTCATTCAAATTATCATCAGACTCACACCTTTCAACGAATGCATCAATGATTTGCTCCGTATGCCCCTGTAAAACATAGTTATCTGCTGCTCTGACTTTTCTACTGTTTATCGGTAGACAATTTTGGCAGCGGATTTCATTTCCATTTAAGATGATCTTATTTTGGCTCAAAATGATATCTGCTGGCTTTTTGTTGTTTCCCTTCAAAATATCCATCCCTAGAAGTACTTCATCATGGATTTCTGCTATTACCACTTCACTCTGAATGCAAGTAGTATCCAATACAATGTCAACCTTGCACTTCCCATAATCCACAATAGCCTGTCCACCAGCATGCATTAACTTTCCTTTTTTGGCTAAACTGGGTCTGCTTCTACTGTCTATTTTGTCATACACCTTTTTTGATACGACTGTACGCTCAGCACCTGTGTCAATAACAAAGTTGACCTTGATCCCATTTACTGACCCGGATACAAAGACGCTATCTGAAGACGGGAAACCTCTTCGAATGGGTTGGTTATGGTCTGGCTTGGTGCTATCGAGGCCATTATCACTCTGGACTGAACCTAGGCCTGGGAGGCCAGTCCTTTGTCGTTTAAATCTTGACCATTACTGTTGTGGTTGTTGTTTTCACATGGGGGCTGTGGTCGCTTATACCGATTTTGTGGGCAGTTTGCTTTAAAATGGGACATATCCCCACAAAGGTAACATCCTCTTCTACTACCTGTGTTATTATATTGTTGCTGGTAACGACCGTTATTAGAAGGCCTGTAACCTGGCTGATAGTTTTGACTTGTGTGGAATTGACCTACTTTATCCTTGTATTGATTTGGGGCACTTAGTGTGGTAGCAGATATTGCTTGAAGCTCGGTCCGCACTATATCTCTAAGTTTATCAAGGTCAAATGCTTCTTTCTTCATATGGCTGTTTTCTGCTGATGTCTCAGTCTTGGCTGTATGCTTAATGATCTTGTCTTTATTTTTGCCTGGTGCAGCCCGTGCTACGGATTTACCTTCTGATTCACTATCACTGTTATAACATGTATCTGTTACTGACCTAAAGTGGGAAGGATCTGTGTTCCTATTGGTCTGTTTGGTCTGCTGAAAGCAAACAACTTGAAACACTGCATCATCAATATCATTGGGTTCTTTGATGAATTCAACATGAAACCTGGCCTTATCATCTACTAGGCCATCTAAAAACCTGCGTAATAAATCTTCTCTACGCGTCTCTCGATCTCTTCGTACATGAGCTTTATCATATAGCTTCTTAAGGTCCGCGGCATACTCTTCTACCGTTTCGCCATACTTCTGGTTACGATGACTGAATTGCAGCCAAAATGCTTTGGAAGTTTCCACCACACGAAACCTGTTATTTAGCTCGGTACATAACGCTTTATAGTCAGACCTTGTGGTATGAGACAACTGTCCGTATACAAATTCGCCTGCAGTTCCCTGCAACCTTGGCAGAAGTTCATCAAGCTTCTCATCTTGGCTCCATCTCTGCCTATTAGCAACCTCTTCAAACCTGTTAAACCATACCATCCAGGTCTCTTTTCCTGTGAAGGGTGGAAGCTTAGGACTACTCTTCCTTAGTGACCTAGTGACACTGTTTGAGGAACGAGAATGAATCTCTTCATCATTATTGTCAAAATCACTATCACTGCTACTGTCATGCATGGGTCTACTTCTGTTCTGTGGTGTAACTCTCGTCCTACTATGAGCATTGCTAATTGAACTGTTTTCTGGCCTGTTCTGTGAAACTGGTCTGGTCTGACCAATGGCACTAGTGCTTAAACTCTGCAATACTCCTCTCAATTCAGCTGTGACAGACTGTAAAGAATTCTCCAAACTGCAAACCTTGTCCTGCATAGTCTTCATAGCATTAGCTACATTCTGATCAACTCTGGGCTGGTTTGGATTGGCATGGCTCTGCTGGTCTCCATTACTCCATGAGAAAGATTCTCTTGGAACACCTGTTGCTGGTAGACTTCTAGTCTGCAGCTGTGGTTCACTTGTGCTGCCAGAACTGTCTCTTTCAATGCCATCTTGTTGACATTCATGAGCTGGTCTCAACACCATAGTCTGTTCTGTGTCATGAGAGCCTTGTTCATCACGTCTCGCCTGTTGTCTTGTCAACACCATTTCTTGGTCCATAATTGAGAAAACTTGTAGAAATCAAATAAAATAATCCTTGACCGCTGCCACCAAAATATATGTCACGACCTAGGCGTTACCATGGATTGATTGATTCTACCTTTCTCTGTGGACTGGTGATGAATGACTGTCTGACTGGATGACTGATCAGTCAACCAATGACTGGTTCATTGGTTTGAATCTTTCAGGCGGTTATCTACTATAAACACATACTCACTAATTCCAAACAATGGTAGCGTGATAGGAATTATGCATACGGGTTACACTAGGAATGAGTATGATGCTCAAACCTGTATCTTGTATGATGTGCAATGTGGTGTTGTTCAGTTCTGACACTGAATTTGTGTGGTATGGGGGAAAGGACTAGCGCTCACTTTAATCAGTAGATGAAATTGAGACTCTACTGTTAACGTACTGAATGCTTAAAAGATCATTAAATACGACGACACACACGAATGATCACTTAGACACACACGTTTAATATATGTCTGGGAAATTATATGGTCGGACGGGGAATGGCTCACTATTATGACAGATCAACTGTTTGCTCAGACTGCTGACTGCATGTACGACTGATCAAATGATCCTATGATCACCGACTACGACGACAGACAATGAATGACCACGGACACTACTGACATATGCTTCCTATGTATGTAGGTGGACTTCAGTGGATTCACGGACTGCTAGTGCATTGGTAAAGAATGATGACTTAAGAATATTAAATTGATGAATTATAATTGAAAAATAGTTTCCAAAAAAAAATGTTACAACATCAGATAATCAATGGCTGTCTTATAACACAATGTAACTCATTGAACACAGTTAACTTGCAGGGGTGCCTGGCTGAGCCTGTACCTTATCTCCAATGCAGTATTCAGTTCCTTAAAATTGGGATAATATCATAAAAATGGGGTAAATTATGGGGGGAAATGGGGGTGGGTTTCCTAGTAAAAATGGCAGACAGCTGAATAAAATTCCTCTTAAATAATTCCTAAGTTCTCAAAAGTATCTGATGCTAGAAAATAAATTCAATAAATTTCCCTTTCTTTTAAATACTTTTTGTAGTTTTAAATGTCTTTGGAAAAGGGAAACTGCTAAAATACCAAAAATAGAAAATCACCTAAAAAGCAAGTGTTCCCTATGAAGTAAAATTATGAAGTCCAAAAAATAAACACAAGTGTTCCCTATGAAGAAAAATTGTGAAGTCCCTTAAACAAAACAAGTGTTCCCTATGAAGAAAAATTATGAAGTCCCCCAAACAATCTGTGGGAGAGCTTATATACTCCCACAGAATCCCGCATCCCGCAATCCCGCAGTTCCCACATTTTCCCCCACAAATCGTCCCGCAACAGCTTCCCGCAACAAGAAACTGTGGGAAAAGAGCCATTTTTACTGGAAATGTCCGCCCCCTTCTGCTTTAATCTTAAAATACCATAGATAATCAAATTAAATTTTACAAAGTAAATATGCAGAAATGTACTATGATGATTAAACTTTATGACCTGCTAAAAAGATTTAGACCGGTAGCACTAATTTTAGGAGAAATCGTCCGTAGAAAATGTCTGTTTATAAACACAATTGACTTTACGCTACGATGACCTTGCCTATCTATTTTTGGAAGCAGATATTTACTACACCGCTGTTCTATCAATCGAGAATACACACTAGCATATAAACTGTCATGGCCGTTGAGAAAAACAAGCACCTCAAATTCCGATTTTTAGCGAAAATAAGCTCCAAATGGATATGTCAGACACCAGCGCTGGTTGAAATCAATTCAGGGTAGACTGCTTCCAAGAACAGGGTGAGCAAGAGTTGCTTTACTTCGATGATAAGTGAAATATTCTGGGTCAAAACCGAAGCACATGTGAATAAATGGACAATACACAAGTCAAAGCTCCAGAGCAGTAGATTACTGAGAAATGGAAATAGAGCTCTGCGGTCAGTAGTTCCCTCAAAGTGTGGCCATCACCTAAGAGAACCCCTGACAAGCAATGTCTCTAACAGGCTATCATTCAGAATAAGATGCTGAATCGGTCGATGCTCACAAACAGCATATGCTCAGTTTTCCTCAGCAATGTATTTCTCTGTCATAAGACTTCAAGTAAAGTAGCTGCAGCCAGCACACCCCCTGTACACCACAGTCTGATCTGGGTCCACAATATTTGCCTCCCTGCTTATGTTAGATAGACATTTTCAGATGCAGTTATTTGGCTGGAGTTTTAAGGACTAAATAATAACTGAGCTTGTGGTACAAGATGATACAGTTACTTTTGAATAACACCACGCCTACTTTCTGCTTTTACCTATGCCTAAGGTTGACTAGTCCTAATTTCGCAATCATGAGGCGCCGCCTTTACGGTAAGCGAAAAGTCAAGTATTATATTGCAGGCCTGGTTTGAATCCAAACTTTTGATTTTTTGATTACAGTCACCTGCTGATAACCTTAATAAAAAAATGGGTCCAGATCAGGTTCGAAATTTTGTTGCGCCGTATCTGGAGACAAACTGTTTGACATTCTGATCGAATTGGGTGATGATAACATTACTGTCATATCCGCGAGTCCCGTGCAAATGGCCAGAATATAATGCTGTTTTTGCTTCCCAAACTTGTTTTCTGTGGTGTGCCGAAACAACAGGGCAAACTTACTTTCAGGAAAATTAACATTATTTACGTGTGGCATATTGTATCCTCCGTAGCCCAATTCTAAATCTTGTGGACTTGAATAATTCAGGCTGTAACTAGATGATGCTTTGAAATATAAGTCATAAAAACTCAGTATCGTCAAGCTATCGAAAATTGGAATTTTCAAAACAATTCCTTAGAGCCAAAAGTGATGCTTAACATTTTCCAGGTGTATATATATATGGATGAAAACTGTTCGCAATGGTTATCAGCAGACAATAAAAGCCGCCGCTAACAAGCCGCCAAAATCTCTTTAGCCCATTTCTTCATCAATATTCATGCTAAGCTCCACCTACTATGAAATATCATTAGGTAAACTTTCAAGATTGTACCTAGAACAAAGAAATTACTTGTCATGTCTTATAGTGTAGTGTCATATGTAATCATATTTGCATAAGCAAACCGAGTTGATCCTGATGAGGCAGCTCTTATGAGCTGCCTGATCTGGGTCTGCTCTGTTTGCAAAAATGTTAAAAGGTGCCTCTAGAGGTCTGTGCCAGAGGTTTATATTTCGAATTGTCTGTTATAATTTAAAGATTTATAGGCTATAACCCAAACAATCTTATTCCCAATACTTCCCATCAAACATATGTTCTGGGCGTTTCACCATTTACCTCATAGAGACGCCTTTTAACGCTTTTGCAAACAGAGCAGACCCAGATCAGGCAGCTCTTGTAAGAGCTGCCTGATCAGGGTCTACTCTGTTTGCTTATTGAAATATAATATACACGTATATCATCCTACACTAGTGGACCTGACAAGTAATTTCTTTGTTCTATGTACCAAGGACTCTCTATTTAGAAAGTCCCTGTATGTACCAACATGAAAGTTTATGTATATATTTATCCATAGTGGGTGGAGCCTAGCATGAATATGCATGAAGGAAAGGATTAACAAATTCGTCTGAACATTGTCTTTCTACACACAGGATTACGAATCTTTACCATATGTTCAAATTTCTTACATGCCATTTACTCACTTACAAAATGTACATTCAAAGTTTATGATAAAGTTTAATTTTCGGCACAATTAAATGGAGAACTGTACAATGTATTATGTTGAAAATAATATCATATGATTGTGAAGCCGAAATACTGAATAATATAACAGAACATATTTTATTTTTTCAAATGATTAATCATATTTTTTATTCTGAATATGAGCAGTTGAAATTTCATGCTCAGTTGAATTGAGCATGAAAAAGTTTGAGCCATCTGGGCCAGTTTTTATGTAGCAGAAACCTTCTTCTTCATTCTCGAATATCGAAACATTGCGCGTGCAGGGATAAGCAGACGTGAATAGTCTAGTTGACTAACAAAGTGTAGAACACCTCATTTCCTAGTCGAAGTTCTTCATAGGTAAAGTTGTTTTTCCTGAATCGATGCACAAAAGGATAAATATTCGAAAACGTGACACATGGTACACTTTTATTTCTGTATTTGGAATACTTTTCATATCTGTGGCTCCATTTGTTACTGTAGCATTTATCCATTTCGTATCTATTGTTCAGATAAGCTTCCATATTTCCTGGCACGGGTAAAATTAGATTTTCAAATAGCCCCATCCGCAAAGGAAAAATATGCGACTTGATATTGAAAAGTCTCATCTTTTTTAGACTGACGTCATACTCATGCGTGTCATTTACGTCAAAAAAGACAATGTCAATGAAAGGCCATCCCCATCCATACTTGGTCGTACGTGAGAACTTATAATGCCAGAATTTCCAAAAGAAGTGCTCCGGAGTATATGTACCGTGATCAGGTACAGAATGTAGCGCCATTTTCAAAATATGCTTCTGCGAGGCGTTAACCTTCACATCAAAATCACCATCCCAGGGTATGAATCCATGATGAGTATACGCACCAATTACAGACCCAGCTTCTATGAAATATGTAATATTGAAACGTTTACAAGTGTCATCAAACACGCGTATTAATTCCACACACCAGTTATACTCCGTTTCATTGAACCCTGGGGCGAACTGAGGAAACTCCTTACTGATAACACTCGTGTCATTCCAACGATATTTGTCCGCTCTTCCCAGTTTCAAAGGAAATTCTGAGATATGTTTGATGTCTATAGGTCCCCCGTGTTGTGAACGTGCTACGTATAAGCCAGTGACTCTATTTTTCCATAGGGGAACATCTCTTATCAGTGTTAGTAAATTTACTGTAGTGAACAAATTTAACGTGGCCACTACAGTCATTATTATACATGTAGATACAATACATGTACGTCTTCTACATGTATGTAAATGTGGCAGGAATCGCAGTCTTAGTCGCATTTTTCCTATAAGTAATTTTAAATGATGATCGTAGAGAGAAAATCTGGCCCCGAGGTAATAAAACTTTTTCATGCTTAACTCAACTGAGCACGAACTTTCAACTGCTTATAGAAACTATAATACTGACAAATGAAGAAGTTTCTTGCATTAAGTCTCTTAGATGTTATATTTACCATGCCAATAAATGATAAAATGCCAACAACCGTTGACATTTTAATATTTATGAGCAGGATAGATTTCGTGCTCAATTGAGTTGAGCATAGACAAAGTTTGATAACTTATAGACCATTATTTTTTCGACAATGTCCAATTTAAAAACTGATCACTTTATATCACAGAAGATTTTTTGAGGCTTTTGTCAGATCTTTAAAATTTGTAAGTTAGACGGCATGATAAGGGTGAATATTAATGTCCGTGTCAATCGAGAAATACCACTCTCCCTAATCTCATACCCGAACCTCGGTAGATCAGTGAACACACCGGGTATGCGGCAATCAAAAACTCTATCAACAATCGACGAACGCGGATCAAAAATCGATAGAAACAGTGTTTTCGATTGCCATTTGTCGCCAATGTGGCGACAATTGGCAATCGAAAACTCTGTTTCTTACGCTTTTCGATCTACGTTCCTCGATAGTATTGGCGCTTTCGATTGCCGCCTACCCGGTGTGGTGAACTTTCCACAAAGTTTGATACAGGGAAGTCAGGACGATCCATTGAATACATAGGTGGGTCACAGGTTTTAATTAAAAAATGTATTTTCTTTCTCTGAAGATCAATTATGTCTTTAAGTTAGCAAAACACTATGAAATGCCGATCTTGGCTGCATTTCATCTGGGTCTTCACTGTTTGCAAAAGTACCCGTTTCAGGGCTTCCGCTCTACAAAGGGTTAAGGTGTATACATGGTTGCCACGGTCAGGGAAAAATTCTTGAAAATAATTTTTTTTCCAGTTCAGGGAGAAGTCAGGGAATTTCATTTTCAGCCAGGGAAATTTAGAAGAAATGAAAAAAAGTCATGGAAAAGTCAGGGAATTTCAAAATTTTTCAAAAAAGTTGTTACTTAACAGGCTTCTGGAAATTTTATTTTCCATAAATTGCAAGCAATTTATGTTCAGAAACATTTCCTTTTCTAATATCTATGGTTTGAGATTTTTCTTAAAAGATGAAATCTGCAAGCATAAGCATTTGTATACCTTGAAAATATTAACCTGATCCTGGCCTTTATCATTAACATAATTTCACAGCCGATTCAGCTTCTAAATATATCTTCGGCGTTCATCGTACAACTAATACGGAAATGCACGTGGTACTTTTTAACACAATAGATATATATACCGCTACTAGAAAAGAGCCCACGCAAGCGCGGAAATATTTCATGATTGTCAATTTACCTTTATTTTGCATTTAAAAAAGCTGAAACTTGTATCCCCCTTTCATGTGTGTTAATTTTTCACAGCTTTATGAAATCTGAAACTTGTATTGGCGATTCTAGTCGCCGAAATGACCATGGGCCCAAATAGGTATGGGCCGAAATGACCCGAAACCGGCGAGTTTTAATTTTTTTTACAAAAGCTGA
Source organism: Loripinus fragilis (assembly GCA_964019695.1). Taxonomy (NCBI): domain Eukaryota; kingdom Metazoa; phylum Mollusca; class Bivalvia; order Lucinida; family Lucinidae; genus Loripinus; species Loripinus fragilis. The sequence continues at coordinate 107,546,051 of OZ026515.1, forward strand.
TACTTGTAAACATGATTATGCTTATATCTTCTCATCTTGAAAATCACTAAAAATCTTCAGCGAGGTGACTTTTACTATATTTGTTTTCCTCCAAACAATGCCAAAAATCGCTCAAATCCAGGTTCTTATTTCTGAACAATGCACTTTTTTAAACAGATTTTATTGATAGCGTCATTGCCTACTGCGTCAAGTGGTACGACCAAGCCTATCAATGTAAGCTGTTTAGCGACCTTGAAACTTAGGATTATTGAGCGTGAGTCAGAGAAAGGTGTCTTGAACTTTCATAACTCTAGTTGCCATCAATGGTAGTAATTAACTATTTTATAGAAGTTCTGTTTGTTTTGTTACTGTTTTGTGAGTCCCCCCCCCCCCAAAAGTCTGTACTTGTTTAAAGCTAGTGTCAATTTAAGTTTATACTAAGGTCTGCTGATTATTATAGTTTAGTGTTGTGTTGGTTACTGGTACTGTCCAAAAATAGGGACAATGTCGGAAAAATTAGTCTGCAATTTTTTAAGTGGTAGCTGCCCAAACCAATAAATGAGTGGTTTTCACACTCAAAATGCAAAGAAATACAATATTTAAGGAAATTTTTGTATACCAAATTATCTTCTTCAAAGGCAAACCTGGAAATGTCGTTACTTTTCGTGGTTAAAAAACAAACTTTTTCTCCTTATTTTTCTTCCAATTTCTGATTGGGAATTTTACTGTGCCAATTGGGAAAAAGGAGGTGTTTCGCCTTTGGGAGTGGGGCCGAATTTCGCCCCCCAAAATGGCCTGAAAAGGAACACTGATGCCGAAATGGTTTGGATTGATTGGTGTTTTACGTCCCGGTAAACAATTTTTCAGTCATGTTGAGACGGAGCCACTTCTTCCTGGGTATTATTAGTACTTTGGGAAGGTGAAAGTGCCTTTCTCAAGGACACTACACAGCGGTCGAGGGGTTCGAACTCGGGGCCTCTAGGTCCCGAGTCCGACGCTCTACCACTGAGCCACCGCGCCTCCATATGCCGAAATACACTTCCCTTTTTACGACCATTATAGGCGAAACGGAGCGGTCTGGGGCGAAGTATTTCGCCAATTTGCCCTCAAACTGGAACCCTGCTTGTACCTGAAAGCTAACATATAAAATTTGGGTTTGATTGGCCCATCAATTTCCGAGAAAAGCCAGTTTTAATTTTCATATACGTAAATGACCTTTAGCCAAGGTCAAGAAATGACCTCGGCCTTCAATACTCACAATTCTTCATTATTTCAGTTGGTTTCAGGTCAGAGGCTGAAATATTTGTGAAAAAATCAACAGCTTTCACTTTTTCCTGTAGAAAAGCCTAAGTTAACAAATTTGACCTTGTTGTAAAATTGGTCAAGGTCAACCGTAGGTCATCATTTGAACAAAGTATGATGGGCAGAGTCACCACTGCTACATACCAAGTTTCGTGGAAATTGGTTCACCGGTTCCGGGGAAGAAGATTTTTGAAGGGTTTTTACCATATATGGGCGTGGCGGCCATCTTGGTCATGTGACCCAGATGCAACAAACAAACTTTCGTTCCCCCTACCCAAAGAGGCTCCACATAAAATTTGTCTTTGATTGGTCAAATGGTTTCCGAGAAGAAGATGTTTGAAATTGTTGACGACAACGGACCATGGGCATCCTACCTATAAGCTGACATATGCTGCTAAGGTGAGCTAAAAACAAATTCAACCTCAAGCCCTCACCAGTAGCTTGCACCTGACCGTTCTAAGGTGGTGATTTTGGTGTAGTTCTTACTTCGTTATTTGCATACCTGTCAACTTTTTGAAATCTTAAAGAGTGAGATTGCGCGCGACGCCCTTAAAATGGTTATTTTCTGCTCGCATTTACCGCGCGGACCAATTTTACCAAATTTTTTAGGAGTGAGATTTATTTTTTTCTAAGAACCAAAAAGGGATTATTGGGCCGAAATGACCATGGGCCGAAATGACCCGGAACCGACGATTTTTTTTTTATTTTCTTTTTACAAAAGCTGATACTTGTAAATGCGGTTATGTTTATTTCTTCTCGTCAAGAAAATCACAGAAAAACTTCAGCGAGGCGCCTTTTACTAATAATATTTGATAGCGTCATTGCCTACCATGATATAAGTGGTACGACCAAGCCAATCGATGTAAACAGTACATTATGTGCAGCGACCTTGACACTTAGGATTATTAAGCGCGTGTCGAAGAAAGGTGTGATGATTACCGCGACTAATAATCAGTTTTGATAAGGGATTATTTAAAATTACAGCCATATCTTTTTTTCTTTGGCGAGTTTGGCGGCGTTTTCCCCATTGTTGTTTATAATATGGCCGACTTGACACAGCATAATACACATATACATATGACATATACACAAAAATTCGGAACGCTTCGGTCATCTCCATTCAGTTTGTATTGGAAACCCAATCGATCTAAAACTAGTGACGCGTGACCATGAACGTGACATACACTAAATATAGAAACATTCGCCAGAGGGCGCAGTTCTTTTAGAAAACACACTTAATTCCAAAATTCTCTAAATCTATGCTAAATGAAAACTCATCCTAACCGAGATTATCAATGAAAGCAATATCTTAAAGTAACAGTAAAGAAATCAAGCATGAAAATGACCTCGATTTTTCAGTTTATGCGGTAATTCGTTTATTTAGTAGTATAGATATTGCTCAATTGGCTATCAGTTGCCTGCATGGCTCAGTGGGTAGGACACGTGAATATTGCACGCTTATAAGCTCTGCGTTGTTAGTTCGAATCCCGTACGCGACATTTATTATTGTAACTATTGAAAAGACTATTGTTTTTATTTTTCTTAAATCCTTTTGCAATATCATTTCTCTGTTTTAATAAATTTGATCTCTTTGGTGACACCAACATTCTCTAGTCGGATCAGTAACACTGTACTTCAACTATCGCCTGTCATCTCTTCAGTTTTTAAAATATGAACTGCAACAAGAGATTTCCAACAATGTGGCATTTTGACACGAATAGGCACAGGTGAGCCTGTGCACCCTCCTTTTAAGAATTGAAACCAAATGCTGTTCATTCAGTAGCTTACCAGCCATAGAATATTCAAGTGACTAGCAAAGGCTCTGATCAGACTGCGCGTATGCAAATGCTGGTCTGAGCCTTTGCTTGTCGCACTTACCACATAGTTTGAAATCTCATGTCGTGGCTCATATATGGACCTTCTTGCTGCTCTTTAGAGAAATGTTTTGACTGCTATAACTGATTTATTTTGCTTTGGAGCCAAGAGCATGGGTGTAGACTTATATTTGCAAACTAAACTCTAACTCTAAACATCAAAAAGTTGTCAGTCATTACATTTTCAGCGAAAGCGTGAACTTACATGTTTTGTCTTTATGTGCTTTTCTTTGACATGAAAACAAAGAAAAATAAAATAAAAAAAGTTGCGTCGATCAGGATTCGAACCCACAATTTACGTATCTGGAGCTATTCTGACTAACCACACGACTACCGTGGAAAGTACAACTTCATTGAGTTATCAACGGATCTCCTCGCAATTGTACCAAGACGTTTATTTCCGTAATTGCTCGAAACATACCGATTGCACACGATCCATCACGAAAAACTATATATTCAGTGTTAATACCATAATAATTTATTCATGCATAAAGGTCAGTATCAGGTTAATTTTGTAGAGGTATACAAACTTTTGAATTGTCGATGGATGAAAATGGCTAAAATTGGCCTTCCAAACGGGTCTGGAAAACGGTCTAAAGTCAGGGAAAAGTCATTGAAAAGTCAGGGAATTTGGAAAAGGATATTGAGTGGCAACCCTGTGTATATTCGAGTGAAATGTGCACGGTGTGGGACCTATACATTTACTGTGATTATACCAGCAAAATGGCATAAAGTAAAACCTGTGTAAAACGGCCACTCAAACTAGACAAAACAAAAATCTTAATGACAAATGGCAGCTAAATGAAGGTTAAATAGTATTGCAGAATGCTCCTCTGGGAGCATTCTGATTCTGCACTACTTTTGACCTGCATTAAGCGATAATTTGTCTTGAAAAACAATTTGTGGTCTTTTTTAGAGTGGTCGTTTAACACAGGTTTTACTGTATATTTACCCTTCAGATGGATAATCCCATACATATTGATCAATGCAATCAGTATGGGATTATTGTCCATTTTGTAATTTAATGTGTTGCCGGTAAAAATGTTTCTAAAAAGTGCATTTCTGCCCCTCGGCAAATAGTGTAGACCTTGATGAAATGCCGCCTAAGGTATCCAATTCCTGTATCCAAAATAAGACGGGTTTGCCAGTAACTGTTAAATACTTCAAACTAGATGTTTCTCAGCGCAATTCGGCGGGCAATGCGGTCCAGCTTAAATCAGGTCTCCGTATTGAGACCAATCCTTTTCTTTGTTTACGTTTTTCTTATCACCAAATTTATTTGCTATTCAGTCCCAAACTCAAGTTTCAATATAGACAAATAAATTTTAACGCTATAAAATACCAAGTTAATTTTGTTTGAAGTTTAATGTCAAATTAATTTTTTCCGGGTCTAAAATCAATCAGAATACAATAGAGAACAATGCAGATGTGGACCTGGTCCTAATGTCCTGATTCGCCTTTTTAGTACCTCTTTCTCACTGATTTACAGAAATATCCCATTATAATAATCCAAAAACATTCCATTATCCCTTAAAAAAGACAAAATGTTACAAATCCTGAAATACTCTAAACAAGCCCCATAATTGTAAAAATGAATGGATATATACTGATTGCTCCAACTCCAATTTGAGTTTCTAGTAACAAAACTAAATAAATAAAATCATAATTTAATAAACTGTAACTCCGTGTATACGTGGCATGGATTTCAATCGTATTATGACTGGGCCTCTCGACGCGCGACAAAACCTGTCTTCGGGGTTTCCGCCAAAAGCGAGACTCAAACAAGTCTACAGGGAATAGCTAGAAAAGTGAAATTTCGCCTGTAGCAAGTTTAGATATGAAACTTTCCGAAAAGCGAATATCTAAGGCGCTGATCAGTCTGCGCGGTTGCGCAGGCTGGTCTGAGCCTTTGTTGTTCGCAAACCCCAAAGATACGTTTTCTCGCGTGGTATTATGTAACAAAGATGTCCAATAAAGAAGCCCATGAGGCCCCGAGTCGCTCACCTGAGTCCTAGTTATGATGAGATCCATTGTTTGAAATAACTAATTTTTCCTGCTTAAAACACTCAGATGTCATTAATTGGCGAGCGGGACAAGTTTACTGATCATGTGAGTTGAGCATGAAATAAGTTTTATAACCTCCAGACCATACCCGATCGATAATCACTAAACCAAGAATGCATGAAATCTTACCTCGAGATTATAAAACTTTTCCATGCCCCACTCAGCTCAAGTTGAAAAGTGCTTCGTGCTTGGTCAATGATAAAATTACGGGAAATAAATTATATTTATTAGACGGAAATATATTTGCTACACTGTTTGAAAAAATATCTATTTGCTTTTGTTGATTAGGTTTACTGGCGTGGTTTAGAAAAAAGGACAGTGCAGTTTGGTATTTTTTTTAAATTAAATTTTGCTCTCATGTAGGGTGCCCACTTTCAGGGGCCAAAAAGTGGTAAAAAATGACGGTCACCTGGGTATCCCATTCTTGTTTATAGATTGAACTAGTAGGTCCAATCTGTAATTCTATGGCAGCTTCATTGTGCTTTAAGAGTTGTTGGGATCCACAACTTACTTAAAGGCTATCAGGGAGGTCTATGGAAAAAAAACAGTTACAGGTCTTGGCCCTAAGGAAGAATATTGGGTCTATTTTGTTGGATACCTTGGCTGCTATGTCTGTGACCTGTTATATGTTTTTGATGCATTGTTATGATTTCAGTAAGTCCTATAATGATTTCAGCTTTCAAAAAGTCCACCTTTTTAAAACAAAAATCATTAAGACTGCAGAAAAAGAGCCTTCTTAGTGGATAGGGGGTGATGATTGGTTCAGTTTTGCACTACATACTGGGCGTGAAGCATGTGACTTGCACCTCTGCACTATGATTATGATACCGTAAGCATCAATTCATTTATAAGAAACTCACTGGTTCCCATATCAGAGCATTTGTTGAAAAGTGGTACATGTGTTAAACCTATATTTGCATGCTGATTTATTGTCATGTGCCTTAGTTGAACTTAGAGATAGTACAGGAGACAGTCATATGACCCAATATGACCTTAACCTTTGACAGATTGACCTTTCAATTGTGCAACAGTGAAGAACAGCTTGGAAACCTGTCTGTAGTTGCACTGTCCACTTTGCTTAGTACTCCAGTTAGGTCACTTTTGGTTGATTTGATGTCCAAATTGACCATTGAACTTATTGATGACCTTGAGCTTGATAAGAGGAGCCATTTAAGATGAATATATGTATGCTTATTACAAAGGTCAGTGTAAGGGCAATTTATTTTCTTGTATGTTATAGTATATTTCATTTCCTTTAATTTGATATGAAACATGACCATATTCTGAAAAAGTTTATTTTTAACCGGGCCAGAGGTCAAGGCTAAGGTCAAAGTGACCATAAAATGGTACATGATGCTCGATATGCTCGAGGAAATGATAATTTTAGAAACGAGGTCAAGGGTCAAGGTCAATGCCGCAGTAATCTAAAAATGGTATGCGACACTCCACCATCCTAAGATGCATCCACGCACCATTCCTACCTCAAATAAGATAGGAAATATGCTCCGGTCACAATTGTTCTAGAAACATGGTCTAGGGCACAATGACCCAAAAATGGCATTCGACACTCTTTCATCCCAAGATGCATCCACACACCAAGTTTTGGATTTTTACCTCAAATAGAGTAGGAGATATGCTCCAGACACAATTATTCTAGAAATGAGGTCAGAGGTCAAGGTCACAGTGACCCCAAATAAAACCTGACAATTTTCCATTCAATGATGCATCCACACACAGAATTTGGAATTCCTATCTCAAAATTTTTTAGAAAATTAAGATATGCTCCCAACACAATTATTCTAGAAACAGGGTCAGAGGTCAAAATCAACAAGATCGCAGTGACCAAAAAGTGGTACGCGACACATTGCCATCCCAAGATGCATCCAAACACTACCTAAATTATAGGAAATATGCCGCAGACACCATTTTTCTAGAAATGAGGTCAAAGGTTCAGGTCAAGGTCACAGTGACCCCAAAATGGTACACGACATTCCGCAATCCCAATATGCATCCACACATCAAATTTGGGATGCCTACCTCATATAATATAGGAGGTATGGCTCGGACAAAATTATTCTAGAAATGAGGTCAGAGGTCAAGGTCAGTGACTCCAAAATGAAACGCGACACTTTTCCATCCCATGATGCATCCACGCACTGAATAAGGGATTCCTACCTTAAAATATAACAGACTTACTCCGAACATGATCATTCTAGAAACAAGGTCAGAAGTCAAAGTCAACAAGGTTACCGACACATCACCATCCCATGGCGCATCCACATACAGAATTTAGATTTCCTATCTCAAAAATGTAGTAGATATGCTCCCAAAACCATTATTCTAGAAACAGGGTCAGATATCAAAGTCAACAAGGTCGCAGTGACCCAAAATGGTACGCGACACTCCGCCATCCAGAGATGATTCCACACACCAAATTTAGGATGCCTCCCTCGAATAATATAGGGGATATGGCCAGGACACAATTATTCTAGAAATACGGTCAAGGTCACAGTGACCCTAAAATGTTACCCGCCTTGCTTTCCATCCCATGTTGCATCCACACACCGAATTCGGGATTCCTACCCAAATAATGAGGAAGAAATGCTCCAAACACGATTAATCTAGGAACAAGGTCAGAGGTCAAGGTCAACAAGGTCACAGCGACCCAAAAATAGAACGCGACACATTGCCATCCCAAGATACATCCACACACCAAAATTTGGATTTCTACCCCAAATAATGTAGGAGATATGATCCCAGGATTATTCCAGAAATGAGGTCAAAGGTCATATCACAGTGACCCCAAAATAGTATGCGACATTCTACCATCACAAGATGCATCCACACACCAGATTTAGGATGCATACCACAAATAATAAAGGAGATATGGCCCAGACACGAAAGTGGTACTGACGTACGGACATACAGACGGAGAGACAGATGGAATCAAGCAAATATATAGTCCCTCAAACCGGTCTCCAAACTGGAATAACCCCAAAATCAGACCAGTTCAAACAACACAAGAACAGAGTTCTATGGGGTTTTCGAATGCAAAGGCTGGCTCACATCAGGCTGAATAGCGTTTGGTGTGAGCGGCGCCGCGCGAATAGACAGGTAGACGTCTTGAAAAAGAAGATTCTGTAATTGAAAACAATGTTCAGTAGCCGAACTGAGAATTCAACAGACCTATTAAAGCTGCATACTCTGTAACTATGAACTTTTTTCGAAAAAAAATATTTTCTTTTTAAATCATTTGTAAAAGTAGAATTAAGCTATGTTTTCAAAATAAAAATGTTCAGTACAGCTGAAACCTGCATGGAAAAGTGAATTATCTTATCAAATAGGTGTATTTTTCTCCCTCCAATAATTATAGACCGTTGAATTTAAACATAAATGCAGTTGTTTTGATAGTGATAACTTGTTAAGATTTACGGAAATGGTAAAATGTTTACCTGAATTTGAGTATTTTTACTGCGTTCTTGAAAAAAAAAAACAACTTTATTTTTAAAATTAGAAGATCAAAAGTTACAGACTATGCAGCTTTAAAGTGGACGGGAAACCATCCTGAAATAGGTTCCGTACAAAAACGGGTTCCGTGAAGAAGTAGTGCTCAGATAGCCTAGCAACTGAAACGTACACGCACATGTATCAATCGGACCTGCCTCGGCCAATTCCGCGAAATTCCGTGGAAGCAGACCACGGATGTACATCAAGGATCTACTTTGATATCGCGGGTGATAACGTGTCGCTGACGTTATATAACGTGAAGGTGACGTCACAGAAACCATGTTAACACAATAACAAGTGTGATTGCAGCAAAACAAACGACTTAAATGAAGTTTATGGTTTTTCAATAAAATATCGCTATAGCGATATTTTATTGAAAAATACGTCCCAGACACGAATGTGGTACTGACGTACGGACATACAGACGCTATAGCGATATTTTATTGAAAAATACATAAACTTCATTTACTCTGCTGATTAAACTTTTTCGTTAATCAGAATATTCGATTTTAATAGAGCTGAACCCACATGCTACAAAACAAATTTTCCATACGCCAGTTCCGACTAACAAAATGGAGCTTTTTGGTACATAGTACTACGCATAATGCTCCTTATATACACCCGAGGGATGATTTGATTCTCCAATAGGACGGACTTTCCCGAATGGTACATGTATGTTATTTGTTTCTATACTGGCATCTGTACAGTGTTCAAGATATTACTGTCATCTGTTAAATTTCCTGACACCTGGAAGTCAATTTTCGGTAATGGAATTCTGCTATCATAGGGCATGTCCGTGACAAAGTTTGGAACCACCTTATTTCCTTTCAACTGAATAATTATCATTGTTTTGGAAATTTTGCTTTCAAAACCTGGCTTAAATTTTAGCAAACTTTAGCGGTAGTTTGAAGAATTCAGAAGAAACTAATTATGTTCTGCATCCTGATCATTATTACACTTCCTAACAACACAAAATGCTTGGCTGGTACATTGTAGAAATATATGGAAACATTCTTAGTTTAAAAAATTAAATTCATTTCATTAAAACTCCAACTTCGTCTAGTATGACATTGTTTTAAAGCTGCATAGTCTGTAACTTTTGATCTTTTAATTTTAGAACTAATGTTTCTATTTTTCACGAACACAGTAAAAAAATAAAATTCAGGTATAGATTTTATCAATTTCATAAACCTTAAAAAATTATCAGCATCAAAACAACAGCATTTAAGCTAAAATCAACTGTCTATAATTATTGGAGGGACGCATACAATTACCAATAAGAGAAAACACACCTGTTTTATAAGATAATTCACTTTTCCGTGCAGTTTTCAGCTATAGTTAACAGATTTATTGTGAAAACATAATTTAATTCTACTTTAACAAATGATTTTAAAAGAAAATAAAAAAAAATCGAAAAATGTTCATAGTTGCAGACTTAGTCTCTTTAACGGTTACAACACTTTTCCTTTTCTATTGAGGATTGCTATGTTGGTGAACACAAAACTGCATCAAAACGGACAGCTTCTTGTGATAGCAACCCATAAAATTAGCCGCGACATGTGATTTCCAACAATGTGGCATTTTGACAAGTGTAGACTTAGGCTCTTTTTAAGCTTAGAAACTCCAAATGATGTTCAGTCAGTAGCTTAACACTCAAAGAATATTCAAGCGACTAGCAAAGGCTCTGATCAGACTGCGCGTATGCGCAGGCTAATCTGAGGCTTTGCTGGTCGCACATATCACATTGTTGAAAATCTCATGTCGCGGCTCTCATGTATGTATGTCCTTTTCCATGAGGGTCTGGATGGGGGGCTGGTATTCACTATTCATTAAAAATTTAACCCATCATTCATCTCATTAAAATTTTGGGTTATTCATTAAAATAAGACCAATTATTCATTAACAGTTAAAAAGGTGGCAAAGAAATCTGATTATTCACTATTCATTAATTTTTTCTTCAATTCATTAAAAAAGTAAGATTATTCATTTGTTAGGCCCTCAATATTCACTATTCATTATTTTTTGGTCTCATTATTCACGATTCATTATAAAAAAGGGCCATTATTCACTAATCATTATACCCCATCCAGACCCTCTTCCGTTTAACTATTTTTGTTGCCAATAACTGATAATATAACATATGTTTGTGTACTTTTAGCTAGTTTTAGCACCCTAAAGGAGGAAAGACTGCCTTTGATAAGCAAAATGGCAATTTGTCTTGTGATATTGAATTATCAACAACCATAATCTTTATATTTTTGTGTGTACATTTCAGTGACACCAATTACATACTTTGTTTCTTTGAAGGTATTTTAGTGCTCTCAGCGTTCAGTTCCTTCTTTTCACTCTCTTTATCATGATTTGCCAAAAAACACAAAAATATTTGTTATATCTTTGGGTACCGTTTAAAATGGCGAGTAAAGGAAATGGCGCAAACGATCCACCATAGCCATGGCATTTTCTTTCCCAGACGGCGTCATGATTTGCCAGTGCATGTTTTTTGTCTAAGTTCAGGTGTCGCCACATACCGCACTCGCGATAAAACTTAATCAAAATTATAATGATTAATTCTTGAAAGAAAAATTTAATCTAAGTCCAACAGATGGTCCCGCCTGTGCAAAATGAATCCGCATCAATGACTTAATTATAAGGTAATTATTTTTTTCAATGCATGCAGATCTGACATAAGGTGCGACTGCTACTCAATTAAGAAATGAATTCGATTTTTGGAATGTTCATGGAATCATGAATACTTCGGGTCTCTTGCAAAGTTAAAACATGAATACTTCGGGTCTCTTGCAAAGGTTAACGTGAAGCCCGAAGTATTCATGATTCCATCAACATTCCAAATATTGAAATTACTGCTAATATTTACATTTTATTATAAATATCTAAAATAAAGGAAATTATTTATAATTTAGGAAACAAAACATTTTGTATTCAATATGTAATTGTATTAACGGTTTTGTTTGAGTGTAAAACGGAAAAGCGGAACAGCCAGTGTGAACACGGACTGCCAATGGAGCAAACAAGAGGCTTCAAAAATCTCAAAGATTCATTAAAAGCTTGCTTTGAAAATGTAAATATTTAGGGGATGACTGTATTCAAACTTTTTTATTTGGGGAGGTATAATTTCATGGGATATATGGTCGGAAAATTTGTTTTACGGCGACGCACGAACTGCTACTCAATTAGGGGATAACTGTATTCAAACTTTTTATTTGGGGAGGTAAATCATGGGATATATGGTCGGAAAATTTGTTTTACGGCGATACACATACTGCTGCTCAATTTGGGGATGACTGTATTCAAATTTTTTATTTGGGGAGATACATCATGGGATATACGGTCGGAAATTTAGTTCGTTGGCGACGTTCCAGTCGAGCGTCGCCGTAAAACTAAATTTCCGACCGTATATCCGACGATATACCTTCTTAAATTATTTTTAATATGGATATGCCAATTATAATTTGTCTCTAAATGGAGCGTTACAAGCTGCATTTTATCCAACGAAAGGAGTTCTAGCGATAAGGCGTATATTTTCCCTAGTTGACATGATTACAAAACCTAAATTTTGAAATTGCCCTAATGTTTTTAAAATTGGTCTGTTCCGGTAGTAAAATTTACATAGAAAGCATCAAAATAGGTTTCAAAGCAATTTATCATTTGCAAAACCGTTAAAACTTGCGCCTTCTACTCCAACCCCTCATTTTACGTCTTTAGACTGGGTGCCGTTTAGACGAGAGTTTTAGTAAATCCTTTGCAGGTTTTCAAAAAGTAAAAGTGCTAAAATATTAAGGATATAATTGCCCTTCATTTTCGAAACTTTGCGGTTTTCCTTCTGCGCATGCGTATGAAATATACTTAAAAATCTGACAAAAATAGACCACTTTGTAAGATGGTCGATTTTATTGTACCTCAACTGTATAAATAGTTTTACTGTACATAGCGTGATAGGACGACTGGTACCCTTGTTTAACGGTCTAGTTCCCATATATGTTACTGAATAACAAGTAGAGTTGATGATCGAAATAAATTCCTATTCAATAAGAAGTAGAGTTATTACATGCATAAAGGAAATCCCGTTTTAAAAATACAAATTCGGGGGCAATGGTGCATCGACGGCCCGTCTATATATATTTGTTTAATGTGCCTAGTTTCTCCAGTCGTTATTTCAACAAAATAAGCGAACGTCTCGTTTAGGGAGATTGCTCGCCTTATCGCTAGAAATTCTTAACAACCTGACAACGTCAAACTATTTGCGGCTGTATACATGTATCGCATAATATACTGTCGCAAATGTTTGACGTTATCCAATGCATTAATGCATTAGAATGGGAATTTACCTGCCCTGCGCACTACTATGACAATATACAGTGAAATGTCCGTTAATCGTCACAGTTTTGTGCTTTAAGACCAGTGTCTTTAAATCCGCGACTTTCGGAATGATATTTTAGCTAATCCAGCGTAGCATTTGTAACAAATCAAATATGTAACAATTATTTCGGGTGTGATCAGAAATGTAACATATTTCATGACGAATGTGATCGATACCGATTTCTAATATTACAGAGAACCGTATAAATGGCAGATTGATTTCCATCTAGAAAAACACACTGTCAGGAAAAACACATTTGTCACAATATCCCTTTGTATTCCGATGAATTTTCCCACACATATTGATACAATAATTGTGGGACTGCCCATTTTGCACTTTCAAGGGGTCACAGGTAGAAGTTTCTAAATTATAATCACGGTCTTGTGTCCCTGATTGTTGCTTTATTAGCAAAAAGTGCAGACCCTGATTAAATGCAGTAGTATGCTGCATTTCATCTATCAGGGTCTTCACTGTTTATTAGGGGTTTCCAATATACAGAGGATTAAATAATTGGTATTGTTACCTGTCGGGTCAATATACCGATTTGTTTTGGAACTTTATGAAAGCAAAGGTGATCGTATGTAACTTACATGAACTTTTAACACACTGGTAAATGTTTACGTCGATTTGCTTGTATTTACGCGTATTGCCGGTACTTCATAGGCCGGAAGTTGTAGATATTGGTGTTTATACTATATAGAAAAACATACCATATGCCTAAAGGACTATAGACTTCAATCATTTTTAAGTATTCAGTATGTGCATGGCGATTTTTGTAAGCATTTAGGAATAGATTCGAGTACCGATCATCCAGATCAGTACTTGAATCTATTCCTAAATGCTTACAAAAATCGCCATGTGCATGCCGAATACTTAAAATTGATATAATTCTATAGTCCTTTAGGCATATGGCATGTTTTTCTCTATAGGATAAACACCAATATACCGGTCTATGAAGTACTGGCAATACGCGAAAATACCACCAAATCGACGTATACATTTACCAGTGTGATAAGCATCCAGTCGCGCTTTGGCCGCTGGGTGCTCCGTCTATCATGTCTTTTGTCACAACATAACATAACATAACTTTTATTTTCTCAGATTGAAAAATACAATATATGCGGAAATAAATTCTAATCAGCCAATGACTGTTTTACAAATTATATATACTATAAGATGCGCGCTCAGTTATATGGGACTAAAACTTACTGAGAAGTATAGAAATCAATAGTTTTGGATCTAATTTAGCTTACCGTACACCCCAAGACAATTTTCATTGGTGCCAAATTGTTTATTAGGACCCCCTAGATGCGAAACTAGGCCATCCTGAAAATCAACCTGTTTAGTATATGTGAAAATACATGGTTTACATGGCAACCCATAGCGGATTTGAAAATGGGGGTGTGCCTACGAAATTACTCATATGTCAGCTGTTACTTATCCTAGAATAGACCATGCCATAAATAGAATTTTGATAAATATTTCTTTCTCTCTTTTGAAAAGTATTTACACTCGAGCAAATAGTGGAACTCGTCGCCCAGCATGTTTCCCGTACAAAGATTCTGTAATCTTTGTGATCATTCATCATTTTTCCATCTTCCCCATTCCACAGGAAGGTGGTTATTTGTTGTTCTAAGTCTGGATAAAATGATAAAGGAATGGGGTTGAAGTTCTGTTATATAAATTAAGTAAGAAATAAGGCAAACATCATGAATAGATACATAATAGCTTTTGGGATACCACTAATTGCTACAGCCTGACCGAAAGTTTCTTATGTCATCTACAACATACTAAAAGTCCTCACATAATATCTGAAGGGAAACTATATTATAATACCTTAATCTACTCCTCATACAACATTTTCTGCGGCGGCCCTGTAAGTCCACCGTAGAGTGTACTTTCTCTCCATAGGAAACGCATCCGGTTTACAATATTTTGTACAGACGACTCGAAGAAAATCTTTGTCGCAGTTTTCCTCTGACCACTACACACAGGTAATTATCTTTTGCCGATCAACGTATTTTTGATCATCGTCCCAAGGCAACTGACGCTCCAGTGCGTGTGTAAGAGAAAACGAGCTCAATATTCCCTGGTATCACATATTTTCGTGGCTATAATTCTAGCACCACTTTTATTGTTATTTTGTTTTCATATAAAAATCGTCACGAATCATAGCTATGAAATATATGTTAAATTGCAGGATTTTTTTTATTCATATTATTAAAATGTGTTACGCTCGAATTTTAAAAGTACGGAAGCACATATGGTAGGTTGTGGGCTGAAAGATATTTCTTTAATGCAATATTTATAGCAAGTTTGATCTCTTTTACATGTATATATCAAGAAAAAATAAATTGTCTATGTGTAGGTTTTCAAACATCAGTTTTTATCTTGACAGTATACATTGAACGGATTGTTATATGCATCTTTTTCCGTTGCAAATTTTTCAATACAAGTTAATATGAGTTGAGTCTAATTGTTTTATTTACAGTGAGCAATGTCACTACTGAGATGCGATGGAAGAGATGCACCAACACGAAACAACCATAGCTATAGATTCTGACATCCGTAAAGTAACAACAACAGCAATAATGATTAAAATTGTATTATGCTTATTTATAAAACCACAAATGTTAAAAATGTAAATGAACACTTCAGACTTCAATAAACCAAAATATTGCAATAAGTTTTAATTGTGTTGCCTGTGAAATGAGCTTACAAATTAGGTCTTATTAAAGTCAAGAAAGGATTCCTGCTGTTAATAAATTGACCTTTTCTATAAATCTATTTCAGTGATAAGGGAAATTGCTGTGATATTTGCTCAACAGCGGATGACAGATTAACTTCTGTACTGGGACAGAAAGGATGTGAAGGCCTTATAAAAGCTTATGAGAAAAATGGTAATTTCGTCATTCAGCAGAGAGAGAGAGAGAGAGAGAGAGAGAGATGAGCGAGGGAGAGAGAGTCAGCATTAAGTGTAATATAAGAATCCATCATAAGTGTGAGGGTTGGATAGAAAATTCCGTCACGAGGATGACCATTTGGCATTACGAGGCTTGCCGAATGATGACAAACGGTGATCCCGAGGGAGGGACTTTTCTATCCTACTCTCACCTGAATAATGGATACTTTTTCTTGCTCACCATTAGATACCACATTTTATTCTTAAGAAAAGGCTCCCAGCAGTTTCTGCATATGCCGAGATGCGACATGTTATGGTGATGGCATTTTGAAATAACAATGACGTCGCCTGACGACCATGTGCGTGAGTTCCAGTACAACCAATGTATTTAGCCCTCGTGTGACAGCCTGGGTAAGATAGCATGGGTAAGATAAGATTTTCTAACCCAGGGTAAAATCTCAGATGTTCCTATCCAGTGTGCAAGAGAAAAGTAGTAAGTAAATAATGACTTTATTCAGAGAGGATGACTCAGTTTGAACAACCAATCTTCACTGAGGCCTTCCTTTGCAACACAGAGAGCTACTTTACAACCTACATTAAACCTCATTTTGAATATTGTTGTGTGATCTGAGGAAACTCGATTAAAACTTGTTTAAAAGCTTAGAATTGTTTTTTATATGAGCCACGGCATGAGAAAACCAACAATGTTGGTTCTGACCAGGTCTGACACAAACCAGGCTGTGCAACTACTGGAGATGGCTAGAGGCTTGAATGTTTGTATTTAGGAAGAAGAGGTATTGTCCTATCCAATTAGCTAAAACTACAAAGGCGCTGATCAGCTTCGCGCTTACCGTTTTTGTTTTTGCAAAACGTTGGTTTTCTCATGACACAGCTCATATGTATCTATACTGTATTGTTACATTATTAAGAAAAAATATTTTTTTTTTATATTTTCAGGGGGCTCGTTGACAGTTTCACCAGGGCAAGTTGTTCACCCCGAATGTAGGCGATTATACTGTCATCCAATTCAGGGAAGAGAAACACACTCTTAGGAGAATGTGAAACCAATTATTAATCCTTATACACATGCCTCTGTTGAAAATAGATTTAGTTTTAACACAAAATGTTTCTTTTGTGGAACACCTGCAAAATTTAATGAAAGGAAACGAGGTCAAGATGTGCTTTAGGTTCGGACGCTCAAGTTTCAGAATACAGTGCGATAAAAGTGCATAACAAGAAATGATGAATGGGGAAAAGTTGTCCTGGGACGACTTGAATATGCGCAAGACTTTCCTGCTGTTGAAGCTAGATGCCATTAGACGTGTAGTGCTTTCTTAAGGAGTGGTCGAAATATTCCTGCTCCTTATCAAACCTCATCAGATGTAACAAAGATTAAGAGAGGTCGCTCAATGCACATTTCTAGTGAAAATGCTTTCCTTGAAGTCATTACACACTTTGAAAATAATCCAGATGAGCAAATTACAGTATATGACCTAATCAATAAAATGGCTGACTTGTGTGATGAACCATAAGGTTTCACTTACATGAAGAAGAAAATTCTTGATCACTTTGGTGGCAGAGTTATCACAACAGAACTTGATGGGAAGCATAATGTTGTGACATTTAAGGATAAAGTAGATGCAATATTACATTCATTCTATCAAAGAAATAACAAACAGGATACTGAGTCTGAAAAAAGTGCTGTGATAAAAACATCAGCAAATTTGATAATGAGTAATCTAAAATCAATAAGTTGCGCTTAAGAAGAATATCCAAATCCTGAATAATTGAAGTCAATTAACACTAATAGTGACTTTGTTCCAGACAGTCTTCACTATTTACTGAAACAAATCATTAACCACAGAACTTCAGAGAAGAAGATAACATCAATTGGCCAGGCAATTATCCAAGCTTGCATGCCAAGAGGCATTATTGCACCTCTTCAGATCGGGTTAGGTATCCAAATGCATCATCTTTATGGTTTAAAAGTCCTAATAGATACTCTTTACAGTATGGGATTCTGCTCATCATAAACAAAAATTCAGAGGTTCCAAACAAGTGCTGCTTCATGTAGGGGGACAGGTTTGGATCCGTCAAATGGACGGTTTGTACAATATGTAGCTGACAATGTGGATCACAATATAGGGACATTGGATGGACATGACACATTCCATGGTATGGGAATAATTGCTGCCATGACACCAAAATTATTGGCATCTAAATCAGTACCAAGAATTAATGCTTCAACAGAAGATATTGTAGCTGCTGGTAGAGTAAACATACGTTTGTATAAACAGTCTGGAAACAGAATGGAGGAGATTAAGTATAGAAAGTTAATGGACCTCACAAATATTGACAATGTGTCTGAAGAGTTTGAATTTCTCCTAAAAATATCAAGACCACTGAAACATAATTTACCAAATTGGTCAGGAGTTATGCATATGGTTCAAGATGGAACTTATCCAGGACAGTCTTTTTGCCAATGCTTGACCTCAGCTCAAGTGATATGTCATGTGTATATTCGACTCTTTATTATGTTGCAGTACATGCCAGAAAATAGAAAATGACACCAATCGTCACTTTTGACCAACCACTCTACTGGAAGGCATTAAGCATTGTAATACATGAACCAGATAACAGTGAAATTAAGTCTGTAATTTACGACTTGGTGGTTTTCATACGGAAATGAGCTTCCTTGGGTGTATAGGGCATTTGATGGAAAGTTCTGGCCTTGAAGAACTTGAAGGTACTGTGTATGCCCCAAACACTGTAAGTCATATGCTTTCAGGAAAGGCAGCAGCAAGGGCAATCAGAGGTCACTTTCTCATCGATGATGCACTTAATGAAATTCTTGTTAAAGATGTGATTTTAAGATCAGAGCAGAAAGAAAAGGTAGAAACCAGTGATGTTAGCCTGACAAATGACAGTATGTCCAAGTGAGTGGAATCAAATAAGGAAACAGATAATTTTGAAGTTGAAAAAGTGAAACAGAGAAAAGTGAAACTTCTGCCATTACAACTGAAATAGAAAAAACAAACTAAACAGGTTTCAACTGATGAGAGACTTTCTGATTCAAAACACATAGGTGAACTTTTTTGATAAGGTGTTATCAAAAGAAATCAGTCCTGAAGCAATATGTGGTGATCAGACTCTACAAAAAACTGCGGCAAGAAATCAAATAAGGAAATCATCACTCAGGGATTCATGAACTGCCTGCCTCTGGTTTCTGTACATGGACATGATTGATAGTCTCAAACATGTTTATCAAAGCTGAAAGGACAGGAAATTGGGAACTGCATCTTAAAGTGATGAAAGATATGCTCCCACTATTTGCTGCAGCAGGTCACAAACTCTATCTGAAGTCTGGCTACATCTACCTACAACAAATGACTGAACTCCAGAAAACAAACCAAGAAGTTAATTACCATTTCACCATGGGTAATCATGTTGTAAGATGGACAGAAAAAATTTGGGCTGGGCTCTCCACTGATTTGGTGATTTAGCAAGTACTAATGCGCAGTATTAAGTTCGTTGGAGGAATGACTAGAGGACGTGGAATGAGCGAGTCTCAGAGAGCCCAGTGGCTCCTTTCTATGCCAGCATGTGCCTAAATAAATAATGCTATGCAAGAGTTCATTGACCAGATAGCTGAAAGCAATGAGCAGCACAAAGACATGATTGATGTTAGAATAAAGAGAGATGATAAAGACTATAACACTTTCTTGGACTATCTTACAGAACGAAATCCATTTGCAAGTCAAAATGAAGAGAGCCTTAGAAATATTGAAACAGGAGCATTAGCTGACAATCAGGTAAATGTAGACTCTGCCAAGAACATAGGTGAACTTATAATTGCTGACATGGAAGGGAAAGCTGTCATAGACTACACCTTAAAAAAAAGAATCAGGCGGTGACCCTTGGCAGCAAACAGAACGTGAAAGTAGATGACGAAGAAGTACATGTTGATTTATAGCTTCTATTCCAGCGCCTTGTAGCTGTATCAGAGAGTAGTTTAGATGATGTTGAAGACCTGTTCTCATATGAACTATGCGGCCACCCTTCATCACTGTTTGATATTTTAGGACTACTAAGAGAGGCCAATAAACATTCGTTGGCAAAAGCAATATGGGAGCATGGTAATTGTGGAGTTGACCAGGTCATACAAGACAATGTCCAGTAGGACCTTGATGGTGGGTCGCTGATACACAGAATATCATGGGTTTATGGAGCAAAATTCGATTCCATTTGTGAAAATTATGTGAACCTTGTTGTGAGAAGTTATGGCCAACCACACATTGTGTTTGATGGGTATAACAACGGTCCAACAACGAAAGACACAACACATTTACGCAGAATGAAAGGTGTGGATGGAACCAGAGTCATATTTGATGGACGTACTTCGTTCTAGTAAAAAAAGACGTAATTTTGTCAAATCAAGAGAACAAACATTATCTTTTATAAACTTACTAGGTTCCCATTTGATAGATAAGGGTTGTACAGTTACACATGCACCCGATGATACAGATGTCCTGATAGCTTTGACTGCAGTAAATGAAGCAAGAAGTGCCACAACGAAAGTGATTGGTGAAGATACAGATGTACTTGTACTTCTCTGTTATCATGCTGATGACAGTGCATATAACATTTACTACACGTCTGATGTGAAAAGTGGAGTCAAGAAAAATAAAAGGATCATTGACGGTTTGGGCCTTATACGCCTATTTTTCTGATTCCCAGAACGCTGATTTTGAGCTTCTAGTGAGGTGCATTTAGTATCAGTGCAATAGGTGAATCTAATGGCAAGAGCCAGCTAGCAAAATATTTTCAAAATTCCTACGCACTCGAGAGTTATGGCGGGTAGAAAAGGGATGGGGTCTCAAATTTCATGACAATAAAACGTGCTTTAAAAAGTGATTTCTGCACTTTTTCTTGATTTATTTGGTAGGCATGGTGATATCTATTGAACATATCATATGCAGAGTATTAATGAACCACGATAAATGATGAGATTGTTTTAAAAACAAAATATGTTTTGTAATAAAATGATTTTGGGGAGATAATTTAGAAGCTACCTGTACATTTTTGACTACATGTACCGTAAATAATACAAAACTGAAAGCTCAACAAAAGAAATAAATACTTTTGAAGGAATGAAAGTGTCCCATTTAGCATTGGCAAGTAAAACTGATTCTAATTAGATCCTTTGAATATAACATTTGCTTTATTTAAAGGCATAGCATGTCAAATGAATTTAAAGTGCCCGAATATTTATGGTAAATATATACATGTATATCTAAGTTGAAAGCTACCTGTACGAGAAAATATATTGAAACCTGTTATAACTCTTTGCATGCCAGCGGATAATTTTGTCGTCTGCCAATAGCCTTTTGCAAATAGTTTGAACCCAGTTGAAGACCAACATAATGTCGTTCTTGATCTGGACCCAAACTGTTTGACATTCTGATGGTGGTCCTTAGTGGTTTATTTGTAAAAACTTAATTTTGAAGAAAGCCAGCATACGAAAAAAAACCATGAGTAACAATTCCCTAGCATGCAAATAGATAAGTACAGGACATTTGCAAAAGGATTGTCATTAAATAACAGTGAGATTTTTTCTTATGAAAACAAAAATGCGTAAACCTTGCTAATTCTACTTTTCATCTTTATGTACTTTATATTAAACTAGCACAGAATACAAAGCAATTTAGGAGGTTGGTTCTCGAGAACTTCATTACTGTCATTAATTTCTTATTCTATAGAAAAGGCATTTTATGGGCTTAGGCTCTGGGTTTTTGGGCTGCTGACCCCCCCCCCCCCCCCTTGTGCCAGCAAGCCACTTCCATACAATGTGTAAAATATGGTAACACATATACATGCAAAAGCTTTTGCTGGCACACGGGGAGGGGGGGGGGGAATGATAAAGTACTCAGGTCAGGATAGCTTCAATGTGAAGAAAGGGACAATTGACAAACTTTTATTTTTACTGAAAACAATAGGCATTTACCCATAGCAAAGGTCAATGACCCTTTGGGACATTAACAGAACAAGACAAACTCTAAGATTAGCAGTCTGTGAGCTGTTGCCATTTGTCCATGCTTTCTCAGGTGTGACACGACTTCACACATTTGTGGAGTTGGTAATGGAATTCTCCTGAAAGAAAGCAACATCAGAGAGCTGGTTCAGGGATGAAATGTCTGCATTTCTTCAAGATGTGTCTCATGACCTTGTAGAAAATGCTGGACAAAACATATTTGTGAATTTGTTCAATGGTGATAGAGACCAACGTTTAAATAGCGTAAGATTTCAGAAGTTTATATACAAAGTAATTGTGGCCAAGTAGGAAGCCTTCCAACAACTGAAGCAGCGGCAAAGTTCCATAGCTTTAGGGTTTATCTACAAGTACAAATCTGGATAGGAGAAAGGAAACAACCAACAGACTGGGGCTGGTGTAATTCAAATGGCAAACTCAACCCTATAAAGACACTTGTGCCTACTGCCCCTGAAAGACTTCTAAAGATCATGCGATGTAACTGCAAACTCAATTGTGACTCAAAAAGGTGTACATGCAGGAAACATGCATTGTCTTGTTCAGCAGGCTGTGGAGAGTGTCGTGGTGTAGGCTGCAGCAATTCACGTTTAACCCAAGAACATGCCAAGACCGAATATTTACAGGTTACTGTTACATAACAAATTACAGCATATATGGGTACTCTCACTATATGTTAACCACAAGGGTCTTGATATCACAATTTATCTTGATAAGAATTTGGATGACAAAATCACCAATATTAACTAGTGCCTCCATTGGTTTTGCTCATAAGGAAAACATTTTCCTTATAATGAAGAACCCATTGCACCCAACTTTTATATGAGCCGCGACGTCAGAAAACCTGTCTTCGGGGTTTCTGAACAGGTTCAACATGCAGTCACAGAAGATAGCTAGAGGCTCGAAATTTTGGATTTAGAAAGCAGAGGAATTGTACTATCCATGTAGTAAAAACAAAGGTGCTGATCAGTTGTGCGATAACATTTGTGTGGTTACCCCACAACTGATCTGCGGCTTTGTTTTCACATATGTGAAAATCCGTTTTTATCATGTCGTGGCTCATATAGTATAACTGGGGTTTACACGGGTATACATTTTCTCTAATTTTTGCTCTAAAACAAAGGTCGCGGATGCTTATTAGAACCGCCTCAGAGTGTACCCACAATTTTTGTTTTGAGCAAAAAATTAAAAAACTATCTGAAAATTATCATTTTTACAGCTGTAATATATTGCAGTATATTGCACTGACATGTTTGCGTAATGTGTGTCTGGCTCATTTAGATTGATGAAGTTTCTTTGTTTAAAATGATTATGGCTTCATATCCATAGCAGTAATGTTATATATAAATTTATTCTTCATTGTAAATAGAGTTTCCAATCATACAAATCTGAAGTTGGTTGATTACAGTACCATTGAAATGAGTGGGTGGGGTAATCCTACCCTTCCGCTGATATTTGTTTAGCCACTTTTATAGAAGATATGACACACCACATAAAATAAGCCTTCTTAAAGTTCTTGTATTCTGTTGTTCATGAACTGCATATTGCTAGGTACTGTAGTGTCTTGTATATATCAACTATGTTTATTTACCAATAGTAACACACTTTTTTTTTGCGGATTTTTTTTTTCCGAACTCATATCAATATTTTTTATATTTCCCATCATGCAATATTTTAGGACTTTTTTCTGAGATACATATAGGATTATATATTTCAAAAATGCACTTTTCGTTTCTGTAGCAATTTGTAGTAGGTTTGACCCAAATATTGGCTAAAATGACTGGCCTATATGTGCGATATCAACGCTTATTCATAACAATGTGGTATTTTATTTCCTTACGTATAATGATAAAGTTTTGGTTCCTTAAAAAGATAAAGCAAAATTATTTAACCGTGAAATATAGGTCTGAGTGACTTAAATTAATTTTTAGGACAAACTTGAGGTCGTAATTTCTAGCAATCTACATAATCACAGACCAATTTAATCACGTTTACGTATTAAATTGGCCTATTATTGGAAAACACCAAAGTATCCAGGTTACTGAAAGCTCTAATGATACAAACGGGACGGACTCTGATGTGACATCTCATTTCGGTCTGTACTAATTGCTAATGTCATATTTGCAGAACCTACTGTTTGCTCATGTCATATTTGCATGACACGATTCTGCAGTTGTAGATATACCTAAATAAGGACAATGTAATAGACCATAACTTTAGAATATCAATAGACACGTACCTTAGCGCTCCCTTGATCGTTACCGTTCGATAATGGCGAAGACCCAGGTTAACTGCTCTTTGGGCAAGTCTGATCACGATCAACGTTATTTGAAGCTGCTCTTAGGACGAGTCTGACCACGATCAACGTTGTTTGAAGCTAAAGTCCACAATAAATGGATCTCCTCCCTTCACTTCCACCAAAAATGTTTATAAACTATTTTGAAAGTTTTCTATGTGGGGTGTACATATTGTCATCATTACATTTTCTGTTATATTGAACTGGACTATTATTCGGTGTATAATGAGCGTTAATATAAGTAAACAGGACAGACTCCGTTTAGACGCTACCTGTAATTGCGTCTCACATGGGTCTGCACTGTTCACTAATTTCACATTTGCACTACAACAGCCTGATTCCCATACGAGCATTGCTCGAAATGGGTGTGAAATAAATATGCATTTGTTGATTTACCTTAATGTGTACGAGGGCTGTTCAAAGGGGGAGTTCCACCCTATATGGAATTTACATAGGGTTCTGCCCACGCACAGAATTTGATAGAATTTTGTAGAAAGATTGTCTATTACATGTGTGTTCCATTTATGAGATATTTACCCATTCATCTATTTCAACTGTTAAAATTTAAATAATTTTAAATTTTAAAATTAAATAAATGGACACCCTATTTAAAAGTGGCCCTATCCGACAAGATTTTTGATTTTTCAGCCTAATTTATTCTCAACATGATGCCTAGTAATTTGTAATGATGTATGTACCATACATATATTTCAATGTATAAAATGAACAAGTCCACGTCAAATTTTGTTTGAAGGTACCCCTAAATTTAACATTTTGAAAAAAATTTCAACAAATTAAATTGTCAATTTTGCCTAGTTGCTGTTCTTGTCAAATTTGTCCACACATGTGTTTGTTATAATCATAAAATCTGAAGAAAAAATAAAACTGGTAAAATGAAGTTTTCTGAATTTCAATCTTAATGGTCAAAATTTTGCAGAATGTAAAAATCAAGACTTTATGTAAACTTCCAGCAGTATGCTCAATTTACATAGAGTTCTGTTCTGCATAGGCATAGATCTTCATGATATTATGCAAATTGACTGTTTGGCTTATAAGTATTATGTTTTTTATCGCTTTTTATTGGTTGGTTACAAAATTTGGTATTGTGTAGGATCTGATTATAGGGGTACCCCCCAAGCAACACAATTGACATCTATCAGAAATCAGAATTTCTAAAATTGATAATTATTAGAATAATCTGTGAGTTCTAGCTTGTGTTTGCGGTACACACATTACCATATCTACCACATAAAATGGTTAAAATAATGTTTGGGTTTTCATTATGGCGTGTTACAGTTCATGTCAACCTTTCCCATCTATAATGTATAAGGATAATATTCACAAGATTTAAAGCCCAGAAATATATTTGTTTGAATGGTGAGTCAGACTTTTGTTAAATGAATAAATATTATTGAATTCATTATAAATATTTATGCCCGGTTTTACAAAAGCGTTTAGTATGTCAGCATTATGGTTATGAGGTCATTTGAGAATCAAATTCGTGATTCTATAGCCACGATGGAAATAACAGCACAAAGACTGTTTCACCTCGTCTAATGCCAGATGTTCAGTATGTATATATTCATAAATTCGCTAAGTGTTTCTTAATGCTTGAAAATCCATTTATAATCTTAAAAAGTATCATTTTTATTTTCATCAACTCCATTTCTATTTATTAGAGCAGTTTTAAAACTTTTGTTGGAATATTAATGATTTTAAATGGGGTTTATGGTAAGTATTTTGGATGCTCTTTTGAAATGTTTTGGCGGATAGATCTTAATGCAGGAGAAATAACCACAATCAATACCAATTAAGATACAATGCAATTAAAAAAAGATTCTGTAAACCATTCATTAAAATGTACACATTGATTGACTAAGGGTCTGCAAAATAAGGATGCTATCTAAATAATGCGGGAAAACGGATCATTCCATACTAGAAATAAACTATAAATTTTAAAACTTAAGACTCAGTTTCATCAGGCTCTGCATGACACTAAATGGAAAGTGCTGCAGCTCGTGTGCCTCCTAACACTGGCTTAAATGGTCTTATACTTTCTGCTGAAACTAAATATTCCAGAAGGACCAGAATATGAAAATACAACACTTTATCAATGTAAGGGGGACAGTTTAACCCGATACAAAGACAGCTGGTGTGAAATCCAAGTTCTCTGAAAAAAGAAGCTATCAAAATAGTGAGAACGTACACTATATCTCAAACACTTGACCTTGTTTCACTAAGTTTGTGAGAGTTAATGAGAAGTATGCACATAGTCCTGAACCAATTTACCCTAAAAATTTGATTCGGAGGGACATAAGATAGAGGAAATTCTAGGTGCAACAGGAACATAGAATGTAGATAGAGACGATGAATTACCTAGCATAAATCCTAATCTTTTTTATTTTTCTTTTCATTGGCTAAAAGACATTAAAAACATAAACACCTGTTTGCTTCAGTCCAAAAATAATTTGGAAACCAGTGGAAGATCAATTCACAAATGATACCTGCCGGACATCCACCCGTATACCTAAGCTCTAGACAGAGTGCTACTTATCAAGTGCTGCTTACAGAAATGCCAGTTATATGCTATTTTATTAGCTAAAATTTCTGACATCAACAAATTATTGGACCTAATTTGGATGAAGATACTAAAAGTGATAGTCAATATGTTTTTTGGTATAATACTGGTGGAACAACTGCAGTTTGTAAGACCTAACTGAAATATTTTTTTTAAAATCACTTATGAATCAAAACTGACTGAACTCATTTCATGCAAATTATAACACTTTTACCGGTGTTCAAATTTTATGAAAATAAACATGCGTAAAGAGGATATATTTGACCTACTTTTCTGAAAATATTTTGGGTTGACAAAAACTGGAACATGGTAAATATTAGGACAGAATTCCCTATAGACACTAACTTTAGTGTTCAAATTGTGGATAATTCAAATTTTGATGGGTCAGAAAAAAATTATCTAGATGTACTCATTTACATTAATGGCAGTAAGGTATACCCTGGGAAGTCTTCTTTTATATTCCAATCAAAGAATGTAGCAGTCAACAATGTTAATGATTTGAGACTGATATTTAATAGGTCATATATTAGTACAAAGAGGGTGTACTTCAAGGTGTCCCCCTGTGGGCAGCGTTCGAGGAATAAAATAATTTCATTTTTGTAGTTGATATACCGTAGGTATTCAACATACAAAATATTATCCAAATCCATGCGTGGGCAGATTTGGAACTCCCCCTTTGAGTGCAAGCGGCTTCATAACTTTCTTCAAATATGTACTACGACAAAATGTCATACCTTTCAGTACAGAATTATTTGGCGCCTAACATAAAAAAACACTCACTATATTTTTCGAGCTACAGACGCGTGTATAAAGGCCATTCCTGTATAATGAAGTTTTTCTGAAGCAAATTGCCATACGCGTTTTTGTACATGTATAGTGCCATATCTTTGTAAGTTTGAGACAAAATGACACCGAATTTTAGATGCAAGTTTAAGGCACATTAACAAAGTTGCAGGAAAACGTTTATATAATCCTGTTTCAATCTCGGGTATACAAGCACGTTTCTGACATCATTAATTTTATGATAAACGTTATTTTGAGTTATCTACTGATGATGCAATAATGATCATCGCTGTGTCTTTTTCTTTGCGTTTTGCTTAAAACATGCTTAATGTGTCATAAGGAAGTTTTCAAAACTTACATAGTTATCACATTCTATATCATTTTTCAAGTATTTTTCTGCTTAATGACGTGTTTACATTAATTAAAATATCTTTAATCTGTCCAGTCCTCAAGACCTGGTGAGTAATGTGATTGCCTATTGTGGTAAAACTTAAAGTTAACGTTTAAAAGATTAAAACCGCAATGTTATGGCAACAGAATGAAGTAAAAGGTCTATAACCGCTTCACTTAAGGGAGTTTTGTATAAATAGAATTGTTTTTCAGCGTTTAGAAATTACCAATTATCCTTCAATGATTTGTAGCAACAACTCAGTACGAGCGATCAACATATTGTCTTTGAGTCAAAACTAGTTTCAAAGTTGCATCGTGCATTTTGTTAGAGAAAAGTTTGACTGAAAACTGAAAGGTGGTATTTTGTTTACCATTTATTTGCAAACATAAGGAGACCTTAGTGAAAAAAATTCGATGTAATTTAACAAAAACATGTCGGATTTTCGCAACTTTCACAAAACCATTACATAAGTATGTGGCAATACTTCCTTAAAAAAATCAAGAAATTTCACCGATTCATCGAAGAATTATACGCTCGTCTATGGCATAACCACACATATAGAACAGAGGCACTGTTCACTTGGGGGAAACCTATAAATGGTAGAATTTGTAGCTAGATTAATATTAGATGCCTATAATTTTAAATGCTTAAACTTTAGTATTTCAATAATCTCCATGGCAATAGCTGAGTAGAAACTTTGACGAACCTGTATTTTTAATGGTCTAGATGGCTAACAGTAAGTCTGAATGTACGGTAAAAAGTAGATACAATCAATAGATTTATGTTTTTGAAGAATTCGAGAATTTCAAGACAAATATTGTTTTTACAAGACCGTTTTTTCTTTCGTTGGTCCCCTGTTGAATCTTTAAATTTCAAGGGTGTATTATTAATTTAGGCAAAAGTTAAAACTTTTAGATATTATCTTATTCAGTAAGGTAGGGGCTGTGTATCTGATATTATTTTGATATCATGTAATCCAAGCCATTAAATCATCATATTAGCCTGTGGTATAAAGATGTCAACAGCAAGCACCTTAAATGTCCGATTATATGGCTCTTACAGAGACACTATGAAAATAATATCATTAACCATTAAATATGATTAATAAGAGAATCATAGATTACCTAATCCAATAAAGCCCCTTTAGATAGAAGGTTCAGGTAGAAATCATGGGGACTTCATAGAAATTATGGCAACCTAAAAATCTGCTATGTTTTATGACTTAAAAATCGAGCCAATAGAAAAATATTATTCCGTTTTTATACTTTGACCCAATGGTTTTAGTTTGTGTCCTGATCCTGGTCGGGTCTGGCTGACAGGATGCACTTTGTGTAACCGGGGAAATATGAAAATGTATAAAATACTGGTAACGGACATCAACTACACCATTTTATTTGAGTTGACAGCCTTAAGAGTCATAAAACTTCTAAGGCGGTGGTTCTGTTGTTGTTGACTTTTTGTTTATTGTTACTCCCACTGTGGAAGTCTGTAATTGTTCTATGTTTTGTTGTACGTTACTTTATGTCCCTTCTAGTATTGCAATCATCTTGATGGGGAAGAGAGAGCTGATGGCTTTGCTTAATTTGTCTTCCTGGTGTCTCGTGATGGTTGAGCGGCTCTTCCTCGCGGTGCCACGGGGCTGTCTGCAGTTTGTGATTGTGGTATTTCCTGATCATACCCACTTATTATTTTTGGCACTGATTGACAGGGGTACATGCGCGGATCCAGAAAGTTTTGCGAGGCTCCAAAGACCACCAAAAGCGGGCAATTATCGGCCTGCCAGCGAAACGCCATTAAAATGGCGTTTCGCTGTCGGGCGGATAATGGCCCACCATTGAATGCTGACTTGGCAGCTGTGTGATTTTCAGGGAATCCGGACCAGTATTACTAGGAAAGTAAGGAAACCCTATAAACTTGTGATTTTCCAGGGGGGGGGGGGGGGGGGGCGGACCCCTTGTCCCCCCTCTGGATCCGCACATGGGGGTAGATCAAATACACTAAATATATTCAATCACTGTGAAGATGAAATTGAACTGAGAAAATGAAGATAAAAACTGAAAAAAGTGAAAAAAAATGTATATACATGTTGAAAGAAACAATAATCAAGAAGAGAAACCAAGCTTAAAAACAGCAAAAATTGTTTTAAGATTTTATATAGTGTTTCATCTTGTGGCTTTTTGAGTAAAGACTTTAGCATTCTTATTTCTTGAGAGTCCCAAGAAAACTGCAGAGTGAGGTATTTGGCAAATTTTTGTAAAGTTTGATCTGCAATTTAAGTCTGAATTTTGGTTAAGCAAGAAACCAAACTGCATAGATTTTTTGTGGATCATTAATGTGAGAATAAGAGAAAATGATAGGCAATTTCATTATAAAGAATTTTTGTCCTGATCCTGATATGATTATTAGTTTTCCCAAGTGTGGTAGCTGGAGGAACACTTTAATTAAAATACACATGTGACGTCACTCCATTGTAGAAACTATACATTATTTTTCAGGAATGGCCAGTTAAGTGTACATTAATTTTGTGTTAAAAGCATGATCGCTTTTACACAAAAATAACGTACACTTTCTGCTGCCCTTTTCTAAAACTGAGTATACATAATACCTTTTAAAAACGCAGATATGCGCAAAAATGGATGTTCGTTTTTTTATGTTACAGGTGACATAACTCATGTAATTCTTAAATGATATGCTACTTTCCAAAGTTTCACTGTCTTTTTCGCAATACCAAGATAAAAAATAATATGTCGTCTGCTGAAGGCGTCTGCTACAAACAATTGCCTACATTTACAACATATGTTTAGCATTATAGAATTTGAAAATGTCAACTGCTGCAATTTCAGTATACTTCCACAAAACGCTTTTAGACGTGATACTCATGCGCGGATCCAGAACGTTTTGTCAGAGGGGGTTCAAATTGGTCTTTTTTCTCTATTTTTTATTTTTCAATTGATGAGGGGAGAGAGGATCAAAATGCCACTATAAGCGGGCCATCATCGGCCCGCCAGTGAAAGGCCATTTAAACGGTGTTTTGCTGGCGTGACGATGATGTCCCAACATTGAATGCTGGCTGGGTAGCTTTGTGATTTTTCAGGGGATCCAGACCAGTATTGCTTAGAAACCCTATATTTTGTGATTGGGGGGGGGGGGGGGGCAGACCCCCTGTCCCCCGCCTCTGGACCCGCACATGACACTAACGGTAAATACATTTAATGAATCGAGGGTCATTACTTAGAGGTTATGGTACTGTCCTGCCAGCCCAGAGTGACAGCGACGTCATGTTTTGTTTATGATTGTAAAGTGAAACATTAACATGTACATACCACTTGAGCAGGATAGGATTAATACACAAGTGATCTATCGATTCTAAGCACCTGATAACTTTGTATACAAAACATGACGTCATTGTCACTCTTGGCTGGCAGGACAGTAGAAGTATTTGCGCCTTAAGGT
This sequence comes from Loripinus fragilis, assembly GCA_964019695.1. Lineage (NCBI taxonomy): Eukaryota > Metazoa > Mollusca > Bivalvia > Lucinida > Lucinidae > Loripinus > Loripinus fragilis. The sequence goes on from OZ026515.1 coordinate 107,577,604, forward strand.
TTACACGGTCAAAACACGTGTAAGTTTACACACAAAGGGGTGACAGATGAGCTGCAATCAATTCAGTGTAAATTAACTAAAACAAAGTGAGGTCAATAAAACGCTGATGCTCTATGTAAAACATTTCTACCTGCTACTGAACATTATTCTCAATTACACTTATATTTTATACAAATATAGTTAGGAAAAAAATTGACAAATAAATTTGCCAGACAAACTCTGCTTAAAATAAGTGAAATAATATCAAATGCAATACAATGGAGGATTAAATCTTCGCACGCAAAATTTTTAGTTCAGGCCCCGTTACCTTCCATGGATGTAATAGTTTCGCACACCGAAGGGAGGCTACTGGCACGAGCAGTGAGTCTGCATATATCCCCTGTTCACTAATTACCGGTGTATACTAACTACCGGTGTATTCCGTTTCCTCCTAATGACTGTCTCGTGCGATATTATCATTCGGAATCTTCCACTCAAGATTGTTTACAATGCTTTTTCTCTCTTCATCAAAGAAAAAAAAGGCAGAAATGTCGTTTCTGAGAGTAAGTGACTTAGTTCTTGTTTGTGTAGTCCTAAATCATGATGCGGATTTGTCGTTATATATCATTAAAATGATATTTTCATTGAAAATAAATGAGATATTGCCGTTGCTTTGAAAGCCTGGTTCCCTGTTTTAAAAACTGAAAAAATGACGTCAAGCTTTGTCTCAGCACATGGGTCATTCTATGCCCAAATATGGCTGAAAGGTGTAGACATAACAAGTGCCACCTCTGTTTTAACTTGTTTGTCTACGCCCTTTTGGTGCACCCTCTGGTAGGGCATATGCCCAATTTATACTGTGTAGTCTGTTTATGATTATGTAACATATTTGTGATGATATTAGTTACCATGACTGAAAGACAACAAATATTTCGTTGTAAAAACATTGTTGTGTTGACTTATATATTTTTTCACCTACATTAAAAAATGGTATACCATACAAAAACAGGCAAAGAAAACATAACAAGCTGTAAGACAGGCGCTTTACTACTATCATTTTGAAGGTCACTAATCCTTCCAATATAGAAACCCATCACATGTAGAGTTTTCTACCCAAGCATATTTTCTAGAGCATTTGTTTGCATATACGCCGGTAATAAGTGACAACGGGCTTTCAAAATATCGAATAGGGTAGCCCAATATAAATTAAGTTTTATGCAATTTAAATTTTATTTTGAAGCATATATCGTTTGTTTTCATTGAAGAAATGAATAAATAGTTGAACAAGACGTTATTTATTGGTTTCTGTAAGATAGTTTGTTTGATAGACTGTCTTAAAAAGTAAGTACAGCGGTAATTAGTAAGACCAGTATATGACTGTGGGACATGATTAGGATCCAAACTGTTTGGAACTCTGATCGTATTTTTTGAAGAGAAAAACAGCATGTGAAAAGCATGCAACATTACCCAGAAGGGCAACTTTGTATTTATAAGCACACCGTAGTATCATTAATTTTGTTCAGTATGTTAGTTCGAAAATGTTAATAGTTTATTTGCTGCTCCGCCTGGGATTTGGAGAAATACTGTGGTTTACGAATAAGTGGGCAACCAGGTACATGTAGGAGTGTTTTTCTTGGGGGGGGGGGGGGGGGGGGGGACGGAGGATATACTCTCAACAAAACGATGCGGTAATAACACCCATTGCAAGTGGGATCGTGTTTCTATCAAATGTTTTGCCGATAGATGATTGTCAGGGAGTCACAATCATGTCTGTTGACGAAATTTGAGACACCGTTTAGTCCCGGAGTAGACACAGTAGAATAGATCTAATACCCGGAGGTGTGGTCTTGGTTACATACGACTGTGCATAATGGCTTTTGCGCGTGTTTATCAGTTTACACGTATGCCTTACGTCCTTCACAACACTTTATCAGTAATTTCCCGAGGCGTAGTCTAGCTCCTAGACCTTGATGTTTTTGTCAATTTTACTTTACTTTTCATACAGTATTATTTGATCTCATATAGCTGGTCTCATCTCTTCTCTTTTACATCTGAGGCGAGTTCAACAACGCGAGTGCTCTCGAGCGCTCATTGTACTGATGTCAGGCTTTACACATTACGAATAAAGATAGGTACCAGAACAACAAGCGCTCGCGAGCACTCGCGTTGTTGAACTCGCCTCTGATATCTTCACCTAGTCACAAATATTGCTATCATAGAGGAAAGAAGGAGAGTAATTTAAAATAAAATTATCATTTATTGAAAAGAATATGATATCAGGCTAGTGGCTAGTCTAGAGGCTTCCCTGTCGCCATTGTGGAAACAGTACTGATTAGCAAAGAATAAAGAAAATGCTTCCTGTAATTCTCGAACCAGCGACCCTTCGATCTCAACTCTAACAATCTACCAACTGAGCCACTGGTTCAGAATAACTTTTACAGAGCAATGTTAATTTTTAAAAGAATGACATACAGACCTTTAAACTTCTGCCACAGTCCCGAAAAGATTAGACGTTTTCAGTTTCTATACTTTATAAAGTTCTACATCGAAAACGTTTTGGTAAATTATCCTTGGCACATCGAATTATAATCCGGACAGTGTAAAAAGCACTACAGAAATGAAGAAATGCCAAAGTGGAAAGCAAAATAGTGCGGGGAAAATGCATGCTTTAAACATGCAGATGTTTAACACACCTATTAATATACAGGTGGTTTTACAACACGAAATCCACGCATGTTTCGCTTGAATGCAAACACAATTTTTTTTAATGGGACGCCCGTGGGGGAAATTAGGTCTTGATGAAATATAAAAATGATCAAATGACAGAAATGTTGCATTCATTTTCTGAATTCTTAGTGCTATAATACAATGTCTTATATAAAGGTGTATTTTAAGTAGGAGAAACTCCTCATATCTGGCCATTCCTGAAATATAATGATTACTCGGCCCCTTTGGGGCCTCGTAATACATTATATTTCAGGAATGGCCAGATATTCGTAGTTTCTCCTACACGTAAATACCGGCAAAGGACATTAATACTAAGAAATGAAATTGTGTCTTTACATGATCTCTTCTCACTACACAATAATTTTTTAAGATAGCTCTTATTTTTTTTAATCGAGTGATAATTGGACAACATGATGGGCAACTCTATTGTGAAGAATTTCCGTCCTGATCATGATATGATTATAAGGATACCTTTTGTATTAGCTGGAAGAACACTTTAAGTGAATACCGGCAAAGGACAGAAATCCTAAGGAATGTTATTATGCCGCTCATTGTCTTTTCTTCGCTGCACATTAAAGCAGTTGTTTTGATGGAAATTTGTTGAAATTTAGCATTTTTGATAGCAGATGCTGGTTAATTGTAGAAATGCAGTACAGCTTATCTGTGCTAAAATGATATTGTACATTTTCTATGTGGGATGTTTAACTAACTGAGTGTGGGTTATTTTATTGATAAAAAAAATCCTATTTGGTGAAAAAAATTTTAAGTCTAAGGGATTTTAATTTAGGTGACAAGCAAGTTATTGAAAGATGAATATTCTTTTCGTACCGACTATTATTTATAAGTCTGCAATTTTGCTTTTATTCAGGTGATCATGTATAAGAGAAATTTCAAACAAGTATAAGCTAAATTTTATACAATCGAGGTCGAATGTTAATTGAGGTAGGAAGAAATTGTTAAGAGGTAAAAATCAAGCATTTTTGGTGTAAATTAATTTTGGCATTTTTTATATCAAAATTGTGTCATTTTGTAATTTTCTTTTTTCAAAATGTGTTTCTCTTTCCTTTATTGCTGTTTTATTTTTTTATCTTTCTTTACTTTGGCAGGTGCAGATGTATGATAAACCAAGCTAAAGAAAGATTATACTCTTTCTTAACCCTTGTCCTGCTGAGCCCAAATTTTTCTGTTTCTTGAAAACATTGTACATCCAAATTGGCTGACTTCTGATTAAGCCATCTGATTAGGATCCACACTGCTTTATGCTCTGTAAGTGTGTACTTACAGTTGGAAGGCTGCATGTTACAGGAATCGGAATGCTGCATGTTAGCAGGAATAAAGTGGGGAGAAATGATGTGCATAAAATAATATTCAGCATGACAAGTCAAAGAGTTAATAAAGTCTTCTATCTAGCAACCAGCTTATCTTTATGGAGTGGATTGAGCCATTTTAATAAGATTATGCAGTCTAGTTAAGACACTCATATCTATCAAGGTTTATCACATCATGGTAAGTCTTGATAGTGTATATGATTGTAAAACTTTATTTGTTGTACACTCTAATAAAGCACCAAAGCACCAAAGATAAAGTGGTCGGTCAATAGCTTGAAAATGGGTGTGTCTTAAGTCTCCAGTTAGAGAGATTTTGGAATTTTGAAAAATGTTTAGATAGTTAAAAATTGCCAACTGAAGTGAAAACATATAGTCTGGATTCATCCAACTACATATAATTTTAAATCTATAAGCTTGGACTTTACCAGCAACTTATATTCTTCAAACTTTGTAAAATTGTTTTATGGTATAATTTGGAACTGCCAATTTTGTTATTTGTTGAATAAAGAAATTTATAATCAGAAAAGTGAATAAATTAGAGCACAAAGACATTTGTGTATTCTGTCTCCCAGTCTTCAAAAATCCAGTTTGTTAGTATACTTAATAGACGGATGGCTGAGAATGGGTTTGCTCCCCCCCCTAGGGAATTTTGCAGACATATCCTATCTTGTAGAGAATTGAAAGCCGAGTCTTTTAAGAGATGTTTGCACTCTGTGCTCCGGGGCGTTAGTCTGTAAGAGCCTGTAACATACGTTACTTAATCAAACTAAGAAAAAGTAAATTGAAAGTTTGGGCTACAAATTAAAGACATTAAAATATTTATTTTTAAAAATCATTCATATAGTCTGCATACTGGATATCTTAACTACGTAGGACAGCCATTTGAACAAAATTGCGGATTCCTAAGGTGTCATATGCGTTACATAAATCAGATAACCCATTAAAATTTGCAAGTGTAGCTAACATCATTTACACTCACAATCTCTCTGTGTGTTTTGCAAAATGTTTTTAACCATGTCTGACTAGCTTATGCAATTGGCTAACAGAAAAATTAAAGTTTGCTTCCCTAGCTTAAATATTTTTTCTGAAATAAGCAATTTAACAACCCTACCCCTACCCAGTTTTAAGGTGAAATGTTAGGTATTAAAACTAAAGAAAAAATATATAAAAAATATTTGCAGTTGATGAATGTGTTTCATTGTTTGCGATTTATTTGCTTATATGAAAAAACTCATAAATCTGCAAGTTTGTTGCAAAATTTTTAATATCAGAGGCTGTAACATATGTTACCTGATGTAATAAATGGACAAGCTCATTGTCTTTACGTAAGATATGCCTAAAAATGTTTTAATATCCTCAAGGGAATTTTGCAGACATATTCCATCTTATAGTACATCTCAAGCTGCATCGAATAAGGGATGTTTGCACTCTCTTTGTTGGGGCGTTAGTCTGAAACAGCGTGTTACATGCGTTACTATATCAAATAAAGGAAATGTAGTTTGAAAGTTTGAGCTAAAATTGTGAAAAAACTCTGTTGGATATTTTACATTGTTTAGGGATTTTAAACTGGCTCCTATGGTAAAGACTTATAGATCTGCTAGTTGTCATCAAGTTTTAAAGATCAGAGAGCGTTACATATGTTAGCGTGATAAGTAAAATCATCAAACAGTATTTTGACATCAAGCTGAGTAAGGGCCTGCTCCATCCTAATCCCCTTTGGAATTCTGCAGACAAATTACATCTTATGTAACCATTCAAGGTGCATGTAATAAGAAATGTATGCACTCTGTAAGTCGGGGCGTTAGCCTGTAACAGCTTGTTACATATGTTACTATATCAATTTGAGAATAAGAAATTTGAATGTTTGAGCTACCAAAAGAAGACATTAAAATTATCTAATAGATTGACATTCTTATAGTCTTTATACTGGATGTCTTTACTACATATGGAAGCTGTTTAACATTAATACGGCTAGCTGTGGTGTTATGTGCGTTACATGAACCTAATTATAATTCAAAAGCTATAATTGTGGCTATCGTCATGTAGTTAAACAACTACTATGACTTGGTTTCAAACTGTTTTTACAAACATATACTCAACTGATGAATAGGAAAAACCAAGTTTGCTTTTCTATCTTAAATATGTTGTCTTATAGGAGCTAATACACAGCCCTACTCCCAGTTTTACAGAGAAGCGAATTTTGTTATTACCGTTTAAGTAAAACACATGAAAGCGATTACAGCGTGTGGATATTTTTCATTTTCTTAGTCTGTCTTGCTCATATATCTACAAGATGTCATTAAGTTAAAGATCAGGACACTTAATGTGTACTTATAAGTCTTTGGTGTTAAAACACTAGGAATTATATTCATTTCTGATTATCAAGCCCATGGACTGGTGTTATAGATGTTATCAATGACCTTTTGGACACATTTCCTAATACTGTGCATATAATGCTAAATATAGAGCCACAAATAGAAAAGATAGTTTTACATTTTTACAAGAAAATACAATAAATGAAATGGTCCAAACTATTTCTCATTGATTTAACACTCATGTTAAACGTTTGTCGTTGTCTGCTTCTGTGGTAATCATTATTACAGGGTATCACACGCCTCCTTGTAACTAGTAGAATCATCACACAATATTTCAATCATTTACTGTTATTCAATTTTACCACCAGTCCACTCAAAATTGATGAGCCATTATCAACTTTCCAAATTTGCCATTTATGGCTTGGAACATTCGGAAACTGATATGAATTCCTAATAGTTGGCTCTTTGAGTATGTGTTTCAAGTGATACTCTGCAAGTTGGAGAAAGACTAAAGCTTTACAAGGAGGAAAACTATGCCATTAAGAGCAATGAGAACCTGGAATGATGTACCTTGATATTTCTGTGATAAAGAATCATATCTTAGCTGGTTAACTTTTATAAATGTAGCCTTTCCATACATGCAACCCACATATTTTCATCTAATAATGTCTCTGCACTTATTATCTTTCCCCAAGCATTCAAAAACTTATTTGAAGTCTTAGTACTTCTAAGTGCTGAAACCGAGGTAACTATTTCCCTTCAGATAAAATAACTAGATGTATCACAGCAAGTAAAGCAATGAAATGCAGGATAAAAAGAGCGCAAATTAGACCCTTTCAATTCAATGATTCACTAAGTTTCTAAGATAAGAGCGCTTATTAAAGGATGTAACATATATAACTCATCATAATAAATGAGCAAGGGCATTGTCGTGACATCCTTCTTGACTACACAGTCAGAGGCAAGTGTTTTCAATTTCAGTGTTTTCAATGGATCATGAAATAAGACACCTTATCAACTTGTTTACTCTGTATAAATCTTCCATAGAGCATAATATAGAACTACTGCTTATCCCATTCTACCTATAGTCCACTTTCCTTCTTTTGAATGCAACAGCTAATGATATGGCTGCAAAAACTGAGAAATCATAGGTTTTACATTATTTTAAGACATGCTTCAATGTACTGACATCAAAAAACAACCAACTGCAAACATAATTGATGGCAATGTCCAGCTTCATATTCTTTCTCTTATACAAGATAACTTTCAAGGTGTAACAGAAATTGTTTCAGACGGTCTGCCAAAACCATCAAGAGTCAATATTGTAACTAAAGAAAACTTATAAAGTTCTTTGGGCGCAGCAAAATACTATTGATCTAAGACCTGAGGACTTAAGCACCAAAAGACTGAATAGGTTCCATGGCAAATGATGCAAAAAAGCAGCCTATCAAATTTCTGTTTGACCAATGTCAGAAATCTTAAAGTATTCTTAGAGGTACAGGGTAGAGACATAGATTTTGCAAAATCAGAGCAAAGTTAACATTTGACTAGCACAGATTGAGAGGCAGCTGCAGTTAGATTGCTCTTGCCACTTCACAGGAAGAGATATATACCAGAGTCATACTCCATTGTATGCATATATGTGAAATGGCATTAAACCCATATTTAATCAGGTGTTTGATCCCATGACACTGAAATGCTGTTTCTGCTTTTGAAGAATGCTAAGGATTCAAGTTTGGCTGAGTCAAATTGTTTGACGCTGGCACTGGCCACACATGCAAAGAAAATTAAGTCTTTTGATGGCTAAAGAGGAGGATCACACGAAATGCTTATAAGTGATGTTTGTCACAATTACCAATTTTAAAAAGTAATCTTAATTAATGTAACACATATAACACCATAGGAAGCTGTATATTTGTTAAAAAATCTTTTCTTATGTATCAAATGTATTCAGCATGCAAACTACATGAATAATTCAAATAAATAGATAGTTTTATGTCTTCTTTCTGTTTCTCAGACTTTCAATTCATTTATTCTTAAATTGATATGGTAACATACGTATCATACCATTACAGGCTAACCCCCTAGTTAATAGAGTGCAAACATCTCTTATTTGATGCAGCTTGAATTGTTCTTTAAGGTAGGATATGTCTGTATAATTCCCAAAGGAGTGGAGAGGAACAGGGTTGTACTCAGTTTGCAGTCCTAATACAATGCCATGATTCTACTGGTTGTGATGAAATGGGTGATTATTTTGCAATAGAAGCAGACGCAATGATAGACATTGTGAGGGTGACTTGAATAAAGATTGTTTTTGAATAATTTTATTTAATAGGAATATTTATTAAACTGTGTCATTTATATGAGAACTATTATTTTCTATCTAAATGTCTATATATTTTAATATTATAGGCATTAGGAAATAGGTGATTACAAATGTTATATATAACATAGATAACACAATTCCAAGGGCTTGTTATCAGCAATGACTGTAATTACTAAGACTAAGGCACCAGAGGCTAGAGATTAATAGGAAAACATGTGAAAAACGGTATTTTTCTGAAATATCATCTGCTTCTTCCAAGAAAATTTTGTAGCTCATTCATTATGCCATGTAACATACGTTACATACTTGAATAAGTGCTCTGATCCTGATGTCAAACTTGCAAATGTATGATTCTTTATTGCATTAGCAAGACAGTGCCAAAAATGTAAGATATCCACGAGCGTCAAATATTTTCATATATTTTTCTTCAATAATAGATACCAAAATTGGATACTTAAAATTGGGGGTAGGGTTGTTTAATAGCTCATATAAAACAATGTGTTTGAGATAGAAAAGCAAACTTTGTTTTTTCTATTAGTCAAATGAGTACTTTAGTAAACTAAGATTAAAAACACTTGTAAAATGCACAAATCGTCTGTAAAATGAATGATGTTAGTCACAATTTCAACTTTCACAGGGAAATTTAATCTATGTAACGCATATAACACCATTGAAGGCTGTAATTTTGTTTAAAATGCTGCTTTTATGTAGTTTAGGCATCCAGTTTGCGAACTACATAAGAAATTTGAATAATTAGATTGTTTAATGTCTTCTTTCTGTAGCTCAAACTTTCATTTTGATTTTTTCCTTAGTTTGTTACAGTAACATATGTAACAGGCTGTCAGAGACTAACGCCCTAGAGCACAGAGTGCAAACATCTCTTAAAAGATGCGGCTTGAAATTTTCTTCAAGATAGGATATGTCTGCAAAATTCCCTAGGGGGGGGGGAGCAGGACCTTTTTTAGCTCGAAGTCTATAAGTGACCCTCATTCAAAGGGCTATAACTCGACAAGTATACTGTAGTTTTTTAATGTCTGGTGCCAGTTTAAAGGTGGCATATAATCCTTAATAGTAACGTTTACCATTTTGTCGTAGCATATATGTGACAAAAATATGAAGCTACTTGCATTCATATTTGAACAGCCCTCGTATTATGTATTACGGAAAATGCAAAACATCCCATTCACTTTCCTGATATTCGATTACATATTTGCATGTGGTGTCTTGTCTTTCTTATGCTGTTTTACAATATTGGATATGCACAGACACTTACTAACTTACTTACTGTTCATGGTTCAAATAGTTATCAAGATGTATCGCAAAATCACTGCAACTTCAAAAAGAAGGGTAAATTTGTCTTTACCCAGTACTCAATGTCACTAGGTTGGTTTTGTCACACAGCTGCTCATATGTCTGTGATAAATGGTCATCTATTGCAATTTTAATATTATTATTTTTTATAATGGTGACACTTAGGGTTGATATAAGTAAACATTATTAAACTGACACTCATTAATCTTCGACATCAGTCGGTTACGTTTGGATTGTCTGTGCTATTTTAATTGATCATTATCATATGACATCGCGTCTGGGAGTGAAATAACGCCATGCAATAAAATCGATAAACCACTAGTGGTTTACAGATTTACTGGAAACGTTATGACGCCCATAACAACGTTGCATACATAATGACAAAATTAGAACGTTTTTACGCCAGAAATGAGATTTCAAAGTATTTGTCATATGATAAATAGAATCGAACATTCGTGCTCTTGTATTATTGAATTTATTAAACTCGTATCGAAAAAGAGATAAAATGCTTGGCAAGCCTCACATTTTATCTCTTTTCCTCAACTCGTTTAATAAATTCAATAAAACATGAGCACTCATGTAAGATTCTCTATTTATATAGAACAAGTATGTATCGGCAAGAGATACTAACACTGCTGAGCCAGTGGTGTAGTGGTAAAATGGTTAGCTCATATTTGGGACTGCAAGGGTTTGATTCCCAGTGTGGGTGTAGTTAAGATTTTAAACATTATTTTATATTATTTTTTAAGCTATGATAACGTTTTATGCATTCTTTCTTGTATATTTTGATATTTGATGACCTATTATATATACGTTTATATACTTTTTTATTCTATGAAATTTTATAGAATACAATAAAATGAAAATGCATTTCACTATGTTTCACTGACTGTACGGTTGTGTAGGTACTTACTTGAATCATTTGGTAATCAGTAGTGCATATGCGCAAATAACGCTTTTCAAAACAATTGAAGGATTATGATATTGATGCATTTTGTGTAGACCATATTTAACAATCTAGTCTAAATTTTCAGACATCTTTGAGGCCCTTAGCTGTCAAGTGTTAAAGCAGAACGAAAACGGTAGAAAATGTTACTGACATGAATTTTGTGTCATTTTAAAACTTGACCTAACTGTATTGGAATGTCATTTTAGTGTCTGAGGCATGGACCAAAGAACTACATGAATTCACAAGCACGGATCCAGAAATTTTGTCAGAGGGGGTCCAACTTTGACAACGTTTTTTTTTTTTTTTATGAGGGGAGAGATGTTCAAATTACCGCTATAAGCGGGCCATCATTGGCCCGCCAGAGAAACGCCATTTAAATGACGTTTCGCTGGCGGGCCGATGATGGCCCAACATTGAATGCTGGATTGGTAGCTTTGTGATTTTAAGGGAATCCGGACCAGTATTGCTAAGGAACCCTATATTTTTTGTATTTTTCCAGGAGGGGGGAGGGGTCCGGACCCCCTGTTCCGCCCTCTGGAACCGCACATGATTCAACGAATAATACTTTCAGATGTTGATATCTCTTTTTTTCGCACTATTTCATGCAGTTTTAGTCTCGTCAATACCACCCACCTCTTCGTGAGAGAAAACTGCCCGTTTGGGCTGTGGGTTCTGACAATTTGTTAAAATACCACAAAATAATTTCTTTACCTCTCCCACTGCCCTTTGAAAGTGTATTTGAGGGTAGGTGTATCTGAGACACAGTTATGGCAGACTAAGCCATGGAAATAAGCAACATTGATTTTTGATTTATGGGTATAAACAGTATAAAATTTGGTCCATGTTATGCAGACTTTAAATATTTGAGCCTATTATACCCCGCATTCGAAAGTCTTGGTCCTTCAGTTACTTTGAGTATATACGAGACATATGTAATGTTCTAAAGGGTACTTTCTAAAGGTTGTTATCATTTGAAGGTTTGTACCCGAGAGCTTTCGCTGGTATGTCTCTCACAACCGGATTAAAGAAGCAGAAACAGTCGTGAAGTTCATTTCGAAAGTAAATGGTTACAAGACAGTCGACTTAAATAAGTTCCACGAGGTTGCTGAAGCTGAAAAAGAGAAACAAAAGAAACTGGAAGCTGACAAGAAATATACTGTAATAGATGTGCTAAAACACCCACGTCTTCTAAAGCACACGCTGCTGCTAGGATGGATCTGGTGAGTAAACACCCACATCTTCTAAAGTACAAACTGTTGCTAGGTTGGATCTGGTGAGTAACCACCCACATCTTCTAAAGTACAAACTGTTGCTAGGTTGGATCTGGTGAGTAAAAAGAAAGAAAGAGGGCAAAGATCAGGAATAGATACAATCAAGCACCACACCTGAACCCTGATACCGATGGGAAAGTGACAACGTCACAATTAGACATCACATTAGCCAAGAGGTCAGCCCTTTCCCAGCAGGCGACCACAAGGCATTAACAAACATACATGCATGAAAGCATAACAAAACAAGACAGAAATGACATAAATGGTCCACAAAAGAAGCACCACTTCGGAACGGTCAGTAAAAATATTTCACTGGAGGGCTTAAACTGGTTTTACTGTGCACCAATCTCTCCTTAAGCTTAGATGTGGATCAAGACACACAGATGTTTTGCATGAAAGACCCTTAACTAATCAATGCATCATCTCCTAGAACATATCAATCAAGATGTAAAAAGGAGATAAAGCAAAGATAAGGACTCAACAGTAAATTAAACTGAATACTGGAGCAAAAGAAATCCAACAGGTAAACCCTGGTGGGCCTGACAACAGCCAAAGCATCAGGACCCTACCATCTCATAAATAACAGGTAAACCCTGGTGGGCCTGACAACAGCCAAAGCATCAGGACCCTACCATCTCATAAATAGATAAGTATTTAAGTCTGAATCGCCATAGAGTCTGAAGTCCGACCCACTGGCGTGCAATTAAAGATGAAGGCAAAATTGCCAAATGTGATTGGGTTGACCACCAAGCATGCAGTCTGCTGCAATACATTAATATTATAGCCTATCTTTTTATAATGGGAAATTATTTTCATGAACTGCGCTGAAAAATTATTAGAGCCAACAATCTTCTTTAATTAATATACCAAGTCACCATAGAATTCAGGTTTCGAACGTCCTTGGCGCAAGAGAGATTTAAGTCCAATTTGGAATCATATAAAATGTCTTTTTAACAAAATTAAGGGCATTGAAAACTGTAAAACTTAATGACTTTTAAAATAACTGAATTTTGTCAAAATTTCTTTAAGGGAATCATCTTCCAATATTAATAGCCCTTAATTAGTATATAGCTTTAAGATAATGGCAAGTTATTTGTATCAAGCCTTTCTAAAATGACCCTTAACAGACATTTAATAGTTAATAGAAATATGTCAAAATATGTGTTAACTTTCTTTACAGAGGGGATATATTCACGAGGGGGTGATAGGGTCTATCCCAGTATTCCTTTGAAACTGGAAACCTAGTGTACTTGTGATATTTTCCAGGTGGGTCTGGACTCACCATTCCCCCTGGATCTTGGAATGGGCAGGTGGAGATGGGTCTAACTGACAAAAGCTCTGAAAATTTTATTTTATATTTTACAGAGGGTCTGATTGCTTCTATGGAGGGGGTTGATGGGGATCCATATTAGTATTCCTATGGGAACCTAGCATACGTTTGCTCTTCCAGGTTCGGTCTGGAAACACCATCCTGTCTCTTGATCCCCACATAGGCAGGTGTGGAGATAAAACTGACTAAATCTCTGACAAATTTATATATTTTTATATATTTTTTAGTCATTAGATTATTTTAGATGGGGGTCGAATTGCTTGACTAGTGGGCAGTCTAATGCGTCGAAACAATCAAGGGCTCTCTCTGATAGACTCTAGTTACCAACTTATCAAGAATACTTCATGAACAGTTCGGTCTCGTGATGCCAATTGTTGATACTTGGGACAGGTTTTTCTATCCCACCCTCACACTCATGATAAATTCTTATATTCTTGTGTTCATACATGTACTTTCCGATTTCAGGTTTAGTTTAGGTCTAATGGCCTATGGTATACAGTTTGGCATGCCAAATTTATCTGGAGATCTTTACCTGAACATCTTCCTAATCGGGATTCTAGGAGCACCATTGCAATTTGTGAACATTTACATGTGTAATAGGTAAGGTCTTTAAGGTGATACGTACTTATATTTTTATTACGCCGTAGGAAATAGTAAGTGAGTATGATCAGGAAATACCACAATCACAAACTGCAGACAACCCCGGGGCACCGCGAGGAAGAGCCTCTCAACCATCACAAGACACCAGGAAGACAAATTAAGCAAAGCAATCAGCTCTCTCTTCCCCATCAAGATGATTGCAATACAAGAATGGACATAAAGTAACGTACAACAAAACATAGAACAATTACAGACTCCCACAATGTTTAATTTTATTAGACTACCTGTGTAACTGCTACCAGGAGTTCTTTATATGAACATCCAAGTAGCCCCACAACAGTTTATTAATATTTACATATATTATAACAGTTAATTTATATCTGTATTCAGTAGATCATTAAACTGGACAGTTCTTCATCAGCATTCATGAGACCCCACTACAGTTTGTTAACAAAGTAAAATCTCAGTGACTCTGATAGCATGACACCCAACTATAGTTTGTCAACAAAGTAAAATATTGGTGACTCTGATAGCATGACACCAAACTACAGCTTGTTAACAAAGTAAAGTCTCTGTGACTCTGATAGCATGACACCCCTCCACGGCTTGTTAACACAGTAAAATCTCGATGACTCTAATAGCATGACACTCAACTACAGCTTGTTAACAAAGTATTATCTCGGTGACTGGGATGCCTCGAAATACCAATTTAAGTCTAATTAGAATTGATTTTTTTTGGAGACAGGTTATAGCGAGATTCTGAATTAATTTCTTTATTTCCTAACAACATATACGGCTTGGCTAGTGTAAGATGTAGATAAGAAAAAGTTTTCCGATAAAGAAAAATCTCCTGACAGAACTTACCTTGAGCATAGTGCTTTCTTCCACACCAGATCCAAGTCTCCACTGTTTTTAACCCATTTGATATAATCGAGTGTTCCCTGTGTTGGCTTGCTGTTGGCAAAATTTATCCCAAATCGCTACCTATGTGAGACAAGCGATACTTACACGAGGCCAGTTGCTAATACAAGATAACCTACACTAGACATTTTAGGCGCATGACTGTATTCTTATGAAAAACGAAAGTTGATCATTGACTAGTTCTTTAATTCATAGGAACATTTGCAATGTTGAAATTACAATTTAAGTAAGCATGGAATAAAAAGAACAACGGTTCGTCAAACATTTATTCTAAACACATGCTGAATGCAATGTGAATTGACCTGTTCCATTCTGTTGAACAGGGAATTGTGCCCCTGGAGTTGTGTCGATGTGTAAAAAGAAAGTCGTTTCTTCAACAAATGTACTTATTGTTGTTGATAAGTTAGTTCTTGCAAATCCATTTTGATGATATAACCACATGTTCATAGTTAAGATTACTGTTTAATTGAGATTTTATTATATTTTGGCCCTCAAAACGTTAACTTTTTTTTTACAACGCGCGCCTTTGTAAACGTCAACTCAGTGACGACACCAACAAATACTATACAGTATCTCCAAATGTAAAATTGGATGGTATTTGAGAAAAATAATAAATCCCAACCCCTGGCAAAAATAGTAAGTGAGTATGATCATGAAATACCACAATCACAAACCACAGACTAACCCATGGCACCGCGAGGAAGAGCCACACGACCATCACGAGACACCAGGAAGACAAACTAAGCAAAGCAACCAGCTTTCTCTTTCCCATCAAGATGATTGCAAAACTAGAATGGACATAAAGTAACGTACAACAAAACAGAGATTAATTACAGACTGCCACAACGGGAGTAACAATAAACAAAGAGTCAACAACAACAGAAACACAGCCTTAGAACGCACCACAGCCTAAACCACCGGGGGGAGGGGGGGTGGGCTTAAATGCATTTTTACTGCTACCAAATCTTCGCCCTAGATTCTGTTGTTGTTGAAGTACAAGAACTGTTCAGCTCGCATTGAAGCCTTCTAACTAATGCAATGTATCATCATGGAGAAACACACTAATCAAATAACACACTATGATGAAACAAAAAAAAATAGCTCAAGACTCACAGATTGTCAGAGCTAAAGAAAACCTCAAGTTGAGCCACGGTGAGTCCAACTACAGATAAACATCAGGCAGGCACCAACCTACCGATTTAAGCTTTACGTCATAGCCGTCATAGAGTGGGACTTGTCATTCTGTCATGTGCGCGATTTGATTTAAATGCTCAGTAACTGACATCTGTTCTAGCTAGGACTTATCATTATATCAATCTGTCATGTGCGCGATTTGATTTAAATGCTCAGTAACTGACAACTGTTCTAGCTAGGACTTGTCATTGTATCATGGACGCGATTTGATTTAAATGCTCAGTAACTGACAATTGTTCTAGCTAGGACTTGTCATTGTATCATGGACGCGATTTGATTTAAATGCTCAGTAACTGACAATTGTTCTAGCTAGGACTTGGCATTCTATCATTCTGTCATGTGAGCGTTTCGATTTTAATGCTAAGTAACTGACAATTGTTCTAGCTAGGACGTGTCATTCTATCTGTGCTTCCTTTGTGTACCAATATATTCTTTATTTTGGTTATATACAATACACCTGGGATTGTCCGTTATATATATTGAGGGGTCACAGGCTATACCTTCAAAACTATATTGTATTTCTTTCTCTAGAGATCGGAGTGTTATGTAGCATTTCATATGGGTCTTCACTGTTTGCCAAAGTACCCGTTTAGGGGTTTACGGTACACAAAGGGTTAAAGTAGTGTAAATTGATAATAAATCTTCTCAATATTTCAGGTTTGGCAGAAAAAAGACAGCGTGTTTTTATTTCAGCACTAGTTCATTAGGTGCTATATTAGTAGCAGTACTTCAGTATTTCGAAATCGAGAGTAAGTACACATTCTCAAGTCTTGCAAACATATTCATATTTACATAACAAATACTTATAATTAAAAAAAACAATAAGGGATAATGGCCAATTCTATGAGAAGAGACAGAGAACACCAAATAGCAGCACAATTAAAGATCTCAGACCAACCCAAGTAACCGTATGGAAGAGACAGAGAACACCAAATAGCAGCACAATTAAAGATCTCAGACCAACCCAAGTAACCGTATGGAAGAGACAGAGAACACCAAATAGCAACACAATTAAAGCAAAGCAACCGGCTTCCCTCTCCTCAGCAAAAATGATTGCAAAACAAGAATTGACACTGAGTGGCGCATTACAAAGCAAGAACCAAACACAAAACCCACAAACAATGGGAGTCACAAAAACAATAAATCGACAACAACAGAACCGTCATCTTAGAACACACAGGTATGCTAATTTTGTTGGGTATTTTGATTGTTTTTGTTTGTAGATCACAGTACAAAGGGTCTGCTAATCAACGTGTTTGCAATGGTGTCACTCCTTTTGATATACGCTGCATGGTCACCTATACAAACTTTGACAATAGAAATCTATCCAACCGTTGTAAGGTAAGCAGAAAATAACAAACGCATTATGGAAAGCACAAAATATTAAATAGAGGATCTTACATGAGTGATAATGTTTTATTGAATTTATTAAACGAGTTGGGGAAAAGAGATAAAATGCGAGGCTTGCCGAGCATTTTATCTCTTTTTCGCAACGAGTTTAATAAATTCAATAATACAAGAGCACGAATGTTAGATTCTATTTATCATATGACATTATGCTTACTTTGAAATCTCGTTTCTGTCGTAAAAACGTTAAAGATTTGTCGTTACAGACTGTTATGTACGCAACGTTGTTATGTACGTCATAACGTTTCCCGAAAATCTGAATTTATTGCATGGCGTTATATCACTCCCAGACGCGACGTCATGTGATAAAGCAAAAGTATAATAGGTGGTGTTGTTTGTTTAAAAAACTTACAACTTGAAACCGACGCCTTGGACTAGGAAGTATCTAATATGTGACACGTGAGTAGGCGAACCAACGTTCATCTTATAGCACTGGGTGTTTGCAGTAGTTCTTAAGGAAGTCTTAAATAAATACTTTGATTTTCAAAACTTTATTCTGTTTTCTGTTAGAAATGAAATTATTGATGTATTGTTTGTACTCTGCATCTGCTTGTCTAAGACCCTGCTGAAATTGCCTTTTGATATAAGTCATGTGAAAGTATGTGGTTTAGCAAGCTGCTATACTTTGTCAATGTTATAATATGCACATGGTCGTTAAAAAGAAGGTAAGTATGACATCTTAACGTTAAATGATAATTTTTAGAATATAAATTTGGCATGATTTGTGTTATTTATTTAGGGGCCTTTATAATGTGTGGGACAGTAACATTGGAGTCTGCCCACGCTTGGAATTTGATATTATTATGCTGATTAATTGCCTTTGGTATCATGACATTTATATGTATGGTGCATTTGAGTTTATATGCAATTCTATTGTTAATTTATGACGTCACGCATGATAATACTACCACACCTAAGGGTACCAAGTTATAAACATTTCTACAGTAATTGGTATATCAAGTAACAGACGCAGAAATGTGTTATGAAATAACGATATCATTGATAAGTTCTTGATACTATAAATGGCTTTGTTTGTTTTAAAATAGCGGGCGGGCATTCATGTTTATGCCATGGTACCCCAATTTTTAACTTTATATTTTGTATTCAGTCAAATTTGGAATTCAAATTTTAACACGTTGCGATCTTTGTCAAGATACCATTTCAACATAAAAACTGTCCATACACGTTTAGAATATGTTGACCAAATTTCATGAATATCAAAATCAAGGAACGGTAACACATTTTTAACTTGTAAACACATGGTCCTAATTCATCGAAATGTAAAATAAACAATAATTATGTCTCAGTGTAAAACATACTTGAATACTGACTTATAGGTGTGTTTATTGGTAGAGGTTGATATGTTCAGCGCTCTTCTCTATTATGGATTGCCAAATAAAAAACACTAAACCTTGATAGTAAATTCCATGATTCTTATTTAATGAAGCGCTTACGCAATAGTTTACAAAAGTTATACTATATGGTGACAACTTTACTTAACGTTTCTAACGTTAAAACTACATCTAACCAATGTTACACTGAAAATGTAACATTATTAAGAATGTAAATTCATACAGAAGAGAAACCTTATGGAAAGTCAATTCATACAGTGGAAGAACCTCATATCTATGATAACATAATCGTAAGCTTCATTAAAAAGCCAGTGCATACAAAGTTACCCCCTGTCAAACCCACTCGTTAGAATTAACTGTTTTGTTCATAGAAACTCTTGGCAGCAAGTTATTGCTAATCCAATGCTTTAAGCATCTCTGTTTATTCTATTCTGTAAAACTGATGCTGATTTAATCAAAGAGCAACATTTATACTTTAGCTGGCTGCGTATCCTAGGCATACATCTTCGTTTCTGGACCTCACTTGTTCATGTAGAATACTGTTCTGTGATACCACTGACCAGACTCTGTTACACTTTATCCTGGTCACAGCACCAAAATGTGGTTACTCTAGTTTAGTTGGGATGAAAAAGAAATGCTTGGTCTTCTATGTTTTCACATGTTTATCGTTATGATATTTTGTCTCTTCAACAATATCATGCAGGACCTGAGATAGTGATACGCGATGTCTTGGCCCCATAGTGTCCTGACATGGGGCCATAACCGTAGGCATTTCTGACCATCTAATCATTTGAAACTGTCTGAACATGTTTTTTTTCTTTAAGAAAGGTGAAGGTAGATAAAATAGCAACGTCCTTCTGCGAAGTTGTTAATTCATTTCAACTAAATAATTAATTTTGCAAAACTGACCTACACCCATAAGAGGTAAGAAATGACATTGTTACCGGTTTTGGATTTTCATGAAATTTGGTTCAGATCAGCTGGATATATATATGGCATGTTTTTGCTGTGATAATATATCTTCACAAAGACTAGAACAAATCTATCTTTGAAATTGAATGTGCATTATTTTGTAAATTTTTGAGAAAAATATGGAATTTTATAATTACTTCTTCAGAAAACGTAAACCATAATTTATCCAAATGGTTTTCTAAGCCTTATTCTAAACTATCTAATTCAATAAATATATTTTCATAGTTTGTATATGTTGAATTATTAATATGCAAAGATTATCCATGCTTGCGCACAATTGTAAGTACCCCTTTTAATGCATACTTACATCATTAAGTTGAATAAGTCTACCCTTGTACTGTTATGTTCACTTTTTATAGCTAATAACTAATATAATAACTAGGAATTGAAAGCAATGTTTTGTGTTTTAACTTAAGTATTTTGTCTCTAATGAGCTTTTAATAACCTTACCCGCCAGAATTGAAGAAAAAATATACAAAAAAGAAATATATATAGACAGTATGGTGTCTATCTCCAGTAGCCAAGTAAGCAATTTCATACGGGAGTCTATACTATTAACATTGGGATTATTATTTGTTAAAATGTCATTGAGGCTTCACTCATTTACTTTAATAATAAAAGAATGAGTATTCGATGAGCCATTCTTCAACTCCTAATCTAAGCCTTCTATGATGTTTAAGTGGCTTTTCCATATTTTGATATTTGCCACTAATGGCAAATATCAAAATAAAGAAAAGCCACTAAAACGTCAGAGAAAACTCGGACTATTCAAATCCATGCGCGTACCTTCTTTGGTATAAAAGTACCTTTCGATGGAAGTTTATGTCAGATATTGATGGCACAAACATGTACATGCATATGTGTTTTCACTATTTGCAAATGTCTCGTTTTGAGACACTAAGAAGTACTGTCATGCCAGCCAAGAGTGACGGTGACGTCATGTTTTGTTTACAAAGTTATCAGGGAATTAGAATCGATAGATCACTTGTGTATCAATTCTTTCCACAGGATAGGATTAATACACAAGTGATATATTGATTCGCGTTAGCTCAAGTGGAGTGTACAAGTTAAAATTTTACTTAAAATTGTAAACAAAATATTACGTCATTGTCACTCTTGGTTGGCACGACAGTAGGGTGTTTACTCGTACAGTTATTCAACACCTTTGTCTGCAGGAACTTATTAACTGGTCATTGTTCATCTTGCAGAAATATTGGTTATGGGATATCCAATACCATCTCTAGACTGGGAGCTATTATTGGTCCACAACTTGTGACCTTGGTATGTAATATTACGTGACGGTCAGAAAAAATCTCGATGTATAAAGTCGGCATTCCTCCTGAAACATTATAATCAAATACTACAATTATACAACATACTTGCTTGTCTGTGTTTGCTTGTGTATTTTTGGGGCGATATGTTATTTTGTGGTTTTCTAATTATATTCACGTGTAGTGCGCACTTATTATTAAGAGTGATATGCCTGTCACTGAAAATCAATTTAATCTTTTACTAGAAATTCGATTTTAATTGCTATTTGCAATTGATAGTTCATTGTCACACTTCACCAAAATCCTTTTTATACATTGCACTACTGAGAAATGATAAGTTATTATATCAGGTATCCTCAGTATATGCCAGTATCTGCCCACAGGTTGTATGTTCGTTTCCACTCATTAAGGGCCCATTTTTGGCACAAATCGGTTGCGTTTGGGAAAATTCGGGAAAAATGTGACATTTCATGTTTTGAAAAATTGACTTGCAGCAGGGAATTTTACATAAACATCTAAAAGAATGTTATTTTAACATCAGTGGTTGAAATAAAATATATGTATTAGATAAATAAATACGATAATAATGGGTTTTCGCTTCCATACAAACTCCACAAAAATGCATTACTTTTGTTAAAATATTACCAGTTGCTTCCACCCTAAGTTCCAATGAACACTTTTTATCCTATTCTTTCTATAAATTACCCTACGGTGATGAGAAAATAAAATTGCTACATGTCTTTTTTCACAAGCGTGGCATTTCTAGAAATTTCATTTATGCGAAAATGTAAACAAAAGTTCAGATCGCTTTTTTAAACCAAATTTCAACCAAAAATTATGATAAACGGGACGACTTCAATTCTGAAATAGTTAATTTTCCATTTATTGATGGAGATGTTCCTTGCTCCCCCGTTCTATGGTCTTTACATTTCCCAACTTATTCTTATTGCAAGAGTACTTTCTCATGTTGATGACTTCAACAATAGAAACAAAATTTTTGCTTCTAAGTCGCTGAAACAAGGTTATCGATACCATAAACTCCGTAAAACTTTTTCTAAATTTTATTACCAAAAAATCAGAGTTGATTGTTAAAATTTAATACAATATTTGCTTAAAGATTCTTTGATTCAAGCTGAACCATGCTGAGTATCCATGAAAAGGCTGTTTTAGAAACCAATAATGTATTTATTTATATAAATCTTACAACTTATTACTAACAATTTTGTTGATTTATCTTAGGACTCTCTTGTTCCGGGTGTTATGTATTTTGTTTGTGCTGGAATTGGGTTACTGTCAGTTGTGCTGCTGTATCCGCTCCCAGAAACAAAGGATGACGTTTTGGAGGATGTCATTGAAGATAGAAGACAAACTAAAGGACAATCTAACATCCATTTAAACGACATTAATCAATCGAGGCGGGTTTAATGACTCATAACCGATATTTTTTAGAGATAATGCAGTTAGTTCTATATTATAAGCCACATGCAGTGTACAAAATATGAAATCTGTACAATTTTGCACGAGTTTGACAAAGTGTACATTCTGGCGATTGCGACAGTAGAACTCGTATATTGTATATAATTATTCAAAAGCCTTTACCTTTTAACCCTTAATGCGCCAATCGCAACAAAGGTCGTCTGCTTTACTCGTCTACTGAAATGTTTAAGAAGCCTCTATGGCAAACAGTGTGGAGCCAGATCAGACTGCTCCTATAGGAGCAGTCTGTTTTGGATCCACGCTGTTTGCTTACATACTTAATTCGTCAGTAATGTTAGGCAATACTTTGCAGCAGACGACTTCAGCAGACGACATTTTGAGATTCATTTTTTTTCTTGGCGCTTTAAAGGTTTAACTTGTTGTCAGCTCATTCCTGAAAGTAGAGTATGGTCAGATTGCGTTTCCTCTGCACGTTGCAACTATACTGACGTCAACTAAAAACGCCTCACTCATTATCACTGATTTCTTAGCGATGATATATATAAAATGAACAGCCACGTAATGCTTCTTTATGTAGAGGTTGGGCGATGTTAGAAAACGATTTTAATTTGATATGCAGGTGACGCGTTATTCCGATGACGTCATACAGGCTCAACGTACACATGACGGCATTGTGCATCGATCGCTTATGATTTCAATTTGAATTTGCACCCAGTTTGTGCCGTTAACGTTTTGCTAATCAATGAACACATTGGATCATTTTTTCGGACAGTTGTGCTTGCGAGTAATAACTTTATGAAGTTATGACGTCATATTAAAGACAAAATGTAAGGTCCGTTTACGAAACTTGCCAATATTCTCGTTTTGCTTTAAGTAATGGAAACAATGATAAGGTGGTACGTGAGGTAATGTACACAGAATATGCCTACATAAAATTACGTTAATTCAGATGAGCTGTAACGCATAATGGTCAGTCGTTGGTCTACGTTAACGTCATTCAAAACGGCCGTCTGGAACGCGTGCCAGATTGCGTTTCCTCCCCAATTGTCGCTGGTTAAAGACTAAAGACTTTTGCAAAGGATTCGTAACAATCTTTTCACCCACTTTGCAGAGTCATGACATTTAAGTTTTACTGAAATGCATGGCGAAAAGGTGGGTGGGGTAAGTTGTTTCATTCAGCAGACGCATACAAACATTGTTTTAACATTATAAACACATATTTGGTAAAATAGAGACTGTTTAACAATGGTAAAACACGTTTTTCCTGTCAACGGATTGTGTCTGGAAACAAAGCAAATGTAGCTAAAATCTTTTGTCGCACGAAATGAGGACCCCTGTCTCAAACAGAGGTCGTTTTCTCAGCCTCAAATATTCTTTCAGCAATTTTGTTTTCATGAGATACGCTTGGCTGATAAGATATTATAATGCATTAAAATTCATACCTTTAGTCTGATCAGTCTAAGAGATATTCACGTTTAATTTTAGATGAGGCGTTTTTTCTTGACGTCAGTATATAACATTGCGAAAACCTCAAACACAGACCATTTTTGTTGAACCGTAAGTTATTACTCATGAAAAAATATCACTCAGTAACATTTTCGTGCATTTAATTTCTCAGATTATAACTTGAATTCCATTTTTCAGGGTTCCCACAAGCTCTGGAAATCATGGAAAACCTGGAAAATCACTAAAAAAAAGTTCCATGCATGGAAAATCATGGAATTTGAAAATAAACTGACTAATCATGGAAAAATCAATGAATTTTGTGAAATAATATGACAACACCACCAGTAGCCAGAAAACAGTTAGTTTTCTGGCTACTGGTGGTTTTAAGTTTTGATTATTTCAAAATGCATGCATGGTCTACAAGCATGCTGTTGTTGCTGCATTCCACATTTATGCTTAGCGAGGTGAAGTTGCTGCTAAATGGGGAGGTTGGAGTCATTATATAGTCATGGAAATTACATTGTTGATCATGACAAATCATGGAAGAATCATGGAATTGTATTTTTTTAATTTCTGTGGGAACCCTGATTTTTGCATAGTAAGTAAGTTTAAATGTTACTAAATGTTTGGCAATATTTACGCTTTTCAGGTTGGACGAATGCTTGTTACTGATATTAGAATCATATGAAGATTTCAAAGTTTTGCATTTTAGGGTTGTTGTTAGCGTTATCATTGAATTCACCATAGCAGGGCTCAACCTGTCATTACCCATTGTAGCTATTTGCTACTAAAAATGTAGAGTGGCTACAAATATAAGTCATTGGCTAAAGAACACTCTAGGTGGTTCAAAAATTACATATCTGCGAAAAAGTGTATTTTTATCAGCTTTTAGATTTTCCAAAATTCTTTAATTTTTCCTTCACACTTTATTATTGTGTCATATTTAACTCTTTGAATGCTGGATGTTTTTCAATACCATCAGGTGTCGAAAAGTTTGGATCCAGATAAGGCCCGACATTTTGTGGGCCTGATCTGTGTCCAAACTGTTTGCGAAGGTTATGAAAGCAGATGACAAGTCGCCGCTGGTGGGCAAAAAGTTAAATATAGACCAACTTGTTGATACTACTTACTTGCTAAAACCTTAACTACATGTAAAGTCAATTTCATTTGGCTACAGCTTTTTCCATTTGGCTAAAGTGTTGGTTACAACAGACTCTGAGCCAGGGTACGCCCTGTCCATAGAGTTTTCTACATATCACAAAGATGCTTATATATACTGAGTCTATCAGACTTTCATGTTACAAAGCATTTTGAAAATATTATTTCATTTTGCGCTGTCAATGTTGACATTCGATAGCATTTGGTTGGGTCAAAATGAAAGAAAATTTCATTTTGCGCTGATAGTAGGCATACCATTATTTATAATTTAAAAAAAATAAGGAATTACCAAATGCAGCGACAATGCTAAAGTGCCGTTAAATTTTAAGAATAGCGGGTAACGTGGGTATTTCTGATCATTGGGGGAAGCCAAAAACATTTTCAAGCGATTGTTTGTCACTGAAAACCAAAAAAGCATATCAAATGCTACACTTTTGTGAGCTTTTCCAGAGAAATAAAGGACAAATTTTTCACAATTTGACGTTTTCATTAATGCTTTTACGTTGTCGCCTTTAAACGGTGTTTCTATTCGTTTTTTCTTGAACCACATCGACAATTAAAACTGTTTGATGCCTTCCAACATATTCAGCCAAATAATGTTGAATGAAACATCTTCATGGCTATAGAGCACGAGCAGAAAGATAAAATCTTACGGAACCGTTATCTCGCAAATGCGTCGCACCATTTTGCAGCAACTTAAGGTTTTAATCAACCATATGATGAGTTACATTGTAAGCCTCTGATATCTTTGTAAACTGAGTCTCTGTTGAATTGAAACACCAATTAATATAAGAAGTTTAATCAAATGATGACTCCGTTTTGACGTCATTGTTTGCAGCTGATCTTTTCACATATGTTACATAACCAATAGTTTTTATAGGCGTATGATGCATGAGGTAGATGTAAGACCACCAAACGAAAAATCACGTGCTTATCATTTAAACATTGCTCACTACGGATATGAAATTTGCTTACTGACCCCTCCTGCAATTCTTGCTCTCCGAAATGTCTATTTAAAGTATGGTGTCTGTAAACAAATAGAACTATGGCCCGACTTAACGGGTCCGTTGTGGTTCTTGATCACCTAAATAATCGATAAGCCAATTGTCCCCCTTACACCGTGGTCACTATATCGCGAAATCGATTGTATCTGAGTCCAGGTATCGATGGTATTCGTCTCGCATCGATGATATTGCTGTTCAGTATTGGTACTGAGAGGGTACCCAATTATACCATCTGAATATTTTACCAGAATTGTTGGATGGATTTTTCATTTATGTAACATAAAATGTGCTCATAAAATTTGTATAAATTGAAGTATGCATGCTCAACTAATAGGTTTTTCATCTTAAAATGTAATACACCATGTATGTCCACTATTAGTATGTTCTGATTTGAGTCTTAAAACAGCACTTGAGTACGTTCATATGACGTGAGAAAAACTGTCTAGGGGGGTTGCAAACGACAACGGCGCAAACCAGCCTGCGTATCCGCACTGATTTAGAAATAACACAGCGTCACCAAACAAGGCCGTCGGCGTCGGTACGGTCGGTTGGCCATGACCACTTTTAAGTCCGAAAGAGGTTTTAGCAGGACCACTTTTTTTGGCCGAATATGCTTATTTGGTCTGGTCATTTTTTCAGTTTCTTCTTTTTTAATTAATAACTGAAGCGTATTTATTTATCCCAGTGTGTCAAAGGGGGTCGTTATCATGCAGCAGAACGTTCTTATATCTGAATGTTCTTTTTATATCAGAACAAAACAGAACAAAAAGGCATATCTCGATAACGTATTTCAAAATGTAACATTTTTTTCACGTTTACCCGTATCAGTAGTGTTGATGCAAAACCTGATCTGAGTCTTCTCTCGGTATAGAATCATAGGTCTAGACTAGAGCTAATATACCTAATATCTCCATTCTATTTCGAGGTCTAGATAAGGAAAAAATCCAGCATAATATTGTGAATATTTTATCCATCGTTTTAACATTCGCTTTGGGTGCTCAAAGGAACCGTCTCACTGAGACAATTCTTCGAGTACATGCTCGGTTCTTATCTGGATCCAAACGGTACATTTTTCGAAAATAAAATCAGCTGACATCTGTAAAGACTCGGACTGGGTTCGACCCGTTACCTATATAAGAATACGTCACTGGTCCGAGGTAAAGAACATTGAGTTTGACAAAAAGGTCTGATCAGCGTCTTCGCTTCTAGTTAAAAAATATTATACAGAAATATAATGCAGAAAAATGCACCAAAGTGCTTTAGGCCAGATCCTTATCAGCTTTAAACACAGATGAGCGAACTCCCACTGAGTTCCCACTGTGTCGTCGTGAAGATGACCACCTCATAAAAACTGTGCCAGAAGAGTTTTGAGCAGGTCAGACTTAGCCTGGGTCCAGTCGTCAATATTTTAGCAACATTTTCTAACGCTAATATTGCTAATATTCTAAAAAATGAGATAATAAAAAGATACCACATCAAAGGTATCGGTTGTCCGTTATTTATTTTGATTGATATTGTCATTTTTGACCAAGAAACGGAAAAAATAAAAAAGAAGAAAAAATGACCAGACTGGAACGCAGGCTAGGTCAGACTATGCAGATACTAATGCTCATAGCAGTTTATTGTCTTCACTGCCTAGATGCTACTATATGCATGAATTTAACCATATGCGAACAACAAATGCGCATAATACTTTATCTGCGCAGTCTGATCAGCCCCATTGCTGTTTGCTGCTGAAATACCTTTACCTTTTATAAATTGTTTTGTCAGTTCTGGTTCTCAGGCCGGTGCATATCTCTGCATTGTGGGAATATTTAACCGAAATATATGGAACGCAAACAGCAATGGTTCAGGTCAGACCTGCGATGTGCAATCTCACCAGGACATTTGCCGTTCGCTCAAGTTGAAAATTTGCCCGAAGAATTTAATGACCTCACAAAAAACAGGGACGTATATTGTTTATGATCCATGCAAAAAATTATATCATAAGTTTACAATTTATTTAAAAGTTAAATATTGCAAACAATACAGGCCCGGAGAGAGATGTCTTGTTATGAGGTATCTGGATCTACATTGTTGCTTATGCTTTATTTATAGGACTTAATGTATGCATGTCTTTTACAATACTTGCAAAGCCATTAACAATACTAGAATTTCAAACGAAACTATTTGCGCAGTCTGAGCATTTTCCCATGAAGTGACAGTTTTGGTAGTATGACTGAAAAAGGTTATTTTACTGAACAGTAAAGACTCTGACGAGAAGCCGCATGACAAAACTAGTAAGATAGGTGTACTGTGCGCGAAGACTGAGTGAGATCAGCCCGAGTGTCTGATGCACACCCATGTCGCATTTATTTATGCATAAGTTTTTAGAAGAAGGGCAAGTCTTCAACACAAGACAGTAAAGTTCTGTTTATACAAAGTCGTGTATTCAGTTAAAACCGTAAAATCAGTATTTCATTACGATCATGATAAGTCCTTTAGCCACAGGGAGTATCTGACACCTATAGGATTATCGTATATCCCGTTATGAGCGTCTCAAAATCCTTTGTCACCTGAATCACACTGGATAGGTGACAATCGAAAACGTCCTTAACAATCGACGAACGCGGATCAAAAATCACTACAAACAGTGTTTTCGATTGCCATTTGTAACCAGTCTGGCGACAAATAGCAATCGAAAACTCTGTTTCTAACTATTCTGATCTATGTTCGCCGATAGTATTAACGTATGCCGCCGTTAGTATTAACATTTTCGAATGCCGCCTATCCGGTGTGAGAATAAAGAACGAATATTCTGCCAGATGAAGTCTTCAAATTAATTTCTTTTGCAAACGATAGGTGTTAATAATAATAATAATAATAATAATAATAATAATAATAATAATAATAATAATTGTTATATTTAAAATAAAGAAATAAAAATAAATTGAAGCAATTTGTAATAAAATGTTTTTTATTTCGGCGATTTGTCATGGTCAGTGGTATTTTACTTCTAACGTATTTCAAAAATTATGATTTTTTTCATAATCATGTCTCCCAAGCAGCTGTGCTTTCCCTTTCTTTTAAAAATGATGTTAGATTTCTCAACATTCTCTAAGCATATCGAAAAGTGCGGGAGCATTATAGACCCGCAATCCAATAAGGACCTGTCATTTTCTCCGCCCTTTTAAACGCTTAGGCAAGAAGGCGCTAAAACTCCATTTTCAACATAAAAATGACAGAACTAAAATTTATTTTATTTTTATGAAACTTATATGGTTGAAATTGCTGGATGATAGAGACACCATTTATAACTTATAAAACATCGAGAAAATGTCAGAATATGATTATTTTGGGGTCATAAAATGCTCACCCTAAGCATTTTCATTCAATTTACATAGAAATGAATGGGGTTTTACCAGTTAAAAAGATGAAGAATTTGACAAAACTAAATATTAAGTTATTTCATATTTGTTTATATACTTGTAAAGATAGAACATTAAATTTTCTTGTGATAACTTATAAAACAATGGCAACTTAATAATAAGTTAGTTATTAGTAATTTATTTAAAGGTTTGTATACTTTTCTGTGTAATTGATGCCACAGATTTCAACAGGTAAGTTGCCGGAGTGGTCAATATTCAAGGGAGATAATCGGGCAGCTAAAACCGATAACAGCTGATATTGTCCCATATGTTCGTGGTTTTATTTGCCTAAGATGCTGTTCTCGTCATTGCACATGACATTGTTTGATATTGCACAAAGATGAGCATATAAAGATGCGAAACATAAGAAATTGCTAAACTTATTGTGCATAGTATAATTTAAAACTGAGTAGAGTGTGATTCGCTCAGCAGGCCTGCTTATAGCTCAAAATTGTCAAATAGTATGGCATCTGCGCTTTATGATAACATAAAATCAAGGGTTGCATTTCATCTGTTAAGTTTGGCAATACCATCAGAGTGATAAATAGTTTGGATTATGATCAGGTCGGACAGTTTGTGAGACCTGATTTGGATTCAAACTGTTTGCAAAAGCGCTGATCTTAAATTATTTAGATCTAGAAATATTACATAGGAATTTTCATTTTTAATATACTGAGGGAAAAAAGTTTAGCACTATACTTTGAGGATTCACAGTTTAGAAGAAATAGGACTTTTAATTTCATAGTGTCAAATATATTTGTTGACAAACGTTCACGAGTACGATGACATTAACTGGTTGACATTTCACATAATGTATTGTCTGATTTTATGCCCCCTTGCTAAAACAGCTTATCTGGCAAAAGTGCGAAAATTTACTGACTAAAAGTTTCCTTTTTCTGTCCAATGTTTAGATACTAAAGCAAGAATTGAAAAACGGTTTAAAACTGAATGTTTAGGTCACACTTTTCGTACAGTTTTAAGTTGAAAATCGTATTTCTCCAAATTACCTCCCTTTCAATTGAATAACGTTTGAAATTAAAATACTCAGCAGATCAAATCCTCACAATGAAGTTGGATTTTGTTTCTTTTGACCACTTGCGGGTAGCCATTAGGTCATTTTCAATCACCTGACATGTTTGCGAACCTGCCATTTAAAAAGATCTAATGCTTCAAAGATCACCTATGGAAAACCCCATTATAATTAATTGCTAAACTTTTTTCCCTCAGTATATATATATCTTTCTTGCCTTCTGTTGTCCGTAATTGGAATGAACTTCCAGAGCAAACTCGCAATTCTCATAGCCTTAACATCTTCAAAAATTTCAACTTGAGTATTCGTCACCACCCGGATACTATAGCATAGTTAAAAGATTTGGTCAAATATATCATGCTAGACTATGAACTGCATGCAGTCCTCTCCGTCAACACCTGTACTCAAAATATAGTTGATGATCCCTATTGCTCTTGTAGGGATATAGAAGATATTATTTGTATATCATCAGTTCACATACCTTAGACGGTTTGTTTTGTTTGTTTGTTTTGTTGTTTTATGTCCCAAGTCAACAGCTATGGTCATGGCGGGACGGTCAGTTCACCTATCCATACTTTTTCCTGGGCAAGCTCGAACAAGCAGTTAACCAGTACTTTGTGTACATACTTTCGCTTGTAACTGACAACAACCCTTCTTGCATGATTTAGCGAAATGGATGAGAAAGACCGTAGAAACTACTTCATGATCAATCTCCACGAAAGTATGGGACTGGGCCGGGATTGAACTCGCGACCCCTGGATCTGCAGTCAGACTCACATCTGTTGTCAGACACGTTACCAACTGCGTTACACGGCCCGGTCATACACCTCAAAAACTCAGTGTCAGATATCTGTCAACCTAATCTTAACGTTGCATTCTCAAACTCAAAGTAAAGCGCAATGATTGGCTGCTTGGGGTCACGTGTCCGCAAGCAGCCAATCATTGTGCTTTATTTTGAGTCTGAGACTGTACTCAAGCTTTATAACCTTGGGGTCTGTTCTAAGGATTTCTAAATTTTAAAGTACTTAAAACCAAACGTAACTTTAGACTTTTCACTATCAAATATATATATACATCTATACTCGTTTTGATTTTAACCAAATTAAATATTGCAATGCGCTCTTGACACTTGGCTTAACATAATTCACGAAAAACGACTTGGGCAAATTAATCTTCCTTCGAGTTACATGTGCTTTCATTAAAAACACAAATACAGCCTTTCCACACAAAATCATAGACAAACCTAGGATTTGAACACGCTATTTTAAGGGCCATCGATTGCCCATAAAATATTGCCAGACATTTTATCTTAAAGTTGGCACACATTGAAATTATCTCTCTTTGAAATAAAACAATAGTTAACTTTAGTCCTTTCTAAGAACTTTATCTTTATGATACTAGAATTTTTCTATCAGTGATTCGTTTGGACCTCTGCAAAAAGTGTGTGACAAGATCACGTGGTAAAGGATTCCATCGGTTTGGAAGAAATCTTATGGCAAATTCCATTGAAATCATTGTAACATTCGCAAAGAAGGGCATTTACGTAAATACCACTCTAATTTGTGTTACTTGCATGGTGATCTGGGCCGATTTGAACATTAATCAACAATTCAATAGCATGTCTTTATGACGGGGTCTTAAGAGTTAAAAATTGTCCAATCCCAAAGCTACAGTAGCACATTAAAAGTGATGCTTTTTGGAAAAGTTTATCCCCTCCCCCTGCATGTTTGAGTTGGGAATTACGGCTTCATACAAAAATCAAAAACCATAAAACTCAACTGTTTTATGAAAAATTGATCAGACTTTAATATGAATCAAACACATTTAATATTTAAAGAGACTAGGTCTGTAACTATAAACATTTTTCGAAAAAAAAAAAATTTTCTTTTTAAATCATTTGTAAGAGTAGAATTTAGTCACAGTATGTTTTCACAATAAATATGTTAAGTATAGCTGAAAACTGCATGAATAAGTGAATTATCTTATAAAAATAGGTGTTTTTCTCTTATTGGTAATTATTTACGTCCCTCCAATAATTCTAGACAGTTGATTTTTAACACAAATGCTGTTGTTTTGATAGTGTCATTTGTTAACATATACGAAAATGGTAAAATGTTTACCAGATTTTGATGATTTTTACTGTATTCTTGTAAAATAGAAACTTTATTTCTAAAATTAAAAGATCAAAAGTTACAGGCTATGCAGCTTTAACTCAACATTTACTCATGTTACTGGCAAAAGTAAATATAATAACAGTGTAAACTTTCTTTTGGTTTAAAGTATATATTTCTGTTCCTGTAAATCGTGTTTATCCTAGCACAAAGGGCAGACCCTCAGACTGATGAAATGTTGTATTATGCGGCATTTAATCTAAGGCTTCAGTGTTTGCCGCCAGCGCATGAAATGTGGTACTCGCCTTCAAGTTGGAAGGCTGGTCGAGTTGGGTTTAGTACACAGAGAACGGGTGTCACGCACTTTGAAATGAGCCTATGAAATGATGAACACCCTGGGTTCAGCTCAATAAGTTAACGTGACATCCGTGATATTCATCCTTCCCTTAACCTGGATGAACTTGGCATATGAACACCCTGGGTACAGCTCAATCCGTGGTGTTCGTCCTTTCGTGAACCTGGATGAACTTGGCAGATGAACACCCTGGGTTCAGTTCAATACGTCAACGTGACATCCGTGGTGTTCGTCCTTTCGTAAACCTGGACGAACTTGGCAGATGAACAACCTGGGTTCAGTTCAATAAGTTAACATGTCATCCGTGATAGTCATCTTTTCGTGAACCTGGATAAACTCGACATATGAACACCATGGGTTCAGTTTAATACGTTAACGTGGCATCCGTTGTGTTCGTCTTTTCTTGAACCTGGATGAACCTGGTAGATGAACACTCTGGATTCAATTCAATACATTAACGTGACATCCGTGGTGTTCGTCCTTTCGTAAACCTGGTTGAAATTGGCAGATGAACACCCACGGGTTCAGTTCAATACATAAACGTGACATCCGTGGTGTTCGTCCTTTCGTGAACCTTGATAAACCTGGTAGATGAACACTCTGGATTCAATTCAATACGTTAACGTGACATCCGTGGTGTTCGTCCTTTCGTAAACCTGGATGAACTTGGTAGATGAACACCCTGGGTTCAGTTCAATACGTAAACGTGACATCCGTGGTGATCGTCTGTTCGTCAACCTAGATGAACTTTGCAGCTGAACACACTGGGTTCGTGACATTCGTGATGTCTATTATTTCGTGAACCTGGATGAACTTGGCAGGTGAACACCCTGGGTTCAGTTCAATAAGTTGATGTGACATCTGTGGTGTTCGTCCTTTCGTGAACCTGGATGAACTTGGCAGATGGACACCCTGGGTTCAGTTCAATACGTTAACGTAATATCCGTTGTGTTCGTCCTTTCGTAAACCTGGACGAACGTGGCAGATGAACAACCTGGTTTCAGTTCAATAAGTTAATATGACATCCGTGATGTTCATCTTTTCCTGAACCTGGATGAACCTGGCATATGACCACCCTGGGTTCAGTTTAATAACTTAACGTGACATCCGTGGTGTTCGTCCTTTCATGAACCTGGATGAACTTGCCAGATGAACACCTGGGTTCAGTTCAATACGTTAACGTGACATCCGTGGTGTACGTCCTTTCGTGACCTGGATGAACCTGGCAGATGAACACTCTGGGTTTAATTCAAAACGTTAACGTGACATCCATGGTGTTTGTCCTTTCGTAAACCTGGATGAACTTGGTAGATGAACACCCTGGGTTCAGTTTAATACTTTAACGTGGCATCTGTGGTGCTCGTCCTTTCGTCAACCTAGATGAACTTTGCAGATGAACACACTTGGTTCAGTTCAATAAGTTCACGTGACATTCGTGATGTTCATTATTTCATGAACCTGGTGACCACCCTGGGTTCAGTTCAATAAGTTAACGTGACATCCGTGGTGTTCGTCCTTTCGTGAACCTGGATGAACTTGGCAGATGAACGTCACGGGTCAGTTCAGAGTTAAAGTGACACGGGGAGGGTATATATCATTCACTTTCAATTATATCCATTTCTTACTTCAAACTGTACCAATGGAGATAATCCGTTCATGAACCGGGTCAATCGGAACTATCTTGGCCAATTCTGTGTAATTCTGAGGAATCAGACCTCGGATGCACATCGAGGATCTACTTTGATAACGTGACGCTGACACTCCATAACGCGACGCTGACGTCACAGAAACCATACCAACACAATAACAAGTGTGATTTTGGCAAAACAAACGGTTATAAAGGAAGTTTATGTTTTTTAAATAGAATATGGCTATAGCGATTTTTTTATAGAAAACTACATAAACTTCGTTTATTCTGCTGATTAAACTTTTCAGGTAATCAGAAAATGGATTTTAACGTGGCTCAGCCCACATGCTACAGAACTTATTTTCCTTACGCTAGTTCCGGCTAACAAAATGGAGCTTTTTCGTACATAGTATACTACGCGTAATGCGCCTTACGTACACCCGAAACTTGATTCGATTCTCGAATTGTGTCAGACTTTCCCGATACTCAACCCCACACTTCAGCACAAGATTATGCCCAAACTACCCCACCCCGGCAGGAACACGGGCCCAAACCAGAACTTGACGCTGAAATTACAGAGGCAGAACCAAGAGAGGCTTTTTTCACCATAAAAATAACAAAAGCCCAGGCATTGATAACTTGAGTAGCGAATTGTTTAAAATATCATTTGATATTGTTTCCCCATTTTTGCTTAAATTATGCACTAGACTATTCAGCAATGGCGAATACCCACGATGCTGGGGGGAGGGAGTCATTATTCCTATTTTCAAAAGCGGAAACCGAGATGAGGCCAAAAATTACAGGGGAACACTCATTAACATACTTGCAAAAATATACTCACACCTTTATTAAATAGATTAACACAATGTTCAGAAAAAGAAAACAATTTATCACAAAACCAGTTTGGCTTCCAAAAAGGAAAATCAACTATTGACTGCATTTTTAACCTCCATGCAATTATTTCTAAGACACTTCATGCCGGAGAAAAACTTTACTGTGATTCTATAGATTATGAAAAGGCTTTCAATAAGATAGACAGATCTTTTTTATGGCAAAAATGGATAGCAGAAAAAGTAAGTAGAAAACTGGTCAAAGCAATCTCTTCAATGTATACGGTAGTCAAGTCTTGTATAAGACAATATATTTTCTCAATCAATGTTCTTCGATACATTTATTGGGTTAAATCAGGGTGATCTGAGCTCTCCTTTAACGTTTATGTTTTTCATAAATGATATTTCTCAAAACATCAATGTAGACCTGAATGGTTTATTTTCTATAGACGACTATATAGTTCATGTTACTTTATGCCGATGATGCTGTAGTATTCTCCAAATCACCAGAAGGACTTCAAGCCATACTTAATGACCTTGATCTGTATTGCAGAACGTGGGGATTAAAGATAAATACTTCAAAAACCAAAGCAATGATCTTCGAAAAAGACCGACACACTAATTACGATTTTTATCTATGTAACGAAAAATTAGAGAATGTAAACTTCTTTAAATATTTGGAAATTCATTTTTCAAAAATGGTTACTGGAACAGAACACAAAAAAGAATAGCAGATCTTGCTGCATACGCATTACATAATCTTTTTCTCTTTTTAATCAGTTTGAGTAACCCACTTCAGAAAAATGTAAATTATTTGACACTTAGTCGGCTCCATTCTTAATTTTAGCGCAGAAGTATTAGTTTCATATGAAGCAAGAGATATAGAGCCAATCAACACGAAATTTTGTAGATGGGTCCTGCACGTCATGAAATTCACAAATCTAGCAGGTCTATATGGTGAACCTGGGTACCATTTGTCATAAACAGAAAAATAGGAATAATTAGCTACTGGATTAAGTTATTAAGCCTGGAAGATATTTCGATTCCAAAAAAATATACACACTGTTAAATTATGACGCAGAAAATAACATATCCTATAATGGTTCTAACTGGGCATGCCAGATAAAATCATTATTAGATGAGCTTGGGGTTACTTATATATGGCTACAGCAAACGGATATGAGAATCCCTTTTTCCCTTATAAAGCAGCGTATCATAGATTCTTTCACACAAAGTTGGTACGGCACTATTAATAGTTCAAATCAACTGCTTTTGTACTCAAAGTATAAACATGATTTTTGAGCAAGAAAAATATCTAGACTTTATCCAAGAAAACAAATTAAGAACAGCATTGACCAAATTTAGACTATCTTCTCATGACCTTGCCATTGAGCGTGGGCGTTATGAAAGCATACCCCGCAATGAAAGGATATGCAAGTATTGCAATCAAAATATGACAGAAAATGAGTATCACTTCCTTTTGGTGAGTCCACTATATAGAGAAGTAAGACATAACTATTTTAAAAATACTACTGTCAATGGCCAACCTTGAACAAAGGACCTGGGAATCACAGTGTATCGCTGCCTATTATTTTGATGAAAAATAAAGTTGATCAAAAGTTTCCATCTTCAAATATAAGCTTGCTGTTGGTCTCTATTTTATAATTTTGCATTTGATTTCCTATTTCCATAAATGCACGGCTTTATTTTGGGGGCTAAAATGGTCCCTTTTTGTATTATACATATAGGAAATGGAAAAATATTTTTAAAACATCACCCCACCCCCCCGAATTCCAACTAATCCTTTTGCACGTAAGAGTGTTCTCATATTTTACATAATATATGTGAAAAGCTAGTTGGAACTCGGGGAAATGATATACCACAGCCATAAATGTGGCGGCTGGGCGAGCCCGAACATTATAATTTTCTTTTTTTGGTTTGCTCTCTCGAAAATCTTTTTTTTCTAGTATAATTAAATAACTAGTACAAATAAGCTTCCTTTTCATAACCCATTAGTCATGAAATATTACAACGTTTTAGCAAATTTTTCTTTAGATTATGAAAATTGTCCTTTTACTAAATTCAGTTGGTAGATTATTTGCACATAGACTGTATCTATCCAATACACATAAATTACATGGCCATTGACTAGATGTAGTTTACGCATGGTTGAATGGTTAAAGTACATTGCTGCATAAAATTGCACCCTGGTAAATACATTGTCATCAAGGTTGAATATGGACTACAGTTGCACTTCAAATATTTCTTAACAAATCAGATGGAAAATTAACAACAAAAATAATCATTAAAATGCTCATGATTTTGGACTTTAAAATATTTTCAATGTGATTTGTAATCGAGTATTGATGATGTAATACCCTTACACGAGCAAAATAATTGATTTCTAAATGTTTTGGTGAAGTCAAATTTTGCAACCCCTACCCCCTTTGTTGTAGGGATATACATGTCAAATTATAACCTTAATTTGTTCCTAATACATCAAGCGTCCTATTCAAAAGGATACCAGGGATATCTTATACATAGGGAAGTTTTGGGAAGCATCAGAAAAATAGGGAGATACCCTATCAAAGTGTCAGAGGTCCTTTGGCGACTTGATGTCCAAAAAATCGAAGATAGCCGTTTCTAACTTGTCAAAATTTATATTCTTTGCCATAAAACTAAGAAACTCAATTAACCTTGAATGATTAGCAGATCAGCTGTATTCAATGTAAATATTCTATATCATGCTGCGCTGGGCTGGTAGAATTCAACAGAAATATGCCAAACAGAGTGCGGTATATATGGAAATCATAGATACAATGCTTGTCCTAAGTGCAGAGTTACATGGCATAAGTCGACTGGATGGTGCATGGGAATGTATTGCCCAAGCACTATACAAGTCTGCTAGTGCCTATCATAAGCAACATAGTATAGCCATATATAAGCAATATATCTATCTATCTATCTATCTATCTATCTATCTATCTATCTATCTATCTATCTATCTATCTATCTATCTATCTATCTATCTATCTATCTATCTATCTATCTATCTATCTATCTATCTATCTATCTATCTATCTATCTATCTATCTATTGCTCCTTGTCAAATGACACATATATTTACGTCTTTTTTCATGTTCTCATAGTATGTATATTTGCCGATGTAGGCTAGAAACATTGTATTATGTTTAATGCTGAATAAAGGTATTTGTATTTGTATTGATTGGAACCGGGTGTCATGTTAGCTTTGGTCTGAACCAATGGCGTTCAGCTTTTCATGAACCTCAGAAATATGAATTTCATTTTTTAAAGCGACACATTTCGTTTCGCGTTAACTTCGCTCAGTCGGTCCGTGTGCCGTCAGTATTTAAGGACATATGCTACTAAATACTTCCAATGTTGAAATATGTTCAATACTTTGCATACAGTTTGTTTAATGCATGGGCTATCCATTTATGAAATAAAAAGGATATGTCACCATGGTAATTTTTCCGAATCTCAGATGGAAGCTTACAGCATTTGACATATTTTCTAAAAGTATAAAATAATAACACAAGTCCTAAATATCGAGCTAAACGGTTGTAATCTTTAGCCAGCTTCTTTGTTTTAACTTAAATTATTGCCCATGACCTCAGACGTTTTAGAAAATGCGCAAGTTTATTTGTTATCCCATGCTGTGACAAGATACTGCATGATATATTTGGGCAATTCGTCGAAAATTGGAATTTGTTTTCAGAATAAATCATATATTAAAAAATCTGATGTTGAAAATCTTAAAAATTTATTTTTAACTCATAGACTATTATAATACCTTTCAGAAAAAAGAATAAAAAATCTGGGTAACCGAACAAATCCTCTTTTAAGAGGGCCAACTTAACCCCACCCCCATAGGTTTCATGCGTAATTCAATATAAAACGTTCAGGAAGGATCATTGACGGTTTGGGCCTTATATGCCTATTTTTCTGATTCCCAGAACGCTGCTTTTGAGCTTCTAGTGTGGTGAATGTAGTATCAGTGCAATAGGTGAATCTAATGGCAAGAGCTAGCTAGCAAAATATTTTCAAAATTTCTACACATTCGAGAGTTATGGCGGGTAGAAAGCGGAGGGGGTCTGAAATTTCATGAAAATAAAAAGTGCTTTAAAAAGTGATTTCTGCGCGTTTTCTTGATTTATTTGGTAGGAATGATATTTACTAAACATACCATATGCAGAGTATTAACGAATCACGATAATATATGAAATCGTTTTAAAAACAAAATATGTTTTTTAGTAAAATGTTTTTGGGGAGATAATTTAGAAGTTACCTGTACATTTTTGACTACATGTACCGTAAATAATGCAAAACTGAAAGCTCAACAAAAATAATAAATATTTTTGAAGGAATGAAAGTGTCCCATTAAGCCTTGGAAAGTAAAACTGATTCTAACTAGATCCTTTGAATATTAATTTTGGCTTTGTTTAAAGGGCATAGCACGTTGAATGTATTTACAGTGTCCGAATATTTATGGTATACATATGCATGTATATCCCTATATGAGACAATATATTGAACACTAAAGTATTTACCTATTATAACTCTTTGCATGCCAGTGGATAATTTTGTCGTCTGCCAATAGCCTTTTGCAAAAAGTTTGAACCCAGATGAAGACCAACATAATGTCGGTCTTGATCTGGATCCAAACTGTTTGACACTCTGATGGTGGTCCTGGGTGGTTTATTTTTAAAAACTTCATTTTGAAGAAAGTCAGCGGACGAAAAAAACATGAACAATTCCCTAGCATGCAAATAGATAAGTACAGGACGTTTGCAAAATAATAGGTCATTTAATAACAGTGAGATTTTTTCTTATGAAAAAAATGCATAAAACCTTGCTAATTCTACTTTCAATCTTTAAGTACTTTATATTAAACTAGCACAGAATACAAAGCAAATTAGGAGGTTGGTTCTAGAGAAATTCATTACTGTCATTAATTTCTTACTTGGTAGAAAAGGCATTTTATGGGCTTAGGCCCTGGGTTTTTGGACTGCCGAACATCTTTCCCCCCTTGTGCCAGCAAGCCACTTCCATACAATGTGTAAAATATGGTAACACATATACATGCAAAAGCTTTTGCTGGCACACGGGGGTGGGGGGGGTGGGGGATGATATTTTAAAAAATGTTTTCGGATTTCTATATATCTTAATGTAAAACTGATTGTTCTACCCCAAATTTTACACCTTTGAAGCATTTAATATCGAAAACGGATTTCACAGCCATAAAGTACTCAGGTCAGGGTAGCTTCAATGTGAAGAAAGGGACGATTGGCCAACTTTTATTTTTACTGAAAACCATAGGCATTTACCCATAGCAAGTGTCAATGATCCTTACCATTTCGGTCGTTTTGATGATGCCATTTTACTAATTAATGAAGCAATTTAGCATTAAAATGTTAAAAAAGAAAGAAAAACACACTGAAAATATGTGCGCGCAACCGGAAATCGATCCTGGTCCACTGGCTTTGTAGTCAGACACGCTAACCACAAGGCCACGAGGTCAGGTCGTGCGCCGCTCTAAATAACCGTTAAAATAGTAGAGACTCGGCCACTATCGTATTCGTAACCAGCGTAATTGTGATTGTCCTTTGATTTCGACTGAGCTACATTTATGTCTTTAGTGCCAAGACGATCAGTTCTGATAAGATGTCAATAGATATTTCGGACACACTTTAATTACGTTATTTTGTCAAGAACATGTCGGAACACCGATATGACATAAGAATATCGGAAAGCAGTGTTGATTCGAATCCATTAATGGTCGAAAGACAGGGCCCAGACAACTTTACCCGTTTCCAGACGCGGGAAAGGTGCGCATTGGAACTGGCCGCATATGTCTTTAAGTTGAAATAAACCATTTCAAGTGAAAACGGCAAACACTCTGCGAATAACTTAACCCTTAAAGCGCCTGCAAAATTGGGTCTAAAATGTTTTCTGCTGAGGTCGTCTGTTCCACAAATTCGCTGACATTATTTACTAATGTGAGTTATAGACCCATTATAATTATAAGATTGGTGATATAGGAGATGTCTGATCTGTGTCTACACTGGTTGACAAAGAATCTTATTAAACACTTCAGCAGACAACTTGTGTTGTGATGGGCGCTTTAAGGTTTAATTCTGTTAATGTTTGGTTCTCATTTCAATTTCGACCACGGCGTGCGTTTTCACCCTTTTTTCCCATAGTCGAAAAAGAAGAAAACCCAAGTAAATATCTTAATCAGACAAGGCACACGAGATACCCCGTTTACGTTACATTGAGGTACCTTTTTGCACTGAAAGTTCCCGTTTTTAGCAGTCTTCCAAATCCTTTATGTTTTCGGGCCAAACTGACCGCAAGAATAACTTAACAATTAAGTTGTATAAAATTGTATAATGTCGGCGTAACAACTTAATTGAATATTTACAGTGTTTATCTATAATCCGAATTATCCGTTTAGTTCGAAAAGTTAGAGGGCGCAACACCAAAAGTGATATCTGAATTTCGAATCCTACGACATCTACCATGGAGATGCATTTGAATACAGGGATATTACTTCTTCTTTTTATAGTAGGTAAGTATCATACATAGATGCTACTTTTAGGATGATTTATTTATATGTTGCCTGTATGTTGCATCAATTGGTTTTAAACAGTTTGCTGCGTTAGGTGTTAGGATCTGTTAGTGCCCGACTCAAAGCAGAGGGCATCTATGACGACCTAGGGCGACATCAAGCAAAACGTCAGTAGTACACACAATAAGGATTTTACATGTGGTCCTTAGTTTGCTTATCTTAGATAATTTTCAAATTATTTTCGTTCTTTTCTCTCATTCTTATATTATAGTTTCCTGTTGAAAATCAGCACTTGCGTTTTATTTTGTTTAAGTCAATTCTTCACGTCCTGGGCAGTCTGTTCATTGTCTTTGATTTTTGATTGTGTTAATATAAAACGACAAAACTTTAGTCCTGTCGGAACTCCTCCCAGAGAAAGGGAGCGAGAAAAAAATATGGGACAGACTAAAAGTCACAGACTCCCATCATAACTTGCCTTAAGTGAAGCAAAAATTTCATCCTACCAACACGCAAGACATAAAAAGGGCATTATGTATTTCTCTGAAAGCTGCTACAGAAAGCGCATCAACCTATCATCCACAAGAATTTTTGACAAATGCACACTGGTCAGGACTACGGACACATATTTTTTTTATCCAGAACTCGGACCCAGTACACACGGACTGGTTATTGACATGCAGGTAATGTATATACTGGAAATACTTTGTAGAGGCTACGCTTTCAAAGCTGACTTACGCTGGAGATTAAATTATAATATACTTACTATTTCTCCTCATATCTCTTGATTTTTCTTCAAAAAGCAATAGTTCAACATACTACCTTAAAGACTGCATTGTTATTTTTATTGAAAGTGTATCCGTCTTTATGAACATCAGCAAGAAACCAAGGTAGCATTTATAGCTATATTCGGCACTTTTAGCCGAAAATCGTCAAAAATCCACCTAAAAAGATGATAAAACTTCATATTTATTTCCTGTTACTTGTAATATTTCAACTGTGCATACTGGGAATAACTTTTTATAGTCTTGGGCATGTTTAGAATCAATTTTGCAGGCTGTAGTACTTTGGAATAGCGCTAAAACAGAGCCTCGGCAACATAACTTTATATTTCTGTCAGTGACCAGTCCGTTTATACTGGGTCCGAGTCCAGAATATTGTTGTTATCTCCAGGTTCTGAGCCATTCAAGACCACAGTAGGAGAGCTTCAGTATCCCAAACCCTAAACAGTGAAACTGCAGGTTTTGCCTGATTTTAAAGGTTATCGCCTACCCCATCCCCTGTTTTGGAAATTTCAATCTGTGAACCCACAATAAGTACAACGTACCATCCTGACTTTTATAGATATATTTCACCAGAGTCCAATAACATAAATATACACATAAGCACACATAGCTTATGGAAGGAAGTGGCAAAATGAAACGAATGATGCACTTTAAGGAAATATACATTTAAGTACAGTATGCTACACAAAGTATATAAGGGTGCAATGATCAGGAATCGATACAATCAAGTACCACACCTGACCCAGGATATCAATGGGAAAGTGACAAACTCATAGTAAGACACCACAAACGATAGTCAAGAGGTCGGGCCTTGATAGAGATCACTTTTTTTCCATCAAAATTTGCATTGTAAATGTGGCCGAGTTTGCCCTCAGTGTATATATTGCATATTGTCTTGAGCAGCGACTCTTATACATTGCAGTACTCACGAAAGTGCACACACTACAAATGAACGATGTACCCTAAACTGCATTCCAACCAGCACATCAACATTGTCTTTTTTCATTTTGTAACCGTGAAAAGGACTTAATGTGATTCTTGGCCCCTTAAATACCTCGGGAAAAGTTTATGTTAGAATGCTAGAATCTGGCATCTCGCAACGTGGTGTTTCTGGGATTCTTAATGTGTCACAGAGTGTGATATCCCGAATGTGGAATCGTCATCTAACCCACACTGACATGACTGAGGACGCGCGACAGGGCTACATATCAACGTCAGGACCGTTTTTATTTGGTCTCGATGTCAACGGTTTCAGAACGCTACGTCCTTGAATAATGAGTTCAGGAACGGAACTTGAGTGTGCTTTTCTGCACAAACCTTGTGAAATAGACACAATAAGTTCGGACTCAATGTCAGGAGACCCGCAATACGCGACCCGTTGACGAGACAACACGTGCGGGACAGGTTAGACTTTGCCAGAAATCACGTCAGATGGACTATTCGTGACTGGACGCCAATGCTATCCACTGATGAGTCCAGATTCTATCTCGATTTTACTGATAGACATCAGTTGGCGTGGATAATGCCCAAAGTAAGATTTGATGAATTGAGTGTGCAGAACATGACCGTTATGGCAAGGGCTCAGTCATGGTTTGGGCAGGCATTAGCGTCAACGGAAAAACTGACTTGTACGATATTGAGAACGGAACATT
The DNA here is from genome assembly GCA_964019695.1 of Loripinus fragilis. Classification (NCBI taxonomy): domain Eukaryota; kingdom Metazoa; phylum Mollusca; class Bivalvia; order Lucinida; family Lucinidae; genus Loripinus; species Loripinus fragilis. Next base: position 107,622,288 of record OZ026515.1, read on the forward strand.
GACGGCATTGAGGTATTGCAATGAGATTCTCGATCAGTGTGTGAGGCCATATGCGGGTGCTATTGGTCATGGACGATAATGCCCGACCCCACCGAGCACGCGACACTAACGATTATCTGGAAAGTGAGGCAATCGTTTGTATGGAATGACCTGTATAATCACCGGATCTGAATCCGATTGAGCATGTATGGGACATTCTTCAGCGTGGGATTTCAGCAAGACCTGTGCAACCCAGGACTTTATAGGAGCTCAAGGATGCATTGACTGATGCCACAAATTCGGATACAGACTCTGATTACGAGCATGCACAGGAGATGCAATTGATGCCCGTGGACGCCATAAGCTCTATTAGGCAAGATTTTCGTTACAAATTTAAAACAATGTGAAAATTCATTCTTCTAGAGTCACCTGTGTTACGTCAAATTTTGGGGGTGCCAAGACGTTCGCTGTAGCCAACAAAGATGCGTTGACATTTGACAGTAGAATTACAAGTGTTTAAATGAATGGTACATTTTTTATCATTATGTTTCAATTTGGGATTCAATTGAATCATTTGTCAAAAATTATGTTGCCTTAAAAAAGTGATCTCTATCAAACTTTGAGTAGGAAAAGAAAATAAAGAAGCGAACAGTTTTCGATTCTGTTGGTCTACAAAGGGGTTTTCCATATTTGAAACGCGACATGTGATTTCCAACAGTGATATGTGCGACCAACAAAGCCTCAGATCAGCCTGCGCATACGCTCAGTCTGACCAGAGCCTTTGCTAGTCCCTAGTATTGAGCTACTGACTGATTTCTAAGCTTAAAAGGAGGCTATACAGGCTCGCCTGAGTCTATACTTGTTAAGATGCGACATTATTGGAAATCACATGTCGCGGCTTCTCTGATGTTGTTCACAGATATTTTTTATTATGTTCCAATAGGTAACGAAGCGTTGTCGCTGGCCGGGGAGAGAAGTGAGTTGACAACAACAAGGGTGAAGATTCCCTCCCTCCTCGACCTTATACAGAGACGACTCGATCAAAGTCAAGACAGCAGCGCTGACGAAACACAAACAAAACTAGTCAGAGACGTGGTGCAGGTTCTGCTTCAAAATAGTAACAGGTAATTATCGTGAAAAAGTTTGTGGTCCCTAGAATAAAAAAGATATATCTATACGAGGGAATGGCAAAGACGTTCTCCGCCCCTTGTACTTCGGGCTACCAGGAAATGAAAATTTGATCATTACTTTTCAATAAACAATGTAATCTCCCTTTCAAGGCAATGCACTCAGCCCATCTCTGTTCGAGTTTTCACATCCCTTCAACATAGAAGGCATTTTCCTGGTCCCCAAAGTATTCGTTAACTGCCTCTATGACGCCTTCATTGCTTCCATACTGTGTACCATGAAGGTGGGATTTCAGTTTTGGGAACAGCCCAGTCAGCATTCCAACAGCAGGCCGCCGGCAGCCCTCTTTTCTATAGATAGTGGCCCGCTAGCATAATTCCTCGGTGGCTCGCCATCGGATGTGCAATTTAGCGTCTGCCAACAAAACAAATATATCGGGCCGTCAGCAGGCCGATATCAAGTTTTTGGTTTCACTGTAAGACCATTAGGTTTTCTTCTATATGAATAATTTTCTTCTTTTTTAAGTCCATTTTAGTGTAGGACTGGCGCTGCAGCCAAAATATGGCATGGAGCAATAGCACACGTAAATATGAGCAGCGATACAAACTGTATCAGTTTATGTATTTGTGACGCTTCCTACCCCAAGAGCTGATATGAATCAATCCCAAGGCAGGCTGCGCCCCAGTCTTCTGCTATGATACTTTATTTATTTTAAGACTGGTTAATCCGGGCCCTTTGTTTCCCACTCATAAGAGTGGGTCCCTCAGGGGTCCGACTGCAAATACAAAATGACAGCAAACAGCATGTCAATATATCACTCCTCGGCTCTGCGTCCGTGCGAGGGTTAACATAGCACAGCCACAGTGTCCAGGGGCGAACGCTCCAGTTCTTAAAAGTTATGTTAAATACCTGTTGCTGTTTAAGGAGGTTTAAGCTTAATGCATTGTTTCCAAATTGTTATTGTATATTTGAAAATAGCTGTACATATTTGATTTTGAGTGCGAAGATCTAAAGTTTTGTCATTATTTCCAGTTTGAAGTAGGTTTGAATTTAGAATAATATTGGGTGTAATGTTTTGAAGTTCCAAAAGAAGGGCGGTACGTTCAGCATTATGAACTGTACAGGTTTCAAGTATATGTTGAAGCGTATTGGGACCAAGCCAACAGTCTGCACATCTTGGGATACTGCGAAAACGACCGATTTTGTGGTAGTATTCGCCTGTTGGCAGAATTTTATGCAAATATTTGAAGATTATAAGTTTTTCATTTGATTTTTGAATTTTGGCATAATTGTTCCAAATTAGATCCCAGTTTGCTGATGGATATTTTAAGGTTATGGTTGGAGAGTTATTCATCTTATTAATTATTAAGGTATATAGTAGCCTTAAATTTGGTATTTTCCATATATCATCATGAATTCTGTATTTTAATATGGTTGATTTAATGTGTTGATTTTCTTGAAAATTTTCAATATTATGTAGATATGTGTTTGCAGCATATGGTGCATGATAGAATTTTAAATTTAGGCCAAACCAATAAATATATAAATTTGCCCACGGCTGATCGAGATTGAGTTCTATCTTGCGTAAGGTTTGAATTATTATACTTTCTCGTTTGTGTAGGACCGAAGGCAATCCCAACCCTCCATGAAACATATCTTGAAATATTGTATTCCTTGATATTTTGTCATGACCAGACCATAAAAATTGAAATAGTAAAGTGTTAATTTGTTTTATGTAGTCTTTTGGTAAATCAGTAAATATCATTGTATATTGAAGTAAACTGAATATGTAGGTTTTGATAATTATTACTTTTTCAAAGAGATTAAAATAGCAATTGTTCCATTTATTAATGACTTGTTTAATTTTTTGAATCAAATAGAACTATGGCCCGGCTTACCCCGTCAGTTGTGGTTCTTGATCACCTAAATAATCGATAAGTCAATTGTCCCCCTTACACCGCGACTATGTTGCGAAATCGATTGTATTGGAGTCCAGGTATCGATGGTATTCGTCTCGCGTTGGTGATAATTGAAGCGTTAACCCCCAGTGTTTTATGGTCTTTATAAAAACAAGATTAAGAAAATTGACACCTGTGTTAACGGCAGCAATTATAATTGAGCCAGTGCATGAGATTTCCAACAATGTGGCATTTTGACAAGTGTAGCCTCGGACGAGCCTGTGCAGCCTCCTTTTAAGCTTAAAAACTCCAAATGATGTTCAGTCAGTAGCTAAAAACTCATAGAATATTCAAGCGACTAGCAATGGCTCTGTTCAGACTGCGCGTATGCGCAGGCTGATCTGAGGCTTTGCGGGTCGCACATACCACATTGTTGGAAATATCATGTCACGGCTCAATTAGGAATATCGTTTGGAGTGATCACGCAGCAGAACGTTCTTTAATTTGAATGTTCTTTTTATATCAGAACAATAAGGCATATCTCTATGATGTGAGAAGCAATAATATTTTCCAAAATGTTACATTTTTTCATGTTTACCCGTATCAGTAATGTTGATGCAAAGCCTGATCTGAGTCTTCTCTCGGTAAAGAATCATAGGTCTAGACTCGAGCCAATATACCTAATATCTCTATTTACTTTGGCGGTCTAGATTATACGATAAAATAAATCCAGCAGAATATTGTGAATATTTTCTTATCACCATTTTAACATTCGCTTTGGGCGCTCAAAAGAACCGTCTCATTGAGACAGTTATTCGAGTACATGTGCCCACATCATTTGCAGTTGCCTATATAAGAATACGTCACTGGGCCGAGGTTTGACAAAAAGGTCTGATCAGCGTATTCGCTTCAAGTTTAAAAAAATGCATATAATACAGAAATATAATGCAGACAGAAAAATGCACCAAAACTCATGAGAGCAGTCGCCATAGGCCGATCCTTATCAGCAGATGAGCGAACTCCCACTGAGTTCCCGCTGTGTCAACGTGAAAATGACCACATCATAAAACGCTTGAGCAGGTCAGTCCATGCATATATTCATGACAGTTTCTTGTCACCACTCCCTAGATGCATGAATTTTCAGTTAACCATATGCGAACAACAAATGCGCATAATAGTTTATCTGCGCAGTCTGATCAGCCCGATTGCTGTTTGCTGCTGAAATAGCGTTACCTTTTGTAAATTGTTTTTGGTCAGATATGGTTCTTACTGGTCCCGATCAGGCCGGTGTGAAGGGATTTGTTTAAATCTGTGCATTCTGAAAACAGCAGTCTGCGCTGTGCAATCTCACCAGGACCTTTGCCGTTCGCTCAAGTTGAAAATTCCCCGAAGAGTTAAATGGCCTCACTAAAAATTCTATCATAAGTTTACAATTTATTTAAATGTTAATTATTGCTAACAATACAGGCCCGGAGAGATGTCTTGATATGAAGTATCTGGATCTACACTGTTGCTTAAGCGGGATCCGTTTTCCAGATTATTCATTTATAGGAATCTTCGGCATAATATATGCATGTCTTTTACAATTCTTGCACAGCTGCCAAAGCGTAAACAATAGTAGAATTGCAAACGAAATTATTTGCGCAGTCTGAGCATCTGCCCATGAAGTGACAGTTTTGGTAGTATGACTGAAATAGGTTATTATACTATACAGTAAAGACCCTAAACGAGAAGCCGCACGACAAAACTAGTAAGATAGGTGTACAGTGAATTGAGACTGAGATCAGCCTGGGAGTCTGATGCATAACCATGTCGCATTTATTTATGCATAAGTTTTTAGTAGAAGGACAGTTTATACAGAGTCGTGTATTCAGTAAAACCCGTAAAATCAGTATTTCATTGCGATTAGCCTCAGGGATTATCTGACACCTTTGGATTATCGCATATCCCGTTATGAGCGTCTCAAAATCCTTTGTCACCTGAGTCACATCGAAAACGACCTTAACAATCGACGAACGCGGATCAAAAATCGCTAGAAACAGTGTTTTCGATTGCCATTTATCACCAGTCGGGTGACAAATAGCAATCAAAAACTCTGTTTCTAATTAGTCTGATCTACGTTCGCCGATCATATTTACGTTTGCGAATGTCGCCTATCCGGTGTGAAAATGAAGTACGAATATTCTGCCAGATGAAGTCTTCAAATTTATTTCTTTTGTAATAAAAATGCGTTAATAATAATAATAATAATAATAATAATAATATTAATAATAATAATAATAGTAATAGTAATTGCTATACTTAAATAATAAAAAAATGAAAAAAAAAATGAAGCAGCTTGTAATAAAATGATTTTTATTTCGGCGATTTGTCATGGTCAGTGGTATTTAACTTCTTACATTTTACAAAAAATAATATATATTTTTCACAATCATGTCTCCCAATCAGCTGAGCTTTCCCTTTCTTTCAAAAACGATGTTAAGATTTCTCGACATTATCTAAGCGTATCGAATAGTGCGGGAGCATTAGACCCGCAAACCAATAAGGACTTAGACATTTTTTCCGCCCTTTTAAACGCTTGGGCAAGAAGGCGCTAAAACTCAATTTTCAACCTAAAAATGACAGAACTAAAATTTAATTTATTTGTATGTAACTTATATGGTTGGTATTGTTGGATGATAGAGATACCATTTATAACTTATAAAACATCGAGAAAATATCAGAATATGATTTTTATTGGGTAATAAAATGCTCACCCTAAGCATTTTCATACAATTTACATAGAAATGAATGGGATTTTTACCAGTTAAAAAGATTAACAATTTGACAAAACTAAATATTAAGTTATTTCATATTTGTTTATATCATTGTAAAGATAAAACATTAAATTTTCTTATGATAACTTATAAAACAATGGCAATTTAATAATAAGTTAGTTATTGATAATTTATTTAAAGATTTGTATACTTTCCTGTGTAATTGATGCCACAGATTTCAACAGGTAAGTTGCTGGAGTGGTCATTATTCAAGGGAGATAATCGGGCAGCTAAAACCGATAACAGCTGATATTGTCCCATATGTTTGGGATCATAATTTTCTTTAATTTCATTTTTGCCAAATATAATTCCATAAACCTTAATTTTATTATTTTTGTGGCCGTGTTCCTTGGCTGTACCAGTACTGGCCGGGTGGGTTTATGCTTTTTGTGGTTCTATGTCCAGGAACTCCCGAAGGCTCAACCGGCAGTGGTTCTGGTTTTAAAGCGTCTCAGAAGATGGGCAACGGCTTAAAGTCTCATCCGACAGACTGGGAGAAGCCGGGAATCGAACCTGCGACCCCTGGTTTACAAGACATAGGTTTATCCCCTACACCACGGTGGCTTTTGTCTTTAAAAAGATTTGCAGGGGTAATTTCGGGAATTTTTATGATTTTATATACAGAGATCATTTTTAAAAAAGTGGAGATTTTCAGTTACAAACTAGTAAATATGAAAAAAATGCAAATCATTAATTGTATTCTGGAATATTTCTGATGAAAAATATCCCTTCACATAAACATTAATTCAATGTTTTGTTTTTATATTAAAATATTTCATATGCACATTGTTTAATAATAGTTTAATTTATACAGTTGCCTCCCTTATTTCAAATTTGGAACTACTTTTAAGTTAATGGGCCGCTGGCATTCCGCTAACGGTTTCGTGGAAAGGAAAGTAAGTATAAAATGACAGCACTAAAACATATGAACACAATTTTAGTAATCAAAGAACGAAATAGAAAGAAAATAATACTTATAATCACATTTTTTCAAAATTTGATTGACAGCGGGCCGATGGCGGGCCACTAACGGTTAGTATTGCTGAAATGCCGCCAGCGGGCCGATATAGCAATGCTGACTGGGAGATAGAAGTCAGAAGTAGTCATGCCAAAAGAATATAGGGAATGAGGAAGGATTTCAAACCCACATTCAGTCGCAGCAGTCATGGCAACTTGTGACGTGAGGGCAGGGACGTTGTCCTGTAATTAGCCTCGCCTCTTTCTAGCCTCGCCTCTTTCTTGCGATATCATGGGGTAGCCGCCTCAGTTTGCCTGCATACTATGCACCATTTATCGTGCAACCTTGCTCAAGATAATCAATCATGATCGTCCCTTGACTATCCCAAAATATTGAGGCCATCACCATTCCCTGCTGAATGAACCATCTTACGTTTCTTAGGAGGGGTGAGCCAGGTTTCTTCATTTGTTTGTTCTGCGTTTTTGACTGGCTCAAAGTGGAGAACACATGTCTTAATTTGGGTTACAACTCAACCGATAAAATTGCCCGCATCATCTTAATAGCAAGACAGGAGAAATCTATAAATATTGAGCTGTTTTCTTTTTTAATCATTGGTCAACATTCGCGGCACCCATCTAGCCAAAACCTTTGACATCCCTAAGATGTCGGTTAGGATTAATTGTACTGCCCCAAAACTTATGTCCACTTTAATGGCTATGCTTCACAGGTCTCGCCTTCTATCACACATAACCAAGGAGTACACGATCATGACATTTTCATCAGCAACGGCATCTTTGGCCAGACCGTCCATCATCCTCAACGCTCTCTCCCCCCTCTTAAACTCTGCTGCCCATTTTCGCTCTGTGCTATTAGAAATAGACTCCTTCCCAAAGTTTTCCATGGAGTCTTCATGAATTTCCTTGGGAGGCAGTTCCTCTTACAGAGGTACTTGATAACCGCTCTGATTTCAAGTTTCTCCATTTTGCAGATGTGTCGCACCCTCCTCTCTTAAAAGAACCAAGAATTACCGCATGCTTTTCACACTCCCAATGTCATTCAATTAGATTAAATGGCCGACTGACAAAGGTTTTAGTTCAATGAATCTCACCGAAGCATATCAAACCGAGAACTGTTTGATCACACCTCGTACATGTTCTTGGACGAAACGTAATTTCAGGGGTTTATTATGTATATAAACAGATAAGTAGAGGAGTTTACTATAATTGAGCCGCGGCATGAGATTTCCAACAATGTGACATTTTGACAAGTGTAGACTCGGGCGAGCTTCTGCAGGCTCTTTTTAATCTTAGAAACTCCAAATGATGCAGCCAGTAGCTTAACAATCATAAGATACTCAAGCGATAAACAAAGGCTCTGATCAGACTGCACGTATGTGCAGGCTGATCTGAGGCTTTGCTGGTCGCACATACCACATTGTTGGAAATCTCACGCACTGGCTCATTATCATAATGTTAGAGAGACAGCGAAATACCAGGCGAGGCCGCGTTTAGCTGCTCACATACGAGTCACTGAATTTTGGCTTTTCTTTTGGCAAATACAACACAAATAACATTTATTTTAATTTTATTTTAATCTCCACTTTGAACAAATGGCTACAATAAACCATCCATTTAGACGACAGCATTTGCATACTGATATGGCTTATACATTGAGCAAAAAATGATTGGTACAGGGCAGCATAGCACAATCGATAACGTGTCTGGCTACAGATGCGTTTCTGATTGCAGATCCATGGGTCGCGAGTTCGACCCCGGCCCGGTCCCATACTTTCGTGGAGATTGATCATGAAATAATTTCTATGGTCATTCTCCTCCATTCTACTGATTCAAGAAGGGCTGTTGTAAGTCCCAAGCGAAAGTATGTGCACGAAGCACTTGAAGCTTACTTAAAACGTGTGGTTAGGTGAACTGACCATCCCGAAATGTTCATAGCTGTTAAATGGGACGCAAAGAATCAAACCAAACCAAGTTAGCAAACACAAAAAAGTTGACTGGTAACAGGAATGGCATTGAGTAACAGGGGTTGCAATAATATGTTTATTTCAGTAACATGAATAACAACTAAACATAAAGATATTGATACATCAAAAGCAGCTTGTATATATGCACTTAAACTGTAATGTAGAAAATATGGCGTACTCAAATTTGGCTTTTAATAGAATTATACATGGTCAAACACAAACATCTTTAATATTTTACATATTGAATTATATTCAAAGTGTCATTCCTGTTATTTTTGACGACAATAACATGAATGGCAATTTACACTTGCTATTCTACAAGTCGTTTATGACAGTGGCGTAAGGTATTTCCCAAAATCGACAACACTTTCATTAACTGTTACTATAAGATACTCAGTAGTTTACAATCAAAACAATGACCTCACAGTCGGAATCTCTTTTTTTTTTTTATAGCACTTTGGTTTCTGGAAACAAAGGACTTGAACATGTTACACAATAATATTGATGTCTGTCATTGGTGGAATTCTATTAAAGATTTAAACCATGTCTGATTTGTTAATACTTTGTAAGCATTTTCTTATGAAACTGCAAGTCAACCTTCACTACTTTGCGATGGACAAGCAAATATAGGGTAGAGGTAACTCTTAATTCATTACCAATATGAACAACTATATTCAGTTTGCCTGTCGTCATAGTCGTAGGTGTTAGAATTGGACAATCGGTCACCTTAATTGATGCACAGGAGCTTGAAGTTCGATCCTTAAATCACCCCTATAGCCTCAAAACCAAAAGCTCACAATGTCATTACTACGTGATGACAGCGTGAGCTTTTGGTTTTGAGGCAATATAGGTGATATAAGGACCGAACTTCAAGCTCCTGTTATTGATGTCAAATTGACGTCGCATCGTCGTCGGAACTACGTTAACTCGACGTTATGTGCCTGCTGGGACCTAAAATGTTTATCCATAATTGGGTAGCTCGTTGTTAAAACTATAAAACGTATATTTGTGTCAGAGTAAGCCCTCCTTTTATCATTCAGTAGAAAGCGAAAACCAGAGGATCATAGGTACAGAAACGCTCACCTGATACTGAGTCAGAAGTTTGGAAATTTTATTAATATAAGCCCTTCTTACAATCATAGCTTTTTCCTGTATGTTTAATGATTCATATTTCATGATAAATTTTTGTCGCTTTCTGTGACATATCATCTGTGTCTACATGGTATGAAAATGTCAAACATAGGACGTCCTTGGAACATATTAGTTAAAACGTAATTGAATTTGTGTGATGAAACTAATTTTAAGTACAAAATAGTGTTTATATGAAAAGCTGCTATAATACTAGACATGCGCTTTAAAAATACGTATTGTCGTGCCAATAAAGAGTGACAGTGACATAATCTTTTGTTTACAATTGTTAAGTAAACATTAACTTGTACACCCCACTAGCGCTAACGCGAATCGATAGATCACTTGTGTATTAATCATATCCACAGGATAGGATTAATACACAAGTGATATATCGATCAGAAGTCCCTGATAACTTTGTAAACAAAACATGACTTCACTGACACTCTTGGCTGGCAGGACAGTATAACCTTACATCAAATGTGGTGGTAACTTAGTCTGGCTTCAGGCTCAGAGTTCAAGGTAGACTACTCCTACTGGACAAAACTTATCACCTTCCTGCTTGGCTGCATCTGGTAGCTTTGTCAGAGAGGTAGACACTATTAGAATATAGGACCCCAGTCAAAAAGTGTAACAAGCTCCAACAATGTAAATATACTTAAGGAATAAAGAAACGCAACAGACAAAAATATCATTTTTGCGTGTTTAAATGACGGTTTGGTTAAATCTCTTTTGAAAATTTCTTATTGAGTATTTATAGCATGTGATGAAATACCAAAACGTCATTTTAACGCTACATTTTACGCTACAAGACCAAAACATATGAAAACGTAAAATGTGACATTAACGTCAGAATAAAGATCAAGAAACCCCGTCTTTTCCATGTTTGGTTATTTGGTGCCAACTTGACAATGTGCAAATTAAACAAACGTCCAATCATATTCGTAATGCAGTCAAATATTGCGTCAAAACACGCTACTTGAATGGCAAGATACACAATGGTAGTGAATAAATGATAAACGTCACTTAGAACCGTCGGGTTTGGGTCGCTGGTAAATATACGGAATAAGATAAACCTACAGGCATCAGAACATGCTTTCTTGGGAAAAACTGACTTTTCAGATACCGTTGTAATACGCTGGTTAGGTGTTTTTATTGACGTTAATCAAACAAAACACGACATAATGCAAGAGAAAACACCTGATTACATGCAGAGACTGAACACCAAACTTTTTAAATGTAACCTTAGCTTTGTCACTTGACCATTTTATCATTAGAAAAACACATACACATCATGGAAACCATTAAAACGTAGGATATCGAATTTTGACGTCAGAATTGAGTTTTTTGACGTCTGAAGATCGCAAGTCATAATTCTTGAACAAAACGTCCTTGTAATGAATAAATCTCAAGCAGAAAAGAAAGTTTGCACGTTTCACGCAGTATTCAGAGTTGACGTTAATGACGTTAAGCCGTTTCAGAATCCTACAGAAACGTCGCCATTTGATCATTTCCTTGATCCGCAATCTATGCCAAGACTTTTTAAAACAGTAAACCGATGGTTGAGTCAAACTTTGGTTGTATTGACCCTGTTTCAGCAGCTTATTACAGGGGGTCAGGCTGGTTACGCGCATACAAAAATGATTACGTAATCCATAATTACGTTAAACCTGCTGTAATTTGACTGACACATACTGCACCTGTGGATAAAAATCATTTGCACTAAAAACTTGCATCATATTGTATGCTTACAATGGCTCGAATTGTTTGTTGCGTTTCTTTATTCCTTAAGTATATCAATTCAATTCAATTCTTTATTCACTCTAGGTCAACATAGTCAACAACAAGAGGTATAATACAGATAATTGCATGCATGAAAATACATCATGGCGGTCATATTGTTCAGTAATTTTTGTTTATTTGTTTGTTTGATTTCATTCTTTACGTCCACTCAACAATCTTTCAGTTATGCGGGACGGGTCTTCCTGGGTTGAACCAGTACTAAGCTAGGATAAATGTGTCTGGCTTAAGGACCACAACGCAGTGACGCCGGTGAGGCTCGAACCCGCGGCCCTTCGGTCTCGGGTCAAGCACTCTACCACTGAGCCACTGCGCTCCCTATGTTCAGTAATTAGATTCTCTCTCTCTCTCTCTCTCTCTCTCTCTCTCTATATATATATATATATATATATATATATATATATATATATATATATATATATATATATATATATATATATATATATATATATATATATATATATATATATATATATATATATATATATATATATATATATATATAAATAATGTCTAACCATAAATCCCTGTTATCTGGTGGAGCACAACATATTCTCTTTACTTTACATAGCTAATTTTCATAACCATACATATATATGATTCAAGACTGATCCAGCGAACACCGCTCTGGACCTTCTATGACTAGACCTTGGATGTGATGTCAGGCCAGGAATGGTTCAGCGCCGTGGCGCCAAACCAAACCCGGCCCGACCTACATCAGTATTTGAATTAAGCAAGTTTGTCAGCGTTATAAATATTATATGTATTATATTAGGGTAGAGGCATTGGTTTCTCTGTAAGGAACCACCCGCCAGTTAGACGATTATCAGTTAGACGGGGGCAATCTAGGTGGTACCTGAGAGGCCGTAACCATTCAACTGATTTGTTTTTTAATTGTACTGCATCAAGGATAACAACAACCATATCAGGTAAAAGCGCTTAACATTTTTATCTCTGAAAAAAAGTTGGCCTAATGTTAAACTGCTTTAGTAAGAATATTAGTGTAAGTTTACACCTAAATGGGTGGCAGCACAGGTTCCACCACCAGTCAGGTGCATAACCTCCAAAAGTTAAAAAATATATCACTTAAAGCAGTTAACTTTTTTTGCAACAAAAACGAAAGTAACCTGTTTGAGTGAACGTGTCTTTTTTCATCTTCATATTCCCGAGTTACCGCAATTTTCACGGCCATGTGAGTAGTTTTATCTGAAAGACCTATTAAATAACTTTACGATTATGCAATAAAATTTTGTATGCATCGTCTATAAATAAGTACGCGAAGTCATTGAAATTCAGAAAATAAGCTCTTTTTTAACCTGAATAAGTTATATTGTTGACGGCTTGCAATTTGACCTTGGCCTAAATAATTTCAGATGTAACTTAAATAAGTTACTTTCTGTAGCATCACTTAGAAATTATTGTTAAAAAGGCACAATTTTAACTTCCTCAAGTGATATATATTTTAACTTTAAGGATCATTCACTTTGATGCTAATTGTTTGAATCCAGCGGTATCTGCTGGTCTATGTTGTATTTAAGTTTCATTGTTTAGTTATATGTTGCAGAGGGCCGCAAGGTAGAATAGTTATCTTAGCTTATTGTGTCACCCTCTATAAAAATGTATAAATAAATAAATAAATTAACTTATAGAAGTCATGTCTCTGACTGAGCACTTTAAGCGTTAAGTTACACGTAATTTAAAAAGCGTAATGGTATTAACCCTCAAAGCGCCAATCACGACTACAGCAGGCGGCAAATTTTGTGACATCTTTTTCCTAATTTTCGAAAAAATAAGGTATGACAGTTCATGAGAATTGTCTGCCAGCAGACAATTCTCATGAAATATCATGCTTTATTTGTTAATTTTTGAAAAAGCAGCAAAATTTGAAATTGTTGTCTGCTGCAAAATGTAGTTGGCGCTTTAAGGGTTAAATGGAACGTGTTGGCTCAGCGATAGAGTGTTACTGCTAGTTAAAAAAATAACAAAAAACACACACACACAGGAAAATGTTCCAACATGACTTAATTTCTTCACTGAAATGTAAACCATAAAACACACAAACTAATATTAATATACACGTTTTATATCTTGTAGGCATAAGCGTTACTGTTGGCAATGGTGGTGTGCAAGTGATAGGGCAACACAGACAGCCACAACAGGAACGACAACAATCAAAACAACTACAGAACCAAGTACATCATCAAGTCCAAATTATTACGGCTTTTTCCGAGCTCTTCTTAGAAGACTATTCGGCTGGTTGGGATGAGGAAGTGTCTTAAACGACGCATATGTTGATCACACCGGATAGGCGGTAATCGAAAACGTTAATACTATCGACGAACGTTGATAAAAAAAGTTTGAAACAGAGTTTTAGGGGCCGGATGCTTTGGCTGTTTGTCGGGGCCACCGGGGTTTACCTGTTGGATTTCTTTTGCTCCAGTATTCAGATTTATTTACTGTTGAGTCCTTATCTTTGCTTTATCTCCTTGTTATTTTTTGATTTATATGTTTTAGGAGATGATGCATTGATACGTTAGGGGTCTTTCATGCAAACCAAATATCTATGTGTCTTGATCCACATCTGAATTAAGGGTGAGGTTGGCGCCGTTAAACCGGTTTAAGCCCTCCAGTAAAATATTTTACTGGCCGTTCCAAGGCGGTACTTCTTCTCTGGATCTTTTATGTTTTTGTTCTGTCTTGTGTTTTCTATGTCTTTGTGCGCGTCTGTTTATATGTGCTTTGTGGTCACCTGCTGGGAAAGGGCTGACCTCTTGGCTCTTGACGATACATGTAAATGGTAATCGAAAACTCGGTTTCTTACAAAAGTTGATCCGCGTTTGTCGATTGTTAAGAGCGTTTATGATTGCCGCCTATCCGGTGTGTTGATGAACTTTGCTGATGAACTACATTTTGAGCCAGTTGTTGGTACATCTTATGTATTGCAAGTGCATGCATATAAGCCAAAGACGAGCATGAATGAATTCGCAGGCTCGTATCAACCTTCGTTGTTTGAAGTGGGTAAGAAACTCAGGCGAAAACTTAGACATATAGCCCAATTATATATATGTGGGTGCATGTTTGAAAAATAGCTTTTAGCAAGCAGCATCAGCTCAGGCGAGGTTGTGCAAATGTACGGTCTCATCGGCTTCTTCGCTGTTTATATACACTATGTATTGAAATGGGTAGAATAGGAGCTAGTTAAGCCAAACTAAGTAGCTGTGAATGCATGTTTGAAAAGTAGTAAGCAGCGGAGGCTAAGGCGAGGATGTGCAAATGTGCAGTATCGCCTTGGCCTTCTCTGACCACATGCATAATGTACTGTTTTTGTTTGTTTGATTACGTCCCATCAAGAACCTTTCAGTTATATAGAGACGGGTCTTCTAGGATTGAACCAGTACTAAGCTAGGATAAATGTGTCTTGCTCAAGGACCATCACGCAGTGCAGCCGGTGAGACTCGAATGTAATGAATTGAAGGGTGTGAAAAACACCAGCCAAACACGTAAGACAAAAATCCCGCCTATACTCATCAAAAGTTCTAATCGGTCACCTACATTTTATCAAATGTCTTAAAACCTTAAATGAAATGACTGCTCTTTTTACATCCGGACATAGCCTGGCCCCGAGGCTATAACATTTTTCCATGCTCAACTCAACTGAGTACGAAATTTATCCTGCTCATAAATGTTAAAATTCCAACACTTGTTGGCATTTTAACATTTATTAGCTTGATGAATACAACATCTGAGAGACTTAAAGCTGGAAACTTTCTCATTTGTTGGTATTTTTGTTTTATGATCAGTTGAAATTTCGTGCTCAGTTGAGTAGAGCATGGATTTTTTATAACCTTGGGACCAGACGTGTCATTTACCTTATATCAATGAAATATTGGCGAAATGTGTAACAGTACATGCAGGATGTTCATTTGAATGTTAGTACCCACATTTTAAAAAATCGAAAAATATAGCATTTTGTGACACTTTACGAGACCTGACTTTTTTAAGTGGCCCATTTTCACCCTCAACACGATTTAATTTCTAAAGTCAAACTCATATTGAACTTTTAAGTGCTGTAATGAACACTCCATCTACCATCTACATTGGGATCCTCGCTGTTGGTCATAGTGTCAAAACTTACCCCACCATCCAATACAAATTCTTATTATTTTTGAAAATGAGGGCAATTGTATTCGTCATAGCCTCCCGAATACCATATTATGACTTATGTTTAGCTTTTTTGCGTTAACGTTTACTATCATACTTACTTCTTGCACACCGGAAAAGGATATCTGATATTTTACTCTGGGATAGAAAATCTTTTCTTGCACACCGAATAGGGGTATCTGAGATTTTATCCTGGGTTAGAAAACCTTATCTAACCCAGGCTATCTCAAACAGGCTG
This sequence comes from Loripinus fragilis, assembly GCA_964019695.1. Lineage (NCBI taxonomy): Eukaryota > Metazoa > Mollusca > Bivalvia > Lucinida > Lucinidae > Loripinus > Loripinus fragilis. The sequence continues at coordinate 107,638,375 of OZ026515.1, forward strand.
TCATGTGAGGGCAACATACATTGGTTGTATTGGAACTCACGCGCATTGTCGTCAAGTGACGTCATTATTGTGTTAAATTGTATTTTAGCGTATTCAGGACTTCTGGAAGCTTATTCTCAAATAAAAAAACAGCGGTGAGCAAGAAAAAGAATCCATTATTCGTGTGAGGGTAGGATAGAAAAATCAGTCCCTCGGATCACCATTTGTCATCACTGGGCAAGCCTCGTGATGCCAAACAGCGATCCTCGGGACAGATTTTTCTATCCTACCCTCACACTCATGATTGATTCTTATAATCTTACCCATGCTATCTTACCCAGGACGTCAAGTAACGTCATCATGTGAAATTGCCTCTATGCGTATTCAGGTAGCTTTCCACTAAATATTCATGAGGTGTGGCCACGCCCTTTTTGGGGAGGAAGTAGTCTTCAGAATAAAACTCCTGTTGATCATTCCATTGGTCATATTCCTTTTGCTTCACTAGAAGGTGATAAGAGGCCAGATAAAATAAATTAAAATCCAGAGAGTTTGAACATTTTATGCTATAAGCAGAATAATAATGTTTGGATTTTTAGAGTAGCCCCTCAGATAAAAATCATCTATTTATTTGCTGCCAGACAAGGGTGTTTACCAACTTATCAACACATGACTAATTTTTGAGATGGGAAACATCCATGTTTGTCAACATAAATCAAATAAGTAATGGCAGATCTTTCAAATAAAACATTTTTGTGAACATTGTATGTGTGAATCGATTTTGAGAATGGATTATTTTACTTCTATTTTTCACTGTCGGCAATGGAGAAATATTTAGTGGAAAGCCTCCTATTCAGGGACTTCTGGAAGCTTATTTTTAAATGAATAAATAAATAAATAAACATATAAAACAGTGGTGAGCAAGAAAAAGAATCCATTATTCGTGTGAGGGTAGGAAAGAAAATTCCGTCCCTCGGGATCACCGTTTGTCATCACTCGGCAAGCCTCGTGATGCCAAACAGTGATCCTCGGGACGGATTTTTCTATCCTACCTTCACACTCATGATAGATTCTTATATTATTCGGAAATGCGATAAAACACATGTAAACGATCAGAACTTTTGTTAGGTTTATGTATGTATAGATTCACGTACCAAATTCTCTTGAGGTGGCTTACTTTTTACTATATGATCACAACAATTTCCCTTATTAGGATAAATAGAAGGAATTTTCCTTTTCAAAATCTCAGTTTAGATTTTGAAGAGATTTTCCGTAGTAACTTAGAAACATTGTTTTCTCATTCATGGGATACCAAGAAACAATTTGGCACCAATGAAAAATTGTCATGGGGGTGCAAGGTAGGTCAAATTAGATTCTGAGGTATAGGATACCCCATTTCAGTGCTAATTTGAGAAATTGCCTACCCCGGGGGTATTCCGCTGCGCATAGCATTTTTTAAGAGTTTGATTTTTGAATTCAGCATACTTTTCTACAAAAGAACACATCTTCAAACCTTTTGGCCTCAGCCACTTGATTAAAAGTATTGCTGGCTCTCGGACTATTACATGACTGTCAGGTACGGGACAGGACTTCAGAGTTCGAATTATAATGATTTTGCTGTACCTCTTACCAGTTAATCAGGTCCAGAGGTTATAAAACCTTGTTCATGCTCAACGCAGCTGAGCACGACATTTATCCTGCTCATAATGTTAAAATGCCAACAATGTTGGCATTTTAACATTTATAAGCATGATAAATACATCTGAGAGACTTAAAGCAGGAAGGTCTTCTTTATTTGTATATAGTTTAGATTTTAGGAGCAGTTGAAATTTCGTGCTCAAGTGAGTTGAGCGTGAAAAAGTTTTATAACCTCGGGGCCTGATTTTAGAACTTTCTTAAAACATTTCTCTTTTCGTTTAAATAACTATTCACCCTTGTTGGTGGCAATTTTTGTTGTCTGCTTATAAATGTACAAACAATTTTGGACCCAAATCTGGATTCATCATACGCTGGTCCTTATCTAGATCCAAATAATAAATCGTCTACACCGTGTGTTGAAGTTGTTTTTAAAGTTGGTGTTTTCAAAAACAGGCAGCAGGAATAGATGGACACTGATAAGATAAGGTTTTATAAATGCCTTGAGTGTCTTCCATCAATTTTTATAACACTTTCTTTTCCGTGAGTTTGTCAATCTGCTCCTTTTTGATTTAGGCCTAAATGAAATATATGTGTGGTTCTTGTTGCATACCAACAAAATTTAGGGTAGGTAGGTAGGGAAATTATTAAATTTTGTTATAACATTTAACAGAGAAAAAAAGTGACAAAATCTGAAAAAGTGCCTATTTTAGGTATTTTTTCTCCAAGACCATTTTAATGTTTAGGATAGGGTTTTAAAAAATAGGGTAGGTAGGCCAACAGGAACCACATGTACATTTCATTTAAGCCTTACGATACGTATTGCGTTGGTGATCATATTTATAAATAATTTGTAATTATCAAAACTATAAGCATTTATAGATTTTTGAATTTATTGAAGACTCTTTCCCTTTCTTAAAAGGTTTCTTATACGTGTAGTCAACCAAGATGGGTCCGATGGCCTATAAATCATGGTGTTGTTTGAAACAGCTGCACATTTTTGTTTAAGAAATTGTCACACGTTATTAGGTACAATGACTGGTAAATGGAAAATTTTCTATGTTAAGAATTAGAAAATAAGCAATGACAAAAAATATAAAAGAAAATTTTATTGCTTGTGAACTCTCGGTAAAGAGGCGTGGTACTATATCCAACCAATGACCCGTGAATTTCATTTTGCATTTTGCTGGATTGAAGATTGATAATTATATCAAATACAAAGCTAATTTGTTTGGAAACAATTTTTTCAAAGGTAAACAAAATAGCCAAAAGAATTTTGAATGTCCTTCAATTGTTTTTCGGAGTATACCTGGTACGTCTTTTCATTTAAACTCTAAGCTTCTACTGTATACGGGTTATTTTACCCTATATTTATTGTATATGATTTTAAAATGAATAAAACAATTAATAATGTATGTAAATATATTTTGTGTTTTGAGTTCTACTTCAAAAAAATTCATTTTTTAGAATGATGCATTAAGTATGGAATTGTCGTTGTGTCCTAAAGACGTCAGGGCTTGAAGGCGTCTTTGTTGGATAGAGAAATCTTACTAAAGGCGTTGGAATTTCAACCAAGCAAAATGCTTGCTGATTTCTAATCTCGTGGGTAAAATGGGCCTCGACTCATTAACGGTACTCTTGTCAACTTTTTTAGGCTTTTCCATTTTACGAAAGTGCTCACGAAACCTAATCTAGACGGATCAGCCAGTTTGTCCAACAAATTGCATGCCACTTCAAGTTATAACATAAATCAGATCAGACGAAGTTCAGTTCAGTTCATATCATTATTATTGATTATGGAAAACTGTCTACCATTTACAAATGATGTAATGGTAATTTTAGTACATAAATGTGTGCAACAGACACATTTCTTGGCATTGAACTTAGAAACTTAGGATACATGCCGCGCCTTTTGAACGCATTAAATGGTTTAGTATACTTTCTGATAATAGGTGACCTGAGAAGTAGGAAGCAAATCATGACCTGAGCATTGTGTGTCGCCAGGCTTAAGTAAAATTTTAGTCTATTCTCCACAGTTTTTAACATCTTTATCATGCATGGAAAATTCAAATTTGTTACCTACGTTACCTTATTTATGTATTAATACTCTTGGTAGTTAAACGTGCTTTTTTATCATTATTTGATTTAATAGCGACAAAGAAGGGACTGTCCACTACAATGCAATGTAAATTGTGAAAAATGCGCATGCCAGTAGAACTTGCATGCTCATTACATACTTAATTATACATTTTACCATATCCTATCGCCAGTTACAAGTCACAAATAGCTTCAAATATGTGAAAATGGAAATTACTCATCAGAAAAGAGATATCTATCGCACATCTAAGTCTGGGGAACATGGATTATTCTAATATGAAATATATTAAGTCAATATACGCATTTTCATAAAAGAATGTGGCAAAAGTAACCCTGATGATAAGTTATACATCTCACAGATGTCTCCAATTGATGTTTCTGTCAAGCTCAAACAGTTAAGACTCAAATAATATTATTCATGATAATAATATCATCTTGAATTTCGTAAACTGCCATTTTCAATTCAGTAGGGTAATATTGATTACAGTTCATTTAAAGACAACTGACAGAGGAAAACATGGTAAACATGGGTTTCGGAGGCCCCAAGACATGTCATTGACTGAACAAAGTTACCAAGTTATTTCTTCTTTGGGTTCAGGAACCTTGGTCTGGAATTACAATGCCTCCTTAAAGGTAAGCAAGACTTAAGTTAAGTATTGATATTTCTACATGCTTTATTAAATGCTAAATATTTTGCCTGGATCGATGTGGTATTTGTGGTCAAAGATATCATTATGATCTTCAGGAAAATTAAACTTATTTTGATTTTTAAACGTTATATTTCGCATCCTGAAAAATCAATACTTAACTCAGTTTTCCTTAACTTTAAGGAGGCATTGTAATTCCAGGCCCTGTGTCTGGAATTACAATGCCTCCTTAAAGTTAAGCAATACTAAAGTTAAGTATTGATATTTTCAACATGCTATATTAAATGCTAACTAAATTGCCTGGATCGATGTAGTATTTGTGGTCAAAGATATCATTATGATCCTCAGAAAAATTAGAACTATTTTGATTTTAATCAGTTTTAAACGTTATTTTTCGCATCCTGAAAAATCAATACTTAACTTAAGTCTTCCTTAACTCTAAGGAGGCATTGTAATTCTGGGCCCTGGTCCATATATATTGAGCCACTATCGGCAATTGCGTATAAAATATCACCTATGTAACGCTGACAAGCGGAAAAATAAATCATACGGGTGTCTTTAATTAATGTTTATGACTAGGTCAAACACATAAAGTTCAAATTATTTCATTAAATTATATTGTAAAATATTTTATTAATATTTTATTTTGTGTACTACTTTTTTCAATTTTTGTAGGGTTACATTGATTACAGGCCAAATACAGAAAATTGACCTCAGAAAAACTTAGTAAAACATGGGTTTCTAAGGCTTCAAGACATGCTCCTGACTGAAAATAGATATCAAGTTTTTCTTCCTTAGGTGCAACAAACTCGCAAAATAGCACATAAATCGCAGTTTGGCCTCTAGACCAAATAATTCAAACTGTAACTACTGTAGATAATGCTTTGTAAGATATGCCATGAAAAAATCAGCATTGCTTAGCAATGCAAAAAAGGCATGATGCGATATGGGCCATTCTGAAACTTGAAGACATTATGGTACTTAAAGAGACTATAAGTCTGCAACTAACATTATATGCCTTCTTATTAGAAGCAAATGTAATCTTCCTTAGTGGAAAAGTTACTTGCGAAATGCATATTTGTTCAACTTTACCACATTTTGCCATTATCGTTTACAATATGTTATTGGTAATCAGGAAAGGAATTCTATAAGCATGTTGCTTCCATTCCAATCCTTGTAAGTTAAACACTGTTAACATCTGTTTGATAATGTCAACTGTTCTTGCTAATAAAATATGTTTAAACTAAGTCTGCAACTATGAACATTTTTCGATTTTTTTTTATTTTCTTTTTAAATCATTTGTAAAAGAAGAATTAAGTTATGTTTTCACAATAAATCTGTTCACTATAGCTGAAAACTGCCCGAAAAAGTGAATTATCTTATAAAACAGGTGTGTTTTTCTCTTGTTGATAATTCTTTGCGTCCCTCCAATAATTATAGACAGTTAATTTTAACAAAAATGCTGTTGTTTTGATACTGATAACTTGTTAAGATTTACGAAATTGGTAAAATGTATATATGAATTTTAGTTTTTTTACTGTGCTCTTGAAAAATAGAAACATTAGTTCTAAAATTAAACGATCAAAAGTTACAGACTATGCAGCTTTAATAATGTGATCAAGTTTCATAGAAATATAATCAAAACTCTTCATCTTAGAGAGCAGACTTCGTTTCAACCGACGATTTTTCAATACGCAATCGACGACTGGTAACCTCGATTTTGAACTCAGGTTATCTTTAAGCTTTTGTCATCCAATCGGCCAAAAGTGTTTTATAAATTGAATAATTATTGTAATTTTAATCCAGATTGTCCGGTTTCGCAGATAATTTAACTCTTAATGCGTCAATCGCAACAAAAGTCATCAACTATTCTCGTCTGCTGAAATGTTTAAGAAGCCTCTATGGCAAACGGTGTGGGCCCAGATCAGACTGCTCCTATAGGAGAAGTCTGTTCTGGGTCCACGCTGTTTTCTTCTTTACTTAATTCGTCAGTAATGTTAGGCAAATATTTGCAGCAGACGACTTCAGCAGATGACATTTTCAGATGCATTTTGTTCTTGGCGCTTTAAGGGTTAAAATCGATTTGCGGCACACCTACCCTGTATTGATATCCTGTTTTGAGGAAACAACGACATTGACCATAGAAATGCGTTTGAATGAAGGAATATTACTTCTTCTGTTTTTATTGGGTAAGTTAATTATTACTGCTTATGTTTCATAATTATGTTTGATTATAAACTGATGTGATGTTGAAGAGACCAAGTCTGCAACTATGAACATTTTTCAATATTTTTTATTTTATTTTTAAATCATTTGTAAAAGTAGAATTAAGTTATGTTTTCACAATAAATCTGTTCAATATAGCTGAAAACTGCACGGAAAAGTGAATTATCTTATGAAAACAGGTGTGCGCCCCTCCAATAATTATAGACTGTTAATTTTAACAAAAATACTGTTGTTTTGATACTGATAATTTGTTAAGATTTACGAATTTGTAAAATGAATACCTAAATTTTAGTTTTTTACTGTGTTCTTGAAAAATAGAAACATTAGTTCTAAAATTAAAGATCAAAAGTTACAGACTATGCAGCTTTAAGTAACCGGTGCGACAATTGACCGGTACACTGTATCACTAAAAGCACATGAAATCAACGAGATTACCAAGATAATCACTGCGGGTAACATTTTCCAAAAGACACATTAGTGGCAAGTATTATGTATTTCAATGTGCATGTGCATGTGCGCGAATCCAGAAAGTTTTGTCAAAGGGGGCTCAACGCTGTCATTGTTTTTCTTTTATAAAACAAAGCTGATAAACGAGCACATTGGTCAACGGAAACGCCAAGGCTTCTTGCGAAACGCTTAGGCTTCTCAAAGTGAACGCACAGGCTCCTAGAACAATGGCGGATTGGTGATAGTAAAAAAAAGTATAAGACATACATGTACATGTACTTTCGATTTGTTGTACATTTGTTCACCCATCTTTAAATGCATCGTGCTTTAAAGTACGCCATACCCATTTGCCCTTGCAACCGCAGATAGTTTAAGTCCCTTAAATTTAAAACGAATTTGTAGACCCATATTTTGGCGTGCAAGTGGTTTGGGTTGGGTCTGAAAAACCCCTGTCCATCCCAGCCGCCGAGCTGCCGAGTGCCGACCTACATGGTTTACTTTTTCAACTTCATGCTCGGTGGGGATATATCATAAAAACATTCATCACATAGACTAAAAGCAATTAGTGGAACATTAATAATAGTAGTGGATAGCAGATTCTATTGTCATTTTATTCCTCGCAGGTGGTCTGAAAACCACAGCAAAGTGAATGACGCTTTCAGATGATTTTTAAAGATCTTCATTGGGATTTTAGGAGTCTGCAAACGATTTTGGCAAATAATGTGAAAATAACTGATAAATGAACAAAATGTAGAAAGAGGTCTTACTTAGCTTTAATTTCAGCAAAAATGATCATTTCCCCAAGGTCCACATACACTTGATTACCAACAATTACCGAAAACGGACATATGTAAACGGCCCAATACCACAATGTACTATAACGCAGTTAGCAAAATTGGGCGACCATCGATCCGCCAACAAAAGGTCATTCCAATATGTCACATGTGGGCCGATGGTGGGCACAGGTTGTATGCTGGCTGGGTTTACTACAATAAAAGCAGCCAGCTCATTAACTATTTGGACCGTCTCAACATGACCTTAGCTGTTGACTGGGTCCTGGAACCACAATCAATGGTGACTGTTCTATTTGGAGCACTAGTTCCCTGCCATAAAGGCTATAGACAAACAGCACAAACATAGAGCAGACAGCTAATTCAGAAGCAGTGCAGTCTGATATCAGGGTCTTCCCTGTTTCCATGTCACTGGTGGGCCGATGGTGGGACGATGTTGTATGCTGACTGGGTCAGTACCTCCAAATATATAAATGAAATTGGGAAAGGGGATGGGTTCAATATTTCAAGACTGGGGTAAAATCATACTTTAATTGTGGGTGGTTGAGGGTGATAAAGAGGGACCACCTCATATCTTACTGCATATCAGCCCAGCACACTTGTAGTGGAACCAGTTCTGACATGTTTTGGTATCGTACTGCACCATTTAGGAACTCACACAAAGCTTCACAATCTTAAGTGTCAAACTTAGACATACCTGAAGTAAAGAAAACGCCACCTTTAGTAGAATTTTAGTATTACACGAACTTTGAAGGCGGTTGTGGGTGGTCACTCTGTTTCACCCCGCAACCACCCCCAATTAATGTATGGTTCCATAGTAGTGAACTATTGAACTCACACCCTTTCCCCATCTATTTATTATATATGCCGTGGTATGGGATTTCCAAAAATGTAGTATGTGCGACCAGCAAAGTCTCAGATAAGCCTGCGCTTACGCACAGTCTGATCAGCGCCTTTGTTATTCGCTTATTGGAACTTCATTTCTAGACTTGCTACAAGCGAAATTTCAATTTTCTAGCTAGTCTGTGTAGCTGGGTAGGCTGGTTTGAATCTCGCTTTGTCGGAACCCCCGAAGACCCAGCCAGCATACAGACTGGGCCGACGATCGGTCCACCAGTGACACGCCATTCGAGTGACTTGTTGGCGGGTCGATGCTCGCCACTGAATATAGCACATGGTCGTATTGGGCCTAGTGACAGCGGTCCATTTCGGTAATTGTTGTTAATCAAGTGTGTATAAATAGATCTGAATGTGGCCTTTGGGGAAATGATCATTTTCATGAAATTAACGCATCTGTATCCGTGCACGATGCCAATGAACATGTACTCAAAAACACATCCAACGTTTACATGTACCTCTTGGGCATCGTCGTGAGTGTTTCCTTATTTAAAAAGTGTGATTAACTTGCATTCTGAGCTTTATCAAGTAATAAGATAATGGCATTTACCACATAGGCGAGGAGAGCAGGCAAACATTCGTAAGAGCCTTCGATGCTCGAATACAAAAAATCAAGATTAAGTTTACTGATGAACGCCACAGCTAAAAATGAAGCCTGGGAGCCTTTGCTTTAATAACGAAAAAACTCGCATCTCAAATGCCTAACATAAATTTGACGAATCCATGCATAGATCCAGAACGGAGATTTAGGTTGGACCCATCACTGAAGTAGAATCTTGACTCTCCTTCCCCCATCTACACGAAAAAAGAAACCATGATCCGCGTCTGCGAACCTCTTGTTGTCTGTACATGTACATATTAAGGTCGCCGGATAAATTGACAAAGAAATAATATTTATACAATGTCTTGTTCCTGTAAAATATGTTTGTACACGAGTTGAAACGTGTGCTGATAGATAACCTTACAAACAGTTAATTGGATTATTTCGTCATAGATTAAAACCTTTCAAACCATACATTGAACCACACGCTATAGGACCCTGACCATATGCAATATTTTTCGAGCCGCACAAAATGGCAGACAGGGTTACAAGAAATACCGCCACTGGGGATTCTGTTGGTGTATTTCACAGGACCAGCAGGCCTCAAGGTTATAAAGCTTGAGTACATTCTCAGACTCAAAATAAAGCGCAATGATTGGCTGCTTGCGGACACGTGTCCGCAAGCAGCCAATCATTGTGCTTTATTTTGAGTTTGAGCTTGTACTCAAGTTTTATAACCTTGAGGCCAGGTGGGAAACATGTTCTGCTCTGTCATTGCACAGACCATGTAAGTGCATGTGATTTTTATCCAATCAACTGCACACTGGTTAACGTATATGATGCTTTGCCGATATTTACGCATATTGCTGGCACATTATACGCCTATTTTATGGAATAAAATGGCGGCGCCTTGTCATTACACAGTGGAAGTGGTATGTATTTTCATCTTTGTTAGTGGTAATACTATAAAGAAAAACATGCCTAAAGGACTATAATTCAATTCTTTTTAAGTATTCAGCATGTATATGGCGATTAAAATAAGCATTTAGGAATAGATTCCAGTACATGTACCGATCGGGAGGGTAGGTCAGATTTTTAAATTTTCCACTTTTACGTGATAGAATGTTAATCTGGGGTACATTTCTTTCTCTTTATCTATGACCAGAGTCATCTTCTGGTTGGATAGTAAAATTTTTTTTATGAGAAATAACGGGGAAAAAGACTTAACGCATATCTTGGCGAAAGTATATACTACATCGTTTGCCAGTGTCTGCACTGTTTGCTAAGACAAAAGCGATAATCAGCTAATATTTGTAAAAAATATGATCTGTGACCCATGATATACTTATTGCAAACTTTATTGAAAGCTCAATTGGTCTTTAAAGTGATGACAATTCAGCACATTCCTTATCTAGAGTTATTTCTGTTCATACAGGCACAGAAGCAATGTCGATGACAGGGGAGAGAAGCGAGTTGAGACCTCAGATGGTGAAGTTTCCCTCTATCCTCGACCTTATCCAGAGAAGACTGAGCCAAAAACAAGAACAAAACTACGCTAATGAAAGACAAACAAATCTGACCAGAGACATGCTACAGGCTTTGCTTCAAAATAATAATAGGTATTCTAATAAACCCTTAAAACGCCAGCAAAAACATCTGAAAATTCCTTTTCCTTTTGTCGACTGATACAGATTTTGCCATAATTTATTGGACAATTAAGTATAGAGACAAACAGTATCGACCCACAGATCTGGGTCTACACTCTTTGTTGGAAAGGCTTCAAAAATAAAAGACAAAAACATTTTAACAAATAACAAAAGCGATTACTTCGAAGGTTAAAGAGAAAAGCATATCTGTCCTTCATAAATATCGAAATACTTGTAAAAATGGAGTTTTTTTATATTAATAACAAGTAAGACATTGATAATAAATTCTAATTTCTATTACAAACTTGGCAATTCTTAAAGACTAGCTCAGAAAGCAATCAAAATTATATCCAAAACTGATGCGAAATATCCCACATTTTTGCATCAGCTTTGTCCAACAGAAATCATGTTGATTCTAAATGCGAAAGAATCTACATGTTTAGTCAAAAATGAAGTCGAGAGTCGTCCAGACAGGTCAAGGGGCACACTTGTTCCATACCCGTCAGAAAGGCTCTAGGAAGAGTAAAGCTCATAGCTCTAATAAAGCCCCCTCCCAGTCAGCATGGTTTAGGGAAAAGCGATTGATTGATGCGCCTGCAATGGACTTGCTAGTTCAAAGCAGAAGTTAGTCGACAGTCCAGGCGAAAAGCTGAAAACTTTGTTTGGGGCGTCAGCGGTGTCCTAAGCAGAATCCTCATATCCACGACTATGCAATGTAACCTTGCATGCTAAAAGGTGTCAGTGGCCTCGAAGCAGAACCAGGCAGCAGATTCCAACATTTTACAAATGTAGCCCCGCAAATCAATAGACTCAGAAGAAGTAATCATGCTCGATTCTTGCAGCTTAAAGTTTCTCCCCAAAGGAGAGAGGGTGAGCAAAACGAATAAAAAATATACAGAACTGTCCTATACTGTAAAAGGTAAAATCATGCAAATCAGGAAGAACAATGCTTGATTCTTGCATAGCTTTATACTTCTCTCAGCAATACAGCCAGAACAGTGCTCGATTCTGTAAGTCATGCAATAGGAAAATGCAATTTACGGACGCTTATCTTCCAATTTTAATTAATGCCCGCGATGAGGCATTTTTGTAGTACTTCTAGTTCTTATAAGTTAGAAAAAAATCATGAGAGGGCTTTAGGATTCATCAACAATGATTTCACGTCATCCCAACAAGCTCTGTTGACCTCGTCGAGCACCGCACCCCCTACATGTAAGGAGGATAAAGCAAATGGCTTCAGAGTTTTTTAAAATCGTTAATGACATTGGTCCTGACTATATAAAAAATTTAATCAACATCAAAAAGTCAAATTACAATTTCAGGAGAGAAAATCAGGTAGGTCTTCACAAGGTATGGCTAAGGTCATTCCGCTTTGAAGCTGCCCGAATCTGGAACTGTCTCCCAAATGATCTGAGGCTGGCTGGGTCCTTCCCTCAGTTTAAGAGATTGCTCCACGCATGGAATGATTACATTTGCGGATGTCCTTCATGTTAAATTTAGGCTTTACTTTGCTTCTGCAGTTCAGTTTTAACTCCTTTGCACTCCCTTTGCTTACAAGGTTTCACTTTTCGACCCCCGCTTTTTCACTGTCTTTTCGCTTCGTTGTAAAGGCTGTGTTTCTTTGGGTGTCTGCTCACTGCAATCTAAATGTCTAATAATTCTGAATCTCATCAACCAAATTTTTCCCCAGCTATAGTGCAGTATCCAATAGTTCTCGTCACAAGTGGGTTCAATGGTTCATCAATCCCCCTGCTGATGTTCTCTATTTGTACAGGTATATACATTTTACCTTCAAATATGTGCATTTTAGTGGGCAAAATATTAGCGTTGTTTTGGAAAAGTTTTCTTTAAATCATAATTTTTGAGCTAAAATGCAAAAATACGACTTTTTTTAAAAGAAAAACTGGTTATGAACGTATTTTCTTTATTAAATTGAACTGTAGGTAGTTACAAACTGGTCTACCTGACTTGAAAACACCAAACAATTGAAATTGTGTTTATAGTAGATTTTTACGCATTTTCAAAAAAATATTTCATTTTTCGATTTTTTTGAGATTTTTTAAATTCATCAGTAGCTCATGTAAAAATTGTTAAATGCACTTAATCATCTGAACACTGTAGGCCGAGCACAGTGATACTTGTTCAGTTAAATTGTGACGATTAAAGTTTTATGACTACTGCACACGTCTGGTTTCAATGTGAAAGTTTAAATTCGATTTGCTGACATTATTTATTCATTTTTCATTTCTCAAAAAAGAACAGCGACGTCTGGCGATAATGAATAATCGCTGAAAATTTCAATGACATGTCGCTGATAATAAATTGTACAGAGCAGTTCAAATTGTGTATGTAAATTGCAAGCTTAAAGCTGAATTTTCAGGATTAAGCTGCTAAAAGTGTGTGTCTTATGTTATTGTAAATAGCAAAAATGAGGAGTCCTATCGAAACAAAACTTTTGAGGTTTATTTTTCTTAAATCACGGTAGTCAGTAGCATCTTCAAACAAAGAAAAACGTAAATTGATAACGTCTCTGTTTAATATTTTATATCATAGAAAATGTGTGACTTTTTGAAATGAGGGAGCATTTACTCTAACTTCGTACGTGCAAGAAGTACACGCCTTGTATAAATGAAATAACTTGCAGAGTCTCGGCAAAGTATTGCTGCATTTATAAAAGCATAAATTTTGTTTACCCTATGTTTTACTTTCGGAACTAGCGTAAAAATGTAAGGTGACCAATTAGAACTTGATCTCAGTATAGTTTTAAAACTAAACTTAACCACATGTCATTTTGAAAATGTAGGATAATTCAATGACACTGCCAATCATGTTAACTTCTCTGAAAACAAACTTAAATCATTGGCCATCTTTGCTTTTCTAACATTCTATAAATCCTAAACTTCTACAAACCGCCCCTTCTAACATGCTATATAACATGACATGTTATACTTTTTGTATATTGTAGGTTTAAGCGTGCCTGTTATATAGGTAGATGGTGGTGTGCAATGGACAGAGCTGATTTAACAACAACATTTGAACCACCCACATCGTCAAACAAAAGTCTTTACAGATTTTTCCAAGCTCTTTTTGATAAAGTGATCGGCTGGTTTGGATAAGGACCCGTCTTAAATGACAGGTGTAATGGTGGCACTCTGGGGTCATTTTTTTCAGCCTGAAAAGAACTTTTTTTTCAAAATAAAATGACCCCAGAGATGCCGCCTCTGGTAAGTTTGAGTAATGAGCTGTGAATAACTTAGATTGTTTCTAAGGTTATTCTGGTTGGGTCAATGACTGTGATAGTTTCCTGGTCTTATTTTCGTGTTGACTTGTGATTATGGTAGTTGCTTGGCTATTGAGAATAAATGTATATTATTACCCAACCGTCTATATACGGAGTAATTGTCTTTTTTGCTTTCTCGTGAATCACTGAACCATTGTCCTGGCAAAAGTTTTGATTTCGGCCGGCACCATACCATGGCCTGGTTTCCCGTTTCCCACACAGGTGCTTATCGTCATGCGCCGCGACGATGCGCGTACGGTTCGATTTTGCGATGGATGGTTTGTCCGTCCATTTGCAATTTTAATATACACGAATTTTACTCCCTAATAATTCCAACTCAATGTTTTTATCGTTTTTTTCGGCGCTTTTGATTGGTCCGTTGGTAAAATTAAATGGTTTTTACACTTCAATAAAAACTCATGCGTATGAATATTTGGTAATATCTGTCTTGATTTCACAGTGCTAACAACGAACTGTACATAAAACTTCGAACACAGGTGACAAGAATGGTGCCCTTTTGTTGTATCCGAGATAAAACATTCACCAATTTAAATATAGTTAAACATGTTGAAAGCACATTTGAAAACCCTAACACCGTATGAGTGTGCACCACATCTTCAAAGCAGCAGGAGGAACTCTTAGAAATGAACCCGATGACGTGGAACCTTATGTGACGTCACTTAACATAAACAGTCACGTCATCAAAGAGAATCGGATCAAAACAATGGCTACATCAACAACGAAATGTTTCAATACAGTTTGACAGCGTCAAAACGAACTTTATAGGTTAACGCTTAGGGGATTTTAGGCAGGGACTTGTGAAGGTAAACTGGTGCTTTTTAAGACCTGTCATTCCGTGGAAGGGCCATAATCTAAATGCTCTTTAATGAGCCCAGCAAGCTAAAGAAAACAATGAATAGTCAAAACTAAACTAAATGCAGTTGTTTTTGAGCTCATACTCATAAACTCGCTCCAAATAGAGTGCAATTTTAATCATTATTTAGCATAACAAAGTTTTGAACCGACATAATTTTCAAGATGGCTGCCGCATCTTTCATAGACAGCGGTTACAAACTCTTTTCCTTCAGTGGGCTTTAAATTTAAAATGTTGTCAACAACCCTTTACAAATGTGCTGTTTTGTTCCCAAGTTGGAATTATAAGGAATGAAATTTAATTTTTTGGTTTTTATCGATGTGTAAACTCCGGCGAATCACTCACAAATTAAACATAAAGCCCTTTGGGCTTTATTCAATTTGTGAGTGATTCGCCGGAGTTTACACATCGATAAAAACCAAAAAATTAAATTTCATTCCTATAATAATACTCTTCCCTGCTGAACATTACAAAAGTCTATACTCCTCCCCTATTTTCAACGACATGCATTGCATAATTTTCCGTTTTTACAATTGAATTAGAGGCTGAGTGGAAAACAGGGTAGATCCTGATTAATTGGCTTCTAAAAAGCAGGTTTTTCTGGATCTACATTGTTTACACAGGCTATATCAAGGCTCAGCAGGATAAGGGAATATAAAAAAATTTAGCATATTAACGAAAAACCTAACCCGAGAAAAAATAGTTAGCCTTTTTATGGCTTTTTAGTTTATGTCCTAACAAAAGAACTGTACTTTAAGGTACCAGAGCAATGAATTATATTTTAAGTAATAATAAATGCAATGTGGTAAATCTGATAAAAGGTATTTAAGTTATAGCCTTGCGATCACTTTAATGACCTACTTTCTCGGGCTACTTTCATGCATGTATCAAAGCACTGCGTACTAAATATTGGGTACACCCATTAGGAACGCAGTACTGTTTGTTAATTATTAATATGCTTTTATATACATATGGAAAGGACTTGAAGGTTGGTCTAAACAACACTTTAAATACTAAATACTGGTTTCGAGGCCATACTCAGAAATCAAAAAATTATGTACACAATACTTTCGAGAATTGTATTGTTTTGCCGAATGCTGTCGGCTAAAACACGATATTGGTGCTGATGAGTATCTCATTTGGCAAAAAATAAAACGCTTAATACAATAATATATTATCATTTTCTACATAGTTTTTTTACACATCTTGCCTAAAACTAGTCTTTGTTTTTGAAAATATTCCTTCATATAATTTTTTTTACACTTTTACTTCTGCCTGTTAATAGGTTACGGACACTACACTTAAGATATAACATGCAAGATAAGAGCAAAAATTTAATATCTGCAGCTCTTTTTCTCTGAAACAACAATGGGAGATACTGGTTAGTTTTATGAGAGGCCAAACAAAGAAGATAAACACTTTCATATGCAAAATATAAGCATAAGTATTGATCTATAAGTCTTTAGGACAACCATTGGCTGAATTTGGCATAAATTGCCCTCTATCAGATTGCATCTCTTCACTTTTACCAGAAGCATTTCTCGATGCTTAAAATATTTTTTCTGAATACAGTCAACCATATTTAAAGACATCAATGTAGTTACAGTAGTCCAAAAGGTCAACTATCAAAAGAATATTCTTTGTCAAAATGCACTAACATCTGGTCCAGTGTTGCATGTAGTGTCTGAAACTTTTTCTGATGCTAATTTCTCATAGATTCCAATTGTCATGACAATGAAACTTTGTATATCTAATATTTATGTTGAATGACATAATATTAAAAGGAAGTTATTCTGAGATTGAAAATCTTCAAGATTTCGCTTCATGAATTGTCACAGTTACAGACACTACAAAAATTTACTTTTTTGTTCCTGACAGAAATGTTCTGTGGTGCGAAGCATTGGACTAGCCTGGAATGCAAACCATATTTTCTTTAATGATAAAATGGATATTAATTTTACTTAAATGAACACATGTCTCGAATAATGATGGGTGTAGTACTGTGTATTAGTGTCGTTCTTGCAGTTTTTATCAAAAACGCTATCTTTCGGAATTTGAGGGGAAAATCCACATTTTTTTACCAATTTCATTAATTCAAATTGCAAAATGTAGAAGATGAGTGGCTTTATAGATGCAAACAGTTCTGTATCAATATTTATATAAGAAACCTGAATTATTTGGACTTTAAATGATTTGATTTTCAAATGAGACTGCATAACGCTTAAAAATGGGCATTTTGGGAGCACATTTTAGACCATATCTCCAAAACAGGCAATGATAGCAGCTTTAAATTTTCGGGTAAACAAGATCTGCCAATGTCTTTCTGCATAACTCTATAAGGTGTTACTTTATGACACAATTCTTCTGTAGCATAGATATAACATGAAAAAAGTTAAATCAGCACCAATACCGTGTTTTAGCCGTGTAGGAATGGGAGGGGGTGCAGATAACCTAGATTGACAGTGTGTTTCCTTCTTTCGTCATATGATATGACAACATTTAAAGTACATAGTAGCAGCGCTGTGTTGCTAAAATATACCTGTGGATATGGTGAAAATGTAATGGTTTGTATCCTGTGATAGTGATGGATTACCATATAGTAGAATATCCAAAGTCGGCGTTCCATATAGTCTTATTTCATTAAGAAGTTAAGCAGTTGAAGTTGAAAGAATCCACAGTTGAAAAACTGCTGTGTATCTTCAATAGTGCCACAGTTGCAGAGGGGTCTGTCAGGGACATTTTTCGAAAACAAGTCAAGATTTAGAGAACTGCAGCCACTTTCTTTAGTAAAAAACACAACTTGTTTTTTGGGAAAGAATAAAGCAAGGTCCAACGTTTGAGACCAGGCCCCGAGGTTATAAAACTTGAGTTCATTCTCAGACTCAAAATAAAGCACAATGATTGGCTGCTTGCGGACATTTGTCTGCAAGCATCCAATCATTGCGCTTTATTTTGAGTTTGAGACTGTACTCGAGCTTTATAACCTCAAGGCCAGAACCCAATTCTCAAGACCATAGTTTACAAGCATCAAAAGGATATGTAACAAGCAAATATCAATACCAAAATTGGATTACATTTTCAAATTGGGCCTTCTTAAGATGCATTTAAAGTTTTTTTGTAACTTTTGATTTTGAACAGGTAGCTCAAATACCGTACCTGTGATGAATTTTAGGCTCAAGATATTTGTGGTGTCAAGTATATCATTTTGCCTACAAAAGCTGGTTTCATTTGTCCTCTTTAAAGCTTTCAAAGATTATGCATATCAAGATATATTTGAATTTAACGACTGGTCTACAAGAAATTGAGCACTGGACCAACCAAGGACTAAATCGCCATTAGTTAGTGTTATTGATGATGGCGTTGGTCCCGGCTTTTATTATTCAGTGAAGAGGTGATCAACATTTAGTTTAGACATATTTATTGCTTATATCAAGCAAGGGGTTGGGCCACACGTTTTTCCAACATTAGTTACGGCCCTTCCCCTATAACATACATATATTTCGATTTATGAACAGTGATCTAATTTTCCTCCGATTTCATGAAAGTACAGATTATTTGCGTTCACCTCATTTACGTGTTTTGCCTAAACACTCGAATCTTTCTGAGCCACACCACTAAAATCATATCATATCTGTATAATCAATTACAAAAGCTATAAATAAGCTAAAATTAAAACTCTACATCTATGTTATACTTATGATGTGATTTCAACTAAGGATATTTAAGACTGTCTATAGAAATACTTTATTTTGAATACAAACAAAGAAACACACCACATGATTATCTACATTTGAAACACTCCGCCCTAGAAAAAACGCTCCACAGCTTTTGTGAACAAAATAATACCATTCTTTTTCACAAAATGGCCGGGTTTACAAAAGTTATTAAACTACAATAATGTTGTTTGGGGACTTGCACACTTGAGTACAGCCGTCCACATCAGTACTCTCAGTGCTTTGATTGACTGGAGACGTAATGCAACAATAGTGAAAATGAGGCACGGTTTGGCAACTTTAAACTCCAAAAACTGTGTTGTTTATGGCCAGAAACATAAAGTGTGACTACTCGCTTTCTTAGTTAGAACGAGCGGAACATTTTGAGACCGAAATTGAGCAGATTTGGTGAAATTTTCTGTTTTTCAACAAAACTGCATCGTATACAGCAACTACCTTCAAGGAACGCTGATGAGTATTTCATCAAATGGGTTGGGCAATAAAACAGTTATTTCATGCCTGTTTGTATTATAGTCAAACTAACCCCTCGGTACCGTGGACGACCTGATGTACTATTGCACTTGGACTTCGGCCTCGTATAATAGTGCATCAGGTCGTCCACGGCACCTCGGGGTAAAAGTTTTGACTATACTACAAACAGACATGGGAGCGCAGTGGCTCAGTGGTAGAGTGCTTGACTCTAGGCCGAGGGGCCGCGGGTTTTAGCATCACCGGCGTCACTGAGTTGTGTTTTTGAGCAAGAACATTAATCCTATCTTAGTACTGGTTCGAACTCAGGAAGACCCGTCCCTTTATAGCTTAAATATTGTTGATGGGACGTAAAGAATCAAATCAAACAAAAACAAGATATACTGTATCCGAGTTTTTCGGTATTTTATTTTTAACTGATGAGGGGAGAGTGGATCCAAATACCACTATAAGCAGGCCATCATCGGGCCTAAAAATATTGGCCCACCATTGAATGCTGGCCTGGAAGCTTTGAAATTTTCCAGGGAAACCTGAAAAGATTTTCTAAGGAATCCCTTAGCGTCGTGATTTTCCAGATAGGGAGATGGGTCCAGTTTCCCTATCCCTCTGCAGCTGGATCCGTGTACTACGATGTAATTGCTATTTACCATTCTTTTGCATTATGGGTATTTGTTCATGCTTATGTTGTCGGCTGCTACATTTTGTAACTTTTTCAAAATTTTTATCTTAGAAAAAAATCTTTCAGGAACACTATTAGAGTGTCAAACGGTTTGAATCCAGATCAGGACCATGGGTTCAAACTGTTTGTATAGGACTTCGGCAGACGACAAAAGAAAAGATTCAAGTGGAAATTATATGCTTCTCATTAAATGTGCAGTTTCATGTTTTCAAAGAGTCTATGAAAATATATTTCCTCCACAAATAGTCTCTACTATTATTGTAGTGGAATATTTAAGGATTAATAGGAACATAGAAATAACACACAGCACGAGCCCGTGGGTCCGGAAGATGTTGCCGGATGTGCATTCAGGGCGGCCATTTCAAAAATCGAATCTAGAACTTCATTGTGAGGGTTATTTCTCTATTACATTGAACAGATAAAATAAACTTCTCCACTTGCACGTT
This sequence comes from Loripinus fragilis, assembly GCA_964019695.1. Classification (NCBI taxonomy): domain Eukaryota; kingdom Metazoa; phylum Mollusca; class Bivalvia; order Lucinida; family Lucinidae; genus Loripinus; species Loripinus fragilis. The sequence continues at coordinate 107,658,759 of OZ026515.1, forward strand.
TCAGCTCTTAACGTGACTGTCTGAAGTTTTTATAAAACGTTTGGAACCATTTCCTGAGAGTAAGACGGAAACTGCAAATAACCTGTCTTAAACGGTCACTTAAAGAAGACCAAAATATGTTTTCAAGACCAATAATCGATTAATGCAGGTCAAAATATTGCAGAATGCTTCAGTACATTTGATCTGGATTAAGCTACAACATGTCTTTAAGACTTTAATTTTGTCTATCTTTGAGTGGCCGCCTACATGTAAGACAGGTTTCACTGTACAAATGTAGGAGACGGCTACATTTGTTAACACTTTCTTCGTTTTCCGTGGAGAATGCAGCCTAACGTTTCACGTTACGTAAGTGTCTGCCTGCAGGTAATTTAAATGACGTAGTTCTCTTCAAACAGTTCCTTACACTGAAATATGTCACTTGTATTCAATTGTAAGAAGACGAAAAGCATATAAGATACAATCACGTAATTTCCAACAATGTGGCATGTTGACATGTGTAGACTCAAACGAGCCTGTGCAGCCTTCTTTTGAGCTTAGACACTCCAAATGATGTTCAGTTAGTAGCTTAACACTCATCGAATATTCAAGCGACAAGCAAAGGCTCTGATCAGACTGCGCGTATGCGCAGTCTGATCTGAGGCATTGCTGGTCGCACATACCACATTGTTGGAAATTTCATGCTACGGCTCATATGTTTCTACATGTAATTCACAGGCGCACCAGGATATCCCATAAGAGTACTTTTGATCAAAGTGTCCGAAAATCGGATTATCTCTGCCCTATGTACTATGAGTCGCAGGCGACCTGACCTCGTAGTTCAGTGGGTGGCGTGTCGGACTATGGGACCAGAGGACCCCGGTGAGCACCTATTTTTCAGTGTTTTTCTCCTTCCCTTTTTAGCGTTTCAATGCTGAATTATTTCAAACTAGTAAAATGGATTTACCAAAATAACAGAAATGGACACTCCTAGCTTTTTTATATAGAATCCTGCATGGAATCTATTGAGGTGGGGTTAAAGTTAGTCCTGCTAAAAACTCCCTTATAAGAACACGGTGACATATCCGTAGTTCATAAATAGATAGTTCATGCATAAAACAAACTGTATGCAATGTACTGACCAGATTTCAACGTAGGAACTTTTCACATCGCAAAGTTGCAATAGTAAGGAAGCCTCCACGCGAGCTTAACAATAACAACTGACTGAATCTAGAATGAAAATTTAATACCAGTAAAATGCATTCAAGCCCCCTCCAACCCCAGTGACTGAGACTGACGTTCGTTCTACAACGGCGGTTCAGTTGGTGTTGATTCATTGTTTATTGTTGCTCTCACTGTTTGTGCGGGTTCTGTGTTTGATCCTTATTTAGTTATTCAGTACCATGTACCCTTATTTTTTTTACAAGCATCTTGATTGAGTGGAGAGATAGAGCTGGTTGCTTTATTTTAATTGTTTTCCTAGTGTTTTGTGACTGTTAGTGTTATGTGACTCTTCCCCACGGTGCCGTGGTTGGTCTGCAGTGTGTGATTTTGGTATTTCCTGATCATACTAACTTTTAAGTAGCATAAGTCCTTAACCCAACATTTCATATGTCAACTTTTGTAGGGTCGATTTTTTCAGATTATCAAGTTCTTCGAGTAAGACTAATCGAGTTGGCGGGAATTCCAACGTGCAGTTCAATCTATAAAAATAACAACATGAAAATGAATTGCTTCTGCGTAGGAACTTCTTTCCAGCATCGATTGACCCTTATCCTACCGCGTCTGGAAATTTATATTTTGAAACATCATAAATCCAGATCAGCTGGCTCCCGAAGGAAGCCAGCTGATCAGGATCCATATTGTTTCATTCTGTATTTGAATTCACTGTTACGGTATAACCGTTTCAGTTCCATGGGTTGGCTGGAAATAAGGGTTGGGTTTACTTTTTTAAAACTTATTTAGCGGGCAATAGTCTAATAGCACACACAAGAAGTGCAACAATGGCGTGCTGCGTTAGAGTTCACGTGACCTACGCACTGATGCAGAAACATCACAATGTAACAATTTAACTTACTCGCATGCTTTCGTTGTGTTAGACAGTGCACGAAAGTGGTTGATTGTTACATAAAGGCCAGTCCCTGGGCCGTGGATCAGTCTAATATTCTTTCTTTTCACAAGAAAATCTTGTCTCAGAATATGCTCTTGTTTCTTTGGAAGTATTGCGGCAGAATATGCTTCAGACCTTACTCTATTACATGGGCTCTAATACTTTGTAACATGGTGATGTCGATTCTTTACAACTTCGACGCGCATCAGAAAATGTGCATACATTATGCATGCCTTTTCATTCACATAATTGCTTCATTCTCAGGAGATCAGGTTGCAAGGTGGAAGTCAGCAGCATCTTTCAAGCGTTTCTTTTGCATAGAAAGAATTTAAATAGCAAATTAACCCTTTAAGTGCACTTAGATATGTTACAGCAGACGACATTTTAAAATGCTGCAATTTCTTTTATGCTGTATTTCTTGCACACCGGATAAGGATATGTGAGATTTTACCCGGGATAGAAAATCTTTTCAAACCCACACTTTCTTACTCGGGCTGTCACGTGAGGGCTCCATACATTGTTTGTATTGGAACTCACGCACATTGTCGGCAAGTGGCGTTATTGTTATGTTACAGTGACGTCGTCATGTGAAATTGCATCTTAGCGTATTCAGGGACTTGTGGAAGCTTATTTTCAAATAAAAAGCAGAGGTGAGCAAAAAAAGAGGGTAGGAAGATACGAAAGCCTAGAAGGTCCACTTTTAAAAAAAGAAAATATTTTTTATCTCGTTATTACGAGAAAACTAACTCGTAATAACGAGATAACTAACTCGTTATAACGGGAAAGTTATGTCGTAATAACGAGAAAAAATATACATCTCGTTATAACGAGATACCTAACTCATAATAACGAGATAACTAACTCGTAATAATACGGAAGCGTATATACGCCACCACTTGCTACTTAAATCTGACAGAAAAAGACTGTTTTTCGCGCTAAATATTTTATTTTTTCAGGCGTTAATATCTACCTTTTCGATATGTTTTACTTGAAAAAGCTAATAAACAACACGGCAAGATGCATAAATTTATTGCAATGTGCTATTATTATGTCGCAATGTCTTGATATTTTCGTTTATTGTTACATAATTAATAATCCTTCGATAAAATGTTCATGCAATTCGAAAAGAAATCGCTATTAAACAGTAAATTAAAGCTCTTTCCGAGAAGTTTTAGCTGCCTACGCCACGTGGCACCTTTAGTTTTCTGAGGCTGTTGAAGACGGGAGGTCTGACGATGGTCGAAAAAAGGATTTTATCTGGAAGTTATGGTAATTGTTTAATTATTTTAAAGTATTTTATAGTAGTAGATCTCTCATAATAAAGATAAGGTGAATTACTGAACAGTATTATATATATACTAGTTATGTAAATCTCAGATTTTGGATAACTGTTTTGCTTCCACATGCCACGTGGCGTGGTGGTTTGAATTGGGTTGGTTGAGGAAAGTTTCAACCGTCTGTGCAAGTGAGTGTCTTTATAATTATGACTAAAATTCACCTTTACTAGCATATTATGCGTTGTTGTAGGGCTTTTTTAAACGTAAACTTTAGACTTCGTAAATTTCACGCTGTGAAGAGTTGGTACCAATTCCTCACATCGCATGAAGAATTGGTACCAATACGTCGTGGATTTCATACCAATATTTCTCACGTGCAGGTAGTGCTGGCAAAATATTTGCTACCATGTTGTGGCATTCATGGTTCTCTTTAATTTGATATGCACCATGACCATGTTCTGAAAAAGTTGAATTTTGATCTTTTGACCCCACCCCCAGGGTCAGTTGGGGGGGGGGGGGGGTCTGCGTGCAAAATATTTGCTACCATGTTGCTGCATTCGTGATTCCATATAATTTGATATGCAACATGACCATGTTCTAAAAAAAGTTTAATTTTGACCTTTTGACCCCGACCCCTAGGGTGGGAGGTGGGTGGAGGATCTGCTGGTAAAATATTTGCTACCATATTGCTGCATTTGTGATTCCCTTTAATTTGATATACAAATTCATTTTTTTCAGAAAATGGTCATGTTGCATATCAAATTTAAGGGAATCACAAATGCAGCAACATGGTAGCAAATACTTTACCCACAGTAACCCCCACCCCCGCACCCCCATCCCCGACCCTACGAGGATTCATATGGAATCATGAATGCAGCAACATGGTAGCAATTATTTTACCCGCAGCCCCCCCCCCCCCACACACCTCCGAGCCTGGGGGTGGGTTCAAAAGGTCATTTCATTAAAGCTCCTCGCATTCATGTTTCTCTTTAATTTGATATGCAGCATGACCATGTTCTGAAAAAGTTGAATTTTGATCTTTTGACCTCACCCAAGGGTCGGTGGGGGGGGGGGAGTGACTACTGGCAAAATCTTCGCTACCATGTTGCAGCCTTCGTGATTCTATATAATTTGATATGCAACATGACCTTGTTCTGAAAAAAAATGAATTTTAACCTTTGACCCCACCCATTAGGGTCGGGGGTTGGTGAGTAGGGACTGGGGTAGGGGATCTGCGGGCAAAATATTTGCTACCATGTTGCTTCATTTGTGATTCCTTTAAATTTGATATGCAACATGGCCGTTTTCTGAAAAAGTTGAATTTTGATCTTTTGATCCCATCCATAGGGTCGGAAGGGGGAGGGGTCTGCGAGCAAAACATTTGCTACCATTTTGTTGCATTCGTGATTCCCTTTTAATTGATATGCAACATGACAATGTTCTGAAAAAGTTTAATTTTGACCTTTTGAACCCATCCCTAGGGTCGGGGGTAGGGGGGGGGGTCTGCAGGCAAAATATTTGCTACCATATTGCTGCGTTGGTGATTCCCTTTTATTTGATATGCAACATTACCATGTTTTGAAAAAGTTGAATTTAGACCCCTACCACAGGGTCGTGGGGGGAGTGAGAGGTCTGTTGGCAAAATATTTGCTAGTATGTTGCTGCATTTATGATTCGCTTAAATTTGATATGCAACATGATCATTTCCTGAAAATGCAGAAATTTGATCTTTTGACCCCACCCCCAGGGTCAGGGGGGGGGAAGTTGGAGGGGTGTCTGTCGACAAAAAATATGCTACCATGTTGCTGCTTTTATAATTCCTTTAAACTTGATATGCAACATGACCATGTTGTGGAGAAACTTGAATTTTGACCTTTTGGACCCACCCCAAGTTTCAGGGTTGGGGGGGGGCTGGGATCTGTGGGTCAAATATTTTCTACCATGTTGCTGCATTTGTGATTCCCTTAAATTTGATATGCAACATGAACATGCTCTACAAATGTTGAATTTTGACCCCATCCCCAGGCTCGGTGGGGGGGGGGGGAGGGGGTCTGCGGGAAAAATATTTGCTACCATGTTCGTGCATTCGTGATTCCGTATAATTTGATATGCGACATGACAATGTTCTGAAAAAGTTAAATGGTCAGGGGGCTGGGCTGGGATTGGGGGGATCTGCGGATTTAATATATTACTATCACGTTGCTGCATTTGTGGTTCCCTTAAATTTGAAAAAGTTGAACTTTGACTTTTTGACCCAAACACAGGGTCGGAGGGATGGGTCTGCGGGGAAAATATATTCTACTTTGTTGCTGCTTTTGTGATTCCCTTAAATTTGATATGCAATATGACCATGTTCTGAAGAAAGTTGAATTTTGACCTTTTGAACCCACCCCAGGGTCGTGGGGGGGGGGGGGGGGTCTGTGGGCAAAATATTTGCTACCATGTTGCTACATTTGCGATTCCCATTAATTTGATATGCAACATGACCATGCTCTAAAAATATTGAAATTTGACCTTTTGATCCCTCCCTCAGGGTCGGAGGGGGTTGGGGTCTGCGAGAAAAATATGTGCTACCATTTTGCTGCATTCGAGATTCCCTTTAATTTGATATGCAACATGACCATGTTCGTAGAAAATTTAATTTTGACCTTTAACACCCATCCCTAGGGTCGGCGGGGGGGGGGGGGTCTGCTTGCAAAATATTTGCTACCATGTTGCTGCTTTCGTGATTCCCTTTAATTTGAGATACAACATGACCATGTTCTGAAAAAGTTGAATTTTGATGTTTTGACCCTTAGGGTCTAGGGGGGGTCTGCGGGAAAAATAGTTGCTACCATGTTGCTGTATTCCTGATTCCCTTTTATTTGATATTCAATGTGAGCATGTTCTGAGAAAGTTGAATTTTGACACCACCCACAGGGTCTAGGTGGCGGGGGGGGGACGAGAGGTTTGTTGGCAAAATATTTGCTAGTATGTTGCTGAATTTGTGATTTGCTTAAATTTGATATGCAACATGACCATGTTCTGAAAATGTTGAAATTTGACCTTTTGACCCCACCACCAGGGTCGTGGGGATGGGAAAATTGTGGTGAGTGTCTTCCAGCAAAAATTGTTACCATGTTAATGCTTTTGTGATTCCCTTAAATTTGATATGCAACATGACCATGTTCCGAAGAAACATGAATTTTGACCTTTAGAACCCAACCCCAGGTTGCTGCATTTGTGATTCCCTTAAATTTGATATGCAACTTGACCATGCTCTGAAAAAGTTGAATAATGACCTTTTGACCCCACCCCATATGGTCGGGACTGGAAGTGGGGTTGGTGTGATCTACGGGTTAAATATCTACTACCATGTTTCTGCACTTGGGATTCCCTTAAATCTGATATGCCGCATGACCATATTCTGAAAAAAATGAATTTTGACCTTTTGACCCCACCCCAGGGTCGGAGGGATGGGGTCTGCAGGCAAAATATGTTCTACTATGTTGCTGCTATTGTGATTCCCTTACTGCTACCATGTTGCTGCTTTGTGATGCCCTTTAATCCGTTATGCAGCATGACCATGTTCTGAAAAAGTTGAATTTTGACCTTTTGACCCCACTCCCTAAGTCCAACCAGGGGGTCAGACACAGGCCTTCGATCCAAAATCACGTTTGATATGTGTCAAATTTATTGAACCTCTGTCTGCAAGTGAAATTTCAATAAAAGTATTGACAACTCACTGAGTTATTGTAGAATTTAAAATATTTGACCTTAAACCTCACCTAAGGGGTCGGGGGGGGGGAATAAGATTTTAATCACTGTCATGTTTATCTACAGGCACCTGGTAATCATGGCCTATAGTGAGAAATTGGCAGATATTATAGTTTATGAGAAATGTGAAATTAATATAGCTTTTGCATTAGCCTAAACCTAAGTCCAAAAAGGGCCATAACTCAGTTTGCAAATTACCTCCAAGTTCGAAGTTGACCTGTATTTTATGATGCTTTACCATTCTGTAAATTTTGAATGAAATTGTTGCATCCCTTCAAAAGTTATTGATCAGAGATCACAATTTACCCAAAATCCAAGTCAAAAAAGGCCATAACACAGTCACAATTTTGAGGATTACCCCATTGTTCAAACTTGACCTGTATTTTATGATGCATGACCCTTCTGTAAAGTTTGAATAAATTGATGCATCCCTTCATCGATCGGAAACCAAAAGTGTGACGACGCCGACGGAGACATGATCCCTATAAACCGGTCACAGATGTGACGAATACTTAGCTATTCTTTCCATGTCAGAAATTATCAATAAATTCTTCACATGTGTAAAGATTTTGTATCATTTTTCCATTTGTATGAGGATTTGCTACCGATTTTTCACACCCGAGAAAAAAGTCACACCAGTTATTCTAAGGTGTGACGAATACTTACCAATTTTTTATTCACATGTCAGAAATTATCAACATGAGAAAAGTAAGCACAAATTTTAGACCCCAAAATTTATCAAAATTGACCATACAAAATGATAAATTTACGGTTCAACAGGGCTTTCTTTGAATAGAGCTACAACCGAATACAGCTATCTTTGCTTAAAATTATTGATTAACTCTAATCTAACCTCATAGCTGATATTCTGTGGGACGATGTTGCCTTGGTTACAGCATTCCCCAAAGCAATAAACTTTCTTTTTTCCCCTTCTCTATATACTGCCTGACGCCCTCGCGAGCATTATCGGCAGGTGCACTTTGTACACTCCGGGTAGCAGGATAAAAGTAAGAAGGAAAAGATCAGGAATTGATACAATCAAGTATCACACCTGACCCAGAGCACCACAAGGGAAAGTGACAAAATTCAAGAAAACTTCACATACATGCAAGCCAAGAGGTTAGCCCTTTCCGAACAGGTGACCACAAGGCTACAATGAACAGACAAGAAAGCATGACAAACACGAAATATAAATAACAAAAATGACCCACAAAATAAGCATTGCCTTGGAATGTTCAGTAAAAACTATTTTTACCGGAAGGCTTAAACTAGTTTCACGTTACCATCATCGCCTTTAGTTCAAATGTGGAAAAAGACACATTTATGTTTGGTTTGCATGAAAGACCCCTAACTTATCCATGAATTATCTCCTAAAACATAAAAATCAAAATTTTATCTTATTTCCCACCGAATCGTATGCTGTCACCAAATCGTAATCGTAAAAGAACCGCATTAATGACAAAAACGTTTTATATGATGCCCAGAAATATCAGCTTGATGTGTCAATATGAAACAATATAAAGATGACCACCATGGAAGGTGGGGAATAAAAGTTGAAAATTGATTGTTTTTCAAGATAACCACCATGATAGTTATTTTGTGAAGCCCTGTTATCATTAAATTCTAATCTTATATTAAAGTCCTTCCAAAAATGTGTCTGTGCTGGTTCGGTCAAAACATTGTTATTGGTTCAGAAGACCGGACAGACAATGCTATTCTGTGGTTTTATATGAGTCTGGCGACCTAGAAAACTATGTCAAAGTCACCAAAATGTAAGCGCCCATTATACCCTCCCAATGGTATATCGTTACCAGTTTGGTCTGAGTATATTCATTGGTTCAGAAGAGGGAGTACCTAAAAGGCTTATTCACATAGCTACGTTTGTATATGACCCTGGTGACCTCAAATATTAGGTCAATGTCATGAATTTCTGATCATTCCTTTCGACTGGCCTACATATGTATCTATGCACGCTTGGTTGAAATCCATCAAACGGTTCATAAGTTAAAGCGATACCAAAAAGATACACTCACGCTGAGGGGATCTTTACAATTCTCGAATGTGGTCAGGATCCCCACTAAACGCTGATACACTGTGTACTTAAGTGTCTGTCAGTGCATGGGTCTCGGACTGATAGGAGGCATCGATATTAAGAATACATTTTCTCATGTTTTACCCATGTTGTGATACCTTAATATTCACATTGTACTATACAGCTACCTTATAATTGTGCATGCTATGAGGGTGATTCAATAAGTAACCGGCATGATATATTTCTAACTGACCGACATAGTCAAGATTTTCACAGTGTATTTGGTCACCATATTTAGACATATATGTACAAAATTTAAACATTATTGTTTCAATTGTTGGTAATTTATCACGTCTTCAAGCATGACCAGTGAGTCAAATGATTTGTTTTCATCGAATTTGTTTGTGATATAAATTTTACTATTTGGTAATTATCTTGAGTATGAAACATGATGTGAGCATGTGTAATATATCAATCGAACGGAAAATTTGTTGCCTACATGGTGGCATATAAACAACAAGAATGCGTAATTTGATAAATCACAATACCAACTTAAATGACCCATGGTAAAGGACACTGGACCATAACTCTTTTAACAACTTTTTATGTAATATATCAATCAATATCCAAATATAATTATAAATGTGCGCCGATCTGAGAAAAGGGTCCTTAAGGCATTCCAGCAATTATTACATAATAGACATTTGAAAAACGCCCCAAAATGACAAAATTTCACATGATTTTATAGTAAAACGAAAATGTTTCTATAGCTTGATGTCATCAAAGTAGCAAGCGTTTCTGATCATATTTAATGTTTTGTATGTTGTTTGTTGCCATGGCAACACTTGGACCATAGCACCTACAAGGGCTCATAATAAAAGGTGGGTCACTTTAAATGCGTAACGTATGTAAATAATGAGTCAACAATAACCAACAAGCAACTGGAGACCAGCACTCTGACGTCATTTTAGGTTTAACGTTCTTCTTAACGTCACATTCCAAACCGGATTACATATATTACTTCAAACCTCCATATATTCGTCAATATGAAAGATAACTGCTTCAAGTTTCAGGGAATGCTCTTAAGCGATAGTACTTTGCAGATGCAACATTAATCAGATTTTGATTTACATAACCATAAGGTACCTTTTGTCATATCCTGGCCCAATTACCTTTTGGTCAAAATAGAAAGGGGTAAAATGTTTGAATTCTCAAATTTTCACAAATGAAATTTCCATTTTTTCTAACTGTTAATTTAAAACACTGTGAATTTTTTCAAAAGTACTGAAACTTATTCTCATGTTTAAAAAAGTGAAAATCTATTCTATTGGCTTCAATTATAGCTTAGTTACAAGTAAAACAACTTGCAATTTGTCTTTTGAAAATAACTCTTGAACATAGTAGTGTTGCATATTTCCAACTTGTAGTCATTTTAGCATACTTTCAATGGTGGCTATTTTTTTGTTAAATTATAAAATAATATTTTTTTCAAACATAAGGTCGAAGAATAACTTGCTAGAAATTAATTTTATAAAAGAAAAAGTGACCTATCTCGATCAGAAGTAGGGTAGGCCGGTTACTTATTGAATGGCCCTCGTAATATGACTTGTGCTGGCACATGTTATGATTATGATGTTTCTGAAAAAAAATAACTAAAATAACTCTTAAATTGGTACAACAGAGACTTATTTGATACTACTAGCTAGTTGCCTTGTTTTGTAGGTGATTGTCTCTGTGTTTACTATTGGCAGTGTGGATTCAGTGTTCCCAGGGCCTGGTAAAACTACATTTGTTTGGTACTATTTCGCACAAGGCTACGTCAATACAGACATGCTTGTTTGTTTTTTTGGCCTGAAAATCCCAAGGATGATAAGAGGAGAGGCAAGCACAGAAAATACGCCTGTGAAAGACATTCGAATTCTGTTAAGATATCAATATGATGATGAAGTTGCGGGATCAAGAAGCTTATCTATATGTCGTTCTTCTGCAAATCAGCGAAAAGAAGCATTGTGGATCTGTGTAATGCGTAATTTAATTTATATTGGAGGGTAGAAAGATCTAGTTAATGAGAACACATTATATAGTGCCAGCTACGACCATCTACAATGTATATGGTTCTGTTTCTCAATGTTGTAAAGATCACTGTGGTTACTGGAACTGTCAAAGAATCAGGGCCAAGAACAGCAGTGACGTGCAGTCTGAAACACAAGATGTTATAGATTATCAATCCATTGTACCTGGCTGGCTACTTAGTGACTACTTCTTTGTACAATCATGTACAATGAGTCAATGGTATGAGTCAAGGATATGCTTGCTGATCAGTATTGCTGTGCCATACAATGACTATGATCAGGGCGGGTAGCAGAAGTATCAGAGATGGTTCTACTTCTTCAGTCGTCAGAGGATGATGAATTACTTTTTTTAAGGCATTAATCGCACAGTTTTAGGAAACATGCCAGTATCTTATAGATCTTATAGATTCAGCAGGCGCATATTTCATTTATGTGGCTTCTTCATCTATTTTGCGTTTCTATGATACAAGTGCAGGTTATATTTTGTCATAGGTTATAATATACGAGGGCGGGATCAAAACGTAATGCAACCAATGATGTTAAATGATAACTAAAGGTGGAATTTCATTTTCGTTTGTTTCAAACTTTTAATGTACCCTCCCTTCATAGATACACAAGGTTTCAAACTTTCAATCCAATCCCTGCAGGTTTTCTTATAGTCTTTTCGGGGTATACCTATAAGGAGGTTAAATATGGGGGCACCTAACTTTTCGCGGGAGGTATATTTTTGCCAGCAATATTTTTTCTTGAGACGAGGGAAGAGAAAAAAGTCAGAGGGACTATATCAGGGGTATAGCGTGAATGTTCTAGAACATAGACCCCCTGTTCTTACCAAAAACGACGTCACACTTCCGGCCTTGTGACTTGAGGCATTGCTATGTAACAAATAAATAGAACAGATGTCTGTCTTCGGTCAACATTTCTGGTAGAATCTGACAAGTTTTCTAAGAATTTTTTTCCTGTAAACCCTTTTATTCATTGACGTGCCTTTGGGTATAGAGACTTGTTTTGCTAGCCCCTTAGGAGTGAAAAGTATGGCACGCATAGCCTTTTTACACTGGTTATCCTTTTGGCAAGGCAAGGCCTTTTTGCATTTTGGTGAGCTATACTCGATTACTTATTTTTCAATGCAGTTCGAAATAATGTATCCAAGACTCATCATCTGCTAATACATTCATAAATATTTTCAGATCATATCTTGGAAAACATTTTAGCAGTTTGCGCACCGTCTTAACGTGCATGTGTGCATGTTTGCTCCTCATTGAGCAAATGTGGGGCCCACCAAATGCTATCATTCTTCATTTTCAAAATATTTCGTCAAAAGCGCAATGCAAATGCTTGTGAAATTCCAACCATGTCCGCAATCTGCTGAGAAGTATATCTTGCGTCTGTTTGGCTAAATCTTATTTTTTTTATTAATCTTTGAACTGCTTGCAGGTTTAGATCTACAAGGTTGTGAGCACTTGTGTAACAGACCCTACGCCTGCACTGAATTTCCAACTCGGTCTGCAAACTGTGAAAAAATGACATTAAATTACTACCAGAAACAGTACATATGTCAACATAAATGTCCTGTGAACCTCTGCTGAGTAATGCGCTAGTCTTAATGTCTGGCCTGATTTCGTTGACATTTCCAACGCTTCTCCCAACCATTTTGCTTAACCGCCTATGAGTAGGTTTGTGCAAAGGTAAATTTCACGCAAGATATTGCGTCTAAATATGTAGGTGATACGTCGATTGAAAGGTGTGAGAATGGAGAACACATATAAGGCATATATTTTGTCTTCCTGCTAGCATTTGCAGTAAAAATTAGCCGGTGGCATTACTTTTGATCCCATCCTCGTATATGATTGTGACACACTGGATTCAGATTTTGAAATATGCATATATATATATATATATATATATATATATATATATATATATATATATATATATATATATATATATATATATATATATATATATATATATATATATATATATATATATATATATATATATATATATATATATATATATATATATATTGCATGTTATTGAACTTTCGGAAAGAAGGGTTTTGGTAGACTGTTATTGATGTGATAAAAAATAGTTTGACGGCATTTGTAAGCTCAAAAAAAAAAAATATTCTAAGATGTATATTGTTACTCAGTTTCCCAAAAATCTAACTTGTTATTGTGTTGACATGGTTTCTATGATGTTATAAACACGTGATTAAAAATAACCCTTTATGTACATCCTAGGTCCAATTCCATGGAATGGGTCCAAGAGTTTAGAATGTTTATTGAAGAGTATGTCATATCTAGTCTAGCTATGCATGCGTTCAGATTTTAATGCATTATACTAAGCATTAAGTTAAGTTTCAGATCAAACAGTGCATTCACGATCTGACCAGAGTATTTGGTATTAGCCGATTCTCATAGCTAAAATTCTTAGCTTTCTTTCTACATGCTCTTCTTATTAGACTGTGTAAATGTCTAAGCGTGTCTGAAAATTCTATTTATGCAAAAACATATTTTTGCTTCAATTTATGATTTTGCTCACGCATAAAAAATGCTTCTTATACTTTATTGATAGATGAGATAAAAACACAGTAAGCAAGCATCATATAGGCCATCGGCACAAGAAAAGCTGTCTTCGGGGTTCGTGACAATGTCAATGTCACGAAGCATTAAAAAAGAAGATATTTTCTATGACATAAAGTTCTGAAAATAGATTCAGAATCTGTGGCCGTTTTTGACCTACGCTTAAGTTATAAACTCTAATTTATAGAGGCAAACATGGAGTATGACTTGGAAATGCCACAATCACACACTGTATACCAAACTAGGGCAACGCAAGGAAAAGACACAGAACACTTACATCGACGTGACGTCATGAAGACAATTGAAGTAAAGCAGCACACCATCTCTTCCACAGCGTGATGATATAAAATAGAAAGGCACTGGATACTGCACAATAATGTTCAAGGAAAGCAATTTATCTTTTCCCCGCCATTCGGAAAATTGTCATCTCCTAAATTATCTTCTTGCGTATATGTTCTTTTAAAGCATACACCTAGTACTTTGCAAACAAATATATCCACACAAACTGTTTGAACCCATGTAAGAATCTATCCGACCAGTTGGCAAAGTATGCCTTTCCATCTGCACCTTTCGGAGCCTGGGCTGTCTGGGAGTTAAAAATAACTTAATAGACCATATGGCAGATTTCATTATGACACCCTCTATGGTCATACATGTGATAAATAGCCTATTGTCATCTACACCCCATAGGCAATTATTGTGAGAAATATGAACATTAATGAGCATTAAAAGGAATGAGGTCATATTACGAGCTATAAGACAGTTTTTGACAGATTTTAAGTATATCTGACATTGACCTTTGACCCCAAGGTAATATTGGTAATCTGAATAGCATTCTTTTTGCCTAATATTTTAATATTTAAAATACCCTGGATCTTAAAATGAAAGGATTTAACTATCTGTGACCTTGTCCTTGGACCCCAAGGTCATATATGTGACCTAAATAACATATTGCCATCTACATCCATAGGCAATAATTGTTCCAAATATGAACATCCCCTGTTAAAAATGAATGAGGAGTTCACGGTATGAGCATCGGTGACTGACAGGACCGATTACAATATAACGACTGGTTCCCAACTCCGTCACGACGATTTACAATTTTTCACCTGCAGGTCATCATGAAACAATTCAGATAACAGAAGGAGACAGTAAACTTATTTAACATTTTATCGGTTATAATATATGCTTTATTTGAAAACTGTCAGACGTATTTCCCACTTTGAATTTCTTAGCTGTATATCGTTTATAACTGAAAAGGCAACACAAAATTAATTCATGTTCAGTTTCTGGGGCATCACAAAAATGACGTCATCAAAAGTAACCTGCATGGAGGTGAACATAACAAAGTGACGTCAGAATGGCGAAAAATTTGCTCTGGCTTAGGCGTTTTAAAAACTACCCATTTCTTATTCTTTTGTACATTTGTTATATTTTTATTCGCTAAGACAGGTGATACAAAAAACTGAAATTTTCAAAATGCATTTTGTCCAAAATTTTCCAGCAAAAATTACTTTATGCAATAATCTGATAATAGCAATGAAACATGCTTTACTGCTACATTAACATCTTATAAGCCCCTGGAGGTTCTCTAAACCCTTGCTTTACACTCTCAGGTTTCAGCACCACTTTTGGGGCCCAACTATGTTAATGCATAGAAAATCATATTTGATCCCTATATTATTATACCTCACGTAAAATCCCATACAAACTTCCATAGATGAGCCACTTCAGGGAATACTGCTGGCCCAACCCTCCCTCCTGACAAAATATTAGTCTGTACTTTCATTATTCTCTGTAACATGTTCGCTACACCTGTAGCAGTGACAGTTCAGCTGCCACCACATTGCAAGTAAAGTTACACTAATTTTTGCATTGTAGTTTTTTTCCTATATTTGATCCCCTGCCAAAAAAGTCAGATGATCTATTGGCTGTGGCTTGCCTGCACTTTTTGAGCTGACTCATCTGAGCCTTTGCTGCTCACAGATATACGCTGAGTACCAAATTCTTATGAGTTGAGTTGTCCTCATTTTAATTAATTTCAGGTAATGAATTGCCAAGATTTGAGATTCAAAGATTTGTGTGTTTTGGGTCAAAAAATAAATCAACCCATTGTGCGCTAATGACAACAAAAATCGTCTGCTCTTGTTGTCTGCTGAAATAATCAGACTGCGTCTACAACTTGCATTAGTCAGTAATGTTAGTACATGTAGATATATGCAGCAGTCAACATTGTCAGATGCATTTTTGAAGGCTCTCTATGGGTAAACTCATCAAGGCTGAATGGCAATTAGATCTATCCGTCTTGGTAATTAACCAATGAGGGATCAATGAAATTGGTGGAAATGTATAAGTTTTCCATGAAACAATATTCCAAATATAACCTAATAATAAAGCAAAGCAAGAATAGAATCATGTTAGACAATTCTACCTGGCATTGTTGTAGTTATCTCTGGACCAGAAAAATCAAACAGAACGCAGATTTTAAAGCAGTGAAAAGGTCAGACCAGTAGCAGTGACATCCATTCCATCACATGGAGTACAATACTCACTCAGTATTTGGAATATACAATACCACTGCTTTACAAAAATGCAAAATCTTTTGTATAGAATTGCATGCTTTTTTTTTCGGGGGGATCCATAGAGAAGTTTTGATGCGTTTTTTCTGCACATATTCCCTGCTAAACTTTGCTGGTTTTTTCGTTAACCATGAGATCTAACTTAACATTTCTTACATGTAAAAGAGAAAAAACATCAAAATCGGACATTTTAGACATTTTAGAAATATTACCTTCTTGTCAATAAAACCTAAAGTAAACGGTGATTGTAAAAATTGTATCCATTTTAATACAGTTTCGTGCCTTTTGATATATTTTTAATTTAGATAAAGAATTTGGAACATATATAATTTTTCTAACAGGTAATATTAAAACTTTGCTAGGTAAATGGCCTGTTTGTTTTAAAAAGCGATATAGAAATGAAATCTTGTCTTATAGGATAGACCAGTCTGACCAACATATTGCATTTCACAATAAGTATAAAATAAACCAGATCAGATGACGTTATGTTCAAATCATTGTTATTGATTATGGAGAACTGTCTTCCACTTACAGATGAGGTAATGGTAGTTTTAGAACATAAATGTGTGCAACAGACACACCTTTTGGCATTGCAATTAGAAACATTAG
The DNA here is from genome assembly GCA_964019695.1 of Loripinus fragilis. NCBI lineage: Eukaryota > Metazoa > Mollusca > Bivalvia > Lucinida > Lucinidae > Loripinus > Loripinus fragilis. The sequence continues at coordinate 107,675,758 of OZ026515.1, forward strand.
GAAACATTCCACTTTTCATGAACGCATTTAATGGTTTAGTATACTTCCTAATAATAGGTGACACAAGAGGAGATAGTCTAATGGAAATGCCTTAATTCCTGAGTACAAGCAGGGAAGGCAGATTCGTAGCATATCACTGAACAGAGGCTACAAATGATTGAACTTTTCATGACTGGAATATGCACTCTGATTCAGTAAGATGTACATAACGTCAAAAGATAACAATAAAGGTTATTGCTAATGTAATAATCTTGAACACAGGCGACAAATGTATACATAGAAACAGTTTATTAATATTACTTTTGTGTGGCCTGGTCTTCTCTCACTTCCCCAAGAGCTCTTGAAAATGTGATTGAAACTAAAGCCTGAGAAGAGCCCCGTGCAACCAACTAAAGATTGTTTATGGATTAGGACATGAGAATTTCCTGATTAATCCAAGGCATAAGGTGAATGAACTCACCAAATTGGCAGGTGATTGCACCAGATATAACCAGTAGAAAGGTAATCTCACAATAGAACGTGAAAGTGATCATACCTTTAGCTTAGGGTAGGATGACCCCAACCCCTTAATATAATATTAAAGGCAGAAGGTGAGTGATCACGCCCCTGTATAAATTCTCAATGATGAAAGGCGAGGGAGTGATCTCACCTAGTTTAACAGATTATCCCACTAGATACAGACAATAGGAAAGCGATCTTTCCTTTGAACAGGTAAGTGATCTAACCTTTAGTTATATGTTATATAACGAATTTGCCTCATGATTTGCATAAATGACAAGAGACTTTAGAACTGTATTCTATTGGTTTAGCTGTAAGACTTAATATCGTCCCATTAGTGGAGAAAGGTACCAAGTAACATTTTTGGATTTTTTTTTGCTATTAACATATTATATACTGAAACAATAAAGTTATGTCCGCTTGACGTTTATGTCTGCCAGTTCTAAATGTATGAATGCATTTCATTCAAATTTTTACATTACAAACTGTTATCATTTAGAAACGTTATGCACCTAAACGAAATTCATTTGACAACCAGTAGAGCCGCTGACAACACAGAGAATACGAGTACCCTTAAAATCAAAAGTCACAACATCAATAGCTTGGGTGTCCATCATAATTCCGAACCGTTCAAACACATTTAAACATTACTGTGCAAACTCTCTAGCAAGATTTTATGCAGGTTAGCTGTATGCATTGCTTTTACGGCCACAACCATTAATCTGTGACATTCTCTGACGTCACAAAACATCGATCAAGAGCGTGTGTTAAGACACACGGAAAATTCATTGTTGGTCAAACATTTTGATAATCAACAGAGTCGGTCAAATTTGAATTTCTTTTTTGCCATCACAAGCATTTTAACATTAATTAAGTCTAATCATCATCAAAACAATTGATACTGGAAATTCACTTGTGTTTTTTTTCAGTAAGGGGAGGGGTATAAAACACAGATTTCATGAATATGTGATGGCCGACATCAGCCATAGTTTTTATTTTTATCTTTTGTGCAATCATTGTCATACACAAACACAGCAAAGAAACAAAAACGGTGTCAAAATGATGTTAGATTAAGGAGAATCGGAGGTTCTTCGATTGTTATTAGTTTAATTCAAAGGGAGGTCCTTTCAGTTAATTTGGAAAATTAACAGTTTTGAATTGCAATTTCGCTCGATTAATAAGCATATTTGGGAATTTTAGATGTTTTTCATCGTTGGATTTTCCTGGCTGCCATTTAATGTAAAATGTGTCACATTTAGATGATCAACTTGCTGATGATAGTGGAATGAGCTGTTTTCACTTTTGGTTAAATAACTCTTCCAGATAATTAGATAAAATAAATTATTACCCTTTTTTGTGTGTCGGACGTTTGATTAACATTTTGATTTATTTTTTGCTACGACATCTTAACTGGATTCAAAAATACAGTACCATGAAAATCGGACGTTTCTTTTTTGTTTGAGTATATAAACTGATATCTAACTTGTATCAAAAAATCGTAACTGTATTCAAAGTAATCAAAAGTTATAAGACCATGCAGTATGGTGCCAAGTTATTACTGTCAAACTCAGTTGTGGAATAAGGTGTCAGGTGATATATTCCTTTTGGTAGAAGGCGATATGTGCCACGTGGTCCCCCCTTTCTATCATGAAAATGGGCAATATGGTGTTTGAAAAATTACCAAGTGTCACATGGCCCCTTCATGTGGACAACTGTTTCATGATTTATGTGTCTGACATCTATACTAGATGGTTCCAAGTAACATATGGGTTCTAAAATGAAACTTAATAAGAGTATAAAATCTGAGAAAAAGAAAGGAAATGCAAGATACAGTTCAACCCAACAGAAACATGAGATAGTTGCTAGTTTTTCAGACTCAGAAACGTATCGTTATATACCGCATGCACATGTTTGGCAGCTATATGTGCGACATAAAAAAACTCAAATTGCTTAAAGGGAAAATCTTATTCAACAACATCTCAGTAGTTCAATGGGGTGTTGGGGCAGTAGCCCCAATAAAGGAGTTTTCATTTTACTTCCAGTGTCTGGGAACCAGTATACTGGAAGTGTTCTGAAACATGGCCACCAAAACTGGAAAAGAAGCCAGGAAAAGTTAATACAAAAGATAAGTGCAAAAGAGAAGAGTTTGAGAAGAGAATCCACACAAAGCAACAAAGGACGCATGTCAATGACTTACAAAAGCTTATGAAAAAGCTGGCAGTGTCATTCTATTAATTGTGTTCCCGGGATTGTGTCATAAAAAGAACTTCATAAATATGTGAGGCACTCGTCGTCTGGATCAGTTAATTTAAAGTAATAAGCTTAAGCATATATCTGTTGTTGCTGATGAGAATTGTTTCCCGTTTTTCTTATGGTTGCTTTTTCACTATAATAGTGCAAGGGACACATCTTGAAAAAAAATCTCCAACATAAGTTTGATCTGACTTTGTGATGGTGTGATGAATGTTAAAAGCTACCTGTACATGTCATTTTGTATTCTTGACCAGGTTAATTAAGCTTATTCAAATTGAACAGTTTCTAAATTAAGGGAAACACTTAGAAGAGATAAGTAAATGACGCTTAAGTTCAACAGACTTTTCGTTGCTGATATGTTAAATGAGAACTTAGGAGCTATTCCAGTGCAGTTACTACACCTTGCCTAGAAACATGACACTTTTTGGCCTGTTTTTGCTTGTTAAGCGTATCTTGATATTATAGGTGGAGAACATTTATATAAAGCAGTGATATACTAAACTGATGATTCAGACGCCAGGAAGAAAGCCACATGCACCAGACTAGCAATATCACAGTATCAAATACATTTGTCCAAGATCCGCAGAAAAGTACTAAAATAAAATGACTTAATAATTGTACAGCAACGCCAGTTACATTTCTACAGAAGCCCTAAAAAAACATTGATTTAGGATGAAGCAGAAAGAGCACAATTTATTGAAAATGCAATGTAATGAATAAAAAGATGTCATGGGCACCATTATTTGTGAAGCACTAGAAATATAGTCCTTGGAAAGTTGTTCAGAAATGTATCTGCAAAAATGCAGGTTCCTGCATAAAATGCAGGTTCACATGCAGCAAAGACATCAAAGGAAGAGAGACAACATGTTTAAATATATAAAAGCCTAGATTCCTATGGAAGTAAGAGAGAAGTCAAAGATCAGGAATCGATACAATCAAGTACCACACCTGACCCAGAACACCGTATCGGAAAGTGACAAAGCACAAGAAAAATGTCACACACAAGATTGCAAATGAGTCAGCCCTTTCCCAACAGGTGACCACAAGGCTACAATAAATAGACATTACAGTTGGCAAAGAAATACACACAAAACAACAACAAAAAGATCTCCAAAAGAATCACCGCCTTGGAACAGTCAGTAATAAAATTACTGGAGAATTTAACTAGTTTCATGGTACCAACCTAATCCTTAGTTCTGATGTGGAAGACAGAATGAATATTTTCTGACTTGTTTTGTAATATTAGACCAGTAAGAAGTAAGTGGTACAAGACCAAGTCCCACTTACACTTCCATGCTTCAGGAAACAAAATCCATAAAGTTTTTTGAGATTTTACCATGCATGAAAATGTAATGAAAATCATAAGAGTTTAGTTTTTGAAATTGCTTTCATGACTGAAATGTATTCCCGTTACTTCTTTGCAGCAAGAACACAATTTTGTCAGTTAGAATCAAATCAAAACAACTTACTATTCTCATTCATGATAGTTGTGTATTTCATGTATAATTGTGTAGTTAGAAGAATGGTTTCCTCGTTATGTAATGAAGTGGTGTCTCTGTACAATGGGTTATTGGAATGCTTAACATTCACTGTGTATTTTTGTGCAATGGAAATAATGTTTTGTTGAATTTGTATGGATGTATATCAAGGAAAACTATTTTCCGCGTTTTTAATTAGTAAGAATGGCTTTGTACCAGGTACCATGTAAAACCATGGTCACTTTAAATTTATCTAGTGACTATGGGTTAGACAATAACACAATGTTCCAAATGCCACATGGAACAATTAAACATATATTTTTTTTAGATTTGCTCTTTGAAAAAGTACCATTTGACACTTCGTCCACTGTTTTTGTTTCATGTTACTCAGAAGGTATATTTGAAAAAAGAGCCAAGTGTAACTTGGTATCTTATATTACAAATTTATCATCAATATGCTTGTATAAAAAGGTGCCAAGTTACATATGGAACCTTATTCCACACAACTTGCACACATGATCACTATTGTGAAAAGGTACCATGTACTAATTAATTAATTAAATTCACAGTGCAGATGTTAGATGCATGAAAACAGCATAAATACTATACTACAACCTGATATCAACTTTATATGACATTTAGTAGTTGTGGATGAAATAACAAAAATGCTAGATGACTGCAAACATTAAAACTCGTTTTTCTCAAAAGTTGAAAAATGTCACTTGGCACCTTCTTCCACTAATGGAACGATATCATAGTCTCTTGTGTACGAACTAAAGAATGACTTAAACTGTTACAGAGCAGTGCGAACAGAGAGGGTACTCAATGAAATATTTGATCTTATCAAATGTATACAAAAGAGAACTTGACATAAATGAATACCAATGTATGATCACCCATGCAAGATACTTGCCATCCAGCAGAACCCACTCCTGTGCAAGAGCTAAAAAAGCTGTGGAATACCTACATTGCGAGGTGGGTGGCAATTCAACACCCAATGAGCAATTTTGATATACTGCAGTCCACAGAATATAAAAAATAGTAAGTGAGTATGATCAGGATATACCACAATTACAAACCGCAGACAACCCCGTGGCACCGCGAGGAAGAGCCGCTCAACCATCACGAGACACCAGGAAGACAAATTAAGCAAAGCAACCAACTCTCTCTTCCCCATCAAGATGAGTGCAATACTAGAATGGACATAAAGTAACGTACAACAAAACATAGAACAATTACAGACTCCCACAATGGGAGTAACAATAAACAAAAAGTCAACAACAACAGAACCACCGCCTTAGAACGGACAGCAGCCTAAGCCACTTTTTCACGGCTATACCAATTTTCTTAAGGACAATTAAATGATTTGAAAGATTCATACGAATAAATATTGCCCATTCCTTAATCGTTCTCGCCTGCACATTCAACTAGCACTTGTGACAAAGGTGTAGTTTGACTGAAAACCCAAGTTTACTCAATACTGAATGTACCTCACAGAAATACTTTCTGATCAATTTGATGAAATGTTTGGAAAAGTCAAACAATTATAGTAATGAATAATCGATAAACGACAGAAAGGTGATGGCGTTGGGGCGTTGCTTGGTTAAGCTTTCTGCCTTTCATAGCAAATTCCGGTAACTGCTCTGAAGTCAAAGGAAAACCGCAGCATTTCGCAAAAAATGCTATCTGATAACTAGACAAGCTGGCCAATAGAACAGAGCTTATGCATATCTGTTAAACCTGTTGAAATGGAACGCTAGCATACACAAAGTTGGTTGTGCATAATTTAAATCCACCCTGATTTAACTGTTATGAAACCTAATATATGATGAATTATGCGTGTAACAAATGCCTTCATTATGGCACATATGTGGTCCCAAACGCATGATGATACAATCTGTTTGTTTGTGGCCACGATTGACAGTCCCATGCAGGCTGCTTAGTATATTGAGGACACAATGAACCAACTGGGTTTCACAAGACTTCTTATGCTGGAAACCATGATGGCAGTCCTTGATTAAATACTTCTCCGTTAACATTAAGATTTAAAAATGTACATGTACATAGATATCTAAGTGCCATACATAAAATTATAGCATAAAAATAAATTAATTATATAATGGATTAACATGTAAAGCACAAAGAGGCCCTTACAAGGTATGAGAACTTTACATAGGAGTCTGCCCACGCTTGGAATGTGATGATATTACGCTTTTATAGTTATGGTGCATTTGAGTTTTTATGCAATTCTATTGTTGATTTATGACGTCATGTATGATATCACTACCACACCTTAGCGTATTACCCTGTTATAAATATTTCTACAGTTATTAGCATATCATGTAACGGACGCAAAAATGTTTTATGGAATAACGATATCATTGATAAGATACTATAAATGGCTTTGTTTGTATTAGAATAGTTGATGGGCATTAATGTGCATGCCATGGTACCCCAAGTTTCAACTGTATTTTTGTATTCAGTCAAATTTGGAATTCAAATTTTAATACGTTGCGATTTTTGTAAAGATACCATTTCAACATTAAACTGCCCATTTATGTTTAGAATTTGTTGACCAAATTTAATGAAAATCAAGGACTGGTAACATATTTTTTTTAACTTGTTAACATATGGTAGGAAATATTCATAGAAATATAAAATGTACAATAATTATATTTTAGTTTCAAACATACTTGAATACTGACTAAGTTTGAATAACCATGCAAGTGTATTTATTAGTAGAAGTTGATGTGTTCAGTTCTCTATCCTGTTATGGATTGGCAAATAAATAACACTAAACTTTGATAGTAAATTCAACGATTCTTGTTTAATGAAGTGCTAACACAGCTAAGTATTACCCCAAAAGACACAATATGGTGACAACTCTACTTACCACATCTAGTTTCTACCATTAAAGTTAGATCTAACAAATGTTACACTTAATATGTAAAAAATTAAGAATGTAAATTCATACAGAGAAAAACTTTATGATGAGTCAGTTCATACAGGAGAAGAACCTTATATCTATGATTTTATAACTGGGTCCGAGGCTTCTTTAAAACCCTAGTTAAAAAGTTACCCCCTATCAAACTTATTGATTAAAATTAACAATTTTGTTCCAGAAACTCTTGGTCACAAAAATATTACTATTACATTGCTTAAATCAAATATTCATTCTTTTCTGTAAGACAGCTGCAGATATTCATCAAAGAGCATAATTTATACTTTATCTGGCTGCGTATTCTAGATATACAACTTCGTTTCCGGACCTCACTTATTCATGTAGAACACTGTTCTGTGATAGCACTGACCAGTCTCTGTTACACTTTATCAAGGATCACGGCATCAGTGGTTACTCTAGTTTAGTTGGAATGTAAAGGTAATGCTTGGTCTTCTTGTTTTTACTTTTGACATATGTCCTGTTTTGTTCTGTTCTGTTAATTGTTAGGATATTATGTTGCTTCAACAATATTACGCAGGATATGAGGCTGTGATATGCGATGACATTGTCTTGGCCCTATGGTGCTATGATATGCGGCCATGACCGTGTAGGCATTTCAGACCATCAAATCATTTGAAATTGTCTAAACACGTTTTTTTTTCTTAAGAAAGGTGTAGGTAGATTTAAGAGCAACACCCTTCTGTGAAGTTATTGATTCATTTCAACTAAATAATAAATTTTGCTAAAATTGACCTACACCCATATGAGGTAAGAAAAGTAAGAAAGGATGCAAAGATCAGGAATTGATCCAATCAAGCACCACACCTGACCCAAGACACCACATGAGAAAGAAACAAATACACAATAAAACATCACACACATGAGAGCCAAGAGATCAGCTCTTTCCAAGCAGGTGACCACATGGCTACAATGAACAGTCAAGATAACACGACAAACACGAAACACAAATAACAAAAATGACCCACAAAAGAATCACCGCCTTGGAACAGTCAATACAATGTTACCTGTTTTGGATTTTCATGAAATTTGGCTCAGACCAGCAGGATATATATGGCATTAATTTGTGATAATATTATATGTTGACAAAGTCTAGAACATTTCTATCGTTGAAATTGATTTTTTTTAGAAAAAATATTGAAATTTCAAATTTTGTCTTCAAAAATGTAAACCATAATTTATCCAGATGGTTTTGTGGTATTAACATAATGCATGTGGAGTTCTGGAGTCAATCTAGATGTTAAATTATGGGAATAAAGAAAACTGTTGCTTTAGGACATAGAAGTTTAGAGACAGGTATCACCTCAAAGTTGGAGTAAGTCAGGGTTGCTTCCTATGCCTTATTATTAACTATCTAATTGAAAAATATATTTTCATAGTTTGTATATGTTGAGTTATCAATATGCAAAGTGTAAAGAAAATCCATGCGTGGGCACAGATGTAATGATAAATCTATATAATTAAAGTAATCTGTTAGACTAGCTTAACTATCTTTGTTTAGTTAGGATTTATAAATTAAACATAATAAATTTTTGCACGCTACGATGCAGCACGCAAACTGGGATACCACATAACTATAATGTTTATGATCTTAAAAGCTATGGAATGTGTCCAGCAGAGATTTTTGCAAAAGAAAAACAGAATTACAATACGCAGAAGATCAAATGTACTCGAAAATTTATGACGAAACACACGATGAATGCACAAACATTGTAATACATTTCCACGACAGCCTTGCAATCGATGATTGAAGGGTGATCTTGATTAATCTATAATGTACCCGAAATTCCATATATGCTTGTAATCTCATTGTTACTTTTATACCTCCTCTAAGAGGGTAGGAACGGAGAGGGCCGCGAGAGAAGGTTAGGTCTTGGAATTCTGCCAAGCCAGGTGGTAGTGGTAAGTAGCATAGTAACAAGACAAAAGACATGACAAGATTTATTTTGAGTGGGCAAAAAAATAACATATAATAAAAATAAGCTCCACGGAGCTTTTGAACCGACTATTTGTGGTAGACAGATTGAATGAGTGTTTGGATAACGGTTGATAGAATGGAATAAGTAGGGGTATGATAGATTATCTTAAACATAAAACCATCCCTTCCCACCAAACCTACCATATCTAACTTAGCAGACTCAAAAAACTATCACGAATCTACCTTCACATTTACTGTGTAACCTTTTCTGCACAAAACTGTAGGGCATGTTCAACGGACATGAGCGAACTGAAATTTCTTGCAGTTTTACAGGACCTCTGGGTGTTGTGCAAGGACTGTGGGTAACAGGATAATACAGAGACTGTTGTCGATTGGAAAATTTGTAATTCAATAATTCATCAGGTAGTGTGTAAAGGAACCAAGAAGTCAACCCTTACCAACAGGTGACCACAAGGCTGGATAAAACAGACATGGCAGTATTCTAGTATTGCAATTATCTTGTTTGGCTTTACCTTACCTTTCTTCTTAAGTGCATGTGGCTGTTAGTGTTCAAGGCTGTAGTGTGTGATTTGTCGTTTACTGGCCATTTTCTCTCAAGTACTTTCTGAAGAAGTTAGCTGGTTCATTACAGTGCAGTATAATTCCCAGCTTATTTGAGCCGCGGCATGAGATTTCCAACAATTTGACATTTTGACAAGTGTGGACTCCGACGATCTTCTGCAGCCTCCTTTTAACCTTAGAAACTCCAAATGGTGTTCAGTCAATAGCTTAACAATCATAAAATACTCAAGCGACTAGCAAAGGCTCTGATCAGACTGCGCGTATGCGCAGGCTGATCTGAGGCTTTGCTGGTCGCACATACCACAGTGTTGGAAATCTCATGCACTGGCTCAATTTTTATATCGAAAGTATAATAGATGAAGGCCTAGGAGTGTTGTGAGATTTCATATATTAAAGTAAGAAAGACCTCAAGGATCAGGAATCGATACAATCAAGTACCATACCAAATAAGGCAAATATAATCTTCCCTAAATTTTCTCAGACTGATCGCAAACAGGGCAGACCTAATAGACTCGACACTGCCCCTTTATTGTCCAGACCTGGTCCACTGTTTATTCTAATACTGATATATTTATGAGAATGCAAGGAACAACTCTGTATGATTTTTGAAATTATTGATTTTCAAGTAATTTTATTATTTAAAAGAAATAATTTCAACAATTGCTTGATCAGATCTAAATCAGGGAAATAGTTTCTACAATTGCTTGATCGCTTCAACATAGTATTTAAAACATTCATCTTCTATCGTTTTATATCACAATATTGAACGGACAAAATGTGATAACAACTATCACCTGCGTTTTCTCCGTTATAATGTCAATATATTTATTGGCAAAAATGAGATAAATAGAAGCAAGCCTTCAAAATCATTAGCACTGCTATTTATTTATATGGCACGAAACATATTTAAAAACGACACGCGATAATTATGTTATCAAAAATAAAACATTTTGTGACCGCGTCATAATTATGTATATATCTTTGACAAATAGCATTAATTTTGTTAAAAGTTTTAAAAACATTCGAAGTGCCAAAAATAAATTTATCAACACAACATACTCATCAGGCTCAGCTAAACATTTATACAGCTCGCTTCTTATTTCTTCTTATTGCAGGAATTAATACTGTCAAGATGCAAAATGTTCTAACGAAAAGCAATAGTTTTAAGCTAAACGCAAACATATTGCTACGACTCCTTTATAGCAATATCTTTTTTGCGAAGAGCCAAATACTTATTTGGCGAAATGAGATAATAATTTGCCAGACAAGACAATAAAATTCGCATGCTATTTTTTTAATTGGTTTGTCGACAAAAGATTGACAATTGAAATAAAAATTACTATCTTAACGCAATATGTTTTAACATTCTAAATATTATCGCATCAAATCCACTTATATCTGACATTTTCGCCAGAAAACAGTCTTTTTCTGACGGATTTATGTAGCAAGTGGTGGCGCATATACGCTTCCGTATAATAACGAGATGATTATCTCGTAATAACGAGAAAACTAACTCGTAATAACGTGATAATTATCTCGTAATAACGAGATAACTAACTCGTTATAACGAGATAACTAACTCGTAATAACGAGATAACTAACTCGTAATAACGAGATAACTAACTCGTTATTACGAGATAACTATCTCGTTATTACGAGATAACTAGCTCGTAATTATGAGATTACTTCTTTGGCGGCAGGTGTCCTGGAAGTCTGCGACAGTGTTAGAGGCAGTAGCAGACCAGTGCACTGAACTCGAGAAGGTCCGTAGAAGTCTAAACTGGTCTTAACCTGATTGACACATGGAAATCATGGAAGTTTGTGACAGTCCAAGAGTCTGCATTGCTCTTGTGAGGGTCCATACAGGTCACAACTCGCTTAAGCTTGTTTGACACGAGGAATTGCTATAAGTATGTGACTGTGTCAGGGATGTTCTTATTGATTTCGGAGGGTCCATAGAGGTCGAAACCAGTCTTTAGTTCTTTGGCACCAGGGATCCAGGAAGTCTAAGACGGTGCCAGAGACAGTCGCAGACCCGTGCAATAAATTCGAGATGGTCCCTAGAAGTCTAAACTGGCCTTAACTTCTGACACAGTCACTTGCTTACAGGAAAGCTTAAATGAGTTTTGACCAGTATGGACCCTCCCAAGAGAAATGCACCGGGCTGGGATTCTCTCTAGGACTGTCACAAACTTCCTGGATTAAAAAGTATCCTTCATATGTATTGTTGTGAGACAAGGACATCCCACCTGAGGACCAGAATAATTCGTCAGTAAGAAGGCTCTATCGAATTTCTGACCAAATTATTCTGGTCCGAGGGCGAGATTTCCTTGTAACATCATGGTGGATACAAATGTCATTTTTGTCAACCCCCTGGGGCGGGGCATTTAGCAAGAACTTTACCACAAATTTGGCCTTGCAGTGCGGCTTTAAAAAATGAAAAAGTTAAAAGCTCCGCTATTCCCCGGCCCCAAGGGGCGGGGTATACAAATGACTTGTGCCTGATTATTGGGATTTGGAACTGAAACTGTAAATAACTTGCGTCACATTGTAATTGCATTTAAGTGACGTCAGAAATGTTATGACGTCATTCAACAATGTGAGAATGACGTATTTATACATAATATTTAGGCGCAGCTTAAAATTGTTATATATAGGGAGCGCAGTGGATCAGTGGTAGAGTGCTTGACTCGAGACCGAGGGGCTGCTGGTTAGAGCCTCATAGGCGTCACTGCGTTGTGGTCCTTGAGCAAGACACTTTTATCCTAGCTTAGTACTGGTTCAACCCAGGAAGATCCGTCCCTTTTTAACTGAAAGATTGTTGATGGGACGTAAAGAATCAAATTAAACAGTTTTGCCTATAGAACATCTTGTCTTGAGCGATAAGTGGGTTATAATCCCCTCTGCCAATCGGGTTAAGACCAGTTTAGACTTCTAGGGACCTTCTCGAGTTCATTGCACTGGTCTGCGACTGTCTCGAACATTGTCGCAGACTTCCAGGATCCCTGGTACCAAAAAGTTAACTCGTAATTTTAGTTATCTTGTTATTACGAGTTAGTTATCTCGTTATTACGAGATAGTTATCTCGTTATTACGAGTTAGTTATCTCGTTATTACGAGATAATTATCGCGTTATAACGAGTTAGTTATCTCGTTATTACGAGTTAGTTATCTCGTTATTACGAGTTAGTTATCTTGTTATTACGAGATAGTTATCTTGTTATTACGAGTTAGTTATCTCGTTATTACGAGATAATTATCGCGTTATAACGAGTTAGTTATCTCGTTATTACGAGTTAGTTATCGCGTTATTACGAGTTAGTTATCACGTTATAACGAGTTAGTTCTCACTTTATAAGTTAAGACTAGTTTTGACACTATGGACCCCCCCCCCGAGTTCAATGGACTGGTTCTCGACTGTTTCTGACACAGTTGCAGACTCCTAGGAACTCCAGTGCCAAACAAGCTCAAACCAGTTTCGACCTGTATGACTGCTTCCGTGTTAAATGCACCGATGTCCGACTTTCTGTGTCATCTTCTCTCAGACTTCCAGGAATCCCTAGTGCCAATCGGGTAAAACCAGTTTAGACTTCTAGGGACCCCTATATACTCGCAGATTTCCAGGATTCCCTGGTGCCAATCGGGCTAAGACCAATTTAAGATCTCTATTTATTACTCCAGTTCATGCACTGGTCTGCGACTGTCTCTGACACCTTCACAGACTTCCAGGATCTCCGATGCCGAACACTTAAGACCAGTTTCGACCTCTCTGGACTCCCCCGAGTCACAAGCACTTGTATTCGACTGCCCCTGATGCCATTGCGGACTTCAAGGAATCTCTGGTGCCAAATAAGTTTAGACCAGTGTTGACCTCTATGGACCCCCTAAGCTCAATGCACCAGTCTCCGACTGTCTCTGGCGCCCTGGCAGACTTCGAGGAATCTCTGGTGCCAGACAATTATCTCGTTATAACGAGTTAGTTATATCGTTATTACGAGTTAATTATCTCGTTATTACGAGTTAGTTTTCTCGTTATTACGAGATAATTATCTCGCTATTACTAGATATATATTTTTTCTCGTTATTACGACTTAACTTTCTCGTTATAACGAGTTAATCATCTCGTTATTACGAGTTAATTATCTTGTTATTACGAGTTAGTTATCTCGTTATAACGAGATATTTTTTTCTTTTTTAAAAGTGGACCTTCTAGGCTTTCGTAGGAAGAAACATCCGTCCCTCGGGATCACCGTTTGTCATCACTTAACATAACAATGACGTCACTTGACGACAATGTGAGTGAGTTCCGATACAACCAATATATGAAGCCCTCACGTGACAGCCTGGGTAAGATAGCATGGGCTAGATAAGATTTTCTATCCCAGGGTAAAATCTCAGATATCCGTATCCAGTGTGCAAGATGCTGAAGTATTAAAACAAAGCTATGTATATCCGTAAGATACTTTCTAAATTCAATAGCAGACTCTCTCATAGTTGATTGTTAAATCAACTCACTGTAATGTGCACGACACGTGGTGAACGAAGTTAAATGTGACCCGTCACGCAAAAAGGTACGAGTTGGGTGGACGACGTCATTTCGAGAAAATATGTCTTAAAGTTAACGTCGCGTCGCGCAAAAATAGCACACCTACGCGTGTTTCAAAGAGAAGTTTAACTTATTAAAAAAACGGATCAAAAGCGTTTTTCATGTTGAGGTTTTCTACCGCCAGACTGTCAAACATTTTGTACGATATTAAATGTCCCTTTTGAATGTTTATAAGTGAAAGTTGGGTCGAGAATCGTCCACGCAGTTCAGTTTCTGATTAAGATCTATTTCTCATCTGGTTTACATGGTTTAGGCCTACTAAGTTTAAGTGCAGTTGCGGGTAATACTTCCCACATTAAAATCTTTTTAATTCTTTGCATACAGTTTGTTTTATGTAAGGACTGTCAATTTGTGAAATAAAAAGGATATGTCAACGCTCTTGATTTTTCATAATCTCACATGGAAGTTTTCAGCATTTTACAAATTTTCTGGGAAAAAAAATGATGTCCATAATACTAAGTTAAAAATAGTTGTTATCGCCATCCAGCTCCTTTATTTTAATTTCAATTATTACTCACGACATCAAGCTTTTTTAGGAAAAGTGAAAAATTATTTGTTTTCCCAAGCCGTGGCAAGATTTAAGTTTATCTGATGACGTAGTTTTGATGTCATCGGGTAAGAACGAATTTTTGCTACAGAATAGCCGAGTGGATTATGAGTACAGCAGAAGCATGAGAACGGTTTTTTTGTGAAAAATTCAAAATGGCTTTTGGGAACTTAAAGGAAAAAAAAAACAAAAAAAGAAAAAAAAAAAAAAAAAACAGATGAAAAAAATAATTCATGATTATGCCATGTCATTGCAATTTCTTACAAAGAATTCTGCAATGGTGTAGGGGCTACGATACTTCACTCTCACGCTAACGGGCGTCGAGCGTCGGTAATCCAATTTAATTTTTGCTTCTGTTTGGCTTTTTTATATACTTTTTTTGCTGTAGACAGAAGAACATCGACAGACCAATAGTATCTGCATCTTCTTAACAAAATATTTAATTCCCCCTCCGTCATAAATAAGAAAAACATACCGTTATGCATCCTTCATTACTGTGGGACTAAAGGGTAGCGGGGCTATAATTTTACAGCAGCATCTTCACGGCATTGCCTACCCAAAACTAGGCGGAGTAAATCTACGCTTACCAGCCGGTAATTGATTGACGCTTTTAGCATTGATATGAACGTGAAACAGTCCCGAAGAGTTTCGCATATGTATATACATGTACCAGCGACGATCTGACAGTGCACTTGTTAGGTTGCACGCGGTAATAATATATTTTAAGCATCATAAAGGATCTCCATAACATATTGCCAAGCTACAACAATCCTTAAAATAAATAAAATGCGGGAAGAGGCTGACATGGTACGCATGCTTGTAAGTTTCTTCACACCAAGCAGCTGAACGGCTGCTACGTGGTTGTGCACAACTGTTGCGAAAACGATGTCCATAAAGCATGATTTGTTAGGCATGCAGAGGGATGGTCCTCTCCTGGGGAGAATAAAGTGTTAATAAAAAAGAGGGGGGGGGGGGTGAATGACCTGGGAATTGGAAATATTTACATGATATGACAATAGCTACTACACTTGCAAAAGCTTTGCAAATCTCTTCTGGTTAAACCACGGCACCAAAAGGAAATGAAACAGCAATTTTAACTAAAACACAATTGTTAAATTGATAATCCTTATATGCCCAGAGTGTGTTTAAATTTACTAGGAATATTGTAAGCACTTTGGTTCAAACATATTTTATTCATTCTCTTTTATACAATAAGCATAGCACAAATAATATATCAAATCAGTTGAATGAAAGGCATTTGACAGTAAGCGTAAGCTTATATAAAAGTAAGTATGGGTGCAAAGATCAGGAATCGATACAATCAAGTACCACACCTGACCCAGGATACAAATGGGAAAGTGACAAACTCACAGTAGACACCACAAACGAGAGCCAAGAGGTCAGCCCTTTCCCAGCAGGTGACCACAAAGCACATAATAAACAGATGCGCACAAAGACCAGTGGCGGATTTATGGGGGGTGCTTTGGGTGCTTCAGCACCCCCAGCTGAGTGCATGGTAAAAAAATCTTAACCTACCTTTTTCTTCTCAATGTACGGTAGGTACCTTTTTGCGTGTTCTGTAAGCCCGGTTAAAAAGTCAGCACCCTAGAGATTAAAACGGCTGTTAATTGTCACACCTAATCATAAAATTAAGTTTGATCAATTTAGCTGACCGACACCGTTACTAGGCAACCTTAGGTACCCTCTAGTCAGTGCGAAAAAAGAGAATTTCTAAACGATAACTTTGAAAACAACTCTTGAGAACCCTCAAATTATGTGTTCAGTATTGAAAATGATATTCCTGCAAACCGCAGAAAGGGAAGGATACGCTTAGCGGTTTGACAATTTTTCATATGTAATGTATATTTTCACGCGTCATGGCCACCGACTGGAGGCGCGCGACCTGATAGAATACCCGTGGTCTGTTTTGAAATTGTCGGTCTCTTTGATCATGAATCGCCACTGGTGGTAACACCACTGAAAACATTAGCAAACAGGTTGAACTCAGATCAGGCCCGAAATTTTGATAAGGTTTCAAACTGCTTGAAATTATGTCGTATGTATACATGAACTCGGACCCGGTCCGAGACATGAAATATATTTTTAAAGGAAGTTAACATAAAAGTCTGCCGCGAAATATCACTCAATCAGCATGCAGAGTTGATACACAAGCATGTTGACATAAATACTGGGTTCGCGACCAGGTAATGGGCAGTCCATTTGCTCAGCTACAGAGACTACCTGTGGTATAGAAATTTTGCCTGAGGTAGGTTTATCTGTTACAATTTCAACAGACAAATACGCTTGTTTTGACATCATCGCTGTCCGATCTGTGCCTTTGTTGTTCGCTAGCATCAGCGACTTCCCAGCAAACATGCCTATATGGGTCCCATATGGGGAGTGCAACCGGGTTTGGCATGGGTCTGATATGGGTTAGCCCATATGCGGGTTGCCCAGATGGGTCCCATATAACAGTCCCATAAAGAAAAAGAAATGATATAATCATCTTTATGTTAACTTATTATCTTCTTTATAATGCATGGCGAGCTTCTACAGTTGCGGATACAGAGGGGTTCATGTGGTTCCCTTGAACCCCCATTCGAGTCAAAATTATTCCATTTTTTATGAGGAATTTCAAGCAAAATCAGCATACACTATCAAATAATCATGTAAAATTTTAAAATCGAAACCTCCTTTGTAAATTTGAACCCCCTAGCAAGAAATCCTGGATCCGCCCATGCTTCTACCATTTATTTTATTTTATTTACATGGGCCAGCCCATATGGGACCCATATGGAACCCGGTTGCACTGCCCATTTGGGTCCCATATGGGTGCCCATATGGGACCCATATGGGTCCCATATAGATTGCTAGCTCGGAATTTCTATACCAACGGGACTGGAATCAAGTTTTCTCGCAGCATAATATGAATTTTTCAAAGTATATAGAGGATCTTACATGAGTGCTCATGTTTTATTGAATTTATTAAACGAGTTGGGAAAAAGAGATAAAATGCGAGGCTTGCAACGAGTTTAATAAAAATAAAAAAAACAAGAGCATGAATGTTAGATTCTTTATCATATGACATTACGATTACTTTGAAATCTCATTTCTGCCGTAAAAACGTTATAATTTTGTCATTATGTACGCAACGTTGTTATGGACGTCATAACGTTTTTTAAAAAAATCGATAAACCACTAGTTAGTGGTTTACAGATTTTATTGCATGGCGTTGTTTCACTCCCAGACGCGACGTCATATGATAAATAGTTTTAAATCGGACGGTAGAATTAGTTTTTTCCCCCAACCACATTTTTCTTTTAAAGATTTGCCGCAGACATTTGCCTTGCTGCTCTTTCCATGACCTGTTAACAGTCTTGCTGGGGTCTCCTTGATGCGCTGACATACGCGGATGCGTGTTCCAAGCGAGAGCCTTCACTGAGCAACATTGCGTGGTTTTAAAAAACAAATTGACCTAGCACACAAGATTTTGATACTTATCGTATCAGTAATGTGAGTCTGTGCATATCGTGCGTGCGTGACACTGCAGCATATCGTGCGTGCGTGACACTGCAGCAAAATCAGGGTTCCTCGCCATAATCGTGAAATTTTCAAATAATACAGTTTTAAAATCGGAGGGTATAATTAGTCATAAGCACTCTTGATGCCTTTTCTCCAACCACATTTTTCTTTTTAAAAATCGCCGCAAACATTCGCCGTTGTGCTCTTTCCATGACCTGTTCTCAGTCTTGCTGGAGTCTTCATTTTTTGTTGACAAACACGGATGCGCACTCTGATTCATGTCATCAAAGTTTCAGCCTTCTCTGGGCAACATTGCGTGCGATAAGACATTGTTTTTTCTAAAAAAAAATAAACTAGCACATTAGATTTTGACACTATCGCATCAGCGATGCCAGTCTTGCATATCGTGCGTGTGTGTGTCAACTCTGTGGGATGTGGGTCTGACTTGCGATCAGGCTTTAGGGTTCGCTCTTCCAGCCCAGCAACATTCTATTGTTGAAATTGGTCATGAACTATTTTCTACAGTCATTCCCATTCCTTCCTACTGAAAGGACAGTTGTCAGTTACTGGCAAAACCCCACTCCATACCCTTTTGGAATTATTTCACTACCCTCGCCTCCAATCAACTGGACAATAAGCTAAATGCAGACACAGTTGGGTAACAATATGGTTAGCTCACATGAGCCCGAAAACTCATGTGAGGTTTTAGTATACCAATGGTCCAACGTTCGTTTACGTTTTCAAGGACCAGTTTTAGTCAAATTACATATAGAGCATCATCAGGTATGGAAGTGGAAAGGATGCATGTGGTTTTTGAGCTGATTGGATTGGAACTCTGGCATATATAGACGACGTATAATGGGGAAAACTTTAAAAATCTTCTCTGAAACGGTGAGACCCACAGCTTATAGATTTATGTCATGTGGTCACCTACATAAATCCTGCCATCCATGCTCATGGTGTCTATACTAGCCATGGAGCCATTAGCTTCTATTGATTTAAAATGGGGAAAACTTAAAAAAAATCTTCTCTGAAACCATGAAATCCACAACTAGTAGTCCCTTAAGTTCTGCCAACCATGCATCTTGGGTCTAAATTTACCGAATAATTACGATCAAATGTTATGCTTTAAAAGCTCCCATAGTCATAATGAGGAAACTTTTTTAAACAAATCTTCTGTCCATAGCTAATACTTTTAATAGGTAGCAAAGTTTGGTTTTAGTGTTTTCTATACGTAAACCCAACCACGCACCTGGGGTACAAATTGATCACTCGCCGGGGACATTTGCTTTTTAAAACAAAATAAAATGAAAAAAAATTCTCTGAAACCAGAAGGTCAAATGCTCAGGGGAGTGGTCTATAGGCTAATTGAGTCTCTTGCTTCTATGGGTCACAGTTCTATATGGAAACTGATTTGTGCTATTAGTGTCTGTTATACATTGACTGTCGGTGTCCACCTATCAAGCACCCCCGGCATTAAAATGATAACGCTTTTGGTTCTCAAGGAGAACGCGTTTGAAGTGGACGTAAATTATCACGATTCCCATTGACGCTGACGTTAACGTCACCGAAAAATGAAATTTTAATTTGTCTTTGTGTTTAAATGACTACCATGCGAAAACAATAGACACTAGGAAGCTACAATAAATATGTTTATTGCGTAAATCCATTTGCTTTCATTTAGTACTTTTTTCATGATTGAAGCCTCTATAGCTTTGCGACAATAATTTTTGCAAAAAAATGGAATTACACTAATTTAAACTGCGACGTCACAAGTAGGCGAATACTAATGTCCCGTGACTGTACATGCAAAGTTTCAAACAATCAGTATAAATCGTATAGGTAAAGTTTTTTTTATAAACACTTATCACATGCTTATAGTATGCAAGTTCAAACTTGTGTTTAAGTGCAAAACATAAAATAGTGACACAATAAATTTGAGTATCATATTAAAATCCCATGCACATACCTACAACAATCAATATCATGAGACATTGGTAGCAGTCGATGGTCACGACTAAAAAAATGACTGTAATCAATGTGACTGAATATTGTATATAAACCACTTGCGCATCTGTATGATCTGTAAGCAATGGCAAGTTTCAAACCCATCTATACACTTAAACTGTAGGAGGAGCTGCACACACATTGCACTCGAGCAGAACCACGCACCACAAACAACACACCACTAATAATATGCTCATCACTTTCTCTGAAAGGCGGACGACAATATACATTATTATATAACTAAGAAAAAAACTGAATTTCATTGGCTTAGAGCGCTCACGTGGCCAGTCAATATATTGTCATATTCACTGGCTTGCGCGCGCTTGCCAGTGTATATTAGTTACTAAAATTAGACTCCTTGCTGTTTTTTCCGTTCTGGTTCTGCTTTTCTAAAGCGTGGCTAATAATCATATCGTAGATGCTGAGAACGCAACAAATCACGCACTGGAGCTGATCTATTTCGATTTTAATGCACAATAAACGGCAAAAACAAATTTGAAGTCTTCAGCTTCTTCCAACTTTCCGCCTTTGCACTGAAGAACTCCCGCCAATACTTAGACCACGTCGCATACGTTTACATGTATTTGTAACGTCTTTCAAGCGTAAAAACGACGTTACACCGTCTAACGCCATGAATGACGGCATTTACCAGTAACAAATGACGTCAGCTATCACACATTTTCCCTGCGCTTTCAAAGCTGTGAATTATTGTTTGGCATATCACACTTATTTTATCATTGGCTGTACATGCGAAGTGTGTTAGAATTCTTGTTTGTAAATGTTGAATGATGACACTTATGCACAACATATATGCAATAGTAAAAGGGTGGTCTTATTTAGGGTTGCACTGTTTCTGCTAAATGCTTGTCTGTCCCAAAACTTGTATATAAGTTCAGTATTTTTTCCAGGTGCAATAATACCTGTACATCTTTCTCTAAATGTTATATAATAAAACAGTTATTGACTAATGAGGCATTGGATATGATGTGATATCGACCAGAGAATACCAATATTGACCTCGGCTTCGCCTCGGTCAATAT
Source organism: Loripinus fragilis (assembly GCA_964019695.1). Classification (NCBI taxonomy): domain Eukaryota; kingdom Metazoa; phylum Mollusca; class Bivalvia; order Lucinida; family Lucinidae; genus Loripinus; species Loripinus fragilis. The sequence continues at coordinate 107,697,168 of OZ026515.1, forward strand.
TGGTATTATCTGGTCGATATCACATCATATCCAATGCCTCATTAGTCAATAATTGTATAATATACAAGCAGAAAGTTGGTGGAAATAGCATAACAATGTATACACATTCTAATATTGGCTAAATTCAACTGATAATGAAGAAATGTGCACATGTTTGAGAAAATAAAATTTTCACTTACGTCATGGCTCTGCGACGTTCCCGTTGAGGACAACGAAAGATCAGTTTTTCAGCATTTTGCAGTTTTACTATGATTATCATTTTTTCAGAAAGTAAGAGACCTTGGCTAATGAATAAATTTTGTTTATTGTGTGTTTCAATTTCCTTTCCAATGGTATCCTTTTTATCAAGTTTTATGCATTAACAGCGAGGAAAATATTTTTCAAACAACACATGAAATATATCAGTGTGAAGGTGTTTTTTTTTTTTTTTTTTTTTTAAGTTGACTAAGTTTTGACACTATAGAGTAGTTGAAGGCTAGAAAAAATATCTGGTGCGAAATTTGAAGAAGAAGAAAAATAGAGGGGGTAGAATGAGAGGAATAATAAATAGACAAGGAGAACAGAAAATTGATTACAACAAATACATTGTAACGTCCTTTTGCAATATTTTATAATGATGTTAACCTGCTGGATTTTATGATGTACATGTATTGTTACAATAACGTCAATAGAAAGTTTGTGACGCTTCAGGGCGGTACCCATCTTCTTTGGACATTTTAAGACCTAAAATGATCAAGAACCCACCAACATGTTAATATTTCCTGGTTCGTCATAAAATTCTCTATTAAAAAAGCGGAAAACGCGAATTTCACTATATGACACCCAACTAGTCCCTTTTTGCGTGACGGGTCACATTAATCCGTATCCGGTGCCAGAAGAATTGTGTGGAAAGCAAACTTGACAGACTGGCGGAATTACACCGTTATTTTAGTGATGTTAAACTTCGAAACCAAGTCTTTAAAATATTGTTGTTATAGATCATGTCGATTTGCATTTTTTAATTAAACATATGTTTTATTACTTTTTGCAGTTTTCTACGTTTCTACGCTGGACAGTGTTAAAACGAATAAGCTTGCAAAGTTTGATCCAAACATACCATGTGGTTCAAGGGTTATGAGCATTTTCTCTAACTGACCACATAAGGCAAATGCATCAGACTAAACTAGTAGTTTTCTTCAGCTCCTTTTGTCTTTGGGCTATGAGCACCTTTCTGTGTTTGATCTAAGTTTAACAAAGTGTATGGTTCAACAACAACGGAATCTAGGACAATGCATTGGCCACCAGTAGACTATATTTGGCCCCACCAAAGACATATGAGGACTCGTATAGTTTCATTGGACAGTCAGTCCAGTTTAGCAAACCAGCAATATTAACATCGATATTTATTAGTTTCCATATCTCATGAAGTAATATTGCATATTAAGCATATAAACTATACTACTTATTTAAACTAGGAAATAATATGAGAGAATTCCACATCTTTAGATCAGACCAAGCTGTGGCGCGACAACAACTATAAACTAACCAGCAACATACAAAAATCTGCACCATCCACTACGGAATAAACACGGTGTACGTATATTGAAACGGGCATTGGAAGCCGAGACAAGGCAAAATGTGCAAGTTGGCACGTGCGTCAATAGAAGACTCAGATCAGACTGCGCAGTCTGATCAGAGTCTTTGATGGTCGTTCTATGGGTAGCTAAGAGTCCAACGTTTCTTTAGGCGGAAACTAAGACGCTGATCAGATTGTGCAGATGCTCAGACTGATTTGAATTATGCCAATTTTATGTTGGATACCGGCTAATTATAATGATGTTTTCTGCGGGCAGATCTTTCTAACAGGACATAAAACGCTACTCGCAGAGGAAGTTCAAAAAGAAAATTTTCCAAATTAAATGTTTATTGAAATCAATTTACCGATATGACAGCGTAATATCCTCTCGAGCTATCCCGTTTCAACTCGACGGCGGAAGTATAAGGGTCAAATTGGCACGTAAAACGAACAGTATGTGAATGACTTGGAAACCACTTTATAGAGTATCGAGTTAACTATTTTAAAGGCTTTCGCATATGTTCGCTCAGCGCAAAACTAAAACTAAACAAAATACACGAAAATGAGTAAGATATGCTTGTTAAACATTATCAGAATACTTTTAATAGGATTAGATAAAAAATGTCCCGCAAAATACTTAAATCGCAAATATGTACATGCAAGCACAATGTCAAACACTAGAACTATGTTTCGATTTGAGAGGGAGAGAGACAGACAGACAGACAGACAGACAGACAGACAGACAGAGAATTACACATTAGTTTTAAATGTAATGAGTACCCAGAACCGTTACAAGTTGATGTTAACAGTCCGACCAGCACAATCTACTGTCAAGGATAATTAGTAACTCAACAAAAATAATATCCCACAGGTTTTAATGTATTTTATGTTTACAAGAATCTCTTTATTGTATGATATCAATATTAAATTGCAATGACTTTGTAATTATTGTATAGCTAAATAATACATGCATGCACTGTGCAATTTAGATAAAATTTCGACGTTACAATTTTCAAAGACAACTGTTTAAACTTTTTACGAAAAATTAAAAATGAAACTTTTCGATTAACGTCAATGTCCAAAAATGAAAATAATGCTCTTGCAAATTGTTTAAATCTCCAGAGCTTCAAACCAATCTGGTGTGGTTCTCAGAGCGTGGAACGATTTATCTCTTGAAGTAAGACAATCAAAAACGATTCAAAATTTTAAAAATCAATTAAACAAATAATTTAAAAAAACAACAACCCCTAAATAGTATTTTGTTGGCAACCGAATATTTCAGATACAACATACATGACTAAGAACAGATTGCAGTGCCCTCAATCATCATATTTTTTCAAAATTATTGTTGATAGTCCTCACTGTTCCTGTGGTGCAGCTAAAACACAACATTACTTTTTTGAATGCCAAAGGCACAATGAAATCAGGACAATAATGTTGAATGAATTGGGAAGCTACTGTGTATCAGATTTAAACACTTTATTATTTGGTATATCCACATCTGACTTCAATACTAACTATAGAATTACTATAACAGTACAAATATACAATATACATACTGGACAGTAAACGGTTTGAGTGTTGAGGATGGATTATCTCTCTCTCTCTCTCTCTCTCTCTCATAATTAGATACTAACATGGAACACTTTATATATATATGATAGAAAGGCTAATTGGTTTGAATATTACTCATATTTTTGAGTTTCATGGACATAGCTCTTAATAGTGCACCCTTCTCTTCAAAGGGAAACAGATTTGCATTTTTCTGAATCCCATCATGATTGTATTGTAAAATGTACATTTGTATATTACTATGCAAAATGGAATTATGAATAAATATGTTTAAACCAAAGCACCTGAAAGAAAGTGTAAGAAAATTTGGATCTGCACTATATTCAACATGTCCATACTTCTGCCCGCCCTTCTTTTTTCAGTTAGCAAAATGGTATATAACTAAGAAACTGCTTGGATTTTAGGAATAGTTTTGCAAACAGTTGACCACTGATAAGAATTCATGCGCGGATCCAGAACGTTTTGTCAGAGGGGGTCCAATTTTGGCAAGAATTTTTTAGTTTATAAGGGGAAAGAGGGTAAAAAAAACCTATACTACTATAAGCGGGCCATCATAGGACGGCCAGCAAAACACCATTTAATTGCATTTCAAGGGCGTGCCAATGATGGCCCAATATTAAATGATGTGAGATTTTTCAGGGGATCTGGACAAGTTCCGTTTTTGGACTTGAACTTGTCAATAACAAATGTCATAACTTCTTCTAAAATTTATGATCAACTGGATGATTTTAATTTTGAAATAGTAAATTTCCCATTTCTTGATGGAGATGTTCCTCGCGCCCCTTCCTATGGTGTATATATTTCTCAGCTTATTCGTTTTGCTAGAGTGTGTTCTAATGTTGATGACTTCAACAACAGAAACTTTTTTTAACTGCTAAGTTATTAAAACAAGGTTATAGATATCATAAGATTCCAAAAGCATTTTCTAAATTCTACCACAGATACTCAGATTTAATTGTAAAATAAACATTGGGCTAAAAGCTCTTCTGCAACAAGGCATATCAGAACCTATAGCTATGGTGATTTAGTTTATAAAATTCAACGAACTGTTGGAAAATCTAAATTAAGTGATCAATTAAAAAGATTGTAAAACGTTATATAAGGGTTGGATATAACTTGGATGTCATGCGACAGTGGGTATGCCTGGTTTTAACCCCAATCACGGTTCATAGCTTTGGCTTCCTCTTTAATTGCACGACGGTGGGTCGGGCCTAAGACTCTATGACTGCTCTGACGTAAAGCTTTTATCAATGGGTAGGTGTCTGATGCTAATCTGTAGCTGGACCCACAGTGGCTCAACTTGAGGTTTTCTTTAGCTCTGACTATCTGACTCTGAGTCATGAGCCCTTTTCTTTGTTCACCAGGGTGTGTTAATTTGAGTATTTCTTCATGATGATACATTGCATTAGTTACTGAATATTTCTTGTACTTCAAAAACAGCATAATCTAGGGCGAAGATTTAGTACCAGTTAAATGCATTTAAGCCCCCGGTGGCTTAGGCTGCTGTCCGTTCTAAGGCGATGGTTTTGTTGTTGTTGACTTTTTGTTTATTGTTACTCCCATTGTGCGATTCTGTAATTGTTCTATGTTTTGTTGTACGTTACTTTATGTCAATTCTGGTATTGCAATCATCTTAATGGGGAAGAGAGAGCTTGTTGCTTTGCTTAATTTGTCTTTCTGGTGTATTGTGATGGTTGAGTGGCTCTTCTTCGCGGTGCCAAGGGGTTGTCTGCGGTTTTTGATTGTGTTATTTCCTGATCATACTCACTTACTATTTTAGATAAGAAACCCTAATTTTTGGTTATTTTTCAAGGGGGGGGGTCAAGACTTTCTCCTCCCCCCCTCAGGATCCGCGCATGGATCTAGACATTAGGCTTGCAAAATAAAGGCTTTGACTGAGGCTAAGCCAATGGAAAATATCAAAACACGTACTCCACACATTTAAACCTTTTTCTTAAAGTATACAGAATAACTTCACGAACCTCCATATGTTGATTCATTTTGCTAAAGAAATGTATCTTATATAATTAGGACAACTACCCTGTCTATCCGTTGATTTGTTAACAGTTGGGGAAAAACTCTGTAATTTAGAAACTGCTTTGATTTTTTGATTTTTTTTAAAATATACCGTTAAGGATTTACCTTCATGATTTGTACGTTTTATCTGTAAAACTGTGTTGTCTTTTTCCCTGCTCATCTAGTTCCCAATTTGATCTCCCTGTATGTTTTATCTCAAGAAATTCCTGTAGCATTATAAAATTATACCTTTTGCATGCTTCTTTGTGAAATACTGAGGGCATGAGTGTAATATGATTATAGGCCAGTTCCCCGCCCTGTTGTCTGTGGGTGGTGCGGTTATCCTGTCATCACTGCCGTTGAGTTGGACCCAGGTTGTCCTGGTGGGCCATTATCAGCCCCTGACCCTGGTGGGCAGTTGGACCCCTTCCTGTCCTGTTTGGACCAGTGCTTGGTGATACAGGCAGGCCATGTATCCTGGGTCATATTGAGTAGCCCTGTCCTCCGGGTAACCCTGTTGAGGGCTTGGCTAGTCTGCAGTGGGTGTGATGTGCTTTGGGGGCCATCATTTCCTAGTTTTCTATAACAATGTCTGAATTCATCTTGATCTGGATCCCTTTGGTAGTTCCCTAAAGGAATCCATGTGCCCTTCACCTTAATGGATTTGAGGTTTATATAAGACACATTTTCCTCTGCTATTTTGAGGAATTATATTTTTAGAGTATAAATCAGGCCTGTGGGCCATTGAACATTACCCTATTTGGGGTTCAGTCAATGTATCAGGGCTGTTCCAGGGCTATAAAAACCGCAGCGACTCCTTGCTTGGGGCCTTCTGCTGTGAAACTTCTGATGTGTTTCTCACGTCGGGGTTTCCTGTAAATTTGGGACTTAGCTATGATTTAGTGAAATAGAAGAAATTACTTTGTTTTGGCTGAAAGTTGGAGTTATGTATGAGGATTTTCTAAGAAGATAATTATGGACATATTTTCATGTGGAATAGTTTGTTCTAAGAAGCAAGAGCCGATTCAAATGATTAGTTTATATAGATAGATAAAGGAGAAAGCGTCAGCGTATAAACTGTGCACTGGTGAGATAAATAAAGAAGAAAGCGTCAGCGTATAAACTGTACACTGGTGGTAGCAGTTCATCTTTTAAGAATTTAACAATACTTTCCCAAGCAGATGATTATTGAAAGTTGTAGACATTGATCTTTCAAAAATAAATTAAACTAATTTTCTGTACTTGAGACTCTCCCGTGACAAAGTTTGATAGACTCGCACAGGTCTTGATACCTTTGTTTACAGTAGGTGAACTCTGTGTGCGAGTTTTACAGTTAAACGGCCTACAGTTGCACAATGCATGCAGAAAAGAAAGACATTTAGATCAAGAACCATGAAAATACAAGATAAATTCAGACACACTTCCCAGGGACAATATCAAAAGATGGCGAAGCCAATAAAGATTGCTCTATTTCATGAAATAGTAAAGTTTTTGAACGGTGCTGACATGACATAGTGCCAGTGTCTGGTTCAAAAAGCTTAAGAGCAGCATACCAAGTGGATATTATGCCAAATATCAGGAAGATAAGACTAAAATTTTGGGCACATTTGCTGATCTTTGCTTAACATTTTTAAACAAGTTGCTAGCCATATGCATGAGTGCAACAAGAATATACCGTATGTTTGATTCATATAAGGAAGGCTTTGTCGAATAGTACACAGAGAGAAGTAAGCGAACAACATTTAAACATAGTCAGTGAGTATGATCAGGAAATACCACATTCACAAAAAGCAGACAAACCCATGGAACCACCAGGAAGAGCCACATAACAATCACGAGACACCAGGAAGACAAACTAAGCAAAGCAACCAGCTCTCTCTTCCCCATCAAGATGATTGCAAAACTGGAATGGACCATAGAACATTTACAGACACACACAATGGGAATAACAATAAACAACAGTCTCGGTGCCATGGTGACACCCAACAAGAGGCACAGATCGTCCCAGGCAGAGCTGTGATATTATTTTAATTTATACATGTTATGCTGTCATCATGGACCTCTGGCATCGGCTGTTAAAAGGCTTGCAAGTTCAACAATTATTTCAATCATTGACCTTTGACAGTCTAACCGCTGTCCGCCACGGCTTGGCGATATTAAATGTAATGTTTATACATACATGTACGGCTGTGTTAGGCATGTAAGCAACGAGAGCGAATGGCTCGCACGCATAGCGGAATGCAGTTTGCAGTGGATACGAGTGTATGGAAAAAATATTATATATACAAATATACATATATATGGCTTTTATCTTTGTCTTCTTATATTATGCTTACTAATTTGCTTGGGGAGAGATAAGGTGGATCTTAGAAATTAGCGTTGGGCTCGCAATGGTCGAAGGGGGCTGGGACGTAGACACATGCTGTACTCAGGGAGAGGCTAAGAAGATGAACATGAGAGCAAGATACAACACAGGTGCCCTGGAGACAGCGTCCGGCCCTCCTGACGCCCTTAGGAGACAGAAGCCTAGCCATAATTCTAACAATATAAATTAAAAGTATAGTTAGTATCGTGTTTTTGGCTCATCATCTGCAACATTTTGTGTAATTTGAAATATTTTAAAATAACTGACTTCTAACATTCTCTTACTTCATCGGAACAGTTTCATTAGCTAAGACCAAAGTATGACCTATGTTTGCTTTAACATGTTTAGATATCTTCTTTCTATTTTCAGGTGGAAGCTATACAGATCATCTGCTGAAATTTCCAATTATAATGTAGAAAAATCTAAAAAGAAATAAATAAATAAAAATAACAACAACAACAACAACAACAAAAATCAATAAACAATAAGTCAACAACAACATAACCACAGCCTTAGAACGGTCAGCAGCCTAAGCCACCCTGGGGCTTAAATGGATTTTACTGGTACCAAATCTTTGCCCTAGATTCTGCTGTTGTTGAAGTACAAGAACTGTTCAGCTCGCATGGAAACTTTCTAACTATTGCAATGTATTATCATGGAGAAACACTCTAATCAAATTAACACACTATGATGAAACAAAGAAAAAGGCTCTCAACTCACAGATAGTCAGAGTAAGCCTATTGAAATCTGTATGAAAGCTGAGGATACAGCACTACCTGTCCATATGGATACAAGCTTTAAAAGAAAAGGGGTGATTGAAATTGCAGATAATACTTGCCCAGACGTTGGATTAGTGTTCAGTTCTTTCCATTCTAAGAACAGATGGCGGGTGAGAGTTTTACTAAACTACTTAAGAGGCTGGCATTCGGTTAGTACAACATGCTTGTTTGCCACATGGACTGGAGGAAATAGGTTGGTATCATAAAACTAGATTGATAATTTTCTTTATATGCATTTCAAACAAACTAATCACTCTTCTAGCAGTTTTTCTATTCAGCCTGTTGAAAAGATTACATATGGAGATAATTCCACTAAAATATATAGAAATTTTCTTAGGCATGAATTAGAATTAAAGTTGATAAAATTATTACAAACATTAAATCCACTTGGTTTTAATGATAATATTTACCATGAGGGTAACATTTCTAGATTACCTGATTTTGATTACCTGATTACCTTACTATTTTTGATGTTTTTTCTCTTTTAGATATCCGTAAACGCAATAACAAATCTCATGGTACACGCAAAAATGGAAACTTAAAACGCAAAAATAAACATGTTTTAACTCTTTCAGAATTAAGTATCATCTTAAAACACGCAGGCCGACATATGGCCCTTTCACGTTTAGTAACTCATTCTATATCTTCACTTCGTAATTTGGATATTGAGGCTTATGAATTCTATGATAGAGCTCATCGACTTTATGATGCAGCACTTCTTACCTGGTGTTACACTCAACATGCTCTTCCGCCATATATAGACTCCAAAATTAATCATATCAGGCATTTTATCAAAATTCATTTTGTCAACAAGGGGATTGAATTCATTAACTTCCAGAATATTTAAAGATAAATCTGTTATCTCTTCTATTCCTACTTATTTTGAAAATAAGGAATCCCCTATGATTTGTTATAAATATAATAAACTTATTCGTACATGTAGTACTTTTTTTTAACTATAACAAATAAGTAAAAGAACTTGATATTGAAAATTCTATTCCTGACTCTTGAGATTGTAAAGACTCTAAGTATTGCTATCAACCCGCTGGTCATATAGTCATAGATGACTAAAATATCATAACTGATTCAAAAATTTGGTCTATTATATGCAAGGGACCTAAATTTAGGGTTTATTAGCCAATATACTTCAAACCATGTCGTGAGGAAATTGCAGGAGCCTTACAAGAATTTTGGTATCGCTGGTGTAAACGAGAGCATGTTGAGTCTAATGCCTTAAATAGTTGGAAACTGAATATTTTTTTAAGATTATTGAAGGTAGAATTTCATTTTATTGCAACAATTTAGAGCTTCTTCCACCTAAACTAAATTCAATTTTAGACATTTGAAGAAAGGGATCCAGGAATTTCATAGGAGGTTTGTTTTGGCCCCCTCATATAAGGCTGCTAACAATGTTGTGGTCGTTTGAAAAAGGTACTATATTAACACCCTAAAGCAAGAACTCAGCACTGCAAAAACATATGAGCATAACAGGCTTGATGAGACGTCTATCGTTGATAGGCATCGATGCCATATGGCAGCTAAATTTGGGTTGTTTGTTGATGAGGACGTTAGCAAGCTTCCTACGTTATACTGGTTAACTAAACTTCATAAATGGCCCTATAAGTCACGTTTTATTGCTAATTCTAGTACATGTACAACTACTGAGTTGTCTTTTCTTTTGACTTCTTGCCTTGCTGCGATTAAAAACCATGTCGATAAATATTGCACAACAGTTTATGAAAGAAATGGTAAAAAATTGTTATGGTATATTAAAAATTCAGGTGAATTTCTTAGTAAATTGAAGTCTAGAGGTTTTCTAGCATCTGGTTTGTAAACATATGATTTGTTTACTCTCTATACTACTTTGCCTCATAATCTAATCAAAGAAAATTATATGGCTCGAAATTATATAGACAACTTGTAGGTATTCAAATGGGTACTAATTGTGCTCCTCTTGTTGCAGATTTTTTTGTTTTGTTATGAGAGACTTTATGTTGTCTCTGTCAGACAATAATCAAACTGATATTATTGAAGCTTTTAACTCCACCTCCAGATATTTAGATGACTTTCTAAATGTTAATAATCCTTATTTTGAATAAAAATAGTAGGTCAGATATATCCTACTTAACTTCAGTTAATATGGCTAATTCTTCTGATACTGAAGCTCCGTTGTTGGACTTGAACTTGTCAATAACAGATGGCATAGTTTCTTCTAAAATTTATGATCAACGGGATGATTTTAATTTTGAAAAAGTAAATGTCCCATTTCTTGATGGAGACGTTCTTCGCTCCCCTTCCTATGGTGTATATATTTCTCAGCTTATTCGTTTTGCTAGAGTGTGTTCTAATGTTTATGACTTCAACAACAGAAACTTATTTTTAACGGCTAAGTTATTAAAACAAGGCTATAGATATCATAAAATTCACAAAGCACTTTCTAAATTCTACCACAGATACTCAGAGTTAATTGTTAAATACAACATTGGGTTAAAAACTCTTCTATAACAAGGCATATCAGAACCTGCATTTATGGTGATTGACATTATAAATTCAAACGAATTGTTGGAAAATCTAATTTTAGAGATCAATTCAAAAAGATTGTAAAACGTTATATAAGGGTTGGATATAACTTGAATATCGTGCGACAGTCTGCATGCCTGGTTTTAAACCCAATTACGGTTCATAGCTATGGTTTCCTCTTTAATTGCGCGGCGGTGGGTCGGTCCTAAGACTCTATGACTGCTATGAAGCTTAAATCGGTGGGTTGGCGCCTTATGCTTATCTGTAGCTGGACCCCCAGTGGCTCAACTTGAGGTTTTCTTTAGCTCTGACTATCTGTGAGCCATGAGCCCTTTTCTTTGTTCATCAGTGTGTTAATTTGATTAGAGTGTTTCTCCGTGATGATACATTGCATTAGTTAGAAGGCATCCATGCGAGCTGAATATTTCTTATACTTCAACAACAGCATAATATAGGGCGAAGATTTGGTACCAGTAAAATGCATTTAAGTCCCCTGGTGGCTTAGACTGCTGTCCGTTCTAAGGCAGTGGTTCTGTTGTTGTTGACTTTTTGTTTGTTGTTACTCCCATTGTGGGAGTCTGTAATTGTTCTATGTTTTGTTGTCCATTCTTGTATTGCAATTATCTTGATGGCGAAGAGAGAGCTGGTTGCTGGCTTATTATTTGTCTTCCTGGTGTCTCGTGACGGTTGAGTGGCTCTTCCTTGCGGTGCCATGGGGTTGTCTGCGGTTTGTGATTGTGTTTTTTCCTGATCATACTCACTAACTATTTTAATCCCTCTAGTAAAAATATTTTTGCTGACAGTTCTAAGGCGATGCTTCTTTTGTGGATCATTTTTGTTTTTTTATGTTTCATGTTTGTCTTGCTTTCTTATTTGTTCATTGCAGCCTTGTGGTCTCTTGCTGGTAAAGGGCTTACCTCTTGGCTCTCGTGTATGTTTTGTTTTCTTGTTTGGTTTTCACTTTCCCATGTCGTGTCCTCGGTCAAACGTGATTGTATCGAATCCTGATATTTGCCTTCTTACTTACTTTGTTTTTATATCTGGTGGTTCTGACACGTTACTCTTAAACAAATGACCTCTCTGAAGTATGGGTGTTTGCTGGTTTAGGTGATTCTGCAATTATTATATACATATCCCTTTACGTCTGATATCTGAAAGAAAACCAAAGTTATGTACTGAACGGAAATAAAATCTCTGCTCATAGCCCACTTGCTGTTGAACTGCTGTCCCAATTCAGAAAAAAATATCTAGCCCAAAACAAGATGAAATCATACGCAAAGCTAAGCATGATCTTGTTCAAGTACTCAAACCGAACATTACATGCACTGTAGAAGTTGATCTTAGGTATGAAATATACCACCAAAGTAAAGTTAGTGATCTCCATTCCCTACAGCCTACCAGTGCAGATCTACATTTGCATATTCTGAGGTGCCTGTACACAACCTATAAACAGAACCATTGTCTTTAATACCGCAAACTATGGCTGAGGACAAAAAATGGTTCATCATCAAAGACCGCCAGTGTATGGTTGTTATGGAGACTGGATCTATCATTTGTGAGTGAAGAGTTTGCTGGTTCAGAAGACAGACAAGAACCAAAGAATGCCATCAAGGAGCGCTTTCTATTCAGTTGCTTCCAAAAATCGGTAAATTTATTCCCATTCCTGTCACAGATCATTAAACAGAATTCAGCATAAAGACATACCGAAGCATAATTCTTGCAGTAAAATGTGACAAAGGCATCTACCACATAGCAAGAGAGATCACAATGGGCAATGCAACACAATTTGAAAAGAGTGTATTGTGTTTGGGAACTTTCCACATAGTAAAATATCCATTGGCTGCCTTGGGGAATATTTACAAAATAATTGTGCAGAAAACATATTTAGAAAACAGTATTTTAAGGTATTGCAAAGGTGTGAGACAATGGAAAGATTGGGGTGGTTGTCATTCATCAAAGCACTATTAACTTTGATAATGATGAAGATAAGGATAATTCATATAGGGAAGATAATCCGGGTATGACAGATTATAAAAGGAGAAAAATGAGAGTGTTGCATCACATTATGGAATGTAAAGAGCTGCTGTGGATTTTTTAAAATCATAGCACATCCACATTTAATTAATTCAGTAACAGGAAAGCTAAATGATACAAACAACACATGTCTTATTATCCAATAGTAGCTCAAGTAATTTGAGTTTGGCCTTGTTTTGCCTTCACTTATGCTTCTCTCTTGACACTGACCAATGCATAGTGGCGTATGAGCATTTTGCAAATTAATCCGATTTTCAGGGATAAATACTTTTCTTAGACTAACCCCTCTATCACAAGTTGATTAATTAATTAAAACGCCATTCAAACATAAAGATTAAGCATGGCTCTATAAGAAATATATTGTCTGTTAATGCTATTTGTAAATTTATTCCCATTCCTGTCACAGATCATTAAACAGAATACAGCATTGCACATGCATACATACGAGTCTGCCTGGTCAATTTACAAGTTAAATAATTATTCAAAACAGTGAATAAGTATGTAATTCAATAAATAAAAAAATATAAGCATTTCTTCATTAGTTTACACCTGTTTATAGATTTATATTATAAATCAATAAATGGTAGGACCAGTATGCATGGAAAGTCATATTAGTCATAATTGTCCTATCCACTTTTTAAGCACTTAAACTCAAATAAAGTTTAGAAAATGCACGCAAATAAGTTTATATTTAAGTCTACTCACTAAATGAACCTCTGAAGCATGTTCAATGCAATCCATCTATTCTGGCTCACAGATAAGGTAACAATCCAACCCACGGTCGGCTTTTTTCTTCAAATTTGACCAATTCTAGTATTTTTCTGGCCTGCATATAAAAATTTGATGTTCAGCCAAGCTATAATGGCATAAAAGTGTATATCCACTACATTTTCTTCTGTTATAAACATTTTAAAGAAGCATGTTGTAGCAGCTTATTTTATGCATGCACTCATTTCCCCTCAAAGTACCGTCATGTCCGCGGCCATCTTTGACATCTCGGATCGCACCATGATTCAAACCAATCACTCAATATTCTTGCAACTCAGATATATCTCTAATCATTTATGAAATAACTTTCTCTGGATCTCTTATGCACACAGACACCTCTCAGGGTCTGGAGTACATAGCCCATCACATTGCACAAATAAGCCAAGTATAGATATCAGATCGCCCACACGTTCGCATGTGCTTGAAAATAATGAGCAATACCGGTACATATGCACCATATGTGGATAAAGAAAAAGAAGCATATATATGAACCAGTACCTACTGAACAAAAATGGCACGTGTGCTCAGCCAAGACTCAGATCAGTATGGGCACCTGCCCAGGCTGAGCAGAGTATTCGCTATGCGACAGATAAGCTATAATTCCTGGACATTGCATGCACAACGAAGACTCTGATCTGACAGAGTTACATGTAATGTCAAGGCTTTTTCTGGATATTCAATGGGCACGCCATTTATTTTGATGCTGGCTCATTAAGTAGCTATTGAACTACCCTATTTAAAATGACGTTAACCTTTGCATGCTGGGTATTTTTTTTTACGCTCTTGTTGTCATCTGCTGGCTTTTATCAAAATAAACTTTTTCAAACAAAAATCTTTCAGGAACACATTCAGAGTGTTGAATGGTTTAGATCCAGATCAGTACCGATGATCTGTCGGTTCTGATCTGGGTCCAAATTATTTGCAAAGGCTATCATCAGGAGTTTTTATATAGCTCTTTGCTCGTGTCAATTATCAGGAATTAGACATCAAAGTTGTCAGCGTAAGTTCATCAGATGCTCTGAAGTTCCAGGCTGATCTGAATGCATAGTACGATGGCAGTTGAAAGTATCACTCATGCCGCAACCTATATGTGACATGGTACATTAAAAACGCTTGCAATAGATACCCCATTAATCAAGATTGACACAATATATTTTTGATCAATATCAATCAATATGAAAGGCGCATCAAGTCGAACAGGAAATGTGAAACTGTCATTGAAAACTTGGTATATTTGGGCCTCGTCGCGACAAAACTTGTCTTTGGGGTTTCCGATATAGCGTGACTTTAACCCGTCTCCTCAGCTACGGAGACTAGCAAGAATAGTGAATTTTAGCTTGGAACAAGTTTTGATATTATACTTTCCAATTAGCGATTAACAAAGGCGCTGATCAAACTGCGCGGATGCGCAGTCTGGTCTGCGCCTTTGTTGTTCACAAACCCCCGAAGACAGATTTTCTTGCTTGGAGTCTCATTTCAACTACGCAACGGCCTTAATTATACTGATAATCAGATTATGTGACGTTACATATAGGTTTTATTGCGAACGCACACGTTCAATTTTCGAGGATCTAAAAACATCCTAATACTTATTTCCGAAGCAGTGTTGCGATATATAGCGCGAGTAATTGAAACTTAAAGTCTCTCTAAAACCGAATATATCAGATTTACTCATGATGGATACATAATTCTGGATTACCTAATATGTGCCGTATATCTTGTAAAGTATGTAAGTTTCATTTATTTGGAGGATTTTGCAAAACAACATCAAAACACTACTTATGATTTGGACTTTCTGCAACATTATGTCAACATCCTTTGCAGTCAATGATGATTTGGGCCTCTGATATTGCTACTGTCGCATATCTTCAAAAGCCTCATGTAACCCATTTAAACCGAATGCAATTTCCATCTCTTGTCAATTGGACCAGTCCATTTACATGTTAAGGGTGGTTGGTGGTATTTTTCATTTTTCTTCAATTTTCGAAACAACAAAGTTTCTGTAAGCAAACAATGTAGACCCTGAACAGATGCTGCTTTCTGTGGCGTCTGATCTTGGTTTCCACTCTTTGTCTACGTCCCACAAATATGACGCTAGATATGGGTTAATCTCCCATGCTGATATAGCCAGCGAGGATAATGGTCTAACTTTTCTTCTTAATCTTTTTCTACATTCGAACTTTGTTTGTGAGCAATGAGGGCCCTTGCAAAAAGTTTGAGCATTTGCGCAGACTCACTTGCGTCTTTGCTGCTCGACAATGCAATGCGTATTAACATTTCATGTACTTTTTAACTCGTAAAGAAGCATGAGGTTTAGAGGGTACTTAAATTATTTTTCTTTCCTATCAAACAAGCAAACGTTAAAAGATAAGTTTAATCTATTATTCACAGAACACGAAAAGTAGGTCTACTAGGATTCTAGCTTTTCGTAAAAATGCAATCTAAATAGGCAACCCTAAAATGTGAATGCGATATAAAAGTCTTAATTACAAACCGTTAAAGCTGTATATGGTATTTTCAGTTCGTGATATGCTCTAATTTATTTATACTTTTCAGTGGAATCGATGCTCATCTCAAAGAAATTGCACAAAGCTAGTAATTCAGTATCAGGAAATACCACAATCACAAACTGCAGACAAATCCGTGGCATCGTGAGGAAGAGCCACACAACAATCACGAGACACCAGGAAGACAAACAAAGCAAAGCAACCAATTATCTCTTCCCCATCGAGATGATTGCAACCCTAAAAGTTAATAAAGCCCTATTACTAAATTATAGTCAAACTGCCTTAAGCGGCCACTCAAAAAAAGACAGAACAAATATCTTAATTACATATGGTAGCTTAACGAAAAGAATACTCCCCTTGGAGCATTCTGCAATACTTTTGACCTGCATTAAGCGATGATCGGTCTTGAAATCCAATGTTTGATCTACTTCTTTTTAGTGGCCGCTTTAAACAGGTTTTACTTTAGAGTCAAACTGTTGAAATTTTACCTTATAAAGCTACAAGATTAAATCCTAATCGAGCCCCATTTTTTTATTATCTTAACAATATTTTTTATTAGATCTGATATGTTTAAAAGAAATGAAAACGAAAATGGCTCGTTTTACAAGTATAGGGACAGTTCAACGGATTGACAGTGGCATTTTTAAAATGTACATTGACCATGAAAAACTGGAATGCGGTACACAATACCCAAAGTCCGAATACTCGCTATATACTGTTTTGTACTGCACAAAAACTGCTTGAATTGTTTTACTCTATATCTAGTTAGATGTTTAAAGGGGACGGCAACCCTGATGATTACTATGTTTTATATGAAAGATACTAATAAACCATGAATATTGATACTAGTTTCATCTAAATCGGTTGAAAAACGTAGAAGTTGTGGGCGTTTGAATATTTGCAAATGGACTGTTATGGAAGTGGCCATATTGTAGGCTTAGTGACGTCACGCAGCCTAATTAAATATGCGTAATCAAAATAAAAGACAAACCAATGGATTGTTTGCAATTATCTTTAATAAAACATTTTCCTTATGTATAAAGCTTTATATCAGCTGAAATCCTGATGTTGTGATAGTATTTATAACTAGAAATAACATGTATTATCACTTTTGTAATTAAATTAACTTTGCTATAGCTAGTCAACATATTATATTTCTTTTTGATGTTATTTGGTTACTAGCATAAGGTTTTAAATTTTTATTTTAAATATCATCTATGGTTTTTTTTTTAAAAAAAAGCTGTAGAGATTATACAGTGAGCCACTTTAGTTACGCACCACTTATAAATGTAAAATTACTCAAAAATGAAATATGATATTTTTATTCTGAGACTACCAACGTAAAGCGCATTTTTATTTGCATTACCCATTGAAATTTCATTGTGATCAGATTAGAAACAAATGAGAAAATGAATCTTGAAGGGCACTACCCTCAAAACACCATTTCACATTGCATTTTTTCGAATGAAACTCAGTTCACACTGCACTTTTTCAGGGTCGTATTCCTAGTACGCCAGAGATAAGATCCGATTTATTTTTGGCAATATCTAAGACTGGAATGTTTTTGTCAACTTCATCATTTTTTAAACGTCTTACTATTTTGGTTCCCAGCTGGCCAAGGTTTGAAAAAGTTGGTTTTTAATAATAAAAAATAGTTAATTTCGTATGATTCTGAGTAAACTAGTTACCAAAATTTTTCTTTTATAATTTCATTTTAAACAACCATGTATCCGCCGTTTATTTTTGTAAAAAATAACGGATTTATTGGCGACATTGTGTTGACGTAAAGCATGACGTCACTACTACCAAGGTTATAATACGTGTTAATGACAAGACGTTTTAGTGTTTAAATACTTCCATGTCAACAAGTGACTCATAACAAAACAATTTGTGGAGGAAAACCTGTTTGATAATTGTAACTGACGTTAATCTGACGTCCAAACGAGCATTTCTTCAAAAAGTAACGGTGTTACTAAATTCAACGACCACAAAAAGGGGTTTTACTTGAATAAAACAATTGTTTATGGTGTTTTTCTGTCACAACGATCACCATGGATAATGCCTAGCGCAAAGCGCAAATAGAAAATATAGACGTTCAGGTTGCACGTGCGTTTTTGTCAAAATTGCCTTTGATGTAGCAGAATGTTTCGCATGAGTGATTCCAATATTTTTTTATGTCAACAAACAGATAAAATGTCAATAAGTATATTATTATAGAGAATGTTCGATACCAGCATTTTTGTCAAAAAATATGGGCCCTGAAAAAGGGGTGCGTAACTAAAATGGCTCACTGTAATATTTGCAAGATTGTATTTACTTTTTTGGACAACTTGACTATTGACGTCAATGAAAAAGTGACATTTTCAAAATTTTGTACAAAGTTTAACAATTTTATTTAAAAGTGTAAAGTTGAAACATCATCTAAATTATACAGTCCATGCATCTATAATTTAGCTTTACAGCAAATTCAAAGTAAATACCATTTAGTCATGCCATCACACAATAAAGAGATTCTTGTAAACATAAAAATTCATTACAGTATATGGGAAATTAATGTTGTGGCATTACTTTTGCTTTTGTCTGTACGTTCGAAAATCAGTTTTAGCATAGCGATTCAAGTATATCAAACTGAAAGTCTCTTACATTTTCATGCTAGATGTTTTTATTAATTTTTGATTAAGATGTAAATTATATCATTAAAAACAACAACAAAAACAATATGATTCAGCCTTATGTAGCTGAATGTTTTTTTTCGCAGACACCAAACACTTTTTCTCAAACACTTTTTCTCGCATCTCAATAACATGCGTAATATCAGCCATTTTTTAAAATGTGCATACTATGAGGAAAGTTTATGCTCATAGGTCAGCAGTGCACACATATTCCAAAGGAAACATAAGGATATGTTAGATAAAAGCAATTTAATTCCTAGGCTGCATTTTATGATCTGTATTTTGGCAATCCGGTCCACCTGCCTCTATCAGACCGCCCCATAACCGTTTTGAAATGTTTTGTTGCGAACTCTATGTTGGGTGTGTGATTTTGTATGCAAAATTACGTTTCTTTGTTTCTTTGATTTACCAAGTTTTATTACCTCCTTCACTTGTATTCTAATGTGTTTTGTCATGAAGGTATACATGCTAATAAAACATTTATAAAAGTAACATTTTTATGTAACTAATGTGGTGCCTCAATACAGCTACATTCATCCATCTCTTTTATCCTATATATGTGCTCTTTTTATTGTCAGTCAATTTAAATAATGTAGCATCTATCGGATAGTCACAAATACAGCAGAATATTTTATGTGTTTGTTGGCTTTTGCTGTTGAAACCTTATCATGATTGTTTATATCGTATGTATCTTGTTAAAACATACATGCAAGAGTAACAGAACACTAATAATCATAAGACATCAGAAAGACAATTAAAGCAAACCGGATTTCTCTCTTTCTCATCAGAATGATTGCAAAACAAGAAAGGACACAAAGTAATACATAACAAACAGGCTAACATAGAACCCATCCAAACAATATGAGGTATTTAAAACAATGAATCAACAACAATAGAACCATCGCCTTAGAACGGACAGCAACCTAAGCCACTGGGTGGGGGCTTAAATGCATTTTGCTTGCGCCGAATCTTCACATTAGATTATAATGTTGTTAAAACGCAAAAATTGTTTAGCTCGCATGGATACTTCCTTTACTAACGCAATGCATTATCACAGGAAACAAAAACTGTTTTTCGAAGTTTATGGTACGAGGGTTAGTCAAAAATAACTGAGCCCTAGCTTCACAGGGGGTTAACTCAGTCACAGTGCGGGGTGATTCTTTATGAAAGTTGTCAATGATGCTTTATGAAATGGGTTATAGATTCTTTACTTTGGGTTAATGATTCTTGACAAGATGCGATGCTCATGCCAGAAACGGGGTTAAAATATTTTTTTAAACAGTTTTAGAGTCAAATTTTGTTAAAAGACATATAAGCAGCATGTTTTATGATAGTCTATGCATTTAACATACAGTTTAGCTGTCCAACAATTCACCAATTACAATAGAGATGCTAAGTTGCAACAAATGCCATATGTGTATATTTCATAGTTTTATCGAGCAAAACATGCTTGGCAAGGATCCATTATATTATATATTTGGTATATGAAGCTTAAATTCTTCCTTAAATATACGTTTTAGCCAATTTCAAAATTTTTCGAAGTTAATGGTTCTTTATGAAAGGTTACAAATGCTTTATGAGCCTAAAATTCGGGTTACAGGTTCTTTTTGAAAGTTGTTACATATTCTTTATGAAAAAAGTTACAGGTTCTTTATGAGACAAATGCAATTTCGCCCTGATATACAGCCGTAATGCATTTTTTGCACCAATAAATGGGCTGCAATATGAGATTTCCAACAATGTGGTATGTGCGAGCACCAAAGGCTTAGTCCAGCCTGCGCATATGTGCAGTCTGATCAGAGCCTTTGCTAGTCGCTTAAAAATTATTGACCGATTAGCATTTGAAGTTTCTTAGATTAAAAGGAGGCTGCACAGGCTCGTCTGAGCCTATTCGTGCAAAAATGCACAATGTCCATGTGCGGATCCAGAGGGGGGATAGGGGGTCCAGACCCCCCTGGAAAATCACAAGTTATAGTTATATGGGACCCCCACCCCTGGAAAAAGTTGGACCCCCCCCCTGGAAAATGTGTAATAAAACCATTGGACCCCTCTTTAAACTGTAAAATAAGTTGAGGAGCCTGGACCCCCCCCCCCCCCTGACAAAAAATTCCTGGATCCACGCATGGTGTCCTGGTACAAATATCTTTGGTGGTGTCGGGGTTGTGTTGATGCTGTACTGGAAAAAGTTGAATTTCGACCTTAAGACCCCATCCCCAGGGTCTGGGGAGGTAGGAGAGAGGGGTAGAAGAGGGGAAAGACAACAATTTTTCCGTCATGTTAGGGCATCCCACACTTTACTGGGCAAGTTTGCCCTATTTCCCCACAGACCACAAATCCCTGAATCATCAAGAATCGATGTTAGGATTCGTGGGGAATTGTATTTTCTTTTCAATTCATTCGTTATGTTCTACGATTCAATTACGAAATAGGTAAGAAACAGTTACGAATATTCGCGGGATTCGTCTGGATTCGGCCTGAGTGCCGAATTCACTACGATGTACAATAACCCTATTAATAAGTTAAAGAATAGATCACGAATTAGTTGAGAATACGCCGAATGCAGCACGAATTGGGTACGAATTAACAGAAATCCGCGACGATTCGTGATGATTCGCGAGATTTTCTCTCACCTCTCACGACAGTTATAAAAAAAGCCCATCCATGAGTGAGAATAAATTAGAGAACAATTAATAAAATGTACATGCGAAATTACTCATATCTCAGCTGCTATTTATCCTAGATTTTATACTCACTTACTTTCTGAACTTGTTCCCAAATTAAAGTCCAGAAAAAGTTCTATAATAGTGTTGTTTGATACGCAATAATTTAATTTGTTTATTTATGAGTATTTTTTGAAGATACAACCTTATTGATTCGTTTTCAATTTTTCTCTATTTTTCATCACTATTCAAGAAATGTTTGTTAATTGATTGTATGTCTGACCATTGGAATAAAATACTATGTCTCAGCCTTAATTTGATACTAAGATTAATTGTCTAGAACAATTTAAAGATGAGATAGGAGTAATTTTAGAAGTAGACCCCCTCTAAATTTTCTATGTTTTTTCTCTAAATTCTAATGTTTAAATTAATAATAATAAATTTAAAAAAATGGATAGTTTCACATTATGGCTATTGAGTAAAGCAATATGTCTTAGCTTTAAGTTGGTACCAAGTGTGATAGTCTAGGAATATTAGCAGCTACGATATGAGTAATTTTGTAGGTACACCCCCTTAATTTTATAACCATTTTTCTCTCCTTTCTAACATTAAGATAAATATTCAAGAATACAATCATAAAATGATTTGCATATCCTATCATGACAAAATATGCAACGTCTTAGCATTTATTTGCTACCAAGCGTGTTTGTCTATGACAATCAGCAGATGAGATATAGGTAATTTTACCGAGTTTAATTTTTCTGCATTTTTTGTTTCTTTGTTTATTGTTTTCATTAATATTCACAAATATGTAAATAAGATTTGTATATCAGACTATTGTGTTAAAGTACTATGACTCACCTTTTATTTGGTACCAGATTTGGAAGTTTAGAATAGTTAGCAGCTGACATATGGGTTATGTTGTATGTACACCCCTTTAAATTTTCTAACATTTTTCTCTTATTTCTAATGTTTTCATTAATATTCATGAATATGCAAAATAGATAATTTGTATAGCATACTATTGGGTTAAAGTGTTATGTCTCAACTTTAATTTGGTAACAAGTTTTGAAGTCTAGAAAAGTTAGCAGCTTACATATAGGTAATATTGTACACACCCTACTATTTTTTTCTACCATTTTTCTTTTATTTGTCATGTGTTCATAAATATTCATGACTATTCAAATTAGATTATTCGCATTTCGTATTATTGCATAAAAGAACTTTGTCTAGGCTTTAATTTGGTACCCAGTTTGATAGTCTGTGATAACTAGCAAATGACATTAGGTACACCCCCTTATTTTTTCTACGAATTTTCTTTTACTATTATTTTTATTAATACTCATGAATATGCAAAAGTGAAAATTTGCATATCAGCACATTTTTGAATAAAAATCTATGTCTGGGCTTCAATTCGGTACCAGCGTCGGTAGTCTACGATGAGTTGCTGCTTAGATACGAATCATTTTGTAGGTAAACCCCCTTTCTTTAGAATCATATTGCGTATTTTCACATTATGGGGGAAGGGCAAATTGTTCTAGCCAGTTTTTGTTTGCTATTTAGCGACCATTTTGTTTAGCCAGTAACTGACAGGTTGTTTTTCTTGAATTAGTTGAAGAGAGAAAATCTATGAAAGAATGTGCAGCACGCAAGTGTCAATTTTGGGTCTGCTTGCAAATGACCCAGCTACAGTGCCCGATGGGTTGCCATGGACACTATGCAATTTTATGTAATCCAAATAGGTTTATTTTCGGTGTGGGTATTTAGTGGTCCCATTGAACAATTTCGCATCCATGAGTAATTGTCCTTAGTTTCAAGGTAAGTCTAATAAGCCCCCTCCCCCCCTCCCGAGGTGTGTGTGTGTGGGGGGGGGGGGGAATAGTTATTCCATGATTTTACCTCTATTAAACTTTCATAAATACTCATAAATATGCAAATGATATAATTTTATTATATGACTATTGGATGAAAGGACTTGTCAAATTGTATCACTTATGATATAATAACATGCAACAAGGTCAGTTTGGGGGCAGAATTCAGTTTATATTTGCTTTTTTATAATTTCCCTTATTTTCTGAAATTTTCATCAGTATTGATGAATATGCAAATTTGATAACTAATCTGCATATCAGACCATTCCATCTGATGAAAGAACTATATCTAAGCTATAATTAGTACAGCAAGTTAAATAGTATATGGTGAATTGCTGATGAGATTTTGTAAGTATAGGCCCACTTTCTTTAAAATCGCATTAACCCCCTCCCCTAGCCGAACCTTACAGAATTTTGTTTAAATCGCTATAATTTCCTGCAAACAATAGTGATATTGTGTTGCATTTTTTTTTTAAGTTTTTATTTTAATGAAATCATTCCTGACACATTTGGTCCAGATAATACGAGGGATGATCCAAAAGTTCTGATCTTTACCTTGTAACTTTGTCCAGAGACATTTTTGAGAAGCATACTATGCACCATTCAAAAGAACGCGTTTTTACCTTTATAATGATGCTAATAGTTTCTCGCTGTACTGTTTCGTTAAATAATTACAGCACATTATATATGGCTCACTCCATACCACTGGCCTGTTTTCATGTTATAGAATTATAACAATATTTGAATCTCGATCTTTCAAGCCCGGCATCTTTACAACCACAAAATATAATTGCATTGAATTTTTACTTTTTGTTACTTATAATATCCATTCAAATTTTAGAATGGCGACATGTTGTGTCGATTCAATATTTAAAGCACAACGCGCAATCATTATGACGTCATGGAAATTGAAAATTACGCCATTTTGAATGCATTGCATAATTTACATTTCAGGGAATTTTCTATCTTTGTCTATCAATTTCGACTAAAAACATGCCGAACCTAATATCGGCAAAATATTTAAGAGCAATATTATTTTCATTACAAAATATCTCAATCTTCATTGGAATATTGTAAAAAGTTGTATTTTTTACCAAATATTTGATTGATTTTAAATAAGAATTTTCAAAATTGTTATTGGTTTCAGACGACTGCTTTGTGCTCAGTTTAAACCAATATTGCATCATTTTACGATATAGTGCATATTTTGACATTTGATTGGGTGTTGTCTTTAGATATACACATGCAAAGTTGTGTATCTTGAATATTTACCTAATTTGTAGACTCGTTTTAATTTTCTTATGTGGGTTACTATCCGTCTCCGATGATACCGACTATTTATCATTTTTTCAGACAAAAGTCAGTTTATCTAAGTTTGCCTAAAAATATTTTTACCTTTAATACAGCTGTTGTTATGGCAGAATGGGCTGGTCAAAACTTCAAGTGGTCCAAAATTTGATTATAGCTGAAAGATGTATAGCCATAGAGTCAAGGGCCTAGGGAACCCAGATCATATAGAAAATTCGCCATATTTACAGGACGTATTGGCTTACGGATGGACATTGCGCAGCCATGAAAACAAATTGCTGGGACTGCTACTGTCTGCGTTGTGAGGTCTCTAATATGCACAGTCTGCTTGATATGTCAGTGCATTGAGGGTATGGCTGTTTCAGGGTAGATTTCCAGTCACTCCTTCAAGTTACACAAAACTTGTCAGAGCGGTGTATAGACAAAGAATGTATTTGTATTTGGTACAATTTTCAGGCATGTTGCTTTGCTGGTTACAGAGATATCACGCCAGGATCAGAACTTTAGGATCATCCCTCGTATGCATGGACTATCATGAAAAAACCTTAACTAAGTCGGAAGCAAGATTTTGTGCTCAAGTTGTCTCCCCTGATTACCTCTTGGTCATATTTTTTAATTCTAAATGCATACATTGATGTCAGTGAAGATCCCCAATCATGAGAAGATGCTTTTGGATTGATTTGTACCAGTTTGGCATCCTTAACATGTTACTCTACAGATTTGTATGGATTTTTCTTCAATTTGGCGGCCATCTTTGAAATATGCAAATTAGATAGTGAAGACGCCATTTTTCAGCTTGCCAACATTGATTTTTGGATTCAGCATACCCAAATACCCCTAATAGGTATCTCAAAACCTTTTCTTCAAATACGCGTCTTTTTCTGATTTTTTTCCTGACTATGTATGATACTATTGTATGATTCAGTTATTATTAAGATCTTCGCGAACTGAGTACGTTTAAGCCCTCGAATCCAAATATTTGTCAACTCGTGGCGATTCGTGGGATTTGGGCCCTGTGTGGAATAGGGATATAAAACAGTACTTTTTGCACATACTGTCACTTGAAACTGACAAGAACCCTTCTTGAATCAGCGGAACGTACCCAATAATATTATACTCTCATATGAATATAACCGACTCAGAACCGAGGGGATGCGGATTCTAGCCTCACCGGCGTTACTGCGTTGTGTCATTGAGCAAGACACATTTATCCTTGCTTAATACTGGTTCAACCCAAGAAGACCCGTCCCGACATAGCTGAAAGATTGTTGACTGCGGCATCAAATCAAACAAACAAGCAAGAGCTACCATTCCACATCTTATCTTATGCTGTCCAGAAAAATAATTTACGTCTGTTCAAACACCTTTGAGATAGTAGAAGAAGAAAAGGCAAATGAAGAAGTATTTTAGAGGAATGATGATTTAGTTAAAATACATCAATACCAATAAAAATAAAATAAAAGACATATGAATAAAAAACCATATCTCATCAGACTTTATAATTGGGCCGCGACGCGAGAAACCCTGTCTTCGGTGTTTCCGACAAAGTGAGATTCAAACCATCCTGCTTAGCTACAGAGACTTGCTAGAAAATTAAGTTTTTGCTTGTAGCACATCTAGATATGATACTTTCCAATAAGCGATTTACAAAGGCGCTGATCAGACTGCGCGGATGCGCTAGCTGGTCTGTGCCTTTCTTGTTCGCAATCGCCAAAGACAGGGTTACTCTCGGAAGCGCATATGTATCGATATCACTAATTGAGCCGTGACATGAGATTTCCAACAATGTGGTATGTGCGACCAGCATACGCGCAGTCTGATCAGAGCCTTTGCTAGTCGCTTGAATATTATATGAGCGTTAAGCTACTGATTGAACATCATTTGGAGTTTCTAAGCTTAAAAGGAGGCTGCACAGGCTCGCTTGAGTCTACACGTGTCAAATCGCCACATTGTTGAAAATCACATGTCACGGCTCAATTTAGTTACAGCGTTGAGCCACGCTGTAAATATGGGTTTCGTGCCCGGGTAGGCCATGATTATAACTTCACATGGTTATAACTGATCCCACGAAGGTGTGTCGCATACAACACTTAACCACCAACTCCAAAAGTCAAGGACACAACTTTGGCTCAAACCTGGTCCGGAATCTATTGTATTGGCACAACTCTCAGCCACCATCTCCCCAGTCCAAGGTAATAACTTCAACTCAGATGTCTGTCCATCGATCATACGTGCTTCGAATCATCTCTGTATCTCAATAACAGTTTAAGACATCTTCATGAAACAGATATCAATCAACATAAGACGACGTGTAATACACAAGGACTTTAACTCTGTTTTACCCTTTTTCTTTAAAAAAATAAATGACCCGTTAAAACGGAAAATTGTAGATTTTGCAATATAATCGTGTCCGCTCTGTAATAGAAGTACCTCGCCCCAAAACAGTTTATTATATGGTAAGACTAGAAATATTTTCTTCTAACGTGCATGGACATCGATAATTTGATCCTCTTGCCAATTACAACAAAAGCTGTCTGCTTTTGTCGTATGCTGAATGTTTTTGAAGCCTCTTTGGCAAACAATGTAGACCCAGAACAGACCGTTGCAGTTTGCTTCTGTGCTAATATAATTGTCAATAATCTAAACAAATATATGCAGCAGCCGACTTGGGTGTAATGATCAAATGCAGTTTTTGGCTAGCTTTTTGAAGTTGCATCAGACGTAAGCCCAGTCATCCTTTGACTTTTATGCTTGATTGTCACTCACCGAGTGAAGACATGTTTTTGCATTTTTGCAGACAGATGGTGCAGATTTGTCCGCATCTATGTTGTTTTCTGTCAATTTTAAAAACTACACCCAATATTTCAAGTCTAGCTAGCTTTTATAGCTCAAGAAGAAAATGCACGGAGCGCCTTGGAGCCAGCTTGTATGCTTTAATCACTTTTCGTGCTACATCAAACGCTATTCAAGGGCGGATCCTGAAATTTTTGTCGGGATGCGGAGAAGGGGGACCAAGCCTTTGTAGAATGAGTACTTGAGGGTACCCCCTCCCCAAAATCACACGCACTCTTTCTCAAGGTATGTGACTTGGATAATGCATAAAAGGATAATGTTCGCATATACACGAAGGAACCAATGAAGTTTGGCTTTTTAATGGCCAAAACTTTAGATGTGCCGTAAGCGTAAGTTAGGATTATCGCCCGTACAGACACAAAAGCCGTACACTTTTCTTTATCACACCAGGTAGGTGACAATCGAAAACGTTAATACTATCGACGAACGCAGATCAAAACTCGATAAAACAGGGTTTTCTATTGTCATTTGTCGCCCGATTGGCAATCGTAAACACCGTTTCTTGCGAGTATTATCCGCGTTCGTCGATTGTTAAGAGCGTTTTCAATTGCCGCCTACCCGGTATGTTTAATCTCAATACTGCACGAGCTTTGTGCGTTGCTAGATGTTGTTTCGTTTTCAAATTATGAGTAAACAACTCCAGCGAAGAGAACTAATTGCAACTGCAGGTATCCAGAACGAGAAATCTGGTGTCTGGGACAGGGTTCACATAAAATAGGTTATTTGTTAGATTCTAATGATTGGATATATCATTAGGCGAGGCAAGTTTGCGAATTCTGAAAAAAAAAAAATTATATTTCCTTTGGGTACTCAAAAGAACCGTCTAAATGAGACGTTTCTTTTGAGAATCAAAACATGTAAATAGTTGTTGTCTACATGTCTCTTTCTGTTTATCAAGAGCAGACTAACAAGTAAGATTAAAGTTATTATGGACAATGTTTGCCTTAATATTTCATGCCTGTGTGGGGCGCAGTGGCTCAATTGAAGGTTTGCTAGTTCGAGACTCACAGACGTCAGAGTCACTGTGTTGTGTCCTAGAGCAAGACACCGAAACTGGTATAAAACAGAAGGATAAGAAATCGTCCCGATCCGACTGGGATGAAAAATATTAAAACAAACAGATATTTTGCCGGCTGCTTATTACTGGATCCATCCAGGTAGACCCATCCCGACAAGACCGAAAGATTGTTGACTCGGGCGTAAAGAATCAAGCCATTCAAGTCAAAGCAAGCAAACGAACAAACCAAATGCTCCTACTCTGCCCTCTCAGGCTCAACTCTCACTAATTCATGTGAAGTCCCTCCAAATATGCTGAGCCACCCCAACCCCAACCCCAACAATCCACCGCATGCTCCTTTTGGGGGTTTCGAAAAACACATATTAAATCCCGGATACAATGCTACAGTACTGGATGCTGATAGAAGGGTTTGGATATTTATGATGCATGGGAGAATCCAAAAAATTTTGTCTGGGGGTTGGGTGTCCTGAAAACTCTATTTTAGTTTTTTCACAGAGGGCAGTGCGGACCTGGCCTCCTTTTCAAATCATTTGGACCCAAGGGGCCCTATTTCTTCTCGAGGTTATCAATAACAGTATTTCTAAGGAAACATATAACAACTTGTGATCTTCCAGGCGGGATGCAAACCCGCTGTCCCCCACCCACGGGACACGCACATGCGATGCTTAGCTTACAATCTGAACGTAGCTCAGTCAGTTTCCTATCTGCTTAATATGCAAGCAGACAGGAGATCGCACCCAGCATATTTTTCATGGAGAGTTGTTTCCTCTCCTGATGATTCAAGAAGACCAAGTTGCCAGTTGCTTGTATAAGAATGAGCAAAAGTAATGGTAAACTGCCCTACAGTATAGGCTTGCATAGGAGCACTGTAGTTAAGTTGACCACAGCTGTTTACCATAGACCACAAATCAAATCAAACAACAGTTAAATTAAACGAAATCAGAGACTATGTCTCGGCATCACTGATATAATATTGAAATAAATCTTAACCTTAATCGTAATGATAGGGCGTGATTTGCTTGACTTGCGGCAAATTTGGATGGGATTGGGCCCTTTTAATCTCTCCCTGTCTCTTGGAGGAGTCTCAACATGACAGAAATATTGTTGACTGGGCCGTTAAGTCTTAATTCAATCAATAAATAAGTCAGGGCTTCAGTACAAGGTCTAATTGCCTTGATATTTGATTCTAAAACCATTAACATCTTTGCAAATTCTTTCATAAAGCATCCAAACACTTTCATAAAGAACCAGTCATCCATCATTCGTACAGGTAAAGAACCTGTTACCAAAATATGTCACTGATTCTTTACCACTTTTTTTGGCTTGTCAATATTAGTCATTTTAAATAAGGCCTTTTTAGTTTTACATGAGGAGAAAATTGATTTTTTCAAACACATTTAGATTGAACTTGAAGTTGTATGCACACTATCTTTGATGGATTATGTACTTTGATAAATATACTGATGTTTGTTATGGGTTTTAACAATATCTGAATTAAACCGCTCATTAATCCCTGACACTTAAACCACCATCGCAAAGACTGACAGAGTAAAACCATTAGCTTTTCAATTATATGAAATATTAAAAAATAAAATACTTTCGGGCTTCGTGAATCTTACGTTTAATGCGGTTTCCCATCACCTACCTTATACTGACTAAGGTCATCATAAAGCATCTGTAACCCTTTCATAAAGCATCATTGACAACTTTCATAAAGAATCACCCCGCACTGTAACTGAGTTAACCCCCTGTGAGCTTATAACATCTAATTCAAGTAAAATGGACACATACATCGCAGTTATATGTCATCTATTTCATAACCTAATTTATATCTGTTGGTAGGCTTTATATACTGGTTGTTAGGCAACCGAACATGACCTGTCGAACGGGTGCGTTGACGCTGTGATACATCAATATCTAAGCGTTGCCATGGAAACGATAATGCCGATGTAATGATGAATTCACTGACGTTTGATGCCTACTACATGTACCTACTCAGTGTCCTAGAAAAGAAAACATCTGACCCCAAATTATAGATGCTGTGGTAGTTTGATTTCAGAATTTAGCAATTTTTTACGTGCCTCAAGTCCTATAATATACCCCAAACCAATTCATATTAACACAATTTTAATAGAAAACATAAAATATAGCCTAATAAAGCTTTTGCAGTACCGCATACACAAACAAACCCTCAGAAATATTAAATTCCTGGTTTGGAACAAATGATTCTGTTTCTATGGCAACACAATCCTCATGTATTTGAAAATTTGTGAAAATTTGACTTATTTTGTTGCTAGGCAACGCATGCAAGCAGTGTTCACCTAATTATTTACGAACCAAGAATAATGAAAAGACAATATGACATATGGTATTCAAATAAATGTCAAATATGTCTTTCTAAAAAACTATCAAGCCCACAAGCTTTTTTAAGAAATATTGTATATTCCTGGCGGCGGAGATCATGAACGCATAGCTCTGACTGACGATCTTTAGTTGTCTATGGCCTGTTATACTTATAAAAGATGATCACATTTCTTGTCTACAATGTGAGACTAAGATATAATGAGGTAGGGCTCAGTTATTTTTGACTAACCCTCGTATTGATAGCATTATTCTAATAATTTAGCAGTCAAAAATTGGTTTCTGTTTTAAATAAGTTGCAAAATACATATACCAAAGGAAGGACCACCCTCCGGATTGAAAATAAACAATTTTAAAATTAAAATCATCTCATATATTGTAAATATTAGACGAAACTATGCCATTCTAGATGGCATTATAAGTATTTACAAAATCTTAAAATCTATGTTTTTCTGGCGGTTATTATTATATCAACCCTATTGCAGTACGTATCAATATGATATGACTAGAAGTACATATGATGCAACACATAACTTTTTAGATGTCTCGTTCTAATAAATCTTTTTATGTGCTTATTAGAAGCGTATCAAAAGACGCATTAAATAAACAAAGAAACACACGTTTCTTTGAGAAAAAACAAAAACAGTAGAATGGTAAAAAAGTTTATATTATTTTTAATAAAAAACCTTACCTAGCGTCCCTTATTTTACTACCATTAAGTTACAAATGTGGGTCCATTTTGCGCGGACACGTTTCTGTGATAGTCTTTATTGAACCATAAAATTATAAAGATCGAATTTTGTGTGATATTTATATTCAGGAACCACGCAAAGAACTGAACAAACATGAAAGTGGTTGATTGCATCTGTCAATCTAGATATAATGATGCATCGTATGCATAGCAATATGCTTGGTAAATAACTTTGGCTGCTAGACTCCACACGCAATAAGAGTACAGTTACGAGACAGATTTACCGTTCAAAATATGGAAGAAACGCATGCAGTTTTCCAACAAAGTGAATATACTACATGAAACCTACGTCACTTCACTCTGATCGTGTGACAAGTATAGATATACAAATGTAGTGATACCTTATGTGCTTAGAAATAATTGAGCCAGTCCATGAGGTTTCAAACAATGTGTCATGTGCGACCAGCAAAGTCTCAGATCAGCCTGCGCATACGCGCAGTCTGATCAGAGCCTTTGCTAGTCGCTCGAATATTTCATGAGTGTTAAGCTACTGACTGAACATCATTAAAAGTTTCTAAGCTTAAAAGGAGGCTGTACAGGCTCGTCGGAGTCGACACTTGTCAAACTGCCACATTGTTGGATATCACATGCCATGGCTCATATGTTTGGTTATAACACAGGCTATATTTCTGACAGGAAGATGAGACGTCCAGCACCAGATGAGAAGAAGAATGACTAATGAGATTCTAATCTGCATGTTTATGGCTTTCCTTACAGGTAGGAATTTTTTGTCAATTAATCAGTCAATTTCTAGGATATTTACTAAATATGAAACCTGGGCTTAGTGCACAGGTTTCATATTTTGTACAGTTCCTAGTATTTTAACAGGTAGTATACATGATGTTTATGGCTTTGCTTTCGGATAGGAATGTTTTGTCAATTAATAAGTCAATTTAAAGGGTATTTTGTACATTTCCTGGTATCTTAACAGGTAGTATACATGTTTATGACTTTCCTTTCAGGTAAGATTGTTTTGTTAATCAACTCGTCAATTTCCAGGAAACTTACAATATATGAAACCTGTGCATTATGCACATGTTTCATATTGTGTACATGTACATTTCCTAGTATTTTGACAGGCAATAAACATGTTTATGGCTTTCTTTTCAGGTAAATCTGTTTTGCTAATTAACCTGTCAACTTCCAGGAAACTTACAAACTATGAAACCTGTGCATTATTCACATGTCTCATATTTTGTACATTTCCTGGTATTCTAAGAGGCAATAAACATGTTTATGTCTTTCTGATTAGGTAATATTAATGTGTTAATAAATCCGTCAATTTCCAGGAAACTTACAAAATATGAAACCTGTGCATTATTCACATGTCTCATATATTGTACATTTCCTGGTATTTAACAGGCAATAAACATGTTTATAGCTTTTCTTTCAGGTAGGATAATTTTGTTAATTAATTTGTCAGTTTCCAAAAAAAACTTGCAAAATATGAAACCTGTGCTTAGTGCACAGGTTTCATATTGTATACATACCCTGCGAGTTCAGCAGCTAATCTACATGTGTTTGGCTTTCATTATAGGTAGGAATCATGTTTTGTCAATTAATCCGTCAATTTCAAGGAAATAAAATATGAATCCCGTGCATTGTGCACAAGTTTCATATTATGTTCATGTGAGTGTAACAGCTAATCTACATGTTTATGGCTTTCTTTTAATGAAAAAAATATTTTGTCAATTGTTTTGTCAATTGATCTGTCAATTCCTTGGAAAATTCCTTGCAAAATATAAATCCTGTGCATGGCGCCTAGGTTTTATACACTGATCCAAATGAAAACTTACCAGAGTGTTCAAAAGTGTATATTTTGTTGATAATTTTATTGTCAAGGTTATTTTTTCTTTTAAAGCTTCAATGCCTTATTAATTTCCATCAATTTTCATGACGTTACAAAATTTGAAACCTGTGCTCAGGTTTCATAGTTTGTATATTCCATGCGTCGCCGACTGTAACAGCGAACTGGTAAAGCGAATCTAAACCAAAATACTGTAGATTCGGAAACTTTCGAGAGGGATTTATTTTCGCGAAATTTCGTGAAAATAAATTCCTCGTGATATGGCCAAATGATTTTGTCGTTTACTGAAATAGGTAAATCAGGCCCTAGTCACGAATTTTAAACGTCGCAAATATGTCTTTCAACGCTATTCGCGAAAATCAAATTCTCGAGAAAATTTCCGAATTTACAGTAGTATTTTCCCATTGACATATTAACTAATACGTTTGCTGTACTTTATTTAGACCTTATATTACATACCTAGCATGATTTACCTATTGCCTATCAATCAGCTGGTTTTAGTAGCTTTAGACGTGAAGTATTTCAGAAAGAAGATATAATTTTTGTCCGAACTACTTTTTGTACTAGCTTAAGCATCTTGAGCAGTGACATATTTCACTAGTGATGATATGATTTCCTGTCTGCCTGTGTATAACTACGCAATTCTTTTCTATGTTGCCTTTTCTTGTACTCTTCTGTCTCGTTTTCAGACTAGTTGTTTGTGTATTAGCTATAGCATGGGCTGTCCGCCTATGCGTGGAGATAATCCACGAGATTTAGCGAGTGGATTATGCTGCCTACAGTTGGACAAACATGGTATAACTATTTTATACCACAGACATCAGTATAGACCTTGTACATCGTGTGATATTTCGTGCTAAAGTTGGTAAGGATGGTATAAATGTATTCAGCCAAGCCTTCGTGACAGATGGAAACACAATGTATCATTCTTATATTGTGTCGTACTCAACAATGAAAAATTGTCATAACAGATTTACCTGTATTAATCCTTATTGCGGTTTACACTGAAACGAATAGGAAAGTATTAATTAAACTCTTATTAATCAAAGTTTGGAGCATAATACAAAACAATGCTGGTAGCTTTGGAAACTACATCATTCTGCGAACATTTTGATATATTTTTTCATCATTTTTGGATGAAATCTTAAACTCCCCAATTCGATATATTCCTGACCACTACTGAAATGATTAAACAAATAGCAAAACGCCCCGTTTTTTCCGTGGATTGTT
This sequence comes from Loripinus fragilis, assembly GCA_964019695.1. Lineage (NCBI taxonomy): Eukaryota > Metazoa > Mollusca > Bivalvia > Lucinida > Lucinidae > Loripinus > Loripinus fragilis. Next base: position 107,731,815 of record OZ026515.1, read on the forward strand.
ATCAAAAACATAATAATATCACAACACGCTATCATTAAAACATTGACAAAGTAACACCCGAGATATTGATGTAAAATAAATACCCGTTTATGGACAATTAAATTTCTTATACTTATTAATGGGATCAGCCTGATTTCCAAGTAAAAGGTTTAAGAGAGTATTATATGCGTATTCTAACTTTAGAAGATTATTTTGTGGACAATCAGCAGTCAGGGACATAACTTCTATAAGTTAAAATATATATCACTTGAGGATGTTAAAATTGTGCCTTTTCAACAATAATTTCTACATGTAAGTGATGCTACAGAAAGTAACTTATTTAAGTTATATCTGAAATTATTTAGGCCAAGGTCAAATTGCAAGCCGTCAACAATATAACTTATTCAGGTTAATTTTTGAACTTCAATGACCTCGCGCACTTATCTATAGACGATGCGTACAAACTTTTATTGCATAATCGTAAAGTTATGTAATAGGTCTTTCAGATAAAATTACCCACATGGCCGTGAAAATTGCGGTAACTCGGGAATATGAAGATGAAAAAAGACACGTTCACTCAAACAGGTTACTTTTGTTTTTGTTGCAAAAAAAGTTAACTGCTTTAAAAGATATATTTTTTAACGTTTGGAGGTTATGCACCTGACTGATCAGAGAAGATCCTGGATCTGCACGTTGGCATATGTTCCACAAAATAACGCTAGGTTTATATTGGTTAAGTTAAATAATTTTTTTATTTTGGGTCAGCATATATTATTATGATAATTGCGCCACGACATGAGATTTCCAACAATGTGGTATGTGCGACAAGCAAAGCCTCAGATCAGCCTGCGCATACGCGCAGTCTGATCAGAGCCTTTGCTAGTCGCTTGAATATTCTATGAATTTTTAGCTATTGACTGAACACCATTTGGAGTTTCTAAGCTAAAAATGAGGCTGCGCAGGCTAGTCTGAGTCTACACTTGTCAAAATACCACATTGTTGGAAATCACGTGTCACGACTCATATTTTGATGTTTATTGGATAGGCCATGGATTCTCTCTTTCACTTTACTGCTCTTTGCTTCTAATTCTTCAAAACAACCAGTCTTTCGTCTTCTTTCTTCAGCAAAAGTAGTCTGCTATTTTCGTCTGCTGAATTGTTTTAGAAACGTCTGTAACAAACAGATTAGACAAAGATTAGATTGCTCCTATAGATCTGGGTCCATACTGTTTGACCCTATTCAAACGTTAGTCAACAACGTTAGCAAATATAGGCAGTAGACGCCGAAAGTAATGACATTTCCATATGCAGTTTTTGACTGCGATCTACTATAGGTATCGCAAATTCAGGGACCCTAGATTGAAATGACCATCAATATCCCATTTTAAATCATGTGGCTTTTGATATGTACTTGTATGGCGTTATAACTTCATAGCGCTGTTCTTGTAAGTTTTATGATCAGAGTATTGAGTCGACGAATTAATTTTTATTTGATCTTTGTTACCTCGAACCATGGCAACATGTAAAAGCGTATTATAAGTATTATCTCCAAAGAATATATGTCATTATTGTATGTCATTAAAGGCCATCGACTGAAAATCTTACTGCTTTATTTTTAATTATTTTTTCTATAGTTTCCTTTTTTCGAGCTGATAGAATGGTGCCATTAAGTTAATGATGCCATCTAATGCTTTGACTCTGTAAGATTTCCTATTATGTCTATGAACTCATCCACAAACAAACACTGGAAAGTATCAGTCGGATCTGCTTCGGTCAATTACGTGAAATTCCGTTGAATCAGACAACGGATGTACATCGAGGATCTACTTTGACAACGTGACGCTGACGTTACATTATGTGACGCTGACGTCACAACAACCATACCAACACAATAACAAGTGTGATTGCAGCAAAACAAACGGTTATAAATGAAAGTTAAGTTTATCTATAGCGATATTTCATTGAAAAAACATAAACTTTATGTATTCTGTTGATTAAACTGTTCAGGTAATCAGAAAAATGGATTTTAATACCGCTGAGCCCACATGCTACAGAACTCATTTTCCTTATGCCATTTACGGCTAACAAAATGGAGCTTTTTCGTGCGAAGTACTACGCATCATGCGCCTTGCGTACACACGAGGTTTGTTTGGCCAGACTTTCCCGATTGGGGAAGGTATGATGCATGCATGTAATTCTTCAGCTGCTTATAATCGCGACTAAATATTGTCTGCTGTGCCGTCTTATAGTTTAAATAACCGCCTCAGTAGCAAACAGTTTGGACACAGATCAGACTGCTCCCGCAGGAGCAGTCTGATCTGTGTCGACAATTTTTGCATGTATGTTGATATTAGTCCGTGCTGTAAGCATTGGCATGCAGCAGACGATTCAGATGCTCTTTTCGGGATACAGTCTGCATGCTTGGTAATTGTGTATGCCTTTTTGCCTTTTGCTGACCCCCTGGACCCCCATACAAAAAAACAACAACAGCAAAACCTCAAAAGCCCCTTACACTTTTTCAGCTATACCATGGGTTCCTCAAACAGTGAATCAAGACCAGAGTCAATGTTTTGTCAGGCCTGATCTGGGTCCAGTTATCAGCAGACGACAAAAGTGATCATTGTAAGAGAATGATTAAAGCCACCGTGGTTTAACATGGCATCCCGTTGTGTTCATAATAACTGCTACATTATAAATGTATTTCGATGTGACAAGGTAACGCGAAAACGTTTAAACACGACATATACATACGCATATGATATAGGTAGCAACAATGATATTTTCGCTACCATGCTTTGGTAACCTTTGACAAAACCCTACTAATATTACACAAGGTCTCACAGGGACTAATATGTGAACCAAAGATTGGTTTGCGAGTGCACTGATAATTCTCACACAGAGGCCCCTTTTCTGATTTCCTCGTCTGTCTATAGAAAATAAATTGATGCAATTTCAGCACCATTCTGTCAATTATCTCTTCAATGAGACTGTCCCTGAAAAATATCAGACATGGCTTTCATAGCATAATAACTATTTAATTGATATTGAATATGACATAAGGTGATCGGGAATCTGGCCTTGCCCTTATTATATACTAACATGTACGTAAAAAACTATATACAAATTATGCAAAATGTCCCTTCTTAACCTATAAAAGTCTAGCACTTTTTTATGGGACAAATGCAAACAGTGCAGACCCAGATCACATGTCTTCCCTGACTGCTAACAGAATGTTTTATTAAAATTTGTATACTCATGAAAAAATATAACTGACTGTTCTTTAAGTTAGAAATGGGATCAATTAATGTTTAATGATGAGAAAGGGTGGCCAACGTACGTCACTGTCACGTGATTTTAACCATAGGGAACACACACATTTTGCGGCAACTTAGCTCAACTGCTGTGTCGCGCATACATTATATAACTAAAAACGGTACAGCGCGGCTACCCCGCATTGGTTTCTAGTTTTATTTGCAGGTCTCATGTTTTCATTAGTAACAGGGATTTGCGAGATTATTATTAAATTTATAGTTTTTTTTAAAAAAAATCATTTACGGTATAATCCCAATTTGCATACAGAGGGAGCTAATAAACTCAAAATGAGGTTTATTCTGTAAAATATTACTGGGATTTGTTGGGTACTTACGCTTTCTTGTCTAATTTTTCTAACAAGTAACTACTCAACAAGAATCCAAATGTTAGAGAATCGTCCTGTAAGTACTTCTGTCCGTCCGTAGGTCCGTTAGGAGTTAGTGAAAATATTCATAACTCTTAAACCACATGGTGTATTTTGATCACATTTTGCATACATATGTATGTCAACATTTCTGACCACTGTTATGCAGAACCACCTTTTTGATGGACGAGGGTTTGCTGAGCATCAGCCAAACCTGTTGTAGTCAGTGAAAATCCTCATAATTCTTGAACCTTATGGGATATTTGGATCGGATCAAATTATGCATACTTATTTATTTTCATATTGTCCAGCCACTGGTATGCAAAATGGTAACGAGGGTTTGCTAAGTACCATTTTGGTTGGTCGAGGTCTTTTAGTGAAAAGGCTCATTTTCTTGAACTTCATGGTATATTTTACTAAAATTTGCATAATAATAGGTTTTAACATTTTCAAGACACAGGTATGCAAAAAGGTGACTAGCCTCTGCCAAGATAATTTTCTATTCATAGATCCAAAGTAACCAGTGATTTAGCTCCCTGGCATACGTTGTACATCGTATGTGAATTAGCTTCCTTGTTGCAAGGATACAAGCTTCTTTGTTGTGTACAAGGTGGTTGTTCTAGATTAGGATCAATAGATACTGTGCTACTTGTTCTTAATTTATGGTGAAATTGGTAAGTTTTGGCTTTGTATGATAGAAAACTTACAAGTATTTTAGCGTTTAGTTTCTTTTTAAAAAGCTATTCTTGTGTCCTGGTTTTCCTTTATATTCGTGAATTTCCATGAGATATAATAGAGAAGTTTGGTCAACTGTGTCCAATATTTTACCTTTACGGGACACTACATTATGTACATCCTCTTTCAAGTTAGTAAGAAAAGGCAGTTTTAGTTGTTCATAAAACTAAAGGACGGACAATATCTGGTCACTCCCATATATGTCTGAGCTTATTTCAGGGCGAAATGTATCTGCATTTCTTGAAACCATTAATTATAATAACCCAGGCGATATACAATCTTAAGCAAAAGTTGTAAACTAAAATTTTCTGGCAGAGGCGGGGGCCTCACTGCATAGACAACAAAACCGACAATAGTAGTAGTAATTTCAACTGAATTTGGCTATCCGAACGCTGCTTCCGTACGGAACCCACTTCATATGGAACCTATTTCAGAAAGGCTATTCGTCCACTGAAACACTCAGTTCGCAGAGTTCGGCTACCCGAACATTGTTTTCAATTTAAATACCTAGTGTTTCATTATAATTAGCAAACACTCAATGTAGGTCGTGCATATTACTGCCAGTTGATAATTATTTTTATATTTTGATCCAGTCATTTATCTTCACAGGGGAGCGACATAGACTGACTGGATATCTTTCCAGCAAACTTATTAATTATCTACCGACCGTATTTACAAAGATCTCAGTTAGAGGCAGAAAAAATCGGTCTTTCTTTTCTTTGTGATATAAAGTATGCACCCACAAGCATATCATCGTTGAATACATCATAACATTGATTTAATTACGTGATCAATTAAGCACGATCGTTGAACTTTTTAAGCCTCAATTAACCATGACGTGTTACATGAGCCATTCTGATATTCATACTAAGGCGGCCCAGTTTCCCGGGCCCAGTTCAGCCTGGTTACGGGATTCATTTTTTGATACTTATTCGTAAGAGTGTCAGCTTGTGTTGACCGACTACCTAATGCCTTGATATGTCTTCGCTTATGCACACGTTGATACCGGTCTTTATATTTCAAAAGTTTTGTTTCGAGATTTAAGTCCATACGTTATTGATGGATTTCAAGGATACGAGTACAATTGACCTAGATACGAGGGTGTTTTGAAATGTTTTATCATCACAAAAAGATGATAAGATATTTCATATACACTGCTTTATTTTTCGATTTAGTACCATTCCAACTCCACGTGCATGTTTCACCTGGAGTGCCATTTATTTTAACAAATTGACTGTCCAGCTATTCTGCCCCAATGAATCAATACAAAAAAGTATGTAGTGATTTTAGACCTACCGGGGAGCCTGCCTGCCTGCCTACTTATCAGTTTGTTTGTCAGTCTGTCAGTCAAACGTTCGTTGTTTGAAGCACGACTTGGTCAGACTGAGATGTTCCAAGGTCAAAATGCCCCCCGAATTCAAAGGCATTAAAGTGATGTGGAGTTTGGACTGCCCGGGAAGCTACAGTGGTTAAAGCGCTAAGGTCGAGCAGCAAAATCTATCTGCCTGTCTGCCTGCCTGCTTGTTTGTATGTATGTATGTTTGTCTGTCTGGTACAAACCTACAATGTCGTTGCTCATAACATAATTTGTTCAGAATAACAATTTTATAAATGTTTAGCGAAGAACTAGCCTTTTTTGTGAAAGTTTATACTATATCGTCTAATGGTCAGCCTGGAATGGATTGCTATAGTCTGGGTAATAGATAGAAGTCACTTGGGCGAGCACCAGAGCATAGGGTGATGAGACATGGCCAAGTTTTATCGTCACCTACAATACACTTTACAATTTCTGTCGATCTGCACCATTCTACTTTTTATATAAATTATATAGGGGATTGCGGATTTCATCAATATTTGGCTAAGCAAATATCAATATAAAAATTGTCGTACTATTTTGAAATAAACAAAGTCTTTCTACATAATGATACCATTTTTGATATTTAGTCAGTCAAATTAAACTAACCTTCTAAGTGCTTAGAGAGTATAGGCTACTGCGCGAAAAATGAGCGTTTTTCTGCAAATTCTCCGCCATTTTGTAATTTTCCTGACGTACAGTCATGGGAGCTAACTGCGTACTTACCACACAGTGACAGTTTATGTGTGTGAATTTCCATTACAATCGATAAAGGCGATACGATTTAATAGCACTTTCCCGCGACTTAATGATTACCCCTCGTATCTGTATTCTGTTGCACTTGTTAACGTTTTCCTTGCCATGGCGAACGAAAACTGAAAAAAAATAATACTATTGGCCATTTTTCCATAAATGTTTGGCATACAGGGTGCACATTTTGTGATTAGACTGAGTTGTTATTCGCACACTCTCGTCTTAGCATTTACAAGATTTTCATATGCATATGCAAATTATAGTCCAAAATTTGATTATTTTAACTACATTTTAAAAAGAAAAACGATATCCACTGAAATCTATGACGCACAGTAGAATATACAGAACCTTCTAGTGGACTTCTAGCCCTAGGCTGATCTGACACCGATTTGTTTGCTTTGTCATATGACGGCTCAATGTTAAACATTCCTAATGGGAGGTCCCACTTGGCACAACTAGTTGACCACTAAGGTATTGCCTGTTCGATTAACAACCTTGCACCTTCCTAACACTGTCTGACCTTTTATGAGTAATATCAAACCAAAACAAAATATATAATAAAATAGGAATTTCTTTTTATTCATTTCCCGAGAGACATACACACTATAAACACTTGGTGTTTTGCACTTGATGTTTGCAGTGATTGAAATCCTCTTATTAAAATAACCCTATATTAACACAAATGCACTCATAGAAATCAGCATGACAAAACTAGAAGCAGGCATCTAGATAAGAATGCGTATTGGAAAACTATTTTCTTTATTACTCATCCAAAACATATGTTGTGGGTACTCAAAAGAACCGTCTCAATGAGACGGTTCTTTTGAGGACCTACAACACATGTTTTAATTTATGGGTAAGAAAATAATTACAATTTTACGCTAACAAAACTTCCTTATCTGGATCTAAAAAGCTATGAGAAGACTCAAATTACCTTCGAACGCCAGTCTCCAACAGGGCACCTAGTTTCTTGCATGTGGGCAGCGATGATTCTATTTAGACCAGGCGCATGAACATGCTGATCAAAGTTGGGTGTATTTGTTATGTTATTCATTCTTCTGATAATTAAAGCTGCATACTCTGTAACTTTGAACATAATTCGAAAAATTTTCTTTTCATTTTAAATCATTTGTAAAAGTTGAATTAAGTTATGTTTTCACAATAAATCTGTTCACTAGAGCGGAAATCTGCACGGAAAAGTGAATTATCTTATGAAACAGGTGTGTTTTACTCGTGTCGGTAATTATTTGCGTCCCTCCAATAATTATAGACAGGTAATTTTAACATAAATACAGTTGTTTCGATACTGATAATTTGTTTAGATTTACGAAATTGGTAAAATGTATACCTGAATTTTAGTTTTTTTACTGTGTTCTTGAAAAATAGAAACATTAGTTCTAAAATTAAAAGATCAAAAGTTACAGACTATGCAGCTTTAAATAGAGTAGTGTACACAATAATAAACTGGGCAAGTGCATGTAGCTGAATAAAGATCTCTGATAATTGAAAATATGGGCCAGCATACAAAATCTTTGTACTTATCACAGATTTTTGATAAAATGTTTTGAGCGCAAAATTGTGAATATTTAATTACCCATCAGTTTTGTACGTTAGTTTGGGGTGCTTTTAAATGAGAAAAAATAAAACAAATGTTACTACTTCTAACTATAAAGGCCTGACTTGAAGCATTGGCGAGCAGCAAAGAATTCGGATAGCTTTATTTAGGTCTTTTAATGAGTTCCAATTGTGTAGCTTATATACTCAACATAAAAATTAAGGAAATTGTGTTTGAGGGGCTATGAGAATATATCTAAAACGTTTAAATACTTTTGAATTTCACAATAGTACAATGTGAACATTTTTCTTTATAATGACGCTTTATCTGGGTAAGTAGCTCCAATAGCAGCTTAGTAAATCCATGTCAAAGTTGACTGGTCTTCACTCCATTTTTCGCAAAAATTCAATTTACGGAGAAAACATAGGTTTTCATACATTAACGTTCGCCAGGTCCCTCGGGAGAAGGAAATGTTTAAAACCTAGAACGACAGATCAGGTGCTTATTGAGGGAAACTTGATCAGTCCATTGTACATGGATGAGCTGTTGAGGTCTGTTGTCCTGCTTTTTTGTGCAAAAACCAGTGATAGTACCAGGCCTAGGATTACAATGCCAGAACAAACCTCACTAGAATCAGCAAAAACAATGTTGTGCGCATTGACTGGTCAGTTCGCTCATCAGACATGTCTACAATTTTAACATGTCTATGACAATTTAGGACAGAGAGTCCAACGCATAATAATGACATCAAGAAAACCCCAGCCTCCGGATGCAGTGTTGCAGGAGATATTGATGCTGATCCCTCAGCACCAAATCACCAGTATTCAGAGTATGCAAAACTGGTGCTAGTCCTAATTTGCTGCTGACTGGGGACACACTAATTACTGATGAAGGCATTCTCATCTTTGAAGCGTGGTGTTTAAGGCTATCAAGTTAATTTCATGTGACATTCAAAGGAATTGCATTTAAAGTTTTGAAAACTTACATGCTTTTCATGTGTTTATTTTTGATCTCTGGTTTACTTGACACTGTGGCACAACAAAGGTATTGGTGCTAGCAAACTAAAGTAAACATTTTTCTCAACCGATGACATGTATCGAAACAAATAAATAAAAATTGAATAATTTCTTGCTTTGGTGTTCATATGTTGCATGGTTTTCTGAGATTTCCTTAACTTTTTTTGTTGAGTATATTAGGATTGTGAAACTTTGTCGGACTTCTGTCATAATTTTATTGGGATAAGGGCAAAAGAGTTGCAAAATTGGGAAGACTTAAAAACAGGGGGCTTAAAAAGGGCGAAAGGGAGGAATCAAGTAGCTGCTGTACAAATAGAAAGTCAAGATAAAAGAACGAAAAAGAAAAAAAAAGAATCAAATTGTTTTGAAGATGACTGTCTAAATACTTTAACCCTTTCCATGCTAAACTTGGGTATACCATGTTTTGAAAACGGTGTAGATCCAGATCAACTGGCTTTCAAGAAGCCAGTTGATCAGCATCCACACTGTTTTCCATTCTGCATGTTAATCTAACGTAAAAATGGGACGAGGTATAGAACAAAAACATAGCTAGCGCAATTTGGGTAAATGAGATAAGATTTCTCTTGTGTGTTGTGTTTCCTTGTGTCTCTTTTCCATAGGTGTCTTGATCCACACCAGAACTAAGGGTGAGGTTGGTACCGCAAAACATGATTTAGCCCTCCAGTAATTTTACTTACCATTCCAAGATAGTGTTTCTATTGTCGTTATTATGTTGTAATCACCTTCTGGGACAAGGCTGACCGCTTAGCTCTCCTAGACATCAGAAGATCCCAAATCAGTTCTAAAATAATGTAAAATTTTAAATAAATCTATAAAATAGTTATCCTGATTTGCAGTAAAGAAGAAGACAAAGATCAGAAATCGCTACAATCAAGTACCACACGGCACCTGACCCGATTCATCATATAAAAACATCACACACAAGCGAGCCACGCGGCAAGCCCTTTTCCAGCAGGTGACCACAAGGCTGCAAGAACAGACAAGATAGCATTATAACGACAATAGCAGCACCGCCTTTAAATAGTGGAGGTCTTAAACATGTTTCACGGTACCAGCCTCACCCTTAGTTCTGGTGTAGATCAAGACACCTATGATAAAACAAACTAATACAAGAAAACACAACACACAAAAATCTTATTTTACCCATTTAAGCGTGGTGTCCTTTTTATGAGACACCGGCAAACAGTGCATCACCAGATCAGACGCCGCGTTCATTGGCGTCTGATCAGGCTCTCCACAATTTGCTCACAGAATGTTCTATTAGAATTTGAATAAATTTTTCTGATCCAATTGTTCAGAATGGGAGATTCCATTTGGCTTAAATGGGTTAATCTTCCAACATGTTAATGTTCTTAACGCTTATTGTGATAGCTTTGTTTATGTTCTTTACTCCGACCCAATTTGTATCTTAGATTTACATGCAGAATGGAAAACAGTGTAGATCCTGATCAGCTTGCTTCTCGAAAGCCAGCGGATCTCGATCTATACTTTTTTTCAAAACCAGGATATATCCGAGTTTAGCATGGAAAGGGTTCTGTTTTTGTTCTGTTGTTGCTAATCTATTGTTTTACATGTATGTATCTCCCATTGTTTGTTAGGATTCTGTGTTGGTCTTTGTTATGGTATGCATTTCTTTATGTCCTTCTAGTTTTGCAATCATCTTGACGAAGAAGAGGAGAAGAGGGGGGGGGGGGGCTTCACCTATGTATATGATCGGAAATAACGTTATTCGGCCCGCTCAAGCGTCGTCGAAATGTTTACCCTTACTGCCTATGATATACTTCAAATGAAAATTTTCATTACAGCTACCCGGACGCTAACACAAATTGTATGATGTCGCAGATATATTATTATATAATTACACTTTCTCCAAGACAAATCCCATTTCATCACTAGTTCTGCTACCAGACCCCATCTCCACATCCATCTTAATTTTGTGACGCATAATTAATAAACGTTTTCTTGGACGACACAGTATTGAGACCTAAACATTGTTTTGAGGTACACGAAGCAAGGACACTTTATTCAGTGGAACAAGTTAAAAAATGTTTAAAAATCTGGTGTATGTCAGTATAATCTGAACTGAGAATACGCAGTTGTATTGATTTGCTGTATTTTTATGTATTCTAAGCTTTATACTTGTTTCTATAAATACTAGAATTCCGAGAATCTGATGTGTCGCCTGGCAAAACCGAAGTCAAACAAGGCAAATTCATCAAATTAATATCCCCCGGCGAAGGCTTATTTTAGCGAAACGTGTAAATCACAAAAAAATAAAAAAAACAAACCCTTGCCGTCGTGAGGAAAAGCCACACAACAATCACGAGGCCCAGGAAGACAAGCACAGCACAGCAAAGCAAAGCAACCAGCTCTCTCTTCCCTATCAAGATGATTGCAAGACTAGAATGGTAACAAAGTAACGCACAACAAAACATAGAACAATTACAAAATGCCACTATGGGAGTAACAATAAACAACGAATCAACAACTACAGAACCACCACCTTAGAACGGACCGCAGCCTAAACCACTGGGGCTTAAATGCATTCTACTGGTACCAAATCTTCGCCCTAGATTATGTTGGCGTTGAAGCACATAAATGGTTAAGCTCGTATGAAGACTTCCTAACTTTTGCCATATATCATCAAAGAGAAACAATCAAATCAAAGTAACGCACTATGATACAACAAAGAAGAGGGGTCACGACTCACAAATAGTCAGAGCTAAAGAAAACCTCAAGTTGAGCCACGGTGGGCCCAGATACAGCCAAGCATCAGGCATTTCTCCAACCCCTAAGTTCAACGTACTTGGGTATAAAGCAGAACATAATTAAAGGCCTGTCAACTATATTTAGTGTTTGCTTCAATGAAAATATACTTATCTGTACATTTCAATATTTGACCTTTCAACCTGACACAGAAGTCAGATGTGTGTTTAACGTCAAAGTGTTGGCTTCAATATTGGTCTATACTTCTTTCACTTTAATTTGATATGCAACATGACCACATTCAGAAAGAGTGAGTTCTGAGAGATGAAGCGACAGACGACTAATGACAGTATACATGTACATTACCCTGCAATACCAAAGACTAGCCTTCATCTACATCCATACTTCTAGTATGCGAACAGAGAAGGCTCTGGCGAGTCTGCGCATGCATATGCGCAGACTCGCCTTAGCATTCGCTGCTCGCTGATGCGATACGTACGGTAAACTCGTGCACTGGCTTTACTTATTCTTTATACGTCTATATTTCAGATGTACGGTGTATAATTCCAACAGAAAAACAGATTACTGTCACGTTTTTCCATTATTATGAGAGCTGGAATAGGGCGCAAGCTATTTGTGTGGCTCTTGGAGGCGACCTTTATAGGGAATTTTCCGAAGAAAGGGCAATTGTACTCAGAGTATTCCGCAATCTTCCAGAGTGGTTCCCCGATTTGTAAGTTATAAATCTATATTATAGCTAAACAAAGTTAAACTGGCACTCATTAATCTTCGATATCATTCGGTCACGTTCGGTGTGTTTTAGCTATTTTAATTGATTAATGCATGGAACAAGTATCTTTCAGCAAGGTGATCTAACAATGCTGAGGCAGTGGAGTATTGGTAAGATGATAAACTCACATTCCGGATTGCAAGGGTTCGATTCCCACTAGATATAATTATTTTAGGCATAATTTTTTTATTTATTGTATTTATTTTTAGTTATGATATTGTTTCTTGTTTATTTTAATTTTGATGAATAGTTGACATAATGTCACTTTTCAAGACTGAAAAGAGATTATTTATGGTCGGAAGCTTTTGGCGATGGGTGCAAAACTCCTGTACATTGTTTCTGATACGTAACAACCTCATCAAAGTCGTCCACAGGTTTATAATGTCCCCGTTTCGAACGTTGCGGCGACGAAAGTGTACCGGTTTCTCGTTGTTCTTTTCATACTCAAAAAACGGTTCTTCTGCCGACCCTAGTTGCCTGAACAGTCTGTTGAATATATAATGAGCTGTCCCGCCATAAGTTTTTCTCGAAATAGTTTGAAAGATTAGCTACGAGAAATTTGTCTTTAGATTTTAAATGTTTTAAAGATTAATCAGTAGACATCACAGTTCCAAACAAATATAATGCTTTAAAATGAATTCTATTACACTTACTTTTATACGTAAGTCTTGTAAAAATCGTGCAAGTCATAAGCTTGATTTATGATAAAAAATGATTTTTTAAAAAAAATGTATAGTATGTCGTGAGACTCGAACCCACGATCTCAACCTTGACAGCTATACGCTCCATCCAAAGGGCTAAGTGGGACAGTGATGGATACATTGTTTGTTTGTTTGATTTAATTTTTTACGTCCCATCAACAATCTTTCAGTTAAACGGGGACGGGTCTTCCTGGGTTGAACCAGTACTAAGCTAGGATAAATGTGTCATGCTCAAGGACCACAACCCAGTGACGCTGGTGAGGCTCGAACCCGCAGCCCCTCAGTCTCAAAACAAGCACTCTTCCACTGAGCCACTGCGCTCCCAGTGATGGATACATGATTGGAAATTACATCACTCTGAAATCAATACATCACTCTGAAATCAATACTTTTCATAATGTTTGCAAATCTAAAATTAGTTTTACAGAGTTATACGAGTTTATACGGCATATTCATGAGTGCCAGTTTAATTTTGCTAAGCTATATCACCAATGAAATATTGTATTATCTGACAACATTGACCTGAGACTGATTAATTTCCGCCAAAAGATTCGTGTTGTTCGTGCATGTTCGTATAATATTCAGACTTCTACCCATGCTTTGCTGAGAAAATGAAGATAATGGCCATGTATTAATGCAAATGGTCTAATGGGCTGGTGGTTAGATAACTTAATACAGAGCGGACATACCAGGATCGAATCTTGGAAAAAACTCCTTTTTATATAATTTTCAAATGTGTGTACTTTTTTTTTAGAAATAAGATTGTTCTTAAAGCTAACGTTATCTGGTGCATATCTTTACATATTTCATGCGCAGATCCAGAAATTTTCATCAGGGCTGGTCCAGGTCCAACTGATAAAGTTCTGATAACCTTCTTACTTTCCAGGCATCAACTTAATGTACAGAGACAGTCCTATAGCTTCTAGATGGGACGGGGTCTATACCAACATTCTTAAAAAAACATTCAGCCACTTGTATTTTTAAGGGGAGGGGGTCCAGTTTGGCGTGTTTAGTGGCTTATGCAATCGTTATTCCCTACTTTTCTCCACGAGTGCTCATTAAGTAGGCTTTTCCTCATCGGAAATAAGGGTGAGGTTGGTACCATAAAACTAGTTTAAGCCCTCCAGTAAAAATATTTTACTGACCATTCCAAGACGGTGCTTCTTTTGTGAATCTTTTTTCTTATCTATGTTTTGTTTTTGTCGTGCTTTCTTGTCGGTTCATCGCAGCTTTGTGGTCACCTGCTGGAAAAGGGCTAGCCTCTTAGCTGTCTTGCGTGTAATGTTTTTGTCACTTTCCTATTTGGTGTCCTGGGTCGAGTGTGGTGCTTGATTGTATTGATTCTTGATCTTTGCCTTCTTGCTTACTTTTCTTGAAAACATTGTTCTACCCGTGCTTTTGATGCATAAACGTAAAATACAAAATCATGAAAAAAAAAACAAAACAATCAACAACAGCAGCAGCAAAACGAACAAATAAATAAATGAACAAAACAAATAATATAAATGATAAAAAAATATCACAGATTGAAGAATTCCCGGAGTCGAACACACATATTTTGGTTTCTAACGGCAGACTGTCATCTACTATGCTACTGAGGAATTGGATATTCTTGCTTTCAGATAAGAAATTGTACAACGATCTAAAGCGTATTTTCACGATGATTCCCAAAGATTGGGTGAAAGGTCATTGAATATTCATATATATATATGGTCAATTTTGTCACGCTATACAAGTATTATTACGAGGATTGTTCGAATATGAATGCAAATAGCTTCATAACTTTCTTCATAGATATGCTACGACATAATGCTATACGTTTCTAGAAAGAAATATTTAACGACATTAAATTTGCACCAGACATAAAGAAAATATACTTATCGAGTTATAGCCCTTTGTATTAGGGTCTCTCTAGTACACTAACACATTCGATGTACGAGGGATGTTTGAAATGAATTGCTTATTGTCCTATGTCTCGATATCCACGTGGGGCACTATACAAACCAATACACACCTATCTAGGTTTATTCAAGGTCTACACAGTGGTGTATAAATGTACATGTTAGACTAAGTGTTGAACATGAATTTTGCCATATTAATACACGCAGTCATTGACCACTGTAGTAAAATGGTTGGTAAAAGCGTCGACCAGAAAGATGAAATACGGGCTTACATCAAAGCTCGCTCAAAACTTTATTGTTCTTTGAAACAGCTGAAGACTCAACTTTCTACTGCTAATGGTCAATCTTGTGTGTCTTATGACACAATAAATTTGAATCTGGTTTAGAGTCCATCAAAAATGCACCAAAATTAGGTAGGCTAAAATTTGCATTTCGTAAAGAAATCGTTTCAAAGTATAGGAAATCATTGAAGGAGATGCCAGATTTACAGTTCGTAATATTGCATGAAAAGTAGGCATATCACTATCAACGGTTCACCTTATTTTTAAGAAGCATCTGAAAGTCCGAAAGATTTTTGCTAGATGGGTGCCACATCTTTTGACTGGTGAGCAAAACAGACAACGGGTTAAAGTGGCCAAAAAGCTGCTTCATATGTTTCCAACTTATGACAAATAGCAGTTTGCAAATGTCATCGCAGGTGTTGAAACTTGGGTCCACTATTTTGAGCCCGTCAGATAGGTTAGCAATAAAATCTAGGCAACTATACACAGCTAACGCTCAATAATTGCCTACGGTCTTTGAGTGCAAAGAATGTGTTGTATGCAATTTTCTTTCCTTGTGAAGGAGTCGCAATCTAAGTGCTGGTGAAAAGGAGCAAATGCATCACCAGAAGGTACTACATAGAGGATCTTACATGAGTTCTCATGTTTTATTGATTTTATTAAACGAGTTGGGGAAAAGAGATAAAATGCGAGGCTTGCCGAGCATTTTATCTCTTTTTCGCAACGAGTTTAATAAATTCAATAAAACAAGAGAACGAATGTTAGATTCTATTTATCATATGACATTAAGAATAATGTGAAATCTCATTTCTGGCGTAACAAACGTTACAATGTTGTCAATATGTACGCAACGTTGTTATGGACGTCATTACGTTTCCCGAAAATCGATAAACCACAAGTGGTTTACAGATTTTATTGCATGGCGTTATTTCACTCCAAGACGCGACGTCATATGATAAAAAGATGTAGTACTGAAGAAACAAAAAAATGTATTCTCAGAAACGCCTAATTGCTTCCCAAGGGAGGTCCGTTTGGCCCTCTGTTAACACGTTGTCTGAAAAAAACCGCACACATAAAAAGAAAACGAAAAAAAACCTAAACGACGTAATCTCCAGGATCCGCGCATGATGTTTGGATATATTTGAAGTGTTTTTTTAGTGAATTTGATTCTTGGCTACATTTTATATTAACTTGTTCAGCTCTTAATCGCGACTTAATGTCGTCTGCTGTGAGTCGTCTGCTGGTCCTTTTTATACATCTCTGTAGAAAGCAGTGTGGACCCAGATCAGACTACTACTCTAGAAACAGTCTGATCAGGACTCACACTGTTTGTCTGTATACTGAAATTGGGCCGTGATTTTAGTAACTAGATGCAGCAAACGACATTGGCAGACGACACTTTTATATGCATTGTTTCATAGCAGGCAAAGGAAAGGAAACCTAATATTTGTAAGACAGGGCAAATATAAATGAGTTCTTGCCAAAATTGCATGTTTACTATTCTTGTATGCATTTTGTGTCAGGTGACTGATCATGAACGTTAAGAACACATATTTTTTATAGTATGTATAATAATAATCAGACTAATAATAATAATGATAATAATAATAATGGCGACCCAGGCCTTTAGTTAAGAGTGCGTACCAAAAAAAATTTTTTCTTATTTCTCAACCAAAACAAATGTTGTGGGTACTCAAAAGAACCGTCTCAATGAAACGGTTCTTTTGAGCACACAAAACGTATGCTTAAACTTATGGGTAATAAACTATTTGCACTTTTACGCTCAAACATGTTGCTTATTTAAACTATTTTCTATTTACTGTCACTGTTATTTTCACTACCGTCACTATTCAAAGCAGGGCGTGCGGTATACTATACGTTACCTATGATTGATCCATATAAAGAGCTGCGTGCATTAAAGGGTCATTTTGCTTCCCACCCCTATTAGGGCAAAAATAAAAATTGCTTTTCAACAAATTCTTCTTTTAAGTTTATTAGAACAATAACCGTTTTTGTTACTATGGCAAAGGTAAAGTTGAATAACTGCCAGACTTTTACACTTTCTTAACAACCGGCCAGAAGAAATTGGTGAAAAGCTATTTCAGTTTTTGGCTCAAGAGGGGGCCAAAAGCTAGCCCCTTAATGCACGTAGCTCTTTAAGCTTTCACAAATAAGATTGCCTCACGGCTACCAACTTATTTTAATGAACAACAAAAATAGGAAAATCCTGCCTTTGGCTAAGATTCTGGATCGTTAAGATGTTAGAACAAAATTCTAAAATGGAATCATGCACAAAGGTTTTGCTTGGATCAGAAAATGCATAGAATATTAGAGTTGAGGCAACCAGGGTGTGTGGTTTTAGTATTTAGTGATACCTCAAGCGGTCGTGCCACTTGCAGATTTATTTGTGGATCATCACATGTGCACCTGTAGACTGGCTCCTGTCCATAAAACATTTTTTCACCAATGTGTGATATCATAAACTTGTAGCTAGTCTAACTCTGATGACTCTGTTTTATGCCATAAACTTGTAGCTAGTCTAACTCTGATGGCTCTGTTTTATGCATAAAACAGAGCCATCAGAGTTAGACTAGCTACAAGTTTATGATATCACACATTGGTGAAAATTTGTTTTATGGACAGGAGCCAGTCTATTGCACCTGTTGAAACCATTTTTTGATAAGCATAGCGTGAGTTTTTAGAGACTTTATTTGCAGAAATACAATGTAGGTTGGCTTTATGGTTATTTTAAATATGTTCTTAAAAGGGTATCCTTTGGAAGCAAAGACTGCAGAATAGAACTGAAACTAGAGTGTGCTTATTTCCTGGGCCAGACTAGCTAGTTTCTGTCATTTAGGCTTCATTTAGGCTTCATCAGTGACCCTCTAATAGTTTCGAATTTCCACAATGAAACCCATGATCCCAAAGGACAAGAATATAAAATCTACACTATAGTGAAGGGCAGGCAGGCGTTCTACCGCCGCCACACAGTCCCAGTCACCAGCTGTAATGAAGTCAAATATGTTCTTAAAACGGTATCGTTTGGAAGCAAAGACTGCACCAAAGAACTGAAACTAGAGTGTGCTTATTTCCTGGGCCAGACTAGCTAGTTTCTGCCATTTAGGCTTTATCAGTGACCCTCTAATAGTTTCAAATTTCCACAATGAAACCCATGATCCCAAAGGACAAGAATATAAAATCTACACTATAGTGAAGGGCAGGGAGACGTTCTACCGCCGCCACACAGTCCCAGTCACCAGCTATAGTGAGGTCAAATATGTTCTTAAAGGGTATCCTTTGGAAGCAAAGACTGCACCAAAGAACTGAAACTAGAGTGTGCTTAATTTCTGGGCCAGCCTTGCTAGTTTCTGCCATTTATGCTTCATCAGTGACCCTCTAATAGTTTCAAAGTTCCACAATGAAACCCATGATCCAAAAGGACAAGAAAATAAAATCTACACTATAATGAAGGGCAGGAAGACGTTATACCGCCGCCACACAGTCCCAGTCACCAGCTGTAGTGAAGTAAAATATGTTCTTAAAAGGGTTATTTAAGCCTGAAATCGCACATCACAAGAGCTAAAATCGCTATTATACTGACAAAACAGCCGATCGCTAAAACCAATTTATCTACTAGTGTCATCTGCTGATAACTTTTTCAAACAGTTTGGAGCCAGATCAACCTGATCTAGGTCCAAACTGTTTGATACTCTGATGGTATTCCTGAAAGATTTTTTCAAAAAGTTGATTTTGAAAAAATCAAACAAACACAGCAGATGACAGAAAAGCGCGCGCAATAACGTAGTTTGCAATGAGTTAATTATATTATTTATATAATGATGATGGAACGTGTATTATTCGATGGCTGTTAGGGTTATAAGTCTGCTGAAATGTACTGACATGGATATACGGAAACACATACGGAGAAGATGTGTTTATATTAATAGTAAAT
This sequence comes from Loripinus fragilis, assembly GCA_964019695.1. Lineage (NCBI taxonomy): Eukaryota > Metazoa > Mollusca > Bivalvia > Lucinida > Lucinidae > Loripinus > Loripinus fragilis. Next base: position 107,751,235 of record OZ026515.1, read on the forward strand.
GTTGTGGTGATGAGCCTGTAACTCTGAAGTCTGTTCTTTTCATACTTTGTAATACAATAATGCCTGTCTTAAGTTTCCACTCAAAAATAGACAAAACAATGATAATAATGACAAATGGTAGCTTAATGAAGGTCGAAAGTATTGCAGAGGCTTAGACTGATGTCCGTTGTAAGGCGGTGGTTCTGTTGTTGTTAATTGTTACTCCCATTGTTGAATTTTGTAATTGTTCTGTTTTGTTATGCGTTACTTTATGTCCATTCCAGTTTTGCAATCATTTTGATGGAGAACAGAGAGCTGGTTGCTTAAGTTGTCTTCCTGTTTGCAATCATCTCGATGGGGAACAGAGAGCTGGTTGCTTAAGTTGTCTTCCTGGTGTCTGGCGATTATATGACTCTTCCTCTCGGTGCCATGGGTTTGTATGCAGTTTGTGATTATGGTATTTCCTATTCATACTCACTACTTTTGAAAATCAATTTTTGGTCTTCGTTTTGAGTGGCCGCTTAAGACAGGTTTTACTTTAATTGAAACTCTTTCATTGCAGAGAACGCTATGCATGGATCGGAGTCCACGCCCTACTAGAGGCAGATGGAAATTTGACGTGGGTATATGGAATGCCGACGTGTAACGTGATATACCCATCCTCTCATATTCACTGGAATCCCTCAGACCCATCGTACGGTTTACAGTGTGCTACGCAGTACCTGGTAGACGCTCAATGGTACACAGCGAGATGTGACTGGGATTTCAAGCATTTTATTTGTGAACGCACGGAAAGTAAGTCGCTGCACTACACTAGCGAGCCAGCATATTATAGCGAGCCAGCATATTATATTTTGGTACTTATATAGCAATTTCGAGCAACGAAGGCTCAAGGCTGCTAATGAGCCTATACGGCACAAAAAATAAAATCCCATCCCGAGGGCCCACAGTTCCAGTCGGAAATGAGGCTTGTCGAGTTTTTAACTGAACGGTGTACCCAAGGGTTGGTATTTCCTGCAAACACTGGACAACAATGTTCAATTATCTTTCTCACATACTTGTTTTACTTATGGCGATATACTGTATTATATTTGTTGGTGACGTCACTGAGTTCATGTTTACAATGGCGCGTGCTACTGTTAAAAGGTCAACTGTTTGTCGCCCAAATATCACAGCTTGAAATAGCAATACAACTTTAAACATATGAACGCATGGCCATTTCACAAAATGAAATTACGAGAACTACCTTATAAACAACAGTTAGTAAAGTTGATGAAGTAAATATGTTTCTTTTACACATGGGCAAGACTCCCGTCGCCCCGCGGCACAACTGGTTGCCCATCACGTAAAATATGCCACTATTAATGCATTGAACATTTTCAAAGCATTTAAATAAATGTTGAAGTAAAAATGCTCAGTTGATACCACGTGTAGGCCTACTATAATCGTTTAAATTTCAACATTTAAAATAACATGATTAACAATTCAGTTTTCGTTTTCTGTAAGAATACAGTCATGCACCTAAAATGTCTCTTGTAGCTTATCTTGCATTGCTACCTCGTGTAGCTTATTTCCTATTAGTAAATAAGCTACACGAGTATTCTCTATCTCCTATTAGTAAATAGAGAATACTAGGTGAGTGTCTTTTGATATCATGTTTACCATGCAATGCTTTGAGAACGCTTGTTGACATCGCGAGGCTTGCCGAGCGATTCAACATGGGTTCTCAAAGCCGTGCCTGGTAAACTTGATATCAAAAGACGCGAACCTGGTATTCTATTTATCAGTTTAACCATTGTTGAATACTCCTCAAACTAGCGATTATGACGCAATTCTTGATTGTTTGTGTTGATTCAGCGTCATTAGCGACGTCATACAAAAACTGCAACGTCATCATGATCTGATAAAGGTAACATGCCGTGAGATAGGAACGTTTATTAGGTTATGTTGAAACAATGCAGTTGATATTAGGGGTGACTGATAAAACTCATTATCTCACATTTGTATAGCGATTTGGGATAGAGTTTGACAACAGCTAGCCAACCATGAGACCACTCAATATTGTATGCATTGGTATGTGAGAAAACAACGGTAAGATAAACTTTTCTATCCCAGGATTAAATATCAGATATCCTTATCCAGTGTGCCCTATTTAATGATGTGCAAGAAAAAGAATCCATTACTTGTGTGTGGATGGGATAGAAAAATCCGCCCCTCGCGATCACCATTTGTCATCACTGGATAAGGACATCTGAGATTTATCCCTGAGATAGAAACTCTTATTTTACCCATGTTATCTTACAAGGGTTGTCATGTGAGAGCTGAACAATAGTTGTATTGGAACTCACGCGCATGGTCGTCAAGCGACGTCATTGTTATGTTTAACTGACGTCATTTTTTTTGATGTCGCATTTAAGTATATTCAGGAACTTTTGGGTGCCTATTTAAGCTTAAAATGGTGAGCAAGAAAAAGAGTCCATGATTCATGTGAAGATTGGATAGAAAAATGCATCCCTCGCGATCACTGAAATCAGTTGGCAAGCCCCGTGATGCCAAACGGTGATCCTCTGGACGGATTTTGCTATCATGATAGATTCTTATTATCTTGCTCCTGTTATCTTACACAGACTGTCACGTGAGGGCTGTATATTGGTTGTATTGGAACTCACGCACATATTTGTCATGTGACGTCATTGTTATGTTAAAGTGACGTCATCATATCATGTCTCATCTCAGCGTATTCAGAAACTTCTGAGAGCCGTTTTTAAAAAAGTTTAAAATGCGGTATTTATTAGTGAGCAGCAAAAAGAATGCATTATTCATTTGAGGATGGGATTGAAAAATCTGTCTCTTGTGATCACCATTTGTCATCACTCCGCAAGCCTCTTAATGCCAAACAGTGATCCTCGGGACGGTTTTTCGATCCCACCCTCATACTCATGAGGTGTTCTTATAATCTTACCGGTACCGTGACAATAGCGCATATCGTTAGACAAGTCACGTTATTGTTACATTAAAGCTGCATACTCTATAAATATGAACATTTTTCGAAAAATTTTATTTTCTTTTTAAATCATTTGTAAAAGTAGAATTAAGCTATTTTTTCACAATAAAAATGTTCAGTACAGCTGAAAACTGCATGGAAAAGTGAATTATCTTATCAAATAGGTGTTGTTTTTTCTCTTGTTGGTAATTATTTGCGTCCCTCCAATAATTCTAGACCGTTGAATTTTACCTTAATTGCAGTTGTTTTGATAGTGATAACTTGTTAAGATTTACGAAAATGGTAAAATGTTTACCTGAATTTGAGTACTTTTACTGTGTTCTTGAAAAATAAAAACATTATTTGTAAAATTAGAAGATCAAGAGTTACAGACTATGCAGCTTTAAAGTAACTTCATTATGTTATAGCCTTTGTCGCATCCAAGCGTATTCAGGAACTTCATGGAGTCCCTTTTGAAATATAAAAACGCCGTATTTAATGGTGTGCAAGAAAAAGAATCCATTATTTGTGTGAGGATGGGATGGAAAAATCCGTCCCTCACGATCACCGTTTATTATACAACAGGATGCCGAGAATTTATTAAACTCGTTGCGAAAAAAAAAGATAAAATGCCCTGCAAGCCTCAACTCGTTTAATAAATTCAATAAAACATGAGCACTTATATAAGATCCTCTATTTGTTTATCAGGTACAGACTGCACATTCACGGAAACAACTGGCATTCCAAAGCTGACCATTTCTCTGGACTACAAGACACAGACCAGCACTCATTCCAACAGTGCCAGCTGCCGAGATAGCTGTCTAAGTTCCATGTACAGCAATTTGAACTGTTGGGCTGCCACCTACGAGGGAACCACTTGTGTCTTATACTACACCTCGAACCCCTGGCTGTTCACGGAACCTGACAATATAGATGCCAGCTCTAAACAGCTATTCTTGAAGGATTGCTATATAAGTAAGATACATTTACACACTTAAGACACGGACTTGCATACAGCCCATTTCTAAACTTAAAAGTATTGGGTAAAATTTTTCATTTTACCCAAAGTAAAAAAATCTATAAGCAAATAGTGATGATCCTGATCAGACACCGCATTACGCGGTGTCTGATCTGGGTCTGCACTGTTTGCCCAAGTCCTATACACGCAAGGCTTATATTCACAAAAACACGTTTATAGAATGGTCATTGATTGCAAAGGTACTATGTTTTTACAGATCCTGGAGAGATGCCGCTTAGTGTCTCATCTATTTGTCATGACTTTTCTGTCAACGGTGTGAAATGTACATATTATGAAATCTGAAGTTCTTGCACAATATTCGTTACGCAAAGCTATTCGAAGCAATTGTCAAATGAACGATAAACTATGTTCAAATCATGAGTTTGAACTTGGGTTTGTATTTGAAAATACTTAAAATGAGCCCCGCTTTGTTTGTCTGAGCGTTGCAGCCCAGACTAATCGTTACGTCGACATTTGTGTTCGCGAAAGCCAGCTAATCATGATCTGAACCGTTTTCTTAAATGATACATCCAGGTTCAGCAGGACAATCGTTAAGAAACACAAGATAATCTTCTATTTTCATAAAAAGGTCACAATCCATTGTATGCTTAATTGCTTTTTTTTCTTTTTCCATAATCTTGACATGTATTCCATAAAAAGTGAGCATTGTATTGGAACATTGAACTTGACAGCGGTTGTAATTTCCAAATATTCTCAGAAACCATCACTGAGCCAGCCCATGAAATTTCGGTCATTAACGCTGAGCGAACTGCGAAGGCTCAGACAAGCCTGCGCATCAGCGCAGTCTTGTCAGAGCCTTCGCTGCTCGCTTCACGCGAAGTATGATATCTAAACTTGTTTTATATATATGAATTGAATGTTCTAACTTATCTCTGTAGTTGAGCAGGCTGGATTCAGTGTGACTCCGTAGGTAATCCTGAAGACAGGGTTTCTCTCGAGGAGAACCAATTACATATTTCTTGGAACTGTCAATTGTCCAATAAAACCTTAGCGTTATCTGAAGTCAATACCGCCCACTGGGCAGGAAGAGCATCACCCGGTACAATGGAAGGTCTGTCGATATTCGTGTACAGGTCACACAGCGAAATATGATAGGATGTCTCTTGTTCTATGCGAAACATGTTGACACTATCCCTATTAACCAATTTATACCATCATTACCAACTTTCTCACGTATTATCTCATGATATGCAAGGTCTACACTGATGTAGGTGGTATTAAAGAGTTATACCATGTCTGTCATGCTAAAGCTCGTGGACCATCACGTACAGGCGGACAACCAATTGCTATAACTATAAAGTATACTAATGGAGTGATAAAACAAAATGTTACATATCTAGGGGTGTCCGGTAATAATTTAAAAAGTATTGTTTTTTTTTGTCTGAATATATTTTTACCATAGCGAACAGTAAAACCCCAAGTGAAATGCCGCGTTATCAGGGTCTACACTGTTTGATAATGCGAAATCGATCTTCAAAGAAAACAATTTTTACCATTATCAACAGGAAGGCAGTCGTTAAAACGTATATTAAATGATAGATGATGAAAAAGCAACTAAATCCCCCAAACAGTTTATTAAACGATCGAAATTGCAGTCCAAAACCTTTGATTTACGAAAAAACCTCCCCTTCAATAAAACAACACCGTTTTTCTTTTTGATGTGTTTGTTGATGACAATAATTATACTGTGTGATATTATACAATTATTGACTATTGATGCATTGGGCATGATGTGATATCGACCTGAGAGTACCAATATTGACTGAAGCAGAGCCAAGGTCAATATTGGTATTCTCAGGTCGATATCACATCATGTCCAATGCCTCAATAGTCAACAATTGTTTTATTATATAATTTCTCTAAGCATCAAAAAGCAACAACTAAACAAAATCTTGGCTACGGACAATGTCTTGGTCAGTCTTGAATTTCTTTTTTTTTACATGATGATTAATTGATTTCATTCAGTTGAAAGAGGTATTAATGCATATTTTATTTGTAATTACAACTGCAGACAGATAAGATCCAGATTAAATGCCGCATAATGTGGCATTTCATCAGGGTCTACACTGTTTGCTAAGACAAAAATGATCTTCAGGGAAAAAACTGCAATTGTGTTTCAAAATTAAAACCTGTGACCCCTTGAATTATACAATGGACCATTCCAAGTTTATTGCATCAATCCAGAAGGAAGAATCCATTAGGTCATTTAAGAGTTCTGCTCACAACTTCATTCAACAGCAAAGTCTGAATTACATGTATATGATGAAACACCAAATCTTGTGAATTTCATGCTGCTATCACTCACTGAATTGTATTTACAGCAAATCATGCAAGTTTCATGCTGAAAGCACACTTGTTATGGGAAGTTTCTATGAAGTCTATTTTTAGTAACTAATATTGAATGGGAAAAACCAGCAACCCAGTAGATATGTAGTTTTATGGACTCGAGTGGATAGGCATCTGGGCCAATCAAAAGATGTCTATTTATAGGTTATATAATAATATCTGATAACATTGACCTGAGACTTATGAATATTCAATGACCTTTCATCCAAACTTCGGGAATCATCACAAAAAGTGTGCCTTTCCAATTAACATCTTTTTTCAATTATTTGCTCGTTTGTTCATCTTTTTTCTGAAATTTGTTCACAAATGGATATTTAAATATGAATCTCTCACACATTTATTCATCAAATACACACTTGGCACTGTGAATGATTTCAATAAGCCTTCATGTAATTAATTCTTTGCACGCTGGGTAATTTTAATACTTTTTTCAAAATTAACTTCTTCTAAAACCATCAGGGACACTATATATATCAGAGTGACAAATTATATGTATTTTGATCTAGGCTGACGTTCTGTAGGTACTGACCTGGGTCCAAAATGTTGGCAAAAGTTAACAGCAGACAACCAAAGTGACCACTAGCAAGGGAAGGCTGCTAAATACAAATGAAAGGATGTAAAGTTATTCACGAGATGACGTAAAACGAAAGAACAATCTTCACTGAAAAAGAGTGCATACATTTGACAATTAGGGAAAAAATTTTTTTTTCAAGATTCGATTCAGGTATATTCTAGGCCAAAAAAGAAACGCCGCATAAAAAGATAAAAAATATTGCGCGTTAAATGAGAGTTACAAAATTTCACCTGCTGTTTATGTTTCACTACTATTCCTGCCACACATTATTCCCATTGTTTTATTGAGCTCAGTCAGCCCAAACCAGTGTATTGACTGTCTTTTTATTTTTAAGTTTTTCACATGCACATTCATTTTATATAGACTTACACATGTAACTACTACTGAAATCACTAGTCTAATATCCAATTTGTGTGAAAACATTTTAAAACTTTAAAATTAAAAATTATCATTGCTAATTTACGATGCCAACAAAACGGACACATGTTGAACGCGAAAAGGCAATGTGAATGTTACAAGCTAACATACCACCATTTTCTATGCTATGCAAGGACGATTGAATACTTAGGAAACGTTTCTGACAATTTGGAACAATGTCAGACCTTCTGCATTCATGACGTCATCGTCTAATAACGCAACGTCAAGATCGATAAAACGCAGGTTTAAACTGCTGAATCAATTTCGTCTGGTGACAAGGATAGGTAGGACAACCCGAGCAACTCATATTCCAAGAATCAGCGCTCAAACTGTGACAAGTCGTTTGCGAGAGATTGACGAAAGACCCCCATATGCAATGTATGTTTTATATGCGGCGTTTCTTCTTGGCCTAGTATATATGAACTGTATCAAGTTGTTAAATAACCACTTGGCTATCGAACCATTTGCATTAATGAATTGCATTATATTCATAATCTTGGTATACTTCCTCAAAACGCTTACGATAAATGAATTGAATGAATCGAGGGTCATTTCTTAGATATAAAAGCATGAACAAGGTCGGAGTACTTCACGAAAACGCACGAATATCACGATGATCTTGGCGAAAATTAATCAGTCTTAGGTCAATGTTGACAGGCTATATATAAAAGACAGAGAGAGAAAAACAGTATGTCTTATGTCGGCCATCAAAGGTTCACTAAATCCGTGTTTTTAAACCCCATCCCTTACAATAAAAATTATCAGAAAATTTCCATTATAGAATGTTTTGAAGCTGATAACAGAATCAACAATTACTTTTCTGAGTGTCTTCATGCACACTTATGATCGAAGTTTGTGACGAGCTAAATTGCAAGCCAAAACTGCCGTCCAAACCGTTGATTTGCAAAATTACCTCCCTTTGAATAAAACAAATAGCGATTTAAGAACTTCCAAATCTCCTTTACCTAACACCATTTTGACACCGGTTCTTTCTTTTATTCGATACGTTTGTGTATGACAATAGTCACTGTGTAATATAAAAGAGAGAGAGCAAAACACTATGGCTAATGCTGGCTGAGTACGTTCTATATTGATGCCTGTGGCAATGAAAGCAATACATACAGCTAGCACGCATTACATCGTACCAGAGAGTTCACTCAGTGGTAATCAAATGTGCTTTATGACGGACTCACAGACTATTAATGTTGTGAAATTTGAATTAAGCTGCGTTGTCTGCAGCCCAAATGGTTACCCAATGAATTTCATTTTAGTGCAGTGCAAAACGTTATTAAGTGATCAAAGTTTGTAATGTGAATATTTGAATGGAATGCTTACACACGTCATTGTTATACGATGGGTTGTCCGCCTGTACGTGGAGGTAATCCACAAGCTTTAGTGAGTGAAATGTCTTACGTACAGGTGGACAAACATGGTATAACGATTTCATACCACCTACATCAGTGTAGACCTTGCACATAACGAGCTATTTCATACTGAAGCTGGATAGGGTTGTATAAATTTTAATATAAAGATGGAACACTATTGATGTATTCACACCAAAAAATCTATTTTGAATAATCCTCATGTCCGGTGATCAATAGAATCTCACATTAGAGCTAATATATTATTGAGTTTATTAATTTCGTTGCGAAAAAGAGATAAAATGCTCAGAAAGCCTCGCATTTTATCTCTTTTCCTCAACTCGTTTGATAAATTCAATGAAACATGAGCACTCATGTATCCTCTATTTACAGGCATGCATTTAGTGAAGAGCGCATAACATAAGAATAACTATTATTTCTCATCCAAAACATATGTTATGGGTACTCAAAGGAACCGTCTCGATGAGACGGTTCTTTTGGGCGCAGAAAATATATGCTACGAATTATGGTTAGGAAATTATTAACAATTTTACGTTGATTTTTTTGTTTATCTAAACCTATGTTTTTTACAGGTATGACAGACTCTACTGATGACACACCAACATCAGCAGTAGATTCAAGAACTCCCGATGAAGGCTGTACCCAGGCTGTTTCATCTACTGCATCAACCACTACGTCTACCACAACAACTTCTACCACGACTACTTCTACAACTACTACCACACCGACTACTACGACTACCACACCCACTACTACAACCACCACTACACCAACTACTACAACGACTTCAACGCCTACTACAACGACCACTTCTACCACAACCACCACACCAACTACAACATCAACAACAACACCATCTTCCACTTCCACTACTACTTCTTCTACTACATCTTCAACGACTTCCACATCAACTACATCTACGATACCGACCACTATGACAACATCAACAACTACAGCCACACCGACTTCTACTTCAACTTCAACATCTGAACCACCCACCACATCATCATCAACAACGTCATCATCTACTTCAACGTCTACATCAACAACAACCTCACAGGCTGACACTAATTGTTCTTGCTCGTGCGCTGACTTGACAGCTTTTTTCAGAAATTTTTCAATGGATCCAGTGTTTGCTAATTTAACTACAGAGGAAAAGTTATCGATCATTACTAAAAGACTGACTTTGAACAAAAGCCTGCTTTCTTCAACAATAAGAAAGAAAACAAGTGCCGAAGACAACAGGCCCTCATCGGTGTCGATTGGTGTGGTATCTATTGTTTTCATGGCACTCATTTTGGGTGTCCTTCTTACATCAGATGCAATTAATTTTTGTAACCAATGTTCCAGAAAAGTTGGAACCACGCTTTAACTCTTTGAATTAATAGACTTTTGCTTACTGTAAGAGCGGCAACTTTAATATTCATATCTGGGCGTGGTTCGGCTATTATATCTGCTAAATAAGGGAAATCAGGTTCTATTTATATTTTGGTGAAGAATTAATAAGTAGTTTGGGCCACAAACGTACGTGTATTTCTTGAAAATCTTAAACGTATACACACTGAGCTCACATTTATTAACCCTTAAAGCGCAGAATCACAAAATGTATGTTTTTTGTCGTCTACTAAAATATTTGAAGCCTTATAGACAAACAATGTGGACCAAGACCAGACTGCTAATGTAGGAGCAGTCTGATCTGGGTCAACAAGTTGCCCTTCTATGCTTATGTTACATAGACATTTTCAGGAGCAGTTATTTTGCTTGCGTTTTAAGGACTAAATAATATGTTTTCCGTCTATATTGAGCTAATGGCGCAAGATGAAATAAGACCACGACTCATTTTCAGCTTTTACGTATGTCTAAGGTTGGCCAGTCCTAATTACGCATTCATGGGGTGGCGCCATTACAGTAACCAAAAATCAAATAATATTCAGATGGATTTCCCCATAGATATTTGTATATGTATGGGACTACACCCATTTTGCACTTTAAGGGATCACAGGTAGATTTTTTTCTGCCCCTGAAGGTTGTTTTAATCTAAGCAAACAGTGCAGACTCAGACGAAATTTAGCATATACTGCATTTCATCTGGGTCTTCACTGTTTGCCAAACTTCCCGTTTAGGGGTTTTAGGTCTCCAAAGGGCTAAGAGTGAATACATATGTGTCCAGCGAGGCTAGGTGTCTAATTTTTGGTATACATATTGGGCATACATGAATGTGCTTTTGTCTAGTCTTAATCTACTCCCATACATTGTGGTTTGGACAAACGAAGCCTTTGGTGAAACTGTATAGATACACAGTCTGGCATGACCCTTGAATGCTGCTTTTATTTGTTACAAAAATACATGTATTCCAATTAGTTGATACTATCTAACTATTAACAGATTTAGATTAAATTTCTAGCATCCCTAATATTCATATAAACAGTAATAGGCATTTTGCGGTACGCAATTTTAATGAGTAAGCTCTTCAGATTTAGCTACTCACGGCATATGCTAGTAGCAGGGGCTCAGACGAGCTTGCACATTATGTCCCTTGCTGAAATCATGTTTCTGTCAACAGTTATTTTTTGTCAAGTGAAACATATATGTGTTTATAATATGCTTGAGTTTTAAATGATGTTATAAGTTCCATATTATGGAATGAAATGTATATTACAGCATAGTTTTTTGATGTTACAGTGTAAATATGCCCATTATAAGTAAATTAGATAGGTAAGTGGGATACAAGTCAGCAGTATAATGATCTTGCAATCAGCTATTCTTAAGGCCAATTGTGTGACTGATGTGGGAACTGATGCTTTGCAAAGCTTCGTCATCATTTTGTACACTAGTAACCAGACAACCTTAAAATGTATACGTACATGCGTTAGCAAATATTGATAAAATATACCTTGTGGTTTTAAAGGTATGAGCATTTTCACTAACTGACGGTTGATTTTTGAGAATGTATAGTCACGTTTTAGTCGCTTTTACCATTCTGTTCAATATTTATGAGTATCTGATCACAACTTGCTGGACTGATGCTCAGCTAAATCTCGTCACGGTTTAGTATGCCAGTTTCTAGACAATGTGATTTATAAGTATGCAAAATTGATCAATATATACCATGCAGTTCAAGATTTATGTGCATTTACACTAAAATACATTGATGGGCCAAAATGATGGTCAGCAAAGCCTCATCATCAATTTGCATACCAATTGCTGGACAATGTTTAAATAAATAGTCAAATTTGTTATGAGCATTTTCCCTAACTGACAACGCTGGCTGGATCGACCTAAAATTGGACACAAATGATGTACTATGACATTGACTTTGGAACCAGGTGACTGAGCCCTTCTACTCTGCACGTCATCTCATAAAGGTGTTAATGTGTGAACGGTATTTTCAGAAACGAAATAGAGATTTGGGGTAGGAAGAGGACATAGCATGACCCTTGTGTCTGCACAATAATCACTATACAAGTCCGTCCGCCTGTCTATTCATGGTCAGATAGTGAAAATGCTCATAAATCTTGAATGACCTGGTATATTTTGACCAATTTTTGCACACAATTATATGTCAATATTTTCTAACCACTGACATGTGTAACAACCTTTTATATTGGGCGAGGGATACGCTCATTTCAGTATGTTGTGTTCAGTCTGTAAAAAATTCTCATAACTCCTGAACCGTATGGTACATTTGAATCAAATTTTGCATACTTATTTATTTGTTTGTTTTCTTTCTTGCTTTACGTCCCAAGTCAACAGCTATGGTCATGGCAGGACGTTCAGCTCACCTAACCACACTTTTTCCTGGGCAAGCTTGAACAAGCAGTTAACCAGTTCCTTGTGCACATACTTTCACTTGTAACTGACAACAACACTTTTTGAATGAAACAGCGGAAGGGAGGAGACTGACCATAGAAATTATTTCATGGTCAATCTCCACAAAAGTAAAGGACCTGGCCTAGATCACATTCGCAACCCCTGAATCTGCAGACAGAATCGCATTTGTTGCCAGACACGTCACCAACTGCACTACGCGACCCGGTTATTTATTTATTTTAACATTGTCCCATCGTCGGTATGCAAAATGGTGACGAAGCTTTGCCAGGCATCATTTTGGGCGCTTGAGGTCTTTTAGTGAAAATGCCTATAACTCTGAATATAATACATTTTGATCAAATTTTGCATACATATACATTTTAACATTGTCCAAACATTGGTATGAAAATAGTGACAAGGCTTTGCCGAGAACAAGTCTGGCAGGTGGTGATCAGGTAACACATAACTCTTGAGCCAAATGAAATAATTTCATAAAATTTTGCTTGTCTAGACACTGATATGCAAAACGATTATGAGGCTTTGCTAAGCATCTGTCTGGCCTGTTATGGTCAATTATTGTAAATGATCATAACTCTTGAGCCACATGGTATAATTTCATAAAATATTGCTTACTGATACAGTTTTTGATCGTTTTCAGTATATCAATTAAAGTTAAATAAAAAAGACAACAAGAAAAATGTCATTCTTACAATCTTATATTTCATAAATCACAAGAAACCCTCAACAATAATATTAACTTTATATGGGTCAGCAGAATTGGTTGATTTATAAGCAAATAAATATTTGCCTATCTGACAGCCAATCAGTGTAAAGTTACAAAAGGGGGTTTCAGCCCAAAATAGTACTCTTACACAGTTAGGAATTCTATATCAAGGGAAGTAACACAGTCCAGGAAAAATGCACTACATTAGTTACTTAGCTCCCTTCAAAAATTTGGTTTCACATTAGTGAATTGGCTCCATTGTGCAAAACGTTTGCATGATATTAGTGAAGTTGAAACATGTTATAACGCACAATGTTTCACTCTCGTGATACAGATATTTGATATTAAGATAATTTTCTGATAGAGGGGACTGTGTGATATTATCTGGAATGTTGGAATTAACAAATATCCCTATCTTGAGCATACTGCAGTATTGACTTTTAAAAACTAAATTGTGAGACATAATTACCTAAAGTTTCATTTCAACAACAAGAAAACACGTCACCTTGTACCAAGGGATCCCATATTGGATCTTCATCTCCACCAGAGACTAAGCTACGGCCCCGTCTTCCAAGACTAAACGTCTTGGAAGACGGGACCGCAGCTTATCAACCAGTATCACCGCCAGTTGAGCCTTCATTAGCTCCCGTACATAAAACCACATGATACTAAGCCACATAGGCCTAGTACTGTTACTGCCACAGAACAGCCGTAATTGTTTTTATTATTGTACGAACACTTTTGTTTGCTTGTTGGTGGGTGAAATCATCATATTAGACATAATTTGCAAGACCCACACAAGATGAGTCAGTCTGTTCAGTCACCAGTTAGTGAAAATGCAAATAACTCTTGAGCCGCATAGCATGATCTATTTTAATCAAATTATGCATGTGTTTGTATGTCAATTGTCTGACCACTGGCATGCGTAACAACCTTTCTAGATGTACAAGGTTTTGCTGAGCATCAGTATGGCTGACCATGGCCAGTGAAAATGCTCATAACCCTCACCTGGATACCGATGCTACGTGTTGAATGGCCTTAGCCTGTATAGTCAATCTTCGTGATAACTTCTTGCTTTTAACTTTGGGAACAGAAGCTATTAATTGTAGTTCTCAGGGAGGTCATACATTCTATGCGACCAATGTGAGTCTAGCCTGTCCTTGAATTGATAAATAGTCTCAGCATTTACAACTTTAATAGGTAAACTATTCCAGTCATTTACAACATGGTTGGCAAAGAAATATTTCCTCGCAAATAGACTACATGATTGCTTTTGAAGTTTGAAATTGTGTCCTCTTGTTACTGATTTTGATAACCTAAATATCTTATCTGCCGGAATTCTGTCGAAACCTTTAATATTAAGATTTTAAAAGTGTGTATCATATCACCTCTATTCTGCCTATGGAACAAGGAAGGTAACCTCAGCTCATTGAGCCTATGCTGATAAGATTTTCCCATAATTCTGGTATAAGCTTGGTTGCACTCCTTTGCACCTGCTCAGTTTTTAAGTATCCTTTTTGAAACGCGATGATCTTACACAGTTACCATATTCAGGCACAGGTCCAACCAAGCTTACAAACAGTTTTTGATCATGACACTGTCTAGACACGATTTTTTTTTCTTTAGCATGCCGAGAATGCTGTTAGCTTTCTTTGTTGCTGTTGCCACATGCATATGAAAATTAAGTATATTGTCCAACGATGTCTTTCTCTGCTGTAGTTTCTGATAATCAACTTGAGTGATGTCATTGCCAAACATATAATATGTTTATTTAGAGTTTTTGTAACCTAGGTGCACCACATTGCATTTTCCTTTGTTAAAAACAGTTTGCCAACCACCGCTCCAATTTTCTAATTTGTTTAAGTTACATTGCACCTCAGCATGCACTGCATATGTAGGGATCTCTTTGTACATATTGGTGATTATTAGAGGACGGCAAGTCATTGATGTAGATTACGAACATGTGGAACTGTGCCGAATGCCTTCTAAAAATTAAGGTAGATGTCGTCCATTGGGAGACCCTGATCAAACAATTCTGTCCAATCGTCAATTGTCACCAAAAGCTGGGTCAAACAGGATCTACCAGGAACAAAGTTGTGCTGTTCATCTCAGAATAAATGATATTTTGTCATATGAGCCATCATGTTATCCCGTACGATTTATTACATCATTTTACAGCATACAGCAGTAAGACTAACTGGTCTATAATTTACAGCCTCCTTTTGTCACTTTTCTTGAAAATTTTCCAATCCGTGGGCAATTCTCTCTGATTTAATGATATGTTGTAGATTAAACTGAGTTGAAGGGCCATAGCATCCTTTAGTTCTTTTAGTACTCTTGGGTGGGGACAATCCTGTCCAGGTGATTTTGACTGATGTAAGGATGTCAATTTTGAAAGACCATATTAGGTGTAATTTCTACAACTACCTTATGTAAAAGAGACCATTTCCGGCATTGAGTCTGTATTTTTTTTTGAAAAAACACACAGGTGAAAAACTTATTTAAAAGCTTAAATATGTTCTTAAAAGGGTATCCTTTGGAAGCAAAGCATGCATCAAAGAACTGAAACTAGAGTGTGGATATTTTCTGGGCCAGACTAGCTAGTTTCGGCCATTTAGGCCACAACAGTGACCTTCTAATAGTTTTAAAGTTTCACAATGAAATCCATGCTCCAAAAGGACACGAATTTAAAATCCTCACTATATTGAAGGGCAGGGAGACGTTCTACCGCCGCCACACAGTCCCAGTCACCAGCTGTAGTGAAATCAAATATGTTCTTAAAAGGGTATCCTTTGGAAGCAAAGAATGCATCAAAGAACTGAAACCAGAGTGTGAATATTTTCTCGGCCAGATAAACTAGTTTGGGCCATTTAGGCCTCATCAGTGACCCTCTAATAGTTTTAAAGTTCTACAATGAAACCCATGATCCCAAAGGACAAGACAATAAAATCTACACTATAGTGAAGGGCAGGGAGACAATCTACCGCCGCCACACAGTCCCAGTCACCAGCTGTAGTAAAAGTAAGTAAGGGTGCAAATATCAGGAATCGATACAATCAAGTACCACACCTGACCCAGGATACCAATGGAAAAGTGACAAACTTACAGTTAGACACCACAAACGAGAGCCAAGAGGTCAGCCCTTTCCCAGCAGGTGACTACAAAGCACATAAAAACAGACGCGCACAAAGACATAGCAAACAAACAAAAAAACATAAAAGATTCACAAAAGAAGTACCGCCTTGGAAGGGCCAGTAAAATGTTTTACTGGAGGGCTTAAACCTGTTTGACGGCGCCGACCTCAACCTTAATTCAGATGTAGATCAAGACAAATAGATATTTGGTTTGCATGAAAGACCCCTAACTTATCAATGCATCATCTCCTAAAACATATAAATCAAGATATAACAAGGAGATAAAGCAAAGATAAGGACTCAACAGTAAATAAAACTGAATACCGGAGCAAAAGAAAATCAAACAGGTAAACCCTGGTGGGCCCAACAATTAGCCAAAGCATCAGGCCCCTACCATCTCATCAATAGATAAGTTTTTAAGTCAAAACCATCATAGAGTCTGAAGTCCGACCCACTGGCGTGTAATTAAAGAGGAAAGCAAAGTTGCCCAACCGTGATTGGGTTGACTACCAAGCATGCAGTCTGTTGCAATACATTAATGTTATAGCAAATATTTTATGATGGGAAATTATTTTGATGAACTGCGCCGAAAAATTATTTGAGCCAACAATCTTCTTCAATTTATACACCAAGTCACCATAGAAATCAGCTTCCGAAAGTCCTTGGCGCAAGAGAGATTTAAGTCCAACTGGGAATTTAGAAATCAAATCATATTATTGTCTATAAAATTTAGAAAAGGTTTTGCGTTTATGATACCGATAGCCTTGTTTAAGAAGTTTCTGAGTTAACAATTTATTGCGAGTTTATTTGCGAGTCAAATATGTTCTTAAAAGGGTATCCTTTGGAAGCAAAGAATGCATCAAAAAACTGAAAATAGACATGATCCCTTATCGCCGTTGCCTTTTCATTAATTGACCTCTTCAGCATAGCATGTTATCTGTACTCTAACCAGTATGTGCTTTTCAGAATTCTCTATTTTTCTGAGTCGATTTACTTTCACTGTTTGGTTCTTATTAAGGTTTATGTGTAAGTCACCACAAATATCAAGCACTATTTGCTTATCAAAGTTTATTCTTTCTGTAACATCTTCACTCTCAGACTCTTCAAGATTATAAAATATGACGTTGCATTTTATTAACCCAATGTCTTTCTGTTTCTTGACTGCATTTGCTACACTCTCTATAATTTAATTCTTAACTTTAGGTTCTGGAGACTTATCATTCGCAAAAACCGCCTTCTTAAGATTCCTACACCTTTCAAAAAGTTCATCTGTGAGTGTTTTGTCATTTTTTGTTTCTAATGTTTTTTCTATACCCTCAATTCTGCTATTTACAGTTTCCATATATTTTGCACACTTACTTTCACTTTCCCTATCCACTTGAATGACTGAGAGTGCATGTTGCTCGCAACCCTTACAATGCAATTCCTTTCTTTTTACCATTAAATCATACTCAACCTTCTCCATTTCAGCACATGTAATGCACTGCCAACCTGAATATCTTTTACATTCTATCAACATCACTTCCTCAGTATTAAACTCCTCATTACACCTTGCACAGTTTATGCTATTTAGTATATCAGCAGTAACTGTAAAACGTTTCATTTTACCCTTCTTATATTTGCCGCCTCTATAAATATTCTTAGCTTTTTTTGTTTGAAAGATGCTGTGTTGTTTTATTTCAGACAGGCACCGGTGTCTTTGTTCTGAGCTAGCAGATCTAGTGACAGACTTTTTACCCTTCAAATCATCTCTGTCGGCCATTTTTATATCAATAAAATCAAGCAATACTTCTTTTTTTGACACTAAAATGAAGTCATTATCTTTGTTGAAATACTTGGTTTAACTCAGTATTTTTAAACCACATGGTGTATTTAGATAACATAAAATACTTATTTATTTTAAAATTGTCCAGCCACTGGTATTGAAAATGCAGACGAAGCTGCTGAGAGAATATAAAACATAGAAATCTGCCAAAATAAAAAAAAAAATCTATTTTAATTGAAAAATATTCAAAATGCAATTATCAATAAAAACAGTATTTTAAAAACTTGGTGTCGAAAATGTGCACGACCCGCAGATATGCACTATAAAAATTGTGTGAGTCTGTCTGTCCGTCTAATTTGCGTTCCAAACATTCCTTCTGGCACTGGATACGGATGCATATACGTTTACCATGGATCGTGCAAATTACAGTCAGTTGGTTAAATATGTACTTTTGTTTTGATATTGGAGAGATAGACAAATAAACAGGCAGACAGATGAACGAACAGATGGTCCACTCCCACTTATGAAACTATATCTGCCCAAATAAAATTGTAGAGATATGTAGGTATAGATATGATGACTACTATTGTTCACACTTTAGCCCTTAAAGCGCCACCTATAATTTGCAGCAAACTACAATTTCAAATTTTGCTGCTTTTTCAAAAAAAAAAATAAATAACAAATAAGGCATGATATTTCACGAGAATCGTCTGCTGACAGACGATTCTCATGATTTATCATACCTTATTTTATTCGAAAATTAAGAAAGATGTCACAAAATTTACTGTCTGCTGCAGTCGTGATTGGCGCTTTAAGGGTTAGTAAATAAAGAATGTTTTCGTCGTTTACGTCTTCTCCACGGCCAGAGTGATTTAGAAATTTTCTTAATCCATTCCAAAACTGTAGTCTTTGATTTTCCAGATGATTTAGGCACCGTTACGTTCATTGCTCTATCACTTGAACACCACTCTTCTGTGCACCTCCTGTAAGTGAAACATCAAGACACTAAGTTATTCATTATAGTTCTTACATTAACCCATTTATGCCTAATGGAATTTCCCACCGTTATGAATTGGAGCAGTCCATTTCTAATTTAAGGACAGTTGGTGCTATTTTTCAGCTTTGACCAAACTTTGACAGAAATTTCTGTAAGCAAACAGTGGAGACTTTGATCAGACGCCGCGTTATGTGGCGTCTGATCTGGGTTTGCACTGTTTGCCTATGTCCCACAAAAAGACGATAGGCTGATATGGGTTAATAGTTTCCAAGACGTATGTGAAAGAAGTTTTAACTTTGAGAACCATATTAGTACGAGTACAGCTACTAGGTTTGAGTTGCTATAACATACATCGCTACGAATAAAGCTAAAGTCCGTGCTCGATAAGAGTAGGGTACAATTAAAAGTATGAAAGAAAAACCTGTATTTGTACAATTGTGTGAATACAGTACTATAACCTGACCAACTACGTAATTCTTCTCTTATCGAGCACGGACCTCTGTAACTTTGAACATTTTTCGAAAAAAAATTATTTTCTTTTTTAATCATTTGTTAAAAATAGAATTAAGTTATGTTTTCACAATAAATATGTTTAGTACAGCTAAAAACTGCATGGAAAAGTGAATTATCTTATAAAACATGTGTTTTTTCTCTTGTAAGTAATTATTTCCGTCCCTCCAATAATTCTAGACAGTTGATTTTTAACATAAATGCTCTTGTTTTGATCGTGATAATTTGTTAAGATTTACGAAAATGGTAAAATCTTTACCTGAATTTGAGTATTTTTACTGTATTCTTGAAAAATAGAAACTTTACTTCAAAAATTAAAAGATCAAAAGTTACAGACTATGCAGCTTTTATTACTGCTTTTTTATATAACGTATGCACGCTATAGTTTATTGCTATGATGAATGATGTAACCATTTAGCAATAAGGTTAGGTTAGAGTTACATAGGGTTAGGATCGGTAATCCAAGACTACCAAGCAAGGATGGCTATATTCGGCGAACAACATGACATGCTTCGAATACAGCTACTGTCCGAAAGGGTAGCTATGTTAATTTTGTAGGTTTCCTTCGAATACGGCTACGGAGCAGCTCTATTCGAATGTTGTCATATACGGTATAACAGCCTTTAACAGGATTGTAGGTATTCAAAGAACCAATAATGTTTGGCTTATTGTTTTTGTGTTCTTCTTACATGTCTCTTTAATCCAAGCTCACCTGTTTACCTTGGCTGAATAAACCTACTGTCGTGCCAGCCAAGAGTGACAGTGACTTCATATTTTGTTTACAAAGTCATCAGGTACTTATAATCGATAGTTCACTTATGTATTAATCCTATCCTCAGGATAGGATTAATACACAAGTGATCTATCGATTTGCGTTAGCTCAAGTGAAGTGTACACGTTTGTGTTTTACTAAGCAATTGTAAACAAAGTAATGCGTCACTGTCACTCATGGTTGGCACGACAGTATCTTAGGCCTGTAAAATGTTTTGAGTTGTTCAAGTTTTGTGCAACTTCAAAGGAAGGGAAAATGCAGAAAAGAAAGATAAGGTCTTGGACCAGACTACTGTTTGGTCAATTTTACCTGGAACTGATTAATCTCCGCTCGACCTACATTTACATCAAAATAATGAGCCGCGGCATGAGATTTTCAACAATTTGACATTTTGTCAAGTGTAGACTCGGACAAGCCTCTGCAGCCTCCTTTTAAGCTTAGAAACTCCAAATGGCTTAACATTCATAAAATACTCAAGCGACTAGCGAAGGCTCTGATCAGACTGCGCGTATGCGCAGGCTGATCTGAGGCTTTGCTGGTCGCACATACCACATTGTTGAAATCTCATGCACTGGCTCATTAATATTACGACTAAATTATGATTTGGGGATATACCTTACGTCACTGGCATAAACGATTTGTGAAATACATTTGTAGTAGTATCTGTGGTATTTTATCCGTATATTTCCTAGACAGCTAAATATAAACATGAGCATCTGCTTCACAAAATTGTTGGTACACTTTATCCTCTGCCCAGCACTGGTTCAATCCAGGAAAAGTGCCGACATGACTGAAAAATTGCTTACGGGGTCGTACAGCATTCACACAGAAAATCACGATAATTGTGTAGTGTCAAAAGGCTGAACATTTGGTGAACCAGCCTGTGTAATGCCCTTTTCATGAGGTTGTATACCAAGACCACGCCGGATAGGCGGCAATCGAAAACGCTCTAACAATCGACGAACGCGGATCAAAAATCGCTAGAAACAGTGTTTTCAATTCGAATTTGTCGCAAGTCGGGCGACAAATGACAATCGAAAACTCTGTTTCTAACGATTTTTGATTTATGTTTGTCGTTTGTATTAACGTTTTCGATTGCCGCCTATCCGGTGTGAATACTCACTTGAGACGTGACTCCCCCAATGTCTTTGCATACGACAGGATAAGTTCCTTTTCAATCAAATCTACAAAAACTTGCTGACGTTTTCTATTTCTAGCTTCTTCTGAAAGGCGTTTTGATGCTGTTTGCATAACATCGTAAACGGCTTTTCGTTTGGACACCTGAAGATGTTGTTTAGAAGATGGCTGCTCGGCAATACTTCTTGAAGGAGACGATTTCAAGCCAAGAGGAAAAGCTATAAATAAATCAAAAATCTCGTATACTACATGTAATAGAGCACCAACAAAATGCTAGTTGCGCCTGGTGAAGGCTTGGATCAACATTGGCATCCACTCAGCCTTATCAGTAGCCTCGGCCCAGTTGTCAATATTTTTGCGGCGACTTCGCCGACGCTCTATTATCGCTTTGAATCTAAATTTTATGTAAATTTTCGCCAATCAGAAGTATTCTTAAATTGTAATATTCATCACACCAGCTAGAAAACAATGCCCTCAGTGGTTTAAACGTAGACTGACCACACGATCTTATTATAGATGCAATGTAACTTGAAAATTTCCAAGTAAATGGCCGAGAACCAGTCTGTGCACTAGTCCTAACAATGGACATTGATTTGGAATATAGGTCAACTCCCGCTGTGCAGCATTTCTAATTTGCTTTATTACCATTCTTTGCATGCCTTGCTTAATTGCACATAGTAAATAAGTGCAATATAAAATGACTCACTAAATCCTAAAGGACTTTAACAGCATTATATAAGCATATCTTTGTATTTTTTATTCAAGCCATTATGGTTTCCCATATCAAGTGCGTTACACGATTATAGTCTGTTTCGTAAATTCGACAATAGGTCTAGTCTATTTTTAAAACAAATATAACAAGTGTATTTAATGCGTTACATTACAAGGACGTAAAATTCATCGCGAATTAGAGAGTAACCTCGTGGTTCAGGCGAGTAAATACGTACAAAGCTTGCTCTGACCGGCAAATGCATGTTCTTACAAGGACAGTTTAGCTATCGGCAGAGTACAAAATGGTGCGTTATAAATAGACATCCATAAACCCACGTTATAATGTCTATTAATAGCGCTTAACAAGATACATCTTTTTAAAAAAAGATGTATCTTAAAAAAAGAGGTTATAATGGGGATGGATATTTAATGCAAATAATGGCACATAATTTCCTACAATTTGAATGTGCCCGCAACCAACAATCCTACACTTAGACTCAGATCAACCTGCGCAGCTGTACATGTATCAGCGTATTTTGTTATTTCCTTTAGGAAGATGACAAGCACAAGCTCTAGTTTCTCTAACTACATGTATGTCAGATGAACATGTATCATATAAGGCTAACTTGCAAACAGCCAGCACCAAATCTCGGGCCACTATGGACCCACCAGCCAAACGCTTTTCAGATGGTGTTTTTCTGGCAGGCCGAGAGTGGCCCGATTTTACGTGGTTACTGGGAGCTAGTGGATCAGTTTTTGAGTCTACATGCATTTATTACCCGACCCCGGCTATGGCGAGGTGCCACAGGAAATAAATAGATTATAGGAGTTAGTCCAACACAAAAGCGATTTGGTATATCAGCATTTTTCTGTAAATAGAGACATTCATAATATGTAAATAGAGTGGTGGAAGTGTAATCCATTTAAGACTTGAAAACTACTCTAAGTTGAGATCATAGACGGGCAGAATCTAGCCTATATGACAACAACAACAACAACAACAACAACAACAACAATATGGCATGTTTTTTACGGGTTTTCAGTTTGTTTCAGTACAAACATTTATCGTCAAAATATCCCGTTTTCTTAAAAGCTTTAGGACTAATAACATTGTTCCCTAGCCTTTGCTGGTGAAGTGCCTAAAATTTGGAACCATTCAGATGCATATCGCTCAGCGAAAAGAGCACCAAGCAAAAGAGAGACCAGAAACATAGCAACAACTTCCAAATTCGCTGGTTTTAGACGGAACATCCTTTTCCAGCATGCAAAGACAGGGGGTATAAGGGGATTTCGTCATTTAGTTAGCCGCCGAATATCTTTTTTAAAGATATTTCTTGTTGTCAATATTTTCTTCTGCTAATATTCTGAAAAATAAGATAATGAAAAGATAAAACATCTAAGGGAGTCCCGTTATTAATTTTGGTATATTTTTGACTAAGAAACGGAAAAAATGAAAAAAAAAATGATCAGACTGGACCCCAGCCTATCTGCCCATCGTGGTTGCAGTACACATGAATTAAACGAGCATTTAGTGTTCTTTGATTACACAGTACAAACATTTAGATTGTTCGTGTCTGTGGTCTGCGTTTCGGACATTTCTTGCTTTTTGATAAAACATTAATTACTTGCTCTGATTCTATGTACATTGTTAATCCCTTTAAAAATGTGTCTGCTATGAACATTCAAACAACACATCCCCATTTATCAAATAAACCATACATACAATTTGTCAACCCATTGACAACCCATAAAGCAGACGTCTGCTTGTTCTTTCGAAAGCTGGGCAAGATGTCGAAAAAAATGTAGTCTGCAGCACTCGTGATTGGCGCTTAATTAAGGGTTAATTATTTTTTATCACGTACCCTGAGATGAATAAAATTCTATGAGTTTTATGAATGGCAACATGTACTTTTTAAAATAACGAAGCTGAACTATATGAAAATACGAGGGATGTTCAAATATGAATGCAACTAGTGGCATAACTTTCTTCATAGATATTCTACGAGAAAATGCTATACGTCTCTAGAAAGAACTATTTGCCGCCTTTAGACTGGTATCAGACAAAGAAAAATACAAATGCACTTCTCGGGTTATAGCCCTTTATATGCGGGTTTCTTTAGTTCACTAGCACACTCAATGCATCGAACGAAGACAGGTGTATAATTCTTTGATAAAAAAGTGGAATTTCGTGATTTTCTTAAATAATTCACCACTTGTTCTAATAAAAAGATTCTGATAAAGTTACGAAAATCTGACGCGTTTTTTTGTTAAATTACGTCAAATCTTGTTCACTAAATTCTTCTGATGTTTGCAACTGAATTGTAAACAAAATAACACCTTTCAGTTCTCAGTTAAAATTATTGCTAAACAAGAAATATCTTTAAAAAAGATTATACGGATGGGTATTTGATAATCTGCAAAGCACGATGAATACTTTTTCAGAAGCTCTATATTTTCTGCACATTGAAATGGTGACCAATTTAGACCACTATAACAACAAAGAGTTAGAAACTTTATTTTTCAGTAACAACTTAGGGTAACAATCAATGCAATCACAGTACATTGAAACCATGCAGACGCCGACATGGCCTGTCCAACAGGATATGACTGAGGGTCAGTATGTGGTGGTGGAGGGGTGGTCTAGCATTTTCCTTTTATTAAATATCTAGCCCATTATCCCCTCTCATTAACAGCTTCCTTTTTTTCATTAGAATTCCATCAGTCATTATAAAAATTTCCGTTCTGTGGCCACTTGGGTCAGTTCCCCTCGCTCTCCAACTTTCATTCCTTATTGGGCTTTGCCTTTGAAGTAAAATCAAAGGCAGAAAATACAGTAGAACTTTACAAGGGTGTTGAAAATGAAAGTGAATGGATTATAAAAATGTTAATCAAAATACATGCTTCTCCAGCATCAATTCGATTCATTTATAGGTTAGGGGTCTTTCATGCAAAGCAAACATCTATGTGTCTTGATCCACATCAGAAATAAGGGTGGGTTGGCGCGCCTTGAAACCGGTTTAAGCCCTCCACTAAAATATTTTTACTGACCGTTCCAAGGCATTGCTTCTTTTGTGGATCATTTATGTTATTTCTGTCTTGTTTTGTTTTGTTGTGCTTTCGTGCACGTCTGTTGATTGATGCCTTGTGGTCACCTGCTGGGAAAGGGCTAACCTCTTGGCTCTCGTTTGTGATGTTTAATTGTAAGGTTGTCACTTTCCCATTGGTATCCTGGGTCAAGTGTGGTGCTTGATTGTATCGATTCCTGATTTTTATCCCTTTTCTTACGTTCAATGTTAACAGGTGTATAGATTTTGTTCAATATAGTGTGTCTGGCGTCACAGCGATGATATTGTGCTCAATTGGAAAATCCTAGCATTTGCGAATAGGTTGGGAATATACCACTGTGTTTTTGTACGTCTACGCTATAACGACAGTCTACGCTTAAAGTCATATTGTAGTTGCTATGTATGTGTGCTCTTGCTTCCAGCGCGGAACTGAGTGTGAAAGTAAATGATCTATTTATATACAAAGTAAGCAAGGGTGCAAGGATCAGGAATCGATACAATCAAGTACCACACCTGACCCAGGATACAAATGGGAAAATGACAAACTCACAGTTGGACACCACAAACGAGCGACAAGAGGTCAGCCCTGGAAATGTTCATTATTGTGGATGTTTATTCTACATTATGATAAAGGTTACAAATGTGTTATGTTCACCATCTATTGATTAATCCTGCTTAAAAACAAAGAAACGTATGTAAGTCGCTAATCATTATCTCCGACAGGATGCATTTTTCAAATACTTTTGATCCTTTGAGTATCGCGCCTGCGCAGACAATGGATCGCTATAAAAATGTAAGATTGGATAAAGTCACATTTTAAATATGCAAATTCTTATCCAATGAAAGGCCAGCTTTTAACATCAACCGATTTATTTTAGATAAATATGGATTAGGCTGCGCTAGACTCGACTTTGTCGAGAAAAATAAACAATTTACGATGCAACATTTAAACTAGTTATAACTCGAAGATGATATGATAATATGTTGATCACTCATACTGAGTCGTAACTACAAATTATTAATCGTTAGTGGATAATTTTTAAACGCTGAAAAGTCAGAAGTGCATTAAATGATAGCGTAACAGAGTTTATATTTGATTTTATTTTCATGACATAGCGTCTTTATTCTAAATTTGCCCATGAACTTTAAGTTTCTCCACTACAGACATTATTTAGAATAAACATACTCAAATGGTTTAGAGGACTCGACAAAAAAGAACATTTCAAATTTTAATTTATGTAAACGCGTCACTAAGAAACAGAAGTATCTTTTGATTATTATATTAAAAGTGATATAAGTAAATAAAGGACACCTCGTTCTGAAAACCCACTTTTATGGCATATTTAACACATTTTCAGCAAAGTGCAAACAATAAATTACAATGATGTTCATCATAACGCATTAGCAGATTACTCAAAATGACGTTTATTCTGAAATTAATGGCGCCACAAACATGCGACATTGTCTGTCAAAAGTTTGCACCTAAAATTTGATTTCGATTCGACTTCGTTACTTAATTTTTTTCCAATTCTTAGGCCAGAGTGTGCACTGAATTGCTTATTATATCATGTTATCATATTTACATGATATTGTGTCCTTCAATCCAAGCACTGGGTAACTGCTTAGATTTGCTTCTTACCTTAACATATTTACAAGAAATTATTGCATTGCATTTGCTGATTACTAACATTTTCTGCATTCTAGTTTAAAACCATTTAATTTGCATAGGCATGTTAACGCAATGGGAAAAGGGTTGTTTTAAAGCTCATTACTGAGCAGTTATGGAGATAAAAATAAACATTGTTTTTTTTTTTCCTAAAGGCAAATAATGGTATTAATCACTGCATGTAAAGAAAACGTAGAGAATGAAACAGAAAACGATAAAAGTAAATAATTTGAGTCAGCTTAACAATAATTAGGGGGTAGTGCAAAAGATAGGCAAAAACAGAGCATAACGAAAAAAGAACTTACCTTGGAACAAGAATATGACAATGATAAATAGAAATTCCATAATTAGAATAGTCGTTCCGAATACGTTTATAGCAACTTCAGCCTAAACATACCGCATAGGACGTCAAGAGGAACAAATAGTTGGCGTAAAAATCGTGCATTGTTTCTTAGTCATCAGTTTAAACATATACCTTGGGTGCCACAACATATGCTTTCGTTGAGAAAAATGAAAGTGTTTTTTTTCAATTACGCATTCTTATTTAAAGGCCTGGAATTTATCACCAGTTACATGTATATTGACATACATCACACGCAAGTCATGAGGTCTTACTAGAATTATTATCCAATGTTATATGTTAATGTAGTGTACAAACAAAAAAACGTATGTCAAAGAAGTTTTAACTCTTTACCTACTAGTGTCGTCTGCTGATAACTTTTGCAAACAGTTTGGACCCAGATCAGGCCCGACAAAACGTCGGGCCTGACCTGGATCCAATCTGTTTGACACTGATAGTATTCCTGAAATATTTTTTAAAAAAAAGTTGATTTTGAAAAAATCAGCAGACGACAAAAAGCATGAAAAACATCCCAGCAGGCAAAGAGACAATGGTTGAACAAATAAAATGTTTGATTCAGCTCATATAAAAATGACACTTATCACATAAGCCCAGAGGCGTTCATTGTTAACAAGTATGCGCATGTATCAAGTTGGACTAAATAGCTAGTACATGAAGTTGTTCGAAAACACTTACAATCACCTGCTTCACTTTTTCGGCTGCTTATGATATTACTTTACCTTTCTATATTTCAACCAATCAGGAATAGACAGAAATTTGCATATAAGAGTACCTGCTAGAACATGAAAGTTTTCATTGGTTAATTACCAGGCTATATATACAACTTCATTCCGGGTGACAACACTCACTGAAAATAAATTCAAAATCTAGGGATACAGACTGAATCAGCCAAAATAATTCTGCAATTTTCTTCTCTGAAAAATGTCGATGAAAGGAGATTTCTATGTTTAGACGAATCTATTTATTGCAGGTCACGGTTGAAAAACACAATTAAGTCATGAAAAGTCATCATTGTCAGTAAAGCTTTCTTACCCCTATGTGTAATCCAATATCTTCATATCAGTAGTTAAAATGTTGTCTGCAAAACTTTGGCATAATTTGCAAGGCTTCATTTAAATTTAAAGCGGTCGTTCTTGTGATGTTTAAAGGATAATTTTTCAATTGCGCCAAAGTACTGATATTGTATTTGTGCCATTTATTGGTTTAAAACCCCTTGCAATAATAAAAATATGGGACTGTTTGCATTGTAAGGGTATCAATTATACTCATACTTTCCGAAGTCGGATGACCCTGTGTAACAAACAGCAGTACATATAAAACACGATCCACAATTGAAATGCAGATGAATATCGTTTTTGAAGCTTTTTTCTTGTTGTGTATGCAAACACAGGGTTGGTCTGATCCTTGCTACGCCTCGCATTTTTATTCCTTTTTTGCAACGATTTTTATAAATTCAATAAAACTTCAAAACTCATGTAGAATCCTTTATTGATTGTGTGAAAGTGAAAGCGAAGGATTAACTACTACTGTAGATTTAATGGACGCAGGTTCGAAAGCACGATACACTGAAAAATATATGTTTTCAAAAGAGCTGGTGCATAAGGCAGATCCTTTCTAAGATTTCACTCTAAAGTTGATAAATTGATTAAATTGTATCATGTATTGTAACGCCTTAGCTAAATGTGCCTTAAACATCAGTCCTAATGGCATTTCAGATCAGATATACCTGTATCATTACATCGTCCATACCCTAAAGGCCCGAGACGGTAGATAGGTTAGCAGAAAAGTTGTTAAATGAAGATTTAATAACCGCCACTAAGAGGTCGTGTATTACAATGAACGTTGCGCTCTGCGTAAATTGGGGCTGACTATGTTGCGAGCTAATCTGAGCCTTTTGGAGACAGTTCCAGATAACTTACTGCCGAGACTTTAGACTAGGGATGAAACTCGGTCCAGAATCCAAGTAGCAATCAAAACCGTGGATATATCCTGACTCGACCCGCCAAACAAGGGATATACTGTTCAATCAGCTGGAAAGGTTATGACCTTAATCTTTTGGGGTTCTGATGGTATCTTCGTGAAAAACTATTATTTTCTCCCTCTCTTCGATCGTCCGAAAATAAATATTGTCTTTTCTAACACTCTAAAGGCTAGATCTTGTATTGCAAACCAGGTTCACAATTCAAAAACTACTCTCTAGAGAAAATGAAACAAAACACATGTTTTGAAATGCCGCTTCTGCTTCAGATTTTCGACATAACTTTTTATTTACTTATGATAAGTACAAAAACAAATTCCATATATACAACAAATTCTTCTCAATTCTTTTTGCTCGTCTTGCCACACGTCTGTCAATCATACCAGCCTGAAAAACTTAGAAATCCTGTTCAAAAAATGCTGTTTTCACATATCTCAACACTTCAGAAATATATCCCAATACGCTCGTGCTCATAGTATTGCTGTATTTACCTTAATCTGCGAGCGGGCTACCCAACCCTAACTCCCTGTGGGAGGGGGAGGTAGGATTTTCCCATGCTCTGACCAGCAGGACGTTCACACAGAGGAATGTTCACAAGCTAGAATTTTAAGCTTTTATATAGAACCTCAACTCCATGCTCCCGTCCCAGGAGTGTTTACTCACTCTTTAATTATGTTTACTCTGTTTTGCCAAAAATTAAATTCTTAAAACCACCAAGGGAAACTGAAATGCTTTATAAAATAAAACTACGTATAACCGAATTTCTCATATTATAAAATGCATATATCCCCCTTTTTAACATGCTTAAGAACACTTATGATCCTAGAATACCGTATATACAGGTTAAGTTAAGACATATATTTCCTGCTATTCCTGAAACGCACAAAATCGGTACTTGTCCACTAAATTATTCTTGAAAACAACTCGATACAAATGATGAACCAGAGACCATCTACCAACTCTAACAGTCTATGAATATTTAAACTTTATAATAAACTTAAACATTCATAAAACGGAGTAAAGAATGCAAAAAGAGTCTGGTATGGTTATAATATACTGGTTAAATGAAAAAATTTGACGAGCAAGGAAAATATAATACCTCGTACAGTTCTGTCTGAAGCAAAAACGTCGACTGATATCAATACGTCTTGATTTTCTTTATATAGCATGCTTCCTTGAACACAAGACTACTGAAAAGCGTGACTTTAAACTATAATTACAAACATATCTCCAGAATAAACGTTTAAAACCAAAATCCCGTGATAAATGCTTTAGACTGAACAATAATATCACAAGAAAGACCGACCGAAAAGAAATGAATTTATTTTCTCCCTCTCTTCGATCGTCCGAAAATAAATATTGTCTTTTCTAACACTCTAAAGGCTAGATCTTGTATTGCAAACCAGGTTCACAATTCAAAAACTACTCTCTAGAGAAAATGAAACAAAACACATGTTTTGAAATGCCGCTTCTGCTTCAGATTTTCGACAAAACAAAGAAGTGGAGATATGTTCATCTACTGAGCATCAACACCCTTGTATACCTTTATGTATTTACATAAAAATTAACCAATACTAATCCAAAGATTTCATAAACAGTTTACTGACATATATATTCCTGTTGTACATTATACTTATCTGAATATGATCTTCAAATAAATATTAATCTTTCTAATGAATTAAGTGAAAAGCGCGACACCTTGCAATCTTGATTTAATTCATAAAATTATTATAATTATAATTATTATTATTATTACTATTATTACACACTGTGAAAACCCTGGATGTAACCAGCGATGCCCAACCCACAGGAAAGTGCTTAATGATATTTTCGGTCATTATGGCACCAATGTATACTCCACATTCATTAAAAAAGAAATTGATTCATGCATGATGAGTGATTGTGTGTCTGTGTGCTATGCTTGCCCGTGCATTTAGTGTATTAAAAGACCTTAGATTCAATTTACTTACTAAATGTAGAAAAGTATTTCCTTCTTATTACTTTACAAATTAGTTCCTTAATAAATAACATACCTATCTCTCCATAATCTGGTGGGCCTACCAATAGCTCTTAGATCCACTGCTCCAGAAACTGAAAAAGACTTACACGGCGACCAAATCCATGGCTCAAAGTCCATATCTTTTATTTATCTGACCCGAGCCAGATAAGCAAAAAATAGACAACTTTTTTTTTTTTTGCTCTGCCAGATAAGCAAATCAACAACTTGTTTACCTCTCTTTTGAATACTTCCCGGCCCTGCCGGATAAATAAACAATTACCAACTTTTTACCTCTTTTAAACTTCTTGGCCCTGCCTGATAAACAATAATCAACTTTTTTGCCTTCCTTTTTTAACTTCCCGGCCCTGCCAGATAACTTTATTTTGGCCACTGGGCCTTTCTATACACTTCCCACCAAGCTTGATATTAAAACAGAAAACATTTTATTATTATGGAAACAAAGCCTTTCTCTAACTCTTTACCTCTCTTAAACTTCCCGGTCATGTTGGATAAACAATTAACTTTTTTGCCTCTCTTTTGAACTTCCCGGCCCTGCCAGATAAATAAACAATTAACAAATTTTTTGCCTCTTTTAAACTTCCAAACCCTGCCTGATAAACAAACAATTAACAACTTTTGGCCTCTTATAATCTTCCCGGCCCTGCTGGATAAATGAACAATCAACAACTTTTTGCCTTTCTTTTAAACTTCCCAACCTGCTGGATAAACAAACAATAAACAACCTTTAGCCTTTCTTTTTAAACTTCCCAGCCCTGCTGGATAAACAAACAATAAACAACTTTTTGTATTTCTTTTAAACTTCCCACCCTGCTGGATAAACAAACAATAAACAACCTTTAGCCTTTCTTCTAAACTTCCCAGCCCTGCCGGATAAACAAACAATTAACAACTTTTTGCCTTTCCTTTTAAACTTCCTGGCCCTGACAGATAAATAACCAATTAACAACTTTTTACCTCTTTTAAACTTCCGGGCCCTGCCTGTTAACAAACAATAAACAACCTTTTGCTTTTCTTTTTAACTTTCTGGCCCTGTCTGATAAACAAACTATAAACTACTTTTTGCCTTTCTTTAAAACTTTCTGACCCTGTCGGATAAACAAACAACAAACAACTTTCTGCCTTTCTTTTAAACTGCCCTACCAGATAAATAACAGTTAACAACTTTTGGCCTCTTTTAATCTTCCCGGCCATGCTGGATAAACAAACAATAAACAAATTTTTGCCTTTCTTTTAAACTTCCCACCCTGCTGGATAAACAAACAATAAACAACCTTTAGCCCTTCTTTTAAACTTCCCAGTCCTGCCCGATAAACAAACAATAAACAACTTTTTTCCTTTCTTTCAAACTTCCCAGCCCTGCTGGATAAACAAACAATAAATAACCTTTTGCCTTTCTTTTTAACTTTCTGGCCCTGCCTAATAAACAAACAATAAACCCCTTTTTGCCTTTCTTTTGAACTTTCTGGCCCTGCCGGATAAACAAACAATAAACAACTTTTTTCCTTTCTTTCAAACTTCCCAGCCCTGCTGGATAAACAAACAATAAACAACTTTTTTCCGTTCTTTTAAACTTTCTGGCCCTGACGGATAAATAACCAATTAACAACTTTTACCTCTTTTAAACTTCCGGGCCCTGACGGTTAACAAACAATAAACTACTTTTTGCCTTTCTTTTAAACTGTCTGACCCTGCCGGATAAATAAACAATAAACACATTTCTGCCTGTCTTTTAAACTGCCCTGGTGGATAAATAAACAGTTAACAACTTTTGGCCTCTTTTAACCTTCCAAGCCCTGCCGAATAAACTAACAATAAACAATCTTCTGATTTTCTTTTTAACTTTCTGGCCCTGCCTGATAAACAAACAATAAACCACTTTTTGCCTTTCGTTTTTACTTCCTGGCCCTGCTGGATAAACAAACAAAAACAAACTTTTGCCTTTCTTTTAACATTCCTGTCCCTGCCGGATAAACAAACAATAAACAACTTTTTTGCTTCTCTTTTAACTTCCTGGCCCTGATGGATCAATAACCAATTAACAGCATATTACCTCTTTTAAACTGCCTGATAAACAAACAATAAACCACTTTTTCCCTTCTTTTAAACTTTCTCTCCCTGCCGCATAAACAATAAACAACTTTTTGCCTTTCTTTTAAACTTCCCAGCCCTGCAGGATGAATAAACAATTAACAACTTTTGGCCTCTTTTAACCTTCCCAGCCCTGCTGGATAAACAAACAATAAATAACCTTTTGCCTTTCTTTTTAACTTTCTGGCCCTGCCTGATAAACAAACAATAAACCCCTTTTTGCCTTTCTTTTGAACTTTCTGGCCCTGCCGGATAAACAAACAATAAACAACCTTTTGCCTTTCTTTTAAACTACCTGGCCATGCCAAATAAATAAACAATAAACAACTTTTTGCCTTTCTTTTAAACTTCCTGGCCCTGCCGAATAAACAAACAATTAACAACTTTTTTTTTTGCATCTCTTAAATTCCCAGCCCTGACGGATAAACAAACTATAAACAACCTTTTGCCTTTCTTTTAAACTTCCCGGCCCTGCCGGTTAGCAAACAATAAACAACTTTTTGCCTTTCTTTTAATTTCACAGCCCTGCGGGATAAACAAACAATAAAAACCTTTTGCCTTTCTTTTTAACTTTCTGGTCCTGTCTGATAAACAAACAATAAACCACTTTTAGCCTTTCTTTTGAACTTTCTAGCCCTGCCGGATAAATAAACAACTTTTTGCCTTTCTTTTAAACTTCCCAGCCTTGCTGGATAAACAAACATTAAACAACTTTGTTGCCTCTCTTTTAAACTTCCTGGCCCTGCCGGATAAATAAACAATAAACAACTTTTGGGCTCTCTTTTAAACTTCCGGCCCCTGCCTGATAAACAAACAATAAACAACTTTTGTCCTTTCTTTTAAGTTTCCCGGCCCTGCCAGATAAACAAACAATAAACAACTCTTTGACTTTCTTTAAAACTTCCTTGCCCTGACAGATAAATAATCAATTTACAACTTTTTTCTTCTTTTAAACTTCCCGACCCTGCCGGATAAACAATCAATTAACAACTTTTTGCCGCTCTTTTAAAACTTCCTGGCCATGCCATATAAACAAACAATAAAAACTTTTTGCCTCTTTTAAATTTCCTGGCCCTGTCAGATGAACAAACAATAAACAACTTTTTGCCTTTCTTTTAAACTTCCTGGCCCTGCAGGTTAAATGACCAATTAACAACTTTTGGCCTCTTTTAAACTTCCCGGCCCTGTCGGATAAGCAAAGAATAAACAACGTTTTACCTTTCTTTAAACTTTCTGGCCCTGCCAGATAAACAAACAATAAACAACTTTTTGCCCCTCTTTTAAACATTCTGGCCCTGCCGGATAACTATTTCCTGGCCACTGAACCTTTCTCTAACAGCTCTGACCTTCCTCTTAAAACTTCTGACTCAATTCGGAAAAAACAAAAGAACAAAAATGAACGTTTTTTCTTTCCACAAAATCTCCCTTTTTTAACCTTCAACCGTAGTACGATCATCAATTTTTTTTTTTTTTTTTGAAACCCACTCCAGATTAACGAAATTTAAAACAAAGCTTTTCTGACCCAAAACCTTTCTTTTAACATCCCCTACTAAGCCAGATAATCAAAACGATTAACCACTTTTCAAATCTCAAAGCTTTAAACTCGATTCTCTGACTCAATCTAGATAACAACTTTTCTGACAACAAAGCTTTCTAACTCTTGGACCCAAGCCAGACAAAGCATTTTTTCTTTGAGAAAAGCAAACAATTAATATATTGTTAAACTCTACAATGCTGCCGTGAAAAAACCTGGATACTTTCTCTCCTCCACAAACTACAGTAGTTGAAATGCTTCACGTCATTATTTTGGCCCTAGCCAAAAAAACCAATGCATTAACCACATGTCCCGTATATGTGTAGCTATACTAAGCAAGACAAGTTACAATGCATACATGATTGTCTTTAATATTTTGACTCTACAACATAACCTTTAAACTAAGTTATGTATATCCATAAGGCCATATGCACTGAGCTATTTCCAAACAACAAGAATTATACATCGTCTCACGGATTTAACCTCTTTAACTCTACAATGCTACCATGAAACTAAACCAAAGCCAAATGAGCAACATTTTGCTGCATTTTTCTCCCCTACACAAACTAGTTGAAATACCTCGCATCTTATTTTTTGCCCAAGCCAATGCAGCCAATGCTTTAACCTCATACTCCTTGTATTTTATATGTATATAAATATATACTGAACAAAAGAAGAAACAGTGCATACAGTATTGTCCCAAATATGTTAAATCTACAACACAGCCTATTAAGTTATTCCTATGTTACGTTGCTCTAAAATTTACAAGCTTCAGCTTTCACATTCTTTGACACAAACCAAGACCAATATTTATACCAACTGCTGCTCAGCTACGACTCTTACCTATACCATCTAAAATGAGACATTTCGATTTAACTTCATAAAATATGCACACATACTATAGCCCACTTTCGCAGTCAAAATACTTAAGAAACCATATATGTTGTCAGCAAATTCCATTTAAAATACAGCCTACAAATTACCACTAAAGATTCAAATACCCTTTAATCAGTCCAGTATCATATGAAAACCTAAATAAATAAAAATTGTATATATATAGCGTCAACCTCAAAGTTTCTAAATAACGCCTGTGACAGGCTTCTGACAGCAGGCGATTTTTGTCCCTAACACAAGTGTACCACGTGAATTGAACAGAACAGAAATTTATTAGACTAAACTATAGAATTAGCTTCTAGTCTATCCTTACAGTGTTACGTACATATAAGTTATCATGCTTATATATGGATTTTTTTTTTTAATCTGATAAGGGACTGATACCTCTCGTGAATTGCACTATTCATTGTATATAAAGTTCATAAGTAAAATGAGAAATAAGATTTTTTCTAATGCTTATGATGGTCGTACTCGATCCCCAAAACGCACCTGTCCAACAGCCCACCAATCACACCTTGAGATTCCAAGAACGTCATCCACTCGCCTCAATGCACCATCCAAGTGCATTCCCGCTGTGAATATGGATATAAGAAAACAATGGAGATCGTGATCGTCTGACTTCCTTTGAAGTCGACATTTGTGTAAAAAGGGCGAAGAATTCAGACAAATAGCCAAGTACGCAGTGAACGGAGCAGGTCAAATGCTGAATAAACTATAGTACCTAGTAGCTACACAGGCTTTTTATTTCAAAATTTCTAAGGTATAAGGCTATTAAACTGTACTTGAATGAACTACACTATACTGTAATTTAGAACGCGATTAGAGCACAATTCATGCAGTTAAAAGCGGATCACCACGAAAATAGATAGACCACGACCTCTGAGTAATGACATGGGGATCATTCTATTACGAGGAGATGGAAATGAGCCTATTTTAGACTCTAGCATAAATGTGTGTCTAAATAGTATAGTAAATTTCTAGATGCTTATTTTCAACATTGTAGACACAGTCACGCCTCAAAAGCTTTTGTTTATCTATAGCGCATACAATTTTCAACGTTGCATGAATCTTAGCCATAAACGCAACATCAAGAGAACGGACTCATACGACCATCATATCCTTCTCATAACCGACAACGAGCTCCAACAAAAGGAAACAACGAAACAGTACATACGTCAAGTCGGGCCTGAGCCCAATTTATAGTGGACAACCGCAAGGTTCTGAATGTAACAGAAACTCACATGATTAAACTAGCATTAAACAGGAAATTCTGTCGAAAATACACCTATAAAATTTTAATTTCTAGAAAAAAACACTTTTTGATCATTCAGGAAAACCAGGAGGGTGTCAAGCTGTTCAAACCCAGATCAGGCCCGTCTTTTTTATTGTTCGTATATACATGCTCATAAACATGCGCATATCCAGAGAGGGAGGGGCTAGGAGTCTGGAACCCCTGAAAAATCAGGCCAACATCGGCCCGCCAGCCGAATCCATTGTTTTACCCGCATGCCTTTAGCTCTAAAAATTTACGAGCTTTACCCAAAGCTATTCTACATGTATGTCAGTATTAGCGAACAAAAGCGTTTAATATCGAAATTTTTACCAAAACATTTATTTCCAGTTATTGAAGCTAACGCAAGACTGTAATTGGAATAATTAAAAGCAAGAGCACTTTGAATGGCACGTCGTCTCATTTCGTTTTACAAATCAGTGTAATAACAATGAAGATAAATCTATATTTATAAAAGTTTTCAACTTGCAAGGCAGACAAAATTGCATTTACTGATGACCCAAAATTCAATGTTGCTTGAACAAAACAGTTCTGTTTCTTGTGCAAAACGCCCTGTTGCAAAATAAATGAAATTCCTTCAAAATATCCCAAACGGTTTTTGACGACGAACAGACAGACACACAGACTTAGCCACTGACATCTAGAGAAAGCAATATGTTGTACCTGATGAACGACATATGTCTATTAAAAGCTTGATTTTATCTCAATATTGTATATTTAAAGTTCTGTTAAACAAATGTTTTCATTAGACACGGAAAAAATTTGACGAGCAAGGAAAATATAATACCTCGTACAGTTCTGTCTGAAGCAAAAACGTCGACTGATATCAATACGTCTTGATTTTCTTTATATAGCATGCTTCCTTGAACACAAGACTACTGAAAAGCGTGACTTTAAACTATAATTACAAACATATCTCCAGAATAAACGTTTAAAACCAAAATCCCGTGATAAATGCTTTAGACTGAACAATAATATCACAAGAAAGACCGACCGAAAAGAAATGAATATCCTTAAGAGACAGGTGTTATGCCTCACTACTGTCCTACCAGCCGAGAGTGACAGTGACTTCATGTTTTGTTTACAAAGTTATCAGGGACTTATAATTGATAGATCCCATGTGTATTAATCCTTTCCACAGGATAGGATTAATACACAGGTTATCTATCGATTCGCGTTAGCTCCAGTGGAGTGTACGAGCTAGTATTTTACTTAACACTTGTAAACAAAATATGAGGTCACAGTCACTCTTGGTTGGCACGACAGTAGAAACGTATAGTATGTTAATGTCAAATGTGTGGAAAGGTGTGTTTATTGACCTGGACAATGTTCAAGATCACGCAACAGTCCGTCGGTATAGTGTATAACACCAAATGTGACTATGTTGAGACGAAAAAAAAACACAGAATGCTTACAAATGAGCTTTTCATTTGTATATCAAACGATGGTTTAGTCTTCAGACTCAATACTGATCCTGACCTAAAACTTTCATCGGTGGGTTGGAGCCTGGTGTTTGTCTTTTGCTGCGCCCATCGTGGCTTAACTGATGGTTTTCCTTAGTTCTGAGTATCTGTTAGTTTGGAGGCAATATTTGTTTCATCACAGTTAATATGGTTTCATGTTCCCTGCGATGATACCTTAAATAAGTTTGGAAGCCTCCATGCTAGCTAAAACGTTGTGTGTTTTTACAACAGCAAAATTTAGGGCGAAGATTAGACCTGTATAATACATTTAAGCCATGTCCCTATCCACCTACGGCGGCTGTGGCTGGGCGATGATTCTATTGTTGTTTTGGTGATTTTCTGCGTCCCAGTCAACATTGTTCAGCTATATCGCGACGTGTTCCTGTCTCCATGGGCGGAGCCAGTACTAAGCAGATACATTGTCTTATTCAAGAGCACAGCACTAAAGTGAATCTCGAACCAGCGACCATTCATTTATTGACTATTGAGGCATTGGACATGATGTGATGTCAACCTGAGAGTACCAATATTGACCGAGGCGCAGCCTAACCTCGTGCTGAAAGCACACCTGTTATGGAAAGTTTCTATGAAATCTATTTTTAGTTAAACTAATATTAAATAAGAAAACCCCCAGCCCATGCAACATGTAGTTATATTGACTCAAGTTGATATGCATCTGGGCCAATCAAAAGATGTTTATTTATAGATTATATATTAATACGTAGTGGTGTCTTGAGTCATTACCTAGTGTCCGAACCGTTGTCTAACTTGATTGTACATGCGTTTGTTAAACCCTCCTACTTTACGGTCTATTTGATTTTATTTCGGGTTTGGAAAGGGAGGCTTACTTTATTTGGCTTGTAATGATAGAAATGCCTTTTTTACTTCTGACCAACCTAAACAATATAAATTGTGGTCATGTCAGATAATGTGTGATGAGCTCCATTATCATTTGGACAATATATTTATAAGATTTTGCTCGAAATTATATAGACATATTGTAGGTATTCCAATGAGTACTAATTGTGCTCCTCTTGTTGCAGATTTGTTTTTTGCTTTGTTATGAGAGAGACTTTATGTTGGCTCTGTCAGACAATAATTAAACTGATATTATTGAAACTTTTAACTCCACCTCCAGTTATTTAGATGACTTACTTAATATTGATAATCCTTATTTTGAGCAAATGGTAGGTCAGATATATCCCACTAAACTTCAGTTAAATAAGGCGAATTCTTCTGATACTGTAGCTCCGTTTTTGGACTTGAACTTGTCAATAACAAATGGCATAGTTTCTTCTAAAACTTATGATAAACTGGATGATTTTAATTTTGAAATAGTAAATTTCCCATTTCTTGATGGAGATTTTCCTCGCTCGCCTTCCTATGGTGTATATATTTCTCAGCTTATTCGTTTTGCTAGAGTGTGTTCTAATGTTGATGACTTCAACAATAGAAACTTAATTTTAACTGCTAAGTTATTAAACAAGGATATAGATATCATAAAATTCGAAAAGCATTTTCTAAATTCTACCACAGTCACTCAGAGTTAACATTGGGTTAAAA
Organism: Loripinus fragilis; assembly: GCA_964019695.1. Lineage (NCBI taxonomy): Eukaryota > Metazoa > Mollusca > Bivalvia > Lucinida > Lucinidae > Loripinus > Loripinus fragilis. The sequence continues at coordinate 107,791,438 of OZ026515.1, forward strand.
ACTCTTCTGCAACAAGGCATATCAGAACCTATATTTCATGGTGATTTAGTTTATAAATTCAAACGTATTGTTGGATAACCTAATTTTAGTGATCAATTCAAAAAGATAGTAAAACGTTATTTAAGGGTTGGATATAACGTGGATATAATGCGACAGTCTGCATGCCTAGTTTTAAACCCAATCACGGTTTTATTGTCCGATTTTATTAACCTGACACAGGTGCATAATTCCACGGTTAGTGCACAAGATATTTTTTACCTTCCGTCGACTTTCGGTAATTACCGTAAGTTTCACAGGAATTTTGCAATATGAAACGTTTTGTACCGTCCTACTGACTAGTCAAGTGGTTATGATACAGAGTTTACAAATAAAAGGTCTTGAGTTCGAGTCCACGTGTGTGGGGATTTTTTTTTTTACTTTCATTCGATTCGTTTAATTTCATTTATTATAGATGTTCTTCGACCTCTGAGAAATGAAATTTTGGATCATTCTATTTCAAAAGGTTGATGCATAACGCGTAAAATGAGCCAGTCTGTCCGAAACATCGTCAGAGATTATTGGAAAATATTATTCCATATTATAGCCAAAACATATGGTTGAAATGTATTCACTATACAAGTTCTTTGAACTTAAGTTCAGTAGGAAAACGTCTGAAGAAAAGTATGCAGCAAGTCTTGGCACGAAGGCAAAACTGATTTTTTTTAAATATCTGCGATTACTTTAAAAATATGTCAAAAGCACAGAGAATCAACTTCACGTATCGATTGTACGGTAAACGTTCTCGGTGAGTATCCTACAAAAATAACAATAACAAATGCAAGTATAGATAAACAAATAACTTTGAAGCGTGACCATATTTACAAATTGAAAATACGGATCTAGAAATAGGGGTTTCAGGCGTTTTATTACGTATACTAATCTATTTTGAAGCACGTAGATGTTCCAGACATACTGGCTCAGTGTATGCGTTACGCATCAACCTTTTGAATAGTCAGTAGTACAGTGCAAAAAGTTTCATTATCTGCATTAGTACTTGCAAAATTCTCGTAAAACTTACGGTAAATACCGAAAGTCGACGGAAGGTAAAAATATCTTGTGCGCTAACCGTGAAATTATGCACCTGTGTCAGGTTAATAAAATCGGACAATAGCTATGGTTTCCTCTTTAATTGCACGACGGTAGGTCAGGCCTCAGACTGTATGTCGGCTCTGACGTAAAGCTTTAATCGGTGGGTTGGTGCCTGATGCTTAACTGTAGCTGGACACACCGTGGCTCAACTTGAGGTTTTCTTTAGCTCTGACTATCTGTGAGTCATGAGCCATTTTCTTTGTTTCACCTTGGTGTGTTAATTTGATTAGAGTGTTTCTCCATGATGATACATTGCATTAGTTAGAAGGCTTCCATGCGAGCTGAACATTTCTTGTGCTTCAACAACAGCAGAATCTAGGGCGAAGATTTGGTACCAGTAAAATGCATTTATTTGTTACTCCCATTGTGGGAGCATGTAATTGTTCTATGTTTTCTTGTACGTTACTTTATGTCCATTCTAAGATTGCGATCATCTTGATAGGGAAGAGAGAGCTAGTTGCTTTGCTTAATTTGTCTTCCTGGTGTCTCGTGATGGTTGAGCAGCTCTTCCTCGCGGTGCCACGTGGTTGTCTGCGGTTTGTGATTGTTGTATTTCCTGATCATACTCAATATTTTTGGGAAAGTAATTTTATCTTTATCCCAACAAATGTACATCCAGTATAATATATATATGTATTCTTGGGGTTTGGAATATATTGGAATATATTGCGCCCCTCATGTAGTTAGAGTAGCATTTTTATTAGCATTGCTAGAAAAATTAGCAAAGCTTATAGCAATGCTAATAAAAATGCTACTCGAACTACATGAGGGGCACAATGTATTCCAATATATTTAAAAAAAACAACAGAATACATATATTCTGCAATACTTTTGACCTTCATTAAGCTACTATTTGTCATTAGATCTTTGTTTTGTCTATTTTGAGTGACCGTTTTACACAGGTTTTACTGCATTGAGAATAATTTTATTCAAATGCTGATATAAGCCGCCGGTCTGGCAACATTCTTCAAATGATGTACTATAGAAAATTATAGAAATCGATTCTTGCTTGCAGTACATCACTATTGGTGATTCGAAAAGGCACGACACATGGCTTGAGATTCGTGCATGTAATTAATCTAATTTTACGACCATTTACAGGGTATTGAAACACTTGGTCCTTTCAATAAATATTACACTGTCTTAAATATTAATAAAATGGCAATGGTTTTAAACATGTTTACTTCATTGAAGTGCTATTTAAGATGGTTCATGATTTTTGATGGTCAATTATTATACTTACACAGATTTTCAAGATATCTTAACCCATATAAGCCTAGCGTCCTTTGTATGGGACATAGGCACACAGCGCAGATCCAGATAAGACGCCGCATTACGCGGAATCTGATCAGGTTCTCCATTTCTAGCTCACAGAATGTTCGTTTGAAATTTGAATGAAAAAGAAAACTACTGTCGCAGAAATCCTGCCATTGATTAAAATATTCATTTTTATATTTAATTTTCAAATTATTTTCGCGGATTTAAATATATTTATATTTGCCTTTATGATATGAAAAGAGTCAATAATGATTTAAATTCAAAGTTAAAGAGACTAAGTCTGTAACTATGAACATTTTTCGAAAAAAAATATTTTGTTTTTAAATCATTTGTAAAAATAGAATTAAGTTATGTTTTCACAATAAATTTGTTCAAAACAGCTGAAAACTGCATGGAAAAGTGAATTATCCTATAAAACAGGTGGTTTTTCTCTTGTTGTTAATTATTTACGTCCCTCCAATAATTCTAGACAGTTGAATTTTTACTTAAATACTGCTGTTTTGTTAGTGAAAACATGTTAAGATTTTGGAAAATGGTAAAATGTTTAGTTAAAATTTGAGTATCTTTACTTTGTTCTTGAAAAATAGAAACATTATTTAAAAAATCAGAAGATCAAAAGTTACAGACTATGTAGCTTTAAGTCAATTAAGGTTTAAGCGATATTGACGTCATGACATCATAACGTTAAGTAACGTTGACTTCAAGTTTAATTACCTTGGTAACCAAAGACAGTGGTGCAGATGCACAGAACGTGTTTTAAATATCATCCTGGAAAAAACAGTCAGTGACAATATTCCTATGAGGAATACTCAACAGGACTAGGAATACAACGTATAAACAGGCAATAATTTGAATTATACTATTTAAATAACAAATATTGATAAACGATGTACTTGACAAATAATATTATTTTTTTTCATGTGACAATATACTAAATGGCATCAGATGTATATGTGTTAATCCATGTTTCGCTACGACTACCACCCTACAACCCTTAAAACGGAAATGGACAGGCCCAAAAATCCCAATGGGCTTAAATGGGTTATTTTTTTCTAGGATATGAACGTTGGTATTGAAGATTTTACAAACAGTATTTTTGTCTGATAGTATATATACATACAGAAATAACTACAGATACGTTTCATATATAAATGTTTTTTTTTTAAACATTTCAGCACTTAATAAATAAAACATTAATGTCGGTCACATGAACATACTTTGGGATAAAAATGCAACTGCCCTCTAAGTAACTCTTTTCATGGCCATATTCTTAGAGTCATCAAAAGCGGAAGGAGTCATGTTTTTAAAGGTCTTGTGAACCTTCAAAAACTTTTTTAAAACTCTTCATGATTTAAATGACTTTGATGAGAAAACCAAAATGCTGAAAACCCCATCTTAAAATTCCAGCTGAGTCAAAAGTTATGCAAGCTTTAAAATTATGCAAATTAGCATATAAGCCCCGCCCACATTATTGTTTCGAGATGATTTTTTCAAAATGTCATATTTTATGTGGTGCGATTTCTAAGCAATTAAAAACAGCACAATTAAGTTGTTCTATGCAAATGTTGTATCTTATCATATTGAATAATTTTCAGCAAAAAAATATTAAATAATGTTAAAATAAAAGAAATATATTAAATTTAATATTTCAAAAAGCTCAACTGACGTCATATGACCCTCTCGCATATTTTCATCTAATTAATTTTTTAAACCTTCATAACTCGGTTACTATTTTGAATTTTTTTGCGGGGCTTTCGCCATTCTGTTTCTCTCATTACTGGCTTCTCAATCAATAGGAGATTGAAAAAAGTTTTTTGAAGGTTCACAAGACCTTTAAAATCACTTGCTGTTTACATAGAGGATCTTACATGAGCGATCATAATTTATTGAATTCATTAAACTAGCTGAGAAAAAGATAAAACAAATGCGAGATTTGCCAAGCATTTTATAGCATTATGTAACCAGTTTAATAAGTTCAGTTATACAGGAGTGCGAATTAAATATATTTATCACCATATAACACTGAAAGTACTTTGAAATCGCATTTCTTGACCAGAAAACGCTAAGATTAAGCCAAAATACATATGCATGTATAAAAATAAGTTTGTTGATTTAAAAGTAGCCAACGATGTTTCTTTTAGTATTCCAGAAATAAATTTGTAAGAAATCATATGTTCAATTTAGATATATATAAATCATCAGGTCTGGATGATATTGGTCAATGGATATTAAAAAAATCTTAAGACATAATATGCCCAAGTATTACATTTCTTATCAATAAAAGTTTGTCACTCGGTATTTTTCAAATTGTTTGGAAAACCTAAATATTAAACCCATTCACAAAACTGGACCAAAAGAAAATGTAAATAACTACAGACCAATTTCAATATTACCAACTGTTTAAAAAAGTATGAAAAAAATGGGTCCATTTGAAGTTCATGAAATATCTTATTGACAATGAATAATTACATGAAAAGCAGAGCGGCCTCATAGCTGGACACTCGACTGGATCAGCTTTAATCCTTTCGATTGACTCTTGGCGAAAAGCAATAAATGAAGGTAAATTTGTGTGTTGTGTAATGAATGATTTCCTAAAAGCTTTTGACCTTGTAGATCATGTTGTCGTTTTAAAGCATTTTGAAATATAAAAATGTGGATAAAGTGCTTTATCTTGGTTAAAATCATACTTATCTACGCAAACACAGAAAGTGTCCATTAAGCATTCAAAATCTGATACTGAAAACATAACTTGTGGTGTTCTACAAGGGTCTATTCTTGGACCACTTTTGTTTTAAATATTTATTAATGATCGGCCTCTTAAGCTTCAAAATATTGTATCGTCAACTGACTTGTATGCAGATGATACTACTATATATATATAGAATATGACAAGCAAGTATTGGAAAACAATCGTAAAATATCTCTAGTACTGCTATTACAAGCGTGTAAAGAAAATGGAATGCTAATAAATACTGATAAGACTAAGGTCATGTTCATTACCAGTCGGTAGAAAAGAGATAATTTAAATTAAATAATGGTTCACATCACATAATGAGAATAATATAGACCTTAAACTTACTAAAAGTGATAAAATTTTAGGGGCAAATATTATAAGTACATTGTTAAGAGGGTGTCCACACATTTATGTCTCTTGTCTCTATTTTCTTCACATCTATCAGTTAAAGACATACTTTTGCTTTATAATGCGTATATTCGCCCTCATTTTGATTACTTTTCCATTATTTTGGGCTCATATTCATGTTCTAATACAGATAAAATAACTAAATCTTCAATATGGCTGCCTCAGCAGCATAATCAGTTCAAATGGGCCGCATTATGTGATTTCCAACAATGTGGCATTTTGACATGAATAGACTCAGACGAGCCAGTGCAGCCTCTAGTTAAGCTTAGAGACTCAAAATGCTGCTCGGTCAATGCCTTAACAGTCAAAGAATATTCAAGCGACTAGCAAAGGCTCTGATCAGACTGTGTGTATGCGCAGACTGATCTGAGACTTTGCTGGTCGCACATACCACATTGTTGGAAATCCCATTTCGAGAAGAAATAATTATTATGTTCCAAAACTTATTCATTATACATATTTTACTATTCAATTGTGTCTAGATCGTGACGAAACACCCTAATCAGATAATGCACTGGTATTTAAATATTATCCTTTAATAATGAGATTTATTTTTCCATTACAGAATCTTACAAGCTACCTTGTACTTGAATTAGATACAGACAAGTGCCAGATAAAACAAAGTGATATGTGCGCCCAGCAAATATTCATATCAAGCTCCGCCCAGTCTGATCAGAGTCTTTGCTGTACGCATGAATAAAACATGAGTCCTTATCTCTCAACTGAGCTCCGAGTGAAGAATCAGATCTGATTGCGTTAATATGCATGCTGGTCTTAATCTTCACAAAGCGTGCAGTACATTGTGCTTTTGTAGTGTACAGGCTGCTCATATATCATTATTACATGGCGCCTTTCATCTTTAAATTTTAATTAGCTTTTACAGACTGACGTCGCAGAACACTATAATGGGATGATTAAACGATACATGTTCTTAAGATATTTATAAATATTTTTCTACCTTATTCCATTATTGTCTATGATAACAGAATACGATTAAACCATAGCATTTATCAGGAGCAGATTAAATCCAGAGATATAAACCGAATTAAATTTGTTTGAGATAAACTCTAAATGTATCTTAAAAGACTGGCATTTCCACACAAACAATTTTATTGCTAGTTTGATCAAAATTAATTGGACAAGAAAAGTCTCAGTAACGTGACGACTGCTCCCAAAGCTGATTTGCGGTAAGTTAGCTGTAATATAGGAGATATGCTCCAGACACGAAAAAACTAGAAAAGAGGCCAGAAGTCAATGTCAAGTTCAAAGTGACACAAAACGGTTTGCACCACTCAGCCATCCCAAGAGGAATCAACACATAAAATCTGTGATTCCTACATCAAATAATATAGGAGTATGCTCCAGACACGAAACTAGGTCAAAGATCAAGATCACAGTGAGCAAAATGGTATGTGACACATCAGCATCCAAAGATGTATCCATACAGCAAATTTTGGATTCCTCTCTCCGATAATATATGAGATATGCTCCTGACAAGATTATTCTAGAAATTTGGTCAAGGTAACAAAACTGATACATGACACTATGCCATCCCAAGAGGCAACCAAACACCAAATTTTGGATTCCTAGCGCTTATAATATAGAAAAAAGCTCCAAACATGATTATTCTAAAACTAGGCCAGCCGTCAAGGTCACAGTGACCCATAATTGGTATGCGACACTTGGCCATCCCAAGATTCATCCACATACCAAATTTGGAATTTCTACCTGAAACAATATAGAAGTTATGCCAAATCTAGAGACAAGGTCAGAGGTCAAGGTCAGTGACCGGAAAATGAAACGGTACAATCCGTTGTTCCTAGATGCATTCACACACCAAATTTAGGATTTCTTCCTCAAATAATAAAATAGATATGCTCAGATTTAATCATTTTAAAAACGAGGTAAAATTTCAAATTTAAGGTCACAGTGACCGGTAAAGGGTTCACAACACTCCACCATCCCAAGATCGCATGAACTCACCAAATTTGGAATTCCTACCTCAACGAATATAGAAGTTATGCCGAATCTAGAAACTAGGTCAGAGGTCAAGGTCAGTGACTGGAATTTGGAACGGGACAACTCGCCATCCCAAGATGCATTCACACACTAAATTTAGGATTTCTACCTGAAATAATAAAATAGATATACTCCAGGTAAAAATATTCTAAAAACGAGGTCAAATGTCACATGTAAGGTCACAGTGACCCGTAAATGATACACGAGACTCCTCCATCCCAAGATCGCATCCACACACCAAATTTGGGATTCCTGTTCAAATAATATAAGAGATATGTTCTGGACACGATTATTCTACAAACTAGGTCAGAGGTCAAGGTCAAAGTGACCTAAAAATGGTATGTGACACTCTTCCATCCAAAGATGCATGCACACATTAAATTTGGGATTCCTATCTTCAATAATATAAGAGATATACTCTGGACACGATTATTCTTAAAACTAGGTCAAGGTCACAGTGACCCATAAATTGTACGCGGCACTCAACCATCCCAAGATGCATTCACACCTAATTTGGGATTCCTTTCTCAAATAATATTAGAGCTATGTTCCAGGGACAATAGTCCTTAAATCTAGGTCAGGTTAAGGTCACAGTGATCTGAAAATGATATTTGACACTCCACCATCCCAAGATGCATATACACACAAAATATGGAAATCCCACCTTTAATAATATAGCGATATGTTCCCGACACAATTTTTCTAAAACCTAGGTCAAGGTCACAGTGACCCATAAATGGTACGCGGCACTCAACCATCCCAAGATGCATCCACACACCAAATTTGGGATTCCTATCTCAAATAATATAAGAGATATGCTCCAGACACAATACTTCTTAAAACGAGGTCAGGTCAAGGCCACAGTGACCTGAAAATTGTATGTGACACTCCGTTATCCCAAGATGCATAAACACACGAAATTTGGAATTCCTACCTCAAAGAATATAAGAGCTATACTCCGAACATAATAATTCTTAAAACGAGGTCAGAGGTCAAGGTCACAGTGACCTTAAAATGGTGTGACATTCTGTCATCCAAAGATGCATTTACACTCCGAATTCGGAATTCATTTCTCAAAGAATATAGGCGATATGCACGAGATTCAATGCAGTTTCTAGAAACTAGATCAGAGGTCAAGTAAAAGGTTAAAGTGACCCATTTATGGTACGCGACACTTTGTCATCCCAAGATGCATCCACACACCAAATTTGAGATTCCTTCCTCAAATAATATACGAATTATGCTCTAGACACGATTATTCTAAAAACAAGGTCAGAGGTCAAGTTTATAGTGACTTGAAAATGGTATGTAATACTACGTCATTACAAGGTGTATCCACACACCAAATTGTGAATTCCTACCTCAAAGAATATAAGAGATATGCTCCGGACACAAACATTCTTAAAACAAGTTCAGAGGTCAAGGTCAAGGTCACAGTGACCTGAACATGGTATGTGACACTCCGTCAGCCCAAGATGCATTTACTCACTAAATTTGGAATTCCTATCTCAAAGAATATAATATAAGAGATATGCACCAGACTTAATGCAGTTTCTAGAAACTAGACCAGATGTCAAGTTCGAGGTTACAGTCACCCAATTATGGTACGCGACACTTTGACATTCCAAATGCATCCCACACACCAAATTTGAGATTCCTACCTCAAATGATATAAGAGATATACTCTGGACACGATTATTCTAAAGACTAGGTCAGAGGTCAAGGTCAATGTCAACATTACCAGGAAATGGTACACGACACTCTGTGGTAAAACATTCATATACAACACGGTAAAGTTTACCATTTTAATAATATGTCACTAAGTAATCTATAATATTGAAAGATTGAACGTTATTTCGAAAGTATATCTACTTACTATTAGTCCTAGTATATATGTTCAGCCTTTAAGCCTGTGTAGAGAACATATTTCACTACAATAACTCTCAGCTGTCCTTTCAAGGATATTTAACTAACACTATGCCACTTCTGCTTCACTGTCTCTTGTTTCTAACGTAATAATGTCATTAACGCTGACGTTATCAAACGTTTTATTATAATGACGTCAAATGCACTTAATTGCTTAATTTTGCATATTTAGTTTAGTGTTTGAAAAATAGATTAAACTTGTAACATTAAATATACCATAGAAATCAAATCAGAAATTATTATAACCTTGTGATAAAATCGCGTAAGTCACGACACACTCCGCCATCCCTAGATGCATCCACACACCGAATTTAGAATGCCTACCTCAAAGATTATAAGAAATATGCTTGGACACCAAACATTCATAAAACTAGGTCAGAGGTCAAGGTCACAGCGACCCGAAAATGGTATGTGACACTCCGTCATCTCAAGATGTTTTACACACTAAATTTGGAATACCTATCTCAAAGAATATTGGAGATATGCACCAAACTCCATGCAGTTTCTAGAAATTAGGTCGGAGGTCAAGTACAAGGTAACAGTGACCCAATTATGGTACGCCACACTTTGTCATCCCAAGATGCACCCAAACACCAAATTCGAAATTCCTACCTCAAATAATATACACTGAACCGAAGTTCTAAGTAGCCACTTTTCAATTTCTTGTTTTCTGACTAAGCCCTAGTGATATTAAAATGAATTTTTGCCCAAGTATGTGTATTGTAATGAACTAAAGTTAAGCGGTGTTTTGGAAGAAATTTCTATCACTTCACGATTTTTGGGTTCAAAAATGCAAAAATCAAATTTTTGAAGAAAATAAGCGTTTTGAGTGCAGTTTTTATCAAACTCAAGTACAGATGGTTGCAAACCTGCCTAGTCGACTTGAAAAACATTAAACACTTGACATTTTGCTTATGACAGATTTTTTATGAATTTTTAAAAATTGATGATTTTCCGAATTTTCGGAAATTTTCGGAAATCATCAGCTGTACACACTAAAATTATTGTATGTGTTTCATTTTACGTTAATATGTATGACAAAACACCATGCAACTTGATGAGCCCATTTTCTAATGATATTTTTCACTAATTTGGTATCCACTTCCGCTTTTAACGTGAAACTTTAAAGGTCATTTAAATTGCATTTGTTAAAGATTTCTTTTAATTTTTAAGCAGAACAGTGACGCCAATTCATAAAAAAGAACCCCCGAAAATTGCACTACTGTACCGCAGATAATAAAGCGTACAGAGCAATGCAAAATGTGTATGCAAACTGCATGGTTAAGCTAAAAATCCTTTGATAAAGTTGTTGACCGTGGCTGTCTTCATGATAACGTAGAAGAGAAATGGAGTGTTCAATTGTCAAAAAAACCTTCGATTCTTTTCATCTTATATCACAGCTGTAATAAACATCTTCAAACTAATTAAAATATAAATGGATAACGTATCTGATGAATAGTTTATATCAATCTAAAAAGTGTGACTTTTTGAAATGATGGTACCTTTACTCCGACCTCGTCTGTGCAAGGTCTACAAGACATTTTGAAATGACATAATTTGCAGAGTCTCAACAAAGCCTTGGACCTTCTTATAGAATTTAAATTTTGTGAGAGCGATTTTTACTTTCTGAACAGGAGCAAAAACTGTATGGCGGCTACTTATAACTTCGGTTCAGTGTACTTAGAAAAACAATTGACGGATATTTAGATTCAGTCCCATCTCTAACATTCAATATAATAAAAACTCAATTAATTATGCATGCATTTCATAGTTCCAGATATCTGCAATCAAAATGAATGCTTTATTTCAGTCATGCTACAATGGTTTAAGTACAGTACAAATCCAAAGGTGCAACACTCTATACTGAAAAGTCACACCCGTTCAAAAATGATTGAAACCCATTTTTATCGTTTGTATTCCATAATGACTGGCTCCAAAATCATTACTGGCCCTCCCGCAAAAGTATGACACCTAATTTTGTAGCTGTTGTCAGTGTTTTGGTGTCAACTAGTAGTCAAATTTGCCAGGGTATGCCATATCAGTGCATTTCTGTCGCAGAAGTTGTCCCATTATTAGGGATAATGACTTAAAAATGGCTGTGAACACTTGTATGTGGTCAGAATTGGAAGATAAGCAATGGCCTGGTAAAGGTTGCAGCAAAAAATTTAAGCGCTATTTTTTTTTGGCTTGGGAATTTGGTGTGGTACTGTTTCGTAACCAATGACCCGTAAATTTCATGTTGTCATTGGATAGTGATAGTTCTATAAGCTACAAACTCACTTTGTTTGAAAATTATATATTTCCAAATATTATATAGTCAAAATAATTTCAATATTCTTCAATGGTTTTTCTGAGTATATAAGAGATATGTTCGGGACTTGATTATTATAAAAACTAGGTCGGAGGTCAAGGTCACAGTGACCCAAAAATAGTACGTGACACTCCGCCATCCCAAGATGCATCCACACACCAAATTTGGAATTCCTACCCCAAAGAATATAGGAGATATGCACTGGACACGAAACTGGACGGACAGACTAAGGGACGGACAGACGTACCAGACGTACAATATGGGTTGCACCCTTCAATTTGCAAAATTTTACCCCACAACGTATGCACCCTAGGTTTAAACAATCTGAGGTACAACCAACATAAAGTCTAACTGTGTCTATTCCTGGATAAATTTCATGTCATAGATAGTTAACATTTAGATAAGAAGAAAGAAACCCTTTGAGGTACTTTTCGGTCAATACTAGTAAAGTGGATTAAAATCTTAACCATCGGGGGTAGTCATTGTGAGCTTTAACCCATACCGAAGTGCCCATGTCAGCCGCAACTCATACTAAAGTGTCCATGTCAACCGTTAGACATGTCCAAGCTTAGATAAACTTGTCAAATAACCAAAATGGGTAGCACCCCCTTTCATCAAATTTGTCGATTTTAGCTTATTTACACTCATTTAAACATGTTGTGTTGAGGGGTGCACCCCACAATGCAAAATCTCCTCGCAATGTACCATATTCTATATCGCATACCCCACAACGTTGCTCTGGTAAGAGCGCGGACTGACGGACGGACAGTGTGATTACTATATGCCTCCCAAAGTTCCTTTGAGAGCATTAAATGATAAAGTTATTAATAAATATAGCAATTAATACTGACTTTGTGATCACCACAAACATTATATAGAATGTGTTTCTCTGTCAATGTAACATAACTCAGCCTTTCCGTGGAAAATGAGTGATATACATTTTGCCCTTTTATGCAAAAATGATGCCATATTGTTTTCTAATTTTCTGCATGCTACTTGCCCATATAGAAGACTATAAAGTGTATAAAATGTATCTTTTTTCATTTACTAAAAAGAAAAATGATACATTTGATATAACCCCCTTTCGTGAAATTGATAAAAAACAAATATACCCACACTATTCATGAACGTAATAATCCACCGTAGATAAGTGTTTCGATTTTAAATACTGTTAATATAATCCCATATAATTCAATTCTCAATTGCATTGATATTGTTGGATAATATACAAAACTCTCTGAGAAATTTAGGTTGAAAGGAAGTTTTCGAAATAAATTACTGCGATTTCGATATTTGTGATGTCATATTTTTGGCAGCCTCACGGGTAACTGCCCTTGATTTAGTCTTGGCAACATGCAAATCTATAAAATATAATCGTTTATTTAACCATTTTTACCAAAAATCTGCTGTTATACGCTGAGTACTATGAACTACTTTTCTAGGTGTCATATACTAATTGGACCCCGCACTACTACTTCACATCAGGAAACCGATATCTATCAGTACTGCATGCTCGAATAAAAAATAATTGTAGCAATTTTAATAATGATTTATTTATCAATCATCTTCGTGACAATCCTCTCTGTAATTGGTGCAATGAAATAGAGGATAGCGAACACTACTTCTTTCATTGCAACAATTACAGAAACGTGCATCATCTATTTTTCGAAACTGTAAGAGACTTCCAACCACTAACCACACAAGTAATGTTATACGGAAATGAAATGGTAGACAATACACTTAATTCAACATTATTTAGAGCAGCACATGATTAAATAAAGAGCACAAAACGTTCTGGCAATACATGAACATATTTTTCTATTTGATTTTGAAATTTAAAAATATTTAACTCACTTTATTCTATACCCAATTTTCCCTATGTCGTTGGAGCAGGCCTGCCCCTTAAAACTAGTGGACCCAACGACTGGGTGAACATTGACATGGAGTATTCGATCATTGTAATAATTTTTCACGAGTGTGGAAAAACAAAATACAACAGACGCATATCAGATAATTAAGAGTGATTCTCTGTAAATATGGAGTGAGTTATATAGGAACCATTTCACGCCCCGACTCGGATTTTGATGAAACTTGCTGACAGTGTTAGTGGTCATCTAAAAACAAGAGTTCAAGTGTAAGATCATCCAATTCAACCTCCGTTGCCATGGCAACAGCATCCAAAGATTTGGGCCAAAAAAGAAGCAAAAAACACATGAAAAATGACATTTTTTACATTTAAACTACTCTAAAAATAGATTGTACCAATCACAAACATGGAACTATTTTGAACAAACAGACTTAATATAACTGAATTAGCTAAAGGTAGCAGCCTTACAAAAAAGCTCAGATATACTTATCTTTTACTGAAAGTGGGTGGGGTAAGTAGGACCGGAAAATTACGCTTTTTGGGCATTTTCGCGCAAACACAACAACTTTGCGCAGCTACTTTCACATACACTCATGTTAATATATAATAGGCCAGGGTACGAAATTTTATAATATGGAAGAAAATGTTTGGGAAGTTACCGTCTTCTTGTCGTTACCATGGTAACAAATGTTTCCCTGTAGAAAAAACTAAAAAAGATAAATATTGCATAAAGAATTCATCTATTGCTATATTACAGTAATATAGTAAATAAAATATTTTCATTACTCATACATCTCTTTTATATATGACATTAAAGTCTGCTACAGATAAGCTATTTTAGACTTTAAGGGCCATCATAAGGGGTAAATATAATGAATTTGTGGATAAAAACCAACACATTTGGCTAATTTGCCCTTCCAATACCCTCAAAATGGCTATTATTTATCACCAATGTGCGATATTTTTAAAAATGTAGACTTAAATTAAAGAAATAAGATCAATGCATTATAATCAAAATATCTAAACATGCTTATTTATTAGGAAAAGTGGGTGGGGTAAGTAGTACCTGAAAAACATGCCTTTTAGGCTTTTTTAAACACAGTCAACAACTTAAATCATGTATTTAAACATAAATGCATGGTTATACATATTACAGCAGGATATACAGTTTTTATTTTATGAAAAACATGTTTCAGAAGTAATCAGCTTCTGTTCGTAACCATGGCAACATAAGTTTCACTGTAGGATAACTGTAAAATGACTTTATTACACAATGGTATTAATTTATTGTTAAAAGAAATGATAGTACCTATTATAAATCTCTTTATATAATTCCTTAATCACATTTCTTACAAATAACAATGAAATAGCCAATAGGAAAGCTGCCTTTGAATTTTTAATGTTATTTTAGTGTTAAAAATTCCGACCCAAAAGTTAGGCAAACTTGCCTTCTCACTTGTATTGAAATCGCCCATCGTCATCATAATTAACATGGTTTGTGTCAGAAAATGCAAATTTTTAATTCAATTGATGGAAATAATTCAATACAGCAGCCTTATCAAATTGCTACAATATACTTATCTTGCATGAGAAGTGGGTGGGGTAAGTAGGACCCTCGAATTCTCTTAATCATGCAGCAATCTCCCATAGAAGTGTTTCACACATGGTCACGGATTTTGTATGAAAATAATGACAATTTATGTATTTTTGTAAAATCAACCACATTTATGTATGTTCAGCTGTTGATTTTTCGGTTGTCATGGCGACAGCTTTCAAATATTTTGGAATAAAATCAATCTCCAGAGCTATAAATAGAAAAACATCTTACAACCCCTCTACTAAAATAACTACCCAATTACCAATGAAATTGATTTCATTGCTTTAAAACAGAAAAATGTGGATACTATCAGGTACTCTTTACACTGAATTTATGGTTAAACAAAAGTTAAACATCCTTGTGCTCTTTGTGACTTATTTACATACATTTATGCATGCAGAACCTGATAGATCTACTATTCTCATTATTTTGCAGATTATCGTACACGTTTAATGGTAACTGACGGTTGGTTCTGCATGCAGCTAATACCATAAATACCTTTTCTGCTAACCATTTTCATTCTTAAACGTATCATCATACTTATAAAAGTACTAGGAAGACCAAAAATTATGGGAAAGTCTTAAGATTCCAGTCTGAAAATGGAACAAAATATACATATTATATTGCAAGCTTGTATCAGTATTGTTTTGTCTTTAAAAATGTAGTTTTAAATGCAAATACAACAGTATTTCAGAAAAGCCAAGTCTTGAGAGAGAGAGAGAGAGAGAGAGAGAGAGAGAGAGAGAGAGAGAGAGAGAGAGAGAGAGAGAGAGAGAGAGGTTGCAATCTGTCATGCAATAATTATAACTATGAGGAAGGTATAATAACTTTGATTATGACCAGCTAGCAAAAAGTTAAAAATCCCTATTAAGTATTTGAGACAATCCATTTTTTAGTTTGAAACAGCCTTTTAGCCTCTTATAATCCTACCAACACAAATATAATAATGTACAATTATAGTTATTGGTTTAGTTAATCTAACTCGTCTATTTAGAATTACACGAAAACCCACCAGAGTTATTGGTTTTATAGTGAAAAAAATACTTCTGAGACGACCCTTTTTAGCGGTTGTGATCATAGGATGTCCGTTGTCGTCAGTCAACATTTGCTTTAAATCTCATCTCCTAAACCTCTGGTGGAATGTCGCCAAGCTACACATGAATAATCTTTGGTGGTCTTCTTTTTTAGTTGTTCAAAAAATTCTATTCCAGGCAGAAAGCTGGTTGCCATAGATACCAAAAGGAAAAAAGATAAAAAAAATCTTGTCAAAAACTACTGGTCAGATTTGAAAATAATTTGGAACAAATGGTCCTTTGCTGACTCTCGTCCAAGGTTGTTCATATTATTTAAATTGATGAAAAAACCTGGCCGCCATGGGGGTAGGACTGTTTAAAACTTCAAACAAGTCTTCTTGTCACAAATAGTAAGTGAGTATGATCAGGAAATACCACAATCACAAACTGCAGACAAACCCGTGGCATCGTGAGAAATACTAACAGAAGGATTTGAAAATTACTTGGCATAAATGATCATTGGGCGACGCGCTGCCAAAAATGTCCAAATATTTTTGATAGGTTGAAAAACATGGCCGCCAGGGGATGAGGCCAGTTTTTTCCCTATGTAAATAACTCTAAAAATCTTCTTGTCAAAATCAATCTTGTTGATTAAAAATAATTCAACACTTATGAGTGACCATCTACCAAGATTGTTCACATTTTATCGGTTGAAAAACATGACTGCCAGGGGTGGAGTTTGTTTTTCTTATATGGAAAAATTTGCTACAAATCTTCTTGTCAAAATACTACTTGGTCAAATTGTTTCAGGAATATCATCAAAGTGTCAAACAGCTTAGATCCAAACAGCTTTGGTCCAAACTGTTTGCAAATGTTATCAGTAGAAAAGACACTTGTAAGAGTTAAAAGATCATGTCAAAAAATTCTGGGCTATTTGGAAAAAAATCAGCACATGATCCTTAGTGTTTCTTTACCATGATTGTTCAAACTATGTAAATCTATCAAAAATAGCCACCAGGGTCATTCGCAAGTCTATTCATCTGTTCGTCTGTGAGTCAGTAACTGCAACTGTTATTGATCAAGTTTAATGCAATCTTGGTTTATATGACACATTTAAAGTTTTACATTCTGTTACTTTAGCCAACATAAAAACTAGATTTGGGTAGGTGCTTTGCTTTTCCTCTACCATATAAACAGTCATTCTCAGGTGAGCCCCCAGGGCCCAAAGGCCATCCTGTATTAAAATGTTATATTTTAGTAACGTATGTAACTGTAGGCCTTATATCTTCGTTTTTTCTATCTCTCTGTGGAAGATTTTTTTTTAAAAATGACAAGATCATAATTTTTTGGTTATAATCCAGGTAATATTTAGAAAAACAAAATAACTTTTGTAACCACCCCTTTAAATCTCTATTGATTTTTAATTGATTGCTGTGACCATCTAGTATAGATTTTGATAACTAAATGATAATACACTGTGTTACTCTACTGAATCCTTTATAAACCTGAGATTTTAAACTAAACTTCAACTTTTGAAGTATCCCCACCAATTTCATACTGTGGTCACTTCCAATTTTCATTCGCTATTCCCCCAGAAGATGATCATATACAAAAAAAAAAAAAACTGAAAGTCAATACTTTCTCTATGGCAGGTTAATTTTTTATTCATTTCATTTTTCGCATCAAATTTACTGGTTTTCTATTATTCTAAATATTTTCAGAAATAGCTACTTATAAAAGATTACTTATAAAAGACCCCTTTCATCTGATAACGATATTATTTCAGATGTCTTTTAATCTTTCATGATTAAGAAGTCCTCACTAACACAGTATATAATTACAGATCATGGATAAGTCAATCTTACTGGTACACGAAATGCATCAAAGGTACTGATTTCATAGTAAAAATACTACTTTTGAGATAACCTCCTTATATGCATACATGTACTATAGGGACTTTTAATTTTATATTTTAGCTAATAATGAAGTTTCATAGAAAATATTACATTCATTCATTTATCTAGGGTTTATATGTCTAAAATTTCCTGATTTTTTGTCAATAATTTCGTCTTTTCCATTGACCTAAATGCTTAAAATATGCTTTTCTTATGGTACATTTGAGACGTCCACTAATTTCCCCAATCATGGGGTTGTTAACATTTGTTTGGACTTAATTGGTCAAAAGGCTTTCTTCCTAACTTTACTTGATGAATGTAGCAGTAGGAGTCAGGTTTCACAATAGATTGATTCAAGTGTCCTAAAGCATATTATGTTTTGATCAAATATACCTCATTTACCCCCTATTGAGCCACTTCCCTAACCCTAGATTGAATCCATCCTACATGTCTATTTTCTAAACTGCTAGCTATTAGTCCAATGCCCAAAATATATTTTGATGACATTTGTATGCTACACATATACAAGTAGGCATTTTCAATTAAAAATTAGCATTTTACCTATATAAACCTCTAAAGGGGCTATTATCAAGTCCAGTTTAGGGCCTCTCACCACAGATTTGTCAGCAAAGTAACATGTATATATCGTTTTAACATTTTACTTTTTTATTGTGCCGGATTTTTTTTATGTTTTTAATACAAAAGAGACCTTTATACTGTTGTTGTCCATTTTGTTTTTTTTGAAATGGATGCATCATAGTTGCCATGGTTATGGTAGGAAGATGGTTACTTCCTAAAAATATTTTTTTCAATGTATTATATCATATTTAGCTTGGTCTTTTTAAGTTTGTAAACCTTTCCAAGTAACCCAGACTTGCAACAATATGCTTTCAAGAATATCGAAAACTGCCATATTTTAATACATTGTTACCCCACCCACTTTTTTACAACATTGCTATATGACAGAATTGCCAAAATTATTAACCATACCATCCTTGTATTCACATGGAGCAATACTGCCTAGTACAAGTTAACCTAAGGTCAAAATTTTTCATTCTAAAAGTTGCATTTGGCAATGTATGTCTATTTTAACTGATTTACCGGCACTATTTTGTCAAAAAGTTTGACACCTCATTTACTTCCCTTTGAGCCCCTTTTTGACCCCTCAATTGAGACAAAACCCTATATTTATTTTTCATAAAAAGCTAGCCATAAGATCAATGACTTGAAAATAATTTGATGTAATTTCTACGCCACTTATACATGCGTTTGCAATTTTTTACAAAATAGTTAGGGGTTGTTTTGCCTACAACGACCTCTAAAAGGGCTATTATCAGGTCCCTTTGAGACATTACACCAAATTTATCAAAAAGGAAATAAAAGTATTATTTCAACATTTAATTGTTCATTGTGTCAGATGTCTTCATGTGCTGCAATACAATAACGCCTTAGAAGCTGCATTTGTCCATTTTGGCTTTTTGAGACGGTGGCATCAGAGTTGCCATGGTAACGATAAGAAGGTGGTTACATCCTCAAAATATTTTTTTCAGTTTATTACAGACCATATTTAGCTTGGTCTTACTAAAGTGTGCAAACCGTTCCAGGTAGCCCCAACTTGCAACAATATGGTTTCAAAAATGTCGAAAACTACCATATTTTAGTACATAATTACCCCACCCACACTTTTGCAGCCATTGTTATATGACAGAATTACCAAAATTATTAACCATACACTCCTTGTATTCCCATTGTGCAATACTGCTAAGTACAAATAATCACAAGGTCAAAAGTTTCTCATTCTAAAAGTTGCATTAGCACAATGTATGTCTATTTTAACTGATTTTCGGGCACTAATTGGTCAAAAAATTTGACGCCTTATTTACCCCCTGTTGAATCCCTTTTGGACCCCTATATTGTGATAACACCCTATATTTTCTTTTATAAAAAGATAGCTATAAGATCAATGACTTGAAAATATTATTATGTTATTTCTATACTACTTATACATGAGTTTTGCATTTTTATTAAAGAAAATAGCGTTTTTTTTCCTATGTAGACCTTTAAAAGGGCTATTATCAGGTCCCTT